>OX346245.1:91609094-92939094 GCA_947049315.1 Epistrophella euchroma | reverse complement strand
AATGTTCATAATTTTAGATTGTTGTTGTTGATTTTGTTGCGAAGGTGAAGTGTCTGTCGATCGAATTCTTTTCTTGGGATTTTCCGTATCATAGTCTGACAGTTCCTTCCATACTTTCCCTTCTACTATTAATTCATCCAGTTTGAAGTACGCTCTTTTGCCTTGCTTTTTGAATTCTACTAGTTTTGGAACTAATGGTTTTCTTGCTTCGAGCAGAGATTTCGGTAAATCCTCTGAGATGCTAATGTTTGTGAGCAGTTTTTTTGACAGGAGTATTTTTTGTCTTTTTTCGTAGCTCTTGAAGGTGAGGCGTATTGGCCTAATTTTTCCTTCCGTAGCTTTTCCTAAACGGAAGCAAGATTCGATATCGTTCGCAGTTAATTGAAAATCCTCATTGCTTTTATTCAAAATATTAATAATTGTTGTTACAAGTTCATCTGTATTTGTTTCCGTTTCCTCTACTTTAAATATAATAATATTTTTTTGTCTCAATCCGACTTCTAGCTGAGAAATTCGTTTTTCTTGTTTCAGACACATAGCTTCATGTTTTTCAATTATTGCTCCCTGCGTTTCTACAACTTTCTCGAGCTTATCAACCTTTTTGGAAATAATTCCTACTTTCTCGTCTGTGTTCTTTATCACCCTTTCAGTAGCTTCGTTAATGTTTTGTAGAATCTCTTGTTTTTGCTCTTTTAGAAGCGCTTTTAAATCATCCAAGGTGATAGCCATTTTTCTTCTCGATAAATTTTTTAGTACGTTTTGTTTTCTTTAACGGCCCTGGATACTCCTCAGTACTAAGCACCAGCCACTAGATGGCTTTTTGCTAGTTGTAGCTTAGAAGTGGAGCTGTCAGATGACTGTTTTGACTTTTGCTGATAGTGTTTTGTTTGTCGGAATGAATTTCATTACTTTATATATTAAATTTTATTCTTTTTAGTAAATAATTGTTTTAATTACCCCTTTTTTCCTCTCGTGAGAGATTTCAAAGTAACGTTTTTTTTTTTATATTCTTTTTTCCTTTTTATTATTATTTTTTTTTTTTTTTTGTGAAATCCAATAATTTTAAAAGCAAAATTGAAGAAAGATACCTTATTTTTCGGCAAGTATTTTTATATTTTACTACCGTCCTGCCTTATAACCACGTTTCCAACGCAACCTCGTCTTTTTTCCAAACTATTTTGCCAAAATCGCCTTGTCGTATCGCGCACATCACTGAAGACTTCGACATCAGGATACATGGTAAATAGTAATCTAAGCTGCTGTAAAGCAATCTCTAACAAAATTAGACATATTTACTCTGGACTAAGAGCATTCAGATCTGTCCTCAGTCCTGGGACTTGTTATCACAAATGCATTCGTTCGCGTCTTTATTCCTATTTCCAATTATTGTTTTTTGTTGGTGTCAATAAAGAAATTTTATTGTATATCATTTAATAAACTTATGGTACACTTCCAACCATACAAAATTTATCGAAATCAGTTAACTACTTTTTGAGAAAATGGTACCACAAAATTGATTTAAGGCTATTTATATATAGATAAGTTTTATTTACAAAGAAATATTTAAAAATGGGACATTTCATTTGAAACAGAATTTTCGAAAGATTCGAAACAAGGGTAGATAAAGGGATAAAATCCCGAATCCCAAAATCCTGAATGGCTGAAAATGAGAACCCCGAATCCCATAATCCCGAATGTCCAAAATCCCAAAATCCCGAATAAAAAAAATCCCGAATGTCAAAATCCCGAATGCCAAAATCCCGAATGCCAAAAAATCCCGAATGCAATAAGTATCTAGCGGGCAACGTAGTCCCATGTTCATTTTTTTGGCTCCAGTTAATAACGAAACAGACTTTATTATATATGAACTAGTCCATTGAAATGTTACATCAACCTTGCATTTTATACAGGACAAAAGACAAATTTTTTTTTGATGGATCTGTAGGTTGGATCAGTGAGAGTGTAACACCGAGTTTTCGGGGTTGAAAGACCCCCCATTCGGCCGCCATTTTGGAAATGGTTCTTAAGATATTGCGAAGGGCGTTTAACGCCCCCTTTTCCAAAATGGCGGCCGAAATGGGGGCTTTTAACCCCGAAAACTCGGTTTTACGCTCACACTGATCCCCCCTACAGATCCATCAAAAATGTCCTGTACAAAATGCAACATTGTGTAACATTTCAATGGACTAAACTAAAATTTTCATTACTTTTACTTTATTTAACTTTATTTAAACCATCTCCAAACTCCAAGATTATACCCAAAGCCATAGATATTAATTTTCCTAAATCAACATTTTTAGCTCATAACGCAGAGGTAGATACTATTTAATTTTGTTTTTATGTACATTAGTTAAATAACAACAAAAAAATACCTTAGTTCAACAGAAATATCCAACTAAAAATATCGAATAGACAAACACAAGACTCCCATGCCTTTTATGCTTAGAGATTAGTCTTGTTCCAACTTCGAAATGATATTTGTTTTCTTTTTATTTTTTCAATTACCATGATTTTCATTCAGTTTGAAATTGTATGAAACGTAGTATGTTTTTGTTTATTTAAAAATATGTAATTACATACCTTACCTACAATATGTACAGGCAGGTATAAGTACATATATGAGATTTTAGTTGCGATTTAAGATGAAAAATCTTATTCACTTTGAAATCAAATAAATTCGCCTTTGTCAGCTTAATACTGTTGCTAAATGAAGCAAAAATTTACAATAAAATTATAAGAAGTTCCTGCTTCTGACAGTGCCTTAATTGCTTTGAGATCAACTCTTTACCTTACATAAGGAGAGTACCTATCTTAGATTTTTAATTAGAGCTGTTTAAGATTTTATTTTTCATTAGGAATTCATGTGATACAAGATGAACATCTAAGGGAAATTGATAAATAATAATCCCATACCCATATAAAGTTATTCTTCTCTATTTAAAAAAAAAAAGGCCTAAAATTCTGGGGTTGCCATCTGTCCGGGTTTTCCCGGATATGTATTTTTTTTTCTCTGGTGGAACGTCCATAATATTTTTTCTAAACTGTCCGGGATTTGATGGCACAACAGCTCATGAAGAACTAGGGCCTAGTGACTTACAACTCTCAACCATTCCTGTGTGCGTGTCTGCAGGAATGGAGGGGGCCTACAGTTTATTGCCGAATCCGAACGGCTAAGGTGAGCGGCACTTTTCTATGACAAGAGATATTCTTGGAGGATTTGTAGTAGCTCCGAAAAAAAACTTAAGGTGGAAGCGGCTGGTATTGAACGCCAGACCTCTGATATGACAGTCGAACGCACTAACCATTACGCCACGGGCTACTACTAAAATTAAAGCCTAGTATGTATGTATAATACATGCGAATTGAAATCGAAATTGAAATGAAACATTAATAAATCTCGCTACGAAAGGTTTACAAACAAAATAATTTTTGTTTAATTTTTGGCTTAGATAACTCCATTAGAATTATATTTACTTCGAAACAAATTTCTTCCTACTTGTCGCTTAAATATTTGAATTTAATTTTATTATATTATTCACGCCTATGGAAAAAAAAAAACTATTTTTTTGTATGAAAATTTGACTTCGCTTCGATCTATAAACTAGGCTTAACAATTAACTGGCTAGGAGAACTGTCAAATATCTTCAAGCTAGTCTGACTCATGTTGAAGCTTATTCGACAGTGAAATGATAGGCATGAAATGGATCCATTAACTTATCTAGTGATCAAACAAAATTGCAAATATTTTTATATAATAGATATTTTTATTTATAATAAATAAATAAAATTGCAAATACTCTCTGTGATTAGAAAGAGATGGGGGGCTTATCAACTGAAGTCTTTGAGTATATGGAAGGAATATAACTCTATTTAACCAGGGAAAAAACAGAGAAAATCTTCACAATCTTTTTTGAATACATTATATACTGTTTATGTTAATGGAGTAGCATGGCACCGTTCGAATGGGAATAGGCTAGCTGGTGGAAAATGCTGCATTTTCCTAGGAGCACACCTTTTTTAACGGTAAAATATTAATTTTTAAAGTCATTTTAACAGTCTTTATTTTATTTTCATTGAGTTCTAAAAACTTTTTGTAATATGAATTATACATGTCTGGCAGGTGTCTGACGTTGTCAAAACAAATTTAACATGAAGACAAATTTAACATGAGCATCCGCACTAGGACCAATAAAACAAATATAAATATTATAGACATTTATTGCCGGCACAAAAAATGAGAACAAAACTCGACTTCAAAATAAATGTTTACCGTTAAAAAGATTTATCGTTTCACGTTTTATATTCACACTAAGAGTATCTACCTATTTATTCTGAGATGAGATCTTCGATTCCAGTCCAGGCCTCCAGCTGTATTGCTGGATCTATAAAAATATTAAGAGTGGATCGTTCGTCAAATAAAACCGCCCTTCTCCATTAAAAAAAAAAAACAAATAAGCAATCCGTAGAGCATATTGTTTCACAAGATGTCCGAGCCATGAAAAACACCCCTCGTATGTATACAATCAATCAATGTCAAAAGTTCACCAATAAAGCTGTATCAGTTACTATACGTATACAAGTCCATCTGTTGAAATATCTCTTGTTCTTATACGCCTGCCAAAGACGCACGTTCTTCCTAACAAGATAGATGAGAAATGATAAACGACTCTATATCAAGTTTAATTTACAAAATACTGCAAATCAATTCGAGTAATTTGTTTCTTTAAGCAGAATCCTGTTTTGGTTTTTACTTTTATCTTTGAAGGTCGAAGAAGACGGAAAAGAATATGTAGGACAAGGAAATGACAATACATGAAATAGATATGATTTCAGCCATGAATGAGGAAAAAGTCAACTTTATAGTACCTACGAAAATATTTTCCCTTGACAACAGTAAAAATAGCTAATTAATTACCTCTATATTTTACGTTGTAGACTGGAACATTATCAAGACGAATGAATTTATGAATACCTATGTATATATACATACTTTGGATCAATGAAAGTTTCTATGAGAGTATATCTATATAATATGGTTTCTACTTCTTCCCAAGGCCAACTCAACATTCAACAATCATTCACAATTGTCAAAATTTATTGCTATTCATAGTTGAAGGCTTTTTGGCAATCAATCACTTTTTCTTTTTGATATTTGATTGAACAAACAAAATTTATAGCAGACGTAGGTAAATATCCAAATCAACAAGAAATCAATTTGAAGGGTCAAAAAGCAGCATGTACATAAGTGTGTAAAACTGACAATCGAAAAATTATGCAAAAATAAATTATGAATGGGATTGCCCACTGTGAAGGAAAATATTTTATTTTTTTGTTTAAGATTTGTTATGTCCTCGAAAAAGATTCAATCTGGTGTAAATTTATTTTCACTTTCAATAAAAGAAATTTTGGGGAATAAATCAGGTACCTATATGTATATATATGTAATTCCTAAAGAGAATTGAGTTTGAGTTTAATCAAATATGATTTTCCGAAAAAAGAGAAATGAGTTTATTTTTTTTTTAACTCGGTGTTTTAAAAAGACCTTTAAGAATAGCATTGGCCAGTTAGTATTAGGTATATTTTGCAAGAAGCTATTAGAAAATGATACAGTTTTGAAATTGAAAATAAGTTGAATTGAGTTGACATCAATCACATCTCTGAAATCTCAGAACCATTTTAACTGAAATTGAATCGATTTCTCAACTAATATAGCCAAAACAATATCTGTATTTTTAAATGTTTTTCAAAACATTTTTCTATTTTTTTATAAGTATTTAAATATAGATTATGACAGTTAAATAGCATGATAAAACTTTATAACAATAACTTCATTTGAAAAACAATTCCAAGAAGCGTGCTTGTTTATAAGTAGGTAATCCTATTAATTTATTCAAATTACTTTGATCGACTATAGTACTTACTTATTACCATACAATTTAAATCATACATATTTATAGGAAATTTAAGAACTTCCCATCTGTAAATGCCCTTTTTAAATCCCCTGCTTTTGGTAACCAAAGACAACTTTAATAAGATTTCAAGGTTCCCTCAGAGCTCGGAGTAATAAAAACAAATACGAAATTATATGTATGAAAAGAGCTTAAAAGTTAATGCAATTAAAATGGTAATTTAATTAATAATCTATTCACGTCGCCCCATTTAATTGGAATCCCAGCTACCTAAATGCAAAATCCAATATATAAACAAATACAAACTCACAAAGCTTATAGGGTGTATATGTGTGTGTTAAATCAAAATAGAAACGTTGGCATCAAACAGCGTCTTCTCGCTTTGCACTATATATAATATACATACCTAATTATTTCGTTAATCCTTACTCTGCCTACATAATTCAAACTTCATCTGTGAAGCAGTTGGACTAACGAAATGTAAAGCCAATACCATTCTATTTCTATCAAAGACTTAGGGGCCAGTGAAAGCCTTCTTTAAAACGCATAGATATAATAAATAAAACCTGTACCGCAACCAAAATTGGATTTGGAAAATATCCAATATTCACGAATATTATACTAACGGACACGGATAGCGAGAGCGTCGACCACCAAAATTTTTCCAAGAGTCAAAAGGATTATGGTGATATAAATTATTGATTTATCGTCTTGAACGACTATACTTTTTACATGGACATCCTGCTCTTGTGGTTCAGGTCAGAACTGGAAAACAATTATAATATAATAAATTAGAGAAAATGGTAGAGAAACATCAAACTCGTTCACTAAATTGTCGAAAGAACTACTTCAAAAGTTTCATGTTAAAAAACCAAGAACGCCAGCTGTATGAATTCTTGAAAAAAATTGATTTATGCAAAAAAAGTTCATAAATCGTTACAGGCATTTTCTTTAAAAATAGATTTTATTTTATATTTTTTTATTTACAAACATTATATTAAGTATGTATATTATTTAATAGTGGAGGCACCTACATAATGTACAATACTATTTCGGCTAAAAAAAACCTGTATATAGAAATATTGAACGAAATCGTTGAACCCTTTAAGGAAAAAGTAAAAAATCTAAAAAAAGGTTCTGTGGTTCTATTTTGAAACAAATTTGCTAGGTTTTATCCTATAGGTCGTACATACTATTATTTTTGGAACTAAAAAAAATCAATTTCACCTGACATATAGATGTATCAGACAAAACACACATCTGGCATAGCGGGATCCCTTTTTTCGTGTTCTCTATGATCGTTTGATTGAAATATTTCTCCAGTTCGATTTTTTTACCAATCTTAAACTTGCCCTTTAGTAATAGCCATGGACAAAGTGGCCCGAACCAAAATTATCGGTATATATACTACAACACTTTTTGATGGTTTCTATATGAAAAAAGTGTGCTGAATATAATTTATTCGAATGATGCTAAACCTTCCTTGGCATTGATCCACCGTTTATTTATTTATTCTTTTATTTTTTTTTTGTTTTGTATACATAATTATCACGAAATAAATCTATCTATCTCTCATTGATCTTTATTCGAGTTCTGCAAAAAAATGTGATGTAAAATAACGCCCGGCGGGTCTTATTTTCAACGAATCATGGAAATAAGACCTCATTAGAAAACACAGTTATGAAAACAAATCTAAGATCATTGTTGAGAACACAATATATAAATATAATAAAGTGTCCATTATTTTCTTTATTTGCAGTGCTTTCCTATCAGATTTGGTAAAAGCTTAGTTTTGAACAAAGTTTGTAACGAAGCGTTACACTTTCGCCCTCACCTACCAGAATATTATAAAGCAACTCACAGCCAACCGAAATTATTCACAATAAACCAGCACCCTACGTAAGCAAAAACACCAAACACCAGCACCCTACTACCATCCAACCTACATAATACCGACCGATCATCAATACCGCAACAACAAACACCAGCCGCCCACCACCCACTGAATCATCACCATCAACAGCAGAGCAGCGCACACCACTGCTCATGAATATAGAAACGTATAACGTCATCATGCAGAAGAAAAATATTTCGTTTGTGACTTTTAAAATTCACACTTCCTCTTGCCACGAAATATGACAAGAGGACGTATGAAAAACCGAATAAGTCGAAGCTTATTTTGACTCGTTGTAATTCCTAATTTACGAATTGGAAATACTGAGGCATAAGTTTCCGGCGAATATCAGTTTCTAGCAACTTTTGGTCGCCTCAGGTTACTTTTCTTGATACATTCGTGTATCATTTAGAGATAATCTTTTTGGAACTAAAATTTTCCGTAGTTTATTTTCCCTCGGATTAGCCCTGGGCTGGAATCAGATTCCTACCGTTGTTTTCCCTGCTTGCTCCTTCTGAGTGAGATCGTGGGCTAAAGTAATTTTCCCTTGGGTTAGCCTTGGGCTGGAATCAGATTCCTACCGTTGTTCTCCCTGCTTGCTCCTTCTGAGTGAGATCGTGGGCTAAAGTAATTTTCCCTTGGGTTAGCCTTGGGCTGGAATCAGATTCCTACCGTTGTTCTCCCTGCTTACTCCTTCAGAGTGAGACCGTGGGCCAAGTAATTTTCCCTTGGGTTAGCATTGGGCTGGAATCAGATTCCTACCGTTTATTCCCTGATACGCTTCTTCTAAGTGTATATCGTGGGCCGAGTCTACTCCTGTAGCTCTTTATAAAAAGCTTTGCCGTATATGAAATACTATGTTATCTAATTTAAGTTTAAAATGAATTGTAAGATTGTAAACCCTCTTCTTGTTAAATAAAGATTTATTGATAAAACTGGTAATTGGTCAGAGTTCTACTTTCTTAACCCGAGTTTTACTTGCTTTCTTCGGGAATACCCTGGACACCGACGAGCCTACCTCAGCCTTAGTAAAAAAGCATCACATTTTGGCGCCCGAGCAGGGACTTTTAGAAGGTTCATCCGAACTCTCACCGCCGACCGACCCGAAATCTTTTAAAGGCACACCGACCGCCGCCGTACCTGCAAAGTCCTTTAAAAGATTCATTACCGACTAGCCGTGACCACGGTTGCCACTCCCAAAAACAAAATCCTACCAAATTTTTCAAAATAAAAAATACCAAACCGAAGAAAAACTTACCAAAGCAAATTTTGAGGTTCTTTTTAATAAACGCAAAACTTAAACTTTGTTGTTGAGAAAAAGCATGGTAACTTATACCTACATGTGTATTTACTTTTGCGAGTTCATGTTAGCCTTGTTTTATTATCTGGATCTGATCAGAATCATATAAAACGATACGGATCATAATGAAAGCCAGCGTAGCCGCTCGAAAAAAAATTAACGTGCTGTATTTTCTAAAAAACGTGCCATTTTCAGCCACATGAAAAAAATACAAATTATTCTATTTTGTTGAAAAAACTGTAATTAATTGTATTACGGGATGTATGCATAAAATCAAAAATAAACTTTTGCTCTATTTGCTTATTGTCAAAATATTTGAGTTTCTGTCAATTTTTTACAGAATTTGGACAAACTTTTATTAAATTTTGTAGAAATTTGCTCCATTTTAAGTAACCTTTAAAAATAAAAACGTGCCATATTGAACTTTTTCATGCCACCGTTCCACGGGAAAATTATCGTGTCAAAAAACACGAATGTGCCACTTCGGCAACGATAGTGATAGCAGTGTTATATGCATATCTCTTTTTTACTCATTTTTTGTCTTTTTTCTTTACACTGCAATTAACACTACCTTATCATGCAAGCAAAGCCACCCATCCATATAGAGAGCAGGATCTAAAATTATTTTGTATTAAGTGTTAAAAAATTATCCCGATGCAGATCCGTAGATAAGAATAAAAAATGAGGAATCCTGAGGTATGTTTAAACTTAGAATTCAATTTCACTTTATAATTTGTTCATAAACAAAATAAATGCCAACATAAGTTTTAATAACTCGTGTCGGCTGTATTACAATAATTTTTTATTTTTTAAAGAGTGGTAATCTGGTAATTCATTTGTGAGATCGTTTTGTTGAAAAAACCTACCAAATCGAATTAAAACCTACCAACCTACCAAAGATAAAAAAACCTACCAAATTTGGTAGGATCCTACCAAAACGGCAACCGTGGCCGTGACCCTTCGAAAAGCCCACCGAATCCCGCCGATCACCTTCCGCCGAACATCAATTACCAGATTTATCCCACTCGCACCGACACCTCCAGTATCAACATGTCCGACTCCGAGGACGCACCTCCAGCTGATTTCAATCCGTACAAAAACCTCGGGTTTATCTACTTCTTAAAAAGAGATGACCTCATTGAAGTATTAACGGCCAGAAATTTGGATACAAGTGGAAACATGCAAACTCTCCGCAAAAGGTTAAGCCAGCATTTCAAGGAACTTCGCGCGCATAAGTCCACACAAAATTTGTGTACCGAATGGGAAGGAATTGTAGAGGAAAGGAATAACGCAGACCCCAGTGAGGAAGCATCGCTAGGAAAGCAGCCCTTCACGAGTCAGCTACACATTCCCGTCCCTCAGTCAACGCTGTTTTTGAATGTGCCAGACACTAGCAAGCCGTACACCGTAACTGCCACGTCTACCCAGCCGTCGATAGGTCAACCAACATATTCGGGTCCTTCTACGACAGCCGGGTTATGCTCACACCCTGAATCCGCTCCGCAGTCAAGATTAACACCGCACTCTTTGACAACATCTGGCCGACTTACGCTCAGTTACGAGGCGGAAGTAATGAACACGGTCCGCAAATGGGGGCTAAGGTTCGATTCTTCTGGAAACCCCGTGGAATTTTTAGAGCGGCTGGCGGAATTGACGCGGTGCTACAACATACCACCGGACGATATGTTACGAACCTTACCCGAATTATTCAGAGGATCCGCGCTAGAATGGCTACGAATTCACGGAGATAAATTCTTGAAATGGGATGATTTCAGAGAAGCCTTCATCCGCTACTTCCTACCCGCCAGGTATCTCCAGAAATTGGAGGACGAGATACTGCGTAAGCGCCAAGGTCCGCGAGAACGGGCTAAAGAGTATATTCAGGCTGTCCAGTATCTTATTAGGCAGCACCCGCGTATGACGATGGATGAAAATGTCGATCGGATATTCGACAGCATGCGCCCCGAATACAGATATTATATCCGCCGCCGAGATTTTAACACCTTAGATGAATTGATGCTTCAAGCCGAAGAATTTGAATCCATCAGAAGCGATGAAAGAAATACACGCCCTGCAATACCGACAGCCCCACCTGTTCAATCAATTCCACGCCGCCCTCCAGTAGCTGATCGCTATAACAGAGAAACTTACTGCTGGAATTGCAAACAGAGAGGCCACCGTAAAGAGACTTGTCATCGCCCCTTCCGACTCTTCTGTTCATTTTGTGGAACGGATGGTATATTGACCAAGAATTGCCAGTGTCAGCGAAACCCCGTATCAGTTATTAATTATCCGCCTGGACAGGACCCTCGATACTTCGTGCCAATTCAGGTGGAGAACCACGAGTATCTCGCTTTGGTAGACACCGGTTCCACGCGAACGTTTATCGGCCAGGAGTTGAGGCAGAGATTTAAGGAACTCGATTTGCCCATGCATGAGCAAAACCGGCCGGTTCATATGGCTAACGACAACCCAGTCATGACGTCCGAGCACTATACGGCTACTTTCATAGTAGAAGGTTACGAGCTAACAGGAGAGGTTACGTACCTCCCTGCTCTGGCAGAAGACGCCATTCTCGGCATGGATTTCATGAGCCAAGCGAACTTACAGATTTTCATGGCAAACAAGCAGGTCACAGGAAGAAAGCCTTATTCACCTGAAAATGCTTCCGCGTGCCTAGCGACGTCTCTTCTCCCTGACCAGCAACAGAAATACCTTGACGATTTTCTGAAAATAGAATTACCGAAATTTGACCAGATCACTGGAATCTCCAATGTCCCACCGCATCGGATCCGACTTAAAACCGAGGAACCGTTCAAGCAACGATATTATCCTCGTAACCCAGCTATGCAGAGGATCATAAACGAAGAAATCGATGACTTGCTGGATTCCGGTAAAATCAGCCCTTCAAAAAGTCCGTACAGCTCGCCGATTGTATTAGTTAGGAAGAAGGAAGGTTCATGGAGGGTCTGCGTAGACTTTAGGCAGCTGAACGAGATATCTATCAAAGACGCATATCCGTTGCCATACATAGTAGCTATACTCGATAAGCTACGTGGAGCAAAATTCATCAGCACTATCGACCTAAAGCAAGGCTATTGGCAAATAGCTTTAGAACCCAAATGCCGACCCTACACTGCTTTTACCGTCCCGGGAAGAGGCCTTTTTGAGTGGAATGTTATGCCCTTCGGACTACATTCTGCAGGCGCGACTTTCCAGCGAGCGATGGATACAGTTTTTGGGCCAGATATGCTGAACCACGTATTCGTTTATCTTGATGATATCATCATTATCAGCCGCACTTTCGAAGAACATATCCACCACCTAACCGAAGTATTTAATAAACTGCGGGCGGCCAACCTGAAAATCAACGTAGAGAAGTGGAACTTCTGCCGCGAGAGTCTGAAATATCTTGGTCATGTTGTTAGTAAGCAAGGCATCCACACTGACCCCGACAAAATCTCTGCCGTACAGGAGTTGAAGTCGCCGTCTAACATCCGTGAACTACGCCGAATCTTAGGGATTTGCTCTTGGTATAGACGATTCATCAAGGACTTTTCCTCCGTAGCTTCACCTTTAACCGGTTTGTTGAAGAAAAATGCTAAATGGGTTTGGGGCCCAGACCAACAAACTGCCTTTGAATCGCTCAAGTCAAAATTAACCGAAGCACCTGTCCTGGCCTGTCCAAATTTTGACTTACCATTTACTCTTCAGACGGACGCCAGCCATTTCGGATTAGGAGTAGTGCTTACCCAATCCTTCGACGGACACGAAAAGGTTATAGCATACGCTAGTCGCACCCTCTCGGAGCAAGAGCAGAAGTTCGCAGTTACCGAAAAAGAATGCCTTGCCATATTGTGGGGTATTAGGAAAATGCGACCCTACCTCGAGGGATACCATTTTAACGTGGTCACCGACCACCACTCTTTAAAATGGTTACATTCGTTGGAGAACCCCTCTGGTAGGCTAGCTCGTTGGGCTTTAGAACTCCAACAATACGATTTTGAAATCCTATATCGTAAAGGGGCAATGAACATTGTCGCCGACGCCCTGTCCCGAGATCCGTTACCGATTACTGAAGGGGATAGTCTAGCCGCCACGTCAGATTCCAGAATCGAATGGGTCCGAAAGATGAAGAACTTAGTGGAAAAAGACCCCACCAAATATCCGGAATACAGAATTTGCAATGACCAGTTGCACCGTCGATTTGAAGTCAAGCACCCTTTAACCGACCCACGAGAGTATGAGTGGAAGTTATGTGTACCAGAGTCCGATCGAGTCCGACTTCTACACGACAACCACGACGCCGTCACCGCCGGACACCTCGGGGTTGCCAAAACTTCGTCTCGTATGGCGAAACAGTTCTATTGGCCAGGGATGTTTCGTGACATAAGTAAATACGTCCGGAGATGCCAAACCTGCAACCAGTTCAAAGTTTCACAACTAAAGCCCAGTGGCTACATGTATACTACTCAGGTAGAGGAACCATGGGAAGTGGTCTGCGCTGACTTTATAGGCCCCTTACCCCGATCCATGAAAGGAAATACCACTATATTAGTCATGGTAGACAAATTTACCAAGTGGGTTGAGGCGGTCCCCTTACGATCCGCAACAACTCCAGGCCTGATTAAAGCCGTTCGCGAACGGATTGTTACTCGTTTTGGAGTACCGAAAGTGTTCCTCTCTGACAATGGGACGCAATTCACAAGTAATTCATTTACAGAATTCCTAACTAGCTTAGGCATCCAGCAACGTCTTACTGCGCCTTATAGCCCGCAAGAGAACCCGACGGAACGCGTAAACCGTGTGCTTAAGACAATGATCGCACAATATGTCCAAGACAACCAACGCACATGGGACGAAAACCTTCCCGAACTAACTTTTGCTATTAACACGAGTCGACATGATTCTTCCGGTTTCTCCCCTGCTTTACTTAATTTTGGGCGTGAACTTCGCCGCCCTGCTGAGTTTCTCAACGCATTGCCAGAAGACGCCCCTGGCGAAGACATAGATGCCCAGCAAGAACGCATGCGCGCTTTATATGAGCTAGTACGCCTCAATCTCCATAGAGCCAGTCAAACCCAAGCTAAACATTTTAACCTCCGCCGACGACTCTGGCGCCCTGGCATCGGCGAGCAAGTGTACAAAAAGGCCAGAGTTCTTTCCTCTGGGGTAAACTACTTCACCGAAAAGTTGGCACCTCGGTACGACGGCCCTTTCGAAGTAGTCAAGTTTATCTCTCCTGTTATAGTTGTCCTCAAGAAGAAGGGAGAGAAAAAAGCTAAAGTTCCTATTCGCGCCCATATAAAAGATTTAAAAGGATTTTATTCTGAGGAGCCAAATATTGCTATAAATACCGGAGAGCCAACAGCAGCAGCAGTCAGTCGAAAATTAGTCGCGAAAGCAAGCAGTCACGATCAAGAAAAGCTCCCGGCAAATTATATACCTCAGGAGGTAAATCAACAAGCCAGTCACGAATCAAGACCCAAGCAGAACAGACAGACCCAGCCCAGCATCATCTGCAACATGGATCCTGGAATTAGCCGAAACAAGCAAGAGCAACCGTACGAACAGGTTCGCCGCAGCCCCCGGAATCACAGGATTCAACCAAGCGCCGTTCGCCGTTTCCACCGCCTATCATCACCGGAACGAACCCTTCCAGCACGCAGCATTGACGCACCTGGTATCCAAGGGGAGCCACAAAAATCCAGGAGTAAGGTGCCTGTCCGCAAAACATCATCTACCGCCGCAAAAAAAGGTTCCAGCATGGTTCCCGTCTGCAAACCGCCATCAGCCGTCGACAAGAAGGGACCAACCCATACGCTTCCTACCGCTCCAAAGGAGACAGTTACCAGCGAAGGCAAGCCTGCAGCCAATACGAACCTAAAACCTCACGCCGATGACCTACCGCAGAAGAAATCCGTAGCACCAACCGCCACAAACCCATGTGTCCGTCGAAGAACTATCCCCTCTAAAATTCCAGCTCCCAACCGAGAAGAAGAAACGTTGCGTTTCCAACTGAAGCCGAAAATACGAACAAGCCACGTAAAAGGTTTGGTTCACAACTTAGATTCGGCTCTACCAGTCAAACCAAAACCAACCGAGGCAGCTGGTATGCAGGAGATAAAAACGAAGCGCAAGGCAGCAGAAGACCTATGGTTCACACGGAACCCACCAGTCAACGCCTGTGAAAGAGCAGGTTCCGGAGACGTCCAACCAGTCTTTCCCCAGTTGTCCAACCCATGTAGCAGCCATGATAACCAGTCTCCGGACGCGTCAACTCTAGATTCTCCTTTCATGTATTTCGCCGTACCTAAAGCGAATGTACAGAAGGACACCGTGGAACTTTACGATCAACGTATGAAAGCAGCTGCCACTCAAGCACCGCGAGCCTTAGTTCCACTAGCTAAAGAACCCGAAAATCGCGCCCTTGAAGCCGGAGCACAAAACAAAACAGCTAAGATTTTCGACCCCTTCGAAGGCATAAAATTACAAGGAGGGAGCCACCACCGCCAGTTTTTTATACAACGTCCATGGGGCCCGATAAAAGTTCTAATGAACAGAGGAGGAACCAGAGCTTCCTTATATTTTGGAGAGTACCGCAAGACGATTATAATCCCTAAGAAAGGATAAATTTCCCGTCACCTACCAGTAACCGCTTAAATTTGAATATTTGATTTAGTTTTTTTTAGGTGTATGAATTACCACTTTTTGTTATTTCTTAAGATTATTATCAAAAAAAAAAAATACAAAAAAAAAAAAAAAAAAAAAAATACAAAAAAAAAAATACAAAAAAAAAAAAAAAAAAAAAAAATACAAAAAAAAAATACAAAAAAAAAAATAATAATAATACAAAAAAAATTCTACATAATTATACAATGTATAATTCAAAATCATTAATGAATTATTATTTTTTTCCCAGATAGATGTTAGACGAGAGGGTTCTCGTCTCGTAAAGAAAGGGGGGTGTGTAACGAAGCGTTACACTTTCGCCCTCACCTACCAGAATATTATAAAGCAACTCACAGCCAACCGAAATTATTCACAATAAACCAGCACCCTACGTAAGCAAAAACACCAAACACCAGCACCCTACTACCATCCAACCTACATAATACCGACCGATCATCAATACCGCAACAACAAACACCAGCCGCCCACCACCCACTGAATCATCACCATCAACAGCAGAGCAGCGCACACCACTGCTCATGAATATAGAAACGTATAACGTCATCATGCAGAAGAAAAATATTTCGTTTGTGACTTTTAAAATTCACACTTCCTCTTGCCACGAAATATGACAAGAGGACGTATGAAAAACCGAATAAGTCGAAGCTTATTTTGACTCGTTGTAATTCCTAATTTACGAATTGGAAATACTGAGGCATAAGTTTCCGGCGAATATCAGTTTCTAGCAACTTTTGGTCGCCTCAGGTTACTTTTCTTGATACATTCGTGTATCATTTAGAGATAATCTTTTTGGAACTAAAATTTTCCGTAGTTTATTTTCCCTCGGATTAGCCCTGGGCTGGAATCAGATTCCTACCGTTGTTTTCCCTGCTTGCTCCTTCTGAGTGAGATCGTGGGCTAAAGTAATTTTCCCTTGGGTTAGCCTTGGGCTGGAATCAGATTCCTACCGTTGTTCTCCCTGCTTGCTCCTTCTGAGTGAGATCGTGGGCTAAAGTAATTTTCCCTTGGGTTAGCCTTGGGCTGGAATCAGATTCCTACCGTTGTTCTCCCTGCTTACTCCTTCAGAGTGAGACCGTGGGCCAAGTAATTTTCCCTTGGGTTAGCCTTGGGCTGGAATCAGATTCCTACCGTTTATTCCCTGATACGCTTCTTCTAAGTGTATATCGTGGGCCGAGTTTACTCCTGTAGCTCTTTATAAAAAGCTTTGCCGTATATGAAATACTATGTTATCTAATTTAAGTTTAAAATGAATTGTAAGATTGTAAACCCTCTTCTTGTTAAATAAAGATTTATTGATAAAACTGGTAATTGGTCAGAGTTCTACTTTCTTAACCCGAGTTTTACTTGCTTTCTTCGGGAAGACCCTGGACACCGACGAGCTTACCTCAGCCTTAGTAAAAAAGCATCACAAGTTTAAAAACGAATATTGAAAAACCTGGTTTCGAAACTTAGCAAAATCTGTTTTCAAACTTAAAAACAGATACAGTGAAACCCGCTTAAGAGAAAAACCCGCTTATCTGAAACACTTTTTTCATCCCCGAGTATTTTCCGACCATTTATACCTTTAAAACACTCCGCTTAAGGGAAACTCGCTTAAGTAAAAAACCCGGATACCTGAAACATATTTTCAGTTCAATTTTATATTTTTCATTGAAAAAAAAAACTCTCTTAAGTGAAAAACAAATTTAATCGCACAAAACGAAAAATTTTCTGAATGCGTTCGTTTCTTCATTATTTTTCACCTTCACCATTTTCACCACCAAAATGACATTTGAATTTCTGATTATTTCACAAACCAGAACATTTACATTTTATAAACAAATTGCTTTGTCCTCTCAAACAAAAATCCAAAACAACATTTCAAATGGCTCAAGAGAGACATTTATTTAAAAGAAAATTTTCATAATTCAAACATAAATAAAAGACAAATGCAATTGTTTCTAGCATTAATTATCCGTATAATGGAACTTTTAGATCCACTTAAGTAATTTTTTTTTTCACTTAAGCGGAGTTCGTTTAAGTGAAAGAAAGACTGTAACATTGTACAGCTTTTCTTCTTTAGTATCTAATACATAATTCTTTTTTTAATTTAGTTTTTGAAAATTCTGCTTAAGACTTCGAAAAAGTATCGCGCGATATTTTAAATTACTTATTTGAAAAATAAAGCTAAAAAAGTTTTAACGAGAATTATTTGGCTTTATTTCAATTTTGAAATCGAAATAAATCCAAACACTTATTTTGCATTGATTTGGTATAATTTCTATACAGTTTTTGGTTTTATTTCAGTATGGTTTCCGAAATAAGTGGGGCTATTTCGGTTTTGAAAACGAAACAAGGCCAAATTTGGAATTTGGTAAATTCAGCTAAGAAAGCTCTGCATAAATTAGTAATGAAATAAAAATATATGTTTGTCTCAAAAAGTAACCTCATGTAACGATTTTTTATCACTTGGCCCTACGATCACTTCACATTTCTTTTTTTCTCTTTTTACTCGTTTTGCAATTTCGTTAAAAGTGCAATGAGTTATTTAGGTCAAGGTTATCTTGCTTACGGTTTATTTCGCATTTCGTTTTGTATTAGAATCTATTGTTTTGGTATGGGTATATATTTTGCCTTCAGTGTGATTAAAATCGAGCGCGGCAAGCTCCAAACTATCAAACAAAATATTAAAAAGTTTTAAAATGGGTAAAAGTATAATTTGTAACTTAATTAAACATAAACTTAATTATAATGGATTATAATCACATTGGATATATAGGATAAGTTCATAGGTTCTTAAAATGCAGATCCTTTAAATGCAAAAGAAACTTTGCATACATCCAGCCTCGCACCTACCCCAAATCCTATAGTGGGCCTGTACTGCAAGCTTACATTAATAACACAAAAAATAAAAATTGAATAAAAAAGTAGTTTTGGTAATTTTCAATTCTCTCATAAACTAGAACACATAAAACCATCTAGTTGTCAGTGGCAAGGGCATTAAAATTCGCGCAAATTTTATTAATGCCCTTGGTCTCTTTACATCAAGAAAAAAAAATAAAAACCAAACAAACAATGGCGAAGTAATCGAAATCGAAATGAACAAAAATTGAAATTAACAAAAACCGTAATAATTGAAAAACCAAATAATATAAGGCGAAATAAACTTAAAATGAACTAATTGTAAGTAAAAGACTCATTGGGGTTCCATTTAAAATGCACGGGACAACTAGCCCATACAAAATCTAATGGGCGAATCCTTTCAGTACAGCTTGTAGGGTGCAAGAGAACAACCACCTTAAGTCGGTTCTCTAGATAATATATGTATATGTACATATGTACATTTATACTCTATGCATACCCTAAGGACTGATATTTTTCAAAACTTTCAAATTACGTTTTGTCTCGTCTCTTTCAACCATTGTAAGCTATACTTGGATTGATACACAAGGATATTGCAAAAAAAAAAAAAGTGCCCGGAACCACTCTCCGATTTTGTGTCCCATTCGAAATTAAAGTTTATTCGGGATATATTAACCAGATGCTATTTTATCCTCCGAGTTTTTAGGTCGATTCGCAGAGTTAACTAACTCTGGTTTAACTCTCCACTGAAAAACTGGGCCTAAGTCTATAAAACCTTGGTGGTTTGGTATCTCATTCAAGTTTTGATTGTTTCATTCAAAACCTTCAATGCATTTCCTAAATATTGACAAGCACCAGCTGGCATTTATTTGGAGAATTTTGATTTGTGGACTTGTTTATTTTGGACTTGTGGATTTTGAACTCGTAGATTTTGTTTTGTGGATTTTAGGTTTAGGTTTAGGATTATTTAGGTCAAGGTTATCTTGCTTACGGTTTATTTCGCATTTCGTTTTGTATTAGAATCTATTGTTTTGGTATGGGTATATATTTTGCCTTCAGTGTGATTAAAATCGAGCGCGGCAAGCTCCAAACTATCAAACAAAATATTAAAAAGTTTTAAAATGGGTAAAAGTATAATTTGTAACTTAATTAAACATAAACTTAATTATAATGGATTATAATCACATTGGATATATAGGATAAGTTCATAGGTTCTTAAAATGCAGATCCTTTAAATGCAAAAGAAACTTTGCATACATCCAGCCTCGCACCTACCCCAAATCCTATAGTGGGCCTGTACTGCAAGCTTACATTAATAACACAAAAAATAAAAATTGAATAAAAAAGTAGTTTTGGTAATTTTCAATTCTCTCATAAACTAGAACACATAAAACCATCTAGTTGTCAGTGTTCGATTATTTTTTTTTGATGTAAAGAGACCAAGGGCATTAAAATTCGCGCAAATTTTATTAATGCCCTTGGTCTCTTTACATCAAGAAAAAAAAATAAAAACCAAACAAACAATGGCGAAGTAATCGAAATCGAAATGAACAAAAATTGAAATTAACAAAAACCGTAATAATTGAAAAACCAAATAATATAAGGCGAAATAAACTTAAAATGAACTAATTGTAAGTAAAAGACTCATTGGGGTTCCATTTAAAATGCACGGGACAACTAGCCCATACAAAATCTAATGGGCGAATCCTTTCAGTACAGCTTGTAGGGTGCAAGAGAACAACCACCTTAAGTCGGTTCTCTAGATAATATATGTATATGTACATATGTACATTTATACTCTATGCATACCCTAAGGACTGATATTTTTCAAAACTTTCAAATTACGTTTTGTCTCGTCTCTTTCAACCATTGTAAGCTATACTTGGATTGATACACAAGGATATTGCAAAAAAAAAAAAGTGCCCGGAACCACTCTCCGATTTTGTGTCCCATTCGAAATTAAAGTTTATTCGGGATATATTAACCAGATGCTATTTTATCCTCCGAGTTTTTAGGTCGATTCGCAGAGTTAACTAACTCTGGTTTAACTCTCCACTGAAAAACTGGGCCTAAGTCTATAAAACCTTGGTGGTTTGGTATCTCATTCAAGTTTTGATTGTTTCATTCAAAACCTTCAATGCATTTCCTAAATATTGACAAGCACCAGCTGGCATTTATTTGGAGAATTTTGATTTGTGGACTTGTTTATTTTGGACTTGTGGATTTTGAACTCGTAGATTTTGTTTTGTGGATTTTAAGCTGGGGGATTTTAAATTTGTGGATTTTTAAAAGTGTAGGGATTTCGGTTTTTGAGATTATGTTGGTTCCCCCCCTTTATTTATTCTAACTCTATAGGCATTCCAGTTTAAAACAGTTTTAATTATAAAAATAGTTAGTGGATATCCGGCCCCGCAGAACCAGATCCCCCGCAGGTAGGCATACTTCAAGCACCCAGAGTTATTTTGCTTAATTCGTATTCGTACTTCTAAAAGCGAAAAACTTTTATAACTATTATAAATTGGTATTTCTTTAAAAGTCTCCGTTTTATACAAATTACACCTGATCAAAACGAAGCTGATCTAAAGTACCTAAAACAATTACAAGGCTTTACTATTTATTGGGAAGATATTTTATTTTATTTATTTTGCCCACAAAACTTAAGGCCGCTTTTTAAATAATAAGGGTGCCGTGCCGGCCGTTTGGACGAAAATTGTTTCGCAAATCTTACTTAGCAATTATCAAAATAAATTTTGATCGACTCGCAATAGTTGTTTCGCGAATTTTTGTTTTGTCTTTGGATCAATCCGCAAAACGATCATTTCGCAAAAGTTCTTTCGCGGTTTCTTATATCGCATATGTACTAAGTGGCAATTTGTTGTTTTGTAAGATCTCATTGCGCTAAGTGTTAATTTTCGTTTTGTTATCTCGCCGTTTAGTTATCCCGCCATTTAGTTATCTGGCCGTTTTTTTATCTGGCTATTCGTTATTTGGCCGTTCTTTATATCGCCGTTTATAGTTATTTGGCCATTTCCGTATCTGGCAGTTTGGTTATCTTACCGATATATTCAGAAAATAGCACTGACTTTTTTTTTATATTTAAACGTAGGTTTTTTAATGTTTAAGGTATCTGTTGTTTTCCTTTTTTTGGAGATAGTGTTTGTTTAATAGCAAACAAAAGATAAACTTTTTGGTGACGGTTTTTCGTATTATAATATGAGTGTTTGAACAAGATAAAAAACTACGCTTGGTGCTTTGGACATGGATAAAATGAACAATTTAATTGCAGACCAAAGAAAATATTATAGAATCGATTCTTTTTCCAACTTATTTTTTTTAGGGAAGAGAATTAAAAACATGGATTTTTGTGCCAAATGTTATAAATTACGCATTTTATTATTTTGCATAGTATAATTTAGCTTTTAAAATGCTTTGTATTTAAATAATCAAATGCGAAAAAATGAAATGCGATAGAATAATTAGCGAAGTAATATAATGCCAAATAATGAATATAATAATTAGCGAATGAATATAATAATTAGAAAATTAATTTTTTTGCGAAATAATGAAATGCGAGATAAAAATTTGATATGTGAAATTTGCAAAAAGATGATTTTCCGTAGCAATAACATAGCGATATAAAAACTTGCCAAACAATTTAATGCGAAATGACTAAATTGTAAAACAGGAAATTGCGAAATGAAAAACAGCCAAACATAATCCGCCAGATGACCCCTACCCTAATAATAGAAGTCAAATATAAACCAACATTATATTTTCTGTATGATTTCTCTAAAGAGCTGTAAAAGTTTGAGAAATCCTACCGTTTTCAATTCAATATATTTCCACGTCTATATGGGCCCTACCAACAATCAAATTTAGTTACGGCTTAAATATTTCAATAAAATGGACCATAATGGAATAGGCTCTAAAATTCTAAATAATAAACCATGCATGGTATTACCTTTATATCCAATTGACTCCAAAAAAATTGAGAATATAATGGGTGATATGAATAAAACCGAGCACATGCTCAAAAGTCAGCTTTTTCGAGCACGTGCTTTATTTTATTTGGTATGAATAAAATACTTGAGGAGGTGCTCAACGATTGAGCATCCAAATGTTTGATGAGCACCTTCTCAATTTAAGTACGTACTCAATTTTTTGGTATGAATGAACCGAATCACGTACTCATTCGAGAAGAGCACCTGCTTCTCATTTGTGAGTAAGCTCAATTGGATGCTCAACAATGGATGACACTGCGTTTTACCACTTTACACATTTTTTAAAAGTAGAAAATATAATGATGTTTAATCTTGACCATCAATTTAATCTTGACAATCAATATAAAAATTTTATTATTGAACCCCGCACTCCAATTAAAAGGTCGACTATTAGTAAAATGTAAGATTAAAATAAAGTGTAGAGTTTAAATAGAATCCTACCAATAAACAATTTAACCTTCTGGTTAAAAAATCCCCAAACTTTCAATAAATTTACTACAATTTCAATCCAATTTTCAGTCAAATAAAAAAACGCGGAGAGAACAGTCAGAATTTGTTCGATACTTTCATATTTGAGCAATCACTGCTTTTCTTTTACTAAATTTCATTATTTAATCACATTCGCAACATATCAGTAAGAAAATCCTATATGAACGAAAATTGATTTCCGTGAGAAAGTCAACTGTCAGACCTTGCAGTGTAACCTAGTTTTGAAGTTTGTATTTTGGCTTGGAAGAGGCATTTTAAGGAGTTTCGATTGTGAAAATATTTAAATAAAAATTGCTATTTAAAAATAAAAGCATCGTAGTTTCATATTAATTGGATATAGTAAATTAATCAATCTATATTAACTTTTTTGATCAAGTGATGAGTTTTTTTTAAATAACTACATTCAATAATTTTTACAAAAAAGTGATAAAAATTGTTAGAGTAAAAAACAAAACATGCTCTAGAGATGCCTTTGTGCGAAAAATTTGTGTTTTATCTGTCAAATTTATCTAAAATGACATATCAAACACAATTTTCGTACCTACCTTAATTTTTTCGCTCACAAGGTTTTGTTTTTTATTTTTTCCACTTTGTGCAAAAGGTCTAGAATAAAGTTAAGCCTTAATGGTAAGAGTCAAACTTATAAGTTGATTGCAATCACTACAAAAAAATTAAACGAACATATTTTTCAACGTCCCTCATTGACCATGTCGTTTTTTTCATAATATTATTCACTAAGGACTTGCACAAATTATCCCTTATTATTCCTAAGTAGTTAGTTAAATCATAATTACTTAACCTGAAATAGCACAACAGGCAACACTTGCATTGAAATGCCACTATGTATCTTTAAATGTACAGCTTAAACATGAATTTTCCATTTAACTTCTTGCTAGTGACTAACCCGGAGACTAAATTCGTTATTGGTATGTGATTTATATGAAATCTGCAGATTTCCATTTAACTATTACCTAAATTTGATTATTAATAAGGTCCAATGTGTTTCGGAGAGTTGCTAACCTCTAACGTACTTATATGTAGTTTTTTCGTCGGTGCAATTTTAGATCGAAGAGAGTAAATTTCTATGAAATTGCTTACCTACATTTTGTTAAAGCATCCTCTTATTTCATCTAAGAGGGCCTTATCTTAACCATATAATTTAATCAGCACAACCCAATAAGGCAAGGGTTTAATTAAAATTTCGCATCTGTCTACTTAGTGTGAAACCAATTTGGCAAACTAAGAAACTTTTAAACAAACGCCGAAGTATTTCAAAAGATTCTGGACTACATAGACATAAGATATTAAGGCGACAAATTTGTTGATGGTGAAATAGCAGAGATGTAAAATATATATTTCGTTCCTTTAGCTCCCAATTTGCTCTGGTGACCAATGAGGCTAATTGGATAGAAAGTTTTATAATTTTTTTTTCTTTTACCTACCTACACACACAAAATAAAAGTAGTTTTGCCTGATCTGATATATGTATGTATTTATATGTATTTGTAGTTAGGTATGATGCTTTTGTGATTGTAGGTAGGTAATGATTAAAAATATAAATTAGAAAAGTTTTCTTCTAGTTCCTGATTGAGTTAGATACATATATGATTGATAAAACACAATTTTAGGAAGAAGTATTGGAAAATAATTCCAAGTAAATTCCTAATAGCTGGCAACGAGACTATATAATTTTCTCTACCATTTATTCCTCTCATGCAATAAAGTTTTCTTTCCTATTCAAATAAATAATTGAAGCCTTCCGAGTTCTCTGTATAGATTAAATAAAAAAAAATGGCGGCAACGACAAATCTTATCCTACCAAATAAAGGATGTGTGCCACTGTGTTGTGGCAGCGTGGCGGCGACGACAAATTGTATCGTGCCAAATAGATGATGTGCGCCGTAGTGCTGCGGCAGCGTGGTGATTCGATCTCGGCAGCAGTGGTGTGTGGTAGAGTACCAAACACGTGGCGACGTAATGTGTGGTGATGTGGTTGATGAGGCTTCGCAAAATTACCACTTGGTTTGCCACAAAAATTCCCCGAATTAAACGAGGAGCGGGAAGTTGATCCGGCTCGATTGGACCAATGTTCGGGGTTATAAAGTATTGTGGCCAATGTGCTGCCATTTACGTCGTCAGTGCAGAACCCACTACGACGTCACTTTTCTGACGCAGACAAATTCTGTCTGCGAGACTGATTTTTTTGTGTAGATTAAAAAATTTTTTTTTTTCTTTTCTTTTCTTTTATTTCATTAAACAATTTAAGTTATTTTTTAAACAATTTAAACAAACTGGAATGCCGAAAGGGCCAAGAAAGAAACAAAACTTATAATGCCGAAAGGGCCAATGTAAAAACGTGACTTGTGTCACGGCGAGAACAAGAAAGAAAGAATGAAATGAAGATGCCGGAAATGGCAGTCATATTGTGTTTCGTTAAGTTTAGGTAAGGGATATGTTCGTAGAGCGAGGCAAAATTGTAGCAGAGCTACAATTGTGCTTCGCTCACAGATGGCGTGAACAGATACAAATATCATAGTTTTTTTGAAAATACATATTGCTTTTCAAAGCCCTTCCAATTTAATAGCATTTTTTTTTATATCAATGGTAAAAAATGTTAGAACATAATATTCTCCGTTTTTTTGCGTAATTTACCTCAATTTTATGCATATTTTATTTAAAATTAAATTATTTAGATGGTGGAATTTTTTATTATTAATAAACTATATACAGGGTGTCCAGTAAATAATAAATAACCCTGCAACAAGACGTAGCAGGTAAAAATTAGAAAATTCGAACGAAAAATAAGGAAAATCGTGAACACATTGAAATTTCAAAATTTCTGAAATTAAACCGTGAGCGTCCGCGCATAACTCGGCTAAACATCATTTTCATGGGGATTTTTATGTTGAATTTGTATTGAACCAGATTAATACACAACGGAGCCAAAAATTGAAAAATTCGAACGAAAATTAGAAAATTCAACCGACAAAGTCAGAAAATCGTAAAAACATCTTGAAATTTCAAACTTTTTGAATTAGTTTTTTGTTCGTATGTATGCAGATTTTTTTTGTAGGACTTGTATTAAACCAGATAAACACAATACGGATATAAAAATTTGAAAAATTGGACGGAAAAGTCGGAAAGTCGTGATAACAATTTGAGCTTTCTCGAATTAATAATATAATCAACTATAGGTGGAACGAAGTTCGTTTGTAGTTTTCTATAAATGTATGTATGATTCAAGTTAATATTTTCAACAACTTCATTTACAAAACTTGGAAGTTTCAGAACATCGAACCATTACCTAAAGTAGAGAAAGTCGGAGAATAATGGGCACCTGAAAGGATTATTTTTAATAAAAACTGCAAAAATGTGTATAGAATTTTTGAAACATTTTTAACAGAAATAACATTGAAGAATAAGTTAAAAAAAAAACAATTTTTTAAAATTTTATGCTGGGACATAATGGGCATATGCGAGGCATGTTGGGCACTGATTTAAATTGAATTGCAACGGGAGCATGTTTAGATGCATTCATCAACATTGGCCATCCAGCAAAAGAAAATAACATTGATAGTACCTCATCAAGTGCAGATTTGTCTACATTTTGCAGCGACAGACTTTTTTGTATGCGTCCTCAAATTTCTTGTCTATATATTTGTTCTTTTAGGAAATATTCCCACAATTCTTCCAAACAATCGGGTAGAGGAATAATGGCCCCCTCATTTCTTGATTTTGTTCACAAATAATTTGAACGAATTGGTTCATACGATTTGAATTCTATAAAATACGTGCATTTTTATGTGATACCAATGCCAAAGACCATATACTACCGACTTTTTTTGAGAAGCTAATTAGCTATACTAAGTAGTAGCTAATTACCATATATTTTTAATTTGCAGTGGAAAAAGTGACCTGCTTAGTTGATACACATATTCTTATTTATTTGTTTTAAAATAATTTTGATAATAATATACTATTGAATGATTGTTTTCAACAGTTAGTTAGGCAAAGTTGGTTTGAGGAACTGTAAAAAAAACTGAACAAAATAAACCGTCAAACCGACTAGAGTCGGTCGCGTCGCCACTGATTGACAGATCGGACTAGGTAATGGTATATTATAAAGATCTGACACTTGTCTGTACTTACCATTAGAACTGAAAAATCAGTTGAAAGTTTATTTTTTCCACAAAACTTAAGTGCAGTGCAGGGTGCACAAGTGACGGTTTTTTTTTGTCAAAATACATTTTTACTTGGGTAAATAATGAAGTAATCAGTTTTGTCTAGTAAATTTTCTTCTTAATTAATTTTTATATGTTTTTCTTTATTAATAGCAAATTACTTACTTTCGGCCACTTTATATCTTATAATAAGAGCAGGTTCGTTTCTGAAAATTGACTAAGTCGGATACCCTTACACGAGTGACAAAATGTCATTAATTTTGTCATTTTATAACAATTAATTGTCATAAAATTATAAAACCGAATTATGACAATTTATCGGTATAAAATGATAAAATTAATGACATTTTGTCGCTTGTGTAAATCCGGCATTACTCCCAAATTAAAATCCACAAAACCAATGGAAGACGGAAGAAATTTTTAACTGAATTTCTTTCAATATAGTTCACAAAACAACCACAAATTTTATTTTATTGATTTAGTTCTTCTTCTAATTATTCTAATACATTAAATTAACGGTACCTTCCAGGATCAATTGTTTAAAAAAAAACTTAAGGAAAATTATATACTTTTGGAAAATGACTTATATACGATTTAAATTAGCATATCAACCATTTAACGGGAATATTTTTATATGTTTATCCATTTAATATGTAAATTGAAGAACGGAAATTTGAATATGGAAAAAAAAGCATGAAATACGTAATGAAAATTCCTAAACTAAAAGCCTTTGTTTAAAAAAGTAACAATTATATGTCTTTATTTCAGAACGATTAAAGATAGAATGAAAAATTGAAAAACAACAAACTCATTTAAAAATCAAGGCTAGTTACACAAAACAAACAAAAAAATAGTAAAGTGTATTGATATAGAATGCTTTTTTCAACACCCCTTCTCATTCTATATTGTGTAAAAGTCCAAAACGCATTCGAAGTTTTATTATTCTGTTTGCTGGTAAAGGGTTTGTTAACAAGTCTGCAAGCATATCATCGGTTGGACAGTATTCACATCTAATAATTTTCTTTTCAACGTAGTCTCTTATAAAATGGAATTTAATATCTATATGCTTCGACCTGTTGTTAAATTTATAGCCTCGATCATTTTTATACAGCTTTGGTTGTCCTCAAAGATAAGCATTTATCTTGAAAATCTAAGAGTAAAGATTTTAACCATAATGCTTCTTTTGCTGCCTCAGCAAGTGCTATAAACTCAGCTTCAGTAGACGATAAGGCAACACACGTCTGTTTTCGGCAGCTCCAAGAAACAAGTCCATCAAATACTTTGAATAAATATCCACTGTTAGACTTTCGGTTCACTTTATCTTTACCCCAATTGGCATCTGAAAAACCGACAAGTGTTTGGCTGTTTATTTCGTTGTAGGATAGTTTTAATTTTGACGTTCCTTTGAGATAACGAACTACTCTTTTTAGTTCCACCCAGTCTTCTTCCGTAGGTTGACTTGTCTTTTGGCTTAGGATACAAATTGCAGCTGAGATATCCGGTCTGCTGTTTAAAGCAACATAAAGTAAACTGCCAATTAATCGTTGATACCACTTGTTATTGTTAAGACCCTTTTCTGGATTATTTAATTTTCCATATGATGTTTCGATTGGAATGGCTGAGATTTTTGCTTCTGAAAGTCCGGTTTCCGCTACAATTTTGTGAATATAAGACGACTGCGAAATTGAAAATGCCCCTTTTCCTTCTCTTTCAACTTGCAGTCCTAAGTAGTTTTTTACGGGTCCCAAATCTCTGATTTCAAAGTATGCCTTAAGATTTTCTTTAAATGCTTTTATATCTTCTTCGTTGTTTGTAGCTATAAGTACGTCATCAACATAAATCAGTATAAATGCTGTTTTGGTTTCTTTAATATTGTTGTAAAAACATGGATCCGCTTGACTTTGTTTGAAACCCAATTTCAAAAGTGCGTTGTGGATGTTTTTGTTCCATGAACGGGCTGACTGCTTCAATCCATATATCGCCTTGTTGAGTAAACAAACTTTGTTTTCTTGATGTATTTTCTTAAATCCAACAGGCTGTTCCATATAAACTATTTCCTTCAAATCACTATTAAGAAACGCTGTTTTGCAATCAATGTGATGAACTAGAAGTTTTCGTTTTCCTGCTATTGCAAATAGTGTTCTTAAAGTTGTATGAGAAACCACTGGTGAAAATACTTCATCGTAATCGATGCCGTAACGTTGAGTAAACCCTTGTGCCACTAATCTCGCCTTGAATCGAGTGCCATCAGCTTCATGTTTTAGCTTAAAAACCCACTTGCAACCTATAGGCTTTCGATCTTGAGGCATATCTACTAAGGTCCAAGTTTTGTTTTCCTGTAGCGATTTCATTTCGTTTTCCATAGCTTTCCTCCATGATTCACGGTCTGCACCACAAACGGCTTCCTCATTCGTACCCGGATCCACTTCTTTAATTTGGTTAACATATCTGACTGGTGGTATACCTTTTGTTTTTCTTTCTGATCGTCTAGATTCTGCTTCTTCTTGGGTTGGTTCAACATAAGTACTTTCATCATCATCACTAAAACCATGAAATGTATCGAAAAATGAATTCAAATCGTTATCCTGGATATCTTGTCCCTTATCTTCTAACATTGTTGTTCTAGGAAACGGAAATTCGAAATGTACCAATGAGGAGTCCAAACCGTTATCTTGTATATCTCCAGAGTCCACAATCCATTTTCCATAAGAGCTATCAGAATCAGAAACAATCAAGCAAAATTCGTCATTTACCTTTTCTGTAGCTACTTTCACTTTTTGTTTTGGTTGTTTTTTATTCCATTCAATATACCGCAAGCAATCGCCTTTCAGGTGTCCTTTTGAATGACAAAAATAACATTCTGCTTCTGAATTAAATTTCTTGAAATTTGTTGTTTTCTTCATAGACAACAATGCATTTTGAGACTCCTTTTGTTCAGTTGGATGACGTCGCCTGTATTCTTCAATTAGCTTTGACTCCACAAAACTTATAGTCAATTCTAATTCCGGTCTTGATTCCAATGCAGTTATCAAAGTATCAAAATTTCGTGGTAAACTGCTTAGTAGCATTGCTACGTTCCAGCTTTCGGTGAAAGAGCTTTCTCCTGTTCCTTGTAATTTAGTGAACAAATCTCGCATTGTTCCGATATGGCTCTCACGTTCCCATTTTCTTCCAGATGAAGACCACAAATGGCCCGCATTATGCTCACTTTACTGCTTAGTGTGTTCCGCTCATGGTAGGACTTTAAAATTGATCACACTTCCTTCGCTGTAGAACATCTTCGGACATGATGTAATTGGTCGTCTTCTAAAGAAAGACAAATTGTTGCTCTTGCCATATCATCTTTTGCTGACCAAGTTTCTGGTGCTTTTTCAGGCTTTTCTTCTGAAATCGTTCCCCATAACCCTTCTCTCATGAGAAGCATTTCCATTTTATATTTTCATATAAAATAGTTGGAATTATTAAGCTTCGCAATTGGGAATTTTGTATCTGCCATTTTGTTTTCTTTTTTAAATTCTTGAATCCGGTTTTCTTTCTTTATTTACAATTGTTTTGGGTGTCTAGGCCCATAACCTATTGAAAATTCCTTAACTAAAAGCCTTTGTTTAAAAAAGTAACAATTATATGTCTTTATTTCAGAACGATTAAAGATAGAATGAAAAATTTAAAAATAACAAACTCATTTAAAAATCAAGGCTAGTTACACAAAACAAACAAAATAATAGTAAAGTGTATTGATATAGAATGCTTTTTTCAACAATACGTTCTTTAAATTTTTAATCTCAGAATGAAGAGCGCCATCTAAAAAAAATCTTAAAAAAATGTGAATTTTTGCAGAAAAAAATTTAAAATCGCTGGAACGGTTTTCTTAAAAAATATTTTTATGTACCTACATATATAAAATTTCTTAATATTTTTTAGAAAAAAAAATTGGCATGCAATTTTTAAGAATATAATAACATACAGCTAAAACCATAGTAAAAATATTCATCAACCCGTTTTCAAAAAAAAATGATTTTTCAAGAAAAAATTTTGAATCAAAAATTTTTAAATCAAAAAATATTTTTTTGAAAATATTTGTATGCAATATTATTTACAAGTGAAAGGACCTCCTAAGTAAAAATATTGATTAAAATTGGTTTAGCGGTTAACGAGAAAAACGAAAATTAAAAAAAACCGTTCTATGCCAGGTACCGTTAATAACGGTTTTTGGTAAATTCTTTTTTCCGTAAAATATAGACCATACCACTACTAGCACACACCCAAAATTTAAACAAAATCGTTAGAGCCGTTTTTAAAGGAAAATAACTTTTTTTTTTAAAACGATTGTATGGCAAGTACCGTTAGTTTTTGAGCTACAAAAAAATCTCGATTTCCCCTTTAGGGAATCACCAAAAAATCTAGGCTGTAGGCCGAGGTACGGGCAGACATACAGACATACAGACATAAACACAGACAGATGGAATTGCGGGACAGAATGTCAAGTTTCATTGTTATCTCGAGTTCGATTTTTTGCACGAATCCATAACATCCCCTATAGTACCTATATCGCAAGTAAAAATGGTGTACCTACTGTTACTTCCCATATGCATGTAAATGTACTATAGGTACTTAACGGCAAGTTTGGATTCGTCAAAATCAAACTCGAGTTTTTAATCTAACTTGACATTACGATAATAGATAGATAGAAACTGAAAAAAGTGGGTCCTTTAATTTCTCTGTTTGTGTGTATATGTCTGTCTGCACCTTGACTTACAGTTTAAGCTTCTGAAAAGCTATTTTCTTCAGACTTGGAACTAATAAAACTTTTAGGTAATTCCTTAGAGTGGAAACCGAATTTTTTGTAGGTCTAATAATAACGGTAGTAGCCACTGACGTATTAGTTAGTGCGTTGGACTGTCACGCCAGAGGTCTAACCTCGATTTCCGCAGCTTTTGCCACCTCACAAAAATGTTTTTCAGGGCTACTGCCTCTTGCGAGGAATAGTGACAAATCCTCCAAGAGTATCTCCTGTCATAGAAAAGTGCCGCTAAACTTAGCCGTTCGGATTCGTCAATAAACTGTAGGTCACTAGGCCCTAGTTATTCATGAGCTGTTGTGCTACCAAATTTTAAATAATTATATTTATCTTGAAAACGTCTCTAACACTTACAATTAAAAAGCGTTAAAAAAAAATTCAAGAAATTTTATACATACCCACATATGTATATGTACCTACAAAATTATTTTTTAAGAAACCCGCTCTAACGATTTAAAAAAAAAATTCCTGCATAAATTCAAAGTTTTCCAAGAATTAGATATAATTCTTCATTTTTAGATCAAATATTTTGTTGCAGCAATTTAAAGAACATAATGTTGAAACGCTTTTTTGCATATCCTTCAATTTATTATATGAATGAATATATAGTTATATAATAATGTATTTATAATATATAATCTTAAAAATTACAAGTAATTTGGAACAAAAGAGCAAGTTTGTACAATTCAGGTGTGCATTTAATAGGTATTACCTACATAATAATTAAAAAAACAAAAAAACAATCCAACAATTTATAATTTTTTCTCATAAATTGAGATTTGTTAAATATTATACAATTTTAAAAGTTGTTAAATCAATTTATTTCTTTTTAATTAGATATAGGTACAGATAGTTCTTTATCATTCTGTAAGTGGTATTATGTTTAAAAATTTCTTTACAAGCTTTAAAATGTGGCTTTGCCCTCTGCCGGATTGACAATTAAATAAAATACGAAATTAATTGCATAGTTAAGAATTATGTTGATTTTTTTAATTGTTTTAATTTAAACTGTACGTTCCACTACGTCTTTGATAGGTATAGTTTAAAAAAAGGATATGATATAGTTAAGTTATATTTTTAAAATTAGATGACTTGAAATCCACACTGTGATTAAGTTGAATTTTATTTAAACATATCTTTGGTTTTTAACCTAGCTTTTTCTAATTTCATATTTAATTCAAGAGAAAATTCATAATATATTTGACATCTAAGATATTTACAAATCTACAAAAATATTTGTGTTTAACTTCTATCTTTATGGCTTAAAGTTTTTATATTTTTCTTATTTTTTATCAAAAACGTTCCAAGCTAACCATATCTAGTATAGTACAAAAAACAGAAATATAGGTACGTTAAATTTAATCACGGAATAATACTGCAATTTTCAAATAATAGGTCCGTGAAATTGATTGTTTGGTTAGCTGTGTGGACACGTAGCGTTATCGTTTCTCGTGTAGATTATCTCTGCTTCAGATGAGACAGTTTAGCTAATTACATACGCAATACACCTTAACTCATTGACTGCCATGGCTATCACATTTGATAGCCAGTTATGTTTCCGCTAGTGCCGTGGCTTTCAAATATGATAGCCAGGTGTGTTCATATAATGCTTTGGCTATCAAAAATGATAGCTACTAGGAAGAATCAGAAACTCTGGCACCCCAGTGATGTGCCAGGTAAACTTGGTTTGAGCAATTCTGTGAATGTTAAGATTTTAGAGCCGATTTCTTTGGGAATCATTAAAGCACACATTTAAAAAAAAAATAATTATGAATTAAAATGAAATGAAAATAAATTAAAAATTCAATTTTTTGCAAAAAAAAAATAAATCAAAAAATAAATAGTTAAATTTTTATCTTATCTAAAATTTGTATATTATTTTCAATGCAGTTTGTGCAGTAGTTCTTCGGCGCATTATAAATTCAATTTTACTTGAATTCTGCAATCTGAAAAACAAAAATCAAATTAAAAAATCGAAAAAAAAAACATATAAACTGGCTATCATATATAATAGCCACGGACTCTGACGGAGATAATAGATGTGTATCTGCTTGTGCTGTGCCATGGCTATCAAATTTGATATCCAAGAGAGAGTCCTTTCCAGGACTTCCAATGAAATCACAAATATAAATATATTTATAAAAAAAACTAGCTGATCCGACAGACGTTGTCCTGTCTTAGCTATGAATTCGAACTGCAGTAGATAAAAAAAAAATCAATACCAACTTCTAGACGATTTACCACCAGGTGACAAAGGAAATAAGCAAAATACAAAAATATATAGCCAAACGTGATCTTGTTATCTATTAGATATGAGGAGAGCGAGAGGTGAAAGTATCTCTTTATTAATCATTGCCTCTTTTTAGTTCATATGTATAACATTACAGACCCTTTAAAATACATAATACAAAATAAGCATTAGTGGAGTCACTGTGGCGTATACGTACTTTTTTATCAGCATATATCAGTTAGACTTAAAAATCTGTACACCACAGCTTTACAATTCATTTTATATAATTGGATAAATTTTGAACAACAAACCCCTTTTAAGCCAAAATGAGTCTTTATGTGAGTTAAGAGTTTGTTGTTTAAAAAAAATTGAAATTGATCCAGGAAAATTATCCCAGTAAAATATTAATTCCTTCGGCACATAAATTTTTTTGTTTTCAACTGAAGATCAGGTCAAATTTCTCGCAAAATTTTTATATAGGTATTATATGTATAGGTAGTAATGGTTGGTGCGATGGACTGTCATGCAAGAGGTCTGGGTTCAATACCAGCCGCTTCCACCTTAAGTTTTTTTCCGGGCTACTGCCTCTTGCGAGGAAGTGACAAATCCTCCAAGAGTATCTCTTGTCATAGAAAAGTGCCGCTCACCAGCCGTTTGGATTTGGCAATAAACTGTAGATCCCCTCCATTGCTGCAGACACGCACACAGGAATGGTTGAGAGTTGTAAGTCACTAGGCCCTGGTTCTTTATGAGCCGTTGTGCCACCAAATTTATTTATTTATTTTTATTTATTAAACTTTTCTTAGTACCACAAATACCTATGGAGAACTACCCTAAATTCTTCATCAATAGAAACAAATAAGTTATATTTTTTTTTAAAGATTATTTAAATTATATATAACCTCTTATATGCAAACAGTTGATGTTCAGCTGAATTATGCACATGTAAACAAAAACCCAATTCAGAAAGTGTGGTTTTTACGATCTACCAGATTTTCCGGGCAAATTTTCCAACTTTCGGCTTCATAGTATGTACTTACCTGTTTCAATACGAAACGAATCCAACAAAATAAATATTCAATTCAAAGTACTTTCGTTGTGTTAAAATTGAAAAAAAAACAGCAATAATTTGCGCACTATTGGCCTTATTGTGAGAGTCTATTCGGATTAAAACAAACACATTTGAAACTATCAAATAGAAACATATTAACAATAAGATTTTTAATAAACCAACCTCATAAATTAGGTCTATTTGAATAATCCATTTTTAATAGACTCTCGCAATAAGCTTCTGTATTGATGCACTACGTATCAATCGCCAATGTAGAAACACCGTTCGAACAAAAAACAATTCAGAAAGTATTTAAATGTATTGTTATCACGACCTTCCGACTTTTCCAATTTTTATCTCCGTAGTGTGGTTGTCTTGTTCAATACAAATCTGAGAAAAAATTCCCATCCAATTTGGATGATCTTTAGCCGAGTTATGCGCGTACGAAAAAAATTTCCGGCAAATTTTTTTAATTTTTGGCTCCTTTCTTTATTAATCTGGTTCAATACAAATTCATCAAAAAATTCCTCAACCAAATCAAAAGAAGTTTAGCTGAGTTATGCGCGCACAAACACAATTTCATTTCAAGGTGTTTTCACGGTTTTCCGCCTTTTTGGGGTCTAATTTTCTGATTTCCGATCAAATTTTCAAATTTTCGGTTCCGTTGTGTTTTAATCTGGTTCAATACGAATCCAACAACCAAATGGGATGATGTTAGTCGAGTTATGCGCGCAAAAACATAAAAATGGATTCATTTTTATATATATAGATATATTTATACGAGAAAAAACACATAGTAGGTATAACAAAAATAGTTTTTGGCACCCAGCGAAACATACACAACATTTGGTTTGGCAGTCAATGTGTTAAAATAAGCCTTATTTATTGCTGAACATAATTTTTCTATTAAACAGTTGTCCCAAGGCAGTTAATTTTGAATCCATTCACTGAAATTTTGACGTCAACGATGATCTTTGGACTTCATCCCAACCAAGATATTTAAAGTACCTACCTATCAGACTGCAATTTTTTTTTAATCTGTATCAACAACCGATCAGCAAGGAGCAGTGCAGTTACTTTCTTAAAAAAATCATTTAAAAATCAAAATGTAGGTATGCAAAAACGTATAATGATGCGAAACAATGAAACGTAAAAAAAACAAAACGACACACAAATTGTATGATACAATTTAATTCTGGATTTACAATTGTAGTGAAAAAATGTCTTTCATTTCTAATCCTCGTGTCTTTCTTTTTTAATCCACGTCAAACTGTGCTGAATGAATGGAAAATCGAGATTTTTTTTTGTTATCATTCAATGTAAAAGCTTTCATGGAAGCCAAACGTTCAAAAAATGGAGATATACTTCATCACACTAAAAAAAAGTCTACATCCACACACCTTCTTTTAGTTGAAAAGTATAGCAGTGGGGTGGTGTCACATGCATCTTACTAAAAGAGATTCTTATATAAGAGATTTCCTCTTCTGTTCATAATACTTAGTGAATGGAATACTTTTCATGTTTCATCTTTAGTTTGACCCGACTTTTCAGGCTTGGAAGTTTGAACGTAATATTTAAAAACCTTAAGGATATCGACAAGAAGTATAGATAACACAAAAAAATTGTTTAACGCATATTGAGACACATTGGTTAGAGAAATTGAAGATGAATTTCTTACTCACATAATTCTTTTTATTCGCCTTATCTCAAACGGTAAAGAGTCCGGCAAAAGTTCTTTAAAAATTTGTATTGATTTTATAATTCAGATAATATATTTTAACATTGAAAATGTTTATAGGATCGTTTTGACAGAGTTGTGGTGTTACTAAAATGATTAAATGAAATACATTCAATAAATCAGAAATGAACTCCAGCGTATAGGGCATCACAACGAAATTTTTGGTTGGTGTTACTAAAGAAATGACCGAAATGATTGAAATGAACACATGAACGTAGAATGTGAAAAATGAACTCCAGCGTATAGGAGGACAACTATCAAATTTTTGGTTGGTGTTACTAAAACATTACTAGAATGATGAAAATAAACAAACGAACACAAGCGATGAATTACAGCAGGCGTAGGCAATAGGTATACGGGGAAAAAAACGAAGAAAAGTCGTCGTCAACAGACAAGCTTCAGTGGAAGAATATTCAATGAAGAATATTCAAAAAGAGAAAAAAAAACAACAAGTTTAACGCAACCAACAAAGTGTATCTATAATATGTACTCTCCATCTGCCAGGTTTTTGTATGTAGTGTAGGTATATATGTAAATGCTATGCATCAACATAATTATGGAGGTAGGTAGGTTGTGATTTTTTGAAATTGAAAATGATAGGTATTTATTTGTATTCGATACAGAATACAATTCGGTCCTATAAGAAAGGCCAGTGATGCAGTTGAGTGTGAAAGCCGGAGTTAAGCTTGCTTGAAATCTATTTATGTAGGTCTGTATATGTAGGACAACCAAAAATATGCTACAGCATATTTTTTTTTAGTAACACTATTAAGACGAAACTAGATTAGAAATCCGTTTTATAAGTAAATGCATATTTTTTTATATTTACGATTTACGTGCATATTTTGGCATGCCAATTTTTTGTAGGTATATTTTTCATAAAAAAACATAGTTTGTTCAGTTATTATTATTATTTATTGTATTATTCATACTAGAATGTCAGTTTATTAGACTTGACCATTCTTTATTGCGTCAATTTCATTGAATTTTTGAAAAACAAACAACAACAACTTATAGGCGCTACCACCAATTGTTTAGAAATTTATTTTAGGTATTTTAATTTGTTTTATTTTTGTTTGGCTGGTTATATAGCTATTTCAGGGGGTGCCAAGTCCTATCATCAGTCTACTTTTAGTGATGCTGAGCTTTAATCCAATTTTATTGTGAAAAACTTTCTACATTCACACCATGAGGTTTGAACCCATTGGCCAGTCTTCGAAGTCGTATGCACTACGCATTCCACCACTTATGACCACTGACGTCACTGGTCGAGATGTGCTGTGTTTGTTTATCAAATGCATTTGGAGCATCAGCATTTTTATAATTTGTTCAGTATCTCCTAATGTTTATTCAATAAATAATAAGGGTCTATAGGGAAGCATTACCAGCATTATAGCATAACCAAAAAAATAAAACCTAACTTCAGGTTATGTTGGAGTTTTTTTTTTTTTTTTTTTTTTTTTTGAGAAAATTAACCTTTTTTGAGGTTAAATCGACTCGAACGATTTTATTTCAATTTTGTAATCTAGTACTTCTAAATATTTAAGGCCGTGTGTGAATTGAATAAAAATTTTGATTAAATTTAATTCGAAATAAAATTTTGAAGTTTCTACGTATACAGATTCACCCCACTATCGTCAAAAATTAATCTTCGGATAAAATTTAACGCGATTTCAACCCAATTCGCACACGGCCTAAACAATATGTATTGTATAGATAGCTTTTGAAAATTTAGAAAATATTGACCCAAAAAAAAAAAAAATCATGTTCCCAGTAATTCTGACTTTTTAACATTTTTTTCGTTAAAAGGTACCAAAATTTTTGTGAGCCATGAGAGCAAACTTGTGGGGCTCACTCGTGTAAATTTTGTTTTTTATTTTTGATGATATTAATGTCTTAAATAAATCCATGTGAATGAATTTAAACGATATTCACCATTTTAAAAAACATGCATGTACTTGTACCTATTTCAAATAGGTTTCAACAATGGCTTTTAGCCAAAGCAAACTTTGTTCGACAATCTTTCTTGTACACTACCTATTTTTTTTGTTTTTAAACATACAAAGGTATACAAACCTACTTAGAATATATTTTTACAAGCAAAATTAAGCATACTAGTACCGTCCCGTGGCCGAAACTCGGCCAGCAAAAACTGAAACGCTCTAGGAAGGAGAAAAATTTTAAATTTGTTTTAAAATATTGAAGGAAAAAAAACATATTTTTTTTTTAATATGCAGTGTTCGACAGTTAAAAAATAAAAATGACCCACAGCGTGTAAATGCGTGTCTCAAGTAGATTCTGCACATCTCCGCAATTGTGGCTTTCCAACCATATAAAATTTTAACTTTAAAGATTTTTTCGGAACTTACCGCGTTAAATATAATATTTCTTATATTTACCGTGGTAAGTTCCGAAAAAATCTTTAAAGTTAAAATGATTAATGTCCGCGAAAAGAATAGTTTAAAGTTTTATACACATAAAATTTATCTAAATCGGTCAAATACTTTTTGAAAAAATGATACCACAAAATTTATTTAAGCAATATTTTTAGGGCATTATAATAATTTTTTTTGAGCATAATATAATAATTTATTAAGGGCATATGTACATATGTAATTGATTTTTAAGGGCGCTTAAAACTGTTTTTTAGGGCATATTTGTGTTTGCCCTAATATTTACATATATATGAGTTTTGATATCAGATCTTAAAAAAACGATTTTTTTGGTTGAACAGGAAAGTTGATGGGTTGTTTAAGAAAATTAACAAGATTTATTTTTTGCCAAATGGAAAGTGACATTAAATACATAATTTGCATAGAGGTACCTAGAAACTTCAGAACCTATAATGGTGTCTGAAACAGCTTATTAGGTTTTAATTAATTTAAATTGAAAAGATTAGTCAGGTGTCATTTTCAATGTCCCCATGGTTACTCTATGAGTGAAATCTGTACATTTTTCATTTATTTTTTCCATCAATGCAAAAAAAAATGTTTTCAATATTGGAGCGCAGACATTTTACCTGCAACCTTTATTATTTTCTTTCGTAGTAAAATTAATCGAAAAATTAAAGTTGTTGTTGTTCAAAAATTCAATGAAAAATTAATGAGTTTCTCACAATGTAGCTTGGGTCCTTGAGTCCTTGAGTGCAATTTGAAAAGACCTCACTACCTAAGCTATTCTTCAGAAAATTTTTGTACCGTGACGTCCCGTCTTGACGTTGTCATGATGGTCAGAAAAAAAATATCACTGTCTTGTGTTTTACATTGATTGAGTAAAATTCATTGTTATTTTTATTTAAGTTTATAAAACGCATGGCCGGCTAGGTTGAAATAGAAATACATATATAGGTACTGCAGCAGATGTCTGCCATTAGTATTTTTGAATAACGGAAACTATATAGTAGAACATATCAAAGGCAGGCCTGCTGTTATCACGTTTTAGAGGTCGATTTTTTTTTACCTTTGTGAACCCCCCATTTCCAGAGGTACTATCAGCTGACATTATGAATGTCTATTTAATATACTCCAGTAGGTCTAAGACAATGACTTCACTTAATATGAATCGTGCTAAAATACTAACTCTGCTTGCTACTGGCTCTTGGACTTTTATGGATCAGTGCTGCCTCTGAATCAGACTGATAATAAACGAGGTACAGTATATTGCTAAATGCAATTGAGAACAAAATCTGTGTGGCCGAGGTATGCCCACCGGCACCGGTGTGGCGCCGGAGTGTCTTGCCCTACTGCCTGCTGGGCCATATAAATAGCACCTATATGTACTTTTATTTAAAAAAAAACTGTCAACTGTTAGAAATTATCATGGCCTCGGTCTCGGTTTCGGGACCGAGACTGAGACGAGACTACTTTAAAAGCACCCGAGACGAGACCGTATTTTTGGTACCGAAATTCGCCGAGAGTCTCGGTGGTTTGGTTTCAGTTTTCGCTAGAAGAAATATTTTTTTATTTAATTATTTTTTAGTAGGTACGCATGTTTAATTTTTATAATAGTCACAAGTTTTTTTTGCGAAATATAAAATATTCTATGCGCGTTAAAATATCGAACCACATATGTACACTTTGGTGCACTGCGAAAATCCAGAGAAAAATACGTATGTCGTTGGAATAGAAATCGCTCATTTTTCAGACTTTGTTTTCCCCGCCGATTTTATTTTTTGCTCCGGAAAAAGTTGATCTCAGACCTTTTGGGTGACAAATGTGTCAATAAAGTAAAAATCGAAGATATTGAAGATACGAGTTTAATATTAATTTCTCCATGCAGGTCTCCGCCATTTAAAACTCACGAGTCTGTTTTATACATTTTGTTCGTGCTTCACACAAGACTCCACACCCCGAATTTTTCTTACCAACAAACTGCCGAGATATCGTACTCTATCTTTCCAATCTAAACAGGTGTCTTGTCTTACATCTTTTTACCACCAAAAAACACGAAAGAAACCAAGGCTAAGGATGAGACCAAGACCGAGACCGAGACCGCGACCGAGACGAGACTGGCACATTAAAATTTTCAGGAGAAAAAGGCGAGACCGAGATCGAGACGAGGCTTGGTTAGGCGAGACCAAGACCGAGACCGATACGAGACTAAAATTTTTCGATTTTGACGAGACCGAGACGAGACTAACTAACCAAAACGCCCATGGTCCTTTTCTTTGAGCTTTGTTTATTGTCATTGCAAAAACAAGCCGAATAGCAAATTGAAGGCGTTTGAAGTCGAACGGCGAATCATTCGAGATCATGGGAATTCGTGGAATCAAGAAACTTCGCCTAATTTCCCTTTAGAATAGTTGCTTCGATGACATTGTTCATGAGCTTTTTTACCGCCAGTCTGGTGTCATTACAAAATCGTGGTTGATTGATGTTACGTAGCATAATATATGTAATCACCCAACCGACTTTCAGCTGAAGATTACGCGGTGGCAAAGCGGACAATTCTAAGGAGTTTAAAAACTTGATTTTATAGTTAACGTCTTCGTATTGATTCATCACCTCCACCGATGTATATATGAAAAAACCTGGCCCGGAATCGCATTTTGAATGGTCGCATAAAGATCGTTGACCCAGGAGTTTAATTTTGAAAAATTTCTTGCCCCCAGTTTAGACACGCGAGTAGAACTAGTACGATTTGTATCGTAGTGTTAGATTTGTGTAACTAGTAGCTCATTGCGCGTTCGATCAACTAGTATGATAATTATTTCATAAAACTTCAAACGGGAAGATATTCAAAAAAAATTAGAAATAAGTATTACATCAAAAATGAGAAGAAGTTCAAAATACTGAAAAGGAAATGTGGATAATAAGTTCTTTTAATTGGTTTTGAATTATCTGCAAAAATATATTTCCAAAGAAAAAAGGTTCTTCGATTGAAACGGAAAACAAATACTGCACAAGTTTAAAGGGGAAAACAATACACAAACATCAAATCACTATAGCAGGCCAACTAGCAACCAACTCGCAGGCAAAAATATTATGCTATTAAAGCTACTACAGTCCGCTCTTTCGTGTACCGATACACTAACACACATAAAAGCTACTAGTTCTACTCGCCTGTCTAAACTGGGGATTAGCTAAGAACCATCCACAGTAAATACCGAACATAAAAAAAAATCGAGCAAATCCACCTCTTTTGTGAAAACTTCATTATCCACTAATGATAGGTTGGGAAAAAATATAACAAATAATTGCAGATTCTAGTTTCGATTCCCACAGTCAAATATCACTAATACATGAAACTCCTTTTAAGAAAAATGGAAGAACAAAATAAAAAGAATGTTAAAAATGTTTAATATATTTGAAGCAATGATTATCTCTGGTAAACTAACTCCAAAGGTTCTGCTTCCCTTTATAACATTCCGAATTTTGTATACTGTAATTTAAATAAGCCAAACTGAAGAAAGTTTATCTTTTGGGTTAAAGTTCATAATTAATAAACTATCTCTTTTCCATCAAGTAAATTAATATCGGAAGCAATTAAATTCTTTTTTAATGGGATTCAATTTTTTTTAAGAATTCTTCTCCTTTCTGTTTTTCAAAATAAGTTAAAAACCGTTGGCTTAACTGGAGGATCAAATAATAAAACGGCTTAACTACAGTAAGACATCGTGTAACTCAGGCGGAAGTGGTATTTTGTTTTAGTGTCATTAATTTATGGTTGCATTTTTTTTTTAAGCACCTACATATATACAAAAAAAAATAGTTTATTATACACAAACCTTTGTGTAGGTGTAGGTAAATTGATAAAATAAACCTTTAACTGACTCGAAGTGTGAGGAAACTTTAAAAACTTTGATAGAAAAGAGATAAACGCAAATGAAAAATGTCAGTGAAAAAAATATTTAAGAAATATTGACTCTTGGAAGGATAGTTCATGGGACAAGACACATTGGTGGTTGCAGATGTGGTGGGCGTGGGGGTTTCGTTTGTTTGGGTATACATCTGGATCTCCTCAGTATAAAAACAAGAATTTTGTTCTTACATGAAACGCACCTCTTTTTCGAGATGATGGATTTGTCCTTTCCAAAAATCTCACAAACTCTAACTTGCAAATATCTAGGGTTTTTTTTTGTTAAGATGTGGTGGGTCGCAATAAACTTGAATTGCCTTTGCCATATTTTGATTTGTTCTAACTCTTCTTCGAAAAGAACATTACTAATCTGACACACTCCCTTTCTCCGGTATGCGTACTTACTGGTTAGTCGAAATGGATCGAATCCTACTATAAATGTTTTATCTAAAACAAAATAGATCCTTTATCTATATATAAGACAGTCTGCCCAATTCTAAATGAAAATTTCCTGGGAAATGTTTTCCCGGGAATAAATTATTTTATCTCTAGAATTGATTTATATGTCAAATACTGCAAAAAAAAAAGTTGTTCCAAAGCTTCAGAACTCTCATTCGCTCATCTTTTATTATTTTTACCGCTATAAGCCTATAGTTTATAATCAATGCGAAGTGAAATCAAAATCGAAATGAAACATCAATAAATCTTGCGTCGAAAGGTTTACAAAGAAAATAAAAGTTGTTTTATATTTGGTTTAGATAAGTCTGTTGAATTGTATTTACTTCGAAAGCAATTTCTTCTTTCTTGTCACTTAAATAATTGCATTTAAATTTATTATATTTTTCACGCCTGGGAAAAAAGATAGTTTTTGCATGAAAAATTTTACTTCGCTTTGATCTTTAAACGACGCTTTAGAAGGTAAAAATAATCAACCGGTGAATTCGGAATTCTGCTCCCGAAAGAAAACGTCTGCCGGGGAATATTTAGAATTATGCTGAGTATCTTTTTTCATGAAAAAGTTTTCGCTATAGACAATTAAATTTCGTTTACTGGGAGTTAAGCGTCAGGACGAAATGAAATGAGTGCTTGAGTTCAAACCCAATCTATCAGTAAAAAAAATAATAAATCTTTTCTAAAATTTAAACTTAATCAAGTCGATACTTTTTAAAATCCTTCGAAATTATTTAAAGTGTGCATTAAAATCCAACCTAATTTAATTATCCTTTTCAGGAAATTTAATACGAGCTTCCAAAGAAATTGCTTAAAAGAATACATTATTACAAATTATACTTAAAATCAATCTTTTTAAAGCACATTAAAGTACCCAAAATCCTTCTCATAATCAAAAATACTGAGAGCCTATTAAATCTTTTTTTTTTGCTTTGTAAAACTTTTAATTTTATTGGTCTTCAGAGGACGAAAAAAGGAAAACAAAAATGATCCCTTTTATAACAACTTAAAAAAATGCTTTTTTTTAAATCGTTCCCCAATTTATAAATCCTCCCTAAGGGAAAGGAGTACTCAGCCCATCATCATAATAATAACAGATCCTATACTCCTTTCTAAAATCTTATCTAAGAAAAATAGTAAGCTTAATGATTTTGTTGACCTGCTATACATATATAGGGAGGACAAAAGCGACTATATGTAGGTACTGACTATCAACCAAATCCTTTAAAAGATCAAATAAAAAAGATGTTTTTCTTTTAAATTTGTATACCTATTTTCCTTCTGTATATATGTCTACCTTTGTTTCTTACAAAAATAAAAGTGTTATCCTTAATAGGACCACAATTTATTGTGAGGATGGGGTTCATATTTGATTTTTTCAAAGCGACGCAGGGAACAAAAAAATAAAATCTAAGTGCTTTCTTATACAATATTAAATCGATAAGGGTCTAAGGTTCTATCTGTTGACCCGAAACATACCCAAAACATCGAATTCAACAACAAACGTCAATAAATGAATGAAACTAGATGATTGGCTAAAGCATAGGATGGTTTGCGCTCCTGCAAACTCTTATACCGAGCGCTTGTCGAAATTAATAAATGCTTTGTATAATTACGGTAGGTAGGTTGAGTTTAATGGTGTCAGCTTTTGTTTCCATTTTATATTTTTGGGTGTTTTGTTTGAAAGTCTTGTTAAATTCGCTGAGGGTAAATATGTAAATAATCTTGTTGTGGAATTTATAAATACATTTTTCTTTTGAGGTTCTTGATTTTTACATTAGATGAGCATCTTCGTTCGTAGAACAAAATAAGGGCATTATTGGATATGTGAGGCATTAAGTGGGCTTTATAAGCTCTTGCAGATATGAGTACATATGTTGCAGGCATTGATATAAAACTTTTAATGGGAATAAAAGGAAGAGGATAGGTATATAAGCCCCAGTAAAAAATTACAAGCATTTTTAAAAATTATTTTATATGAACATTATGTTATTATACTTGCATAAGAAACAGTTTTCATTTCAATTTTTCTAAAATAATTATACCTACAGTTAACTGAAAAAAAAATACGGGGTCCAGTACAAAAAGGTGTATAGATAAAGATACAAGCTAGAATTAGTATAGTACTAACAACATATTACTTTTCCCCATTTGGGCCCTTTTGTTTTAAACATTTGTTGTCTGGGCCTGATGCTGAAAAGGATAGGGAACGACATATAATCCAAACACCAGCTTATTAGTCCAATCAACGAAGGCAAAAAAATGCCTTCACCTGGAAAATAATCCAGCAGTTTTGAAACTTTGAACACTTATTAAGAGCGGCATAGTGATGAAGTGTGCAAAAGTCCCCATGAATCCGAGGCGAGCTCTAGCGGCAGGAATTTGTAACATTTCGTTTTTTTTTTCGATTTTTTGTGTTTTACTTAGAAACTATTTGTTCTAACAAAAAAAAATCCGAGGCAAACAAATAGCTTACAAAATTCTTTACAAAGTTAATTATAACCAAATTTTTCATATCTGTCACAGTTATAAAGTTATTTGGCCCCTAAAATTGGTATTTTTTTCAATTCCCTTACAACCGCTAGTCTAGTATATAAAAATCTCGTGTGACGGTGTTTGTGGTCCTACTCCTCCGAAACGGCTGGACCGAATTTTATGATTTTTGTTTTTGTATATGTATTTGGTAGGTATAAGAATAGGTTTTAAAGTATATTTTATACCGCTAGGTGATTTGGGTGACCATAAGCAGAAAAAAACTTTGTAATTTTCTGACGCAATTTTTTTTTTCTTAGATTTGAAATAAAAAAATACCTTTAATCGTGATTTTAGTATTTTTGTATGAACAATATCTAAATAGACCGTCGTCATTCGTTTTTCAAACAGAACCAAATTATTTATATTGTTAAATAACAGACGGCGCTAGATCTGCCTCATCGAATTTTCATCGACACAATCGCCAGGCCGCTATGGCGTAATGTAATGTTGAGAAAAGGTCACCATTGTTTGGCAAAATTCATTTGACATTTCTTGTTTCGCCTTAGTCGTTAAATATTTTGTTTAATTCACAATTATTAATTGGCAATTTACATTTTGTTTTTTATTCATTACGTTTTTCAATCATTCTGCAATTAACATTCGGAGGTTTTATATTTCGCTTTTTGTTAAAAATATTTTCAATCATTTTCGCAAAATTCGTTTGGCAAATTATTCCTTAGTTTTTCCAAGTGCTTTCTCGCAAAATATTGTTTCGCCGTTTCTTTATTTTGCGAAATAACGCTTCACCGTTTAATCATTTCGAGAAATATCATCAAGCCGTTTTATTATTTCGCTAAAAGATCATTTCGCCGTTTAGTATTTTTGATCGTTTGACCAATCATTACCATCGTCTCTTTTCAAGATTAATTATGTTTTTTATTTGAGAAGTGTATATAATTTTTTTTTATTTTATTTTGAAATAAAAATGAAATTAAGTAAAATCTTTTGTTTAAAATTTTTGACATCCCTTTTGTCGTTCAAAGTATTTAGGTAAGTACATAACAGAAAGAGGATTTTCACATTTTACTCCAATTTCGCGCCAAATTTTAAGGCATGTAATTTAATGGAAGCCAAAACATTGCCAAACAATTGAATGCCAAATAAAAAAAAGCTGAACAACAAATTGTCAAATAAAAAAAAGCGAAATAACAAAATGCTGAATGAAAAATAGCAAAATAATAAAATGCCAAATAAGAAAAAGCCCGATTTCTGCACAATCGTTGATTTTCACTGACCATCACATACTCCCCGATGGTACGCACCAGACATGCCACCACATCTTCTGCGTCTGAAAGTTGGATCTCCGGTTATTTTACTTTGAAATTTAAAGTTAAAACCCACCATGGCTGTGCAATGGCATGCGATTGGTCATTAAAAAAATGATAAAAACAAAATCGAAGACAGCATTTGGAATGGCAAATTCCAAGGCGAAAATATTTTGCAGCCACGCACTCCAATGATTCCCACAGACATGCCAATTGAATTCAAACGCGTTCAATTTCCAAGGCCAAACGATTTAACATTAAAATTTTGAAAGATCAAAAAATGAATTCATATCTCAGTTAAGTTAATGAAATACCTACATACATACATTGAAGTGAGAAAGTTAGTGGTTGGTGTTTTTTTATTTTTATCGGCGGTCATCGTCTACAGCGCTCCAATCTTCTTTCTGTCGTTCCATCCTAACATATCCAATTTATAATCAACAAAGAATGGACCGGCATCTTACTTGGGCTCGGGAAGACCATATTTTTCCACGGCGGCGGCGCGTCGCAATGCCAAACACTTTCAAACCTTTACGTATATGCTCGATATCCACGTGGAATCTTTCCTCAACGGCGAATAAGTTGTGGCTACTGTCATTGTACTTGAGGTAACCGGCCCGGTACATCTACATCCGAAAGGGCCCGAGAAATTTCTAGAACAGAACTGCGGCAAACAACAACAGCACACTTTCAGTTTCAAATTTATTACTTCACTTTTGATTCAACTGGGTGTCCAAACGATCTGACACGAGATAGGTCATGAAAATCTTTGTTGCACCGATATTTCTGAAGTGTTCCGTAAAAACAAAAATTATCGACTTTTCTGTTTTCTATTACATACTTACTTTTTAGACTTTTGAAGGTTTGGAGGAGATAAGTATATAAAGTATTGAGTGTATGCTAGATTATGGATGCGTATGGTGAGATCCTCAACACTGGAATAATAGAATGCTAGTACTAGCGCCGTATTTTAAAATAAATGCCAATTTTAGGGGCCAAATAACTTTATAACTATGACAATTATGTAGAGAATTTTATAAGCTATTTGTTTGTCTTAGATTATTTTTTGACAGGAAAAAGTTAAGTTAAACCCGAAAAAACGACATTTTACACATTCCTGCCGCTAAACTAATACCTGAATTTTATCTAGGTACAATTAGTTCTATTTATTCACTTAACGTTGATATCGGTCGACTGGTGCAAAACAACAAGCCGTTACCAATCGATAATACCCTACCCTAAGCATCCTCTATCTATTTGTTGCTCTAAGTTTTTGCTTAAAAACTCATTCAATTCTGAAACAACAAAGTTGTTTCAATTCAGTTTTGTTGTGACTGCTTTGCAGCAAAAGCAAACAAGTTAGATACCTAGATATCACTTTTAAATGATAGAATAAAAAAAATGTGATTCACTTAGCAATTGATATGATTTTTTTGTGAATTGTAAACTAATGTTACTGTGTGAGGTAGATACCACCATCAATACCCAACAGAAACCCTTGTTTATGTAGGAAAGTTTCTGAAGGGTGTCCGTGATTTGGATATTGAAAGTAAAACTTAGTTTTATATTTTTTGTTGGTAATATGGTATATACGTATAAGTCAAGTTCTTTGTTTCAAATAGCTACTCCCTTGTGTGGAATATGTTTAAGACATAGGATCGTATGGTGAATTATTGATTGAGGGTCTTTTTATTCCAAAGAAAATTACTTATTCCATATCTCTAATGCCTTCTTTTTGGGTATACGGATAATAAAGTTTTGTTTTTTTTTGGTCCCCCGGTAAAGTTGACAATAAGCACAACACTTAGTTAATAGATATAACAAAATATTTTATAGCTTGTGTCCTTAAATAAGCCCCCACACAAAAATCATTTATTTTGTGTAGGAACAACGTTTTTGTATTACATTATGAGCATACAAAGAAACAAGTAGGGCTGGAAATGAGACCGAGGCTAATCTCGGACCGTGACGAGACTTCTTTAAAAGCACCCGAGACGAGACCGTATTTTTGGTACCGAAATTCGCTAAGAGTCTTGCTGGTCTCAGCGGTCTCGGTGATTTGGTTTCGGTTTTCGCTAGTAGAAATATTTTTGTATTTAATTATTGTTTAGCATTTAAAAACCTCTACAAAATTCGAATTCCTCAGAAAATTCGAAATTTTTCCGATTTTATTTCTTGCTCCGGAAAATTTTATTTTAGATTCTTCAAAATGTTATTTCAACTTAACTCAAAATGTAGCATTGAACTCAAGAGAAAAAAAAAAACTTGGGTTAAATATCAAACTCTAATCCAACTCGATTTTTCGATGCTGCATATAAAAGTAGTACTAAATGCACTTGATATATATTTAGAGCAATTACGTATATTTGTTTACTTTAGAAACTTATGTTAACTTTAGCTCTTTTTTTATTATTATCGCTCATGAGTTATAGGCTGACCAGACGTCCTCTTTTAAGAAGACAAGTCCTCTATTCGTCTTAAAAAAAATTGTCTGGTATCTTTTTTAAAAAATAAGTTATTTGTCCTCTTTTAAAGTTCTTACCAGTTCCTCACCTTTTTTCTATGAAAAGAAACCTATTTAATAGTTTAGAAGATTTTTAGAATAAGATACAAACAAAAAAATGAGTAGAACGTTTAAAGAATCTGCAAGCCACTGAACTTATGTATGATTTATTTATAATGAACCAATATACTGAAAAAGGGAGGTAACTCAAAGTCGAAAAAGTGAAACTTCTTTTTTTTTGCAAATAAAATTTTAAAAATATGCACTTTATTTTAAAAAGGCCCCTATTTTTAAATAAAATAATGTCATACCAAAAAATCTTTTTTCCCAAAGTTATTTCATGTTAAATAGCTTAAATAATCATTTATTTTTATTCCATTTTATTTCTCTTTTAAAAATTGGGTATTTTTTTTTATTATAATAAGGGTCCTTTAACCGTTCGCGAAGCGAACCAAAAAGCTGCCGAATGAATCAAATCCGTATTACAATTAGCGAACATTCGTCAAATGACTCATCTCAGACGTCAAAACTAGGCGAATGAAAATTGTTAGTGACTGGCCTGCATTCATAAATAAAATACGAATTTATTAGGTAAAAGATATAATGCTTTTACAAAATATATATAATAATATGTTTAACTAATACCGAAAAGTAAATTACCATTATCAATTGAAAACCGCTGTTTTTAAATAACATACCCATACACGAAATTAACAAGCTGACATGATCGCACTTCCGGGTGTTTATTTGTTTTTTTGATTTCTTACAAAACAATTTGGTTGATTTATTACCATAATGTTGTTGTGCAACAAAATATTTAATTGCACTTATTGCAAAACGTATAAAACTTGAGTAAATTCTGCCCACCAAATTATATTTATGAAATAATATTTCACTTTGACGTCTGTAGCAAATCATTGACAATAAATGAATTTTGCGGTGAGTTTTCAGCGAATGGGTTCAATCGCCAACCCTAACACGAAATTTTAAAACGTTTGATTCGAAGCAAACGTTCGATTCGCGAACCGTAATAAGGCCCTAAATTAAAAAAAATATACACATCTTTCCCATTTTTTTTAAATTTTTGATTTCTAGGTGTCCTCTTTTCCATCAGCATAGATCTGATCACCCTTCTCATAATCCATGTAGATTATCCCGTGAAAATAAAACAGTACAGATCAGAGTGACAGTAGCTTTATATATCCATCCCATTTTTTCTTTTATTGCATTTTTTTATTTTAATGTTGCCTCTTTTCTTTACACTACCTATATACTAAATGCACCCGCGAAACCAAATAGCCAGAGTAAGAACTTAATTGTTAGATCTTAAAACGTGATCCCGATGGAGAGCAGGATCTCATGTTGTTATTGTACTTATTGCATGTCCATCAATATGGATCAATTCTGATAATAAAAAATGGCTTTTATTGCATGGCCCTGTTAAGATAATGGGAAGCATGAGTACTGACTGGCAAGTTCCAACTGACTAGCAACAACAATTTTACAATTTCACTGTTTGAAACAACAACAAAAGACAAAACAGACTCACGAGTCTGTTTTATACATTTTATTCATGCTTCACACAAGACTCCACACCCCGCATTTTTCTTACCAACAAACTGCTGAGAAACCGTACTCTATTTTTTCAATCTGAACACGCATCTTATCTTACATCTTTTTACTGCCAAAAAATAAGAAAGAAACCAAGACTATGCATGAGACGAAGACCGAAAACCGAGACGAGACTGTACATTAAAATTTTCACGAGAAAAAGGCGAGACCAAAGGTGAGACCGAAACCGAGACGAGACGAGACTGAAATTTTTAAATTTTGACGAGACGAGACTATAACAAAAGTCTCGCCTGGTCTCGTCTCGTTACCAGCCCTAGAAACAGGTCTAAAATTAGTTATTTTCAAAACAAATAATAATTACCTACGTAAAATAAAAATGTTTTCAGGCAAATAACCAAAATGTAACCAAAATATTTTTTGAACTTTGAAGGTCTTGAAGCTAACATGGAATTTTCACAGTCATTGCTTCAAAACGGAACAGGAGCAGGGGACCTTCTATAGTTTTAGAAAGACTCATTAAAAACAAAACTAACTAATATTTCAATAAAAAATAAATAAATTAATACATAGTTAATAAGAAAAAGTCAAAATAAAATTCATTACTAAATATGTGGCCCCACTGCTGTAGAATTTTTATCAAACCTCGCGAACACGTTAATGCACATGCAAACCCTTTTTTACTGGCCACAAACTGTTATATCTTGTATTGGCATTTGTCTTATTGTATTATTGAATTTATATACCTAAAATCACTTTTTTGTGAAATTTTCTCAATACATACTTTTATATACCAGTTCCTGACCTTCGGTCTGTAATTTGTAGCTGTTTTATCTTATCTTAGTTAACATTAAAAGCTGAAAACTTCGATCGGAATGTTTTTACTTTTATAGAATTGCTTGATAATTTTGTTAATAATCATTTTGAAAAGAATACCTATCTCGGCACAGGAGTACCTAAAAATTGTATTGCTTGAGAAATTATTTCCGAATAATTATTAATATAATACTTCTAGGGACTCACTTCTCTTAAGTTCCAATTTGAACAAAAAAAAAAGCTCTAGTGGCTTATATCTATCTCGTCTTAATGTATAAATGTATCATCTAAAAATTCATACATATACCTATCACAAGTAAAAACTATGTTAACCGAACCCTAAAAACAGCATCAAAACCATATTATTTATGTTATCGACTTTTTGTGAAAAAAAATCTAAAAAATAGACCTTTTTATTTGTTTAAGACATAAAATCTACGAATTTTAATCGAAATCGTTTAAGCTGTTTTTAAGAGCATTTGAAAAAAAATCAAAGTTTTGAGGGGCAGATATCTTAGGTTAGCTAAAATTTTTTAATTTTTTTCTTTTGATCTACAGTGAGTCTGTAGGTAGATACAAAGCAAATCCATCCAACCCTCTAGAGGTCTATACATATAGCTTGGGATACACATATAACATAAGACGCACAAACATGCAAACGTACGACACGCACAGCGGTGCTGAGGCCGAAAAAATGCTAAAAATGAAATTTGCAATATGAAGTTGTTTCATTTTTTTTATAGATATATACAAAACTGTTCTATGATTTCCCAAAATTTGGGAAATGTATGTCAAAGAATGTGCGAGATACAGCGCTTTAAAGTTACCCTGTCTTTGAATTTTGAAAATCATGTATTTTCTTGGAAAATTTTTTTGGCATGAAAATTATATTAGCTGTATTTTATTTTCCCCCAGATCTGATCCGGATTGGATTTGGAAACATAAATACAAGTAATACAAAAACAACACAAGATCCAGGTCTGCTTCTAGATTTGGATTTCGAAATCCATTTTTTGAACACTTCCATAGCAATATTTTAATTTTATAGGTTGGTACCACTGCTGATATTTACAGAAAAAACCCAATAAAATTAAAAATTCACAAAATCAAACAAATGCCGCCATCATTCCAATTTTTTTTTATGAGTTTTTCTTCATTCAATAGAGACGACGCGTCGCGAGGCACAGAAAAAATACATAAAAACTATTAACTTAATGAAAATTAAACTAAAAAACTAAAACTGTTCCATTTTAAACATTCAATACCAAATATTATTTCAAATAATATTTGTGAAAATTTTCCTTCTGTCAATTTTATTGTGCAAATAAAGCCAACTGTGAGAAATAAATAAATTTGTGATCCAGTTTGTTTTATTATCATGATCTGATCCGGATTAGATCTGGGGGAAAATAAAATGCAGCTATTATGTTTATTCCAAAACAAAAAAAAAATAAATTTTGTTTTTTTTTTTATTTTCTTTTAGCTGGGTTAATTGGGACCGAGTGCACTTGAATTAATATTTTAATATTCTTTCCCTTGAACTACAGTTTTAGCTCCACTTAGCTAGGCCTTGTGGGTACGCTTTTTAAAAAGCTACAATATTCACCTAACTATTTTTGAAAAGATTATATCCGACCTGATCCAACCTTGAACGCAGTGTACAGATATGTTTTGCTGAATCGGATATAAAAAACACGGTTTTGAATTTGGTAATGTTAGAAAAGTTATAATTTCTTGCGTAATAATAGTTGGAAAGAATCCAAATAGGTTTTTATTTAAAGAAGAAGTATAAAAGCCTTTCCTAAAAATAAAATAAAAATAATCCTTACGTTATGGTTTCCTTTGATGTTGTTTCGTTGTTTACTAACATTCCTACCTATGTGGCTATTAAAAATATTCTCAAGGATTGGGACACAATCAAAAATCACACGAATATACCAAAGCAAAAATTTCTTAAACTTTTAGAATTTTGCTTGAGAGATAATAATTACTTCCAATTCAAGGACAAATTTTATTCACAAACATATGGTATGCCAATGGGCAATCCCCTCTCTCCTACAATTGCTGATGTAATTTTGGATAATCTTTTAGATGACACCATGGACCAACTCAACAAAATAGGTATACACATAAAATTTATAGCCAAATATGTAGACGATATATTCGCCATCATCAAAGTAAAAGATAAAGACGTAATCCTCAACAGACTGAATTCGTACCATAACAAAATACAATTTACCATAGAAAATGAACACAACAACAGCCTCCCATACCTCGACGTACTACTACACAGAGACAACAACAAAATCATTTACAATTGGTATTCAAAATCCACCTCATCAGGGCCAATGATCAATTTTCATTCCACCCAACCAATTAAACAAAAAAATTAACACCGCATTCAATTTCATAAACAAAGTTTTAGACCTAAGTGACAAAAAATTCGAAAAATGAATAACTACCCATATTACATAATTAACAGCCTACTAAGAAAAAGAACAGACAATTTAAAAGCTAAAACGAAAGAAAACAATAACAAAAATTCGGGAACAGCTGGTAGTAGAGAAACAAAAAAGTTTTTCTCTATACCATACGTTCTAAAGCTCACTGACAGCAAAAATTTACATAGAATAATAAATAAAGACAATATCGTTGTCGTTCTATGAAAACTCCCTAAGTCCATTTCTTTAGAAACTGAAGAACCTTTCATAAACACGGCATAGTTAATTAAATAACAAAATTTAACTTTTGTAAAAAGTACCCAACACTTTTGCTATATTTATTCTAAATATAAAATGTATCAAACTCAAAAAATTTCAAGTTATTGTTAGTAAAATTCCATAACAAATGTCAATGTTACAAAATTTAAAAAAATGGACCTAGGGAGTTTTCATAGAACGACGACGATATATCATTTTCACACAAATCCAACACCACACTAAAATCGGTTTTCACAAACACAAAGTCTAAAACTCAAAAACAACAACAACACAACGTAGTTTATGAAATCCATTGTAAAGGTAAAGAAAATGAACGTTGTGATCTTGTGTACATAGGACAAACTAAGAGAAGGTTAGGATATGAACAAGAGTAGCAGAACATGAAGCAGATGTAAAAAAGAAAAGAGAAACAACAGGACTTTCGCAGCACATAGTACAGAGTGGACACTCGGTGGACTTCGAGGGGGTTAAAATACTAGATAGGGAAGGGAAACTGAACACCAGACTTACATTGGAGAGCTTACGAATCCAGCAAAGAATAAATAGAACAATGAATACAAAAGAAGACATCGACAGTATTAAACAAAACTATGTTGTAGCAATTTAGATTTAAAGTACCTGAACATCTGTGATATAAATGTCATTTTGTCTATTCTGATAGTTTTTCTTGTTTTTTTGTATGTTCATGTTTATATTTGTTAATTTATTTTCAATTTTGTGTCAGTGCCGTCGCCGGGATGATGCAATAGTGGGAGTAAGGTTGACAGAAAAATAAGTATGAATCGATGAAAAAGTAAGAAAATTTATAATTGATTAAAGCAAGATTGTAATTGTTAATTTTAAAATTATTGATAGATTGAATAAATGTTATCCCTGAAGAAGTAAGGAATACTTACGAAACGTCGGAACAAGAATGAAATAAGTGTTTTATTTGCATTCCAAAATCAAAAAGACCAAAAGAGCCTAATTTTAACAAAAAACCTTATTAAAAATAATCCATTGACGGAGGTCTGAGATATTCAATTTTTAGCTCAGTTCAGTTTTCTTGCCTCAATATTTTTCGGAATTTCAACTTATTTTTCTTGGAAATATGTGGTAAGATATATTGTTTTATGGTGTTATTTAAATAAAGTATTAGAACTAAAAAAATATGTACCTAAATATTTTGATCCAACTGTTTTTATTGGGCAAAAAGGGCAAAAAGCAGGGACAGGTAATAATAAAAAGAGGTTTTTAGGCGCCAGTTATAGCTATCATTGAAATACATCATTGAACATTTTAATGATGTATTTTAAGACGTTTAGGATACAAAATCTATGATTATTTTGATGCCAAACTCAAGAAATATTTATTGTCAAAAAAAAAATTTCATTTGAGCCCAGCCTTTCATATAAATTGAGTTTAATTATTTCAAGGATTGCACTACTTTATCAATGATCATTGATAAAAGAAAATTCATTTCATGAAAACGGTTTGGCCGAAATCAATTTTGTTTGACCAGATACATTAATTAAAGCCTAGTTTATACATCAATGCGAAGTGAAATTCAAATCGAAATGAAAAATCAATAAATCTTGCCTTTTTTATGTTTATAAAGAAAATAAATTTTGTTTTATATTTGGATTAGGTAAGTCCGTTGAATTATATTCACTTCGAACCAAATGTCTTCCTCCTTGTCGCTTAAATATTTGCATTTAATTTTATTGAATTTTTCACGCCTGGGAAAAAATCTAGTTTTTTGTATGAAAATTTCACTTCGCTTCGATCTATAAACTAGGCTTAAGTTATAAGCTTTATTTTGGCATCAAAATAATCCAAGATTTTGCATCCTAAATGTCTTAAAATACATCATTAAAATTTTCAATGATGAATTTCAATGATAGCTATAACTGCCACCTTACCTGGACACGAGTTTTTTTTCTAAATTAAAAACAAACAATGTTTAAGTTGTTGGTATTAATTTTATTACTTTTTTTCTGATCGTGAAAAGATTTTGTCCTGTCTAATTTTTTACAACCAATATCCTTAAAACCCTTTTCAGATAAACGGTCTTAAGGAACGATTAATTAATAATGTATATAAAAACAAACACAAAATTTTCAGAATCAGTTTTAAGTAGTTTTTCAACGTGTTTGGTATTAATAAAAAAAAAGTTCAAAATGTCTGAATTTGTTTTAAAAAGTTGTGTGTGAAGTTTTATTTGAATGGATCGATTAATTAGAACCGTTTCTATTGCAACAATATCCGTCATTGAACGGAAATTAAGTTGCTGACATAATATCAGATGTTAAAAAGAGATTTTTTTCTCACTTTAAACAAAATTTTATAAGGGTTGGCTATTCCAAATCCAAATTTTATAGCAAATATAAAGATTGGTTAAGTGGTGAATTGGTGAAGAAAAAAAATCTTCCTTTGAGTGAAGAAGTTCTTGAAATAATTAAGTAATAAATTATGTATACTTGTTTATTTATTTATTTCTTATATTTGATGTATTATAGTATTATTATGAATGTAATTAATTATTAAGTTCAAAAATGAAACAAAAAAACAAACAAAATAAAAAAAATATTTTTTTTATAAAAGTCAATTCCAATAATTTTTAACCAAATTTCGTCGAAATGTGTGTAAGCCCAATTCAAATATGTGTGCCAAATTTCATTGCTCTCCGTTTCATAGTTCAGATTTTATAGATTTTTTTCCGCTCTCCCATACAAAAGGCACCACTGTGCGAGACGTACCTACAAATAAATAGACAGGTACCGTCCGTCGGCATCGGCATGTCGATAAACAAATATTTTGGACATCATCTTAATGTTAGTTTTGATTGAAATCCTCGAATTTGTTTTGACATAAAACCAATATTTTCTCTTTCAGTGGCGTGGCCTGAATAGGTAATTTGAAATGATGATAAAAAAAAACTTTCACATTTTGGAAACCTTATTCGCTGTACACTTGAAGTAAGAACATGTTTAAGTATACTTTTGTTTTGTGTTGTTTTGTTGTTTTCGAGATTAAATTGAAAAAAAAAAAAATAGAATTACATACTTTTCTATAATTCAATTCATTAATACCTACCGATCAAAATACAGTTACATATAAACATAACCTAAATTATATTAGATTGTATTTTCCACAGAAGACATCCCTTAAAGCGAAATTATTAATTTAAGGAAAATTAAAAGTAATTTTACATTATCGGCATCGGCAGGTTCTACAAATATTATACTAACTTTTCACCTCAATCTTTACTTCTAGCTAGGTTTTGATAAGACCATTGTGGTTAAAAAATTTTAAGTGCACTTTTTTATGAGTAATTCGTATCAACAATTAACATATGAGTCATGTAAACTATTGCTTTCCAGTGATTTTAAGACTTTGTGCCATTTTATTCACAATTAATTAAATTTAAATAACTATTAAAATAGGAATTTTTTTAATTTTGTAAAATTTAATTTATTCAGTCGCATTTAGCAATTTTAATTGTGGCCATCTACCTAAATTAAATAACTGTTCATTAAATTTGAGTCCTCTGTTAGTTAAAACGACAAAATACACCTTTTAAAAGAAATTTTAAATCCTAATGGAGGCTAAATGTGTCGTTTGTATTTTTTCTTTCGAAATTATTATATTTTGTCAATCAGGTTTTTGTTTGCTTATTTTGTTTTGTAATCTGCAAGTAAGATACGGTGAAACAACAAAATATGGTTTTTCGGATTTTTTTTTTTTTTTTTTGATGAACTGATTCTCAAACCGATCTAAAAATCGTTCCATAACGTTGGATTTTTAAGACATCAATTTAAAAATGCAAAAAAAAATATTTTTTTTTTTGTAATTTTTGGAAAGAATATATACGTATATAGAAAACTCTACGTGATGGCAAAATTTTGAGGTCCGATTTAGATTCAGTGCACCAAATTCTTTTCTTTCATTAAGGTAGTTTAAAATTTTTCGACTTCTGTTTCACACTTTTTGATTGAAAACAAAATAAGCAAACAAAGCATTAACTGCCAATGCTAATTGATAGTTAATAAATAGGAGCTAACCTGATTTAAATTCAAATGACAGGTACCTAATCATTCATAATAACAACAAAAAATCCTTGATATTTTTTTAAAAAGCATTTAAATTTAAAGATGAATTAAAGTGAACCATTTAACTAATTGAATGTAAATAAATAAATAAATTTGATGGCACAACAGCTCATGAAGAACTAGGGCCTAGTGACTTACAACTCTCAACCATTCCTGTGTGCGTGTCTGCAGGAATGGAGGGGACCTACAGTTTATTGCCGAATCCGAACGGCTAACGAGCGGCACTTTTCTGTGACAGGAGATACTCGTGGAGGATTTGTCAATTCCTCGCAAGAGGCAGTAGCCGTTTTTTCTTTTTAAATAAATAGGTGGCGAGGCTGGGGATCGAACCTTAGACCTCCGGCATGATAGTCCATCGCACTAACCATCACGCCACGGCTACTACAATTGAATGTGAAGGAATAAAATATTTAATGAAGTGTTTATAATGGCATGATTACCTTAAACGCGGTTTTAGTTAGATCGACAAAACTGAGTTGGAATGTGAATAAATTGGCCCTTAAAGATCTTACTATAAGAACTCAAGACATAAGATTCTATCTAAAAAATTTAACTGTAGAAATTGAGAAAATTAAAAGGGAAGACGGTAGTAATCATGTTATATGAGATGCCATGCCACTGCATCCCATAGATTGAGCAAAAAGATAACATGAAGTACATACTTCAAAAGCCCAATTCATTTCAACTTGATAATCCCATAATCCACTGTTCATTTCTTACACGAAAAGAACATTACGCCTAAAGAAATGGTTTTTCTTTTGCTTACTGTTTGAATTAAAATTAAAGGTTGTATCTCCAGAGACAATTATTCTCTTGTGCTGTAAGAATGATCTGTAAGGATTAGGGAGTCCGAAAGCCAACACAAATACAAAATACAAATACAAAACACAATACAAAGACTCATCTTCCATTAAGTTTTGCCATCATATGTTTATGTGGCAGTTTAACAGTCCCCACATTGGGAATGTACTTTATCGAAATGTTTTGTTTCTTTTGTAATAAATGGGGAGCATTAGAAAAAAAAAATATTTGAAGATAAGTATATTTTTGCAGCTCTAGCAATCTTTGTTTACACCATGAGGTATACGTGACATGTCTGCATTCGGTATATGAAGATAATTGATCAATGTTTTTTATATCATAGACCTTTTTTATTTAGCTTGTAACAATTCTCTTATTAGCTTCATCTTACGTCACTCAGCATTTTGATATTTTTGTTCAGTTTGATTAGTATATTAATAAAGTAGTTTTGTTTATTGTCAATCTATTCACGTAATACTGAGCTTATATTATTATTTATCTGTTCCCATTTCCATGGAGAAAGAAGTCTGGCGAACATTAATATTCATAAAATATTTTGGCTAAGTAATTCCCGTTAATGAACCGGGTTTTCGTGTTTGCAATGTTGTATTAATATTTCGAGTGGTTTCTTAGGGCTATACATATTTATATATTTTTTCCACTAATAAATCGAGATAAAAATTTGAAAAATGTATGATAAAAGACTATAAAGTGGTTAACAACAATGTAGGCTAGGTGTTGGATTGTTATTGTACAATATTATGTCCAAGGAGCTCTTGTGATAAAAAAAGATCAAGTACCTATTTACATGTAATACTTTAAAAAATATACATTTTATTAGAGCGGCTTTGATCGAGAACAAAGGCAGAGTTTATTTGATGTGAATTCCTCATAAGATGCAGACTTGGACAAAAAGACTTGAGTATTAGTTATGTGAACGAGAATCAATAAGTTAAATTTTATTATACATAAGTCTCAAATGTTCGGGCATCTCTCCAGAGATGAGTGATGATGACACAAAATAAATATACATGTTCCGGAAAAGACATGTATGAGCATTGGCGTATATGTAGCTTACCCTTGACACTAAAATTGTCCTACAAGATTTTCACGCCAAGCTAGGAAGAGAAAAAACCTTTAGTTGTACGAACGGAAAGAGAAGCCTTCAGACTTTGATAAGGGTTCACATTGTGATGGTAGCAAGTACGCAGTTCCAAATCTTAATATGTATTAACAAGTTGATCCGGAAATCACTCAACCATCACATTTTTCTGTCAGATAGTTTTTTATGCAATGCAACCTAAAGAATTTGAGTTTGAAAATTAATTTTTCAAAAAATATTCACTAAAACAATTTGAACTAAAAGCAAAATAATGGCATTCCGGCCATTTTTAACAATTTCTTTCCTATTTCAAGTCCATTTTTTTAGAAATCATTTCATATTCAGTGAAGTGAAGTCATTGCATAAGACTTGCTGAACATGGAAGGGCCATTCAAAATCTCACTCAAAAAAAAATCGGCATGATAGCAGTACGTCGTCGCCTCTTTCATATATTATAGGTATACGTACTATACAGTTTTCGTTATGATAAAATACTAATGTCAGACATGCCATTGCAGTTGTATATTAATTTAAGTGAAGGGCACCATTTGACATACAAAATTTTTAAAACCGTTTAAACTAAAATTCTCAATATTATATGTAGGTACAATACGGTAGAAAGAAAAAAAAAGTTCCATTCAATCGCGCTTAATTTCATTCGAATTCAAAGCCAATGCTTCGTTTCCGGCTATCCACATGTACTTTAGTATACTACCTGGTACGCCTGAAAGCAAATAAAATAAAATGCCCGTATTTTTCGCACGATTTTGCTCTTGCGATGCGACTCAAGGTAAAAGGTAAGCGTTTAAGATGGATTCAAGGAAAACTTGCTTTGGTTATTTTCAATTTTCTCAAAAACTGGAATACATTTTGACGTCTGGTTTTTAGTGTTTGGCTGGGAATTGATGGAAGCATTGAATATTAAATATGAAACTATTACTTAATGACATGGTAGGTAGAAATGGCGGCCCCGAGCAGCCTGAGCTCGGTGACCCAATTAGCGCTGAGGAGCGCCGTTTTGATACCATGACTCGTGTGACCTATTTAAAAAAGAATCGGTGTTATAAGAGGGATTTACGGATCAAAATGCCAGGCTAGGCAGATTGTTGGTTTCAGAAGTCCGTTTACCACCTGCTTGTAGTCTATGGATTCTGACGGGGGAAATGGTGTAGTAGTAGTAGCTACTTAAAGAATCATCTTAGAGCCATTTCGACCCGTTGAGAAAGGAAATCAAGTCTTTGATCTTCAGTTCGGAGAGTTCATTGAGATCGTTAAAAAAGGCTTTTCCCAATGATTGTGTTCTGATTCTGGCCAGAGCGGGACATTTACACAGGAAATGGTAAACAGTTTCTCTTTCCTGCTGGTCTCCATAGCTACGACAGTGAGTGTTGTGAGGGATGCCCAACTTCACCGCATGTTCTCCGATGGGCCAGTGCCCAGAAAAGGTCGCAACGACCCTGGCTATGTCTCGCCTGGGTCTGCATAAAAGGTCAGTTGTTCGGTTTTTGCTATAGGTGGGCCACGTCTTTCTGGATATGACGCAGTTAGCTAAACTGCTCCACCTACGGTTGGATTCATTTAGAAAAATTGAGAATATATTGCCCTTCATAACCCCAAGAGGGGGTCTCCGCAAGAGAGTCATGAAGGGCTGATCCTTGCCTGGCCAGTTCGTCTGCCCGCTCGTTACCCTCAATGCCACGATGACCTGGAACCCAGATAAGAGAGATTTTGAGGTGAAGCAATAGCTTTAACGGCTGCCTGACTGTCTGTCAGGATGGCAGTATTACGATTCTTGTTAGGGTCTTGTTTAAGTATCCTGCATGCTTCCCTGATTGCCAGCAATTCCGCCTGGAAAACACTAGCGAAGTTAGGAAGCCGATAAGATTTGGAAATGTTCAGAGATTCGGAAAAAACACCCGAACCAACTCCACACTCCATCTTTGAACCATCAGTGAAGATAGTTGTGTCGAAGCCTCTCGTCACGAGGTCATCTTTCCATTCCTCCCTGGTAGGAAAAATAACTTTAAAATCCGAACTGAGGTCCAGAGTAGGAGTGCAGTAGTCAGTGGCTGCTGAGAACATGTCCATAGGGATCAGTTTTGTAATATTACTATGACCATAAGGTCTGGCAACCCAACAATTCGACTCTTTTAGTCTTATCGCGCTGCAGGATACTAGATATTTTATATGTAAGTCGGTTGGTAGTAGGTGCAGAAAAACGCTTAAGGCATCTGTTGGGCATGTTCGTAAGGCCCCTGTTGTGCCAACGCTAGCTGTTCTTTGCACTTTTTTTAGCTTGTCTATGTTGTAGGCTTTATTAAGCGCGGACCACCATACAATTGAACCGTACGTGAGGATTGGTCGTACCACGGCTGTGTACGTCCACAGTAGACTGGAGGCCCCACTTTTTACCAAATGTTTTGCTGCAGGCGTAGAAGGCTATGCAGGCTTTCTTTACCCGTTCTTCAATATTTATTTTCCAGTTTAATTTAGGGTCGAGAACTACGCCCAAGTATTTCGCACTGGAGGACATTGAGAGAGTTTGACCATTAAGTCGGGGTAGAGTGAAGGGTGGTATTTTAGTTCTGGTAGTAAAGAGCATCAGTTCAGTTTTACTTTGGTTAACTCCTAGTCCACAACTCGTAGCCCAGTTACTAACCTTGTTCAATGCCATCTCTGTGATCTCACTGATCACGGGCGGGAACTTTCCTGACACCAATAGTACCAAATCATCCGCATACGCAACTGCTTTCACCCCACAATTTTCCAACTTAGCAAGAATTTTGTTCATGACTAAAAGCCATAGGAGAGGGGATAGAACACCACCCTGGGGTGTTCCTCTACTAATATATTTGGTCGATTTTAAATTACCTAACGAAGCTTAAATCCTTCTATCGTTGAGCATGGATATAATCCACTCCCTGATGTAGTCTTCCACACCAAAAACAACGAGTGATTCCCAGATGGATTCGGTTAGGACGTTGTTGAAAGCACCTTCAACGTCTAGGAAGGTAGCAAGGGTATATTCTTTAAAACGTATTGTTTTCTCAATTGAGCGCACTACTTCGTGGAGGGCCGTCTCCGTAGACTTACCCTTGAGGTATGCGTGTTGAGAGTTTACAAGAGGGCATTCAACTAGGATGTCACTGATATGGTTGTCGAGGATTCTCTCCAAGGTTTTAAGCACAAAAGAAGTAAGACTAATCGGACGATAATTCTTCGCAGATTCATGCCCTCTCCTACCAACTTTTGGTATAAAGACCACTCTTACATGTCTCCATGACTCGGGTACATGATTAAGTTGGAGACATCCCCTGAAGATTGTCTCCAGCCACGGGACTGCCACAGTTTCTAGCTTTTGTAGCATAATTGGCAAGATGCCGTCTGGGCCCGGAGACTTGAATGGTGAGAAAGTATTAATTGCCCAGGCAATATTTTCTCTGGTTATAACGGTATTGATACGCTCTACACGAGCTAACGATATGTCACGAGTTCTAAGCAGTTCGGAGCTGCTGTCTTCGCAGCCCGGAAAATGAGTCGTCATCAGTAGTTTAAGGGACTCAGCTGGAGAAGCCGTCCAAGATCCATCCGGTCTTTTTAAGAAGGAAGGATTAGAATGCTCCTTCGATAGCACTTTACTAAGCCTTGCCGAATCTTTAATGTTTTCGATGGACTGACAGTATTCTCTCCAGCCTTGTTGCTTAGCTGATGCGAGCGCTCGCTTGTAGACTCTGAGACAATCTTTATAAGGCTGGTAAAACTTATGTTTGTGGCAGATATTGAAAATTGTTCTAGTCAACTTCCTGAGGTTCGACAGATCCTCGTTATACCATGGGGGTAGGGTTTTGCGGCTATATTTCACTGGACAAGAGACCTTAAAGGCTTACTTAATGACATACAATTTTGGAAAAAATTAGTGTGGACAAAATTTTTTGATTTTTTATTTTTTCAAAAATTTAAGTTTGAGAATTAATTTTTGAAAAACCGTTCACTAAAATAACTTACTTTTAAAATAAAATAAAAGAAGAGGTTCCTGGCCTTACAAAAAGGTATAACATGCCATTGTAATAGTGACAGTGTTGTTTTTGAATAATTTTGTTTCTTTCTTAAGTCATGTTTTTAGAAAATTTCTCCTCCCGTTATTTTTAATTTTCTCAAAAACAAAAAGACACTTGACTATTTTCTTTTCCGTATTTGACTAGAAATGTACAGGAGCATCGAATATTAAAAACAATACTATTACTTAGGGACATTTTCCCTATTTAAGTTCAACATAAGAGCTTATGTGACAGTACGCTGAGGAAAAAATAGAGCATAAGCGTTTAAGTTGAACATAAATATTTAAGTTTAGTTTCAGCAAATGGGCCTTAATTACGTTAAATTAAAAAAAAAAATAGTTTGAACACAGTTTTTTCATTATTTTTTCAAAATTTTGAGTTTGAAAATTAATTTTTCAAAAACTGTTATCTCTAGTAACTCCAATTAGACCCCCCTCCAATACGATTTTTGTCTTGTCTTAACCCAACCTACTCACTTTAGCTCTTTGGTGCACCTTATACCGACACCCTGTACATAATATAATGTATAAATGTAGGTATATAATACAATATTAATAATTTTATAAAAATACAATATATATATATAACAAAATAATGTATGGTTCGATAATTAGAAATTCTCGTGTGCTGCTGAAAATCAAATTTGAATCATATCATACTAATTTAATGTAATGTCCTCAAAGTTGATTTTGATGGTTGCTAAACTACATAAAGATAGAATTGTTCTGAACACAAACCTGGCAATCTCGCCATCTTAACAAAACAAGTAGAAAAACACGTTTTTCTTGATAACTTTTTGCTTTGATCGACTTTGGTGTTGAACTTGAAACCAAAAGCCATTGGCGAATACATCACGAAAATTATTAATCAATCTTGAATTATTTAAAAACTAATGAAATACTTTTAGGACAACCGTATTACTTGCTTTTTTTTAATTTGTTTTGATTGAAAGCTTAGTTTTGCTCATAAAGCCTGAAAATCAAATGACTATAAGATAAACGAGGTGTTAAAAACTATTGTTCAAAATAAATATGTATACTTACGGATAGAATAAAACATGAAATGTCGAATTCAAAAAGTGTGTTTCATTGAACATTGCTCCCATCAAACAATAAAGTAGTTTCACTTTTGCGGAGTTGCAAATAAACGGATTCCACTGTACCCCAAAATTTATTCAACTATAGTTCTCTACTCTGAACAAGGCACATGTACGTGGAAACTCTGATTTTATACTAACATTTCCCAAAAAATACTGTTTTAAGAGCTAAGAGCATAGGTACAAGTTTACAGCATACCGTATTTTGCTTAAAGTTTTCTTCATCTAAGTAATACGCCAAGATTTATTGCTAAGCGCTTTTTTGATTATAAAACAAACTTTATATTATTTTAAATTTTTAAAAACTTTTATAAAGTTTTAAGAAACCTTATGAAAGTCTACATGAATGTCAACAAAGGCCGAAGAAGATGTCTACCAATTCTTAACTAAATTAACAGGCCAAGGGTAATACAAATAACTGCCAGGACAGGTAAGGACAATTATGGTAATGACATTGGCCGGCTTCGGATTACGATGTTGATATAGTCAAATGGATAGGACAAAGACGACGTCAGTGAACATAAACTAAACCACTCCTTTGTTGTTAATCTTTTGTTGTTGTTGGTAAAGCCATTACGAGGAATCTGAATTTTGCCTACAGAACCTTGCACTTCAATGTTTCATTTTTGTTTTCATTTAAGAATATTTTGGTAAAACGAGTAGGTGAACTTTTCAATTATTGTAAAAGGAAATTTTCATTACTATACCTAACAGCAAAAGGAGCGACAGCTGGTAAAATACCAATTTTCTGTCATTAATTTATTGTTTGCATGTAAGGGAGAAATACACTTTCATATGATGTAGGTATGTTAGGGAATTTAATAAAATGTTTATGGAGGATCTATTATATGCATCAATAAATTGCAAATACAACATATTGAAAGCATGTATTTATATATTTAATCAAAAGAAGATGTTTTTAAAAGAATTATTATTACTTGCCGTTGGAATAATAAAACACAAAACGCACGTACTTCTGTCTTTTATGATTCAAAGCTATTATAGTATATATACAGTGGTAAAGCTTTGAGGTTGTATCTACGTAGGGAATTTATTTATTACCATAATCAGACGGAAGGACGTATTCAATGCGACAGGGAAGGTGAGCAGTTGTTATTTGTTTCAATATTACATATTACTATTTATGGATATCTTTGTAGATTTTAATATTAATATTTTTGTATACAAAAAAATTATGATTTCATCTAACTTAAAAATTGGATTATACTTATAGGGAATTAAAAAAAAATTGTATCTGCACCATAAACGGATAGAAGGATTTTCTTCAAGTTTGGTGTCAGGTATAAGGGTTTGTAACGGATATCTAGAAAGCAATAATCTATAGAAAACAAAAGTCTCGAAAGTAAAAGTCTAGAAAACAAAAATCTAGAATGCAAAAATATAGAATTAATATATTATAGTTCTATAGATTACTTGCTTTTTGGTCTTTAACAAAATTACGATTGACTAGTAGTTGACCCCACACAACTGTTAACAACTGTGATCGCTTTTGTTATCAAAACGTGAGTGGAAATAAAAAATAATTAAACCGAAATTGTAACAAATAAAAGATTTATTAAAATTGAAAATGATGGATTTATTTTGTATTGGCTGTGCGAGCTTAATAAATACCATAATTCTGCCATGTGAACTGAAAATGACGTATGTATTTACATTTTTTTTCATTATACATACATTGGAGTTTTCTTGCCAATTTTTTAATGCATAATTATAAAACTATTTTTAATAAAACAGGATGTGCTTCGATCGACCACGAGAAAGGTCTAACCATTAATAAATAAGACTAAATAAATAATTAACTAAAGATAAACATTTTTGATCTTTTATTTTGTGACTGACTCTCCGTTCTTCACTCATCTCGAAAATAATTTGAAAGCACGGTGACGACCGTAACAAATGTTACCATCAGGAATATCTAAATTCCATTGTGGTTGGGATTGGGAATAAATCTATTGATTTAATAAATTGGCCCGCATGCTCTCCCGATGTAAACCCTATTGAACATCTTTGGGGAGTTCTTGTCAGGAGAATATACGCTGAAGGAAAGACGTATGAGACGATATCAGAGCTTAAACATGATCGTCGTGAGAAGTTAACACGATCTTACTAAAGCCGTTGTCAATTTATCAAGTACAGCACTGAGTGAAGCAGTCACAATACTCACAATAAACATTCTTAGCAAAGGGATGAACTTTGCACCCAATCCACGACGTGTGCCGATTGAAAATATAATTGGAAGTGTAAGGCCAATGTCACACGAGCGTCCAAGTGAAAGAACTTCCATTTGGAAGCGCGTCCAGTATAAAGTTCTCTTGATGTCACACGAACTTCTTTTTGTACGCGCAGACGGAATATTTTACTAAGTTAGTTCCTTTTCTTTAGTTGATAAATCAAATTAATATAGAATTAGTGGGTGAAAATTCAAAAAATTGACCCTACCGCTTTCCCTGTTGTAATAAGCCCTATAAAATGTGTAACATTTTGGTAGAGGGGAGTTGGGCCAATAATAATGTAGAATATTGTTTTTTAAAATTCTAAAAATTTTCATCAACTTTTGAGTTTAGAATAATTTTTTGCTTATATAGGTTTATGCCTATAAAATTACCAGCATTATTTTAGGCAAGGGTTCAGGGAATAACTTTGCATAATTAGTTTCTCAAATTTCTGAAATTTTACATCAACTTTTCAATTTAGAATTCCAGGAATCAAATTCAATTGCTCTCCCATTACGTTTTTTGGATGGAAGGGGGTACCCCTCTTCAAAAATTTTTAAACACAATTGTAGCTTGACATTTTATCATTGTTTTAAGATCTTAACCTTGAAAATCGGATCACTGCACGTAAAATATCAAATGAAGTATCAAAATAATTGTTGTTTTCCTGACATTCGGAATAAGAAAAAAACCAACTTAAACCATGCATGCATTGATAAGGTATGAGCTCATAGAACAAGGCTTATAACATTGCCGTTATCTCAGCTCAACGGTACTTTAGAAACTCAATGTTTTAAATTTAATTTTGGATACATTATTTCTATTATCTGTGAAAATTTCAACAATATCTTTTAACCCACTAAAAATATAAAAAACACAAAAAAGCCATCTAAAAATTATTTGGAAGCACGTCCACTTGGACGCTCGTGTGACCATACTAATTTACGACAGTACCCCTCACGCCGGCCGTTTTACAATCTGCGCGACATGAGAGTACAGTCGACAAAGTTGGACGCGCGGACGAAACCAATAAGTTGAACGCTCGTGTGTCCATTCCTATAAGTTTTTTTGGTTCTCAGGACGTACTTCCAAATGGACGCTCAGAAAAAGACGCTCGTGTGGCATTAGCCTAAAAGAATGCATTGCACGCAACAAGTTCAATAGCATCCTCAAGACGTAGCGGTGATGGTAAGAAGAACAAAAACACCATCGTCAAGCATTGTAAGTACATATAGAAGAAATGTTAGCTTTTTGAACTCGTTGCGCAGAGAGGAGAGTATATTTATTCTATCCGCTTGCTGATAAAGGCAATGCAACGGTCATAGTTAATAGAAGTGACTATTTTGCAAAAATGAATGTTTTGGTTGAAGACATTTAGGAGCGTGTCAATTATGGCTTGTTAATTAAAAACAAACAGACAATTTACTTAAAATTCAATTTTATTTTAATTTTACTGTATGCTCAAGAATTATTTAAAACAATTATAACTAGGCGCGTGGTGACAGGTTGAGGTTTTGTAAACGAATGAATATATATATTAAAAGTGGTTGGCTCGCCATAGATTGGTTGCTGTCGCACTCTGGCGGCTGATCTGTGAAGCGGCGTTATTTAATTTTATTCAAAATATTTGGCGGGAGATGAATCATAGACTCCTACAGCACTCCCTTCCCAGTAACTTTGTTACGATGGAATAATAGTTGGTTGTTTTAATATCCAAATCGTTCCGGAATTCGAACGCATCTACCTGATCTCGTCCTTCTTTGGATTATGTCGTCAGAGGTTGTTGGAATGATAGGCAATGTAGATGATGGAGTGATTGACTCTTTATGTTGAATACTGTTATCGTCTGACAGTAAAAATGCAGGTTTTAAACGATCAATAGAAACGGTTATGTCTTTTCCTCGAGTTCTGAGGACGAAAAATTTATCAGCTCTCTTTACGACTGGGAATGGACCCTCATATGGCTGCTGTAGTCCAATTCTGACTGCATCTCGTCTGATGAAAACATGAGACACTGTAGACAGTTCCTTGAATATGAATATTGCTCGTGAGCCATGACGTGATGCTGGAGCTGGTTTTATTTCATCAAAATGACGTCGAAGTTGATTCACGAAGGTCGTTGGATCATCGCTGGTGTTCTTTGTTGGTGTAAAGAACTCACCGGGTAGTCTGATGGTTTCTCCGTATAACATTTCAGCTGGAGTGGCTTTGAGGTCTTCCTTGAAAGATGCTCTGAGTCCCAGAAGTACAACAGGCAATTCATCAGCCCAGGCTGGTGATTCATGGCACTCAATAGCGGATTTCAGTTGCCGATGGAACCTTTCGACCATACCATTAGCTGCTGGATGATATGCGGTAGTAGTTAAATGGTCGATGCCGAATAGTTTAGCTAGAGCCTGGAAAAGATCAGATAAAAATTGCCTGCCGCGGTCAGATGTTACCTTGAGTGGCACTCCAAAACGAGCTATCCAATTTGCGAAGAGAGTTCTCGCAAGGTTTTCCGCAGTAGAATCTTCTAACGGATAAGCCTCGGGCCAGCGAGAAAATCGATCGACGATGGTAAGGCAAAATCTGGACCCTCGTGAGTATGGAAGTGGTCCGATGAAGTCAATATGTATGTGCTCGAATCTTGAAGATGGTGGTTCAAAGTCTCCAATTGGGGAAGACGTATGACGAGTTATCTTTGATCGTTGGCATGGAATACACGACTTCGCCCATGCTCTGCAATCTTTTCGTATGGAAGGCCAGACAAATTTCGAAGATACCAGTTTTACTGAAGCATTTGTACCGGGGTGGCTCAAGCTATGTAAAGAATCGAATACTTGGCGACGATAGGGTTTTGTTACGAAGGGTCTAGCAGTACCGTGAGAAACGTCACAGAATATCTGCAGTTGGGTGTTTGGAAGTGGAACTTTGGTAACCTGTAATGCAGAATCAGATGTTAGAATGTTTTTTAGTTCTACGTCACCTGTTTGTGATGCTGCAAGTTCTTCGAAGTTAATTGGTTTGCAGATGCCTTCAACTCGTGACAGCGTATCCGCTACAACGTTCTCCGTTCCAGCTATATGTTTGATATCCGTTGAAAACTGACCAATTAAGTCAAGACATCTAAATTGCCGAGGTGATGGCTTCTCAGGTTTCTGCCTAAACGCGAACATCAGCGGTTTATGGTCCGTGTAGATGGTAAAGTTTCTGGCTTCCAACATAAACTTGAAATATTTTATAGCGGAATATATTGCTAATAATTCCCTGTCGTACGTGCTGTATTTTTGTTGGGGTTTGTTTAGATTTTTGGCAAAGTACGACAGTGGCTGCCATCCAATCGATGTTTTCTGCTGTAGGACTGCACCCATGGCACAGTCTGATGCGTCAGTAAAGAGTCCCCACTCCAATGCTGGATTCGGATGCGCGAGTAAAGCGGCTTCCATGAGAGCATTTTTGCAAGCGCTAAATGCTTGCTGAAGATTTTTTGTCCAGACGATCGTTTGGTTACCTTTCTTGTTTGGTCCTTTTAAGCACTCGTTCAATGGAGCTTGTAGCTTGGCTGCGTTTTTTATGAAGCGTCTATAAAAATTTATGGATCCAAGGAATCTTCGTAGTTGTTTAACTGTAGTTGGAGGCTTGCAATCGATGATAGCCTTGACTCTTTCCTCGGGTGGTTTGATTCCGTCGCTTGAGATTAAGTAACCTAAAAATGTGATTTTAGACTTACCAAACTCGCTTTTAGCTACATTTAAGACAACGCCATATTCGTTCAGCCTACTGAAAAGCGTATGGAGATATTGAAAATGTTGTTCCTCGTCATCCGATGCCACCAAAATATCGTCAACGTATGCAAAACAGAAGTCGAGACCATTCGTGACTTCGTCGATGAACCTCTGAAAGGTCTGGGCAGCGTTTCGGAGTCCAAACGTCATAAACATGAACTCGAAGAGTCCAAAGGGTGTAATTATGGCTGTTTTCTTGATGTCATTTGATGCGATTGGAATCTGGTTGAATGCTTTAACCAGGTCGATTTTAGAAAATATCTTTTTGCCAGCGAGATTAGCTGAACAATCCTGCAAGTTACGTGGTGGGTAGTTGTCTGGGATAGTGCGGTCGTTCAATGCACGGTAATCCCCACACGGACGCCAGTCACCTGTTTTCTTGGCGACAAGATGAAGTGGTGACGACCAGCAACTTTCAGAGCGGCGAGCTATACCCATTTTAAACATCTTTTCAAACTCACCTTTTGCTATTTTCATCTTGTCGGGAGCCAAACCCCGTGCTTTGCAGCAAACTGGAGGACCTGCGGTTGTGTTGATGTGATGAACAGTGGAATGCCGAATTTGTTTGAAAGCTCCATCCGGTCGAGTCAAGCTGGGATATTGTTTGAGCAGTTCGATGTACCTATAAGTTCCGCAAACAGATTTGACTTGTGCAGAAATCTCATTTGTATAGGAACCTCGTGTAGAAAGTCCAGTGAGTCCATCTAGCAATCTGCTGTACGAAACATCCACAAGAAGTTTGTAAAATGCGAGGAAATCAGCTCCAATGATGGGCTTGCGGACGTCAGCTACTACAAAACGCCATGTGAAATCTCTACGGAGTCCAAGGTTCAGTTCCAATGTGCGAAAACCGTACGTTGGTATCGGGGTTCCGTTAGCAGCGTAAAGCGTGTAGTCGGATTGCTTCGACTTACGACGTGGACCAGTATGTTTAAACACTGAAACGTCAGAGCCAGTGTTTACCAAAAACTGCAGTTTTGACGATTTGTCCGTAACAAAAAGGCGGCTAGAGTTTTGGCTGTCATTTACCGCCTTTAATGACACCCGTTCTCGTTTCCCTGCTGCTTAAAGTTGCATGGTTGACGACAATTTCTTGCCTTTGATCCCCAGCAGCGATGAAAATAGCAAATATTATTCTGGCGATTATTGGAAGTGGTATTTGTCTGTTCACTTCGATTTTTTGTCGGCTTTTGATATTGTCTGCTACGGGAACGCGATCGTGAGCTGTTTCGTGTTTGTTTGTTGTCCATGCGCCTCATAGACAATGCCTCTACCTGCTTCGTCAGCCCATCTACCTTTTGGAGCATACTCGTTAAGACAGATTCCTGTTGGGACGATGTACTGGCGACTTGTTGCTGTGGAATGACGTCATTAATTCGATCTGCGATAACACCGAGGTTGTCCAAATTCGTTGGATTTTCGGTGGTACCAGGAGGATGAGCGGCAAGTATTGACTGTGAATGAACTGGCAGTCTATCTAGCCAAATTGCCTTTAGAGCATCGTCTGTCATGGTACCTCCAGATAAATCTCTCAAACGCCGAAGAAACTGGGATGGTTTCCTATCCCCTAACTGTTCTCGATCTAGCATTTGTCTGATCTGTTGATCTCTAGATGGAGCCAAACGAGAAATGAGTTCTTCTTTTAAACGAATGTATGCGTTACCTTGTGGTGGATGAATAATGACGTCTTGTACTTCTGTCACTGTTGTCTGGTCGAGGTAAGCAATGACGATGTTAAATTTTCTGGCGTCCGATCGCAAATTAACAAGCGTAAATTGAGCTTCAAGTTGCGCAAACCAAAGTTTTACATTTTCTCGCCAAAATGGTGGTGGTCGCACTTGAGCATGACTCGCTTCAACTTCCGAACCTCTCATAACCTGTGCCTGCTGCGTAAGTTGTTGGTGGAGCTCTTGAAGTTGGTTTTACTGCATTTGAACTGCGTCTGGATGTTGTTGTTCGGTTCCGGCACCGGCACCGGCACCACTTCTAGATCCAGTATTTTGTGGGTCTAGTTCTTTAGATTCAGGCATTTTACCTTTATTGAAAGAATTACAAAAAAAAAATATGTATGAGACTGTACTATATTAAAGTTTTTTTGTATGTGTCGTCGCCGGGCGTCGGGGTCACCAATTTAGGAGCGTGTCAATTATGGCTTGTTAATTAAAAACAAACAGACAATTTACTTAAAATTCAATTTTATTTTAATTTTACTGTATGCTCAAGAATTATTTAAAACAATTATAACTAGGCGCGTGGTGACAGGTTGAGGTTTTGTAAACGAATGAATATATATATTAAAAGTGGTTGGCTCGCCATAGATTGGTTGCTGTCGCACTCTGGCGGCTGATCCGTGAAGCGGCGTTATTTAATTTTATTCAAAATATTTGGCGGGAGATGAATTATAGACTCCTACAGACATAACACATTTATTTGTGGTTTAGTCTCCATGTTGTGTAATTTTTAAAATAAAGTTATAAAATAAATAACACATATTTACCAGTTGACTACGATCCCACACCTCGTGTGTTTAGAAAAGTGACGAAACTGATTAACGAAAATAAAGCGCTTTTACCACCTATAAGCATTTTAAACCTTCGTGTTCGAAGCCACCTTAGTTGTATCTGTATGGTCTGCCAAAAATACCCAATGCGACCGATTGTGAGTTAAATAATTGCCCCTTGTTATCTTATATCAAAGCATTTAGTTGATGTTTTCAAACCTTTGGTTGGCTTGACGGATCATCATATAAAAGATAATTCACATTATGTGTCAATTTTAAATGGTCTAGGACTCGAAGATGATGAAATAATGGTGAGTTTTGATGTTGAGTCACTTTTTACAAATATGCCTGTGAAGGAATTACTCATTATCATCCGTGAGCTTGTCTCAAATTCCGGCATCAAATAAATAAATAAATTTTGTAGCACAAACGGCTCATGAAGAACCTAGGCCTAGTGACTTACAACTCTCAACCATTTCTGTGTGCGTGTCTGAAGGAATGGAGTGGACCTACAGTTTATTGCCGAATCCGAACGGATATAAGGTGAGCAGCACTTTTCTACGACAAGATATACTTTTGGAGGACTTGTCACTTCTTCGCAAGAGGTAGTAGCTCCGAAAAAAACTTAAGGTGGAAGCGGCTGGTATTGAACTCCAGACCTCTGGCATGACAGTCCAACGCACTAACCATTACGCCACGGGCTACTTCCGGGATCAACGAAAATTATTTGCCTCTTTTGGAGTTTTGCTTATCCTCAGGATATTTCTGTTTTAACCAACAGTTCTATCTGCAAAAAGATGGCGTTGCTATGGGTTTGCCTTTTGGCTCCCCTAATTTCAGATCTATGGATGGAGAATTTTGAGAAAAAGGCGTTGAATAGCTCAAAATAGAAACGGAAATTTTGGTTGAGATATTTATGTGGATGATACTTTTTGCATTATTAAACATTCCGCCATTTCGAATTTCTTACAACACCTCAACCTCAACTCACGGCATCCAAAAATTAAAGCAAGAGACAGAACCTTCAAAGCTGTGTGACGCCAGAACCCCGACCTCAAAATTTTTTGACGAAACATGTCGCATTCGTTTGTCCACGTTTGTCCAGGCAAAAAAATCGTTTGTCCACCCTCAGGAAAAAAGTTATTGAGCTTTTCTTTTTTATAGCAAGTACCCCAAAATTAAAAAACGCCTCTACTGCCCACAATTTTGTACTAAGGAGGTTCGGACCAATTGCAATCGTTTGTCCACCGGCTCCTTATCATTGTCCACCAAAAATTTTCGTTTGTCCACCCTTAGTTCAAAAATTATTCAAATTATTTTCTGTTTTATAGCACAGGGCATAAAAAATTAATTTTTTTTTTGCGGAATGGAACCAATTGCAATCGTTTGTCCATCGATTGTCCATGTTAGTCCAGAAAGAAAAAAAAATTTTCGACCCTTAGTTCAAAAGTTATTCAACATTTCTTTTTTATAGCAACACCCCCAAAAACAAAAAGTCCTCTAAAATCCCCAATTTTTAACTTAGGTGGCCCGGACCAATTGCAATCGTTTGTCCACCGGCTCCTTATCATTGTCCACCAAAAATTTTCGTTTTTCCACCCTTAGTTCAAAAATTATTCAACTTTTCTGTTTTATAGCACAGGGCATAAAAAATTAATTTTTTTTTTGCGGAATAGAACCAATTGCAATCGTTTGTCCACCAATTGTCCATGTTAGCCCAGAAAGAAAAAAATTTTTTCGACCCTTAGTTCAAAAGTTATTCAACATTTCTTTTTTATAGCAACACCCCCAAAAACAAAAAGTCCTCTAAAATCCCCAATTTTTAACTTAGGTGCAATCGTTTGTCCACCGGCTCCTTATCATTGTCCACCAATTTTCGTTTGTCCACCCCTAGTTCAAAAGTTATTCAACATTTCATTTTTATAGGCAGAACCCCGACCTCAAAATTGGTCCAGGCCACCTAAGTTAAAAATTGGGGATTTTAGAGGACTTTTTGTTTTTGGGGGTGTTGCTATAAAAAAGAAATGTTGAATAACTTTTGAACTAAGGGTCGAAAAAATTTTTTTCTTTCTGGACTAACATGGACAATCGGTGGACAAACGATTGCAATTGGTTCCATTCCGCAAAAAAAAATTTAATTTTTTATGCCCTGTGCTATAAAAGAGAAAAGTTTAATAATTTTTGAACTAAGGGTGGACAAACGAAAATTTTTGGTGGACAATGATAAGGAGCCGGTGGACAAACGATTGCAATTGGTCCGAACCTCCTAAGTTCAAAATTGTGGGCAGTAGAGGCGTTTTTTAATTTTGGGGTACTTGCTATAAAAAAGAAAAGCTTAATAACTTTTTTCCTGAGGGTGGACAAACGATTTTTTTGCCTGGACAAACGTGGACAACCGATGGACAAACGAATGCGACATGTTTCGTCAAAAAATTTTGAGGTCGGGGTTCTGGCGTCACACAGCTAACCTTCAACGCACCGCTACAACCTGCGTAGCCAAAATCGCTCATAACATCTCAGGCAGTTTCCCGGTGACCACGCAATGAAATCGGTAGCGAAACTTTCGGGGTGAATACTGTATTGAACTCGCTTAATATCTATTATCAAGTAATATAAAAATACCAAGAAGTCGCATCTCATACAAATTTTTTACTGAAAATTCCGGGTTCCAATGTTGGAACCCGTACTTTAGCTTTTTTATGGGCTTTTCAATAATTCTCTCAGCGCTTTTAAAATGAGATACCACACACATTGAAACAGTTGTCCTTGAAAAGCCCATAAAAAAAAGCAAAAGCTCTGGGAGCAGGCCGCAATATTGGAACCCACCATATAAAAATGTGCAGTAAAAAAATTGTATGATATGCGCCTTCTTGGTAACATCCTTTAAAAATGACACCTCGGTTGACAGCAAAATGTTTTTACAGGAAAAAATATTTTTTAAGTACCTACCTATATTGAGGGCAATATTATGAACATACGATGGAAGAGAAAAAACCCTAAGGCATCAACACTATGCGGTTGGTAATATTCGAATAATTTCATTTTTTTTTTCAAAACTGTGCGATATTAAATAATATTTTAGTTTTTAATATTCGATGCTTTTATCAATGTGCATTTTAGTATTTGCTGAAATTGAAAAAAAAATATGTGATTCCCAAGAGGGATAATTGGAATTTCGGACTTAGCGCGTCTAGAAAAGGTACAGTAAAACCCGGATAAGTGCCTCACAATAGATGCCTCGTTTTGAGAGGTACTTATGCGGGCTAGGCAGTTATAAAAAAAACCGCTAAAGTGCACATAATCTTTTATTTATAAAAATAAAAAAATTGAAAACAAAAAAACATTTAATGCTATTTAAAAAATAGGAAAATACATTACATCAACTGACTAATCAGTAACCTTTTGAAAAGCGAACTTTATATTCACAAAGTTAAATAATCAGTTATTTTGGTTTGTGTAGCGTTATGGAATCTGATTTTAATAATTTTTTCTTCAAAGCACTCGATTTTACCATCATCTGTGTTATGCTCAATAAATTTTCTTAAGATCGTCGGCTCTTTTAAGGTTTCGGTGAAGATGAAAAGAAGCTTTTGTATTTTTTTTGCAATTGTGTACTTAAGAGAATATTTTTTTAGGTAAATTTCAATAAAAGTAAACAAAATAAAAGGCAATTAAGCGGGAAAGGTAGTTAAGCGAAAGGTTAGATGAGTTTTATATGAATAAATCAACAAAAGTTTGGTTTTTTAAAAAAAGGTACTTATAGGTATACGGGTTATGCATTTTTGCGATAGGCACTCTTCCAGATTTTACTGTATATACATACAGGGGTGGACTGGGAGCCAAAAGGCCTACCGGGACTTTTAGGAAAAGGACCCCAAAATACATAATTACTTTCAAAATGGTTAAAAATGAAAGTTGATATGCATAAATTGTTTCTTAATATTTTATTTTTTCATGTTTATTAGTGTTCAAATGTACAAAAATTTATTAATATGCATGTTCAATTCATTGAGTGTAGGTAATCATAATTATTTTTTAGTTTTTAACAGTTTCGACTGGCAGATTCATTTATTTGAGTTTTTGAACATAAATATAGATACCAACAAAATTTATCAGGGCTTAGTTATTTGACATTAATTTTACGACGTTAAGAGGGTGTGACTTTCAGCTTAGTAAAAACAAAATTACACTAGCTATTCAAAAAAACTAATGGATTTTTTTTTTTCAATTTTTATTAGTGTTTTGGGAAGAGCTGTATATTTTTGAAAAGTGGTCGTATTGAGAAATAAAAACTATTCGAAATATTCATATATAAGTTTTCAATTAGTAGAAAAATCCATAGGGTGCCCAAAAACTGAATTCAGTGGGCCTCCAAAGATCCATAGGGGGCCCACAAACAGAGTCCGGTGGGCCTGCAAAGATCCATAGAGGGCCTACATTGCCTAAAATTTATTTATTTAGCTTATTGCAAGCGTAATACTAATTATAATAATTATAATATAGAAACTTAAATTATCCATATATACTTAATGCTAGTAAAAAATTAATAAAGTAGAATGAGGTTAGGGAGAGGTGTATAGAATTCTTCTAAGGGAAGGGGATCTAAGGGAGAAATCGAAAATATCCTGTGCTGTATTGGCTAATCGAAGCATTCTGCTCATTGGATTAAAATGGCCGTAGTTGGTGCGGTGAATGGGGAGGTGGAAAAAGTGGACAGCTCTTAGGCTACGTGGATTAGTATTAATTTTAATCCATTCAAGCAGGACGAATATTATGTCAGCTATACGGCGACGTTGAGAAAGGGTGTACATGCTAATTAGTTGCAAACGGTCTTCATAAGGGGGTAGAATAAAGGGATCAGACCAAGGTAGACTTCGCAAAGCGAACCTGAGAAATCTCCTCTGAACAGCTTCAATTCTAAGAGATTGAGTGATTTGGAAGGGAGACCAAACTTGACTAGCATATTCAAGGATAGGCCTGACGTATGTGGTGTATAGAGATTTGGTAACATGGGGGTTGGAAAATTCTTTAGACCATCGTTTGACAAACCCGAGGGAAGAATTCGCTTTCGAAATGATATGATCAATGTGAGAGCGAAAATTTAACTCTTTATCACATATTACCCCGAGATCACGAATATATGAAACGATAGGGACAGGTATGTTACAGAAGTGATAAATTCGAGGATTTGAAGGAAAGCGTTTACGGGAAAAAGTCATAGATTGGCATTTACTAACATTAAGCTCAAGAAAGTTTTTGTTACACCAGGTTAGAAAAGTATTTAGATCAAGTTGGAGCAGTGAAGAATCATGAGATGACGAGATTACTTTTATTATTTTAATGTCATCAGCATAAATAGAAAGGTCTGAGAAGGAGATGATTCTACCGACATCATTTATAGCAAGCACAAATAGAAGTGGACCGAGATGGCTACCCTGGGAAACACCAGAGGAGGCGAGTATGGGATCCGCCACTTCATCTCTGAAAACAACCCTGTATAAACGGTTCTCGAGGTAAGATTTGACCCACTTGATGAACGAAGGAGGAAAGCCAAAGGCTTGTAGCTTTAAGTAGATAATTTGGTGACTGATTTTGTCGAACGCCTTACTGAAATCAGTAGTAATAAAATCAACATCGTAGCCTTTTTTCATTGCCAAGAGTGTCATGGAGACAAACTGGTTAAGGTTAGTCGTAGTGGATCTTCCCTTCAAAAATCCGTGTTGAAGTGGCGAAACAATTGATTTGCAATGGAAATAAAGGGAATCATACACTATAGATTCAAAGAGCTTGGGGATAACGGAGAGTTTAGCAATCGGTCGATAGTTTGAGATTTCATTCTTACAACCCTTTTTGAAAATTGGAAAAATAAAGGATTCTTTCCAAAGATAGGGAAAAACTGACTGTGAAAGCGAGAGTTGAAAATGGCCACAAACATAATTCTTTGGGCCTCAAAAGATCCATAGGGGGCCCACAAACATAATTCTGAGGGCCTCGAAAAATACATAGTGGGTTTCGAATTATTGATCAAGAATTCATAAAAAACCACTATATTTACTATAAGGTCTCTCGTGACAGAGTTTTATGAAATTTTTTTTTGCCCGAGGGCCTACCGGGAAAAATCCTGAGTGCCCGGTGGGCCAATCCGCCTCTGCATGCATATTGTAACGGGTTTTAGGCCGGCCGCACATTGGATGCGTTATCGTACGAATTTCACTCGTGCGAATACGTTATACAAACACGCACGAACAATCCCAAGTTTCTAAGTACTATGAAAGTGCGCACACTGGGTGCGGGTCATACGTATAAGTACGTTTACTTCCAACATACGAAATAAATCCTAAAATGTTGGGATTTTTAAACATATTGAAATGTATGGAAAGAGCACTTCGCGAAAGCGATGAGTCACCTTCACTGCGTATTTGACGGAGAAAAATGTATGTAATATAATGTGCACTCGATTCGTACGACCAGTATTCACACGTTTAAGCCTAGTACGCTGCTGATACGGAACGAAATTTTTAGTTGGTCTCCAACATGAAAACGAAATGCTTACGGAAACAATAACGAAAAATTACCCCTTGAAAATGTGACCATTTGCAAAAGCAAAAAAACAAACACAAACGCATAAAAACCACATAAAGCAATGTCGTGATGAATGAAACAAACAATAATAGAGACCAAATGTCACTTTTCCGCACACAATTAATGGTACAGGCAATTAATTATGTGTGAAAACAGAGGGGAGGTCTCTCTAAATATTCTGCTACAATTATCGATTTCGCTCATCGAACAGCGTACCGCAGAACGAAATTTTTCGTTTATGATTTCGTTGTGTCATTTTTGTATGGGATTTTGCGTTTCCCACCAGCAGCATACTAGGCTTTAAGTACGATATGAATGCGTTTGTTGACGAAACCAGTGTGCGGCCAGCCTAATGGAACACGATTGAGTTTAACTAAAGACCATATATTATTATTATATAAATCTCTATAAATCAGACGGTCAGGATAGAGGTCTTAAGGCTTAGAAAAAATGTCAGAGCTCCATTTTGTGTTTTTAATGTATACAAATAATTGGTTATACTCCTGACAGAATAATTGGAAAAATCACCATTTTCAACTCCTCATATCCACCAAAAGCTTTGAAAAAAAAAACTTGCAGATTGTTGTGTTATAGATATTATTATACTTGAACCTATGTATGTACCCACGTGGGTACTTTTATTTTGTTTATACTTTAGCTTCCCAAATTTGGCGTCACCTCTCTGAGACTATCAACGTTTTTTCCTCTAACACATGAAGAATTTTTCAAGATATCGATAGTTGAAAGTTCGGCAATTTTGAGTTCTTAACATGTTTTTGGAAATAATATGGTACCATCGTATTTGTAATTTATGTGTCCTAAAGCTGATATTATTTTTGATGAAAATACCCATTCGCGTAAAAAAATCAAAAACCGCCAAAAATTGATGAACAAAGTTTACATTATTAAAAAATTCACTTATCAAAAAAATGAGGTTAAGTCGAAAACTTGGCAAATACGGGTTAATTTATTTTTGTCTTTATCTAAATATATAAAAATTAATTCCAAAAACTATAGCCCTGATTTATTGTAATTTTTTTCTCCAACGTCTAGTTTTTACATTTTTGCTTTTAAACGTTTAGTTGTAAATTTTTCATTTTTTTTGCATATACCCATGACTTGTCTATTAAAAGAATCTATCGATTACAAAAACAACCAACTCTCTACCATTTTTCGTTTAGAAAATATATTCTACGGTTTTATTTTTGTTTACCTTATTGAAATTGCGATTTTTAAAAAAGCACGTATTTTAAATTTTTTGAATAAAATTTACTTTTTTTTGCATTTTATTTATGTCTTTAATAAGATATACCATTTGAGCTGTATCAGGTAATTGTAAAAACCCGAAAAATCACCTTTAAAGCTTGACAACTCTATGCCTTGACCACTTCACGCCAGGCAGCCCAAAATGTTTGTTTAGAGACTAGGTACAAAACTGCATGCTTTTTATTTGGTACCTCGATGAGGGTAGGTCGTTCTATGGCGGGATCTTAGACTATTATAGTTTTAACTACAATAGCAAGTTCATGCGATCCATTCGTGCATATTTTTTATATTTCAACTTTCAAGACGATTTTTTTAGAAAATAAACTCCTAGACACTCCTCCTCTACGATTTTCTTGTCTCATACACACAATGCTCTATTTGGTTGAAAGAAATTCCTGACAGGAGACTAGTTTCGGTCTCGGTCTCGGTTTCAGGACTCGGAAAAATTTCGAATTATCTGAGGTAAAATTTGAACTTTTGTAGAGGTTTTTTAATGTTTTTTAATCCATTTAAAACGGAGACATCCTTCAATTAATTTTGAAAGTTCATATGGCTTGACAAAACCAGTTGGCTTATTTTAAAAAATCAAGCTTTGTATGTACTCTTTTTTTAAATATTTTATTTGTTTTTGTTATGAAATAAATTAATTTACACAATTCTTCAAAATGTTATTTCAACTTAACTCAAAATAGAGCATTCAACTCAAGTGAAAAAAAATTGCTTTGAATATCAAAGTCTGATCCAACTCGATTTTTTGATGCTGCATATAAAAGTAGTATTAAACTCTTAAATGCACTTGATAAAGATATAAGTATATTTAGAACAATAACGTGCATCCCAGTCGGATAGTTTTTAATTTTAGAAACCATTGTTAACTATTGCATGCATTTGGCCCTGTTCATGTTAAGCATGAGTGCTGACTGTGAAGTTTCATCGTATTTTAAAAACTTTGATTCGCCTCAAAATACATTGAAAAAAAAAGAACAATTTTATGATTTCACTGTTTTAAACAAAAACAAAAGAAAAAACGAGACGAGACGAGACGAGACGAGACGAGACGAGACGAGACGAGACGAGACGAGACGAGACGAGACGAGACTGAATTTTTTTGATTTTGACGAGACCGAGACGAGACTAACAAAAGTCTCGCCTGGTCTCGTCTCATTGCCAGCCCTATCTACTATGGTAAAAAATAAAAACACAAAAGGAGAAATTCAAAAGAGGATATATAAAAAGAAAATAGACACATAATGTAAGGAAATAGAAGGGCAACCAAAAAGATCTGTGCATCGAAAAATGAACATGTTCTTATTAAAAGAAATTTCCTGGAAACCAAACTTTGAAGGAAATAGAAGTTACCTGAAAAAGTTTCCTTCAAAGTTAAAGACCCTTTTTCCATAGACAGAGAGACATTTAAATCCCCACCGTTGTCGTCGTCTCCATAAGCTGAATATTTTCTATGCGGTGCTCTATATTCATGTCATATGCAGTTTTGCACAGTAAACACAAGACTTTTAGAACTCAATTAAATCAGCCTTCAAAAAATTAACATGTGAAGCATCTAACTGCTATGACGGTGGAAGTTTACCATACCTACTTTAGTAGCATTGTTTTTTTATTTTCTACTTGTAAAGAAAACCAACGAGAGTACTTGGGCTTCTTTTGTCGTTTAAAATACCTGTGGCTTTTTATATCAGTGTCAACATTTTTTGAGTTTTTCGGTATCGTATATACCTACCTTCTGTGTCACCTGATTAATGTCACACATTAGGTTGGTGTTACAACCTACCTTATACACAGTATATAGGTATTACAGTAGTGCCTCGATAATGTGAATTACCGATAATGTGAAATTCTCTAAAATGTGAACCGCTAAAACTTTACACTGTCATCTCTATAATGTGAATTGTGAACTTTCGAAATTTTTGGACTTTGTGAATTTCTTTTGTAAATTTTATTTATATTTTTCGTTTTTCTTTTGTTAGTTTTGCGTGCGATATTAGAGACTTTGTTAACTGTTTTTTTGTCTAGACATATTTCAAGATTATGAATGCAGCTGCGGCCAAGAGATTGTCTCCTGCCAGTTTTGGAGGTACATTTTGTTGTTTCAATCAGTTTCTAAGCACTCCAAATAGTTCCAGTAATGTGAATCTCTCTAAAATCCGAAAACTTCTTGTTTTTATTAGTTCACATTATAGCCCAGTACGCTGCTAATACGAAACGAAATTGCTTACGAAAATGCTTACGAAAACCATAACGAAAAATTACCCCTTAAAAGTGTCACCATTTGCAAAAACAAAAAACAAACACAAACGCATAAAAATTACAGAAAGCAATGTCGTGATGAAAGAAACAACAAATACAAACAAGAATAGAAAGCAAATGTCAATTTTCCGCACACAATTAATGGCACAGGCAATACATATACTTACTTTTTCTGTTATTTCTGGGTAAAATTGATCAATAAACACTAAATTTTGTAGGCTAATTACCGATTTTTTAGATTTCTTAACATTTCTCCACCCCGCATCTTCCTTAGTGTTGCTCCAAGCGAAAATATAAATATAACATTTTTTGTAGGAAATTTGATTTACTTAAATTCATTGGTGCAGTCTTTTTCACTTAAGCCCTTGGTTTTCGAAATATTCGCGAAAAACTTAAAAAGGGGACCTTTAACCCCCTCTCCTCGATTAAGCTCGCGGCCCTGGTCTGGGGACTTTTGGTATGTTGGACCTGAGGGTCACCGCTACCACTTAAAAAAATAACCCAGACTACACGATTTATTTCATTTATTTTTCCTTCGTTGACTGGACTATTAGTTCAGCGAACGAAGTCGATGTGGAGTGTATATTTTATGCGTTTACACAAGAAAAGTAATAAAAATGTTTCATTTTCCTTATTGAAGCTTGGCATAAATTTAGAATGTGAATGAATCTGATTGACATGACATTTCCTTTAAATTAAAAAAAAAAAAGAAGGAGGAAAATACCATCAGGAAAAAAATTTAGTGACGGTGTAGAAAGTTCCAATCTTTTTGTCACAATAACTGCTTCAAGAATGAAGTACCTATATATTTTGAATACAAATAAAGTAATTTCCATAAGTTCGTTCCTTTTATGAATATCTACATTCTACACTACCTGTATGAAATTAATGCTAAGGCATTTGCATAACATCAACTTCCCTTCCATTCGTAGATATATTTAGGAAATTATTTCAAGCCTATTTAAATAAAAACAGATAGGGGAACTAAGCCCAAGGAAAATGGAATTTTTAGGTTTTGAAATGTGCAAAAGTGACAAACAAAAACTTCTTCTTATAGATGCTTTATTTTACCTTTAAACGCCGCCGCCGGCCACGCCGCGCGCTGGGGCCAACCCAACCAATCTGTTCTAAACTTCCACTAACACCCATACTTTACCTAGCAGTTTACAGATTCCATGGGGTAACATAAAATGTAAAATGCTTTTTTTAAATTCTCCCATGGCAAAATCATTGAGGTGAATATAAATATCTTTTTTTCATTAATTTGCCTACAGCTAGTTTATAAATAAAAATAAATACATACTTCTATAAATTCATCGAATTTTGTAATCAGTTGCGCTTGCACCAATGAGCACCAATATCAATAACTGGAGGCAATTGTTTTTGTTTCGAATGCAAAAAATTGTGTGGTAAAAACCAAATTTTTTTTGCGCCGATTTACACTTTTAAATAAAACATTTCCCGCATAAAAAAATTGATTTTCATTTTTAGTGTTTCAGTTTATTTTTTCAGGGTAAATTAAGCACTACATATGGTTTGTTTTCGCAAAGGATACTATATATTTTACCTTATACTGTATTATAGAAAAGCTGCAAAGTTGTTTTGAGATCTTTTTTATTTCTTTTGGCACGTGAACTGTAAATAGTTTTAAAAGTTTTAAAAGTTTTAGAATCGGACGAACTATAGCTAGCGCCATCTGTAATCCAACAATGTAAATAATTTGGTTCTGTTTGAAAGACGAATAATGACGGCTAATTTGGATATTGTTCATACAAAAACACTGAAAATCAAATTATTAATTATATTATTATTATTATTCTTATTATTATTATTATTAAATATAAAAAAAAACATTTTGCGTCAAAGAAATAGACAATTTTTTTCTGTATATGGTAACCCTTATCACCTAGCGGTATGAAATAAACTTTAAAACCTTTTTTCATACTACAAAAAAAATTCATTAAAATCAGCGAACAGTTTGGAAGAAGTATGACGACAAACACCGTGACACGAGATTATTATTTACATTCAAGCGGAGCCCGGCGAACGTTGTATTGCCCTCAAATAAAGTTGTCAAAAATATGGAGTTCCAAAATGTAGAATATGTTTTGATGCGGAAGTAATGCCTTCATTTTTCATACGCATCAGCAACGAAAACTTTGTAGAAATATTACATTACATAAATCTGACGTTTCGGAATGCAAAAAAAAAAAATTACATCGAAGCATCTAGAAAGTTTTTGGATGCGCAAACTGCGTAGTAAATTCGCATCTGATAAATTTTGGAACTCAGCCTATTACTTAAAAATTAAATTTATTTTAAATTTGATCGATAATTTTTTTTATTTTAATTTTGTCCAAAGTATTTGAAGTGTCTGGCCCATTATTTCTGAGATTATAATGCATGCACTCCTACAACTTGTTGGCAACCTGTAAGACCGTTTGACCGTGTTTTATAAAATTAGTATAAAAATGCATTGTTGCTAAGCCGATTTTCACCAAACAAACATAGGAGTACTCTTTTGAACAGAATTGTAGCCTATCTTCTGAAATAATTCCGAACATGCATGCGCTGTTGTATATCCGGCTGGTACTGCTAGACCGACATTGACAAAACATGCACAGTGACAACCTTGGACTTTCAAGTAAGATTTTGTGAAATTTTGGACCCAATCGGTATGGTGGTTTCGGAGTTCATAAAAACAAGATTTACACGGATTTGCATACACACTATAAGGAGATTTGACATATCTCAGTTAAAAGTATCTTGCCGCAGTGTTTAAAAAATATTCATTTCAAAAGTGTTCGTGGTTTTTGTAAACGATTTAAAACAAATATATCTATGAAAATGTCATGTGCCCAAATTCAATTCAGCCCTGCTTGCCGAAGCGTTCCTTTATTGACGGGTTACGTGATGGATTTTGTTTTTTGTTTCTACTTGTATGAACGCACAAATGTTTTCGTTTTATCTTGCAACAAATCTCTGAATTTTTTTCTTTTGAATCTTACAAAACCGCGCGTAAAACTGAATGCACTTTTGAATAATTGTTAAAAACTTTATGCGCGCCTTTACCTTTTTGCTTCAAAACTGCTGTCAAATGGCACACACACAATCACAAAAAAAGAATCGAATTTTTTACAGATTCCTTGCAACTTAAAAAAAGAATCGATTTGAATTTTTTGCATGGAATACGACATAAAAACTTTAGTCTCTATTGTATACATTATATGTACCTACCTACATGTAAGCAATGTATATTTTATTATTTATCATTTTGATTTCTCCTTTTTGGGTTCGTCATTTCGGAAAAAATCCTAGGCCTAGAGTAAAAAGCAGTACCCCTCACCCCCCATTTGTATAAGTATTCTGAGTGGTATTCATAATGAATTAATGAATTTTTTGAGTGCTCAACCCCTCCTTCCAAAAACATTTGCTGCCTTATTCATAAACAAAAATTGGTTATTTCAGCTCTCGTGTTCAGGGAAACTACACCATGGAATAAGAATTTTCCGGACTCAAAATAAAGGCAAATGCTTACTGCTCCATTTGAGTCCGGAAAATTGTTATTCTATGGTGTAGTTTCCCTGAACACGAGAGCTGAAATAACCATTTTTTGTTTATGAATAAGGCAGTTGGAATTTAAAAAATTATAACTACTTAAAAATTATGAAAAAATTGGACAAAAGTTTTTCTATTTTCGATGGAAAACGTTTACGAACCATACAATTTGTTCCTTCAAGTTGTTTGTACAAATTAAATCATTCGGTGCGGAAAAACGGTTTGATGGTTGATGGATCAATTTTTTTGAAATTTTACAAAAAATTGGTGGTCTAATAGGTCATCAAAATTTTTTTTACCAAATTAAGTCCTCCGCTTAGTGTTTGTAAAGCAGTGAAAGATTAAGTAATTAAGTCTATAAAAAAACGTGTGTTTTTTTTTTTTATAACTAACGGTGAGGTTTAAAAAAAAGAATCGCTATAAAGTTTTGAAAAGGTCTTTTAGGAAATAGTTAAGGTTTCCAAAACTAACCTACATAAATTTTCTGTATCGATTATTTTTTTTTTTTGCGTAATTTTTTTGCAATTAAGTACATAGTTCTCAATATATATCCAGTCCGGAACATTTATCTATAGTTTTGAGAAAGTTGACCTGCAAAGTTGATGGCACCCATTTTTTCGCAAACCAAAACAGCGATTCATTTTTTTTTGATACACATAAAAAATGAGCAAGCGAACCCAAATTTTGTTTCCCTCAGAGTTTTGACAGCAAAACTGAGAAATTTTGCGGAGGAATCCTGTTCACGTAACTGAGATTGCTGAGAGCTCTGAGATCTCATTTTCCTGAACTTGCCTATTATTTTAAGTATTTCCATCGTTTTCAAATTTGTATATATTTTTTTTAAATTATGTAGGTATGTTAGTAAATTTTTTTAGGAAAATCCAACCTCTCATAACTTTTTTTTTGGACTGTATACTCAAGGCCACGGTTGCCGTTTTGGTAGGATCCTACCAAATTTGGTAGGTTTTCTTATCTTTGGTAGGTTTTAATTCGATTTGGTATGTTTTTTTCAACAAATCTTTTGAAAAGGTTAGATAACCCAATCAAACGTGCCTCGTCGGGAAGGGATTATAGTGTTTTTTTTTTAATTTATTTTCGGATTAAAACGCAAACAGCTTTAAATATAATTAAATAAGTTGAAAGGTACACCAGATCACCACTCTTTAACAAATAACAAATTTTTGGAATACATCCCACAGAGTTATTTCAATTTATGTTGGTATTTGTAACGTTTTTCAATAAAAAGAAGTAATTATGTATATGAATAAGTTTTAAATAATATAAGGATTCCTGATTTATGATGGTCATTTTGGTGTGGAAAACTTTTCATTTGCCCTAGCTTAGGCTAATAAAAAATATTAAGTTAGATATGAATCATTGTCTTTTCTAAAAAACAAAGTTTAAGTTTTGCGCTTATTAAAAAGAACCCCAAATATAGCTTTGGTAGGTTTTTCTTCAGTTTGGTAGGTTATTTTGAAAATGTTGGTAAGAATTTTTTTTAGGAGCGGCAACCGTGTTCAAGGCATTAACAAATAGAGAAAATATTTTTTTTTGTGGACATCTCACGTTTTCCTTATTCTTCCATCTTCAAAGTTGTTATTGAAGTCATCAATATTTTCTTGCACGTCACCTCAGGCTAGCACACATTTTTTTTTGTTGAATGAAAATATGCTTTTGAAGTCAACAGGAGTCATTGGATTTTTTTTTTTTTTGAATTAACGGAGGGATTCACTTATCGCTGATCCATTATCCACAAAGCCGAAATTGGACAAATTTATGAATCCACATACATATTCCCCAACCCCATTGAATTTTGGCTTTTGTACGTACCTACCTACATATAACACAAAACCTGACCCCACATTCTTCAGCCCAATTTAATTATATTTATACATCTTTTGACACCACACAGTAACCAACCCTGTCTCCACTGACAGTATAATTTTCTCCATAGAGTCTACAAGGGCAGAAGATACAGAATATTCAAAGATAGATAGTACATATACATATATATGTATCTTATCCTGGGGTGAAGAAATTAAGGTAAAACGAAAAGCAGGATTGTATCGAATACAAATGAGGAAACGGTGGTGGCAACGGCAACCCCGCACTTTGATGATGATTTTGAGATGGTAAAAGTATTGTGTTGAAGGTGGAATTAGCAGGTGGTGGAATGGGAATGGGTTACCGTGAAACGGGAACAGTACTTTGTGCCTTTGATATAACACAGTCTCTTCGATATTGTATGGGTAGTTTTTCGTCAGCATACACAGACAGTCCCTAGCCCGGGATATAGGCTAAATGTAAGAAGGGAAACCATAACGGCTTTTAAAAGTTGCCATCATACCCGTTATGATAACATCAAGTGGCAATAATGAATGCAATAAAGATAACATAAAACGAACAACCAAATTCGCAAAAAAAAAAAAAACTAGATCTAGTTACACATTATAATGTTGTGCATGAAGTTAACTGTCTAGAACAATAAAATCCTTATAGATTATATAATATCTTTTCAGATTTTGGGATTTTTAGGACCTTGAACTGCAAGGCAGAATCACAAAGTCTGATATATTTATAAGTATATCACACGAACAGAGTAAAGTGTGCTTAAACGAAATCTAGAAGGTACAAGGAGTATCACCATTTAGAGGCGAATTATCTATTAAAAATTAAGAAAAAGATTTCCTCTAATAAAACTAAGTAAAACTTTATTTTATATATTAAATATTATAAAAGGTAATTAAATTAGTTTGGTAAGCTGAAGGCAAATCAGATAGTGGCTGGTTAGGTTGAAGACAGAAAAACGAATGGCGAAATTGTTAAGAAGATGAAAACACATTGCCTCTGACAGCAAATCTCCTGTCAATGAATAGTGTTGCCACTGTTCATGTTTCGATTGGCCGCTGTGTGCTGGTTCTGCCCGCTGCTGAGTTCGCCATAGTACTCCCCTTCCAGTGCTAGTGATACGTTGAACTAAGGCTCACGAAATCTGACAACACGTCCATATCGTGTCGTATAGTTTTTGACTTGCTTTCCTTCAGGTACTGGCTCAACGAGTGGTTGTGTTGCCGGAGTAGCAACAGTATTTTCATCTAGGATGTGCGCAGGTTTCAGTCGGTCAATAGATACGTTAGTCTTCTTCCCGTTTAATCTTATCTGATAAAATTTGTCCTTCCTGCTTATGACAGAAAATGGTCCATCGTAGGTTGGAGCTAAAGGTTTTTTTACAGCATCGTGTCGCACAAAAACATACTTGCAGCTCACCAGATCATTCGGTATGAAAACGCTTCTGGAACTATGATGATCCGCTTCCTTTGGTTTGATATGACTCATGGTCCTGCGAAGCTGCTTTACGAACTCGGGTGCATTGATATCTTCTCTCGATGAACAGAAAAACTCACCTGGTAATTTCAAGTTTGTTCCATATAAAAGTTCGGCTGTTGTTGCATTTAAGTTTTCTTTAAACGCAGTTCGAATTCCTAACAAAACTGATGGGAGACGTCGGTCCAAGCATCGGTGTTGTGACATTTAAAAGCAGCTTTGAGGATTCGGTGGTATCTCTCAATCATACCATTAGCCTCCGGATGATACGCAGTTGTTCTCAGGTGGTTGATGCCAAGAAGTTTCATCAGCTGTTTAAAAAGTTCGCTCTCGAATTGGCGACCTTGGTCTGTGGTGATTCGCTGTGGAACGCCAAATCTGCTAATCCATCCTTCGTATAGGGCTCGAGCTACGGTATCGGCGGTAATATCCCTAATTGGTATCGCCTCCAACCATCTCGAAAATCGATCCACACATGTAAGGAGGTAGCGAAATTCACGTGAGGTCGGCAAGGGTCCAACTATGTCAATGTTGAGGTGTTCGAATCGCTTGTCAGTCGGTAGGTAGGTAGAAGTTGGTGAACGAACATGCTTCCAAACTTTTGACTGTTGACATGGGATACAATGCTTTGCCCATAATTGGCAGTCCTTGCGAATGGATGGCCAAACAAAACGTTCTGTGACCAGCTTCACTGTTGTACGTATGCCAGGATGAGCCAAATTATGTACGCTGTCAAATGCAGATCGTCGAAATTGTTTTGTGACGAAGGGTCGCACGTGTTGTGTTGATACGTCACAGTACAAAAATAACTTAGGATCTGTAAGAACGGGATACTTTTTAATTTTTAAACAACTTGAAGTACCTTTTAAAAACTGCTGCAGCTCTTCATCTTGGTCCTGGTCGTGCGCTAACTTCTCGAAGTTGATGGTATTTTGGACAGAAACCCCAGAAATGCGTGAAAGTGTATCAGCAATAATGTTTTCACTTCCAGCAATGTACCTTATGTCAGTGGTAAACTGGCCAAGAAAGTCCAAGTGCCTAACCTGCCTTGGCGATGCTTTCGCTGGGTTTTGATTAAAAGCGAACGTCAAAGGTTTATGATCCGTGAATATGCAAAATATTCGACCTTCTAACATAAATCGGAAATGCTTTACGGACATATAAGCGGCGAGTAGCTCCCTGTCATAAACACTGAACTTAGTTTGAGATGGAGTGAGCTTTTTGGAAAAAAATCCAAGAGGTTCCCATTTTCCATTGGAAAGCTGTTGAAGGGCTCCTCCTACAGCCACATCAGATGCATCACCCATCAATGCTAGTGGTGCGTTTGATTTCGGATGTGCAAGAAGGGTTGCCTCGGCAAGTGCATTTTTACATCTTTCAAAACTTTCCTCTGCTTCTGGAAACCATTCGATTTTTCTCTTGTCGTTTTTCTTGTTTCCCTTTGAAATAAGTTTTTGAAGTATGGCTTGATTGTCGACAGCATTTTTAAGAAAGCGCCTGTAAAAATTTATAGAATTTAGAAATCGTCTTAATTCACATACCTTTTCTGGTTTTGGGTATTCGAGAATAGCTTGTATTTTGTTTTTAGGTGGCTTAATTCCGGAAGCATTGACTGTATGGCCTAAGAATAATACTTCTTCTTGTGCGAAGTGGCTTTTATCAACGTTTAATATCAAACCATACTCACGAAAGCGTTCAAAAATTATACGGAGATGTATTTTATGCTCTTCAATATTTTTAGAAGCGAGAAGAACGTCATCAATATATGGGAATGCAAAATCCAAACCTCTTAACACGTTGTCTATGAACCGCTGAAACGTCTGGGCAGCATTCCGCAGTCCGGGTGGCATATACAGGAACTCCCATAGGCCAAACGACGTAATGACAGCTGTCTTTGGTATGTCATCAGGCTCAACGGGTATCTGATGGTAAGCTTTCTGCAGGTCTAATGTTGAGAAAATGGTTGTCCCTTCCAAAAAGTGGGTAAAGTCTTGCAAATGACGTATGGGGTATCGATCGGGAAGGGAATTGGCGTTGAGTCGCCGATAATCCCCACACGGTCTCCACTCTCCATTTTGTTTTGGCACCATATGCAGTGGGCTTGCCCAAGCACTCTTTGAAGGACGGCAAATGCCTTGCTCCATTAGGCTTTCAAACTCTCGTTTAGCTGCTTTCAGTTTGTCCGGTGGCAGTCGTCTATATGTTGCGTGAACTGGTGGTCCGGTTGTTGGAATGTGATGCGTAACACCATGCTTCGTAGTCCTTGCTTCTAAGGTAGGTCGAGTTATATCCTTGAACTCATGCAGTAGATCTTGGAATGGCATCTTTCGGTTGACATTGGTTAGCTCGGTCGATGGGCTTTTAGTGAGGTATGCGACTGTGGATATGGACGTTTGCTGATCTATAATGCGTCGTTGCTTTAGATCAACTAATATTCCGAAATATTCCTAAAGGGACGACGTAATCCAAGGTCAAGCACGAGGGCTTTATTTCCGAAAGTTGAGATCGGAGTGTTATTCGCTGCGTATAATTTAGATTCCTGTTTGTTTTTTAACCTCTTTTCCTGTGTTGTTGGTGGGATAGCAGAAATATCAGCTCCCGTGTCGACGAGAAATAATAAGTTGCTACTTTTGTCCTTTACGAAAAGGCGACAGTTATTATGGCCAGTTGTTGTCGCCAAGTGAGACTGGCCTATCAGTTTAATGATGTGTTGAATGAACAAGGAGCTCTACACTTTCTTGCGTTTGCTCCGTGCTTACGATGGTACCAACAAGAAGTTGTGCTGTCAATATTTCTTGAAGCTCTTTTCCTACTGCTGCTGCGACTTTGGTTAAAAGAATTATTGCGAGATCGGCTGCGCGATCGAGGTGAAAAGCGTGCTTTTAATTCACTAACGGCACGTGTAAGCTCTAATATCTGATGTTCAATACCAGTCCCATTACTTGCGGGTAATGTCTGGTGATGTTGCGGATCTGTGCCGTTAACTCTAAAAACGTGCGGTACTTCGCTAAGCTCTGCAATTTTATCGGCTAGTTCTGTTAATTTATTGAGATCTTCAGTACTTACAGAAATAATGGAACGCATGTTTGTAGGTAGTCGTTGCAACCAAAGTGACTTCAACAATTCCTCATCCATTTTAGAACCAGCTAAGTCTCGCATCTCTCGTAACAATTGGGATGGCTTTCGATCGCCCAACTCAATCTCCTGCAACAGCTTTCGCAACCGGTGATGGTCTGAGTCAGTGAATCGTGAGATGAGCTTTTTCTTTAGGGTTTCGTATTTTTCTTCGGCCGGAGGATTTAGCAAAACATCACTCACTTGACTCAAAACACTGCTTTCTATCGCTGCGACAACGGTGTGATATTTGCTGATATCCGAGCTAACACGTGCCATGAAAAACTGCGACTCTACCTGAATAAACCATAGCTCAGGTTTTTCTTTCCAGAAAGGGGGTACTTTAACAGACACTCCCGCCAGTTCAGATTGTGTTGCTACGTGAACTGAAGTGTTTGGAGGTTGATCGTTTGGCATCTTTTGCGTTGGTTTGCCTACTGTGTTCTCGTTCATTAAAAGTTGATTGTTGTTTCTTCGTCGGGGTCACCACTTTAGAGGCGAATTATCTATTAAAAATTAAGAAAAAGATTTCCTCTAATAAAACTAAGTAAAACTTTATTTTATATATTAAATATTATAAAAGGTAATTAAATTAGTTTGGTGCGCTGAAGGCAAATCAGATAGTGGCTGGTTAGGTTGAAGACAGAAAAACGAATGGCGAAATTGTTAAGAAGATGAAAGCACATTGCCTCTGACAGCAAATCTCCTGTCAATGAATAGTGTTGCCACTGTTCATGTTTCGATTGGCCGCTGTGTGCTGGTTGCTGCCCGCTGCTGAGTTCGCCATAACCAGATTTATGGTAAAGCAAATCCAACAGAAATTCCATACCAATTTTAAGATTTGTATTTCAATAAATTAGACATTAGTATTTTGTTTCCAACATTATATCTATAAAAACATTGCGACTAGGTTTAAGTTAAGAAATAAAATTTCATCAATTAAAATTATTGTTTGTTAAACAGAGAAAAAAGTTAACATTAATTTTTGTTATTATTCATTTGGGAGTATAGAACCTACTAATTTCATTTTTATAGTAAAGAATTATGCAGTTTTAATAAGTTAGAAACTACTTTTATATCCAAAACTTACCGATTTAAAAGGTAAATAGACTATGTAGTTTTGCAATATCGCACAAAAGCACCCCTATCCGTTTGGGGATATTGCTAAAAAAAGCCACTGAACACATTGTTATCATATATCTTAACAGAAACTATTTACAAAACTATCGAACTAAGACTCAAGCTTAAAAAAAAAATTCGGAAAAACAAAAATCATGTAATTTTACTTTAAAAACTCTCTTTAATACTGAAACAACACCCTTTATACATAAAAGAGTTTTTAATACTTTAACTTTATTTTTTTTTTGTTATAGTTGAAGAAAGTTCCGTTGATTAGAACGAAAAATATACTTTCTGAAATAGGCCGTGTTGAGGAGCGGACCACACCACACCGCACAGTGGTGATGAGGCGGAAAAATACTAAATACGAAATAAATATTTCATTTATTTTTTTTTAGATATATATAATTGTTCTATGATTTCTCAAAATTTGGCAAATTTATGTCAAGGAATGTACGAGATACAGCGCTTAAAAGTTACCCTTTCTTTGAATTTTGATATTTATGTATTTTCTTGGAATAACTTTTTGGCATGAAAAGTAGTATTTTTATAACTGTTTGTCAAAATTTAATTTCTTTATGAAATAATGTGTTTATTAAGCTTCCAAAATAAAAAAAAAATAGTTTTTTGTCTTTTAGCTGGGTTACGACCGAGTGCACTAGATTTAATATTCTTTCCCTTGACCTACAGTTTTAGCTTCACTTAGCTACGCCTAGTGGGTACACTTTTTAGAGAGCTACAATATTCACGTAACTATTTTTGAAAGAATTGTATCCGCCCTAAACCAACCTTGTATCGCTGAATCAGATATTAAAAACAAGGTTTTTAATTTGGTAATGTTAGAAAAGTTATAATTTCTTGAGCAATTATAGTTGGAAAGAATCCAACCAGTTTTTTGTTTTAAGAAGAAATATAAGCCTTTCCTAAAAATATAAAATAAAAATAATAAATTTTTAGCTCAGCATAGTTTTCTTGCCTCAATATTTTTTCGGATTTCCAACTTATTTTTCTTGGAAACATATAGTAAGATATATTGTTTTATGGTGTTATTTAAAGAAAATATTAGTACTTACAAAATGTGTACCTAAATATTTTAATCCAACAGTTTTTATCAGGCAAAAAGGACAAAAAGCAGGCAGAGGTAATATTAAAAAAGAAATACAGTTTTTTTTATGGTTTTTACATGGACAAGAGTTTTTTTTATAAATTAAAAACAAACAGTGTTTAAGTTGTTGGTATTAATTTTATTGTTCTTTATGATCGTGAAAATATTTTGCCCTGCCTAATTTTGTATAACCAATGTCCTCAAAACCATTTCCGGATGTACGGTGGTCTTAAGGAATGATTAATTAATATTGTATATAAAAACAAACACAAAAAATTCAGAATCAGTTTTAAGTAGTTCTGCGACGTGTGTGGTATTAATAAAAAAAGTTCAAAATGTCCGAATTTGTTTTAGGTTACAAGGTTTTGTTTGAAGTTTTATTTGAAGGGATTGATTCATTAGAACCGTTTCTATTGCAACAATATCCGTTATTGAACGGAATACAAGTACTATGGGACCCACCACTCCAGGAAATTTTCCCGGTTATGGACAAATAAGGATATTTTTCACATGATCCTGATATCATCCGATCCATTTATAACAGAATCAAGACCTGAACCAAAGAAAAAACTTCTTCCTTTGGGTGAAGAAGCTCTTGAATTAATTAAGTAATATAATTATGTATTTTAAAGACTGGTGATCTGGTATTATAATGGTAAATAGAGATGTTTGACAGGCTTACGGATCAGTAATTTCCGAATGTAAATGAGTAAGCAAAATTGTTAAAAATGTTCATTGTGTAAAATAATTTATATTACAGCTAAATATAAGACCTCCTTGAAAAAGTTTGAAAAAACCCAACGAAACGTCGGGAAAGAATGAAATAGTTTTTTATTTGCATTCGGAAATTACTGATCTGTAAGCCTGTCAAACATCTCTTTTTTTAATTATGTATAGGTACGTGTTTATTTATTTATTTCCTATATATTTAATGTATTCTGTTATTATTATGAATATATTTAATTATTTAGCTCGAAAATAAAACAAAAAAATAAAGAAAATTTTATAAAAGTCGATAAACCCTAAAATTGTGAAAAATGTCGATGTAAGTTTCGTTGCTCAACCTTGTATAACTGGTGTTATTATTAAGAGGACAATTTAGAAATCTGAGGATCTATGTATCATTTTTTAATATATTTTTATTTTCAAATTTACTTCTGTACGGCCCAGTTTTCAAGTGCGAGAAGGGGGAAGGGCACGAAAGGGCAATTGAAAATCGATTTTGTTTGATTTTATTATTTGCATTGTAAAAAAAAAGTAAACAAAAAAAGATCAGCTCGGCGGCGTGAACATCTGAATATTCCTGGTCATGTACCAAATAATCAAAAATTATTGCCCAAAAGTTATAGGGCAATAACTTAGGGTGACCAAGTTCTCCAAAATAGATTGTTTGAATTTATTTTATACTGACAAAATTTTTCCAAGCAATACGGTCTCAATGCTGATCCTAAAAAATTTGAAATTGGATTGCGCAAATTACTCTAATCCCAACGCCCTCTCCCCACCATGCATATGCCTCTAGGAGCATTCCATGAAAAATAAGAACTCTCAAATTTTCGATTTTTAAATGTTAATGAACGTTTAAAGCAAGATGACGGCATATAAACAATAATTTTCATTAAAAATAAAATTATTGTGATGTGTTTGAGTTTTAGTCATATTTATTTTGGGAGTAATAACATCAGATGACTTTTAATTATAATTTTTCTTTCAGCCTCATGAATATCTGACAAAAAAAGACACTAAAAAGGACATTTTTTCAATCGGAAAATGCGAAACCAATACCCGGAATTTTGACTTTCCAATACATTAAAATTGACAAAAAAGGGAAGAGTAATGAATTCATAGCCTATCAGAAGACAAAACGGTTGTTAACTATTAAATAACTACTCTTAAAACCGTTAATTTCAACTCTGTCAGACACGTGACGCAATTTGTCTGTACGTGACAACGCATTAAAAAATACCTAAAAATGTAAGGATGAGCATTTTAAATATTTTTTTCTCATAAATACTAACTCTGATTCTTCCTTATTATTCGGTTCTTACAAATTTTCGATCGATGTCTAATAGTTTTGCTGAAATCTGAATATTAAGATAATAATGTAGAACATTGGTTGACTCGACCCGTCTGTACGTGACACCTTTTCTTATTTTTATTTCTAAGAAATTTAAAACAATACCTTTAAAGTTTTTGCAAAAAATCGAAGACTAATGTACAAACTTTTGAAAAAAATTAATACATGACCTATCTAATCAATGTTTTGAAAATAACAGCCTTATAATAACAGAAAATTAGTTGAATTTGTCTGTACGTGACCATGGAATGCTCCTCTATCACATTTATTTACAGTTGTTGACAACAATTTTTCTTTTACCAATACATCAAATATTTTTTTTTTTAAGTGTGAAAAGGGAAGGGGATTCTAAAACTGAGTGTTCAATCCATAAGACTTTTAGAAACAATAAAATATAAATTTTGTGAAAGTTTAATTACTTTGGATTCTCACAAAGTTTGTGCAAAATCTACAATAGTGGATCATTAAATTTATTTATTTAGATTTTGTAGACTTTTTTATATTAGTACAGTCAAATTAGGAAATCAAATTGCATTTTTCGATTGACAAAATTTTATTAATGGGATCTGTTTGGGTACACCTCCTAACTATAAAACCGAGTTTTTGGGATTTTTGGGTTTAGGGAAGGACTCCATCTTGAAAAAGAGATTGGTTTGGTTTTTATAGAAAAACTCATTCAAATTTTATTTTACACCAAAATGTCTAACCAAAACCTTATATAGAATTAAATTGTCTACAAAATAAGATATAAATGACTACTGCGCATTATTTCACCTTTAAATTATAGCGGGTCAAAGTTCGCCTATGCATCATGTTTTGGGGGTGGTGAGACCTTACTTAAGATAACTCGCTTACCTTTGACTCTTTTTGGGATAATGCTCATAGAGTCATTTGTAGTACTTTTAACTACCTATCGAATGAGCCATAAATCGATATTATCGGCCAAACATTATGTGGTCAATCCATCGACAAAATTCTTACTGCATGAGTTAGAAGCGAAAAATAAATGAAGTTTTTTTTTCGAAAATGTTTTCTGATTAATCGTATGAAAAAGCTGTAACCTGAGTTGCATCCGTTATGCCACACAGAATGCCCCCGTGCAAGTTACGAAATCGAACTCGTTTTTCCCCTTCTGCAATAATTTCTTCAGGATTCACATTTTTTCTTTCGAAAATTTCCAATTCAAGAGGAAAGTTGCTGGCATATTTTTCCACAGTAGTAAAAAAATTAATTTTTCCTAAAAAGTATGTTGCTGACGTTGTATCTTTGTGATGCACATCTTTTGGATTTGCAAAGTTATGAGTTGGTATTGATGCTGGTTGTCATGGTTGACAGGGGAAGCACCTTGTTTTCTCGAATGTTTTTAAAAGTAATACCCGGCCTATTTCACTGATACGACGGCAGTTGATGGTGCTATCAGTAATTATTCCCGTGATCTGAGATACAAAAGTCCACATCACAATAACTGGCTGAACAGAATGATGACGGAGACGGAACTGGAGCCGGAGCTGGAATAGCTGTCAAAATATTGAATACACACAAATCCAATGTTGCGAACACAACGGAACGTAGCCGCAGACAGAAGAGTTCACCAACTTTTAACTCTTCACGTACGACACTTTTGACGTTTCAATTTGTATGAAGAAAAAAAACAACTTTTTGGGTCGGAAAAAAATATTGTGGTTATTTGTATCGCGAAAAAAATTATTTATTAAAAGGAAATTTATTGGAAACAAAAAATGTGAATTCTGAGCTTTTACACAAGAATATTCTTTTGTTTTTCTTCAAAATACATTAAAAGCTGTACATCTGCATTGTGGACAGGTAAAAAAAATAACGTACGACACTTTTCCGTCTGCGTCTCCAGTTCCAAAATTCTATTCTGTTCAGGAAGTAAATCTCGACTTAATCAATAACTTCTTGCAGTGCAACGACACCCAGAATCTACGGTGCACCTATGCTGTTCTGTGTGGCAGATGTAAATCAAAAGACAATTATGACTCCCGTGAAGTTTACCGAAAAATTAATAAAAAACAAGTGTGAAGTTAGCCCCCCCATCATTGATAAGTTTTCTTAATTCTTATTTTGCAGAACTATTTCCAAAACCCATTGAGAACTCCAGAACTCTTTATCAGGAACCGAAATTTCTTATCAGAACTCATTTTCATGAAAAAAGCGGGGCCGCGTGAAGTTGGCCCCCCATATCTTTTTTTTCTATTTCTGGCCAAGATTACACGGAACTATTGCTATTTTTGGGCAAGAACTCTAGAACTCTTTCAAATCTACCCAGAACTCTAAAAAAAAATCAATTTTTTGAAAATTGGGGGGCCAACTTCACGGGAGTACAATCATGACAACATTTGCAATATTGTCTTATTTCTACAATTGACCGGAAAATATTTACAAAAAAAAAAACTCTTATTTTGCGCTTCTATTTCATGCAGTGCAGTGTAGTAGCCCGTGGCGTAACGGTTAGTGCGTTGAACTGTCATGTCAGAGGTCTGGAGTTTAATACCAGCCGCTTGGACCTTAAGTTTTTTTCGGAGCTACTACCTCTTGTCATAGAAAAATGCCGCTCACCTTAGCCGTTCGGATTCGGTAATAAAATGTAGGTCCCCTCCATTCCTGCAGACACGCACAGGAATATGGTTGAGAGTTGTAAGTCACTAGGCCCTGGTTCTTCATGAGCCGTTTGTGCCACCAAATTTATTTAATTTATAACTCATATGCAGTGTGAATTTTGGAGTATGACTGACTACACATCACACAATATTTGGCCGATAATATCGATTGAGGGCTCATTTGATAGGTAACTAAGAGGACTATAAATGACTTTATGAGCTCAAGTTATCTCAAGTTAAGTCGTACCACCCCTAAAACGTGATGCATAGGCGAACTTTGACCCGCTATTACTTAAAGCTGAAGCAATAGACAGTAGTCTTTTACACCTTATTTTGTAGATAATTTAATTCCCTATAAGGTTTGATATTTTGTTGTAAAATAAAATGGGAAATAGTTATTCGATAAAAACAAAACCAATCTCTTTTTTAAGATGGCGTCTATCCCTAAACCCAAAAATTCCAACAACTCGGTTTTATACTTTGGAGGTGTACCCAAAGAGAAACCATCAATAAAATTTTGTCCATCAAAAAATGCAATTTCATGCCCTTTTTTGGCCAAATTGACTGGGATTCAGAATTTCATAAATTTTAAAACGTTTTTATATAAAACTAGCTGACCCGGCGAACTTCGTTCTACCTAATATTGACTAAATTATTAATGTCTCTTTCGAAAGTCGAGCCTCCCTGTTGAAATAATGGATCTATTTTGGAATTTAATAGAATTTAATACACTTTATTTACATGGAAATACACATACAAAATTAAATTTTGTTTTTTGTTATTAAGCGCTAAACTCGGCTGAATAGAATTCGTTTTGTTGGATTCGAACAGTAAACACCTACCGGACCGGAATAAATTTAAAATCTCGAAAACCTGAAACTGCGCATTTTTAGGTGAAGTTCGGCGGATAAAATTTTCCAATTTTCAGCTCCGTGTGTACCTGGTTATACGAATTCAACAAAAGAATTCTTATTAAATTATATGATGTTCAGCCGAATTAAGCGCGTAGGTGCAAACAAAAATCCAATTTAAAACGTATGTAATTTCAAGGTTCCGACTCTTGCGGTTGAATTTTCCATTTTCCAGCTAAATTTTTCAATTTTTGGGTCCGTAATGTGGTAATCTAGTTCAATACGAATACAATCCCTATATGTTTACCAAATTATGGTCCTCCGAGTTATGCGCCTACGAATACACAAACGGATTAATTTTTATCTAAAGATTAGGATTTTAAGATTAAAAAATTCAAAACTATTAAAATCATAAAAAAATATAGATAGGTATGTACGTTTAGGTAAATAAAAAAAAATAAATAAATTTGATGGCACAACAGCTCATGAAGAACTAGGGCCTAGTGACTTACAACTCTCAACCATTCCTGTGTGCGTGTCTGCAGGAATGAAAGGGACCTACAGTTTATTGCCGAATCCGAACGGCTAACGAGCGGCACTTTTCTGTGACAGGAGATACTCTTGGAGGATTTGTCAATTCCTCGCAAGAGGCAGTAGCCGTTTTTCTTTTAAATAAATAGATGGCGAGGCTGGGGATCGAACCTTAGACCTCTGGCATGACAGTCCATCGCACTAACCATCACGCCACGGCTACTACAAACAAGCCCTTTTCATTTGAGCTAGAAACGTTTAGGTAAAACGACAGAATAAAACATCAAGACGAAAAATATGTATTTAAAATTATGAATCAAGCTGATGCGCAAACGTTCGTCAAAGACCATAAAAAATTAAAAATCTAATACATACATTAGAAACAAAATTGCAAAATTAGAACTTGAATTAATATAATCCGAAACAGATCTGTAGGATAATAAATGCACACATTGTTTTGTATTTTCATTTTGTTTTAATTCAACATTGTTATTTTGTTTCATTTCCAACCTATTCGAAATCCTGCGTACGCACTTGATAGTCACAATAAAGCCAATTTAGGTTATAGTTAAAGTGAATTAAGACCGATTGTTGAAGAAAATTGACTTTATTTTCCCTTTTTTTCAAAAGTCAAATAAGAGCAATTTGTGAAAGTTGGCCTTATTTCACGATCCGGCTTTATAAACCTTATTTCCTTATTGATTATTGGTTGGAAGACTAGTATTTTATTTAATATTCTTTATTTCCAAATTAATGACGGTATACTCTTACAGATAAAGGCTCTCCCAAACCAACGCGATTATTCGCCGCGACAAAAGAAAACAGCAATAACAACACGTGGTTGCCAAAAAAACAAAACGTTGTTGTTATTGTTTTCTATTGTCGCGGCGATTAATCGCGTTGGTTTGGGAGAGCCTTAACTAAGAATTAATTATTATTTTAAATAGACATACATATACATATGTACATACATATTTAGAAATTTGCTTATTTTACTTTGAAAAATAAAAATTATTAATATTAAATGAACAAGTTGAAAAACAAGCAAGTATGCAAATAATTATTTTCCACAACTCGTCCGTCCTGACATCTGATCGTCTCGATCATTCAAATTGAATAATCACTAATATTAATAAAATTTGTCCTTAATTAGAAATGCATAAGGCATTTTGCCTTCCTTATTCAGAATCCGATTGCGCACCACGATCATCACGCCTCAATAATACCATCATATGGTAATTGTGTCATTTGACAATTCTCTATATCTCTAACTAACCACATATAGACCATTCGGAAGCACCTTAGGTATTTTATATTAAATTTTGGCAAAAATTTCTTATTCGTTCCAATAGTTGTGTCAATTTTCCGAATAATAACAAAATATCCTTCAAAAAAATACAATTGGGGCTCAAATACAATTTCTAGCTGAAATCTGAATTACGTTTCTGTCAACGTTCAATACAGTTAGAAGCATTTCTACGCATTTCATCAAGATCTCGATTTCCCGATTCAAAATTTTCATCTTAATATTCAGTTAGGACATCAATTTCTATTCCCCTTTGTTGTAAACTACACAACAATTTAAATGGAATTTGTCCAGTAGCTGAATGAACGAAATTATTTATAGCAAACTCAACTTTCGTTTCCACAACTAACCGGAATAGAGTACATAATGCACTTAAGACAATTCTAAATAAAGTGCTCGACCTTTTCTCTTATTTTCGGAAACCAATAATGCATTTTGATCTGGTCGATACATTTATCAATCCCTTAATGACATATTTATTCATGTGCGGAACGAATGACATTATTTTCCATTTCTCTCGGAACATACAAAAGTAGCTTATATGAATCGGTCTTTGTATGTACCAGACCATTTCCAAGAGCAAAATTTAGTACTGAAATTTTTTAACCGAACAATCATTTCATCCCTATTTTGAGTAAGGTGCAACTGTAAACCGACGTCATCGGAATCAATAACGGAAACTATCTGTTCATGCTCCTCATTTGTTTTTATAGAAATAGGATGCTGCCGACTCAATGCATCCACATGTCCCATCAATGTAAAACTTCTATGACGAATGGAATAATCGTATTGTTCCAATTTCAGAGCTCATCGAGAATCACAATCAGTAATAATCCGGAATGGAATACCATCTCTAAGTAATTATGAAATTTCTCTAAAGAGTAAATTGTTGCCAATGTTTCTAACTCATACTTATGGAATTTATATTCAAACCCAGTAGTTTCCTTAGAAAATATGCGGCCGGATGAAATTTACCATTATCCTGTCGTTGTAACAGAATACCACCATATCCAAGTGCACTGGCATCACAATGCAATTCTGTCTCTCTATCTGGACTGAATATAGCCAACAAAGGGCTCGTTACTAATTTGTTACTTAGAAACTTAAAAGTCTGAATACAACTTTTATCAAAAATAAACGGAATATTTGGCCTTATCAAATCTCTTAAGGGTTTTGCAATGGCCGAAAAATACGGAATAAACCGTCAGAAATAAGAAAACAACCCTAAACACATTTGTAAATCCTTCACGAGTTTCGGAATGGGAAGGTACTGAACCGCAGTCATGATTAATTTGCCGGATGCCTTTTGCATTAACAGTAAAGCCCCGATATTCAATTTCTTCGTAGCAAAATTAACATTTTCTTGGCTTGATCTCATGTCGGAATTCAGCTATACGTCGTTAAACTCTTTTTAGCAATTCAATGTGTTCTTCAATTGGTACAGTGGCTAACGTAACGTCATCTAAATACACCACTACAGAACCTTCATCGATAAACTGACGTAAAACGAACCCTTTTTAATGCTAAATGGTAATCGTGTATATACATATTCATAGATTCATAATGCCCATCAGGGAAAACAAGAGCGGTGAATTGTATAAAATATGGATCAATAAGAATATGATGGAAACCATTCTTTGAGTCAAGAATAGTAAAATATTTTTTTCAATCCACTCTTCCCAAGCAATCGTCTATCACTGGAATAGGAAAACTATTATGCACCAGAATTTTGTGGTCGATCCATAATCAACACATAATCATTTCTCATTATCTTTCTTTTGAAATAAAACCAATGGAAAAGCGTATGGTGATTCACTTGGTCCAATCATTCCTTTTTCTAATAATTCTTTTACTTGTTTGTCAACAATTCGTTTGTCAGAAAAAGATATTCTCCGTGGAGGAAAACTAATAGGAATACTAGAGGTGAGATGAAGCTTGATTGAGAATTCATGTTTGAAAGCCGGAATATTGTCGAGATCTAAATATATTCGGAACGAATTAAATTTTGTATATTTTGTTCGTATTCGGAACTTAATTTTTGATTTATGTCATACTTATTATCGCTTTCTTCATTTATATCTATTGAAAATACATAAAGTAATGAGTGACTTTCAATGTGATTTAATTTATTACATGAAGCACTAATCGTATGCGGCAGTAGACTACACGATGAACAAGGCGCTGAAAAATCAGGATAACTTTTTCTCAATGATTTGTACACACAATGTAATACTTGAATAGTAATTTTAATTTTATTCGTATCTGAATTTACATTAATTTCGATTTTTGGCCTGAGAAGTTTGGCGGTGAGAATTTGTATTATTTAAAAAAAACCTTCGTATATAAACATTGCCAGGCCATGGGCACAAAAAAAAACTTCCAGCTTTAGTGATAAGAAATTTTAATCTGGTTGGATATAATTCACACTAGGTATTCATCATGAAATCTATGTAAGATGAACTGAACTTAATAGAAATTGCGAATTGACAAGGCCCTCACTAGTCACTAGTCAACTGATGAATCCAAGTGAGATCGCCGCCGGGACGAAACGCCAATGTTTATGGACAAAGGCCGTTAAAAGCTATTTTGAATCAGTTTCTATTTTCATTGCCGCGCAATTGAATTTTTTTTTTAATTTGTCTTTTTTCCAAATGGCGGAAAACGAATTGAAAAATAGCTGTTTAGGATCAGTGTTGCCATAATCTCAAATTTCATTATGCTAGATTTCAAATTTCATAATGCTAAATCGTATGGGAGCTCAAAAAAAACAGAATGCTAGATTTTAAAATCCACTCGTAGAAATTTTTTCCTTTTACAAACTTATATTTCAAAGAAAAGAACAAAAACTTTTAATAAGAAAAAATTAAAATTTATTATTTCATAAAAATGTATTACAAACGAAATAACAAAAAAAAATTCATAGAAATCGTAGTAGATTATGTAGGTATTTATTTTAATTTACATTTTATGTTTGTCTCCGGTTGTGTGCGATATAATGAAATATATATAATTGTATTAATTAAAAAATAAATAAAAAAAATAAAAACACTTGAATTTTAATTTTTATAAATAATTTTAATTAATATTATGTGTTAAAAACTAAATCACAACTTTAATTATTTTTAATATAATTTTATTTTATGCGACAAAAATGAATCCTTTTTTGTGTTCGCATGCGCATAACTTAGCTTAACATCATCCAAATTGGACGGAGATTTTTTTGTTAGATTTGCATTGAACCACATAAAAACACTACGAAGAAACAAAATTGGAAAATTAAGCCGGAAAAGTCGGAAAGTCGTGATAACATTTGGAGCTTGCTCAACTTTTGAAAGGAACATTATTAATTTAATCATTTATACGCGAAACGAAGTTCGCCGGGTATGCTAGTAATATTATAAATATAATTATTTAAAAAACTTAATCTGTGTTTTTACGTCTAGTTACATATTTAAGTATTTGGTAGTTTCTTTTCATTCAGACGTCATTTCTACCACAGTTATTTCATGTGCGCTTAATCAAAATGCTGCTAATAAATTTCCTATATTTTCCTTGTTATGGGCTTATTCAAATATATGAAGATTCTGGCTGAGTTCCAAAATTCATCAGATGCGCATTTACTGCGCAAACTGCGCAGCCAAAAATTTTTTAGCTGCTTCGATTTAATTTTTTTTTTTTGCTTCCGAAACGTCAGACATATCCATTGTAATATTTCTATAAAGCATCAAGTTTGCGTTGCTGATGCGTATGAAAAATGTAGGCATTACTTCCGCATCAAAACATTTTAACATTTTCTAAATTTTGGAACTCAGCCTCTTTCACCCATAACCATACACAATTCATTACTTTTTCGATATCTTCTCGAACTGGAATGAATTATTATATTATTTTTTTTCATATAGGAATTTGGAAAGTCTGAGTTCAATTTGTAGTTATTTAAGGTTAGATCAAAATAATGCGTATATTTTGCAAACAAATTTTAAAATATAAATATACAGGGTGTCCCGAAACTCAACGTCAAGCGAGTACCGGGTGATAGGGCAGGTTGTGCCCGTTCTTTAATAAGTATGAAAAAATAATCCATCTCGCTTGGTTTAGTAGTTATGGCAATATTAAGAAAAATAATGAAAATCGATACCCTAGCTCACATTTTTAGATACAGTGGTTACAAATTTTAAAATTTAGCTGTGTTTTCTTTTCTTACGTAATCCTTAATAACCATGCTATTGATCGCAATCACAAATCCAAGAATTAATATTGTCAGTTTCGTAAGAAAAATAAAGTTTGACTGAGTCATTGTTCAAAAAAATTTTGTGAGCTAACTTTGACACTTCATATTTTTAAAAAAAATGTACCACACTACCCTCGGCAAGTTATTTAAAAAAATGGCCCGTTTCATCAAGATTTCAAAATGGTACAACACTTGCTACTTATTTACTCGTAAAAAATACGATTGCTTTTTTATTTGCAAAAGGACCTCAGTTCACTTCATATCACTTTTAGGTAAATAATGCTTTTTTGTGCTCAAAAATTGGTTTTACCGAGGTGTATGTAAGATAAACAGAGGCACTTGAATAAGACACTGTTTGCAGTAAATTAGAGTGAGATAGATCAACATTACACACGGTACGCTACGATCTACGTTCTGTGGGCTTTGTTCCTCCTTTTACTAGCAATTTCTTGTAATTTTGCGCCTTTGTGTTACCCTGGACTCGATTTGTGTTGTGAAAATTATGTTAGTTATTATCTAATAATACCTAGGTACTTAAAACCTTTCACGAATAGCGTATTTGTCGAAGCTCAAGAATATAAGAACATCCATACTAGCTCAATGAAATGTTACATTAGCCTGGCATTTTGTTCAGGACTAAATGTTTTTGATTTATGGGAGGGATAAGTGTTAGTGTAAAATGAAATTTTCGGGGCTTAAAGCCCCTACCTCTTTTGGGCGCCATTTTGGAAAATGGGGTGTTAAAAGTTTTTCGCTATATCTTGAGAACCATGCGTCTTACAAAAATAATTTTGCACATTTGTGTATGAAATTGAATTCTGTACAATAAATGGTAAGGCACTTTTTATCGTAAAATTGAAAACAAATTAAAATTTAAAAAAGACGAAAGAAAATTATAATTAAAGGGATATAAAATTCCAGGTTACTGTTACTTTCAATGGACTAATATGGATGTTTTCATATTCTTGAGCCATGTACTAATACGCTATTCTCGAAAGGCTTTTATTACGAATTACCAAATAATAACTAATATAATTTTCACAACACTAATCGAGTCCAGGGTAACACAATGGCGCACAATTACAAGAAGTTGCTAGTAAAAGCAGGAACGCAGCCTACAGATCGTTGATTGTAGCGGTAGCGTACCGTGTGTAATATTGATCTGTCTCACTCTAATTTACTGCAAACAGTGTCTTATTCAAGTGCCTCTGTTTATCTTACATACACCTCGGTAAAACCGATTTTTGAGCACAAAAAAGCATTATTTACCTAAAAGTGATATGAAGTGAACTGAGGTCCTTTTGCAAATAAAAAAGCAATCGTATTTTTTACGAGTAAATAAGTAGCAAGTGTTGTACCATTTTGAAATTTTGATGAAACGGGCCATTTTTTTAAATAACTTGCCGAGGGTAGTGTGGTACATTTTTTTAAAAATATGAAGTGTCAAAGTTAGCTTATAAAATTTTTTTGAACAATGACTCAGTCAAACTTTATTTTTCTTACGAAACTGACAATATTAATTCTTGGATTTGTGATTGCGATCAATAGCATGGTTATTAAGGATTACGTAGGAAAAGAAAACACAGCTACATTTTAAAATTTGTAACCACTGTTTCTAAAAATGTGAGCTAGGGTATCGATTTTCATTATTTTTCTTAATATTGCCATAACTACTAAACCAAGCGAGATGGATTATTTTTTCATACTTATTAAAGAACGGGCACAACCTGCCCTATCACCCGGTACCCGCTTGACTTTGAGTTTCGGGACACCCTGTATATGTATTACATATTTTGAGAGTATTTTTTCAGGTACCTATATGAATCAATGATTGAAAATCAATTTTGGCATTCAAGAATGCCAACAAAATCGGATAATGCTAAAAAAGCATTTGGCATAATTTTCAAATTTCATAATGCTTTTCTCTCGTCTATAATGCTAGAACTAGCATTAATAATGCCAACATGACAACACTGTTTAGGATACTTTAAGAAGTACATACATACAGAAAACAAATAATTACACTCTTATACCTAACGCTAAATCGCTTCTTACCATTAAACTATAAAATAAGTAGGTACACGCGACGATTTCGGGCACTTATAGCTTTTTTATTTTTAATATTTTTCATAGACTATCTATTTACTCGACATTTGATTCTTGTTTAAGTTTTCATTTGTTGCTAACAAGGTGTAACAAAATACACTCAATATAATATGATTTAACCTTAAGTGAAGAAAATCAGAGTCAAATCACAACACAACAAAACTCTTATCGGCAATCAAAAACAAATTAAGGTTGATAATGGTGAATCCCTCCCTTATTTTAGTCCTTTATAAAGGTGTGGTTGTTGTTTTATTGCCGCGGATTTAAAAACTGACAAATACATTCTAAACATTTTGCGTTCAGACCATTGCTCACAACGGTTGGTCGTATTTTATGATTTAAAGAATATAATAGAAGTATTTATTATGAACATTATATAAAGCTAAACAGGAATAGGTGCCATAAAACATTAAATTTTTTGAGATTGGTTGGATACAAAAATTAAATTGCTTTATTCAACTTAGGACCGAAATAAAATGAATCAAAAGAAATATTAGATAGGTACCTTTATTGTACTATAGTTTCACCAAAACCATCATGCAATGTTGTATTTCATTTTTAAAATTTTCCTTCAACTTAAAAATTATTTTCTTTTTGGTTCAAATTATTCAGAAAGTCAATTTCCCCAAGGGCTCGAAAATTGTCTTAAAAAGAAACCTTTATTAGGGTTAAAAAAAAAAATGTCTTCTTCTCAACTTCTCCTTCTAAACCAACAAAATACCTATTACTTTCAGGCAACACAAAAAAGGGATTCGTTGGTCTTTACACTAATTAATTTATAAAGGGCCGGTCTTTTGCTTTAAGTTAGGGACTGTAAAGTTTTATGTATTTCCTTCTGCGTCATTACAGTAATGATCGAAAGTATAAAGTGTGAATCATTCCCAACAATATTTTTGGTGGCGTAATCTAATGGATTGGCCCACTTTTTGTTTGCAAATTGAATTTTTATTTCTAACCCATGCCAGAGTATATTCTCACTCAACGTTATTTGCCAACAACAACGGTTCAATTAAATGAACAAATTTAATTTAAGCAAAAAATTATAGTAGCCGTGGCGTGATGGTTAGTGAGTGCGATGGACTGTCATGCCGGAGGTCTAAGGTTCGATCCCCAGCCTCGCCACCTATTTATTTAAAAGAAAAAACGGCTACTGCCTCTTGCTAGGAATTGACAAATCCTCCAAGAGTATCTCCTGTCACACAAAAGTGCCGCTCGTTAGCCGTTCGGATTCGGCAATAAATTGTAGGTCCCCTCCATTCCTGCAGACACGCACACAGGAATGGTTGAGAGTTGTAAGTCACTAGGCCCTAGTTCTTCATGAGCTGTTGTGCCATCAAATTTATTTTATTTATTTTAAAAAATTATAATGAAAGAAGCTCATAGCGATGGTGAAATCCCCGTTACCAGAAATTTATTAAAAAAAAAAAAAATAATAATAATAATAATAATAATATTTAAAAAAAGTATCGCATGAACTTGCTCTTGTATTAAAAACCTTTAATGTTGCTACATACAGGGTGTCCGGTAAAGAGTGGATAATCCTGAAACGGCATATAGGTAGCCCACTTTATGACTGCTCCGAAAATGGAAATAAAAAGGGGCTATCACAAATGGTGCTCAAAATATGTGCATTTTTTCGTCCAGTGTATTTTTTGTACCTACTTTACATTTTTGAATACCAAGACTACAAATAGACGAATTCCATCGATTTTATTTAGCAGCAATTTTCTACATTATTGGTGCCAAAACATAATCGGTAGAAAATTTTAATAGCTTATGGACTTTTTTTTATTCAAAAAATCAAAATGGTATTTAATTCCAAAAATTGAGAAATTAAAAAAAAAGAAAAATTTTAAGCATATCTGGTATAAAAAAAATCGTATGGAAACCCTAGTGCAAACTTTTTAAAAAATTTTCGCAACAAAACTAGATTTCAGAATGGTATAGTTTTTTGTACAGTATCTAGAGTAAATAGGTTAATATTAGTGCTAATATTGTAGCGGACGTGGGACGCCTAGTTGGACGGCCCATACCCCTTTCCGTGTATTATCATCTGGCTGAGCGTTTGTGCAGGAACATAGTGTTTTGCTCACACTCTGTTCGATGGTTTGTCAGATAAACTGATGCCTCCAAAAAATTTTGATATTGACTGACAGTCAGCGGATGCCATTCGAGGTCGGTAGTGTGCCAATAGAGATCTCTACCAAATTGTCAATTTCAAATGACAGCAAAAACTTGGCAACGACAGTTGAAATTGGAAAGAAAAAAAAAAGGCGGGCTAATTTTAATTACAAAAATCTAGCTATTTTGTGACATAAAAAGATTAAAATATCTTATATAAAGTATGAAAACATTTTTTACTTGCAGTTTTCAATAAAAAAAAGGAAAAAACAATTCCAAATATTTATTTGCCTCCAAAATAAAACAAACAAATGTCTGCCACTTAAATGTCATTGTGCCAAGAACTTGAGTTTGACATTTTAAAATGAACGAGACAGAGATATATTGTTGTTTGTTAAAAAGCTCTATCTTTAAACTCAACCCCGGTTGAAACCAGTAAACCCAAAAGAGATTGATTCCATGGCTTGTTTTGTTTTGGTTTCGGATCTGTCACCGCTGAGAAAGTCCACCCTCTGAACTATAAAGAAAAGGTGACTAGTTGGCACGACTTTCACTTTGTTCGAAAACGTTTTGAACGAAGATGACCAATATTCAGTAAAACATAATCGGATAAATAAGTTATATCCCACCCATACAGAGGCGAATGATCCGTTGCCATGGATCATACGATAAAATACTGTTTCAATTGAGTATATGTAAACGAACAAGAATGTATGAATGAGTACGGGAGAAACTATGCATAAAATCATCGCCATCCGCAGAGTGTACAATACAGGAACTCACAATAGAAAAGTTTAGACCCGGTGTTTGATTTTATCGATCGCTTTAACCGTTTAAATTTTATAATATTAAGAAAGGTAAATAGATGTTTTTGTGCTTAAGGGTGAAAATAATTTCGTTTAACCCTAGAAAATTCTTAATTGGCGAAAGTAAAATCAGTGGTGAGACGAAAGGGGACAAGATATCTAAAGTGAATGTTCAAGAAAACCTTACAACTTGTGGCCTACTCACAAAGGGGGTGAGTGGATGAAAAAAAAAATCTTTAAATACCATGATTTTAACTCAGGTCTTTTTGGTTAGGTATTATCTTTAGGCGGCCACCGACCACTGCCTAGGGAGGTCGTGGCCGCCAGACCTTCACTCTTGAGATTTTGTTTTGGCGAGACTACTTGACGGCCCGGGCCCAACGCTCCGCTAGGGGTCCGGTGAGAAGTCATACGAAGAAATCGGCGGATGGCTCAGAGTCCTATGGGAACCCACACGAAGAGAACCTACACAGTTCAAACCAGGGTTGTTCAGCAAGTTTAGCGTTGTTATAATTGGCCGAGCGCCAACTCCTATTTTTGGAATGACTTCAAAGTTTATTTAATACGGCATAGCTTGAAGCTATCCTCTTTTTTTTTGCTACGAAATCCTCAGGAAAAATACCTCAGGAAAATCGACATTTCAACGCTTTCGTTTGTGTTTATACCATCATTTATTAAAATACCTTTTTTTTTTTGTTTAATGTCATCAGACGTATTTAAACAGTAAGGCTGTTCATTTTGCTCCATTCAAAGTTAATATTAAATTCATTCTTTAAACATATTAGCACGTTTGTAAACTATCTATCTAATATCCCAATCTTCATGGTTACGAGTGTTTTTAAAATATTGTTTTTTTGGTTATGTGAAAGTCCTACAGGTATACCTATGCAGAGCTCTCCCTAGGTAAGAGTTAAGGCACAGTACGATCGTTTTTTTTGGTTATTATTGAGGTGCACAAAGACACAAAAGTCGCGGGAAAAGTAAATGTATTTTATTAGTTGGGATGTACGGATAATTAGTATAGTTTGTTTAATTTTTTTTTTGGTTTGTTATAGTCCTTTTCTTAAATTTGAATTTATTTTGTAAATCAATAATACAAAAATAAAAGGTAAATTTCAGGCAAAATTATTTTCATGAGCATTAAAAAGGTTACGATGGCAGTAATCCAAATACATTTCTTGGGTTTTCATGGTATTCGGTTGAAGCAAAACCGGATTCCGATCAAGATTCTGGAAATTTTATAGGATAGAGATAGAGATCAGTGGTTCTGATGGGCTAAGTGTACGGTAAGAATGGAATGATCCAACCGAGATATAGATACTTTGGGGGAGTCCAAACATGGCCGATGGATTCCTAGGTTGGGTGGGTAATGGCCACGCTGCACTAACGTCCGCAGCGCCCTAGAAGCGGTGATAGTCCGTCCGCTGTCACTTTGAAGTTTCTCTGGCCTGATTTATGTTTTTGCTTGCAGGTGAGGTTAAGTTTCGGGGGCAAGATCCCCCCCATTCCGGCGAGCTAACAGCTGCGCAACGCAAGCAGGCCGCGTCCCCGGAACTTAGCATTCCTACCCTTTTTCTGACCTCTTCCTTTCCTATTTTCATACCTATTCCTTTTTCCTACCCTACCGCCTTACCGACCTCTTCCTCTCCTCTTGCCACGCAACAATATGCAAAAAGAGCGAATTTAGTAAAATAATGTACTTCGCATTGTTTTATGTTTTTGAATGTTACGACTAAAAATTAAAGAATTGGATAGTTTTTTTTAAATAAAAATCCTCTTCATAAATTGAGCCAAAGTACAAGTTATAAAAAAAATAAATTTAACAGACCATAGATTAAAAACAAAAACAACAACATATAAATAATTGTTAAGTTTTTTATTTATTTCAATTTTAAAAGCAGATGTTCAAATTGCTTTCCACCCACTCTTATGCACCTCCTGATAAATTATCGTCTTAATGCTGCTCCTAAATTCAGCTCGGTAATTTCCGTACAGCTGCCTTGATACGCCTTCAAAGCTCCTCTAGGGATCTTATCGGCTTGTTGTACACTTTTTCTTTTATGCAGCCCCAATAAAAAAATGAAATGTATTCAGGGCTGGCAAACGTGGCGGCCACTAAATTGGTCCAAGACTGCCTATCAATCTGCCTGGATACCTATTATTAAGATATGCCCGCACAGGCACAGCATAATATGCAGTACATCCATCCCTTTAACGCCAATAAGATTGGCGTAACTCTTCAGGTATTTCGTCTAATAAGTTTGGTAGGCTATTTGGGGGAAATTCTAATTTCCGGCAGCTTGAAGGGACCAATTACTGTAACATTTACAATCACAGTCGAATAATTGATTTTCAATTGTTAATGGGATCTGTCTTTTCTCAAAATATGACGAATTTGAAGCGCCCAGGAATGTAGGTCATGCAAGTAGTCCATTGAAATGTTACAAAATTTTGGCCGAACCTTGCATTTTGTACAGGACAAACTTTTTTTTGATGAATCTGTAGGAGGGATCAGTGTGAGTGTTAAAACGAGTTTTCGGGATTGAACTCCCCCCCATTTGGCCGCCATTTTGGAAAAGGGGGAGTAGAAAGTTCTTCATGATATGAGAACTATACATCGGACAAAAAAAATGTTACCACATTTCTGTAGATAATTAAATTTTCTACAAGTAATGTTAACACACTTTTTATCGTAAAATTGAAAACAAAAAAGTTTTAATAAAAAAAAAGATGACCATTGTCAAGAAAAGTATCATTATCTTCTTCTTTTATTTATTTTACATCCTCTTTAAGATACATTTCTTGGAACGGTTATCTTTTTTGGTTATAACTTTTTTGTTTTCAATTTTACGATAAAAAGTGTGTTAACATTACTTGTAGAAAATTTAATTATCTACAGAAATGTGGTAACATTTTTTTTGTCCGATGTATAGTTCTCATATCATAACTTGTATAGAGAATTTAATTATCTACACAAATATGGTAAAATTTTGTTTGTGCGATGTATGGTTCTCAAGATATCGTGGAGACCTTTCTACACCCCCTTTTCCAAAATGGCGACCAAATGGGGGGGAGTTCAACCCCGAAAACTCGTTTTTACACTCACACTGATCCCTCCTACAGATCCACCAAAAAAAATTTTGTCCTGTATGAAATGCAAGGTTCGGCCAAAATTTTGTAACATTTCAATGGACTACTTGCATGATGTAACATTTCAATGGACTAAAGTTGAAGTACACATTCCTTTCAATCGTAGATTAATCGCCCCATAAGAGTGGGTGGAAAGCAATTCGAGCAATTCAAAGCAAATGAAAATTAAAATAAATAAAAAACTTAACAATTATCAAATGTTGTTTGATTTTGTTTTTAATGTATGGTCTGTTAAATTTATTTTTTTTATAACTTGTACTTTGGCTCAATTTATGAAGAGGATTTTTATTTAAAAAAAAACCATCCAATTCTTTAATTTTTAGTCGTAATATTCAAAAACATAAAACAATGCAACGAAGTAAATTATTTTATTAAATTCGCTCCTATTTACTCTAAATACTGTAAAAAACTATACCATTCTGAAATCTAGTTTTGTTGCGCCAATTTTTTAAAAAGTTTGCACTAGGGTTTCCATACGATTTTTTTCACTAGAGATGCTTAAACTTTTTCATTTTTTTTTAATTTCTCAATTTTTGGAATTAAAACAAATTTAAATTTTTTTTAATAAAAAAAGTCCATGAGCTATTAAAATTTTCTACCTATTATGTTTTGGCACCAATAGTGTAGAAAATTGCTGCCAAACAAAATCGATGGAATTTATCTATTTGTAGTCGTGGTATATACGTATATCAAAGATATATGTTAATGATTCAATAATGTACAGATATCTTTAACAAAAAAAAAATATGTTAAAATGTTAAACGTACTAAACAAATTTTTTTGTACTTATGTTTAATTTTTTTTTTGTTTAAAAACATTACTTTCAAAGTTTTGAAATGCAATGTTTTATTTATTCGGAAAAACAATTGTCCATGTTCTGTAACGCAGGCGATAACTTATCACACTGTTAAAAAAATGCAACGATCAGCCACTTCGAAAAAAATTTGCGCAGTAGATCAATAAAAAGAAATGCAGTAGATTGAAACTCTTCGCAGTAGATTTTTTATTTAAAAAAAAAATTAAAATGACCGTTGCTGACTATTAATTTCCTTACAAAGATTAACATTTTCAAGACTATTGACACTAAGCTTATTGCATAGTTTGTTTTTAACTTGGTTTACAATTGAAAATTTTCGCTATGCTGCAGCGCTACTATGAGTTAATGAAAACAAAACCAACATATGTACTTATATTCGAAAAGTTCTAAATATAGCTTTGTTCATAGAACTTTATCCAGGGTAGACCCAGGTTTTCTTGACAACTCCAAGAGTTGTCAAAAAAAACCTGCGTCTTTCGATTCTCAAAAAACACTTTAGAACTCTCCATTGTATTTGTTAACATTTTCAGCAAAAAAGGATTTCTGTCCTTGAATAAAATTGAAACTTAAAATAAGATTAAAAAATTAATAAGAACTACTTCAAAAATTTCCATTTTCTTTTCCTATTTAATTGTATTCATTTAGTGTACTACATATTTTATCTAATTTCCATTTTTAAACCAAAAAATCACGAATATCAAATACTAAGTAGCAGGTAGTACCCCGTGGTGTAATGATTAGTGTGTTGGACTTTCACGATAGAGGTGTGGGTTCTATTCCCAGCCTCGGCCACCTAAAAATGTTTTTCATTGCGAGGAATTGACAAATCCTCTAAAAGTATCTCCGGGAAAAGAAAAGTGCCGCTCACCTTACTACTAAGTAGGTCCCCTTCATATTACTATAGACACACACACAGGAATGGTTGAGAGTTGTGTCACTAGGCCCTAGTAGACCGAGAGCCCACAGCAATTTTTGGGTGTGAATTATAGCAAAAATTCAATGATGCGATAAAATAGGTCTTTACTTTTTGATTGCAAATATTCAAGTCTTGCAAGCCGTAGTTGGGGCGTTTGCAAATAATGCTGCATTGAAAATTTATTTTTTTCTGAAAGCCCAGATAAAAGATAGCACTTAAAAAATTACATTTAATAAAAAAGCTGAATACCATAGACATGAATATGAGGGTCCAAGACTTCTTTGGTAGGGCCTTCTGTATGCAAGACGCACTTGAAAATTAATTTTTATAGTGCGTCTTACATACAGAAGGCCCACCTAAGAGGTCTTGGACCCCCATATTCATGTCTATGGCACTTGAAAATTACTTTTTATAGTGCGTCTTGCATACAGAAGGCCCACCTAAGAGGTCTTGGACCCCCATAGTCATGTCTATGGTATTCGGCTCTTTTATTAAATATAGTTTTTTAATGGTATACCTTTTATCTAGGCTTTCAGAAGGAAATGCATTTTTATTGCAGCAACGCCCCAACTACAGCTTGCAAGACTTGCATATTTGCGAATAGAAAGTAAAGACCTATATAATTGCATCATTGAATTTTTGTTATACTTCACGCGCAACAATTGCTGTGGGCTCTTATATTATAAGTTATTCACGAGCTCTTGTGTCACCAATTTATTTTTTTATTTTTTTTTATTTAGTACTTAGTAGCTTCTAATTTTTTCATTTTATTTGCAGAAAAATAACATAAGAAACACTGAGTAGCTTAATTCCTTTTTAGTTTTGCGTTAAAAATGGAAAATAAGTTCGAACTTAGACTTAGTAATAAAAGAAATGCAGCTAATATAACAATTATGATGATTAAATGAAGGTTTTTATAACAAAAATTCTACGTACAATTTAATGAAATAAGTCAGCTAAGTAGAAGACTAAGATTGAATTGATCTGATTGAATTATTGATTCAAAAAAGCTATTAACGGCCTTAAGTCTACAGAGAATTGGCGTTTCGTCCCGCTGATCTCACTTGCACTGTTGTACCTATCAGTCGACTAGTGAGGGCAATATGAATTTTTTGTTAAGCTCAGTTCAATTCACATGAATTTTGGTTGCAAAATTCTAATGCTGCTATAATGCTATTTTGAATCAATAATAAGTCCAATTCCATCCTTTCGTTAATACTCCTGGACTGAATTTAAGTATACCTACTAAAAAAGACGTAAGTATAGGAAATATAAAGTCTATGTTATTTTTTAAAAAACCTAGGATTAAATTTTTTCTATTCGGTGTAATGGTAAAAGGCCATATGGTAGTTTGGGCTTTTTAAAATTTGTACTTTTTTCTGCTTAAATTCGTATTTTTTCCTTTTTTCAAAAGTTCAGACGGCCTTCTTTATTTTGAGATTAAATCATTGTAAGGAGTTGCTTTAGCAATTTAAAGTTACATGCCGCTTTCTTAATTTTCGATTTTGTTATCTCCATTGACATAAACTAACGTAACGCGTGTACAAACAGAAATGGAAAAAAGTTTGATAAAAGTTCAATAAAAAAAAGTGCGTATACGCCCGAGTGTACAACTGATCAGATTTAAAATCTAACCAAATGAAAGTTAAGCTTTACACAAAGTTAGGATAAACATCATATTTTAAAAAAGTGCAATTTCAGCCAATGTTCTCTAAACGAACATAATGTTGTGAATATTAGTTGTTTCACTTCTATAATAGAGAAAGTGGTAATTTTTCATAAATAGATGGGTGTGTACCTTAGAAGATTTGTATGATGTATTTTGAAAAAAGGACAAAATGAAAGCTTGAATGAAAAATTGAAACTACCTACAACTATATACAATTTGACTAATTTGAAATGGAGAAGAACCCTTTCTTTATTTCAAACTGCGAAAAAAAGTCCAAATTATTTAAAAATGAGAACCACCCAAATGTAATGTACTTTATAGCCAAGAAAAATAAGACTTTCACTACATTTTTGTATAAAATTTTTTTGTTTGATTGAATCCGCCATTAATTAGATTTTTGATTTTTTAAATGCAAAAGTTAATGAAAATTTTAAAATTCTGAAAAATATAACTAGACAAAGATATCTGACCAACCGTCTTCTACAAAGTTGCCATAGGTTTTGGTGGAGTAAATGCCACAGGAGAGTCAGGAGGGGTATTTTAATGCTAAACATTCCCTTCAACCACATTAGATATAGGTGAACTTTGACAAGCTTTAACTTGTCAAAGATAAAAAAGATCCCAGAGATCGTTAGGTATAGTTTGTAGGTATTTTGATTCTGCAAAGCCCTTAACCCCCGTAAAAATTTTAGCCTAGGTCCAAATTTAGGACACTGTTTGGAAAATGCTTAAGATACAAAAATAAACATCTCCACCAAAATTCAGCTTTGTCAGAATTTTTTCGTAATTTTGCCATTTTTTTTTGTCTAATTTTCCTAGGCTATTTTAGCGATAAGCATATGGAATTTTGTGAGAACAGAGGCCCCAAAGACGTAAGTACTTCAAGTTCTTGGAACCCGCGGAACAGCACCCAGTCAAGGTGTCTTCTTGTCCAAGAAAACTCTCCACAAAAATTTGTGTTAATAAGTGCATAGGTATTTAATTTTAATATACCGCAATAAAAATAAATGTCCTTGAATCAAGTTCAATAAAATATATGAATTTTTGTATGTGGAATCGTCTATATACCTATATAGTTTAATTCGAAAATTCTAGGAATTGTTTATAAACTCTCTGGCATTACTTCAAATTGAATTGCTTAAGAATTTACTTAGCTCGCCACAGCTGGTAAACAACATTTTCACAATAATGCATCTCTCATCCAATTGTTTTGAAGAACGCAATGATAAATAAAAGTATAAAATGAAATTCCTTTTTGTGCATATACATTCTTAAAATATATTTATATATACATATATATGTACGCATATATATAAGTCTAAATTGAAAAAAAAAATTAATGTTTTGAAAATCCAGAGACAAAGTAGGTTGTCCTCTTTTAGATGTACATACCATGCATAGCATACCAACATTTGTATCCTTATCTGAAAGAGTTGAGTATGAACAGATGTGCGCTTTGCGTTTCAATTTCTTCACAAAGTGTTTTCCAATTTCTATTATTTTTATGTATCTATGGGTCAAGTTTGCATTGAGTTTTTGATTTACATATTACCTATTTTTTCGCATTTAATAAAATTCATAGATTTTATATTTTATTTATGGAAATGGATTCACATGATCATGAGTACTTGATTTTTTTTATTAAAAGTAAAGTAGGAATATTTGAGATATAAGTAATCTTAATGGGATTGATTTAACAAACTAAAATGCTATCATCCTTCAAGTCCGATGAGAGTAAAATGTACGGATAGTGGCGTAAAAGAGGGGAATGTAATGGGCTTAGGGGCTTAAGCATACCCCTCAAGTAAAAATAAAATTGTTTAGACAAATACCCAATTGTTTGTACATATGTACATACGTATAGTTAGTTTTTTTTTAACGTTAAATTCTTAAAATGTATCTTCTAATTTACATGAATTTTAATTTTAATTGCAGAAAAAAACTATGCAAACAGTTATTTAAATATGGATACATAGTTATTTAAGTGTTAGCATTCTAAAATTGAATTTAGACTGGGTGTTGACTTACCCAGCGGCTCCGTTTGCTATTTTTCAGGCGGTAAATTGCTGTGCTCAGACGCATTGGCAATTACAACGGCGTAATGGCAATATTGCTCGATAGATGAAATCACGGTTGCCACTTGAAAATAAAGTTTGTGTCCAAAATTAAAAACAAAAATGACCAACTGTAGCTAAAAATGACCAAAATAATTTTAGTCCGAAATATTTGAACCTCTAAACACAGAAAACAATGAATTCATCACATTTATTTTAACATATTCTTCATATTACATAGATGACATATTATTTTTGTATGTATTAAGTCTAGTTTATACATCAAAGCGAAGTGAAATTCAAACCGAAATGAAATAATGTATCAATAAATCTCGCGTCGAAAGGTGTACAAAGAAAAATTAATTTAGTTTTATATTTGGTTTAGATAAGTCCGTTGAATTATATTTATTTCGAAAGAAATTTCTTCCCCTTTTCGCTTAAATAATTGCATTTAATTTTATTGTATTTTTCACGCCTGGGAAAAAAGCAATTTTTTTGTATGAAAACTTCGCTTCGATCTATAAACGAGGCTTTAATAAAATTCATTCACAAAGTAGGTACCTAATGAACTTAATTAAATTAGACTAACATAAATAAATAAATAAATAATTTCTCAGAGCTTTTAAAAATGAGATCAAAGTATAACTTAATAAAAACAAATATTTTTCATAAAACCAATATTTAAAAAAAAATGACCAAATGGAATAAAAAATGACCATGCGACCAAGTGAAAAAATAATGACCAAATTTGGTCACAAATGACCAAAGTGGCAACCGTGGATGAAATGCAAAAGTGTCCGTTACCTTACCGTACACGACCTCACACCACTTCGCAAAGTCTCCACATGTGGCCAATTTTCTTTAAGAAATTTATCTGTTGATTAGTCTGATTGAAAAAAGAAATATAGCAATGAGATATAGCATAATACATAAGTAATTCAATTAGTCTGAAAATATATACATAAGTTTATTATTTGTTCTGCGCTAGCCACAGGGTTCTGTTTGAGGAACATGTTTATTCCAACCTTGTTTGTTGAAGATTTTTCAGTTCACGAGTACGCATGACATGAAGTTTAAATCTACATCATTCGCCTGCTTGTCGTTCTTGTTACATTCTTACTTGTTAGAACTCTGGCATTTATGCCCTGCTAACATAAAGAATCGAACACAGCTCTCTTAAAGTCATTTTAAATTTAAATACTTTCTGAACTACTGATTTTGGAACAGCATAGAGCCTGAAATCATAAAACTCAATTTTAACACTGGGGACATACAAATTTGATCTTTTGGTCTAGCACCAACTCTTAAATCATTTTAGTATTGTGTTCAATTGACTTTAGTTTAACTACCATTTTATTTGAAGTCAGCACGAACGCAAAGCACGAACGATTCTCATCCTACAAAAAATATATCCCAGACCAGTGCTGTCGTTTTAGAAATGGCCAGAGCAGTATATTCAAAAATGTTTTACATAATTTAAGAGCAAAAGCAATACGCAGAAAAAATTTGTTTTAATATTTTTTTCATTAAAAAACGTTTAATTATAGCAAAAAAATAAATTAAGTTATAAATAAGCCTTTTCATTTAAGTATTCAGAAAATATTCATTGAAAGTACAATTTTATGAATTAACCAACTTTTTTGTAATAAAAATATCACAATGAATACAATATTGAATATTTAAACGCACATATTTATTATGAATATATTCAATATGACTAGTTTTAGTGGATAAAAGCTAAAAGTATTTTGTACATTAAGGTTAACAATAAAAAATTTGAGTGATCAGAATATTTATTGCCTTTTTATTAAGTATTTGTATATTTTGAATCCATATTCAATAACACTGCTTTGCTTTATTAATTATTTTCCCACTAAAATTGAATTAACTGTGGATTTATGTCAGTAAAGATTTTCTTTTCTTGTCTTTTACTACAGCTACTTGTGAAAATACGCGCTCGGCACTCGCACTGCTATGCGGAAAGCATAGAACCAACAAATGTTTTCAAGTGGAAACACATTGAAGGATTAAAAGCGTTTTTTAAATTAAATGTGGCGTTCCAAAAATCTTCAAATTTCAAATTCAAACTTATAAGATTTTTAGAAATCTCTCCATTCATCTTCTAGCGCATCAACAAGTTCTTCATCCATTAAATTTGAGAACAGATTTATGGGTGGTGTAATGGCTTGGCGATTTATTTTGCTGATCTATAATTCGTATGGCTTCTAAGGCTTTATCTTAAAACTTATTCCTTTTTCTGATTTGCGTACATAATTCAATGTAGTAATATCTACACTTTGCTTTTACGTTTTCTATAACGTCACATGATAATCCCCCACTACTTAGAAAAATGTTAGCTTGTGCCCTAAGGTAGATTTATTTTGAGCCTAAAAAGTAATTTGAATTGCAAAAATCAATCGAACTAAGGTTTCATCGACAAATTCGTTTTTAACAAAGTCCGACAATAAAGTTTTAAAATACAATTTTACCGTTGCGTCGAAAGCAAGATGTAAATATGGGGTTCTTCTAATGAATACCTAATGTTGATTTAATTTGTTAATTTTAAAATATTTATAAGTATACCTATTATAAAAAATTAAAATATAATTTCATTCCATTGGTCCAGTTTTGTTTTCGTTAGATTTATTTATGAAGATTTATTCGTAAACAACGAATTACAGAACGCAATAGAAAAAGCAATACAGAGAGCAAAATGCACTACAAAACAGAAATGAGCAGTACGGCAGTACGCACCACCCGAAAGCAATACATGTATTGCTTTTGCAGTACTTTCGACAGCACTGTCCCAGACTGGTCGTTAAATGGGTTATGTCCAAATTTGAATGAGTGCGAAATTTAATGTCGCGAAACTTCCTGCCCCTATCTTAACTTTAACACGTGCCACCGAACTGTGGGATGAAATGGCATTTTAGCGCGCCAAAAGTGGTCAAAAAAATAGTTTCAGATTTTCATGAAATTTTCAGGGATCACTCCCAATACTTGACTATGAATAACCCTATTAATGGTTTTGAAAACGATCATTTTTGTTATTCATCTCTTACTGGAGGCTAATGAACAAACTGAATTATGAAGACTAATTTTCCTCTTTTTAAACCTGTCGTTATTGATCCTTTAGTATCGTCGCGTGGCCAAAACGCGGCCAGCAAAAAATGACACCTTTGTATATACTGACAATCTCTAGGAAGGAGAAAACTTTCAATTTCGCAAACAATTTGTGAAGGAAAAAAATTTTTTTTTTAATATGGACAGTGTTCGACAGTATAAAAACAAACATGACCCACATTGTGTAAATGCGTGTCTGAAGTATATTCTGCACATGTCCGCAATCGTGGCTTTCCAACCATATAAAATTTATCGAAATCGGTCGAATACTTTTTGAGAAAATCGTACCACAAAATTTATTTAAGGCTATTTATATGATAATTGGAAGAACACTTTTTTTTTCTTCCACTGGTATATTAATTATTAAAAAGGATCAGAACCAGTAATGTTTACTCACTGGTTGTGTAAAATTTTTATAATTTTACTGAAACAATTTTTAATTTTTTACTGCTAAAATATTGTTTTTGTTTTTGCCTTCACGTTTTTCAAAAATTATAAAAAAAAATGACGTATACCTACTATGTATGGAACAAAGGCCAATTAAAGATTTAAAAGGCTTTATGGAATCGGCCATTAATGATTTTTTTTTCGAAACAAATAAGTAAGTATATACATTTTATTTATCTATAAATCTTTACAAAGTTTTAATTTTAAATAATGAAATTTAAAGCTCTGGCTTAGCCGTCAGCTCTATTGGCAAAAATAAAATAACTGATTTTAATTTACAATAATTTAATTTATACAAATTCAGTCATTAATAAATTTCTATATTTATAAATAGAGTTTTAAAAGTAGTATAGTGATTTCCAATTTAATATTTGTATAGTTTCTCGCATTGTTAGACTTTTTTTTCCGAAATACGTCACTGCCTCTTTGAATCACTAATTGTAGGTACATTACATTATACATTTATACAATTCAAACTATTGTGCCTTGGGTTGGGACTAACCCAAATTTTCCGATAAACGTTACGAATAACTGGCTGAACAGAATAGCGACGGAGACGGAACTGGAGCCGGAGCTAGAATAGCTGTCAAAATATTGAATACACGCAAATTCAATGTTGCGAAAATGCGAACACAACGGAACGTAGACGCATACGGAGCTGCAGCCGCAGACGGTAGAGTTCACCAACTTTTAACTTTTATATTCTGTTCAGCCAGTAATGCACCGAAATTCCGATAATCTGTTGTTTAATTTCATAACAAAATTGTCGAGCGAGAACTTTCCCAGTTAATCCGGTTTCCAGTCAATCGAATGTTCAATAATCGGGAACTTGCAGTGTAATTTGTTTTTTATTGATTTTTTTTCAAAGAAGGTTTTAGATTTAATTCGGTCCGTTTGAGCGTGATTGGGTAACAAACAACCAAACTCATATGTATAAGAGTTGGTGAACGATCTGCTCAAAGTCTTTTATACCGTTAAAATTTTGTGAACATGGCATTTTTACCAATGCAAATTATACATGCCATCAACCTTTCAACGATATCGCAGCCCTAAGGCCAGGCGTGCACATGCAACTAAACAGTTTGGTTTCGATTTTGAGCACAATAGGCTTATATGGGAGTGCTCGCCGTTTATGTGCGCGGACTCTCATATAATCCTTTAGTACTCAAAATCGAAACCAAACTGTTTAGTTGCATGTGCGCGCCTGGCCTAAGACTACCATAATGCACTTCAAAATGCAAAGAAATGACCAAAGTCAAAGTGTTTTATAACGCTCCAAATTCATGTGTTTCCAAATTAAATTCTATTGGGTCTGGCAGCTCGGTTGCCAGTTGCCATCAGTTTGGGGTTTCCTCTCAGATTTAATTTTTTTTTCATCGTCCGGGGGAAAACTGGGGGACGAAGTGTTTGATGGAAAATCTGGGGGAGATTCATTTTAAAGTTAAATTATTCCTATTTTTATTCCTATATGTACCTGAATTTTCCTCTCAAATTGAACCCTACTATCATATTATATTTATATGTTTTCTGTCTCGTTAAGTATTTATCATCACATTTTGAAAATTCAAAAGTCAGATTAAAACTATGGTTTTTATTTGTAATTATTATTTTCTGGAGTTTTATAAAAAATCCAATTATTTCATATGAAAAAAAACTTAAATTTTTGTTTGTTAAAATGTGGTAATCTGGGGGTTTTTAACTTTTTCTGTAGGGAGATTTTTTTTTCATGTGGTAGCACTGTCTGGCAGCAAAACCGCAGCTTTGCCGCATCCATATAATGCGCTTTAAAAAATGCAACCGAAAAAACGGCTCCGTGAAATAACTCCCCAATGAAATATCCCCCCAATCCAAAAATGAAGTAACTCCCCAAAATGTTTTGGGGGGTTATTACATGATGAAATAAATCCCCAAATTCAACTATGAAATAAGTCCCCAAATTTGGGTACTTATTTCTTTGAAGAAATAACAAAACTACGGCGTATAAACAGTGAAGTATGTATGGGGCGGTATGCTGCCCCCTGCAACCCCCTGTTTGACCCACTATATAGGATTTGAGGTAGGTGCGAGGTCGGGTGTATGCGAAGTTTCTTTTGCATTTAAAAAATCTGGATTTAAAGAAACTTTGCATGCACCCAACCTTGCACCTACCCCAAATCCTATAGTGGGCCAAGCAGGGGGGTTGCAGCGGGCAGCGTGCCCCCCCCCCCCCCATACATACTTCACTATTTATATGCCGAAATTTTGTTATTTCTTCAAAGAAATAAGTACCCAAATTTGGGGACTTATTTCATAGTTGAATTTGGGGATTTATTTCATCATGGAATAAACCCTCAAATTAAAAATTAAATAATTCCCCAAAAATCCATGATGAAATAAATTCACAATATTGGAGAGTTTTTTCATATGAAAAAAATTCCGATTTTCATATAAATTTTGTGGATTTATTTCTTTTTTTGGGGAGTTATTTCATGGGGAAGTTACTGCTCCAAAATATAGCTAAAACTGTTTCAATTTTTTTCAAAATTTATCGCAAATGGCTCAACGATTTGAATACTTACAGTAATTTTAATTAAAAAAAAAACAGAGGAAACTATTTTTTTTCAATATTGGAACCCACCATATAAAAATGTGCAGTAAAAAAATTGCATGAGATGTGCCTTCTTGGGTAACTTTATATTCTTTGGTACTATTCAGGGTGATTCACCTTAAGTGTCACACAAAGCTAGAGCGTGTATGTTAGATCAAGATAAGGAAACAATCGTGTGGGAGGGGGGGTCTTTTTCCACCCGTATAGCCGGGAGGGGCAATTTTCTAAAAAAAAAAATACTTAAAACAGAAAAAAATATTATTAAAAAACAACGGTTACACTTATAATGCCATTATATAACTTTTTGTAGAGCCAGAAATCAGTTAATTTTTCTTCTTTTTATATAATGTTGTTTGAAAAATTCAATTTAAATAAAGCTGTTTTAGTAAATAGTTTTTGAAATATCAATTTTCAAACTCTAAATTTTGAAAAAAAAAAAAGAAAAAGTTTTTAATGTTTGACTAGAAATTAATAAAAGCATCGAATACTAAAAACAAAAATACTATGTAGTCAACTTTATTTCAAAGTAGTCGATCTACTTACGATTCCTAATGTAACATATATTTTCTATTTACTAAATTGTATGTATGTATACGCTTACCAAATTATGATTGCGCCGAACGATCGAATGATCTATCCGTAATAGATTTACAGCAAAGTTTTCTCTATATAGTGAAGTTATGTTCATAGTACATAACGTTGTAAGAATTATACAATAAATAACCTTCGAAGCAGCCAAGTCATTTTATTTATTTCACGAGAATCTCACGAGAATCCTAAGAAACCTCTACAACTACTTAATAACGTAAATTTTTGAACAAAATTAGTTTGAACACAATTTTTTAATTTTTTCTTCAAAAATTTAAGTTTCAAAATTAATTTTTAAAAACTATTCACTAAAACAATTTAATTAAAAAATAAAAAATTTATATATTTATATATTTGGCTTTACAAAAACGAATACCATGGCATTGTGACTGTTACAGTTGTTTTTCAATATATTTTTTCTGTTTAAAGTCGATTCTTTTAGAAAATTGTCCCTCCCGTTAATTTTAATTTTCTCAAAAACAAAAAGACAACTCAGCAGTCAATTTTCTATTTTGACTTAAAATTAATAGGAGCATTGAATTTTGAAATCAAAATTTATACTTGAATACGTAAAATTTTGAAATAAATTAGTTTAAAATATTTTTTTAATTTTTTTTTCAAAATTTTGATTTTGAAAATTAATATATCAAAAACTATTTTCTAGAACAACTTTACTTAAAAACAAAATAAAAGGAGAGATTTCTGAGAGAAAACTTATATCATGGCATTGTAAAAGTAACCGTTGTTTTAAAATTTTTTTTTCTGTTTTAAGTAAATTTTTTTAGAAAATTGCCCCTCCCGTTTAAATGGGGGGAAATAGACTCCACTCCCACACGATTTTTTTCTTATCTCACCCAACCTACACGCTCTAGCTTTTTGTCACACCTTCAGCGAATCACCCTGTATACAGGGTGTCGCGGTCCTGATTGGAAGTATGGTTTTTGGGTATATTCTTAGAAAAAAAAGATTCTACAGGAAAGGTCTACACCATTGGATGTCATCATGGATTTAAGAAAACGCTAACCTACTTTGGTGTGCCCTGACTTTGTTTAGGATTTTATTTTTAGAAGAAATACGAGTCTTTAAAACTGCGTTTTAAATAAAGTTGATATCTTGTCTCTGTTATAAGATATCCAGTTTCTAGCCTGTTTCATTTTTCCTACCCATGCTAATTTTTTGAATTTGAGGTCGATTTTCTGGAGAAAATGTGAACGTAACAGTAATAAAAGTAAAATTAATGACAAGATCGTTGATTTTATGATACTTGGGAGAACCGGAAGAACCAATTTGTTACGAATGCCATCGCACTGCTCTAAGAAACAGTACCTATAAAGGCATTTTTAACAGTCTTTTCTATTCGGTTTTTTGTTCACAATTTACATAACACTGTGTGAGTCCAACTTGTCCTAGTCATCATTTAGAGAACGTTTTCTAAACTTTTGCAATAAAAACGACCGGTCAAAATATTTAAGAATATTTAAGACATCCTATTCCTGTAGTTACCTAATCACAATTTTTGTAGGTATAGCAACATAATAATATACGAACTACTTTTAATATCGACCAATTTTCGCTTGGGATGGGGTATAGTTTTCCACCCGTATCGTTCCACATTTTAACTACGCTACTGGTGATAAGACCAATTTCCTTTCTTTTTCAATTACTGCTAATCTTCAGATGAGGATGGGAATTCACCCCTTGTTTGGAAGAATTGTTCCTTTCCATTCCAGCCAACCAAATAACATTTCACAATCTCTTGAACTTATCTTATTTTATGAGAACGTTTTTCCGGATAGGTTGATGCGTGATGTTTGCATGTTGGTTGTTGAGCACAAACTCTTAAGGGGGTGACACGACACAACTCCTCCGTTTTCGCCAATTTTATCACCCCAAACCCATTCATGTAAGTAAGTTAGTGTTTTCAAAGTTCATGGTGTGTATATTCTTAAGTTTTTTTTTTTTTTTTTAACCATGATAAAACTTCTTAAGAAAAAACAACATTTTTAAGGAAAGGAACTTAACAACACTTTAAGGTAAACGCAAGGGTATCGTAGACGACTATGAAAAACGATCAACTTGTGTATGCAAAATTAAATGAACGCAATTAAGTGCACGGAGGCATTTGGTATACTTTGATATTTACTTGACCTTGATATTAAAAAACAACAGGGTTCAATGTTGCCTTAACTTTTTAAAGTTGATAGATACTTTTATAAAATAATATGTTTGCGGTAATGCCAGTAAGATTGTAGGTACACTTTGATAAAGACACTTCCAAAATATAAACAAATTAAATTTAAAAATTAATTTCTTCATAGCAAATATTTAGTAGAAAGCGAACAACAAAAAAGTATAAAAGTACATACCCACCCTACACACAACTAAAAAAAAACCTATTATATTATAAATATTAAAATAAAAAACAATTCCTCTTACAGCGCAGAAGATATGGCACAACCTGGTGACTGCCTTAAATAGCAAAAAGGCATCTGGATAGAACTAAATAACGTAAAATGTTGATAAAAAAGTTTAAATATGTATTTTTGTTTGAAATTCTTTCGAAAACCATTTTCCTAAATTGAGACATCTAAAAAAAAAACATTCTTACCGCCTAACCGATGGGAAAAAGAACGCCCTGATAAAAATTTATTCGAAATTTCAATCCAAATCGCACACGACCTTAAAAGAGGATTTAATTATAGACCCAAACAATTGATTTTTAAACAGCAAAACAACTTTACAGAACTTAAATTTTAAATTTTAAATTCTGTCAATTTGAAAGCAGCCATACACATCCTAAAAATAAAACAACAAGGTTTCATAGTCTTCCTTATTTGACTGTACTATTCATGATTGTTAGACAAAGAAAAAATTACTATGCACTCTTCTAGAATTTATTTGTTTTGCATAATTTTATGTTTAGGAGGTGACACAAGCATAAAATATCTTGTAACTCTATACCTATGCATTGTCCTCCTTTTGAAGGGAATAGTCCTTCTATGAGCAATGTATCTTTTAGGTTGGTATGCCTCTATTCAGATTCAAGTTTACTTTATCTTTCCTTAATCCCGAAAGGACATGAAATTTAGTTTTTCAAAATTGTAAAGCGGAATATCCTATTCCTTTTACAATACTCTGCAAGGTTGCATTGTGCGCTTCCATGTATAGATACATAGACATTATGAAGACAATGAGGACATTCAAAGTTCTAAGAGGGGTGGGAATAAAGGAAGCCGTTGTTCCGAACGGCAGGGGTAGAGCGACAAAATAATCGTGGTTGATAATATTCAAAATTAAAATTGTATTTAATTTTTATAAAAAAAAAAAACAATATATTTTTTTTACTGACTTTTTCTCTTCCTTAGTTTCTGTTCTTAAAAACTCTATCGATGATGCAAATCAAACGTGAAATTGGTATCTATTATTATGGGTAAGTTATGTGTCATAATAAAACAGAAGTCAAGCTTATTGATGTTAATTAGCTATTTCATCGAATAAGGTCAATTAACGAGTAATTGATTTAATTTAGAGTTTGACCACTGTTATATTTGACAAAAACTAGAGACAAAAGGAAACAATCGTTAGTAGGTACAAAATGTTATTCAAAAGCTCACGAGAAATGGGAAGATTTATGTAGGTATGTAAATAGGTACATATATCATTGTTGCCTAGTATGGATCATAAGTACATGTTCACCGAAATTCGTAATGTAAATAATTTTTTTGTAGCAGGCGCGGTCCAGGATTTCGTTCAGGTGGTAGTCTCATCAAAAAGTATTGAATAATACCGTTACTTAAAATTTGATCATAAAGCTCTTTTGCAGCATAAAATAAGCATGCTTTGTGTTGTTTTGCTTATGTAGCATTAGAGGAGGCCAACTGCAAATGTTGCTCTAGTTTTTTATATCCAGCAGACACTTGAAACCTTAAAAGTTCTCTGAAATATCCTTCGATCAAACTCAAGTCAGATTTGTTGGAAATTTCACTGTTATGAAGTATAGCTGTGTCCTTGAAATGATAAAATGTTGCCACCTAAGGAAGACAATAGTTTCTACCATAGGACGAAGGCGTTCCCTTCGTAGCTTAAATTGTGGCAACCAGCTATAGCTACTAAAAAAAAAAAATTAAAAATCATGGAACGATGAAACATTTTTTTTCGAAATTGCACCCATTGCCCCCTATGTATCCGCGCCTGTTTGGTGGTATGGTTGGGACGATATAGTTTTTGCCCAAGGTGGCAAGTATTTAAGCTACGCTACTGCGACTAGACTATGCACAAAACAAAAGTTGAGCTGGATGGATAGACCATCACCAATTAACATTTTAAGTCTCCTACTGGCTGCTGCACGCTAACAGATAACAAAGACCTACCAATGGACACTGCATTTAGAATTCTAAACACACACGAAGTTGGACCTTTTCGCATGAGCACTACAAAAATAAAAATAAAATACTTGACAATCTATGTGAACGTGGAAATGTACTAGTTCTTGTGATTGAAAACTAAAAAACACTAAACCATTTAATAATACGTGTTTATTTAAGAAATACATACAATACATATAGCTGAGGAAAATTCCAAAATTACTTAATAATATAATCGTTTATTTTCATTTCAATACAAATGGCTATTTGGTAATAGTTGAAGTAGATGTTATTACTAGATACCTACATTATAACCTACGCTTCGAAAAATTTAAACTACTTTTAAATTCGATTTATTTTTAACTAAATATCATACCTACAGTTACCAGGAAAGGGGCGATTTAATATTTTTTTTTTGTTATTGTTTTAATAGATTCAGTAATGTGTTGTAAGTATAATGTATCTTTTTTTATTTATTGAGTTAAAAAATTAGAATGTTCTGAAAAGTCTGAGATGGCTTACTGTTTGTCGTTCAGATCTTTTGTGTGATTTTCATTTTCTGAACCATAACGGACACCACACTAGTTTTGTTTTTTTTTTTTTTTTTTGCAGAAGAAACAACTCTTTTTCGTTTGTTTTTTAGTGTGCTTAACTCAAATCCGAAGAAATATCAGAGTAATTCACGTTTTTGAGATGTTCCCGTTTGAAAATTATAAAAATTGTTTTTTTTTTCGTTGTTTTCGAGGTTATGTTATTATAATACAAGGTAGTTAGTAATTAATTACGGGAATATCTAAAAAAAAAACGTGATAGATTAGTGCGACCAGGCGAAACGCATTAGACTAAAGATCACAACAAACTTTCAACTGAATTTATTCAATACAGTCCACTAAAACAAAAACAAAAATATTTCTGTCTTCAGATTCTAGTTCGCCAAAGCAAAAAGCATCGGAAAAATTTACTTTTGGTTTTCGGCAAAAATTGTGTTGTCCGGCGATGTCAACCTTCAAAGCTTTTTGCCATTTTAAGGTACCTATTTTTGTATCAAAATTTAAACAAGAAAGAGTGTGTTTCACTGTTTTTTTTAATCCACTACAATTATGAGATTAATAAGATTACCTATTTCATTGCTACTATTGAAAAACAGGTTACCTTATACCTATGGAAAGCTTTAGTCCAAACATCAAAACAAAACCGCTTTTTCGGGCAAGCTTTTCATGGTTGAGAAAAATGAAATTTGAAAGTTGCATTTTTGCTAAATATATTCATATATACCTAATCTCATAAAGGATTTCTATGAATGTGGTATCAAATATGTAATGTATTTACAAATTCAGTGGTCGAAGTGTCGGACAGACTTTTGGCGGTTAATATATAGGGCGAATGCGACTTTTATTAAAATGGTGTTTGTGGTATAAATATTGCGTTTAACTCGTGAAAGAGATTCTAAAGTGATATCCTTTAAAACTTTTATTTAATTTCAGAAAACTTTAGACATTTTAAACGCAAAGTAAAAAAAAAAATGTTTGACTCGCGGTACCAACTCTGTCTGACCACTGGATTCGTACAGAGTCCCAGTCTTTCGTAGAATTCCTTCCAGCCATTTCAAATTAATTTTCTTTTTCGGTTGCAAGGAATTTGTTAAAAATCTATTTTTTTTGTGATTGTACGTGTGCCATTTGACAGCAGTTTTGAAGCAAAGGTGTAAGCAATTAATTTGCGTGCACAAATTCTTTAAAAATAAAAGTGGAGTCAGTTTTACGATTTAAAACAAATATATTTTAGAGATGTGTTGCAAAACAAAAAGAAAACAATTGAGCGTCCATACAAGTAGAAAAAAAATATATTCCATCACGAAACCCAGCAATCAAGGACAGGAACGCATCGGCAAGCAGGGATACATGGAATCAGATTTTTATCACTTCCAATTAAATATCCACACTTATTTGATGAATAAAAAACATTTTTATACCTAGAATCTAGATATATTTGTATTAAATCTGTTTTAAAAAACAACGAAAGCTTTTGAATATTTGCATTTTTTAACACCAACCATCAAAAGCTTGTCCAAGTAAGCGAAAGCGTCGTTGAACGAACTTATTTTCGAAAAATTCTAAATTTTCTAAAATTGTTCAGAATTTCTGATTATTTTCATTTTTTATAGAATATTTTTTATATGGATCAATATTTCAAAACATTAATGTTTTGCACTCAAAAATGAACCCTATTTCTTCTATGTAGGTATATATCTATAATAATAACTTTCCTTCAAAGAGTCACCAGATTTGATCAAATCTAACGGGTTTTAAAGGTCTACGGTATACAGACATTTATTTTAAAAAAATTGTAAAAAGTAGGTATAAAACTCAGGTATCTATGGTCCGGTTCGTTTAATTTTCATAGGATGTCCTATGGATAATCAGCGATAAAAAATGTGTTTGATTCCGTCAAAAGGTGGGTGACACAAAAAATGACATCGGGGAATGACTATCCGAAAGGTGTTTTATGGGAATTAAATCGAAGTTCTTAGAAAATTCAAAGTAATATATGTACATATAATTTGACATGTATGTCCTTTGAAAAACATAGAGGACTAAACTTTTAAAATTTTTAAACCACACTATTTAATAAAAAACACTTGTTAGAGGAATGACATATTTCTTTGGACGAAAAACAAAATCGTGGTTCTGACTTTAAATATAAAGCAATAGTGATGAGTAGTTCTCAAACTTTTGAATCGATTTTCATAAAGAGCAATTTTATCCCTTTAAACAAAACAAAATGAGTTTTCTCTTTTGCACCTCACCTACATGTTTTTTTTTTTTTTATTCCAATGACCATTAAACTGGGTAAACTTACCAAAAAGTTCTTATTTACCAAAGTGGTAGCAACTAAAAATAAATTAACTATATTCTTCACGTGCACCCTTGTCATGTTTAAAAGACTGCATTATTAGATTTTTTGTACAATTTCGTTGCTAAAAGTCATTGAATTGAAGAAAATCGGTCGGGAACACGTCAGGGGAATGACATTTTCGGTGTTTAAATCCGGATAAGGGGTAGGATATTTTTTTAAACTTTTTTTTTGAAAGTTGCGCCCGTTAAAACAAGTTTGTTGAAATAAATTCTGCTAAAAACAAAAAAATATAATTTTTTTTTCGGTAAGAAAAGTGAAGGAATCCAAAATATTAATGTTTTGATATATTGACCCTTTTGCCTTCATTTTTTTTAAATATACGTTCAAAATTAAATTAAATTTATTACATTTATGTCGATTGAGAAATCGGATCTAAAACATATCTCGCTTTCTATTTCATTAAGTTTTTAATTTTCTTTTAATCCCGCTGTTGCAATAAAAATTAGTTGTTTTATTATTAAAAAAAATTTGCCACTTTTAAGAAGAAAAAAACTATACTTTTATGGTTAAATAAATGGAACTTTGGACATATCAAACAATCCCAGTCTCGTATGGACTAGAAAAATTTTCATATGCAAACATTTGTCCCCGAAACTTTATGCGCGTGTTCCGTACACCCAACTCAAACTAAGTTTTTTATTACTTCCTATTTTAACAAACTGATGACAAACAATACAATGTTTACACTAATGGCATTTTAAATTTCAATATGCATATTTATGTAATTTAAAAAAATTTAAACTTTTTGCCATATTGGTACCTATTTACAAAATCTAAGACTAGGCCAATAAATCTGTTTTCAAATTAAGAGAAATTTAAATAAAATTATTCTTTTTTTTTCACCTCAGCACTTCCAATGAACTTTTTGAATAGTCACAAACTGACTTCCAGGGGGGTCGAATTTCAATTCTGCATTTCCGCATTTCTGGACTTCATCCCTCTTATTTTAAGAAAATCATTGTGCGCTTAACTAGACTCACCAACGGCATATCCCGAACAACTTTACATAAATTTAATAATTATACTGAAGTGGAAATTATACTCCATGTTTGTTCCCAACAAATAAGCTACGAGGCACATACATTTAGTTATGCCATAAATTTTGTTTGCAAAATTGTATTCCGAATGAAATTAATTACATTAAAAGTAAAAAACACTTCACTAGACTATAACATGATGAGCTCATGTTAGTTTCCAAGTTTAAAACATGTATGAATTGAAAGACCAAAGAAAGACAAATTTTAAACTCAAATATTTTAATTAAACTAAGTATACATTGTTACATGGTCAATACAAAAAAAAAAATATTCAGACAAAATGTTCTGTTTGCCTGTCTGCATTTATTGTGTCTATTGTATGCAGCTTGTATATTTCAGAACCAAACAGTCTATGCAGCTGTTATTAGCGTTGTGCCTTGTACATATCAATAGACTGTAAATAATATGGAAAAAGCAAAATTGTCGATATCAGCTTTACTTGGTCTCAATGTACCAAGCCAACCAAGATACCCCAGTAACCGACACCCTTAAGCAAAATTTTGAGTTTAAAAATTCATAACATTCCCTGCACTGCATCGATCTAATGATTTTTAAATGATGTTCAACTCTTAACAATTTTCTTTAAAAATTTTAAGGTAATAAATATGTAAGAAATTCCAAAACTAAATAAATCATGAAATGGTAATACCTGACAAAGTTTTTAGTTACTGACACTGATGTTTTTTCAGTTGTCGACACCCCTAAAATATTAGTGATGGACACGCCTTTTTCTAAACTTTTAGAACTTATATTATTTTAATTTTTATTAAATAAATAAATATAATATACCTACACTTATAAACAAAACAAAAATAATGAAAAAGAAATTAATTTATTTAATAATAAGAAAAGATTACTAACTAAAATTTGGAGGGTTTACTGGTCAAGTTCTTAAAACCTTTTCAACTGTAAGTAATCAGATGGAAAAATAGAAAACAAAAACTTGCCAAATATACTTACAAAATTTTAGTTAGTAATCGGCCATCTGATCTGATCAGACGTTCTTATCTGTGCGGTACAAAAAAAAAAGTAAAGATTTATAAAAGAAATAGATCACCTTCTTCTGTTGAAGACATTTTGTCTTTCAGCACGAAAACACGCAAAATGAATTCGGAAGATAATAATTCTAAAAAGTTTGGTTACTACACTCCCTTGCAATGTGTGCTCGATGCAGACGACGACATCGAATGTGAAGATGTGGTAGCTCAACCAGCAGAAAAAAAAATTAAAATTCCATCAATTTGTGTTCTACAAAAAACTTGTGAAAATGTTCACTCTTTCCTTAATGAAATTAAAATTAAAGACTATAGCATTAAAAAAATGTCAATCGGCATTAAAATCAATTGTGAAAACAGTGATGATCACTCTAAAATCTGTTTAGCATTAAAATCTAAAAATATGCAATTTTTTACGCATGATCTTCCATCTGTGAGGTCTTTAAAAGTTGTACTCTATGGACTCGACGAAGTGCCAATAGAAAATCTAAAAACTGAACTTATTACTCTCGGTTTAAAGTGCCAAAACATAAAAATGATTAAAAAACAACATAGCCAATTCATTGATATTTTTTATATTGTTTTTCTCGAAAGTGGTTCCGTGAGACTAGCGGATCTTAAGAAAAATATTAAATCTATCTTTAAAACCCAAGTCAAATGGGATTTTGCAAGACGAAAAGCACAAACATTTACTCAGTGTTTTAATTGTCAGATGTTCGGCCACGGCGAAAAAAATTGCCACATTAAAACTCATTGCGCGATTTGCTCTGAGCCACATGAAACAAGCAAATGCAGCTCTAAGAACATCAAGTGCGCCAACTGCAACGAAAGCCATACTTCAACTGATCCTACTTGCCCAAGCAGAAAAAATTTTTTTGAATTGAGAGCAAAGCTCTCTGCAAAAAATAAAAGACAATCGACTTCGACAACTATAATACCAAATAACCAACAAAAAATGTATGTACATAATGTCTCCGATTTCCCCCCACTTCAACGTCACCATAAAGGTCCCACACAAAATTTACCGGTGTCAAATGCAACAACCGAAAACAATGTGTGGACTAACAACATGAACATCGACACTGGTCCACAGAAGGTAAATGACCTCTTCTCTATGGAAGAAATCAATGCTCTAACTGCCGAGATGATTACGCTTCTTGGTAAATGCAACAATAAAGCTGATCAATTCAACACAATTGCACAATTAGCTATTAAGTATCTTTATAAGTCCAAGTAATGAGTGAGACATCTTTGAAAATAATTTGTTGGAATGCTAAAAGCATTCGATGTAAAAATATTGAATTTTTTGCGCTTTTAAGCAAAAATAAAGTAGATATCGGATTAATTTCAGAAACATGGCTTCGTATTGATGATAAGCTATCAAATAGGGAGTACTTTTGTTACCGTCTAGATAGAGAGGAGAGAAGGGGTGGTGGTGTTGCCGTGGTAGTCAAAAGAAATATTCAACATAAACTACTTCCAATTATTAATACTAAAGTTATACAGAGTCTTGGTATTGAAATTCCATTCTCCAATGGCTCTTTATTAAAAGTTTTTGCTGCATACTTTCCGGGTGGTCCTGTGTCAGCACAGACAAAATATGATTTGAATAATGATTTAAGAAAGTTAGTAAGTTTTAACGATATGTTTTTAGTGGGAGGTGATTTTAACTGCAAACATAGGAATTGGGGTTGTATAAGAGCAAATTCATGGGGAAATATACTTGCTAATCTAAGTGCAACACATCCTTTCGATATTTTGTTTCCCCCCCACCCAACACATTATCCTCCTAATAACCGTGCTAACCCATCAACGTTAGATTTTTTCTTAACTAACACACCGGGGTTGTTTAACCAGCCTATGGTATTAAATAAATTAAGTTCTGATCACCTTCCTGTATCCATTAGCTCATTTTCTTCGCCAGTATTTAAAAGAAATGACGTTTTTGACATCAAAAATGCAAATTGGGCTACATTTAAGAGTCAAATGCGTCGAAAGATAAGAAATATTCCTAATTTATATACCAATGAGATTAACCAATTACAAATAGATGAAAATGTTTCTTCGTTTACTAGTGCTATCATTGAAAGTGTTGAACAATCGGTCCCGTTAAAGCAAGTAAGATTTAATAGTGCTAATGTATTGCCTTCAAATTTAGTTCAGCTCATTAAAATAAGGAACAGTTACAGAACAAGGTGGATAAGGACGAGAAATGAGTATTTCTTAACTGAAACGAAAATCCTAACAAAATTAATTAAAGATGGGATAGCAAACTTTAGGAACATGGCCTGGAATAACAAACTGAAAGGACTTGAAAAAGGTGGCAAACCTTTTTGGAATATTGTCAAAGTAATAAAAAAACCTAAGTTTAATATTCCTGCATTAAAACTTGGTAATGGATTGTTTACAGTGACTGGTGAAGAAAAGGCAAATGCCTTAGCTGAAACTTTCACTGTGAATTCATTAACAAGTAATTTTAGACCTAACAATAATATCGAATCTCTTGTTTCTCATTCTATTAATGTGATCAATTCAAATTACGAGTATGCTAATGATGGACTCGAATATGTTTCATTTGATGAAGTAAACAATGCACTTCTTTGTTTAAAAACTCGAAAGTCTTCTGGCTTTGATAATATAAAAAATTTATATTTAAAATACCTACCCAAGTGCGGAAAAAAATTCTTACATAAACTATTTAATTCATGTATTAAATTGGGCTACTTTCCCGATCAATGGAAAAAAGCTAAAGTTATTCCCATTTTGAAGCCAGGTAAAACTGCTAGCATCCCTACTAGCTACCGCCCTATAAGTCTGCTTAGTTCTCTGAGTAAGTGTTTCGAGAAAATTATCAAAAACAAACTAATGAAACACATTAATGAAAATAATGTTTTGCCAATTGAACAGTTCGGTTTTCGTGCATTCCATAGCACCGTACACCAAATTCATCGTATAACTAAAAACATTAAAACAAATTTTGTAAGAGGAAAAAGTACTGGTATGGTCCTATTAGACGTGGAAAAGGCCTTTGATACTGTCTGGCACGACGGACTCCTGCACAAGCTTTTAATGTTGAACTTTCCCATGCATCTTATACAAATTATTAAGTCCTTTTTATCGTCAAGAAGTCTCATTGTTTGTCTTAATAATAACTTTTCAGAAACATTTCTTTGTACATCAGGAGTACCCCAGGGATCTGTTCTTGGTCCGATCCTATATACTGTTTTCACATCGGACTTGCCTTTTATACCAAACTGCGAAAGAGCTATTTTTGCTGACGATACCTGTATTTTTTCTTCAGATTCACTTGGTTCTATTATTGGAACCAATTTGCAATCTGCTTTAAATACACTCCAAAATTATTTTAATGATTGGAAGATTAGAATAAATGCTACAAAGACTCAGGCTATCTTTTTTACTCGAAAAAGAAAAGCCTGTTTCTTGCCAACCAATTCCCTTTCAATCAATGGATTGGAAACCGACTGGAAATCCAGTGCAAAATACCTTGGTGTCTATTTGGACAAAAAATTAACTTTTGGACTTCACGTACATGAAATTATAAAAAAGATAAATAAAACTATTAAAATACTCTACCCTTTTATAAACAGGAAATCGAAACTAAGTCAAGAAAATAAAATAATAATTTTCAAAGCGATTTTTCAAGCAATCATGTTTTACGGATCACCCGCTTGGGGAAATTGTGCAAAAAGCCATATACGAAGGTTACAAATATCGCAAAACAAGCTCCTAAAAATGATTTTGAACCTTCCTTGGTGTTTTTCAACTAATGAATTGCACATGTTAGTTAATGTTGAATATGTTTTTGACAGAATATCGAAATTAAATGAACGATATAACATTTCTTGTGCTACATCCGACAATATTTTAATCTCAAATTTAGCTTCTTAATAATAATATTAATATAAGACTGATTTTTTGTTATGTGATTATTTCCTTTATTATTAACTTCCTTAATTATTTACATTAATTAATTATTTAGTTATTGATTAAATTATTTATTTATTTATTTATTTATTTATTTATTTATTTATTTTTTTATTTATTTATTTATTTATTTATTTATTTATTTATTTATTTATTTATTTATTTATCTATTTTTTTATTTATTTATTTATTTATTTATTTATTTATTTATTTATTTATTTATTTATTTATTTATTTAATTATTTATTTATTTATCTATTTATTTATTTATTTATTTATTTATTTATTTATTTTTGTTTGAATCTATTTATTTATTTATTTACTTACTTGTTTATTTATTTATTTATCTACATACGTTTTATGTGTTCATGTATTCAATATTTGTTTATTTAATTATTTATTAATTATTTGATTTCCTTAAACTGTTTGTTACCTAATCTTTCTATAAATGGTTCTTAACTTTGTAATAACTAAATAAGATGTAAAAGTTATTTTTGATTACTTATTGTTGGTTTTCGTTTATAAGCCACCCCTTCTCTCCAGCTCCACATCTATCACTTGTGTATTATTTATTTATTATTATTATTATTATTTTTTTTTTTTTTTAATGAAGGTTTTTAAAGTAGCTTTTCCTTCAATTCGACAATCAAAATCACATTATCTTTAAAAATTAAATGTTTACTTGGCAGTAGTAAGGTAGTTTATATACCAATCTCTGTAAATTGTGCAATATAGATTTAAGAAAAAAAAAATGTAATATTTTGGCTACAATAAAAAATTAATTAAATAGAATTGTTTTTCATAATTTGGAGATGTTTCGACATAACTCTAATTATTTAAAATATTTGATATTAAACTTTCATAAACTTAGAACTTGGCGTACTTTTAGATCTCATTACTTTTTATGGTTGACTTATTACATACAGGTTTTTTGTATACATGTGCTGTGCAACTTGGCTCATTTTTAACATTTATATTATTAGTGTGATCATGCTTGCCGGATTCTTCTTCTTTGTACCTACTGATTTTATTTTGGCATTTTGAAATAAAAGCCTGATTAAAAAATAAACGGTTTGTAAAAAACAACACAAATAGCAGTTTGAAAATAATTACAGCAAAAAGAAGGAAAATTATGATGGTGTCCACAACTAAAATCCCAAAAATGTCCAACACCTGTGTCGGTACGGTATCTGAATTTATTGAACATTTTTTTTTAGTTATGGGCACCCCACATTGAATTAAATTATTTTATTATTTTAAAGCTGGCCATTCACGATCGAGCCAAATGGCTCGGTGCCAATTGGACTGGTGGATTTATAATCTGCTGAAAGTCTAAATGGCTCGGCCGAACTCATTTACATGATGCAATTTGTCTCGGACGAGCCATTTGGATCTATCTATAATAAGAAATTTATAAAATGATCCACTAATTAATACTCTTTAACAATATTCAATTTTCATTTATGTACAAGACACAGATATATTGTTAAAAAATGATTTATACGGACGTGTTTCTTAAGGAAATATACAAGTTTTATGTATTATACAGAGGTCCCAAGTCTACTTCTTTTATCACACTACAAGGAATAACTACAAAATATTAAGTAAAGTCTTTTCTTATGACATTTACATGCCTGAACACGTTAAAAATGGCTTCCAAAGCATCCAGCCACAGGAAACCTAACGGAGAAATAGTGACAGGTGACCATAACTGAGATAATGTCGGTCACTAGGTAGTTTACCCTACACTTTTTTTATATTACCTGCTAAAATTGACGAACAAATTACTACTTACATATGTCATTGATAGGATCAGTAAAAATTTATACATTTTGTTCCAGTTTTTGTATTTTGTAGTAGCCGTGGCGTGATGGTTAGTGCGATGAACTGTCATGCCGGAGGTCTAATGTTCGATCCCCAGCCTCGCCACCTATTTATTTAAAAGAAAAAACGACTACTGCCTCTTGCGAGGAATTGACAAATCCTCCAAGATTATCTCCTGTCACAGAAAAGTGCCGCTCGTTAGCCGTTCGGATTCGGCAATAAACTGTAGGTCCCCTCCATTCCTGCAGACACGCACACAGGAATGGTTGAGAGTTGTAAGTCACTAGGCCCTAGTTCTTCATGAGCTGTTGTGCCACCAAATTTATTTTTTTTATTTTTTGTATTTCAAATATTACATTCTATAGTCCACTATTAAATTAAAGACACCAGGCAACACTTTGACTTGAGTTGATTCATCATTTTCTTCTTCGTTCAAAAGTTTGTTATAATTTACTGGTTACATTTGTTTGACCATTATCAATTTTGTCTCGAGGTTTCTGAGGAGGAAAGTATTGGTATATTTGCATATTTTATTCAGATCGTTGGCGTTGTTTCGCATAGCAACTTCAGCAATTTTTGGGAACGCTCGTGAATCGAAGTATTCTAGGTCCCCATAAAAATCCTTATGTTGCGCAAAACGTTTTTCAATTGTTTTGATCATTTTGTCAAAAATTACATTAAAATTGTTTATCTCAAATTTCCTTTTAATTAGCCAGTTCAGGTTTCTCAAGCTCACTGAGATCTCAGAGATCTCAGCAATCTCAGAAATCTGAACGTAATTCCTCAGTGAGATTTCTCACTTTTGCTGTCAAAAAACTGAGACTAATATTTTTTGGATTCGCTTGCTCAATTATTTTTTGTCGCAGTTGATTAATTAATAAAAAAGAGATGGAAATTGATTTTGACTTCTAGCGGAGAAATTTTGTTCAGGTTTCTCCTTCTGCTCAGTGGAGCTGACAGAGCTTGCTCAGTGAGATCTCAGTGAGATCTTAGAAACTTGAACTGGCTAAATAAATCCTTGACAGAACTTTTGTTTTTTCTACTTCGTTGAACAGGCAGTGTTTTTTCTCTTCAAGAAAAATGTGGTAATTTTGTAAATGCCCTCATTAAGTGCCAGTTGTACAATCGTGGTTCAAATATTGATCCAGGTTCAAGAATTTTAAATAGCCGATTTCGGTGGATTAACTGGGGTTAGCTGATGGTTCCGGGCAATAATTGGGTATTATCACATACTGGAACCTTGAACCATATTTGAACCTTAGTTAACCCGCCGAAATTGGCGATTTAAAATTGCTGAGCCACGGGTTAAATATTGAACCATTACTATACAACTGGCCCTAATTATTTTAACGAATTCGCCAGCACATTTTTAAACATTCTGAGAACCTTCAATTTAACACGTAGTTTTTTAAGTAGTTCAATCATAGCAATCTTAGTAGCCGGTGGCCTAATGGTTAGTGTTTTGGACTGTCATGCCAGAGGTATGGGTTCAATTCTTGTGGTGGAAACTTTGTTTATGACTTTGATTTTATAAAAAAAACTATAGCCCTTAAAACTGCGTTTAAATAAAGTTGATACCTTGTCATAGTCTTGAGATATTCAGTTTCTAGCCTGTTCAATTTTTCCTGCCCATGAAAAGAGCGACAGCAATAAGAATCAATAAAAATTCAACGCGAAATCAAAAAACGGGCTCTATTATGCATACAAAACCGAGGAGAATACTTTAAACACCTGTTAATTAATATATTACACATTTAAAATAAAAATTATCTAAAACCGCACAAAATCTTTTTTTATTCATAGCATTTGGTGATTAAGGAAAAATCCCCTTTTTTATAGGTGTGTGATAGTTTCTGTGTTTTTTCTGTGTGACAGTAAACTCATATGTTATATATGGGTTTACTGTTACCATTTATTTATATGAGTTTCCAATGTGTAGCGACATTATAGTTTTTAAACAGGATGACAATAATATTCATGCGATCCTATTCGTGCTTCTTATTTTTTATTGTTTATACATTAGGTACAAGTTATTTCTTTATTTTGCATTTAATTTAACTTGTATTTGTAAATTTTAAAATCATATGAGAGTATGAACGTTTTACGATTTATGGTACATTTTTAAATAATAAGAGATTTGTCCTATTATAATTCTTGCGTCACTGTGGGCAGACATTATATGCAAGGAAAAAAATGTTTAAAGCTTGTCCAAATGAATTTTAACATCATTTTATAAATTTTAGGCTTGTATATTTTTAATGCTCGGATAAAGCTTTTTCCGTGTACCACCACTTTTAATATTTCAATCTAATAAAATGTTTTTTGATGAAAAAGAAATAATATAAATTAACGATAATGGCTGCGTAAAGCACCATGTCTGGAGGGAGTGATTAAAATTATGATTGATGTATTATGTCCTTGTGGTAATATATTTCAGGTTTTCACTGTATCATAATATAGGTGAAAAAAAAACTAACAATGTATATCTCTTGGTATAATTTATATCATTATGATTATCGAAATTTCTGGCCATTATCATTAGTGATATGTTGTAGTCATTACTTTTTTATACCTTTCAAACACATTGTTAAGGTATTAAGAAAATGTTATAGTTTGTACATTGGATGGAATAAGAACCTTTTTTTTTTTACAGCCGTGTACTAGTTGTGAGTTATGCGTTGTGCCTTGCTTTAATATTTGAATGAATTGCATCTTCAATCCGGAAGAGGAAGAACAAGACAACTCAACAAGAGTTGGCAATTTTTAACATTAAAAATTTGAGCTTTTTATTGACAAATGTATCCGTACCTACCGAACTACATTTTTAATATGCTCGGCGTGAAACTTTGAATACAATGCCTGAATAAACAGAGGTTGATTTTCCCAAAAACATTGACTAAAAACAATCGATTTGTTATTTGTTTCGATGCCAAGTTATTAACAATGAACATGAGCGTATTTAGATAGAACATGAGCGTATTTAGATAGCAAACATTTCGTCAATTGATGCGTCTCGAAGCTATTGGTGAGCACGGCAGTACAAATTTTGGTATGCGATAACAAGTGGCTTTACTTTGTTTTTATTTTTTTATTTTGAAATCGGTTGCTTGTGTTAATCATAGAATAATTATTGTTATAATTTTTTTTCAGATATTTTAAGTATGGGGCAAATTGTTCATCTGTGTAAATAATGACTTTTGGGACTTATCGAAAAATCGTACTTTCTTGTTTAATAAAGGAAAAGTTTGTCCTCTGGGCACCACTTAGCAATTTAATTAAGCTTTTAATTTACCTTAAAGTATTTGAATTAAGAATCAATCAAACACCACTGCGACTTTTCTATACAATGACAACTCAGGATATTAGGAACAGTGAAAATAACAATTATTGTAACGAAAAATTAAACGCATCTTCACATGTAATAAGTAAGATACTAATGGTACGAACTCGAGATTTTGTCAAACGAACTCGAAGTTTTGTCAAACGAACTCGAGATTTTGTCAAACTTGACATATTACGATGATAGGGAAGACGAAAAAAATGGATCACGCAATTCTCTCCGTCTGTCTGCCTTCTCATCTGTTCGACTACAGCCTGGATGGATCATATTGTTTTATGTAGCCTCTATGCAACCAACGTTGCATAAATTCCTATTTATAAAACATTTTGTTATGACAAATAAAGGACCAAAAATGGGAAATCTAGTACGTGTAACCTCCACAACTGACAACCAAAGCTCAGCTTTAAATCGTAAAAAATCGATGAAAATATTGTGCCTCTCCGATTGCATTCTTTTTTAAATTCTGTTAATATTATTGTAATTATTGTTCTTTGTGTAATTTATGAGTTTGAAAATAAAGTTAATAATGTCTTTCATATAATATATGTAAATCACGTTTGATTTATTAAAAGAAATTTTTTCACAAAATGTTTTTATTAAGAAGAATAGGCATTGATTAGGGCGGCATTATTTTGGCATATGTGGGACTTATGGCCGATTTTATAAAGCCCATTTATCCATTAAAGAGGCTTCTAAATCTTTAAATGACATTTGTTCCATACAAAATACGTCATTTATAAATTTAAAAGCTTGTTAAATACTGATGAAATCGGACATTAGAATCAAAATGAACCTATAAAGTTAGAACTTAAAACAGAGAAAAAGGGCAAAAACATAAATTCATTAATTTATACTTTCAAAGTATTTTTTTTTATAAAAAAAAGTTTACAATGATTTTAAACGTTGTATGGAATTTTTTTCACCGAAATCACAACAATTTTTTTTTCTTCAGAATCTAAAAGGGCTTCTTTTTCTAAAATACATATTTCTGTAGAAATCCAACAACAGCCAATTTCTTCACAGAGTCCTAACGCTAGTTCCGGTACTAGTCCTTAAGTTAGTACCTACTCAAATCGGTATTAACTCATTTTTTCACACAAGTACTAAGGCTTAGTCCTGTCAATTATGTACCGAGTACTAGTTCGGACTCGGTTTAAGCTGGGACCTCGAAATCGACAGTCTAGCAGGTTAATACTCAAATTAGAGCAATTAATTTTCATTTCATTTGGTTTGACCTGCATGTTGTTCTGAAGAAAAAGGTAATAAATGAGTTTGTTTTGAATTTGTGAACAACGACAACAACAACTTAAAGGCGCTACCACCAATTGCTTTGAAATGAAATGAAATTGACGGAATAAAGAATGATCAAGTCTTATAAACTGACATTCTAGTATGAATAGTACAATAATAATAAAAAGGCGTTTGTTTTTGTTAACATTGTTAATTTTGATTCTAGTTCTTTTTTTTTCAACTTTGTGTAATCGGTCATGTTCTTGTGTAAAAAATGGATTTAGTTTTTGGTCGTGGCAACTTGTTTCGCGATTTCGAAAACTATGAAGAAGGAGAGGATGTCTGCTCCTAGAGATATTGCTCAGTTTTGATAACTACTTGACCATTGATTTTTTATAAATAAATGTAATATGAGCGTTTTTTCTAGTTTTATTGGTTTTTAGATTTTCAACTTTTCAAAAATAGTCAAGACGTTCGATGCATATAGCGGTTGCCGATTTTATGAAAATATTGGCAACCAAAATTTTGCATGGCATAATTGCGAAATTTGGATAAAAGCTAGCAAAATTTTAAGAATTTGAAATGGCTACTTATGTATTTTACCGATTCCTTGGCCCTCGACCTAATCGGAAAATATCGTTGGCGGACTTAAAAACTTCACGAAAACTGATGTAAATATTAATTAAATATATAAAAATTATTTTTAAAATGCCAAAATGTTGTCCAAATCGATATTACACCAGTTTTAGACGTATTAAGTTCGTAGTACCGCTGTGTGAACTTAGATCGAGTACTAAGGCTGTGAATAAATGCTTAGGTACTAACTTTTCGTCAGGATCCAGTACCAGTTAGCTAACTTAGAAAAAATTGGGCACAAGTCTTTCTTTTGGCAGGATGTTTTACGACCGTGTCAATGTCCACCGTCTTTGCATTCACTACTCGTACTTTTGGTCAAAAATAACTATTGAATTTATGCTATATAGTTGGCATTAATTGCCGCAGATATGCCGTGAAAAGAATAAAATTTCCGCGACACTTTTTCTTCCAAAAATGCCCAAAAATGGTTTTCAGACTAAATCTTCATATAAAGTTAGTATGACGGTCTTTCCACATTGGCGATTGATACAAATTGGTAGTGTATCGATACAAAAGCTTATTGCGAGAGTCTATTTAAAAAAAAATACGGTTTATTTATAATGTTGTTATTTTGACAATCTTATGGTTACAATTTTATAGCTTGACTATTTTAAATTTGTACTGATTTGTTTCGAATACTCTCGAAATAAGGCAATATTGCGCAGATTATAGTTGTTGTTTTTTTTTTTTTCAATTTTAATGCGACAAACTGTAAAGCTGTGATGTACAGATTTTTACATCTAACTTATATATGCTGATAAAAAAAAGTACGTATACGCCACAGTGACTCCGCTAATGCTTATTTTGTATTATTTATATTAAAGAGTCTGTAAAGTTACACATAGGTATACTAAAAATAGGCACAGATCTATAAAGAGGATTTTTTCACCTTTTTCTCTTCTTATATCCGTATGTAATAGGTTACAAATATCCCAAAAAAAAAATGGGAACAAAAAAACTTATCAGTTTGTAACACGTTTGGCTACATAAAATTCAGTTTTTTGTATTATCTAGTCCATTGCGAATTGAATATATTCACAGCTAAGACAGGACAGCTATAAATAAATAAATTTGGTGGCACAAATGGCTTATGAAGAACCAGGTCCTGGCGCCTTACAACTCTTAACCATTCCTGTGTGCGTGTCTGCAGGAATGGATGGGACCTACAGTTTAATACCGAATTCGAACAGCTTAGGTGAGCGGCACTTTTCTATGACAATAGGTAGTAGCTCCGAAAAAAAACTTAAGGTGGAAGCGGCTGGTATTGAACCCCAGACGTCTGGCATGACAGTTCATCGGCGGTTGGAAGGTCGGTAACAACCATTTTTGGCCATTTTTGAGAGACCCACTGTTGCGGCAATTTTTTCTTTTCACGGCATATCTACGGCAGTTAATTTGAACGATATGGCATATTTCAAAGTTATTTAAAAAGTATCATGCTAACTTTTTATAAAGTTAGCATGACATCAATTTTTGGGAGAACTAGTGGCGCTGCAATTTTTTTCTCTTCACGGAATATTTACAGCATTTATACCGCAAATTCTGTGACAGTCGAAAGTAACTTTTTCTAAAGTTAATAATAATATTTAAATTACATATGTACCTTGATAACTTAAAGGCTGGGAAAGAATGAAATAAGCGCCACCCTCTTATATTTTTGTTTTATTTGACTCACAAACGTCAAAGTGACATTTCGGTACAAAAATATCCTTATATAGGCACTATTAAACCTCCAAACGCGTTAAGCTTATAATGTTATAATGCCTTTATTCAACGGTTGCATAAGTTTTATAAATACATACCTAACATTTTGGCGTTTAGGGGCATTAATGCGTTTATAAATAAGGCTGTAAGTACTTATCTAGCGTTTTTTGGAAATTCCGTTATTTTTTATATTATATTCGCCAAAAGTTATTTTTTGTTCATTTACGGCTTTTTAAGACCAAAAATTGAAAAATTGCATTATAAATTGGTTTTTACCTATTTAATTTTATAAAAACTTAAAAACTTGGAATAAATTCCCCAAGTAACATTTTTGCTATAAAGCTAAAGCCCTCTTGAAGAGAACTTCAAGACCGTTATCAGACTGATGAAAGCCTTAAATGGCCTAGTTATGAAGGCTCTTCATACTTATAGCAGTATATTTATTCTCCTTATGGGATGACAGACGCCGCTTTGTAAAGCTGCTTAACTCTTGCTAAGAGACTGCGTGTTTTCCCATAGAACGAGTATGCGTATCTTCGCAACCTTAAAAAAAAATTATCTTACGTTTTATATCTATTTCTTTGAAAGAGAACGAGTATGCGCATTTTCGCAATTTTAAAAAAAATAATCTTACGTTTTATATCTATTTCTTTGTGTGTGTGCGTCATGCTCTCATATCAAAAAAAAACTTATGATGCGAGTATTTGTCGGGAAAGTAAATTCACATAGGTATATTAATTGTGATAATTGTGGCATAATGTAAACTAAAATCTACTAATTTGCACATTTTGCTTCAAAAAATAACACGCAATTTCTCTTATACTGCGTAAATATTCTGCTGCCTCCATTTAGCAAATAAAGACAAAACACAAAAAAAAAAAAATTAACTTGCATATTTTTTTCAGTATATCTACTTATAGATTAAATCAGAATACTATTATTGCATTGGGTGGTAAATCCAATATTAAAGAAATATTCAATATTAAAGAATATTCAAACATGGAGGTTCATTGAATTCTGTATGCAACTAACATTTCTGAACACCTTTTTAATATAAAACTATAACCATTGTGTGTTTACATAACTTGCACATAATTATCTACACAAAATACATTTTTAAGATTTTAGTCACAATAGAAAACCAAAAAATATTTCACTAAGACCATATTTTTATTTTACGGTAACCCTAACAATAAAGAGAAGACTTTTTATTCGTATTGAAATTTGGTTGCTGTTCAGCGATACTGCACCTCTTGGTTTAACATCGTGATGAGACCTTTATTATATTTACACAGTAAGTAAGAGAGCTAGAAGACACTTTTTATGAGCATTCAATGCTCTTATGAGACTTCAGTTTGACGTTTAGCAAGCAATCGAAACACTTGCTATGAGAATTCAAATGCTCTTATGGGACTACGAAGAACAAATATCTGTGGTGCGTTCTTTTTTTTATGCATTCTAACTATTGCTGATGTATGAAAAAAAATCTAGATTTCTATTTTGAAACAATGGCGCCAAATTTTAAACAGTCTGATGTTAATGTATTAGCATGATACTACTTAACAATTTTCTAACTTTAAAACTCTTCATTAAAATATTCTTAGTTTTAAACATTTTCTAACTAGTATCATAATAAACCTATTTTTCTTGCTGAACACGCCTAAAACAGTGACAGTTCAACCCATTTTTGCAATTGTAGCTGCCAAAGTGACACTTGGATTTAGTATGATACTAAAAAGATAAAATAGCCATTTGGCGATTTTAACTTTAGTAAAATGTTAAAAAGATAATTAGTTTAAAATATAACTCGTTTAAAAAGATAACTCGTTTAAAATTTGGAAAAGACTGTTTTTAACTTAGCATCATACTAAAAATGCTTTAACATCATACTAAATCGTCTAAAATTTTGCGCCAATGAAATTACATCATGTCATCATAATTATTGGAAATATATTAAGTTTAAAATAAATAAATAAATTTGATGGCACAACAGCTCATGAAGAACTAGGGCCTAGTGACTTACAACTCTCAACCATTCCTGTGTGCGTGTCTGCATGAATGGAGGGGACCTACAGTTTATTGCCGAATCCGAACGGCTAACGAGCGGCACTTTTCTGTGACAGGAGATACTCTTGGAGGATTTGTCAATTCCTCGCAAGAGGCAGTAGCCGTTTTTCTTTTAAATAAATAGGTGGCGAGGCTGGGGGTCGAACCTTAGACCTCCGGCATGACAGTCCATCGCACTAACCATCACGCCACGGCTACTATATATATTAAGTTTGGTATTAGTTTAATCTCTTGTGAGAATAAAATTGATGACAACTACTGACGCAACAGCAATTTAAGATATCATGCAAATTTTTTGATACTCATACTTATTAAAACAATGTGCAAGTGCTTTTACATATTACCATTAACACTTTTATTTGATGCTTCACTCGAATCGGGTGTATTTTTGAAAATCTGGAAAATGTCTTTTATAATTCCAGTCCACAAAGCTGGTCCGAAGCAGGATGTAACCAGAGATCTGAAATAACTGTTGACCTTTATTTTCAATTGGTTTCTCTCTGAGAGTTACCACATTTCTTTAAGAAGATTTCGGTTACGGTTTGAGATTTATTTATTGAAAAACAAAATATCGGTTATCGGTTGAGATTTATTTTTTATTTTTTAAAATATCTCTCAATGGTTGAGTTTTTTACGAAAAAATTAATGGAAAAGGTCAACCTTTAAACTTTTTCGTAGAAATTAAATCAAAAATGGTTAATTCGAACAAAAAATTTTAATAATATAACTAAGCGACCTAGCGACTTCAAAAATGCATATTCGTAATCTAGAAAGTGCCACCTTTTCAATTGATGCATGTCATTATATGAAAAATCGACTTTTATCTTTAAATACGATTTGCGGCTAAACTAGATGTGCTAAAGGCATCAAAGTTTGCATCTTTAAACTTGACTTGCGGCTAAACTAAGTGACCTATCGACTTAAAAAATACATATTCGTGACCTAGGTAGCGCCAGTAGTTCTAAAAAAATCAATAAAAAAGTTGGTAAAAAAAGTTTGTTTTTTTTTCAAAAACTTTCAAAAAAGGCCGGGCAAGGTGCCTCTAATAAAAAAGATTGTAAAGAGAAATTAAATTTTTGGTTAATGAGTATTTTGGTCAAGAAAACTGTTCACATTGGCGCCTGCCTGGCGACTGATAAACCCCTAAGCGGAGCAACGGATTTGTATGTTTTTATTAATTTATGGTATTAAATTTCGCTAATGATAAACTCTCAAGGTTTTTTTGACCCAAGATTTTTAGTGACAAAAAATAAAATTTAAAGATGAAAATTCCCTTTTAATTTTGAATTCAGTCGCTGGGACGCCAAGCAAATATACCAGGAAACTTGATGATGATGACTAAAAAGCCTAATAAGCTGCATTTCAGCATGCAGTGCTAACGAAAAACTGAGGGCCATACTAAGAGACATTCTGATTGATAAAATTGCAGATGAGATTTATTTTTTTCTCTCAGCGATTTCTCTCACTGGTTGACCGTAACATAAAAAAAAAACAAAATAAAGGTTTCGCTCAAACCTTGACCGAAAAACTTTTTTTTTAGAATAAAGGTTATTTTGTGACTTTTATTGAAAATAGCAACAAATAAGAGTTATTAAGGGACCTTTCAAAAGGTAAAGATTTATTTCTGATCTCTGGCATGTAACAAATTATCGACCAATTTGCAAACTTTCCGTTATTCCCAAACTTTTTGAGAAAAAGTAATAATTTCACCCCATCAACATGGTTTCGTAGCTGGGAAATCTACCACAACAAATCTTATAATTTTCTGCAACAAAGTGGATCGCAATGTGATGTTATCAATACAGATTTCGCCAAAGCCTTCGATAAAGTGAAATATGCTCCGTATCGGAGCATGGTGTACCTAAAAACTGTCTTTTTTTTTAATGTTTCACAATGCCAAGTTATGTCCTACTACCGTTACCATGACCCCTGTGTTTTACACTTATAAAATTAATAAATGATACACCACTTGTTCGAATAACTGACAAGAAAGATCTCGGTGTCATATTTGATCAAAAATTAAACTTTGACCTTCATTATCGACTACATCGTAGCTAAAGCTAGCTCCATGCTGGGTTTTATATCGAGGACTTCTATTGAGTTCACTGAACCATACACACTGAAATAAATTCCTGTTTAATTGCTCCTTCAAGGTGTCTGTCATACAGGTGGGTGACGTGACAAAATAAGACCAACTTTTAAATTTGGCGTTATTTCACTTTTAAAATAGAAAGAAGGCCAAATTGGCTTTATTTCTATTTCCAAAATGAATAAACGTCCAAATTTGCATGGAAATAAAGCCAAATGTTAGGTCTGCTCGTGTACTTCCCAAAACAGACAGATTTTTTGTTTGTAAACAATTTTGCCTTGATATCAGCACCTGTGTAATAAAATCAATAGTTATTATGGAGTTAAGATATAAAATCAGAAAAAAAGGCGCTACAGAGTACCCCCTAATGAATTAACTACACCTTAAATCTTGAATACAGTGGCAGGAGTTATGACACAGAAAAAAACTCCTAATTGTTAGGCTTGGCCACGCGGAGGAAAAGTTGAGTAGATGTTTCAATAAAAATTATTTTTGACAAAATTAAATCTCGAAACCTCTATAGAAATAGTCTTGCTGTGAAACTAGCTTTGAGTGTGTCATTAATATGGCTATATAAGAATATAAAAACAGAAATAATAAATCACAGAAATTATAGGCTGTCCAGAAAAATTAAATCTGAGCCATCCCAGAATTCCCAGATATTTGAACCAACAATTTCTCAGCTTTTTGTGGTCACTTCTGTATCTTTAAGTGTACTAACAAATTTCTGTTCAATTTAGTAATTCCATCATTTTCTGAAATTCTTCCAAACCACGAAACCACGCTCAAAGTAATCTTGACTTGTAAAACTAAAATCAGCCGCTGCAGATTTTACATTGCAAAGAAAACAACCCAAATTCAGATTTGAGGATTTTCAAAAAAAAAATTGTACCTATTCAAAAGTCTGCAATATTTTCAAAACCTTTTTCAGTGCAGGCATCTATTTAAGATATTTAGTTTTACTATAGGCCAGAGGATTTTTTGTTAGCTTTATTAAAGGATTCTTTAAAAGATTTATCATTATAATTTAGCCGGACTGTCCCGCCCAAAGTGGGACGTATATGGTCACCTTAGATATAACATATCAGACCAGAGCACGTTCGTGCGAAGCAGTTGTGATTTTATTTTATGTCCATTAATGATCTAACAAAGTGATTGAAATCGCTTGTCTTATGTGGTTTCAATTGGTCATTATCACAGCTAGCGATGTTGAATCGACTACCTCAAGTTAAAAAAAAAAAAACTAACTAAAACACAAAGACAATGCTTTCCCTCTGAAGACCAAGTAAAAATAATTGAAATAACTGCTACAATGCCAGCATCGGCAATAACAGTCAGCTGGGGATTGATTAGTTGGATCTGGATGTCGATTACACAATTCACAGCAACAAAAAAAAGGAATCGACCCAAATCGAATAAAAAGAGAATGCGTCAATAAAATATTTAAATTGAATTTAGGTAAGTAAAGGGGCGTATTTACGTTGAAGGGCCGAAACAATGAAAATGTTGAAGGTCGTTTGCCTTGACCGGAACGCTGAAAAATATTGAATGAAAAAAATTAAAGGAGCCAAATTAATTTTCTTAAAAAGAGTATCGAATTTTATTCAATAAAGATTCCGAAACCTTAAAGAATTTCGTTTAGAATAAAGCCTTAAATCAAGCCATTTTTTTGAGGACCATAATGCTTACAGATATAGACATCATACAATTCACGAGTTACGACTGCATCGTTTGCTTTTAAAAACTGTAAAGGTACTCCATATTGGGATGTACTTGTACATAATGTAAATGGTTCAATAATAATCTTATGATATAGGTACTTACATACATAGGTATATGAATTTACTTCTCTTTTTTTTATATTCCTTGTTTATAGAAAAAATATATGTTGTATGGCAGCTATGTCTGTTCAAGAAAATGTAATCTACAACAAAAATTCAAAATTTCTCCTAGGACGAAATACAAAATGCTCGGTACCAATTTTCAAGTTAATCCTTCTATCGTTTGTTTCGTTAAAACTTCAAATTATATGATACCAACATACAACACATAAGGAACAATAATTTTCATATAAAATGTACCTACTAGGAAAAAAAATCAAACATCGGGTGTATTGTCGACCTATTGTTCTACTGTGCAACAACAAGCGACGTCGAACGACGTGACCATAAAAAGTTATATACAAGGTCAATTGCCTATAATATTAGTTGTTCGCTTTTATGTAACTTTTATAGGGTGAGTGCTATTGGAAAGTAATTTTTAGATCATGCAATAAATTACACTACTTTGTACGTTCAAGGCAGATTGTCAAGCAAACTACATACATATATACATACACGTGGTTCGTTATTATACAAGACAAATCTGTACCAATTTTTAACTTACTTCAAATTTATGCTTTTTAGCATTTCTCTAAAGGTACCTACATACCTAACATTCTTAACAATTTAAACATTTTTATTTAGGTTTATTTTCAATTTTATATGACAATACAAACAAAAAGCAAACACCTTTTACAATAACTTAAAGACATTTATAATTAAAGTACAAATACGATGACAAAAATATATAATCAATAAGCTCTTTGTGTTCATTCAAGAGATCAAAATCAAAAATCATCAATAAAATTATGAAAGTGTGTTTCAGTCGTTGAACAGTTTATCTTTACTTCAGAAAGTTATTAATAGTCATTTGTGAATTAACATCAGACTCAATTTCTTTTGAAATTTGGTTTGTAAATTCATAGGTGACTCCACAGAAGTTTAGGGAGGCCGCAATGTAAAAAAACAACCAAGATATAGGTAGAAAATCATGATCTTGTTCTCGTGGAGGGTGGAACTCTATTTTTTATTTTTATTTTTTTTTTTTGAATATTTTAACTTTTCTATTTTAATAAGAAATACAAAATCTTTTACAATTACGAAATAATTATTTCTTATCTTTAGATTAAAAGTTTAGATTTAATCTATAATAGGGTAGGCGGCTACGGAAGATGTACTTAATTGAAAATTTGTTCAATTTCACTCAAAATGTCACAGCGAGGACGTTCCTTATCTTCACTTTAATTTTAGGCAAGCAATGTGATGATGGGAAATTTTGGTAGGTACGCCTGTTTAAATGTTAAAGAAAATAATTGAATTTGAACTTTTTTCATTTTGAATAAAAGTTTGTTTGTAGAGTTCTGTGGCAGTGGCCACTTAGCCCTCGGTATCTCAAAAGAATAAGAATAAAATAGGTTGAAGTCCGGCCATAATGTTTTAGTTGGTTTTAGGTTTAATTTGATTATTCACTCTGTTAAATCTTAAATCAATTTAAACAAATAGGTACCTATTTAAGCTACTTACACCCTTTAGAATTCTAAAATGCTGTTCTCTTTTCATCCTTTCCCATCAAAAAGAACTTTTCAGCATTCAACCTTCAACTAATTTGGTGCATTTCATTTAATAGCTAAGGGAAAATAAATAAAATTCTTGAAAATCTCTTTATCCTGTCACTACCTTAAGGACGGAACTTTATCTTGTTATAGCAGGATTGTATCATCAAGAAATTACTTTTGAATAAAAGGTATGTGTAAAGAAACTCACTCATGTGGGTTAAATCATTTAGTATCTTATTTCAGCACCACTACATACTTTCTTGGAAGACTTAAGCAATGTATTTTAAGACATAAGACTTTGGCTTTCCTTAAAATGTTTGCCTAGAAGTGATTTTGATTTGTACGTATACTTTTATGTAGATATACTTAGAGGTTATTTTAAAGTTCGACAATTTACCAGTAGTACTTAGAATTTTTCAGAAACATTGTTAAGAGTCCGAAAGTATTTTGTTTTCTCTTCTTCATAACAACTAAACTTCATACCAGATTCACCACCATTCATTTGATAGCTGAGAGGTAATACTGGGTGATTCGCATAAAGTTTGACAAATAGCTAGAGCGTGTAGGTTGAGCAAAGACAGAAAAGAATCGTATGGGAGGGGGGGAGGTCCATCATTGCAGGAAGTGCAATTTTTTTTTAAAAAATCGACTTAAAATAGGAAAAAAAAAATAATTAAAAAAACAACTTTTACAAGGTCGTGTGCTGTATTTTTTTTAAACCAGGAGTCCGTAAGTTTATGTTGTTTTGAATTCAAATTATTTTGAAAAAATAATGACTAAAATTTTGTTCAAACAAATTTTGTTCTAAATTTTACGTTAGTAATATTTTTGTTTTTAATGTTTGATACTCTTATTATTAGCATACCATAGCTTTTATTTTTTAATTAAGTTATTTAATTTTTGAAAAAAAAAAATGTGTTAAGTAGTTTGTGTTTAGTATTCAATGCTCCCATCAATTTTTAGTCAAATACTACGAAATATGACAAGAAATTGATAGGAACATCGAATATTAAAAACAAAAATATTACTAAATAAGACAAAATTAAGAGCAATAATTGATTGAACAATTTTTTTTTTTTATTATTATTTTTTAAGATTTTGAGTTTGAAGATTAATTTTTCAAATTTGCTTTCTCAAATAATTTTAACAAAATAAAAAAACGAACTTTAAAAAAAAGTATTGCAAGTGTTGCCGTTGTTTTTTGATTTTTTTTTATTTTAAGTCGATTTTTTAAAAAATTGCCCCTTCCGCCTTAACGGGGAGAAACAAACCTCCTCCTTCCATACGATTTTTTTGTTCTTGTCTTGAGTTCTTGACTCAACCTACAAGCTCTAGTTTTTTTTTGCAATGCGAATCAACCTATATACATGTATTAGTCTCCCGATACTGTGAACTAAATACAACAAGGTATTGTCGAATTAGAGAGGTGTTCACGTTACTGTTATATAACTTTTCACTTTAAGTTCAAACTGAACTGATTTTAACAACTTTCTTATTAAATGACATGTTATAGTTCCCTGCACACCGAAATTCTCAGTACTACATATTTATGAAGTCACGTACCAGAATTTAGTCAGTTGATGACTTAAAAAAGAAATATCTTTTATAATTTAAAATTGCTTAAATATTACTTTATTTAAAAGTTAATATGAATATGTATAAATAAATTAAATTGGTGTCAGAAGCTTATAATCTGATTCGGGCACTTCTGTCAGTGTATTCGTGTAGATAGGTAATAAATATTTAGCGATGGGATTTCGGGAAACATACGTTATCTCCAAAAAAAATTTCAATCGGACGGATTCAACAACAAAATGTAATAGTCTGGGAGCCCGCGACAGATTTTGGTGACCAATCGAACCAAGGCTAATTTTGATGTTATAATGAAGCCTAGTGCAAGCCAGCTGGTATACTATGGGTGGTTGTGGCTAACAGCAGCCCCCCAAACATGTAAACAAAAAAAAAAAGCTGGTCAATGATTTCACCAAAGCCGAAACTCGGTGATATAATAGTTGACACATTATATAATACAAAAAACATAGTCAGCTGGCTGTATGTGGGTGGAAAAACAGCTGGCGTAGTAATATATGCACCTATAGAACAACGTTTAACAGCCGCGCGCACAAATTACTACGAATCATTTTTTTAATATAATATTAACTGTTATTTTGCCCAGTTTCACCTTTGGTAGTATCATATTTCTAGAGTTATGTGCATGCGGCTTATAACGTTAATATAGATTTTAGGTATCGAAAAATCCATGTATCGAGCCGAATTTATTAGATTTGAAGCTGAATTTTACTAAAATTAAACAATGTCTTTATAAAACATGTAATAGTATAATGAATTCAAAATTAGAAACATTTTTTTTCATTGAAATTTGAAAATTGGAGACCCAGAAAAAAAGCAATTTTTTGTATGAAAATTTCACTTTGCTTCGATCTAAAAAGTAGGCTTTAATAATAAACAAAAACAATAAAAAAACGGGTCCACACAAATTCACAAAAGTACCTAGGTACCTAGCAAATCTAATTAAATTAGACCCAGGCGTGAAAAATGCAATAAAATTAAATGTACATTTTTAACCAACAAGGGGAAGAGATTAGTTTCGAAGTAAATACATATAATTCAACGGACAACAAAATTAATTTTCTTTGTAAACCTTTCAACGCGAGATTTATTGATGTTTCATTTCGATTTGGATTCACTTCGCATTGATGTAAAAATTAGGCTTAATAATTAAGAAAAAAATATGTCATCTGTGTAATATGAAGAATTTGTTGAAATAAATGTGATGAATTGATTGTTTTCTGCGTTTCCAAATATTTCGGATTTCAATTATTTTGTTCTTTAAGCTACAGTTCATTTTATTTTTAATTTTGGGCACAAACTTTATATTCAAGTAGCAACCGTGCACTCATGTTCCTTACACAGAGAAATCCCTACCGATTGTTTATATTATTTTTTATATGAAGTTTTACTATACCTATCTATAACTATACACAAAAATATCACAACAATTTACCCAAGGCACATGGTTTCAATTGTTTTTTTTATATTTTTTTTATATTTTCACATTCATTGAAAAATTTGCTGCCAAAGAATCTGCATACATTTTTACCACTTATCCTCATCAAAAAATTTTGACCACTTTTACTACCTAAATAAAGAACATATTAAAATAAAAATACTAACTAAAAAAATGTTTTTTTTTTTGAGCCGATTATGAAAATCAGCCCAATCCGTTCCGTTGCATATAATATTTACCTTTTAAACCAAAAAGGCAATCGGCTCGGTATAAAAGCAATGAGCAATCAAAAATATTGAGTAACCTAACCAGTCAAATCTGCCTCAAAAGGCAATTTTCCGTGCAAAATAACTCTTCCTTATAAATAAATTCACTTAAAATAAATGTGAACTGAAAAAATGTAAAACAGAATTTAGCAGAAAAAATACCCACATGCCTGATTGTAGAAAATTTCCATACGATTTTTTTTGCGGTAAGTTTATAAATTTGCTTATTATTATGTACTTAATAAATATTTTCTTTTCAGCTTGATCATAAACATTTCAGCATAGTGGAGCTTTAATTATATCTATTTTATAAAAGGTTTTGTTTGTTTGTGAGTTTTGATGGAATATACAGCCAAAGTGAAAATCAAAAAAAGTTACTCTTTTATTATAATAGTATAGAAGTATAGATTTATATACAATATATATTAATTATATAGAATTGGGCTGATTATCTCGATTTTTATTGTAACGCATTTTACATTCGGAGTAGGTACACAGCAATAGGCGTTTACAAATTACTTTGCATGGCTGTGTTACATACGTTTTTTGTATATACATATACATACAAATATACATATAGGAGAAATTGGCTGTTTTGTATATTTTTAATGTCATCCAACTCTTAAAATTAATTTTCAGGTGTTCAATGGACAATTTTAACATATACATAATAATATATATAGTTTTAGCCCGTGTCGCAATGGTAAGTGCGTTGGACTGTCTTTCCAGAGGTCTGGGTTCAATACCAGCCGCTTTCACCCTTAGTTTGTTTTACCTCTTGCGAGGAAGTAGCCCTCCAAGAGGATCTCCTGCGTCATGAAAAGTACCAGTCGTTCGGATTTGGCAATAAACTGTAGGTCCCCTCCATTCCTACAGACACGCACACATGAATGGTTGGTTCTTCATGAGCCATTGTGCCCCCAAATTTATTTTTTATATTATTTATAATAATATAAAGAGCATAATATTCTTTCAACCTCCATTTCATAAGAAAATGCCTCTACACAAACTGCAATCAAACAAATTTGTTCGCCTGTTGTGTCAGGTATGTACTGTATCTGTAAATTTTTATGAACCTAGTCAATACATTTAGAAAAGTCAATAGTCTTGCCTTATCCATTTAACATACAAAATTCTTCTCTAACTTCACAATCTTCAATCAACTTATTATTTTCAGCCACATTCCTTACCTTTAAACAGCAAAACGCAAATAAAAGAGTTGAGGCAACATGGCCTACGGCAGCGTTCAACATGAACACAACATCCTTTAAATAATGTAGGTAGGATGTACGTAGGAACATAATGCAATATCCGGTATACCTAGTATCAATTTTTCCTCCCATAATGTAAAATATATTAATCGACAAGAAGAAGAAGAATTTTTTCCTTTTTTGTGGTGTTCGTTTTGAATTTGATTAATATTCAGTGATGGTTTTGGGATCAAGCAAGAAGTTGTTTATATTATATTTTGTTTGATTTCAATATTTGGGGTCACTTACATCATCTGCTTTATAACTAGGGGTACTTGTGGGGTTTTGGCTAAAAATTTATAAGTTACAAACAAAATTATTTATATTTATACCTTCTTTGTTTCCTTGCTGTTTTTGGAACTTTATTTCCGATTCCAATAATTTTCTCTTTATTAGAGCTACACATGAAGAACAGTTTCGGCATTTAATTTTTTTTTGAAAAGAAAAATTTCTTCCTAGTGGCATGAAACCATATCCTTTTAAAAAACCATAATTCCGGTATATGTTCCGCGGATTCATTTTTAAAATAAAGTTCTTCTCAAAAAAAAAAAGTCTTCAACATATAATAATAAAAATAATTGAGGCGTTCAGGTGATGAAGGGGTTAAAACATAAACATAAATTTTGAGACACAACACAAGAACTCGGTTCGAAGTCCTTTTATTACAAATTCTGTCTTGCATTTACTTTCTTTACACAATTTTTTGTAAAGCTTAATAAAAAACCAGAGATCGTAGGAGGCCGTCAATCTCATAACACATATAGGAATTAAGATTTTCGTTTAGTCTTAACGTTGGTAAAAAAAAAATATAACACCCCAGTGTTTTTTTTCTTATTAAAACTAAAATTCTTTGAATATTGGAAAACCCAAACTTTGTTTTTTTTTTTTTTTTGCGAATCTCTCTTGATAGATTCAACTCTTACAGCCTTATTTATTAACTCGTTTTAGAGACGGAGTAAGGTTACTCTGACTTTACGACACCTCTAATCCTGAAAAATTTATTCATAAAAAAAATACACGCGGAATAGAGGCGGAGTAAGCTAAAACTGGTACATAGGAGGAATAAAGCCGCAGTAAAGCCGTTTTAGTATTTATGTCATTTTGACATGACATCAGCATCGTGTGAAATTTACAAAAAGGTGTGCAAACGAAATCCCAGTTTTCAGACCGTTTTCTTTTATTTTGCTTATCCATTCATTAGATAGGTACTTATTTAGATAAAATATATATAATAATTACTTTAAATTAATCATTTGTGGAAATCAGCCATGTCTATAATAACCAGAGTTTCAGATTTGTCATTTTTTGATAATATATTTTATAAATAAGAATTTCTTTGACGTGGCGTAAAGACGGAGTAAGTGCTTCGACTCGGTTTAACTATTCCGAGGTTGAAACGAGTATTAGTGAAATCTAATAAATAAGACTGTTAGAGTATATGGGGACATTGAAAAGGACTTGTTTTGCTATATAAATAAAGAAGAAAGACTTAATCTTTATAATTTATATTTTCTGTCCTATTTTTGCATTACAACTAAATAAGCTGTTCTAGACACCATTTTCTATAGAAAAAGTCATATGTATATTTAATGTGCGCATCAGTGCCAAGGTGTCCATATAACACGATTCCTATCGAGTTACCTTTTAAAATACTGCATTTTAACAATGTTTATAAAATAACGAGCAACATAAATCCTACATTATATATCTGTGATTATTCCTTATACTTGCACATGCACGCGACATTCTTACCGACTAACCAACCCAGTCAGTCAAAGTCAATCTCTCTGCCTACCGTTTCGTTTGCGTATAGTTAACCTTCTGAGTCCTTTAGACTTTTAGACCTTTTGACTTTTTTTGTTGGGGTTATTTGAAGTCAAAATTCTTCACCGATAAGCCAGCTACAATCCATGACTTGGAATCCAGCATTACTAGCGTAGTTTGGCAAATACGGGTCGCAACGCTCGAAGCCAGACTTTTAGAATGTAAAAGGGGTATGGTTTCTTTCGTTTTTTTCATCTCGTTTTTTGATTACTTCGTTTTAGTCGCTTTGCATTTCGTTTGCTATGTATTTTAATTAAAATGTTTTTCAATTACTTGGTTTATATTTGTTTCGAAAAAATATCATTGAGTCTTTTACTTAATTTATTTTAAGTTCATTTCGTCTTATATTATTTGATTTTTCGATTATTTCGGTTTTTGTTCATTACGATTTCGATTACTTCGCCATCGTTTGTTTCGTATGTAAGCCTGCTAACATATATACAGTGCTAGCAGCCAGTATTAAGGCATATAAACAGTGAGGTATGTAATGGGGCATGCTACCCCCCTGCTTGGCCCACTATAAGATTTGGGGTAGGTGCGAGGTTGGATGTATGCAAAGTTTCTTTTGCATTTAAAGAATATGCATTTAAAGAAACTTTGAACTTATCCTATGTCAACACCATCAATTTTTCTTGCAATTTTGTAAGGAAATCTATTAAATTAAGTTTTTCTTTTCCCCTTACTGATTTAAATACGTTACAAATTGTATTTTTATCGATTTTAAAACATTTTAATATTTTGTTTGATAGTTTGGAGCTTGCCGCGCACGATTATAATCACACTGAAGACAAAATAAACCCACGCCAAAACAATAGATTCTAACGCAAAACGAAATGCGAAATAAACCGTAAACGATATAACCTTGACCTAAATAACTCCTTACACTTTTAACAAAATTGCAAAAGGAGTAAAAAGAGAAAGAAACAAACGCGAAGTGATCGTAGGGCGTATTGATCGTAGCGCGAAGTGATTCAAAAACAAAGTAAACATAATCGAAGAAATAAAAATATTTATAAGAAAAGCGAAACAACGAAAAGCGAAGTGAAAAAAAAAAACGAAACAACAGGCACCCGTTAAAAAGATAATACGATAACTCGTTTAAAATTTGGAAAAGCCTGTTTTTAACCTAAAATCATACTAAAAATGCTTTAACATCATACTAAATCGTCTAAATTTTTACGTATAACGACGGGACAGGGACACGTTTCTATTGATCAGGTCATGTCCCACGCGTCAGGTAACGTCACACGCGCTCGCCGGTCGCGTCTTAATATGCGCCTAGCCTTATATTGAACTCAAATGTTTAAGTTTCGCTTCAGCAAATTTCTTTAAGGGTTCAAATTTTGATCCGTGCGTTCAGGAATTTTAATTCACAGATTTTGGCGGATTAACTGAGGTTTAGCGATGGTTCAAGGTTAAGTATGTGATAATAGCCAAGAACATGCCTGAACCATCGCTAAATCTCAGTTAATCCGCCGAAATTGGTGAATTAAAAATCCTGAACTACAGATCAACATTTAACCCACGATTGTTCAACTGGCACGTTGAACGTTATTTAGGGATCAAGTTGTCTAAGAAATGCCAACAAAAGTTAAACATTGAAGTTTAGCATGGGCCGCATTCTTATTTGTACCATGATGCTCATGCGCGTAGTTAGAGGGGGGCAAGAAAAATTCTTGCCAGCTACAATAACTTGTGTACTTATTCGCAGTAACACCTGAGCGAATTTTTCTTTGATAAAAAAAGTATCTACTTATTGACAAACAAATACCAAACCCACATTTAACTAATTGTCACCCTAGAAAAATCGAAAATTCTTAGGGTTTGTTTCACAATGTCTGATTAAAGTTCCAATTAAGCTACATGGAACTTATTTGTCACTTAAAAACCGCATTTACGTTTCACAATATCTGAATAGGTCTAAGTGGCACTTAAAGTTCTGAATATTTTACAGGCCGGTTGAAGTTCCGATTAAAAAATTAAACTGGCATTTAAATTATATCTACAGCTGCTGTCAGTGCGACTCACACAACAAATACATCAATAGTTTGGACTAGTGACAGATATTTGTATGCGTTAACCCAATTACTTAAATACTTACTTCACAAAAAATTTCACCCCTTAACACCATAAAAATGCAATTTCAAAACGCACTAAAGTATTTTAAATCACTCACATTCACATGTCAACACAAAATTTCTAACTGGATTTTATCAAATTGCAGTAAGGGGCCTTAAAACACCATAGTAATGTTGTTTGTTACCAGTTCTGGGTCCAAAAAGTTTAATTATTACACTTTAAAATTCACAACTCGAGAATAAATTAATAATTATTTGATTGATTATTTTCAATCAGTCAAATTCTTTGGAAAACTGGAATAACTGACAACTAGCTAAGTGGCACATAAATTTACGATTGTGAAACGCAAAGTTTTTTAATGAGAGGATTTAAGTTGTGGATAATTTATGTGTCGGATAGTTATAGGGAACTTTAATCAAACATTGTGAAACAAACCCTTAATATTTGTTTATTTGCTTACCCAAACTACCAATTTTACTTCGAAGTTACAAATGTCAAAGTTCATTTAAATAAAAAACAATTAAATTAGACTAAAATTGGTAATTTCGGGAAATCAACGAACATCGGACATTAAATTTATCCTTTCGCCCTGACATCTAGAAGTAGTACAGTAACCAAATACTGTGAAAGCTCTGTTAGCCGGACAGCGACGGTCGCAACACTTTTGTCCGTCTAAGGCAGATGTCCGTCCAAGTCCAAGGGAGAAAATAAAAAATAGTTATACATACATATAATGAAATGTATGGTATATAATGGCATCATGAAAAATGTTTGCACCCACAAGCCATGAAATTCATTCAAATTAAAAATGAACATGAAGATACAAGAAACAATGATACAAAAACAGACTACAGCTACAGAAATAAAATCCGTTATGAATTTGATCACACTGTCACAGACAGTGATTTAGTGAAATCGCATCTATTGTCGCTGTGAATCAGGGGGACGGTTTTTAATGCAATAATGCAAAATAAATATAGGTATATAAAAGTATTTTTAAAAATAATGGCTGTGAAGTTTACATACTAAAAAATAGTGTTTGTTCGCCTAAGGGAATTTAGTTTAACAATTCACGGCTAATATTCTTTTCCGCATCAGGGCAAGGGAGTGTCCGCTTAGGGGATCATAAAATGTATGGAATTTACATCCAAGATCCACGGTCGTGAGAATTTGTCCGCCTAAAGGAATTGTCCGCTTAAGGGAGTTGTCCGCAATAGGAGCTTTCACTGTATTATACAGGGTGATCGGTATAAGATGCACCAAACTGCTGGAGCGAGTAGGTTGGGTTATAAGGGAAGGGGGGTCTATTTCCCCCCGTTTAGGCAGGAGGGGCACTTTTCTAAAAAATTGACTTAAAACAGAAAAAAAAATATTTAGAAACAACGGTACAATTTTAAATGCCATACTATACCTTTTTGGAAAGCCAAAGATTTTTTCTTTGATTTTCAATTTAAATAAAATTGTGTTAGTGAATAGTTTTTGAAAAATAAATTTCAAAACTCGAAATTTCGAAAAAAAAAATGAAAAATAAAGTTTCAAATTAATTTTTTTCAAAATTTTATGTAAGTAAGTAATTTTTGTTTTCAAAATTCAATGCTCTTATTACCTCTTAGTCAAAATCAGGAAACCATATCCTAAAATGTCTTTTAGTTTTTGAGAAAATTGAAAATAACAGGAGGAGCAATTTTCTAAAATAATTGACTTAATACAGAAAAAAAATTATTAAAAAACAACGCTTTATCCGCTTAATATACTATTTGCCCTGTTTCTACCTATCCTAAACGTTTCAACCTTTTATCACATCTTATGCAAAATATTATCTTTAAACATAAACATGTATCTTAAAATCCATAATATTGAATAAGGTATAAAAATACTTAAAATCCAAGCTGTGATACAACACTTTTAGTTGTCTTCCTCTGAGTTTGCCTGAAACAAAAACCGATGCCACTGCTTCATTTATTTGTAGAAGTTGGTGCATAGTGGCGCAAAAAGAAACCCTAAAGCGTTTAGCATCTTTGTAAATAAAGCAACTTTTTAAGTTGATAAATATAAATAGGTTTTATAGAGCATGAGCATGTTTTGGATACATGAAAAAATAGACCTGGATTTTAATCAAGCCTGCAATATAACCAGAGATGTAAAAGAATGCAATCATCTTAGGGCTGCTATTAATTGAATAATGAAGTATTTTTACTTCCCCTCCTCAGTACCTACTTCAACTTCAAAAAAATAATTCCTTGTCAATTACATAGCTATGTCTTTAATAATGCAGTAATTTTAAGCAGGTTAAAGAATACAATACTAAAGACTGCTTACATTCTTTAAAGTCTTTCAAAAGTCATTTACATTTACTGCATTCTTCAACTCTATTGATTGTATTCAAAATATTGCACTCCTTTAACTGCTTGAAATGTTTTAACTTCTTGAAGTCTTTTTAAATGGTTGAAGTCTTTTAACTGCTTATATCTTTTAACTTCTTGAAGTCTTTTAACTGTATATGATGTCTTTTAACTGCTTGGAATCTTTTCACTCCTTGGAGTATTTGTAATTTATGAAATCCTTTTACTGATTTAAAAGTCATTTGGCTATGAGAAAATATAAAAAGAAAAAATAAGAAAGCAATATGTATAATGCATTATTTTTGTTTTGTATATTAATTAAAATTCAATTGAAAATTATTTTGTTTTCATTGATAATGATTGTTGATTGTAGGTTATTGTTAATTTTGATACCACTGGTTAGTTTGATTAAGCTTAGGACTTAATTAATCTAGCCACAAAAATCCTTTTGGCAAGACTATGAAATGATTTTTATTATTTCAATAAATTATTGAATAACTAGTTGACCCGACAGACCTTGTCTGTCTACATTATTAGTTTTCTTTTTTGACGCATTTTCGTAGGGGATTATGCCCTTTAAAAAAAAAATAAAAGGTATTCAATTACATTACCTACATTCTTTTGAAACAAAAATTTTTTTTGAACGAATAAAACAAATAAATAAATGTCTAGATTAAGGGCCACTTGCTCCAAACGAACGGGTAAATATATAAAACTCAGGATAACTATCCTAGTTTAAAAAAGTAAATACAGATTTATCGTTTTTTAATTGCACGAACGGAAAATAAATAACAAGCGGATAAGAATATTTTTTCAGAATCACCAACACAACAAACACAAAAAACATTATAGGCCAAAAAAACTGCATACAAAACTGCTTACAAATGTTTTCGGCTGGAATATCTCGAGAAAAACGAATGATATATAAGAATACTTTGTTCAAATTGAAAAAATTTCAATACATATTATGTAGTCAAATGAATAGACAGATGCTTTCTTTATAAAACACGTTGAAATTTAAACGGAATATACTAAAAATTTTCACTGTTCCTTAGCTTTATAATATTCAAAGCTGGCTACAAGCTATACTTGGTCTCACTGGAAAGTTAGGGTAGGCAAAATGATAATGTTCTATGATTAGTTTTACATATAAACAAACCTAACTATGCAACATCAAACCAAAAGAATACTGTTTAAATTTTTTAAGAATACCATATGTACTATTTACAATTTATGAATACTAATCATGAAGGGACATTTTCTGTTAACGATTTTTAACAATAAGATACAACCATAATAGAAAACAAAACCTTAAAAAAAATTAATGTTAGAAACAATATGCTTAGGTACCCCTTTACATTACAAAAAAATTAATCTCTAGTGGTCTAAGTATCAGTTACAAAGTTGTACATACACCACCAAATATTTGAATATGGAAAATGGAATCCTTATGAAAATTCTTAATTTGTTCTCAACATTTACTCTGACCTAATTTTGTAATAAAATAACCCTTATAGTCATAAATCTTATAAATTAAAGCGCACACCCAAATTTTGTGTGCTGGGCGACACTTTCTTAAACAAGAAACTTATTTGTTAGTAGGTATGAGAATAATGGTTTCTCAGAACTAAAATACCCGTATGGGTATAATATATAGAATAGATGCAGACAAACTGATGTGGGTAAAGTTGTACAGAGTCACAATTAAAGAAGATCTCTTTAATGATTTTTAATATTTCTTCATACCATACAATTTCTATTCTACTTTGATGTTAAAGTCATTTTTTCTATAATAAATAAACTTTTGGTATGGGTACAAGGAAACCCCTTTACTATACAAATAACTTGCCCGTGAATATTATGATTATAAAGTGTTCCATGTTTTGTATTGAAATGGATTCATGCCAAGACTTTTTATGTCGTACATACCCTTTAAAAAGTAAATCCTTTCTCTTAAACTAACACATCACATATTTTGCTGTTGACATCTCAAGAACAAAGAAAAATATTGATATTGATATTATTTTTTCGTATTAATTTTCATAACCACAATACACTTACATGCATATGTATAAACAGAAAACTTAATTATTATTAACTTTATGACACAACGAACACGGTCTTCGTTATTAATCTACAATCTTGAAAGATTTTCTTTCATGTGTGTATTTAAAGACTCTTATTCCATTTTGAATCATTTAACATTTCATACCATAATAAATATCCTTAACGCACACACAACAGGGCCGCGAAATTGTTTACATTTTATTTTGTAAACGAATTATAATGATTAAGATAAGCAACGATAGACGAACCAAAAATTGTATACGCTGAATAGAACCAACGACAGCAACGAAAATAACGACGACGGGACGACAACGTATATACAAATGCGATGACAAGGACAACAACGTCACACAAATTGGGCACACGCAAAAACTCCCTCTAAAGACATTAACAAAAACCGACGACGACGGCAAACACTTATTTTTAAGAATATCATTAGAATATTTGTGTTATTTTGTCATGGTGGCAACACATTGCAATAATGCCTTGTATTTTTATATGCGTAAAAAGGACGAACAAACATACACTAATTAGAATTGAAATTACATTTGCATGTTAGTCTTATATAACATAAAATAAAACACACTTTATCATTTGGCCACACTTGATCATTTTCATATATGTAGGTATTTGAAACCAAAATTCATTGAATCAAATAAAAGCCAACAACTCAGAAATCTAGGTAGAAGTGTCTCTAAGGACCTTTATAGAAGAAAAATAACAAGGCTATTTATTATTCCCACCGAAACGGGAAAAACTATCGATATTGTATACTTTCGGAGTAATTCGTCCACCTTTCTAGGGTACCGGCTTGTAACTGAATTTATTTTAAATGAACTTGTAAGTCTTACGTTGATATGAACTAACAGAAGTCACTTGGATATGACCACTTTAGTGCTCTTTGGTGAATGGTATAAAATGTTAAAGTAATGCACGATGTAAACAAACTCCCCTTCGTCCTGTAAGGTAAACGAAATCCCCATAAGGGATAAGAGTTGGGAAACATGGAACCTGCGCAGGAGTGTACAAGTTTTCTCTCAAAATTATGAATGAAATTGTCTCCCCTTCAGTTTCTAACTGTTATACGTTTTAGAACTGACTAAACATTTGTTTTGGTACCTCTCCGCTTAATAAAGCGGAGAAGTACCAAAACAAAATAAATGTTTGTATATTGATTATTTACTAATTGTCCAGTTAAAATTTATCGTTTAAGTTTAAACCTTCTACTTGGAATCCTGCTTCAAAGAAAAAAGTGCGCACACTTACTTCATACAACCAGGGCCGGCCTAAGCCAAACTTGCGCCCTGTGCAAGATTTTTAGAAAGCCCCCCTCTTTTATATTTACACACATAAATACATGCACACAAAAAAGAACAAATCAAAACAAAAAAACAAATTGCCTGCGCAAGAGCGATTCGACTATACATTCATCCCTCCTAACTTTAATTTTTTCACTCTATTCTTCTTCTCCATTCTTTGCTTTTTTCCATTTGTTGCTCTTTTCGTAGATGAGAAAACACATGCACAGGTACACTGTACAGTGCGTAATAGAATAGGTAATAGGTTAAAATGCAAATGGAAGTACATATTTGTTTGCGCAAGATCAGATTACATTTTCTTTCTCCTGGTAATGCGCCCCCAGATCTTTGCGCCCTGTGCATTTGCACATCCTGCACATATGGTTGGTCCGGCCCTGCATACAACATGTATCCGCGAAGCAAAATGCTTATTTGCAGGTGGTTATAAACAGAAGAATTAATGATTTAAGTTAATATTTTAGTTGTGAGAGTACCTACCTAAAATTTTACATACATATTTAGTTTTGCAAATAAAAGATTGGAGTTGAAGAAGTGTCAGATTTTACAAGCTTATTTTTTCTTTGTGTTTTGTGATTATTTGCAATAGGTACCTACTTAATTGCGATATATGTAGGTACATAGGGCAAGTTTTGGATTCGTGGTCCCCGTCTGTCTGTTTGTATGGCTGTATGTCTGTATGTCTGTATGTCTGTATGTCTGTATGTCTGTATGTCTGTATGTCTGTATGTCTGTATGTCTGTATGTCTGTATGTCTGTATGTCTGTATGTCTGTATGTCTGTATGTCTGTATGTCTGTATGTCTGTATGTCTATATGTCTGTATGTCTGTATGTCTGTTTGTCTGTATGTCTGTATGTCTGTATGTATGTATGTATGTTTGTCTGTATTGCTGTATGCCTGTATGTCTGTATGTCTGTCAGTACCTCGGGTTACTTTTGTGTGTACTAGTGATGGTATGGTCTACATTTTGGTAAAAAAAAAATAACAAAACCGTTATTAACGGTACCTATACATGCCATAGAACCGTTTTTGTTTTGTTATTTTCAACTTTCTCGTTAACCGCTCAACCGATTTTGATCAAAACTTTTAACTTGAAGGTCCTATCAAATTTAAATAATACTGCATACAAATATTTTCAAAAAAAGAATTTTTTGGATTTTTTTTCATTTTTTTTTTCAAAATGAATTTTTTTTTAAATTATGGTTTTATTTGCATAAATCGAACTTCCATAAATCGAATTTCTCTATAACTCAAAGCTTTATTGAGAACTTCGCATTTGCAACTTGATTTTCATGAATTTTGGCCTCTGTAATTCGAACTTCTGTAACTCAAATTTCTCTATATTTCGAAGTTTTTGGACTGCGTTTGGTGGCAAAAAGTCTCTCTAACTCGAATTTTTGTTCCTTTTTTGGGAAAAATCTCTTTTATTCAATTTTTTTTTCAAATTAACTGTAGTCTACTGTGATTATTTTGGAAGTTTGTTTGGTAAATACGTTTTTAAATCAACGCGATATTTTCTCTGACTCGGGGAACCCTCTTGTTTCAAGGTTTGTTTTTAATTTTCCTTAGTTTACTGTGATTTAATATTTTGAAAGTCGTTTGAGGAGGTATATTTTGATCTTATGATCAAATTCACGCATAATTTGGCGTGCCCATACCTGAGTTCAGCGAAATGCAAGAATTTTCCATTAATACACAATATACAAGAGATGAGGTGAAGCCTTCAAGAATACATTAACTAGGACAATTAAATTAATTAATTAATTAATTAAATGTCATATGAAGCCTGTTGAAGAGATTTTGCTTTCGGTATCGGTATAGCTTCTGAAGTGGAAACCATAAGTGACAGTTTAGATGATGCTAATGTAGATCCAGATGAAGACTTACTTACAGGCACCCGAGGCAAGCTTAAGTGTATGAAGCCTTAAAAATATTTTGTGCAATGCAATTCACGAACATTTTACAAATCAAAATGCAATAAAATAAGTTAACGAATAAAAACACTGAGGTTTTTTTAAGCTTATTGTGTTGATTAAAATTTGTTGTCTCTCTTTGAATATCATTACAATTAAATAAAACAATGAATCTAAAAGTTTTGGCGCAAAATTTTAAACAGCCTAATGTTAAGGTATTAGCATGATACTACTTAACAATTTTCTAACTTTAAAACTCTTTACTAAAATATTCTTATTTTTAAACATTTTCTAACTAGTATCATACTAAACCTATTTTTCTTAAGAAACTCTAACTGAACACGCCTAAAACAGTGACAGTTCAACCCATTTTTGCAATTGTAGCTGCCAAAGTGACACTTAGATTTAGTATGATACTAAAAATATAAAATAGGCATTTGGCGATTTTAATTTTAGTAAAATGTTAAAAAGGTAATATGATCCTAACGCGTTTAAAATTTGGAAAAGCCTTTTTAACCTAGCATCATACTAAAAATGCTTTAACATCATACTAAATCGTCTAAAATTTTGCGCCTTTGTTGTTATTTTATTTCTATAAATCGAAGTTTCTATAAGTCGAATTTTTTTTCTTTCATTTTGAGAGTTCGATTTATGGAAGTTCCACTGTATATTATTAAAAATGGTATACCGAGTTTTATTTGTAAAAAATTCAAGAAATTTTATATATAAAAAATTAGTTTTTAAGAAAACCGCTCCAACTATTTTTAAAATTTGTTCTCAATAAATTTATATTTTTTCATAAACTGAGATGGCGTTCTTCATTTTAAGACTAAAACATTTAAAGTACTTACTTGTTTTATCAATTTAAAGAACGTGTTTCATGCTTTTTTCCATATTCAAATTTCGGTTCTTGAATTTATTAAATGGATAAAAACAAATATAGTATATATTAATTATATGGTTTTTATTATACCTACTCAATCTTTAAAATTCGAAGAAACTTTTTCTACAAGAGCAAGTTCGTGCGACCCAGTCGTGCATTTTATTTGTTATAAAAAAATAATAGTTATATACAATACATGACAAAAAAAAATAAAAAAAAACAATTAAATTTGTGTCGGTTCTGTATAAATCATGCTAAGAATTTTTTGACAAAAAAAGTAGGTACTCATGGTAACACCTTTTTCTGATAAAAACTAGAAAAAAATTATTTAAATACGCATTTTTTTTCAAAGCGCATTGTTATTTTTCGAAGTAAAATGTGCAAATTAGTAGATAAAATTTTGGTTGCAACATGATTTTAGTTATTATGCCACAATTATCACAATTAATAATGTCAATTTACTTTCCCGATATATACTCGCATCAAAAAATAAATCAGTTTTTTGATATGAGGGCATAACGCACACACACAAAAAAAAAATATAAAACATGAGATTCAATTTTTTTTAAGGTTGCGCATACTCGTTCTCTTTCAAGATACTCTTATAGGAAAAGACGCCAGCTCTTAGCCCGAGTTAAGCAGTTTTATAAAGTAGCGTCTGTCATCCCATAACAAGAATAAATATATTGCTATAAGTATGAAGAGCCTCCCATAACTAGGACATTTGAGGCTTTTAAAACAGTCTGATAACAGTCTTGTAGTTCTCTTCAAGAGTGCTTTTAGCTCCATAACTAAGTCTCTAGATGCTTTTGGAGCGTCTTATGAGAGCAAAAATGTTACTTGGGGCTACAGGAATAATAAAGCCCATCCTGTTACATATATTTAAGATATTAGCTGCACTTTTTTAAGGGAGCTGTTTTGAAGTTCCTTTAGTTTTATATTTGTATCATTTTTTGTAATGTATTTTTTATATAAGTAATGAATAGATAATAATTTAAAAGCTTACTAGCTGATCCCAGCAGGCAACAAATTCGTATCAATCACCAATGTAGAAAGACCGTTCGAACAAAAGAACAATTCAGAAAGTAGGTATACAATTTATTGGTATCACGACTTTCCGACTTTTTCGGCCTAATTTTCCAATGTGTTTATCTGGTTTAATACAAATCCAACAATAAAATCCTCATCCAGGTTTGATGATGTTCTGCCGAGTTATGCGCCTACGAACAAAAAACTAATTCAGAAAGTTTGAAATTTCAAGATGTTTTTACGATTTTCTGACTTTGTCGGTCGAATTTTCTAATTTGCGTTCAATTTTTTTCAATTTTCGGCTCCGTTGTGTTTTAATCTGATTCAATAAAAATTCAACAAAAAAATCCGCATGAAAATCGAATGATGTTCAGTCAACCGAGTTATGAGCAAATTCATTTCAGACATTTTGAATTTTCAAGGTGTTTCACGATTTTCCTACTTCTTGGGTCTAGTTTTCTAATTATCCGTCGAATTTTCCAATTTTCGAATCCATTGTGTGTTAATTTGGTTTAATAGGTACAAATCCAACAAAAAAAATCCCCAACCAAATCGGATGATGTTTAGTCGAGTTATGCGCGTATGAACTCAAAGAGGGATTCATTTTTATATATAAATAGAAGATTAAAAAAAATGAACTTAATACAAATTAAAGCCAGTTTTTTATTTCTAAAAAGGTTAAGAGTGGGCCATATTTACGACACTAACTCTACACAACACACCTCACCAACAATTAAAAAATCTTTTTACATATACCTACGTCAAATATTTCATATTCCATATTCCACCAAGTAAAATTGCTAAATTGAAATGAGCCAAAACTAACATTAAAAAATAAATAAGAAGATCTTCTCCACATTATTAAGTTAAATGTAACAGAAACGAGCCATTTCAACTACCGATTTGAAACTATAAGAGAAGGAAAACATCCGGATAAAGGAGGGAAACATGACCGGAAGTCCACACATTCCCTACAGTACATTTAAATTTGTACTCGTAAAGGGTTTAACCATTGAATAAATGTGTTGAGTAAACAAGATAACATATATGAAAATGGGCGTACGAATACACTGAAAAAAAAAATCAATCTGATATTTTTATGCCAACATGTCCGGAATGTTGAATTGATATAATTTAATGTAAAATTGATACGTGTGGAAATTTACTGAAAAAACGGCAAATAATTTTAATACCTTAGTAATATCAAATATATTTTATTATAGCAATTTTTATAATAAAGCTGTTTTAAATGTTGTATTGATGATAATAAAAATATTACAACAACATTTTCAACATCTGCTTGGTACAATTATTTTTGATATTATAATATCAATTTATCATTTTGAAATATGATTAATTCAGAATAAAAAGAAAAGCAGCATAAAAAACAACTATGCGGTCTTTATTTTAATATTCATCTCAAAATCATAATAATTATATTACTGTAGGAACTTGGTTCGAACTATGAGACCGACCCAATTCGGACCACGGAGGTGTTCGAATTACTGGATACGTTTTTCGTAATCAATATTTCGGCTGAGAAAGTAGTGTACAGTGATTTAAAGAAGTATATTAAAATCATTCGTGTTGGTCGAAACAAGAAAGAAAATATTTATTGCTAAAAAAAAGTCTGACAAAAGACAAAATAAAGTTCAAGGCTGCTTAAAGTTCTTTAAAAAAAATTGACATTGTGGTTTGCTTAATTTTTTTTAATAGTTTTTGTTATGATTTCATGTTTCAACCGGCCATGTTCGTCACATTGGATTTAAATTGGATTTGAGTTAATTCTAAAGCCATCCGGATTTATTCAATCTGAAAATTTAAATCCATATCCATATTTGTCACTCTAAACCATTTTTTTTATTTTTTTTTCCCACTTTTTCTTACTTTTGAACTATAAATTATTTATTTTTATATTCTATGTATGAATAACTTTTTTTGGACCGCAAAAATTAAGCACTTGAAACTTGAGACGAATATAAATTGAGTTTTAATCTGGATGTACATAGGGGCTTAAACTGTCCTCCAGAGAGCAGTTTAAATTCAACTGGATTTATTAAATCTGGGGTGAATAATATGAACTTGGATTTAGTTTTTGCATTAACACTAATTTACATCTGATTTAAGTTGAAATCTGGATTAAACGAGTGAATAATATGGCCGTAAATGTCGAGCTGGTCGATGAATTGTTGAAAATTCTTGTTCCACAAGATAGCGCGGTAGTTGTTCCACATCTCAAAGAGCTTTGCCGCTACTGATAGTTTTTTGGGGTTGTAGATTTTTTTCTGCGATATCAGAGTCAGCTGAAACAGTTCCATTGCCTAGGTTTTTATTTGTTTTATCCTCGGGAAGAGGACATAATCCCGAATGACAAAAAATGAAAATCCCGAATCCCATAATTCCAAATGCCAAAAATCCCGAATGGACAAAATACCGAATTGACAATATTCTGAATGACAAAATCCCGAATGCCAAAAAATACCGAATGCATTCATGATTCAAACCCTAATTTCAATACTATATAACTATTTCAGTACCGAACTGAACTTTAGTAAAGAAATCGAACTTTTTTGATTGGCCTGACCTCTGTTAATTTTTGCTGCTTTGAAATTAAAGGTAATTTTATACTTTAATACTATTTACATTTAATACAAAAATTAAAATTTAAATTCACATTTTCTTTTAAAAAATTGTGTTTTTTTTTTAGGAAACAGCAGTTCAATGGACTACAGTACCAATTTTGGCAAGTGTTCGAATTACAAGATACTTAATGCAAAGAAATAGCTGTTCAAATTAGTGGAGCGTTCGAACTACCGAGTGTTTGAACTACCGAGGTCCTATTAATGATAATGATCATATTGTATTTATATGATGAGCATATCAAAATTGAAATTTTTAACGTTGTAAAATGTTAATTTTACATACGTTTCACCAATTTTTTTTTTCGGTGTAGGAGTTGGGCAGACGACAAAGAGCAAATGAAATGTATGTAGGTATGTATATACTATACAGTCTACCTACATTTCTGTTTCCCAATTTGTTGTAATGCAAGAAAAGAAATGTTCGATAAAATATTGCACTATGTTCCGTTCGGATAACAAGACAATGCAATGATAGCTATTAATTCTTTCTGTTTATGTGCTTATACTATAAATCCTTCTTTGGGAATTTGGAGGAATTTGCGTTACTTATAAATACTTCACTTGATTTCGTTGAACATTGATCAATGCAGTTATACTGCTGATAATTTCGTTATGACCTTAACTACAAAATTTCTGATTTTGAGTTTATGGCAATTTTGGACTGTCTTCAATTTTTGGACATTTATTCCTAAAAGCTTGATCATCAAGTTAGGAAGAACAACCTAATTTCTAGATGCACAAGTGCAATTTGTGTGGATTAAAATTTAAATGAGCCCAAACTGGCGATAATGTTTGTATTTATAATTTAAAAATCCATATCTTCTTTCTACGTATTTTTCACTTTTTTTCAGTAATGTTTAATCCAGTTCACGAAAAGAATTGATTTTAATGAAGGATTATTGGCCTTCAGTTAGCTAAAATTTTTGAAGCAGCAAGAATTTTTCTAAAATCTTAAAAGACCTATCTATTTTAATTGATTCAAAAAATAACACTCCAAGGTTTGTGAAATTAGTTTTGAGACAAAAGGAAAACAATCATTATTTTGACAGACAGACAGATTACCAAAAAAACAGTTAAAATATAAAAGAAAAGGGAAAAATTGTTCGAAATGTCAGATATTCAAGTATAAAAATATCAAAAAAAAAAAAAAATTCAAAAGTATTTTTCAATCATAAAGTTAGTTAAACATGCGAAGCAAGGCGAGCACGGGCCTGCTAGTAATAAACCATCCCTTTTAGAGGAAGTGCTTTGCTTTGCCAAAAACAAAACAAAAAAAAAAAATATATGGAAAAATTGCATGACAAAATTTAAATTGTTACAAGTAATTTTCAACTGCTGACCAGCATATATTAAGCAGTAAACTATTCACTATTCAATATTAATTTTTTTAATACTTTTTGAAGGGGTGCTTCGCTGTCAAACCATGCAAAAATAAAAATATACCTAGAAAATATTGAATGAAAAATTCGAAATCATAACAATCACAACTAATTAACAACTATAATTAACGGCAAATTATGCACAATACCATTTTTCGTGCGGCGGTGGTGAAACTATTGGTCTAGCGCGAGAAATTTTGTAGGCGTAACGAGCGGCGGCGCACAGGGTGGGAATTTAGAAATTTTGCGGAATTAAATTAATAGCGCTCGTGCATTAAACTTTTTCTTATATTTTTTTCTGCTTATATAATATAAATGGCTCGTAGAATCAAATACAACTTAAATTTTTGTCATATCTCTTCAAAGTTTTTTTAAAACGAGCTTTGAAGTGACCGATCTCTCATATGAAAAAATGTTAATTTTCTGAAAATCACTACCACGCATAAAACAAAACTTGGGTTGGTTTTTTGATAAATTTTTGCAACAAATATGCTCAGATGTAATGTTAAAAAAATAAATTACAATTGGAATAGGTCAAAATGTGTGGCAAGGTGGGCGGGAGGGTTTTAACCTTACCAACAAGAAAAATATTAATAACATGTCGCATGTTGAACTTTTTATACACTTTTTTCTCCTAAATTCAAAAAAAAGTAAACAGAAAATTAAATAAAGCAAGTTTTTTATATACATATATTAACATATCTGAATTTATCTGAAACAATAAGTTTTATTTTTTAGTCTTATTTTTGATTGCCATGAATATAAATCGACATCAGCATTTAATACTTATTAACAAAAAAAAGTGCATGAACAGATTTTTTAATTTAAGATGGAACATCAAGAAGCTCCAAAATTTCTTGTTCAATTGGACCTTTTCTTTCTTTTCGGAATGCACCTTAGACTTGCTAAGAAAGGGTCTGAAGATATCAAAAGCCTGCGTTAAAATGATCTCTCATTGTTTCCAAACTGGATGTTTGTCTCGTAAATAGTTCGCGATATTTAAATTTGAAAAACACCCTGTACATTTTTATTGCTTTTATATTTATTATATTATAAGTATTATTTTATAAAAAAATATTTTTTTTAAGTAACATGTTAAATTTTTGTATTAAATAAATAATTGACTGAAACACCCTGTAAGTTGTAATACATATATAATATATGTATACAAAATACCTCAATTTGATATTACGTATTATTTTATTAATACAAATTTTTTTAAAGTAAAATGTTAAATTTTTGTATTAAATATATATTAATTGAAACATAAAACACCCTGTAAGTTGTAGTATGCAAAATATCTCTCTCTCTAATATTGTGTTTGCAAAGAGAGAACACATTTCTCAAAGTTAAAAAAAAATATAAGAACAAATAATATTAAAAAAAGAAAAACAGAACATGGTTTTTTGGACGGTAAGCGTTTTGAAAAATTAGCAAATTTTTCAAGTGCGCATATATGCGCAGCAACTTGAAAGGTGAAATATCAGCCTTTAAGACGTATATAGTTTCCCTCTTGAATAACCCTGAATACATTAAAATTTAAAATTTTCTCCAATAAATGTAAAAATTAACAAAAAAAAAACACATTTTTTTCACTTAAAAACAATAACAAAAAATTGAACACCCTTTTAAATATTATTTTACTAACATTCTTATTCTCTTATAATAATAATAATAATATAATAATAAGTTTTATTTCTCAGATTCTAAACATTTTAAACAATTTTATATGTAATAAATAAATTATGGTCTTGGTTTTGAAACCGTCTGCCAGATGCCAACTGTTCTTTTTTATACTTTTACAAATAATAGAAATATTTCAGAATATTTAATACAATAATTTCATAGTACTTAATAATAATTTTAATAGTTTAAATTAACATTTCAATGTATTTTACTACTATTGCTATATTGTACTTTTTTTTTTTTTTTTTTTTTTTGTTAAACACAGTTACAATTTCGATTAAAAGTAGGTAATTAAATTGCAGTGCAAGAAGGTTTTTTATTTTTATTTTTTATTTTTTTATTTTTTTTTTTTTTTTTTGAAGACAATCAAAAAGCGTTATGATTTTTGGATTCAATTCCTTAACTATTCAACAAAATCTTTTCTATAATTTAAGGCTTCAATGCAATATTCAGCAAGATTTTTTCAATTTTGTCCATTTAAAATATGTATGGATTCTGATTCGCTTAAAATTGTCTTTTCAAAGTACACAAATCTTATTTCTTTCAAAATGGGACATATTGATAAGAAGTGATAACAGTTTTCTTGTTCTTGTAGATTACATAAAGAGCAAAATGTTTCTCGGTTGTTAAAATATGGCCTGTAATTTAAGTCAAGGAGTTCTCCCCTAATTTGAAAAATCATAGAAATTTGATATTCACTCATTTTGTCGGTAAAATAGTTCAGATCGTTCAGATTGTATCCTAGCTTTGGATACAAAGATCTACGTGAAGAGCCCCTAGCTTCTTCCGTCAAATCTGATCTAATCCTGGTATCCAATTTTTCAAGAATACATCTGAACTTGTCTGCCATGCATACATTCTGCATCTCCCAAGAATTGATAGAAACACCGCTCAAAATGGTTAAATCCTCATATTTCTTAAACCAGCTAATATTTTTTTGTATACTATGCTTCGCCAATATTTTTGGTAACCGAATATCATCATAAGAAAATATTTTTACGTTAGAATTCGCTGCTTTCGCTAAGCTTAAAAGTTCTGTGTTTGATAACTTAAAACCAGCATACAATTCGCCGAGAATCACACAGCCGTCAGATCTGTCAGCTAGTAGCCCCCTCTCCCTGCACCAATTAAAAGTTTTCCCCGCCACCACCAGACTTTCACCTTTAATTAGAACCTCCACGTTCGCTTTGCTGTTTTTTATTGCCTTTCTTACTCGTAGCAATGATTGTCGTATTTTGCGTTTTTCTAATGGGAAGTCTCTATGGATGAACATACCACTGCCTTTAAGTTGGTTGGAATTATGAAGCATTTCATCAACATAGTCTTTAGAGTTTGTTTCCACCAGAATATTGCAAGTCTCGTAATTCGACGGTAGTAAACGAATTGAGTTAATTGATGCTGGTTCACCTGGAACAAGTGAAGTAAAAAGTTTTTTCACTTCTTCGCGGTGATTGATGTTCGGCTTTTTGGCAATACGCACGATGAGATTCTTTTCACAAGATTTTTTGGATAAAAACTCAACTTCCCTTTTGAGCGACTTACATTCATCTTGCACCTCCTCAAGCTTAGTTGTTAGTTCCAAATTTCGAGTTTTAAGTTGTTGAATCTCGTCACGAACGCCTGAGATGTCATCTTTAGTGGCTAAATTTGATATTTTGTCGTCCAGAAGATTCTTTAGATCCTCTATTGACATTTGTCCCACTGCCATGCTTGTTATTGTTTTTGTTGTCTTTTGGGTGAAGAAATTATGTGCTCTGAAGAAGTGTCAGCTAGTGATCTTTTATAATTCATTTACGCTCTAAAGTTTTATGATTTCAAGGGCAATTTTATGTTTTTTCGTTATAAAATACGATTAAAAATGTTTATAATTTTAATTTGGATAAATATATTTCTTTGTTATTTAATTAAAATTAATTTTCAAGAGAGCTTCTATTATTTACTTTACACTTCTATTTCACTCAGGGTTGCCATCCCTTATATTGTATTAAATACATAAAAAATAAAAACTTCAATTAAGACTCACAAAAGACGTTTAAAAGTGAAAAACCCCGAACACCTTCGCACCGCAAACTTGACTCAAATAAATCACAAACTCTCACTTTAAAATCAATTCTCTCAGTAAAACATGCTCTCCACCTAAAATTTTTGGTATACTTGCTTACAGGGAGGTATGAGCTATATATTAAACCAATTTTTGCTTTGGTTCATGCGAATGATTTTTATAATAAAATTCCGCTAGATTGCCAGAATCCCACACTGTGCGGCGATGGCGTATTTAGGATTTCGAAAAAAACAAAAAAACAAAACATTTTATTTTATTTTTAAAACAAGATATCCGTTGGTACAGAGCAAAAGAAGTCCTAGGGCTCACTTAGATGGATGGCGTTTTTTAATAACATTAGCTTACCTCTCCAGCACGGGTGATTAATTCCATTCCAATACCTTCTGAAACGTTGCTTGAAAAACGTGATTCCATGACGGTGTTCACATTGGACTTACTCCTTGGATTTTTTTTGACGTCTATATACTTTTTTTCGTTCCCATTCTGTGGTGAGAAAGAGACAGGCAAGTGAGGCAGGAATTTTTTAATTTTTTAAAAATTTGTGGATTTTTGTTGACGTTTCCTTCTGTGACATGTGTTTTGTTAGTATTTAGTTTTTGTTTGGCACTTAAATACTACAGAATCGAAGTTGTTTCAATTGGAAAAATATTTATTTAGTGAAATATTAATTTTGTGATTGAAAAATTTCTTGTTGAATTCTCCGGCGAATAAACATTTGTGTTTTATTTTAACAACTACTGAACGTCAGAGTGAATCGATTGTGTGTGTCTGAACACGAGCTGACTGACTTATGCCAAAAAAAATCGTAAATCTGAGTCCAATGTGAACACCGTCCATGACAGCTAAACGCGCCGTTTCCTATAAAATATTGTGAGTCAAAAGGAAAAGCTGCTGTGTAGCTGTGTCTCTTGCCGAGGAAACCGCTACACCATAGAAACTACAACACCCTATTGCACGGTACCCGTGCTACACGTGTATTTATATTTACACGTGTACTTATTTTAAAATACACGTATAATTAATTGAAAATCGGTTTTATGATTTTTTTTTTGGTGAAAACGTAAAAATTTGATCTTGGATAGAATTTAATCGACATTTTAAATCAATTCTCGAATGGCTTTACTTTTAGTAAATCAAAAAATCAGGTTAGTGACGATAAACAAAACGTCATAGTCCCAAAAAATCCCCAAGCGAAAACCGAGCAGACAAAATCCCCAAAAAAAATCCCCAAGAGAAAATCCCAAAAAGAGAAGGTGAATCAAGCAATAAAATCGCACGCGCGATTTAATTGCTTGATTCACTGCTTTCACACCTTCTCTTTTTGGGAGTTTCTCCTGATAAAGCGTTTATATTTAATGTGAATGAAAAGAATTTTTGAATATACAATAATAACGTCCATCAGTTTCACAGTCGAAGGAAGTGGCACCTAAGTGGCCAATATGGGAGATTAACGATCAATATCTCAAGGCACCCTAAACTAATTGAGTGATATATAAGTCCCCCATGTTGGTCTTAAATGCCAGTAATGCTACTTACTCAACTCAGGTCCTGAACCTGAGTCTTTATGGTCCCAATATAAAAAAACTTTTGGAAAGTATGCCCTAATTGTAAATAACTTTTATGTATAGTAGTTTCAGTCAGCCATAGATTTTTTTCATAATTTGTTCAAGTTTTTTTCAAGGGTATAAAGATTATAAGCACGTCATTTAAACTATACCTTCACAAAAAATTGTAGGTAACATCTGGAAGTGCAAATAATCTTCCAAATTTCAGTAAATGGTAATCCACAGATTATTTTTTTTAAAGTTTTTTTGTCAATGAGAATTTAAGAGTTATTGTCTCATTTTCAATAAACCATAAGCAAAAGCTTTAAAAATTCATAAAAAAATCTATATGACATGGCCACGTATAGGTAAGGTAGGTAGGAGAATTTAAGAGTTATTGTCTCGTTTTCAATAAACCATAAGCAAAAGCTTTAAAAATTCATAAAAAAAATCTATATGACATGGCTACGTATAGGTAAGGTAGGTAGGTACTGTAACTTTACCTTATCTAATAGTAAACTTTTCGCGAATATCTAACAAATGAGAGTGGCTTAAAATTAGTCTAACTTTAAAAACTTTAATCATTGATCAAGCATTATGTATGATAGTTACAAGATCCCGGAGCGTTGTTTTCAATTTTGTTCGTAAGTCCCCTTTCACACAAGGCAACTGAGTTTCCAGCAACAATCAGTTCATAGGCGAGAAGGGCAGGAAGAAAGAGGGGTAAACAAAATCTATCCCCGGTCAACGAGTTCAGGAGAATTTAAGAGTTATTGTCTCATTTTCAAGAAACCATAAGCAAAAGCTTTAAAAATTCATAAAAAAATCTATATGACATGGCCACGTATAGGTAAGGTAGGTAGGTACTGTAACTTTACCTTATCTAATGGTAAACTTTTCGCGAATATCTAACAAATGAGTGGCTTAAAATTAGTCTAACTTTAAAAACTTTAATCATTGATCAAGCATTATGTATGATAGTTACAAGATCCCGGAGCGTTGTTTTCAATTTTGTTCGTAAGTCCCCTTTCACACAAGGCAACTGAGTTTCCAGCAACAATCAGTTCATAGGCGAGAAGGGCAGGAAGAAAGAGGGGTAAACGAAATCTCCCCGCTCAACGAATTCAGGAGATTTTTTTGACGTTCCGTTTGTTTCCGTGTGCGTTTAACCAAGGTAGTTTAAAAGGAAAATACAGCAAGTCTCCTCCGATTTTGTATCTTCGTGTGAAAGGTACAAGAGATTGTTAAGGAGTTTTAAGGAAAACGTCAAAAAATCTCCAGCAACTAGTATCTTCGTATGAAAGGGGACTAAACAGCTAAGTTGCTTTAGCTGTCTTTCAAAGCAGAAACTTAAAATTGGCCGCGTTCGGTTAGCAATCCGATAGCCTATCTGCGATAGGTTAGTATCTGATATGTTTTCGAAAGAAAAATCCGGAAAGGTCAAGGCAGTAGAATTTGTTACTTAAGAGTATACGTATTTTCATTTATTTTTTATTTAAATAGTTTACGATAAAACCTAACTAAGTCAACCTCCATTATGATTTTTCTGCAAATATTTGAATTTTTGTGAATTTTTAAGAAGCTTCTGCTATAAATATATAATATTTTATATTTTATTATTCAAGAATAAACAGTAAATTTTCAATCATTTGGTGTATTTAACTTTTTTCTAGCTAAATTAGATTCCAAGATATAGCCATTTTTATAAAATAAAAATTTTCCAACAAATTAAAAAGTATTCCCATTAAAATCCCGTTATTTTTTTTTCCTCAACACCCACAGCTGGGGATATTTCTGAAAAGTTGTATAATAGTATTAGGTATAACATATGTAAGCATGAAACCTATTACCAACATTTATAAGTTTGCAATGTTTTTGTTGAATTATTGAATTTTTTCAATTTTAAATTAATTTTAATTTCATAAAATTGAATTAAACATACTATGAAAACGTCGCACAGTCGTTGAATTTATTTTTTTGTATGTAAGTTGCATTTTATTAATTTCGAATAAAACCAAAAGGACCTTCAAAGGTACCTAGGTATAGAGAAAGTCGATTTTGTAGCCTTATTCAACTTTCGTTCTGAAAAATTACTTCAAACAAAAACAATGCAACAAAATTAATGAACGCATTAACTTCGACATATTAATTGCTAGTTGACAAGAAACAAATTGAATTTGCATTGTTACGTTTAATTAATTATTTATCCCATACCTACCTGTCGTTGTTGATGTAAGTAGACACTCATGTGTGACAAGTGAAACTGATATTATTTTCCTTTGTGTAAAAATTCGATGGGAAATGATAAATACAAGAGTGTATTTTTTCAGTACGTACCTGAAATGAGTAAACAAATAATTATGTTCTTTAAATCATAAGGATTAATTAATTAAAAAAATTGTCATTAAATTAAAAATTGTCAAAGAATATAAGTAGACATACTTTTGTTTATAGTTTAATTCTATGAATTGCTTTGGGACTTTACATTTTAAAGTATTTTTTTAATTTATGGATAATGGACTCAAAGTTAAATCTTATTTACATGGATGGTCTGACAAGATTTTTCAGAAGTGTTATCATTTATAATTTGATGAGAGAAAATTTATTTTTGAATCAGCTGTCAACTAAATAATTGGATAAAATATTGAACCGTCTGGGGCGCCTAGCCAATAATATTATGCAATATTTTGAACAATAATATTGAGCGTCTAGGAACCGCTTAAGGAATTTGAGTATTTGGGGTACTTTTACAGAGGGTAATCTGCTCTCTTCTATCTGGCGATGTCCCAGGTATCTATGTCTTTGGTGCATAAGTGCATCACAGTTACCTAATAGATGGTCCGGCATCTCCTCATGGGCGTTGCAGAATCTGCAAGTGGCACTGCTCACTATAGGCCAAGAATACTGAGGTGTCTTCTTAGCTTGCAGTCGCAGTGGCCAGTGAGGAGGCCCGTTATAATGCGAAGTTTATCTCTACGCTGATGCAGGATAGGAATCGCTCTTGGATGTAGTTACCAATAAGGAGCTTCGCCTGCCTCAGCTTGGGGAGTTCTTTCCAGATTCTTAATCTTTTGTCCTCCTCTTTTGTTTTGATTTTATTTTTGATAACATTATCTCCTATTCCGCAATATAGGGTTCTGGACCCGTTAGGAGTGTTGTCGCCCCTAGTTTCGCTAAGGAGTCTGCCTCTTTATTGCCCTGGACACCGACCGACGTGGCCTGGTACCAGTGTTGCCATAATCTCAAATTTCATTATGCTAGATTTCAAATTTTATAATGCTAAATCGTATGGGAGCTCAAAAAACAGAATGCTAGATTTTAAAACCCAGTCGTAGAAAATTTTCCTTTTACAAATTTATATTTCAAATATTAAAATTTAAATTTATTATTTTAGAATATAATGTAAGTATTAAAAACCACATAACAAAAAAAAATAATTCATAGAAATCGTAGTAGATATGTATGTAGGTATTTTAATGATTGATATTTCTATCAATTAAAAAATTAATACGAAAATTTAAAATTAGAACGCAAATTAGAAAATTCGACCAACAAAGTCAGAAAAATGTGAAAACATCTTGAAATTTCAAACTCCAGATGGTGGAAACTCCGAAGCGTTCGTGTTGGTTGCGGAAGCCAAAATTAATCTCGCTTCAAAGTCCCGTCGTAAAGCCCGATTAACACCAATGGGACGACACCCAAGCGAGACTATGCTTCTGATCACCAATTACCGCCTTAAACGCAATGTGCTCAGTAGTTAGGCAGGGACCTAGGCACGTTTTTGTTGAGGCGCGAATCATTCACACCTGCCTACGGTCAGTTAAGGAACTGACCCAAACCCAGCGGCTCAACTCAATTAACTTTTTGCCTTCCAGATACAAAATTTTGTCGGATATCATCCTGCAGGGGACAAAGCTGGTTCTTACCGAGCAGACCTCCACTCCCTCGACCGACAGGTCGACTAAATGAAAACAACAAGCCCTCCATACACCAAGATACCCAAGCCGGCCTTGGGATGGGAGGTCGTCATTGCTGTGGGCAAACAGGAGCGTTTGTTTTATGTCCCCTCATGCTTTTGCGCATCTCGGTGTCTGGGGTTGAGGTTAGGGAACGGAAGCTAGATGTCCAGAAATTTCTTCTTTTTAGTTCACGCATCCTTGGGTTGGAGGCTCTAGGTTATTGATAACTTATGCTTATGAAAAATTCTTAAATAGAACACTTAATTTACACAAAAGAAATTAATATTTAATCAAGACAAACTCGAGTTACCGCCGACAATAAAAAATTATGAATGTGGATTTGCATCGATAGGGCGAGAAATGTCAAACTCGTACAAGGAACTAAGCGAAATGGAAATGAGTGAGACACATTCATGGGAAGGGTTCCGAATCGGGCTAAGTGGATTGAGTTCTTACTAGAAGGTATAAGCTGGAGAGTTGATGGCGACTAAGAGTAGGTTAGATTTCTGGGTTCGCAGAATAGGAATAGATTTTAAGTAAGGTATATATATATATGGATAGTCAAGTCCATTTCAAATGTACCGTCGAAGAAGTTCGTTGAACTACTAGTACCAATGGAAGTGGACTTTGCTTAGCAGCGGTGCTACGCTAAGCCGAAAACGATGAGGTGATGTGGAGGTAAACACGATGTTTGCTTAGCACCGTAGGTAAGCTGGTCATTTCGAGTTGAACCATCGTCGGAATAACTTCAAAGATTAAGAAGTGCCCTCGTCGTTTGCTTAGGGTGATGGTCTTGCGATAGTACCTATACAAAGAGTTTTATCGAAATTAGATTTTTTTTTATAAACTGATGTGATTGTCTATTTGAACTCGAATTAAAATTAACAAGTATGACTCATTGAGTGAATAGGGGTAAGAAGAAAAAAATCGTGTTGTGATTATGATTATGAAAAATTGAATTTTTATTAAAAGTGAATCTTTGGCGGTCACCGACATAAGCCGATAATGTTGGGGATATACCGGAGGTCGTATGAGCTGGTGCAATATGAAAGAAGTGCATCAAAGGTAACTTCATCAAAGCCAAAAGTGCATTGAATGCAGCTACATCAATAACGATTAGAGCGGCATCAGAAAACCACATCCCTAAGCCGTGATACCTTCCGGCGACGCACGTGGTCACCAGGACTACCGGGCTCACTCAAGTAAAATTTATTAAACCCACCTGGGTTCTTTTTTTTTTCCCTGAGACATAGTGTTCTAGAAAATTCACCCCGCGATTTTGAATCTAAAAACTCGATTTTTGCCAAAGTGAATTATACAGTGCCCGTGGCGGGCTTTTAGATGGAAGCAAAACTGAGAGAAGCGGCTGTAAAGTAGAAAGGAGTTACAATCATACAGATAATTGTTAAGTTTTTTTTATGAATATTATATTTATTAATATTATATCATTTTGTTTGTTAGCGATCTTCCAACCTCTCCCCCTTTGATACGTACTACGACTTGTAGTCAATAATAATAATAAGGTATGAAGAAAAATGGAGGCGTAACAAGACAGCATACTTAAAAGTGCTTATAAAAATGCTAATGCTCCAAATGCATTTGATAAACAAACCTCACATCGCGCCCTGTGACGTGAGTGTTCAGCAGTGGCAGAGTGCGTAGTGCGCACAGCTTCGAAGACTGAAGGCTGTTTCACAATGCGACGAGAAAACGAGACGTCAGCGTGACGAGATGTCTTCGTAGTTTCTCTCTCTTAAAAAAGAATTTTAAACATTGAAATAATGCATAATAAAGCATTTCTCGTCGTCTCATCACGTCATAAAGTTCGAAAAAATGAAAAAAAGACGCAACTTGACGACGAGAAATACTTTATTATGTATTTTTTCGTTGTTTAAAACTCGTTCTAAAGAGAGAACAACCGTGGAGAGATCTCGTCACGCTGACGTCTCGTTTTCTCGTCGCATTGTGAAACAGCCTTGAGCAAATCTGATGCGCGGGTTCAAATACCGTATGATGTGTAGAAAGTTTTTCAAATAAAATTGGATTAAAGCTCAGCACCATTATAAAAGAGACTGATGATAGGGCTTGGCACCCCTTGAAATAGCTATATCTCCAGCCAAACAAAAATAAAACGAATTAAAAATACCAACTAAATTAATTCGTAAGCAATTGGCCTTTAAGTTGTTGTTGTTGTTAACAAATTAAATTGACGGAATAAAGAATGGTCAAGTCTAATCTGACATTCTAGTATGAATACTACAATAATAATAATAATATATTTATTTTTGTTTAACCTTCGGCTACACCAACAAGAAAGATTGGTCAGAGTCCAAAAAATTTGCAACGAATTAAAGCGCAAAGTATCTAGTTAACGATAGTGTATCGTTTGGACACCTTTGACTCGGGAGTTAAGTTCCTCGTTTTGGTTTAAAACAGTTTGCCTCCCCCGTTTTATAGAACAACTAACGAAGAGCTCTCTGTTAGGTAGGATTCTGTTCCGGAGTTACGTTTTTCGTGAAGGCGAGATACGAGTCGTCCCGATTAGGTTGATACGAGAGATTCGGGGAATCCTAATTAAAAATTGAACAAATCGAAGTCGCGTTCTCGCCCAAATTTCTGCGAGTTTTTGGAGTCTACTCGATAGTTTTTTTTGTTAACTGATGAACCAAAAAGTAATTAAAAGCTATTGTGTGTATCGTAAGCGATCGTAGCCGCTACAGAATTCTTAGAATCCGTTTCCTAGCAACTGAATTCATTCAATTGTTAATATATAAGTATACATAAATTTTTCTTCATTTATATTTTAATTCTATTGTCTATTATACAGGGTGTCCGGTAAAGAGTGGATAATCCTAAAACGGCGTATAGCCCACTTTATGAATGCTCCGAAACCAAAAATTAAAAGGGGCTATCTCAAACGATACTCAAAATATGTGCATTTTTTCGTTCAGTGTATTTTTTTGTACCTACTTACTTTACGTTTTTGAATACCACGACTACAAATGGATGAAATCTGAAATCTAGTTTTGTTGCGCCAATTTTTTGAAAAGTTTGCACTAGGGTTTCCATACGATTTTTTTACAAAATAGATGCTTAAACTTTGTCATTTTTTTAATTTCTCAATTTTTGGAATTAAAAACAAATGTAAATTTTTTTAATAAAAAAAGTCCATGAGCTATTAAAATTTGTTTAGAAAATTGCTGCCAAATAAAAACAATGGAATTCATCCTTTTAATTTTAAGCTTATTTTAATCAAAATTTTACTTACTAAAGTACTACTTTTGTTTTCAAAATTCAATGATCTTATTATTTTTTAGTCAAAACCAGAAAACCGGATAGTAAAATGTATTTTAGTTTTTGAGAAAATTAAAAATCATTTTACACTTGTCTTTTTTTTTAACTCCTTTAAACTCCCAAACATTTTGTGTACCTATGTACATAAACCTGCACAAGCTATAAAAAAAGAATAACAATAACAAGGAGAACACAAAATAGGTCGAGAAGTCTGTACAAAAAAAAATATCTTCATATGTACATATGTATGCACATATCTAGGTAACTACTTGAAAAATAACAAACCACTGACAAATTCTTAACAAAACTATTTTGGTTTAACACTAATTGTTCAAAAAAGGCGCGAAATGTACCCACATACCTAATTCCCAACACAAATTTATAATCCTATGTACATACATACCTAACTTCTTACAAATCGCACATATATATACATAGGTACCTACTCTCCTTCAAAACAAGCGCGAAAATTATAAATAAAAAATTATGTATATAAACCACCACCTCTTTCTTTGCACAAAACAAAATCACGACATTGTCTTTTTTAACTTCTCCAACTTCCAAACATTTTGCATGCCTATCTTTATATAAAGGCTTAATAGCCCAGGAAAATTAGGATTTTGTTACGGAAAAAATCCTATAAAGCTGAATTTTGGCATACATCTTCTTTATACCCTGCTTTATAAATCCTGAAAAGTCCCCATCGATTGGTTGGGTGCTAAATTTTTTATAACGGTAAATAGCAAAAAAAACGTTTTTTTTTTCAAAAAAAAAAACGATTTTTCTCCATTTCTAACGGTTTTTCGTCCAAAACACTAAAGTTAAAAAGGAAATTTGAGACGAACTGTAATGATCAAATTCCTCCTAAAACAAGAAGAACGTCACATGCATCGGATTTTGATTTTTAAAAAAAATGTTTTATCTGTGGGGATTAGGCCGATGAAGAAAAAGAAAAAAAAAATGTTGATAAACGTAAAATAATCAACCACGTTGAAACACTTGAATTCAAGGAAACAATCAATGATATGATAAAAAAAAAAGAAACGACGAGTGGGCAAATGTAGTCAGTAAACGTATTGCTTTGTAATATAATTTAGTTGCAGCTGAAGCAAAATATCATAGTAAATGCTTCAGTAAATTTTGGTTGCCGCCTTCCGGAAACTCTAAAGGACGTCCTCGGGATCCAAGCATAATGTTGGCAATGGAAAAGATATTTGCTTATATAGAAAACAATGATGACTCTCAGTTCACTGTTAGTGAGTTAAAAAACTTGGTGCCTGATTGTCTCATGGATGATAAGACTATGCTAAAAAAGCTCACAGAGAAATATGGTGACCAAATTTCTGTTACAACCAGCCTCTTTATCAAAAAGCTCTAGAAATTTTGGCAACAATGCATGAAGATCCTACTTTTTCAAACTTACTCATACGACTTGGTGGTTTCCATTTGCTGACGTCTTTTCTCTTCTCGGTTTCATTGGTTAATTCATGGCAGGAAGTGGATTAAAGGAAGTAATAAGCATCATTTACGCTCCGAATTCGGTTGAAAAATTGTTATCTGGTCATGCATATTTCAGAGCCATTAGAGCTCACACACTGCTCTATCCCAAATAATTCTCAATGAAATGAAATTTAATGATGATTAAAAAGAGTTCTGGGTTGATTATCTAAGTGATTTTGAAGAAGAATCCCCATCATTTGAAGACATTGAGAATTTTAATGATCTTAAACATTTAAAGAAAAAGTTTGATGAAAAAGTCAAATTAATAGATTCTGTAGAAATACGCGAGAACGAGGACCAAGAAATCGAAAACATGATTGAGGAAGAACTTGAAGATACTTGTTCCTTTGAAGGCGATCGGGGAGGGTATAATGAGTCTGAACAAGAATCTGAAGGAGAAGTCGAAGTCGAAGAAGAAATTGATGAAGACGAAGAAGAAGACAGTGATCCAGAAGACTGCTAAACATATTTTCCACTTGATCTCAAGATATGTTAAGTTTTGTATGTATAAAATTGAATTAAAACATTAAATAAAATAATAAATATAAATATGTAACAATAATTTCACGTTGTTATTCAATAAACTCAGATATTTATGAATTGTTAAATTCAATTTTCTAACTTTTATTTTACTGAATTTAATTGGTTTATTTATTATTGCATTACGTCCATATCTATAAATAATATATTCATGTAAGTATGTCTGCATGTGTTCAATATACACATATATGTATGTATATGTATATAATTATCACAAATATACATAAGCACATATTTTTCGAAGCAAAAACAAGAACCTTGAACGAGAAAAAATTGGGAAAGGATGTTTTACCAAGACTTTGGGTGTTTTGACTCAAAATTATTGATCTAAATTTAAAGATATTTCGTGGGTACATCTTGCCGCGAAACATGATCCGGCTCGAAGGACCTGTCAAATCTTCAATATAACTATAAATTTTAATAATTACATTAAATTTAATTTTAAAGTTAAAACTTGAATTGTGGTTGATTATACAAAATAAAATATGTTGGGAAGCAACACTGTATATTATTTAATTTTGAATTTTTAAAAATGTGTTATGTACCTACCTGTAGCAACTTGCTCAGCCCAGCCCAGGCAAGAGGTTTTAGGTATTTTGACTATTTGTGTCAGTTTTTGCTTTTAATTTATAAAATGGCAATTCCATTGTCACGGGTGGGACAATTTTAAAAATAAAAATCTAGAATAAAATATTGCTTAAGAAGAAATCACCAAAGAAAATGTTTATCTACTAAAGCTTTATAGGAATAAGCACTGTTTAGAATCGTTCTGGAGTAAATTATACATAGGTACCTACATATGTACATGTTATTATTTTTTTATGTTGCATCCGATACTGTTTTATTCAAAAATACACTAACAAAATTCTCGAAACCAAACAAGTAAAGAATAAAACTTATTACATTATTCTTCCACAAACAAACATCGTAATTTATTTTGCCAATAAATAACCGCAAAAGTCCAACAAGTGTTTTGCAAAACTTTTGCGTTCTCTAAAGTAAAAATGTTATGTAGCTAAATGACCCTCTTCTTAATGTTAATAGGAGGACATGATACACTACTTTACAGCCCCATCGTTAGAAATTGTTTTTGTACATAAATTCCGTCTTATTTTCTGCCATAATAGACAGAGATGCATGTGCGAGTATAATAATTCATCCCTTAAAATAGGGGTTCTTTTGCTTTACGATCTGTGTTAGGCATAGATAATAAAACATGCTTCACACACATCAGGTAATATTAATATAAATATACATGTAACTGCTGGCATTATACCTTACCTGTTGTTTGTTATTCGCATAACGACCTTGCATTAGATGTGAACAGAAAAGAAAAAAAGTGTATAGGTTAGGTATTTTATGTTTGTTTTTGTATTCAACCTTTAATTACAAAATATAGGAATACATAACATATTTTCTAATCAGTCACATAAATACAAATCATTTAATTTTACATTTCAAAGCAAAATCATTCAGACCTGAAGTTCAAAAAAGTTTTAATCAGTTGACAATGGACATCTGCTTTGATATCATTCAAATAATATTTAATATTGGCTGGCTAGGCTAACAACCTAATACCTAATAGCTCTCCGTTACTCCCTCAACCACAACTTTTTTCCCCATTAATGTTACATCATACCTCCACTTGTTTCTATTTGGACTTGATTAAGAGGTTTTGTTTAAGTTCTGTGAAGTAAAAAACTTTGGCGCTATATTTTAGACGATTTAGTATGATGTTAAAGCGTTTTTAGTGTGCTAGGTTAAAAAAAGGCTTTTCCAAATTTCAAACGAGTTAGCATCGTATTATCTTTTTAACATTTTACTAAAGTTAAAATCGCCAAATGCCTATTTTATCTTTTTAGTATCATATTAAATCCAAATGTCACTTTGGCAGGTACAATTGAAAAAACGGCTTAAAAAGTCACTGTTTTAGGCGTGTTCAGCAAGAAAAATAGGTTTAGTATGATACTAGTTAGAAAATGTTTAAAACTAACAATATTTTAGTAAAGGGTTTTAAAGTTAGAAAATTGTTAAGTGGTATCATGCTAATACCTTAACATCAGGCTGTTTAAAATTTTGAGATAGTTTAAACGTATTTTCAACATCTACGCTGCAACATTGGATAATAAGCGTGTGTGTTATTGAAAATTACTAAAAAAAAATTCCAGCGGTAAGACGGGATTTACACCTTCGTTTTTTAAATGTAAAATACTTCTAATAACACGTTCCGATGTTCTCTGTTCTCCCATACACCTAAAAAGTAGGCACCCATTGTTTTAAGAGATATAATTTGTAATATTTGCTCGGTTTTTAGAACCTATAAACTATACTCCATGAATCGAGCGTGCCACTAAGACACTCGGGATTCTGTAATTCAGGATTTTGAATTCTGGATTTTGTTTTCGGGATTTCATATTTAACCCCTTTTATCTCATCTGCCCTCACTTCTTCTTTCTCAGGAGTTAAAAAATTGAATTTCATTTAATACATTGCCCAAAAACCAAAATAATTCTCTTTTTTGTGCTTTTCTTCTTCTTAAAAACTATAAAGTATATGAATCCCGCCTAGGCAATCATAGAAACCAACAGAGTGTATGTATCAGCAATAAAGTATATAAATATTGGAAATAAAACATGTCCCCATAACACAAGACTTATTTTAAGGGAAGAACCGTTTACTCACTGAAAGGCTAATTTCATGCATTGCCGATAAAATATACTATACGCGTCACAATGGAAGTTATTGTGATTGGTCCGATTTGTCGGTTTGAAAATTTTGTATTTCTCCCCGTGTCGAGGCCTCTAGATCCGAATCCATTGTTTTTAGAGAAATGACTGTATAGTACATTCTTGAGCTTTTTTTTTGCCGACGATATCTCGAGAACGAATAAGGCTTAATGCACTTTCACATTATAGTGCCGATACCGATACAGTCTCGAAAAGTTTTCGCTCCGATAGAATCCCTTTCTGTTCACATTGCCGCTCCAATACCGATACCGATTCACAATTATTTATATTCATTTGTTCTCCTTTCTATTAATTTAAGATACATAGATATATCTAACTATACCTACATGTATTGTATATTTGTTTACTTTTTTTCCATAGAAACTATATCAATAACGTACTCGCTCCGATAAAATATTCTTTCCAATGGGAATAAATTTTATTTTACAGATAATAAGGCAATAACGTGCAGAAAGGGTTTTCAGAAAAAATCAATTAGCGGTTTTCTTGTTACAATAATTTAAGAAAAATTATAGAATGGCTTATTTTTCGAATATCTCGAGAACAAATATACAGTAATTTAAAAAAGGCTGTAAAATGGCTTATTTTTCGAATATGTCGAGAACAAATACATAATGCAATTGACTTCGGCCTTGTTTCATTCTAAACATAACGTAATGAAAATTGGTCAGACTTAAAAAAAAATCAACCAACAGTTTTTTTCTTTTAATTAAAAGAAACTGTTAAAATCATTTTTTACTGTTTGAACGATTTCTATTTTAACTTATTTTATTAGGTACATCACTGTTGAGGTAAACTCCAATAAAATAATAAAACGATGATTCCGAATTTCTAGAACTGTTTTAGACAGTTCTTAAACATTCCTATAGAAAATTTTATTAGTTTTATGCTTACAGAATGTATTTCTACATATATATATATATATATATATATATATATATATATATATAACTTACGTTTTAGTTTCTTTTCTTTTAAATTTCGATTGTTTTATTTATTTGTTTTAATTTTCAATTTCAATATGTTTTATCAGTTTCAATATTTTATATTAATTATACTTTGCTTTTAATTTTACAATTCTTCTGATTTTTATTTTTTTTGCTGCCGCTAAGTTGAACTTCAGACAAGTAATGACAAAATGTCGAGAATCAAAGAAAAAAGGCACGTGCATTTTTTTAAAGAAGAGTAAAGGTATATCGTCTCTCGGATATATTACACTCTCTCTTATTGCGTTTATTTGTTATCGGTTTCGGTGGTTCCAAGTTCGCTTAACACTCCCCCCTGGTAACTGGGTGATAGACCTGGATTACCACCTTCTTCAGACTTGTGAACATCTAAAACTGCTAACTTAACAACTGGACGTGTGTAAATACCTCCAGTAGTTTGTATGACTGCACTACGTGCTACATCATCTATTCCAACTATCACTTTAAGAACTTTTCCTTTTGGCCATGTTTAACGTGGGCTATTATAGTCTACGATGACGACGATATCTCCCTCCTGCAGCTGTCTCTCTGGTGCGAACCATTTGGTACGTCGAGTCAGGTCAGGTAAGTATTCACGCACCCATCTTTGCCAAAATGTTTGGGCGTATTTTTCAGCGGCTACCCAGGTTCTTCTCATTGCTACTCCGTCATCTATGGGTTCTGAGCCTAGTCGTTCTTGATTAGAATAGCCAATTAACAAATGATTGGGAGTGAGGGCTTCACTACTTTCAGAATCAATTGGCACGTAGGTAAGTGGTCGTGAATTTACAATGCTCTCCACCTCCGTCATCATACTCAATAATAGTTCGTCGCTAGGACTGCGAGTTGGCGATATTTCAGAAAGTGATTGTTTTACAGATCGTATCATGCATTCCCAACACCCACCCATGTGGGGCGCGGCTGGCGGGATGAAGTTCCACTTCAGTTCTAACTCAAATTCTTTGGCTACTGCGGTAATATTCAAGACTCGTATGGCCTCCTGCAACTCTTTACTGGCACCTCGAAAATTTGTTCCATTGTCTGAATATACTTCTTTTGGCATTCCTCTTCTTGAAATAAACCTTTTGAAACCCAGTATGCAGAAATCACTGGAGAGACTGTGGACTATCTCTATGTGGATTGCTCGTAAAGTCAGGCAGGTAAGTAACATGTCCCATCTCTTTTCTAGACGCCTTCCGATTTGTACATGGAGCGGTCCAAAATAATCGACTCCCGTATATGAAAATGGCCTCTGAAATGGTTGAAGGCGAGCATGTGGTAGTTTCGCCATGTGTGGTGGCTGTGGGACGGCTCTGTGGTTCTTGCAGTGCTGGCAATTCTTTTGAACAGCTTTTAAAACACGTCTCAAACTTCTAATGAAGTAATGTTGCCGGAGCTCGTTCACTACAGTTTCGTTGAAGATATGATGGAATTTAATATGAAATTCATTTACAATTAGGCGAGTTATATGATGTTCTTTCGGTAGAATTATAGTATTACTAGGTACATTTTTTATCGCATCGATTCGTCCATCAATACGAATCAGTCCACACTCATCCAAGTATGGAGAGAGAGTATAGAGCGGACTGGTTTTGCTAATATTGACTTCGCTTCCGGAACTTGCTGCACTAGTAAATGCTTCGTACTCGTTAGGAAAACTTTCTTTCTGACATTGCTTGTAAAGCAAAATCTTGGCTGCTTTCGTCTCGTCTAAAGTAAATATCGGTGGAGTTTAATGTAGCGGTAAATATATCTTACTGTCTTTAAAAGGCTTTTCCATCTCGAAAAGCGGTTGTAGCCGACTAAAAATGAGGGTTGTGTCTCGTAGTGAATGAAACATTCTTTGACTTCTTCACTGCCTTCATCAGCCGTAAGAACTTCTGGGAGTTTTGCTGGTAGAGGAAGTGGATTTTGGTATTGGAAGTCGGGTCCCGTATACCATCTACCTGAAGAGCTGAAATCATAATTGCTTTTATACTTTGAGGCATCATCCGCAACATTCTCTTTGCTGGGCACCCAATTATAACTGTTTGCATTTGAACTTTCCAGTATTTCTCCGATACGAACGGCTACAAAACTTTTGTATTTTTTACTGCTTCTTATTCAACTGAGGACTACTTGGGAATTTGTCCAAAATGTTATGCTTTCAAAGGAAATTGTATGGCCACTTTGAATAAATTTAGCGAGTCTAACTCCTAGGACGGCTGCTTCTAGCTCTAGCCGAGGTATTGAGATTGTCTTTATGGGGGCTACTTTTGTCTTTGCGCTGATTAGCGAACATTCAACTTCGGTTTCTTTAGTTGCTCTTAAGTAGGCGACGGCGGCAATGGCATCTTCACCTGCGTCCACAAATACATGCAGCTCAACACGGGTTCCATTTCCAAATTGCAAATTCGTAAGATATCTCCTGTTAATTGATACTTCTCTTATTTTGGGAATCAGGCTCAACCATATCTTCCACTTTTGGAACTGTCGGTCTTTTATCTTGTCGTCCCATCCTACTCCTGAGCGCTAAATTTCCTGCAGAATGATTTTGAGATGAATCGTAAAGTTTGCAATTAGACCAAGAGGGTCGAAGATGCACATAAGTGCTCTCAGTACCTCGCGTTTTGTTGGGACTTGTATGCCGTTCATAACGTCGTTGTGCATTTTACTGGACTTGAATGTATATACAAACATATCTGTGCCAGGGGACCACCACATACCCAGAAGTTTTTCATAGTCATTCTGAGCATTGTCGACAAATGGTTTGTTAGTGTTTAAAACTTTTGAATGGAGGGCGTTTAAAACGTTTGAAGAATTCGAGATGAAATTTCTAATTTCAAAGCCTGCCTGCTTATGGATATATATTACGTCCTTTGCTAAGGCTATGGCCTCTTTTTCCGTGTCAACGCTGTCTAACAAATCGTCCACGTAGTGGTTTTCTATGATTGCCTTTGCTGCCCTTAGGAACTGCATTTCAAATCTCCTAGCATTTTTATTTTTTATGTATTGAGCGCAAAAGGGTGAACAGGTAGATCCGAACGTCATTACCTGCATTTGATACACCTCGATATTTCCATCTTTGCTTTTCCGCCATAAGAACCTTTGAGCGTCTTTGTCCTCCTCGAGGATCTTCACCTGGTGGAACATCTCGCGTATATCTCCCGATATCGCTATCTTCCTTTCACGAAATCGAAATAGTATACTGACGGCAGCGTTTGCACATTATCTGGCCCTGTCATTAGGCACGAGTTTAACGACACTCCTTCAACTTTAGCCGCCGCATCCCAAACTATTCTCAGTTTACCAGGTTTATTCGGGTTCATTACGCGGAATATAGGTAGATACCATATTCGAGACTTAGAGTTATTTACTTCATCTTCGTTTAATTTTCTGGCGTACCCTTTCTTTAGGTATTCTTCGATTTGCTTATTGAGTCTTTCCACTAGTTCAGGCTGGTGTAGAAAACGTCTTTCGAGACAACGCAGTCTTTTTTCGGCCATGACCTTAGTGTCTGGCAGATTGATATTCCATATTTCCACAGTAGGGGTACGGCATAACTATCACCCAAAAATTTAGTTTTGTCTTCCAAAAGTTTTTCTGCCTTATAGTCTTCGTCCGACAATCTTCGCTTAATAGGTTTGGTGCCCACAGTCTCTAACGAGAAATATTGCTTTACCGTTTCATGCATCTGTAAGTCTGTTTCATTTTGACAGTCGCATAGGTGAATGTTAACATTTGCATCTACGTCTTCTTTTTGTTCAGTACCAACCGACGCAACACCAAAAAGGGTCCATCCTAACCTAGTTTTGATTGCTGCAGGCTGCCCTCTCCATTCTTAAGAGGCATACCCAATCGCCAATGTTGAAGGCCCAGCAAAATTTAAGGCTTTGCATTCCAGTATGATTTTATTGGTAAACCCTTAGAGCTGATTTCCAATACCGCGTTGAGCGTCGCTTTGACAGATTTTTCTTTCAACGCAAAAGCTCACACATAGCAATTTAAGCAAATTGTTTACAATGACGCGTTGGGTATTATGTTACGATTTGGCACCTATTAGCATGTACACAAACCAACGTAACATAAGCTACCTCAACGTTAAAGTTGAAAAAAATCAACTTCAGCGTGCGTTTTGACTGTTAAACTAATGGTCGAATTCCTTTCAACAATAAAATCGATTTATTTTAAAGAAAAAATCGGTTTTTCTGGATAAATACCTTTTATTGAAAGAAAAAAAATAGATTTTGTTTAAAAAATAATGGAATAGTCTGTTGAAAGGAATTCGAAATTACAGTTATGTAGGTTCATTTTGATTTTCAGTTTCTCTGCAAGTCGTCTGTCATTTCGACGCGTTCGTAAAGCTTGTAAACGTATACGTAAGCGTCTCTAACGCGAACGCGCCATTGGAAATCAGCCTTTAAGGTGTGGGTATCGTTGCACCAGGCTGGTCATATCTAATGACTGTCTGGGAAGATCCAATGACTTCACTGTATGTGCATTCGGAAGTAAATAATTGTGCTTGTTGCCTTGGGCTGATATTTGGAAGGTGATCTTCATAGATGATTCTTCTCGACGATGAGTGTTTGCAGTCCACCTTAAACATAAAGGTTCCTTGACGCCATTAGCACCCAGTGCATATGCTTATGCTAACTCTTCATCAACAAGAGTTAGTGAAGATCCATCGTCTATGAAGGCGAAGGTGTTTAGAGACTTGTTATTATAGAACAAACTCACAGGAACAACTTTGAATAGGGAAAGTGCAGCGCTTGGACGAATGATTGTGCCGCTGTAGTAGGCGTTCTGAATCCCATTGCTATTGATTGGCTGATCTGTCTTTATGTCGCTATTGTTTTTGACCTTCAGCTGAACATCTTTATTATGAAGAAGTGAATTATGTCGATAAGTACAACCATCGACGCCGCATAACTGTGACGAAAGGCAACGGCTAGTACCATGACGACGTAAGCATATTCGACAAATGAAAAAACTTTTAATTAATTTCCATCTGTCTTGCAGCGGCATTTGTGCAAAATGTTGGCATATAGCAAGAGAATTGCAGTTGTTCTTGCAAGCAGGGCACTTAGAATCCTCTTGATGCTTTGTTTCTTGGTGTATGTTGCTAATAGCCTTTGTCTTCTTATTTACCTTTTGTTCAAACGAGTGAGGAACTATTACCGTTACCTCTGACGCGGCCTTTGCAAATTTTGAAAGCCAGTCGTTAAACACCGCCAGGTCAATACTCGAAAGAGTCTGCTTGAACATTCCCCAACTAAGTTTTATTTGCGTTGGCAACTTTTCTATCAGTTCTTGCATCAAGCAAGGATTGTTGAGATGAGCGGAAAGACCAGTAACCTCCATCATGCGGCACATATTATCAACTTCTAGTGAGAAGTGTATTGTCATATTTAGGTGCAGGCTCGTTTCTAATCTTCCTTAAAAGCGAATTAATAATTATCTCAGGCCTGCCAAATAGCATCTTAACGTTGTGATCACTCCATCGACCTGGTCTGGATCAGAGATTAAAATGAGTATGTTCAAATATGTTCGAACAATTCCACTTTTTCCTTATGTTCGTTCATACTCGATCGTTCTGCTTCTATGCTCGCGAGTCATGTTATCCACGAGTTAAAATACTCACAAGTAAAGTCAAACAAATTGTTCGAACTCGTGAACTTCTCGCACTTCTATACCCACGAGCAAAATGCTCGTAAACAATTGGAAATATTTTCGAGTACTCAAAACAAAGCGAATATACTCGAACCAAATGGGTGATCGTGAACAAAGTGAATATCGTGAACATTTTGCTTGCTAGGGTAGGTAAATTTTAGGTTTTTTTTTGTATTTATCGTTTTTTATGTTTGCTGCTGGTTTAATCCTTTGTATATAAAAACTATAGTACTCTCATGGAACAGAAAAAAGTGCTGAACATTCGCGGCAACTGGGGGCGCTGTAGTCGACATTAATTTGCAGAAATTGACGTTGCAGACTTGAGAATTTTCTTTGGACAATAATCGACAACAAGTAGCAAGAATGAGAGGATTGTATGATTTTTATTCCAATCTTACTAAAGGGAGTAAGGGAGATACATTAATCAGATGTTCGCGCCAAGGCAATGACGAAAATAAATAAAGAGGAGATGAATTTTTTTCTGTTCTTGCTTACGAACATTGTATATATTGGCCGCGTTCGGGGGGCAAGCCAAACCTATCCGGATAGGTTTGTGTTGTTGTAATCCCTTGTTGAAAAACTTCTGATGTCAGCTGATGCAACAACAACTCAAGGTATCTGAAAATTTTTGGGATAGGTGGATAGCAGTGTTGCCCCCCTAACAGGTTGAGAATGTAGTGTGGCAAATTTTAAATGTAGTAAAATTTAAAACGCGCAAAAACACAACATACTTTTTTCGGAACGACAATATTATTTGTATAAATAATAAAAGGTCTGAATTTGGATTTTATTTCATGCATATTTACATAGCAAAAATATCTGGCTAACAAAAAAATTTTTGCAAATTTCCTACTAAAATTTCAAAATCAAGGTGGACATACAACATTATTAGAGCATTATAATTTTTTTTTTATGTCAATTACATTGGTTTATTTATATTTTATTTTTAAAATTGATTTTTTGGTGCCGAATATGATTTCATTGATTGATTTTTTTGTAATTATAATATTTTCCGAGTGATTACTTAAAAAAAAAGTGAATCACATTATCCACTTTCAGAAACGAAAAATTGATGACTTCTAAAAAAAAATTGGTCGAAAAAAAAACGGCATCGGGGATTACCGACGCCCGCCATCACAGAAAAACATGGAATTTCCATACACACTATCCAAAACGTGTATGTATGTAAATATTGCCGGTAAAACAGTTTTTCGACGTGCTTTAGTTATAATAGCCGAGAATTCTCCCTACTGTGCCTAGCTAAACCCGAAGCGAATTAGTTGTTGTTGGATTTAGCCCGAACATCGTTTTCTTCATCCAAATCCTTTCGGGATTGCAAAAAAAAAAAATCAGCTATTGATAAATAAAAAAAAATATTTTGCCAAATGGAAAGTAAGATCAAAATTGTCCTTCTAAATTAGAATTTTATGTTTTGAAATTGTAGTGTTTTTGGAATATTTTACGATTGTACGGAGTGAATTTTTCTTGGAAAAAATTGTAGCAAAAACGCTACATTTGTAGTAGGGGGGCAACGCTGGTGGATAGCCTATCTCACTACCACCCGAACGCAAGCATTGTTTTTATTTGTGCTATACCAACACATATATGTGTACTGTGATGCCAACGGGGTATTATAGGTATACATATGAATCTATATGAAGATTTGATATTTGATATTGAATTTTCATTATTTTTGTTGACATCAGTTTCACTTGTTTTAAATCGTAGGTACTGCAATATTAGGAGTATGAAGGTAGGTAGGTAGGTGGTTAGGTAGGTAGGTAGGTAGGTACATTCGTTAGGTAGGTATTATTATTATTATTCTTATGGAAAAGCTATTAGGTAGGTAGGTATACCTAGGTATAACCAACATTTTCAAATTAATTTTTGAATTTTTAAAAAAGTTTCAATTGTTTTTTTTTTTGTTTTTTTTTTTGAATAGGTACGGATAGGTATTTTCATTCGATATAAATTATAGGTACCTATACCTACAATGGTAGGTAGGTATATTATTCCATGCGTTGGTTTTATTTAAAATTGGAATTTGGTGTTTTTAGGACATTTACCTGACATAGGTAGGTATACCTAGATTTTTTAGGACCAAAAATAGGTAATTGTGCTTAGCAATTTTGGACAATTTCAAATCTCAATCTCAAAGATGGTTCAATACATTTTTCTAAAAAAAAATCAATAAATTTTATTAGGTAGGTATAGGGTGGTATAGGCTACCATTTGGTGGAGTTAAAATTTCGGAAAAAAATGGTTGAAAAATTCAAGTATGTATGTATGTAGGTAGGTACCTAGGTAACCAGAATGTTCAAAATTTTTTTTTGGATTTTTAAAAAGTTTCAAATGTTTTTTTTTTTTTTTGAATGGGTACATATAGGTAAATGTATAGGTAGGTAGGTACCAAATATTTCGAAAACGACTTGGTTCATTTTTACGAATGGTATTGAGATGGTTTTTAACACTATCTAGAATATTTTGGATACCTACAATCAAAAAAAAATAAATATTGTACCTACCTATTAAATTTAAAAATAAATAATTGATAACATTTGTAACACTACTTTTCAAAAAAAAATTATGATTTTTTTTGGAAAGTGTTTTTTTTTCTTAATATAGGTAGGTACCTACCTAGATGTTTTTTAATAAGATAAAAGCAGATTTAGTATTTAAATTTTCAAAATATGTAGGTATACTCGTCGAAACTAATTTTTCAAAAAATTATGACTTGACAAAAAAATAGTGTTTATACCTAACTACATTATAGACACAGTTTTTGTTTTTAATTAAAAAAAATTGGTGTCTTGAATTCGAGAATCATAAAAAAACTATTTTTCCAGAAAATTTTTATTTCTTATTTTCGAAAAAATAGTTTTGGTAAAGAAAGTTTTTTAAATTGAAAATTTATGATTTTTTCGAAAAATAGTTTAAGGAGTTGGATAATTTTTAGTAATTTAATTAAATTTTTTTTTGACGAAATAGTTTTAAGGAAAATTAGCATCATTCCAATTTAAAAAAAAAATCAATTGCTATATATATTGGTAGGTACCTACTTCACATTTAAAATAATTTTTTAAAAATCAATTTTTTTTTCGAAAAATTGAATTTAAACAAAATTGACTTGATGTGATATGACTTACCTATTGAAGAAAAAAAAAATGATTTTTTGTCAACGTATTTTGAGAAAATTTAGAAGTTACTAGTAATTGTCTTCTGTCTTTTTAAAACAGGAACAACATATAAAAAAAAAAGAATTCTCAGAAAAAATTCTGTTAAAATCAATTTTCAATTTTTAGGTTTATTTTTTTATGTTGAATTTTGTTTGTGGCACATTTTATGTAAATACGGCATCACGTATTGGTATGTTTTATATATTAAAATAAAGCGCTTATTTACTCTTAAGTGAAAAAATGTTATTTGAATTAAATGCGTGTATTAAATAAAAAGTAATAAACGATTTAATCAGGCAAGCGCTGGCCTAAAAAACCAAGTCTCGAAAAAATTTAATTCAAAAAATAATTATTAACGGTTGGATAAATGGCCTTGTTATGTTCTACATATATTTAAAGAATATATTTCCCAATGATATTTTAATAATTTTTTTTCTCTACGATCAAGTTTACATATAGTTTTTAATTTTTTAATCAATTAAGTGGGTAAAAAAAAACACTATTTCAATTTGTTTTTACATTTTTTTCGGTGTTGTAGTGCAATTATATACATTCTTTTTTTATGAATTTTATACCTGTTTTAATGAAAGTATTTTAAGATAATAACATTTAAGGTCCGTTAAGTAGTTTGGAAGAAAAAAAATAATATATGAAGCCGTGTCTATTGCATTTTTCGACTAAAATCGTAAAAACCGCGTAAAACGAATTTTAGTAATTTTCCTGTTGAATTAACCTTAAAACATTGTTTGGCATTATTTTAGAAAATATTTTAACCTACGTATATATCATATTTATTTTTAAAAATTTTGAAATTTTTCATCAACTTTTGAATTTAAAAGAATAAAAATCGAATTGGTTTTGGACTAAATCACGTTTTTAGTATGACTTTTTTTTTGTATTCCAATAAATTTTATATATATATGTAGATAAACATTTTTCCTTTCTATATTTGTCAACATGAAGAAGATCCGATAACTAATAGTGAAGTTATTAGCTTTATAAGATGGTAAAGTCGGTGATTTTATTTAGTTTTTATAATTAAAATGCCGTTTTTTGGCTTTAAAGCAAATAAATGGCTCTGGCTCGTCTCGTGTCGTATTTACAATACATATATACAACCACTGACTTTTTTGTAGAGAAATGTTGGGGCTATAACTTTGTAGTATATTGTTTTTCGATATTTGGAAATTTTTCATCATGTTTTGCATTTTGAAAAATGAAAATCGATTTGATGACGGCTTTTCATCCCCCTTTCGTATAGAATGCATTTTGTGATTGTTTTAAGACCTTAACCGAATCGATCGGACGTACAATAGTATAGAAGTTATGAATTTTTTAATCGAACACTATCAATTGATTTTTAGGATTTTGATAAAATAACAGTTATCTCCCACTGGTGCATGGTGGTTGACAACGAACGAAACATGATATTTTAGTGCATTTTTATTGATTTTTTGATTGGTTTTTAATTAAGATTGTGGAGCTTATAGAGGGCGTACATATGCAAATGAGGTATCAAAATTTTTGTTGTTAAACGGACATGCGAATTAAAGAAAAACGAAATTAATCGATGCACGCAGTGATGCGTAATTAATTAGAAGTAGAAAGAAGTAAATATTTACCGCTATTTCCGGTTAAATGTTAAAAATAAATAAAATTGAAATGCAATTGCATTATACTCAATGAATTCTATTATGTGTAAAAGTTTCAACTCCTTACTACTTACCAATAAAAAGATAATTGTAAAAAACTATAAAAAATTGATTTGTCCATTTTTTCAAACACAAATATCTCTGCTTAACGGCACATTAGAAATCTGAAATTTTCGAAATATGTTAGGATCAATAATCCCTACAATACCTATAAATTTCAAATTTTTAGATTACCCCGTTAAAAGGACAAAAAATAAAACGTGTGAAAAAATTGAAAAAAAAAATTATGAGTTTTCAAAAATTCTTAACGCCCACAATAACCACGCCCACAAAAAATTCCTTAAATATGGATAATTTTATTTTTAATTTCCTAATTGAAAATGTATTTGAAAAAATTCTAAAAAATACACCTGATTTATAAGAATTATTTAAAAAAAACTCGATTTTGGTGTTTTTGAATTTTAACCAAGTGTGTAGGGTAAAAAAAAATTTTTAGAATTTTTTAATTAACTTTGCCATTCTAATATAATAAAACTCTATTGAATGTATTTAATTTGAAAATTCTAAAAAATCCCATTTAGAAAATAGAATTCCAACTCTACCTTATATTTACCCCAATTTACCCTATTATTTTTAAGAATTTCAAAAAATTCCTTCTTAGTGGAGCTCTACATATATAAGGGTATTCAAAAAAATTTCAATATATATATATTATTAAATGCCGTCGGCATTGCAACGATATTTTATATTTTCCCTACACCGCATAGAAAGCAAAAAAATCCAACCTTCTATTTAACAACTTACCGTGTTTTTCCTTTAAACAAATCCATATTAAAATTGATAGTTGAAATGCCGTCGGCATTGCAACGATATTTTATATTTTCCCTACCCCGCATAGAAAGCAAAAAAATCCAACCTTCTATTTAACAACTTACCGTGTTTTCCCTTTAAAAAAATCCATATTAAAATTGATAGTTGAAATGCCGTCGGCATTGCAACGATATTTTATATCTTCCCTAACTCACATAGAAAGCAAAAAAAGTCCACATTAAATACATACAACAACACTACACAGCTACATATGTAAACCAAATTGTTGTTTTATTTAACAAGGACGTTTTTTTATGTGAGGATAAAAAAGCACAAAAAAAAACTGCTTATTATCGTTTGTTCTCTTTATGCTAAAGCAAAAAATTCCTTATTATGCCTATTTGTATAGAAAATGCCAAAAGGAATGTCAAAAAGTAATTGTATTCTTATCTCCCTTGAACTCTCACACATTTTGTATAAGTTCTTCCCTATCTTCTGTGTTTCTTTAACGTTAAAATTATTGGCATTATTTCAAATTTACCACCCATTCTCAATTCTGCACGTCTGCAAAGCTCTATAAATGAGTTACGGCACACTCGCCACACCAGACGTCGCCTCGTTCGTTCCGCTCCATGAGAGTACTATAGTTTTTATATACAAAGTTTAATCCCAAGAAGTAAAACTGGTTTCTGTTTTTTTTTTTTTTTGTAGGTATGTAGGTATTAATGGGTTATTTGCTTATTTATTTTTTGTAAGTTTGATTGGTTAATAGAATATGTAACAATGCCGATCATCAATATATTTGACATCCACGACATAGTCAATTTTGGGACAGTGCGGTTGTTGTTAAATTGTTTTAAAAAGGATTGTTCTTTTGTGTTTTTGTGGGAAAACAGTGCCCTTAAAAAACTGAAGTTTAAAAAACTTCAAATTGAAGAACAATTTGTAGGGGTATTGCTTAGATAAGTAAATATAAGTAGGTAAGGTTTGTATTATATGTATTATGCGAGTAGGTTATGTATATCTGTTTGTATCTATTTAGTGATTTTTTAGGAGAAAATAAACTAGAATTTAGCGGTTGTATTCAAAAGATTTGTGAAGGGGTAATATGTAGGTAGATATAAAGACAACGCATGTATGTTTATGATCTTCAATATCCGCGACAAGTGCGTTTATGTAAATTAAGTAAATACATAATTTACATAACTGTTTTCATCTGTGTGAATTTTTAATGCGTTTGCAAAAAAAGGTTTACCTAGAACGTTGAAAATAAAATTTATGAATATTGAAGGTTTGAATGAAAGAACAACAACCAACAAATTTATGAATGCATAATTTCATTTCTGTCCAAAATTTACTTGTGAAAAATTGTGTTTTTTAGTTGATTGGCTTGAAAAATTACAGCGAACTTTGAAAAATGGATGAAAATGAATTTTTTTTTAAACTTATAGACAATGTTTATTCTATTTCTGATAAAAGAAACTGCGAAGTAAGGTCTGGGAAACATTTGGTTAAGTTAAATATGAAAACGGCGAAACAATACCCAATTTTGTGGCATATAAAACATGTTAGAAAAATTTAAAACATTTTTCTAAGTCAACAACAAATCTTTTAAAGACACAAGTGCTTTAGAGATATGCAGCCAAGATCTTGTAACGAAATAATTGTGTCAAGGAGTGATAAAAATGCTTCCTTAAGGCTATGCATTGAAGACATACGACCTTTCTAGGTAACTGAAGGATGTGGGATGCAAGGCTTTTGTAAAGCACTGTATTAAAATTGGTATTTAATACGGAACATATGTCAACGTGAAAGATTTGCTACCAACTGGACCTGGAGCCATAATTAGCTCCACAAATTAAATTTTCGATTTATCATTGCAATTTTGTGCAGAAAATAAAACTGTACCTATTACATGGAACTAACAAAAGATTTAAAGTTTAATTTTCCTTTTCCTATAACTTTGAGTTCCGCCGCTTTTTTTTAAGCCAAGAAATGCAGACATATACAAATAATTTACTATTTAAAAATATTACTTACTCGTACATTATTCGTATGTTTTTTATTTATTTTTTTTATATAAAATTAACTTTTGTTTATTTATTTTTATTATATTTTTTTTTTTTTTTGCTCAATTTTATTTTGTTATTTTATTGTACCTAAAATAAACCAACATACTATGTACCTAACCTACCTATTCCTAATTTATTCATTCAAATACAATAAAAAAAAATAATCGAAAAATAATCCGTTAACATATCCTTCTGCCTCACAAAATCGAACCACCATTGACTGGGACTGCTCATCTCCTCAATCAATACACATCTACCACCAACTTCGGATACACAACTATTTTCGAGTACTCGAAACAAAACGAGTATACTCGAACGAAAATGGGTGATCGTGAACAAAGTGAATATCGTGAACATTTTGCTTATGCGATTGCGGGTTATACATATGGTCGGTCGTTGTTGTAGGGTAGGTAGATTTTAGGTTTTTTTTTGTATTTATCGTTTTTATGGTTGGTGGTTTATGGCAAGAATTTAAACTGGTTTCTGTATTTTTTTGCTATTGCATTTAAAAAAAGGAGATGTAAACATGCAAATGATCAATATCTGAAAGTGGGTAGATAAGGTACATGCATAAAAAGGATGGCTATTTTGTTTTTATGTGTGAAAATAGCGCTTTTGATTTGTTAAAATATAAACAAAAATGAAAGTTGTATTTAATATTCCATTCCTTCAAAAGAAAAATTCAATTTTGTGTAGCCGGCGATATGCAACCACCAATACACACACCGAAGAGTTTAGCTAGCGCAATACCCAATATCAATATCAACCACCAACCTCGGATACACATCTTACGAGTCGAGTAAATCCGATCCGAGCACATTGATCGTGAACATTTTGTTCACGAGCGCTTGACTCGTTTTTATTCGGACCCATTCAACTCGGTTGAAAGGTATGCTCGTTCATACTCGTTCAGTATTTATCGTGAATCACGAGTCATTATACTCGTGAACAGGAAAACTCGTGAACATCTCTTTTGGGTTGACTCTGTTTGTTTAAACTCGCTTTTTTCGAGTGAGTATTCGATGTTCGTGAACAGTACTCGACTCGTTTTATTCTCTGATGCCTACATATACTTGCACAAGATAGGTACCCAGAAAAAAGAATAACAACATTACTGTGAACCATCACCACCACAACCTCTTTCTATCCACGAAACAAAATTGCCTTTTTCTAGCTCCTTCAAACTTTCAAACATTTTGTGTACCTACATACGTAAACCTGCACAAGCTAGCCAGAAAATCAATAACATTCAGATCACAATATAGGTCAAGAAGTCAAAAGAATCAAGATAAAAAAAGCCTTTAACTTGCAAAGATAACCAACCGACAAATTCCTTACAAAAAATTCCTAAACAAAATCAGAACCTTTCTACCTACCTACTTGAAAAAAATCGCCAACACAACAAAGTATTTACACACATACATACCTGCACCTCGTTTTCTCAGCCCAAAAGAAAAAAATGTAAACAAACTCCTAAACAAAAAACTGAACTCATAAAATTTTTTTTCTTATACTCCTCAAATTCCCATGAATACGAAGCAAGATCCTTCACAAAATAGCAAAATACTGGCAGACAAAATTCTTTTTTCGTATTCCTCAAACACATACAAGAATTTTCTATACCTACCTACGTCAGCTACGCTACAACAACAACATAACAGAAGAGCAACACAAACCGAAGGTAAAAATAAAAAGATCCTAAAAAAACAAGCTCTCTTGGCAAAAAAAAAATGTAAACAAAATCCCCAACCCAAAACAAAATGGAGAAAATTGTCTTTTTCTTCTCTCACTTTGACTGCAGTGAATTTTGTATGTAGCGTTCTCGTTTTATTATTATCGGCATTTCTTGCACGGTTGCCACTCCCAAAAAGAAATTCCTACCAAAATTATCGAAATAACCTACCAAACCGAAGAAAAACCTACCAAAGCTAAATTTTAACACAAAACTTAAACTTTATTCCTGAGAAAAGAAATGATTCATATCTACCTTCATATTTCCCTTATAAGCTTAATCTAAGAACTAAGATAAATGTTTTCCACACCAAAATGACAATCATAAATAATTAGGGATTCTTAGGGCCAGTTGTACAAACGTGGCTCAAAATTTTATCCGTGGTTCAGCAATTTTAACTCGCCGATTTAACTGAGGTTTAACGATAGTTCAAGTTTCAAGTATGCTCTAATAGCCATACTTCATGCCTGAACCATCGTTGGAACAAAGTTAATCCGCCAAAATTTTGGTGAGTTAAAATTCCTGAACCATCTCGGATCAATTTTTTTACAACTGGTCCTTATTGTTCAAAACTTATTCAATTTCACGTATAATTTTTTTTAAGCCAGTTTATGGATCGTAGCAGAGTCAAATTTTCATACAAAAAAATAGCATTTGTCCCAAAAAAATAAAATTAAATTAAATGCAATTATTTAAGTGAAATATATTTCGACATGTACATATGTAGTTGTAAAAAACCTACCAAATCGAAAAAAAACCTACCAACCTACCAAAGATGAAAAAACCTACCAAATTTGGTAGGATCGTACCAAAACGGCAACCGTGATTTCTTGCTTGAAATTCCCCTTCGTTAATCTCCAATCTCTACAGCTGAGAGCTTCTTAATCGCCGCTATAGACGTCGCCACTATCTTTCGCTTTCATGAGAATACTATAGAATGTATATATACGTACAATGCCTATATGGCATTTACTTTTGCCTGGAACATGCTTGTAGACTGCCGCATCGGCAAGGAGTTTGGTTCTAGATTCAAAGATTCCTGCTCCAGTCCCTTCAGTTGTTTTCGATCCATCCGTATACCACTTGATGGCATTTGCTTTAAGCGTGTAGTTCACTGTTTCGCCTACTCACTCTTTCTTGTTACTTAACTCTATTCGAAGGTTTTTTTTTTCGAAGTTATGCTTTTTGGTCATGCCCAGAGATTAAAATGAGTATGTTCAAATATGTTCGAACAATTCCACTTTTTCCCTATGTTCGTTCATACTCGATCGTTCTGCTTCTATGCTCGCGAGTCATGTTATCCACGAGTTAAAATACTCATAATCACAAGTAAAGTCAAACTAATTGTTCGAATTCGTGAACTTCTCGCACTTCTATACCCACGAGCAAAATGCTCGTAAACAATTGGAAATGTTTTCGAGTACTCAAAACAAAGCGAATATACTCGAACCAAAATGGGTGATCGTGAACAAAGTGAATATCGTGAACATTTTGCTTGCGGGTTATATGGTTGGTCGGTGTTGTAGGGGCGGTAGATTTAAGGTTTTTTTTTTGTATTTATCGTTTTTATGTTTGCTGCTGGTTTAATCCCAAGAAGTAAAACTGGTTTCTGTTGTTTTTTTTTTTTTTTTTTTTGTAGGTATGTAGGTATTAATGGGTTATTTGTTTATTTATTTTGTTCGGTTTGGTTGACTGGGACTGCTCATCTCCTCAATCAATACCCATCAACCACCAACCTCGGATACACAACTATTTTCGAGTACTCGAAACAAAGCGAGTATACTCGAACGAAAATGGGTGATCGTGAACAAAGTGAATATCGTGAACATTTTGCTTGCGGTTGCGGGTTATATGGTCGGTCGTTGTTGTAGGGTAGGTAGATTTCAGGTTTTTTTTTGTATTTATCGTTTTTATGGTTGGTGGTTTATGGCAAGAAGTTAAACTGGTTTCTGTATTTTTTTGCTATTGCATTTAAAAAAAGAAGATGTAAATATGCAATGATCAATATCTGAAAGTGGGTAGATAAGGTACATGCATAAAAAGGATGGCTATTTTATTTTTATGTGTGAAAATAGCGCTTTTGATTTGTTAAAATACAAACAAAAATTAAGGTTTTATTTAATATTCCTTTCCTTCAAAAGAAAAATTCAATTATTTGTAGCCGGCGATATGCAACCACCAATACACACACCGAAGAGTTTAGCTAGCCCAATACCCATCAACCACCAACCTCGGATACACATCTTACGAGTCGAGTACATCCGAGCCAGTGATGGAAATCGACTTTTGCCAATAGTACTGAAAGCAGAAAAAAAATAGTACTGAAAATGTACAAATAGTACCGGAATTTTTCCAATCGTGAATTCTACAGGAATTTAATATTTTATTGGACGTTATCATCGTTAGAGGAAGATGTGGTTTGAGCATTCAGCCATCGACTCCTTGCAACGATTTGGAGATCAACAATGCAGCATCGCATGCATTTTCGTACTTATGTCGGAAAACAAGTTTATATCTTGTTAAAAATTCAAGAAAATTTGAAATGTATCTTTGGTAAAAATTGGTCTATCATTCTGCAAAGGAGGTGCAACAGTGCATGCATGGGCCATTTAAATTACAAATCAAAAAATAAGTTTAATTTCTAATTAATAGGGCCGGGCTCGCCGCTAGTACATTTTAAATGTATATGTCAACAAATTCTCAAAAATCTAACGTTTAATAAATAATTTGAGATGAATCAGAATCATAGTAGGTACCTACGTTGTTGAATATTTTTGGAAAGATAATAAAATATTTGACCCATGTTTGAGGAATATTTGGTTTACTTATTTTTTCGCGGAGAGAATTTTTTCGGAAGAAAATTTGTACAGTTTTTTTTATATAAGTATACCTACATATTTTTTTCATATTTGGAATTATTGAGTGAAAATTCAAATTTCATAAAACGTTCACATGTTCTTAGGACAGGAATTATCCCTGGGATCATTTTAAGAAAAAAAATGCATGGAGGAAAGTTCTATCTTCCCTCTTTTTTAGTTCTTAAGAAATTAAAAACAAACTTTTTTTTTTATGAAATAAAAGATAAAAACTTTTATAAATTATAAATATAAATATTTATTTATTCAAACTGTCACAACTTTTGTTTTTTAATATTATTTTCGACGCGTTTCGGAAGTCAAAGTTCCATTTTTAAGGTTCGATTTTATGATATAAAAGATGAAACTTTTTATGATATAAAATTGAGACTTATGATGGAACTTTGACTTTCAAAACGAGTCAAAAATAATCAGCCCTATCGAGGTATCCGTTCGGAAGAAAAATTTCTCTGATTTGTTTGAAATCGGAGAATTTTCAATCGAGGTATCCGTTCCGATATATGTAACTCATAATTGGGTTTTTAAATATTTGTTTTCAATTTTCATATAAACTGCTTGTTTAAAAAATTGATTATTTTCCTTAATTTTTTAGATACGAAAAAATATTTTTTTATTATGTATGCAAAACTGAGGCAAGTTCCTACCGTACCAAACATCTACAATCTACATTCGAAAGATACCTCCATTTTTGAATTTCTCGATTATCTTAATTGAAATTTGTATGAAAATCTCGAATGAATTTTATCGGACTTAAGCCAAACTAGCAATTGAGTGATGCGTTAAACCCAGTTAATGAAAATTTCAAAATTGGTCTTTTGCCAGTAATTGAAATAGTACTGAAAGTTGAAAAGTGGTACTTGCGTACTGGGAAAATTAAATAGTGCAAAATTCAGTACAATAGTAAGCCCTTTTCCAACCGTGATCCGAGCACATTGATCGTGAACATTTTGTTCACGAGCGCTTGACTCGTTTTTATTCGGACCCATTCAACTCGGTTGCAAGGTATGCTCGTTCATACTCGTTCAGTATTTATCGTGAATCACGAGTCATTATACTCGTGAACAGGAAAACTCGTGAACATCTCTTTTTGGTTGACTCTAGGCTGTTTCACAATGCGACGAGAAAGCGAGACGCCAGCGTGACGAGATCTCTTCACAGTTGTTTTCTCTTTAAAACGAATTTCAAACAACGAAAAAATACATAATAAAGTATTTCTCGTCATCACGTTGCGTCTTTTTTTCATTTTTTCGAACTTTATGACGTGACGAGACGACGAGAAATGCTGTATTATGCATTATTTCAATGTTTAAAATTCTTTTTTAAGAGAGAGAAACTACGAAGAGATCTCGTTACGCTGACGTCTCGTTTTCTCGTCGCATTGTGAAACAGCCTTCTGTTTGTTTGAACTCGCTTTTTTCGAGTGAGTATTCGATGTTCGTGAACAGTACTCGACTCGTTTTCTTCTCTGGCATGCCATCTCTAGCAATGTCAAGGCAGTTTGTTATCGTGGACCTGCAAATCGAGTCTCTTTCTTTGTGACCAATGATTTTACCCGTCCCAGTTCCCTCCTCGCCGAATCTCATAATAGCTCCCACATGTAGTGGAGACAAGTGAAGCATAGACTCCATACCTGCTGTAGGGCATGTTCTTATTGCTCCAGTAATGCTTAAGCATGCGAGCCTTTGAACTTTTTCTAGGGATTTCCTAGTACTGGCTAGTTCGGTTCTGTTATGCCATACAACCGCACCATAGGTAATTATGGGTCTTAATATCATGGTATATACATAAGGTGACAATTAATATTTCTCTACAGAGCGGGACGCCTGTAAATTTTAATACTAAACACATTCATTTTTAATTTTTTTCTCTCGTAACATAATACTAGCAGCCATAATATTGAATTACTTCCAAGCTAGTTTTATGGCAAAACTAGTTAAAGGGTTTTTGAGTTTTAAGTTTTTCACAATTTTTTATTATTCAAACATACTTTGACATCTAAATAAAAATACTTATACATATATATTTTGGAATTTTAATCAAAAGATGTTTAAATAAAAATTATTTTTGACAAAATTAAATCCCGAAACCTCTATAGAACTATAGTTTTGCTGTAAAACTAGCTTTGGAGCAAGTCAATAATATGGCTTTATAAGAATATAATAACAGAAATTATAAATTCCAGAAATTATAGGCTGTCCAGAAAAATTAAATCTGAGCCATCCCAGATATTGGAACCAACAATTTCTCAGCTTTGCTTTCAAATATTGAAGACAAAAATTATAACGATGCGTCAGCTCAATTTTGAACGGAGCAGGATTTTGTCAGATCTTATTTTCAAATTTTATTTATTAAAAAATCGAAAATGAAAATACAATTGATCTTGACCAATTGAGTGGGCTGGTTTTCTATATTTTGAACAAAGGAAATCTACTTTAAAACAACAAATTAGCTTTTTTAAATCTGCCAAGACTATTTGGTGGTCACTTCTGTATTATCGAGTGTACCAATAACTTCCTGTTCAATTTAGTAATTCCATCATCCCCTGAACTTCTTCCAAACAACGAAACCACGCTAAAAGTATTCCTGGCTTTTTGCAGCCCCTGCAAGTCTTTTGTTATCTCGACGTGTTTTTCCAGAGGAGTTTACTGTCTAGTGTAATTCCTAGATATTTAACCTCCCTCTGTATCTCAATTACTTCTCCCACTGTCGTTATAGGCTTCGTGCGTGGTAGAAATCTCTTTTTGGTAAATGGTACTATAGTGGTCTTGGTGTGGTTTATATTTAATACCACTGATAGGCACCATTTCCTTGTTATTGATAAGCCTCTTTAGATTATGTCACAAAGAGTTTCTTCGAACTTTCCCCAGGCTATTATTACAATATCATCAGCAAAACCGATGCAGCGTATGCCTTGAGAAGTAAGATTTTCTAGTAATCCATCCACTATGTACAAGACTCCACAACAAAGGGGATAGTACCCCTCCCTGCGGACAGCCTCTTGTTGTGATGACCTTCTGGACAATTTGTCCTGCATATGCTTCCACCGTTCTTGTTCATAACATTTCACTTATCCGTCTGATTATGGTGATGGGTAGGTACGTACTTCCTTACGAGAGCTTTGTTTGCAGCTTCATGATCAAACGTGTTTTCAAACGCCCCTCAATATCTAAGAAGACATATAAGGCCGTTTCTTTCGATTCTAAAGCAATCTTTAAGGTGTTTGTGAGTTCATACAGTTTCTGTGGATCTTCCCGCTCTGTAAGCATGCTGGTGTTGATTCAAAGGCATATTTATTAATACCTCTGATCTAACCCTAGAAAACTAACGTTTGTCAAAATGACGAGCATCCAACAAACATTCCTGTCTAACTCTTTTATTTTTTTACCAACTAAAGCACAATTTCGCGCCAACTCAGTTGCCGGTGATCTGTTTCTCGTTGCGTATGTGTTTTGCTTGTAAGTTATTTGAAGAATTGTTGCAATAGGTGCAAAGTTCCTATTTGTGGCGAACATACGCTTGACTTTGTTAAAGTGCTAAAATGGTCTCAAAAAAATATGTCCCATTAAAATATGATTGAAGCATTTAAAAATGAACGGAATATGTATTCTTATGATATTTATCTTTAATTTATAGATTATTTTTCTTATTATTTTTAAATAAAAAAATAAAAGTTTTTTAATGTTCGTCAAAAAGTCGAATGATTAGCTTTTCATGGTAGTTTTGGAACGTTAGCTATCTAGGGCTAATAAAGTTATCAATTAACTTTTCAAAAGTCTTCAGTAACAAGGAAGATAAACTTATTGGCCTGAATGACTTCGGATTTGTTGTGTCTTTTTCCCCAATTTTAAGAATACAAATAACTTTAGCTCTTCTCCATAGATTTGGCATGTGCCCAAGTGCAATGCTACTACGAAGTATGCTAATGAGATAAGGCAATAGTTCCTCTTTCATGAAGCTGAAGATCGCTGCATTTTAATTGTTGTTTTCCTTTAAAGTAGGATATATCGATAAGTATTAAAGATATCGAGAAAATTGAAACACCAAAACGTTGGGGACAAATTTTGCCAGGGACGATGTCCTTTACTTTTTTCAAATTGTACCTCGTAATATTTTTTTTAGTGAGTCTTTAAAATTTGAAATTTATTTTTTTTTTAGATGAGGAGATATACCAAACTTACTGTTTTATAAATAATTACCATAGGTAGAGCATTCCCAACTCTAGGGGCGATGTTCCTATTTTTTTTTATTTTTTTGTTAAGCGTTTTTAACCATGAAACTTAAAAAGAAATACAAAAAAGTTTATACGCTTATAACTTCGGATTAACGAATGGTAGGTAAAAAAAAAGTACATGTAAAAATCAAATTTTTCAAATTGTAACAAAAAGGACATAAAACAAAGCAGATACAAATTCAAATAAATACAAAATTTTGTTGTTGTTTCTGTTTTTAATTTATGCTGTTAAATTAGTTTTTTTTTTACAGCTTATGCTTTGGCTCAATTTATAAAGAGTATTTTTATAAAAAAAACGATGCAATTCTTTCATTTTTAGTCGAAATATTCAAAAACATAAAACAGTACAGTATCTACAGTGAATAGGTAATTATTGGTGCTAATATGCAAAAAGTGTGAATTTAATAAAATAATTTTAACGAAGTAAATTATTTTATTAAATTCACACTTTTTGCATATTAGTACCAATAATTACCTATTCACTGTAGATACTGTAACAAATTATACCATTCTGAAATCTACATTTGTTGCGCCAATTTTTTAAAAGGTTTGCCACAAGGATGTACGTACGATTTTCGTATACCAGAGATGCATTAACTTTTTCATTTTTTTTTTAATTTTTGAAATCAAAAACCAATTTATTTTTTTTTTAATAAAAAAAGTCCAAGAGCTATTAAAATTTTCTACCAATATGTTTTGACACCTATAGTGTAGAAAATTGATGCAAACGAAAATCGACTGAATTCATCCATTTGTAGTCATGGTATTCAAAAACGTGTTAGTACAAAAAAATTACACTGAACGAAAAAATTCACATATTTTGAGTACCCTTTGAGATAGCCCCTTTTTATTTCCGGTTTCGGAGCAGTCATTAAGTGGGCTATACGTCATTTCAGGATTATCCATTCTTTATCGGACACCCTGTACATAGGAACCATAAGGCCAGGCGCGCACATGCAACTAAACAGTTTGGTTTCGATTTTGAGTACTTTAGAATTATATGAGAGTCCGCGCACATAAACCGGCGCGCACTCCCATATAATCCCATTGTGCTCAAAATCGAAACCAAACTGTTTAGTTGCATGTGCGCGCCTGGCCTAAGAGTAGTTGATTGCTTCTATGTTGGTTCTGAAAGATATTAAAATAAGTTGGTTTTGATAATTTTAAAACTATCGCTATAAATAGATTATTTTATTTGATGTGGCAAGGAGTTATAGATTTTAATGGTGTGACAGAGAAACAGACAACTGGTTGTTAAGAGATTAGATCTAGGCAAAACTAGATTAAATGTGCGTTGAGATCTGGCAAACCTGAGACAGCGGTACTTTATGATTTAGACCAATAGCAATAGACTACGGTACTCGAGATAAGTCCGAAGATCGCAACCCAGTCCTCAGTCAAGTAATTAGCAACTTTATAATAATATGTATATACCTAGTATTTCTGTTGAAAAAAAAAATTATTTTCAAAAAAATTACATTTTTCCTACTAATACTATAAAATTATTCCGCTTAGTTATTTAAAGCAAGGCGAGTACGGGCCTACTAGTATAATATAACTTCATACAAAATATTCCGCTAAATTTATCAGAATAAAGCAAAATTTAGATACTCATGGGGTTAGTCTGGTTCAAAATTGCCAAGTATGTGATGGCTCATTGACTTCAAGTTGAAAATGAATTCAATGTACTGATTTCAGAAATCTTTTTTCAATAATATAATGATTAATTCAAGATTTCAAGTTATTCCATTCACAAATTATTTAACTCCCTAACACACAGCTCTGGTTAGCATTATTGTTCTTTCATGAAAATAAAATTTTAAATTTATTTGTTTTTTAATCTGCAAAAACAAGTAGGAGTGTAACCTACTTATGATTGTAGGCTACGCAACATCTTATAAACCCAAACAGCAACAAAACATTTATAACTCAACATTTGAACATTTTTTGCACTTGTTTAAATACTCATTCATGTATAAAATTTACCACTGATTCCTTACCATCGTCTTGACCCTATTCTCAGCCACCGAGAGCACCTGTTTCTAACACCCCCAGGTTAACTAAGTCAAGGAGCGTCCCACAGAACTTTGTTATGTTTAACTTCTGTTTCTGCCATACTTACGTGCCTTTGGAAAGCAAATAGGTTAGTCCTCTAACGTTTGGGGCCGGGTTTGTAGGTACAGAGAAATTATGGACTGAAAAGGTGTTTGAATTTTTGTTACATCAACCGCTATATGAAGGCGTTTGGTTTGGAATTTACAAAAACACATTACGAAAAGCGCAAGTGGATCCGCCTGAAAATCTTAAAACTAAAATATTGCAGCTTTTTATGATGACTACGATGTATTTGTTTAAAAACGTCTTAACCAAGTTAAAAAAAAAAGTAAGATTATAAGGGTACATGAAGTAGGGAGCTAAATTTAATTCAAGAGAGGGCATTTGTTATGTGCAGGCTGTATAATAATTATGTTAATATTTTATTAAATTTTCTTAGGAACTTTAAGGCATGGATAACATAGAACCTCATATACAATTTAAAGAAACCCAAACCACATAAAAAGAAAGCCACCATTTAAAGAAACCCAAACCACATAAAAAGAAAGCCACCATTTAAAAATGAAAAAAAAAAAAAGCTAGACCATATTGTTGATTATGTTAAGCTAGGGACGGTCCCGTGACATGAGGCCATGCATCATAACTCATAAAGGCTATTTTCAAAATATTGTTCTGTGACGCTTTTGCAAAGTGTCATCACATCACAAAGCCGTATTCGAATACATAGCTTTTTGTTGCTTTGATGAAGCGTCACAATGCCATATTTTTGCGTCTTAAGTCCTCATGAAACTTCCACTAGGTGGCACAATACCATACTTATTTCAACAAATAATTTTATATGAATTATTGAACAAAACACTTTCTTCACCAAATTTTTTGTCAAATCTCTGAAGCTTTCACAGCTTTTTTCTCTAATGCAATGAGAAATTTTAAAATATAAATAATTAAAAGTTAGGGAACTTAGAGTTCTGGACAAAGTTTTTGGAAATAATATAGTAAATGTATCTTTGTGCTGATACTGGTAAAATTGAAAAAAAAAATCAAAACCCACAAAAAAAGAGCCTTAATTGAAAATTTAGCAAACACGGGTCAATTTATTTCTTATCTGCTTTTCAAAAATATAAAATTTATGATGTTCACTTATAATAATTTTTTTTCTAACGTCTAATTTTCAAATTTTGACTTCCAAACGTTTATATCTCGAGTATAGATTTTTCAATCCTTATTTTATATAATGTTTATGAGTTTTTTGTATTTAAATAATCTATTGATTACAAAAACAACAAACTCTATATCATTTATTTTTTGTTTAGAAAATAGATTCTAGACTCTTATCTTTGTTTACCCTTACGTATTTGAAAACTTTTTAAAAACTTTCTTTTACATAATATCTTTCTTATGTCTTTAAGACTTACCATCCAAGATGGGTTTGATAACACTAGTTTACAAAAAAAAATCGTACTTTTTGACCACGTCTTTTGATTGGATAGGTTTTCGAGATTTGAAATTTGTTTTCGCTTTGCTCAAAACCATTACAATTTAATCCATAAATTGACCTGTCCATGGGGTTGCGAAAATAAAAAAAAATGCTCGAATTTTATTTTAGCCCAAGATGATACAATAATGAAAATAACTAAAATGTTATTGATATGTGTTAAAATATATTATTTAAATTCACTCAAAGTATAGCGGACAAAAATTTGCCTTAGAGATCAATTTCAACTGATGGTAAAATATCTTTTTAGGTAATTATTGTTTGCGATTTTGATCAAGAATATTGAAATGATTGACATGTAAAAAAAGAGCGAACAGAGATTACCTTTTAGAAGTAGAAATTATATAAATTTGAATATAAGTTCATACCTTCATTTTAAACATTTTTTTTTTTTGAAATTTGAATTTGGTTTGACAATTTTAAAAATAAACATTATGTATTTTTGTGAATAGAAATAATAAAATTTTTTTTATGATTTTATGTTAGAAAAATCAAAACAGAAGTAGAAGGAGCATATAATAGTCACTTGATTCCTCGGTCGAGTCATGTGATAAGGAAGGTTCTTAAAATCTCAATAAGAAAAGACCTTATTTACTTCCAAAGCTGAAGCAGATAGAACGATAAAATGAACAGAACATAAAAAGCAGAATTTTGAAAAACAGAATTTTGTATAAAAACCAAAAAGCAGAATTTTTGCAAAGCAAGGCAGAACTATGAAAAGCATAATGTGATATATCTCCAAATTATTTGAGAAAAGAAAAGAAAATCTAGGTATTAGGTTATTTGTCAACGACGATTTTCTAATGTCTTTTTTATCAAAACTCTCGAAAACAATCCATCATATGGTTAAATTACGAAACTTATGATTTGGATTTTTAAGGTGCGATTTTCAATATTGAGGTCTTTACTGGATGCAGAAGTCTGAACTGCACTGCCTCGAGTGCCTTCCCTTTCAAACATCAGCTGAAGGTCAAGCTTGCAGAGTTGCTTCTTGTTGACTTGCTGATGACTTGGTTCTCCGTATTTTTAACCGGCATACATTGACCTTGCGGTGGAATATGATCATCTACGGAAGTATGATCCTTCGAGGATAATTGATTTGCGGCACCTGTAGCAGTAACATTAATCTGGGATTTGTCCTTTGAATTTAAATTCTGCTTTTTAATACACTCGCTGCAGTGCCTTCCTGTGAAACCCCCACGCAAGTAAAATGATACCAATTTTCACACGTACCACATTCAACCATTGGGTCCTGACTATCGGGCGCAGTGCACTTTTTACAATTTTGAGCATTTGACGAAGGTGTGTGAGCATTGGTGATGTTGGACCTACGACTACGACTAATAGATTTTTGAGGCATGATAACGACTTACCTAAAGTCTATCCATTATTAATTGGCAGTACACGTCTTATGGGAGAGCTTTTTCAAAATCAGTAGCGCGCCATATTTTTGCACCATACTAAATTGAAAGAACTCCTTCATAAAAAGTGTTTGCCCGCCCGTAAATTTGCGATTACATCTGACATAGAACCAACGTCCTCTCGAGCGCACATCTCAGTGCGCACTGCGCACTCGGCTGCTGCTGCTTTTCAACTTCAACCCCTATTATATTAATGTACATTCAGGGTTACCCATGTCAATTTGGTAACTCGTTCAGTTTTTTTTTCCTTGGATTTCTGTAGAGGTGCTTTTGATTTTAGAGCTTTAAAAAAAAGTTTTTAATGATGAGAGTTACCGTAGAGTGTTTTCATCTTTTGCATTTCTTTTAATGTGTGGAAAATACGTTAAAATGCAGTTACAAAATTTTAAGCTGTTTTCTTTTAAGAAGAACACCATTTGCGTAGATTTTCGTAGCGTGCGGTCAGTTAATGTGAAATAACTTATTTTTATGTAAATTGTATGTTTAAAAGATGTATTTTTTATTTTAAGTTTTGTACAATTTGTGTTTTTTAAATGGGTAGTTTTTTAAGAATCGTTGGTAAATTTTTTTAAAAATGTGTGTGCAATAAATTTAATTTCAAGTTATATTTACAAAGGTAGAAAAAAGAATACAAATTTAACCAAAGTGTATATTTAAAATAAATCTAAGAATATTTCAATTGTCGAATGTTTCTATTGGGCCTTCGTCAGTACCAGACTTCTTTTCTTTAATAATTTTATGATTGAAATTAGTATGTGTGTTGTTTTTGAGTATAAAAATAAAATAGCGCGGATGTAGATGTTGTGCGTCGGCCACCATTTAAAAAAAAGTGTTGTAACCAATATCTTAAAATAGGAAATTTAATTATCTTTGTTTTCTTCACAGTACATTTTTTTATAGGCCTTTTTTTTTAGAGTCGAGGCACCTTAAAGTACACTACTGGGGATACCCTTACAAAAACGCACCTATTATCTTACCTCATGGTGGTGTGGAAAAAGATAAATCATTTTTTTTTTGTTTTTCAAAATCGTAATTGTGCAATTTTACCAACTAGGTGGTAACGCTGGTCAATTTCAAATAAACTTGAAATGATTTATTATGCAAACTACGGCATCGCGATAAGAGCTTTTACATGCGATAGACTTATGCAGTACGCTGCAACCAAACTGAGATGCAAACGTCCTATCTTCCCTGTACTGACAAGAATAATTGGATAAACTATAGTACCAAATTGGTTCGGCGAGACACGATGTGTGACGTTGAATTGATGATGAGGATGATGTCGACTTGATGCTGAAGGACGATGATGATGGAAGCGATGAAGATCTGATGATGAGGACGATGATGACGGAAGCGATGAAGATCTGATGATGAGGACGATGATGCAGATGATGATGAAGCCGATGAATATCTGATGATGAGGACGATGATGCAGATAATGATGATGTGTGAATGACCACGTGATTGCGTTGTTCGTTTAAAACGAATGTTTAAGTTGTATGTTGAGGTAAACTCCAATAAAATAATAAAACGATGATTCCGAATTTCTAGAAATGTTTTAGGCAGTTCTTAAATATTCCTATAGAAAATTTTATTAGTTTTATGCTTACAGAATGTATTTCTACATACATACATATATACATTTATATATATTTAAATTACGTTTTAGTTTCTTATTTCTTTTAAATTTCGATTGTTTTGTTTATTTGTTTTAATTTTCAATTTCAATTATGTTTTATAAGTTTCAATATTTTATATTAATTATACTTTGCTTTTAATTTTACAATTTTTCTGATTTTTATTTTTTTTTTCTGCCGCTAAGTTGAACTTCAGACAAGTAATGACAAAATGTCGGAATCAAAGAAAAAAGGCGCGTGCATTTTTTTAAAGAAGAGTAAAGGTATATCGTCTCTCGGATATATTGCACTCTCTCTTATTGCGTTTATTTGTTATCGGTTTCGGTGGTTCCAAGTTCGCTTAACAATCACATTTTGGTCTAAGATCCCACCATAGAACGATCTACCCTCATCGAGGTTTTTTAAATTATCTGACACAGCTCAGATGGTATATCTTACGGACATAAGCAAAATACCATTGTTGAAGCAGACAAACTTACGTATTGGTATCAACCCGAAGGGGAACATCTTGTCGTTTTGTGATTTCGCCGTTTCGATACAAAATCTCATCGTTACTTTGTTTTATGGTTTTATTGTTGGCCATCGCTAAAAACTACCTACAAAAATTCGAAATCGTTAGTTGTATCGCATATTTTCGCTAAACTCTTGAAAACGTTTTAAAGCACAAAAACGCATCAACCAGGATCTTCCTATCCTAGTCGTAAAAGGAATTAATAAAGATCCCGGGTTGACAATCAAGTATTTTCGGATCGTTCATTTTTTGGCGCCCAACGTGTTAAAGAGCTAACGATAAAATACCTTCAGAAATAGAGTATCAAACTCATACAGACAATCTATTTCGGTTTCATTTAAACATTGCACTAAAGTGATTAAAAGACTATAAACTTGATTAAAATTCACAAAAATACATACATATATGTATTAAAAAGAAAAAGTGCAAGACTATAGAATCAACCTCTGTTCGTGCTTTCGGTTTCGGTTTCGCGAGTGCATGGTGTAGGTGAAGTGGAAGAAACCCCAAGGAGAAAGGAGATCCAAATTTCTCATCAGACGACCAACAGGAGAAGAAGAAAATTCAAATCGTAGAAAATTTGTGGGAGATAAGTATAACATCTCCCACCAAGGTACATTATTTAAAAAAGAACAACATATTGCGTTACTTATATAAAATAATTAGATCTAAAACTTTAATTAAACCTTCAAATCATTATTCGCTCGCTGTTCATAGTATCCGCATATTCTGTGGTGCTTTCACTAGAACAAATTATTAGAATCCACAAAATAAAAAACTTGCATTCCACTTGCTGTTCAGTACACGCACACGCACAATTTCAATTCTCAAAAAGCTTGCATTCCACTTTTCGAAATTCTAATCCGTCGCTCATCCACCACACCATTGCAATCATCGTCGCTTTCTCGATCACTTAAACTCGATCGATCTCTCAGAATCCACAAATTCGTGTAACGATCTACATTTCGCCCACATCCACATAATAGAGCTTTTTCGTAGTAGTTGTCATCGTCGTCGTCGTCGGGGGAGATCTTGCTGCATGATCGTCACACTGAATAAAAGCTTTGTGTTTTATTAGATTTTTTAATCTCTTAAGTCGAACTAAAATCAAGTCATTGGATCTTACTAAGCTTGAATTTTCAGATCAAAAATTCCAATTAACATTGAGCATCGCTTTAACAAGTTTAGAGATCATACATTACCTTCCCAGCAATACGTGCTTCACAATTTGAATTTAATTCGCCGTCGAAATACAAGAACTTTTGAGAATACTTCTTTGGAACAGGGTTGCCACCCCTGATCAATTAACTGAGCATTACAACATTTTAAATATTTTCATACATCACGTTGGTTAGTTTTCGCGGTAGCAAGAAGATAAATTAATTCATATATTCACAATGGCCGAACCATCTCTTGATGGTTCAGTTTCTCTCTCTCTTTGTGTAGTCGCCTTTTTTACATTATTTTTGTCTTTTAAAGTGCTTTTCAAATTTTGTTTTCTTTTCTTCTGCGCTTAATCTTTCTTTTCATTAATTTATAGTTGAATACCTCAAACAATAATTGTGTTTTTATTTGTGTATCGTGAATTAATTTTTGTATTATTTTATGTATCCATACACAATTCGTATTTGATTTCAGCTTTCTTTCTTTTTTATTCTAATTGTTTTTTCTCTTTGTACTCAAAGTTGCAAATCATAACAACTACTTAATCTTAGTGCTATTATGTGTTTTATTAAACAATTTCAATAAATAAAATAATAATAAATACGAAAAATAGAAAAATAATATAATACAAAAAAATATAAATTAATTAATTAATTAATTATAAAAAAAATATTAAAAGTTGGATATCAATCTACCCACATAAATATATTCATTTGATTTTGCATGTGTGTGCTTGCTCTTTGATCAATTTTTTTTTTTTCTTTTTTTCCTATTTTCCCTTTCATCTCTCTCCCAATTTCAATTTTATTGGTGATCTCTTCCTATGGTGAATTCAGTGTTTCTCTTTTTTATAGTGATCTAGTTTTTTTATTTTCTACATAGTGATAGTGTTTTGTGTAGGTACCTATTCTAGTGGTGAGTGATATTTGATAATTAATAAATATCCTAAAACTGACAAACCTTTCTCTTAATGCTTTGATTTTTTTTTTTCTTTTTGTTGTTTTAGTTATTCTCTGTAATTTAATATGTTTGTGGCTTGCTTTAACTTATTGCACATATTTTTATAGCAGAGTGTTTTTACCGAATCCTAGGGTTACCAGCTATCACTGTTTTGTTTTATTTTTTTACCGATACATATTACATATATCTTTTTTTTTTAATTTTATTTTGTTTATTTTGTTTTTTTTCGTTCTTCTTCTATTTACTAATATGGAGGTTATTAAATGATTTTACTGTAAATCTATTATTGAAGATATTTCGATAAGATTTACTAGAATGCAAACGATTGCTTTACAGAATTTTTCATTCCTGTGCAATGACTGTAAGAATTCTAACATTTCCTCTCAATTACAAAATATTAACCTGACCCTCGAAAGTGTCACTCGCAATATAGACGAGGTGAAGGCTTCGGTCGATAATAATTCCGGTCGGTTTTTCAATATAGAAAAAAAGGTTGGACTGTTGTTTGATTATTTAGTTGATTTAATTGGCAATGTTGATAAAGTTGAAAAGTGCATTGACTCGAACACAAGGACTGTCTCTCTCAACTCTTTGTCAAATGACAAAAACCATTCCAAGGTTGTCAAAACACTCAATAATTTAGAAAATATATTAAACGAGGTACTAAATGACAAAATAAAGACAATCAATTCGGAAATCGAAAAGAACTCGCGTTTTTTGAATAAAATTAACGAACACATGAATTTGTTCAGTAACAATTTTAATAACCTTTATGCAATCAATAACTCGCATAATAACAAAATTTCGGAATCCATTCTTCATCTTTCGAAAGATTTTGAAAACCTCGTTTCAATTAGTAAAAACAATTTCGAAGAATGGAATGGTCGTTTTGTAATCTTGGAGAAAGAGTTGATTAATACGAGAGACAGCTATAATGAGTTGATTTACACTATTGTTCCAGGTCCTATAACAGCCAATACTAAACATACAAATCTTAATGATAGTTCTACCGATACCCCTTCCACCCTTCTAGACGAACTTAACTCTCCTGTAAATACCAACAGCTCTCCTACAATTCCCGTTTCATCATACGACAACGACAGCAACAATCCAAGTCAAAGCCCCCCCATTAACGAAACCCCATATATTTTCCAGCCCAGAGTTGTTCCTGCTCCCAGACATATTTTTGTCTCTAAATTTGATGCATCTACATCTCAGTCGGATATTTTAAACCACATCAAGTCCGTTTTAAATCAAAATAATATTACCAATGACCACAATCTAATAAAGTGCAAAGTATCTCAAGACTGAACGGAAGAGTTGCTTCATTTAAAGCTACAGTTCCTGAGCCAATGTTTAATTTGTTGATGTCTTCAACATCATGGCCGGCCAATACTTTTATTCAGGAATTTGTAAACAGAAATACACAGAACTCAAATATCAATTCCACTACAGTTTCAAAAAACTTAAATGCTTGTCCCTTTACTATCAAAACGTAAGGGGACTTCGTTCTAAAGCCCGAGATGTGTTCTTAAGGTCGCAAGAGCTTCCCTTTGATGTTTTTGCTCTTACTGAGACTAATCTCAACAATAATTTTAATAATAGCGAGTTCTTTACGTCTGATTTTAATGTCTACCGGAAGGATGGTGTTTCGGACTTGGGGGATCAGGTCGGGAGGGGGGTTCTCATAGCTTTTCACTCTCAATTTGATAGTTCCCTTTTTAATATTCCTAACACCGAAAATCTTGAATTAATTTGCGTTAAAATTGAAGTCAAAAGTCCTGCAGAGAGTTACGAGCTTCTAATAAATGCAGTTGACACTTTGTCTGAAGAAATAGAGCCACATGATGGCTTATTGGTCTTGGGTGATTTCAATCTTCCTAATCTGACGTGGTCTAGATCAGAAGATATGATTCTCATTTTGTTGCATGTAACGCAACAACGCGAAAAGAAATGTTATTTACTGACAATCTCTCTGATTCTGGCCTATACCAGGTTAGTGACGTAAAAAACAATTTGAACAGACAGCTTGATCTAATTTTTTCTAATGATACTGTTAGCTGTATCGTGGAGGAAAGTAGCTTAACTCTTTCGACAGTGGATCTTTACCATCCACCACTGTCTTTAACATTCGCGTACGATCATCAAAATACCGAAGTTGAGTCTGAAGCCACATATTATTTTAATTTTCGGAAAGCAGACTTCATCAAACTTAACGAACTTCTTAGCAATATAAATTTTAATGCAATTTTAAATTGTACCGTAAACAATAATATTGATATCTTAACCACAAACTTTTATTCAGTAATATTCGAATGTTTTGTCCTTTCAGTTCCTTACTCACCCAGAAGGAATAGGTTATCTTCACCTCCATGGTATTCTAAAGAACTACGTAGACTTAGAAACTCTAGAAATAGTCTATGGCAAAAATATTTAAAATCTAGATCTGATGCTGACCATTCTCTTTACCTGAATGCGTATAACGAATTTTCTACTCTTTCCAAATTACTTTATGATGCCTATATTAACCAAATACAATTCGATATTATCGTTGATCCTAAGCGATTTTGGCAGTTTATAAACTTAAAAAAAAAGTCTGATGGTTATCCCACAACCCTAAACTATTTAAATCATTCCTCCAATGATTCTGAAATCATTACTAATTTATTTGCTAATTTTTTCAGTCTTGCTTTTTCCGACAGTAATTTCATTCCAGATAATAACTACTTTCAATACTTAAATAATTGCAATCAAACATCACTTATCTCAATTAACATCACTGTTGATGACGTGGTCAGCAAAATTAACAAACTTAAGGATGATTTCACATCGGGCCCAGATGGTTTGCCAGCAATTATTTTAAAGAAATGTGCAGCCAATTTGGTCATGCCTCTTGCTACTCTTTTCCAAAAATCTTTGTCTTTAGGGGTTTTTCCATCAATGTGGAAGGATTCTTTTATCATTCCTATTCACAAAAAGGGCTGCAAAGCAGATATTTCTAACTACAGACCAATCGCCAAATTGTCATGCATTCCAAAACTTTTCGAAAGTATTGTTTTCGACACAGTATATTTTCACTGCAAACCATTATTCTCCACAAAACAACACGGTTTTCTTAAAGGTAAATCTACGACCACTAATCTAACAGAATTTATCTCTTATACATTAAATTCAATAGAAAAAAAGAATGAAGTTGATGTTATAGCCACAGACTTTAGCAAGGCCTTTGATAAAATATCTCACCAAATTATATTGTTCAAACTAAAAGCTTTTGGATTTCCTTCCGGTTTTGTTAATTGGATGGAATCATACTTACTCGATCGTACATATCGAGTATTATTTAGATCTTCGGTATCAAATCCTTTCGTTGCAAAATCTGGCGTCCCACAAGGCAGTCACCTAGGCCCTATTATTTTTATCTTGTCAATCAACGACGTCGAATCCGTGATAAACCATTCGGAACTTTCCACGTATGCTGATGACATGAAAATTTTTAGATCTATTACCTCACTTGACGATGCTTTACTTCTGCAAAACGACTTAAACAATTTTTCAGTTTGGTGTGAAAAGAATAACTTAGAACTTAATGTTAGTAAATGCCAATCAATCACATATTCCCGTAAACGTTCCCGTCCACCACCACGAAACTACTACATAAACGATGGGCTAGTTTCTAGAGTAACAACTATTCGAGACTTAGGGGTTATATGTGATAGTGAGCTCAACTTTCGATCCCATTATGAAAACATAATAGCTAGAGCTAACACTGCTCTTGGTTTTGTTAAGCGTTGGTCTAAGGAGTTTTCAGATCCTTACGTTACTAAATCTCTTTATACCACCTTTGTTCGCCCTTTACTCGAATATGCTAGTCAGGTTTGGTCCGCTTATCACCTTGTCCACATTAGAAGAATCGAAGCAATACAGCGAAGATTTCTCCGATTCGCCCTAAGGGGACTTCCTTGGGTTGATAATTACAACTTGCCACCGTATCAAGATCGGTTGAAGCTCATCGGCCTGCAACCTCTCGAAAAACGTCGCGAAGTAGCTGATATTATTTTTGTTCATCAAATCTTATCGGGTGTAACTGATTCTTCTGTCCTCCTTGAGGCAATGAGCTTGAATATCAACTCACATTCTCTCAGATCAGTACCACAATTCCATCTAACTCCTCATAGAACTGACTATGGTAGAAATGAGCCCGTCACCAGAATGTTGAGGGAAGCTAATGCTTATGGTAATATTTTTGACAATAATCATAGCAAGACCACACAAAGAAATCTTCTATATAGTTCGCCTCTTAACTAACCTAGGTAGTAGATAGTAATAACTAAAATCCTATTTCTAAAGAGAAACTGAAACTACATACTTTACAAAATTAACAATTGCCTTAGCATGCTATACTTAATATTTTCCATTTTCAATTTTTTCATTTTACATATCATTTTATATTTTACAAAATTTTCTTTGTTTCCTTTTAGAATTTTTAAAATTTTCATGTTCTTACCTTAAATTACTTATGTTATATATTTTTGATCTGCTTGTACTAAGCTAACAAGATACTCTTCAGTATCTTTTTCTATTCTTTAATATAACATCTAATTATTTTAAATAAGTGCCGATATGACTTGCAACCGAATTTTGCCGTCATACTCGGTGTAATTGGACCCCAGCTCGCGCGGTATCTGGGGGGGAAAGAGGCGTGGGATAATTTAATTTAATTTAATTTAATTTAATTTAACAACAAAGAGCTTCCACGAAGGGAAGTATAACTCGTATAAAAAATTTGGTGGAATCTAATTCAAATTTAACATCGACTGAACTTGAGTGTCGCCTAGGAATTTTGGAGTCCTACTTTAAACAAATTTTAGTTTACCAAACCAGGATAGAAGCATTAGCTCCCAATGATAGTTGTCGAAGTGAAATTGAAGATTTATATATTACTGCAAAAACAAAAATTCTTTCGCTTTTGGGGACTGGTAGGCGAAGTAGTGTCGCAGACATGACGTTAAGTATTCCTCATTCAACTAGTCATCTACCGAAACAACGTTTACCCAGGTTCAGTGGGAAATATTCGGACTATAAAAATTTTATAAACTCATTCAATAATCTCGTAGAAAACGATTTAAGTTTAACCAAAATTGAAAAAAAGCTCTCGGCACAGTTAAGGCTTTTCAAGTAACAGAAGCAAATTATCCGAAGGCCCTTCTCAGTTTTAAAGAGCGTTATGATAACGACTGTCTCATATTTTTAGAATACATTTCTCAGTTAATCGAGTTACCTAAGGTTCCAAAGGCTTCGTCTGCTTCGTAAAGGAGTTTAGTGGACGATATATCTGCATTGTTCAGTTCATTGCTCTCAATAGGTTCGTTTGAGGATATTTGCAACGCTATTATTATTCACATTGCAATATCGAAGGTGGACCCAGAGACACAATCTAAGTGGGATGAGCAACTAAATTATACTAAATTATAAGAAGTTGCCTGAATGGAAGGAGTGTGCAAACGTCCTTAACAAGCGGTGTCAATTCTTGGAAGCCAGAGATAGCAAACACACTCGGTCTGAGTCATCGTATAAACCAAAGCCATTGTTGGGTAATCACCGACCTCAAACGTCACTGACTGTTAGCCAACAGTCTTGCATTTTCTGTGGAGAAAAGAACCATTCAGTTACAAGTTGTAAGGGCTTTCTGGAGCTGTCGGTAATGGATCGATTTTGGAAATCGAAGAAATTAGGCCTCTGTTTAAACTGTTTAGGCAAAGGTCATAATGTGTCAAAATGTCCATCGCATTATAAGTGCCAGATTTGCAAACAACCACATCATAGCCTTCTACATAGAACCCAATTCACAGACCCCGTTGCTAGTTCCGATGTTCCACAACAAATATCGCAGCCAAGTTCCTCAGCTACAGTCCATTCTGCATTAGAAAAGGAGCGTGAAGCGCAAGTTATTTTAGCAACAGCTGTAGTTCTTGTTCGGGATTCTTCGGGGGGATTTCAGTTTGGTAGGGTTTTACTGGACTCAGGTTCTCAAGTTAATTTTATAAATGAGAAATTTGCAAACTTGCTTGGTCTAAAAAAGGAAAGAAAGAACGTTGAGATCGTAGGAATTGGAACAACCGAAACAAGAACAAAACATCAAACACAAACTACAATTCGTTCAAGGTATAGCAACTTTGAAGTGTCTTTAGAATTTTTTGGTTGCACCCTCTATCACAGGGTATCAGCCGGAAGCAGCACTTAATGTTAACAGCTGGAATCTTCCTTTGGACTTAGAGCTCGCGGATGAGAGTTTCAATCAACCTGCTCGAATAGATTTGTTGTTAGGAGCTGAAGCTTTCTTTGAGCTGCTTGAAACAGGTCAGGTTAAACTCGGAGAGGGACTCCCATCATTGCAAAAAACAGCTCTAGGATGGATCGTATCAGGAAGGTTCAAAACAGAATTCCAGGAAAAGAAAAAATCGTGCTTCGTAAATGCAATGGAAACGTCGGTAGATAAGTACTTAGAAAAATTCTGGGAATTGGAGGAAATTCAAGGTTTTCAATCAAGATGGTCGGAAGAGCAGACTGAATGTGAGAATCACTTCAAGAACACTATAGAAGTTCTCCCTAGTGGTCGCCTTATGATTCAGCTACCCTTTAAGAAGGATCCTGCTTGCCTTGGAGCTTCTTACGACATTGCCTTTCGAAGATTTTTATCCCTTGAGCGCAGATTATCCAAAAATGCAGCATTGAAAAAACAGTATGTAGACTTCATGAAAGAATATGAAGCTCTAGGTCATATGTCCCTGGTATGCAATCCAAATCTTGAAAAAACTCACTATTATTTACCACACCAGTGCGTAGTTAGACCTGAGAGTGTATCTACGAAATTACGCGTAGTTTTCGACGCATCTTGTCGCACATCATCACAAATTTCCTTGAACGGCATTCTCATGGTCGGTCCTACGATACAGGACGAACTTCTTATTATATTACTTCGCTTCAGACTGTATCGATACGCCTTGACTGCGGATATTATTAAAATGTATCGACAAGTTCTTATACATCCATCACATAGAAGCTTCCAATTCATTTTATGGAGAGAAGATCAGAAAACTCCCATACAAACATATCAACTACATACTATCACATACGGTACGTCATCGGCTCCGTTTCTGGCAATTCGTTGTCTTCAGTACCTGGCTGACAAGAACTCGGATAGCTTAAGTTTAGGTGCTTCATGTCTAAGGTCTGACTTTTATGTTGACGATATGCTAACTGGTGCAGACGATTTAGAAACTTTAACTCGGAAACGGAATGAAATCGTTTAAATCTTGAATTCTGCCGGATTAGAACTTTCCAAATGGAACAGTAACAATCGTTCTTTGATTGAAGAAGTTTCTAAAAAAGAAATAAAACTCACCGAATCCAATCTAACAAGCACTTTAGGCATTGCTTGGAATCCTAGTGCTGATGAATTTTGTTTTTCTTACAAACCTAACAGACTATACACAAAGTACACAAAGAGGTCCATTCTTTCACTATCGTCGTCGCTTTTCGACCCAATGGGTTTGCTCAGCCCCATTATTATTCGCGCTAAAATGATACTTCAACAGCTTTGGATGGACAAACTAGATTGGGAAGCAATAGACACTGAGTGGCGTCAATTTATGGCAGATTTGCACTCGATTCAAAATCTGGCAGTTCCACGATACGTTTTTCTGGAAAATAAACAAGGGTTCGAAGTCCATGGGTTTGCAGACGCCTCAATGAAGGTGTATGGATGCTGCATATATCTAAGAAGCTCAGATTCTTGTGGGTCAATAAACGTGAAGCTATTAATCGCCAAATCCCGAGTTGCCCCTGCGAAAAAGAAGCAACTACCTCGCTTAGAACTCTGCGCAGCACACCTTTTAGCAAAAGTCTGGGTAAAAATACAAAACGTCATTGATAAACCTTATTTGAAAGCCTGGTTTTGGACAGATTCTGCGATTGTATTGCACTGGATTTCTACACATTCTTCGAAATTAAATACATTTGTTGGAAATAGAGTAGCGGAAATCCAGGACATAACAAAGGAAGTGCTTTGGAGGCATGTCCCAACATTTGACAACCCAGCAGATATAGTTTCACGGGGATGCTCTGTGGAGGATCTAAAAGACTCAATTTGGTTTAATGGTCCGGCTTTCTTAGGTGAAGAGGAGGAAAACTGGCCATCTACGTCTGAAATCGTACCTTCTCCAGCCGAAATTTCATTGGAAAAAAGAAAAATTGTTTTGACTTGCCTAACGGAAGATCAAAGCTATTATCTCGAAATAATTAACCGAGTCAATTCGTATACAAAAATCTTCAGAATCTTTGGGTACGTTGTACGTTATCTCAGTCGATTCGGAAAGTTACCGTATCAAGGTGAATATCTGACAGTTGAAGAGTTGGATTATTCACTACTTATAATCGTTAGTTTGATTCAAATGAAGTATTTCGCAAAGGAAATTGAAGCAATCAAATCTAAATCAAGAATTAAAGGATCAGCACAATGGTTGAATCCGTTTATTCAAAATAAGAATGGGTTAATTTTGTTGAGAGTCGGAGGAAGGTTGAAACACGCAAACATACCAGAAGAAAGTAAGCACCCATTGTTACTCCCAAACGACTGTGGATTCACAGAAAGGTTTATTCGACACCTACACTTTTCGAACTACCACGCAGGTCCAAAAGCTCTCGTAGCTCTATCTAGACAAAGGTTTTGGATAATAAATGTTAGACAGTTGGCACGTCGGACAGTTCGAAAGTGTCCTCATTGCGCTAGATATAGACCCAAATTATTTGACCAGGTTATGGGTGATTTGCCTGTAGAAAGATTAACTCCATCACGATTTTTGTGGTCCCATACTTACTTATTACAAAATTCGTGGAAAAGTACCCTACAAAACCTATGTGGCAGTTTTTGTCTGCTTCTCGTCAAAAGCAGTCCATTTGTAACCAGTGTCGGACCTTTCATCCGATGCCTTTATAGGAGCTTTAAAACGGATGATAGGTCGCAGAGGTCTTCCCAGAGATATTCATTGTGACAACGCCACAAACTTTGTTGGTGCAGAGTCAAAACTTAGAGATTTACGCGATATGTTGTTTAAAAAACCTAATCAAGAAAACATTATAAATTTTTGTTCTAACGCCTCTATAAATTTCCATTTTATACCCCCCAGGGCACCCCACTTTGGCGGGATTTGGGAAGCCGCCGTAAAAGTAGCCAAGGGTCATCTTTATCGAAGTTTAGGAAATGCAAAACTATCGTTCGAAGAGCTGACAGCTGCACTCGTGGAGATCGAAGCCATCATGAACTCGAGGCCAGTTACTCCTTTATCCACGGATCCCAACGACGTCGAAGCCCTAACATCAGCGCATCTGCTCATAGGGTCATCTCTCAAAGCCATTCCGGAACCAGCTGTAGAAGTTTCGGACATAAGCGTTCTACAACGATGGCGGCGAATTAACGCCGTCAAAACCCACTTCTGGAAGAGGTGGTCATCCGAGTACATTCAAGAGCTCCAAGGTCGAGCAAAGTGGAAAACGCCAAGCCCAAATATCACGATTGGCACCTTGGTCATTATTCACGAAGACAACCTGCCGCCTCAAAAGTGGCTTTTGGGAAAAGTCACAAAAACTATCGAGGGTCCTGACGGTCGTGTCAGAGTTGCCGATGTAAAAACGTCCAGAGGAGAGTTTCGAAGACCCATTCGCAAACTAGCAGCGATTCCGTCTTGAAAGGAAGTCCTTCCAAAGGAGGCGGAATGTTGAAGCAGACAAACTTACGTATTGGTATCAACCCTAAGGGGAACATCTTGTCGTTTTGTGATATTGCCGTTACGATACAAAATCTCATCGTTACTTTGTTTATGGTTTTATTGTTGGCCATCGCTAAAAACTACCTACAAAAATTCGAAATCGTTAGTTGTATCGCATATTTTCGCTAAACTCTTGAAAACGTTTTAAAGCACAAAAACGCATCAACCAGGATCTTCCTATCCTAGTCGTAAAAGGAATTAATAAAGATCCCGGGTTGGCGATCAAGTATTTTCGGATCGTTCAACCATATAAAAGCAAAAACTCAAAGTTGCCCGAACTTTTAACTATCGATGTTTTTAAATTTCTTAATGTGATTAGACGAAAAAACTTTGATAGCCTCAGAGAAGTGACAACAAATATGGGGACAATTTAGGTACAAGTGTTATGATGTCTAATACAACAATCTGGATATGGGGAGTTGAAAATGGCAATTTTTATATATATTTATACATTCAAAATACAAGATGGTGCTCTGTCATTTTTCCTAAGTCTCAAGACCTAAACCTTGACCATCCGATAAATAGACTTCAAGATATAAGCATTTTAAATGAACTATATGGGCTCATTATTGTTGATTTTTTTTTTAGTTGTTTGCTTCATACAAAATTTCCAACGAAGCCCATATGGTTCGCTTGAAAAGCTTACCTATATCTTTTGTTTTATTGATCGTGTTCGATATTATATATCAAAGTTAAGAAGGAGGCGTTTACCAGCAAGCCACTGCAGGGGAAATCAACCAGCAACAGCCAATGTATCTCACGTCATATCATTTATGTATTTTTGACTTACTGCCACTACAGAGCTTGAAAACACAAGACGTGCATCGCCCAGCACGGAATTTAAAATCACTTGAAGTTTAGAGTTTAAATAAACAAGAAGTGTTCTTTAAAATTAAATAAAAAATGTGTTTGATTTAATGATTTATGCCTACAGTCCACTGAAAAAGACCTATTATTTTACATGGTCCTTCAAAGCCGAACATTGAGCCGGCCCTATGTGAATATACATGTGTATACATAAAAGCATAAAAAAAAAAAAAAAAACAATACTGCAAATGTAGTAAACAAATAAATAAAAAATAAACTCAGTGATGCAAAGTGCTAAAGGCAAAAAACTAACATCAACAAACAAAAAATTAGCAATATCTAGTGCAGTTATAAAAAAGAACAATAGTACAGAAGTGGAAACGAAAAAACAATAAAACCAATAACCTACAAAACAATATTGCAAGTTGCAAACTAATAAGGACGAGCATTGGTCCTACTTAACACAAACAAACAAGTTTTGTTTTGCTGATTTTTTAAAGGTGAGCAATTGTATGTACCTAGTAGGGACACATTCACATATACATATACTCAATTTTCGCAAATCAGCTTGGGAATTCTTCAAAATTTCAGTGTTATTAAAAATGAAATCCAATGATTTTAAGCATCTAAGCATCATTATACCTACCTACTTTTTTATTTAAAGTATCGCTTTATACAAAGAAACACAATAACACTACTACAAGTGTGCATATTTATCTAAACAGAACCCACCTCCTACCACTTTTATCGCATTCGCATGCGCGAATTGCTGTATACATTTCACATTGGTTAGCCAAACCTACTTTCCCAAAAGTACATACCAATACAATTAATAACTCTCACGTTTTCCCCTAGAGCTAGCTTTGGTAAAAACTATATGCCTACTCATTATTGTCGTATTACATGCCTACTCATTATTGTCGTATTGCATTAACGCGCCAGAAGAGGATATGTGCCTCAATCCCACCAAACGTATTTTTTTTTCCCATTAGCAGATTTGTCTTAAAGAGAAATAAATAAGCATTAACCCCTCCCATGTTTGTCTTTGTATACTAGACATAAATTGCAATGCCAAATTCAGTCACGATCGTTGTATTCACATGTTATGTATACCTAACCTACATATTTGTCTTCACATATTCAAATACCTAGCCTGCTGTCCGCGAAATTCTATCCTCGTACCATCGAAAATAACCCTTTCGTTTTATTGTTTTTGTTTTCATGAACACTTGGGTCAGCTTAAATTTTTTGTGTGCCTCGGTCCCAAGTGCAGGTGGCCGCTCCAGAATCTCTCGACCTTTTTTCTTTTTTTTATTATTGCCTTTGCCTCTTGGCAAAGAATTATTTTCTAGGTACCTAGCTCGATCTGAAAAATAACCCTTCCGTTTTTTGTTTTTGTTTTCTTAAAGACTTTGATCAGCCTAAATTTTGTGTGTGCCTCGGTCCCAAGTGCAGGTGGCCATCCAAAGAAAAAATGTTCTCGTGCCATTTGAGGATACCGTTCATTTTTTTTTTATTGTCTCTGGTGCGCAACTGGCCTACCGATATTTGTTATGTGCCTCGGTCCCATGTGCTGGTGGCCGTCGCAGGCCGCTCCAGAATCTCTCGACCTTTTTTCTTTTTTTTTTTATTGCCTTTGCCTTTTGGCAAAGAATTATTTTTAGGTAGCTCGATCCGAAAAATAACCCTTCCGTTTTTGTTTTCGTTTTTATAAAACTTTGGTCAGCCTAGATTTTTTGTGTGCCTCGGTCTCAAGTGCAGGTAGCCGCCCCAAGAAAAAGTGTTCTCGTGCCATTTGAGGGTACCGTTCATTTTTTGTTTAGTCTTTGGTGAAGATTTGTGTTGCTTTCTCGGTGCGCAGCTGGCCTACCGATTTATTTATTATCTGCCTCGGTCTTAAGAGCAGGTGGCCGTCCATAGAAAAAGTGCCCTCGTGCCATGTGAGGATACCGTTCATTTTTTATTGTCACTGGTGCGCAGCTGGTCTACCGACTGCTGTTCTATGCTTCGGTTCCAAATGCAGGTAGCCGTCGCAGGCCGCTCAAGAATCTCTCGACCTTTTTCTGTTCTTTATTGTACTAAGTAGAATTCTTTTTGTTTTCTTCTCGATCTGGAGGTTTTTTCTTTGCTATATTATATCTAGGTCCAAAAGTAGTTAGTAGGTACAATATGTAGTAGTTTTGCCCAGTGGCTATTGAAATTAGGTATCTAAACCCTGTTGATTTTATAAGGATTTTGTTATTTGTTCGACCTTGCGATTTTTGTTTGATATAAATGTATGCTTCGGTCCCTTCCCTAATGTTGTTGGTCGTCTATGATATTGTACCCATTCTCGCACCAGTCATGAAAACGAATTATTTTCCGTTTCTGTCTTGAACTTTCTTTGCTGAGTTGTAACTGAGTTGTAGAACACCTCTAACCCACTACACAGTTTGGAGGATGAAGATCTTTTATTTAAAAACGCACCTTACATTGCTTTAATTTTTCGGGGTTGGCCGAATTGACTATAATTATGTACACTTCATTTTCCACATTATTAGATTGACGTATGTCCTGTAAAGTGAATAATAAATACTACAGCTTAATTAACTACTTTAATTTCAATAATAAAAAAAACTTAAGAATTTTGAAGAATAAAATTAATCACAGTTTTGCCAACCCCTTATACTATTCGGTTCTCAATTTACGAGTAACATTTAAATGAACGTGCGTTCGCAGGATGAATCATTTGTCGAGTTTAAGACGATGTTCAGTCCAAACGCACGTTCAGCAGAGCATACAGAGCGTTACCACACGAGTAACATTTAAAGAGCGTTGCCACACGAGTAACATTTAAAGAGCGTTACCACACGAGTAACATTTAAAGAGCGTTACCACACGAGTTACATTTAAAGAGCGTTACCACACGAGTAACATTTTAAGAGCGTTACCACACGAGTAACATTTTAAGAGCGTTACCACACGAGTAACATTTAAAGAGCGTTACCACACGAGTAACATTTAAAGAGAGTTACCACACGAGTAACATTTAAAGAGCGTTACCACGCGAGTAACATTTTAAGAGCGTTACCACACGAGTAACATTTTAAGAGCGTTACCACACGAGTAACATTTTAAGAGCGTTACCACACGAGTAACATGTAAAGAGCGTTACCACACGAGTAACATTTTAAGAGCGTTACCACACGAGTAACATTTAAAGAGCGTTACCACACGAGTAACATTTAAAGAGAGTTGCCACACGAGTAACATTTAAAGAGAGTTACCACACGAGTAACATTTAAAGAGCGTTACCACACGAGTAACATTTAAAGAGCGTTACCACACGAGTAACATTTAAAGAGCGTTACCACACGAGTAACATTTAAAGAGAGTTGCCACACGAGTAACATTTAAAGAGAGTTACCACACGAGTAACATTTAAAGAGCGTTACCACACGAGTAACATTTAAAGAGCGTTACCACACGATAAAATAAATAAATTTTATGGCACAACAGCTCATGAAGAACTTGGGCCTAGTGACTTACAACTCTCAACCATTCCTGTGTGCGTGTCTGCAGGAATGGAGGGGACCTACAGTTTATTGCCGAATCCGAACGGCTAATGAGCGGCACTTTTCTGTGACAGGAGATACTCTTGGAGGATTTGTCAATTCCTCGCAAGAGGCAGTAGCCGTTTTTTCTTTTTAAATAAATAGGTGGCGTAGGCTGGGGCTCGAACCTTAGACCTCCGGCATGACAGTCCATCGCACTAACCATCAGGCCACGGCTACCACACGAGTAACATTTAAATGAATGTGCGTTCGCAGGATGAAGCATTCGTCGAGTTAATGACGATGTTCAGTCCAAACGCACATTCAGAAAATAATAAAGAGCGTTACCACACGAGTAATATTTAAAGAGCGTTACCACACGAGTAACATTTTAAGAGCGTTACCACACGAGTAACATTTAAAGAGCATTACCACACGAGTAACATTTAAAGAGCGTTACCACACGAGTAACATTTAAAGAGAGTTACCACATGAGTAACATTTAAAGAGCGTTACCACACGAGTAACATTTAAAGAGCGTTACCACACGAGTAACATTTAAATGAATGTGCGTTCGCAGGATGAAGCATTCGTCGAGTTAATGACGATGTTCAGTCCAAATGCACATTCAGCAAATAATAAAGAGCGTTACCACACGAGTAACATTTAAAGAGCGTTACCACACGAGTAATATTTAAATGAATGTGCGTTCGCAGGATGAAGCATTCGTCGAGTTAATGACGATGTTCAGTCCAAACGCACATTCAGCAAATAATAAAGAGCGTTACCACACGAGTAACATTTAAAGAGCGTTACCACACGAGTAACATTTTAAGAGCGTTACCACACGAGTAACATTTAAAGAGCGTTACCACACGAGTAACATCTAAAGAGCGAAGCATTTGTCCACGCACATTCAGCTGAGCATTAAGAGCGTTACCACACGAGTAACATTTAGATGAATGTGCGTTCGCAGGATGAAGCCTGTGTCGAGTTGAAGCCGATGTTCAGTCCAAACGTGAATTCACATTTTAATACCAATAATTAAATATTTAGTTGTATGATGCATGACTAATGATACTATTTTTATTTTCTTTTTCTTTACTTTTTTTTTTGCGAGCATTACTGATCTAGAGCAATGGCAGCGTGTGCCATAAGAAATTGCTAGAGATATCAAGAGATCATGTTGAACAGACGCCCATCATTCACAGTGGGCAGGCGCCTTATAGATTGCAGCAAATATCACCAGAATTTTTGGATGCAACCGATTACATCAGCAATAATTTGTAGCAATTGATAGCTTTCAAATAAGCAACCAGAAGGAATTGTGAAAGTACACTTTGTTCAGTGCCCCGATCATGGTGTTGACTCTGAGGAGTCAAAGTGGGCAGGGACATTAATTTGTAGAGGGCACACTGACCTATTAATCCTCTATTGCTCTCCAGTAAGGCGCTACGCATATCTGTCGATGTCGAGGAAATAACATCACCAAAATCACCAATCCGCACAAATTTCAAAAATTGTACGTCGTGTTTCTTTGCATTGGAGCCCGTTTGAATTAGCAACCCCTATGTAAACCAAGAGACAGCCAAACGATGTTGCTTCCTTGAAACTGGGCATTTTCTAGTCTACGCGCGCCGCCGGTCAAATAATGAAGATTGATCGATTAAATATGTATATGGGACAATATATACCAATTTCAACTAGACTCTTCAAGGCTTCCTGATTGAACTGCAATAATGTATAAAATATAAACAAGCGCTTCGAAATTCGCGAAAATGTAGATATCCTGCTAAACTGAAACGTGAACGATGTTTGCATCCGAACAGTTAATAACCAGAAACAACAAGCGTGCAGATGGCGAGTGTACTGATGCCACTGATGGATTAAGAAAATACGCTTGATCAACTATTTAGAAGCATAACCAATACCCGAATCGGCTTGGTTTTCCATTGACATATGAATGCAGGGGCGTCAATGGTTTTCCCAATGCCCAATGAGCGAATGCTATTCGGAAGAAGCCCCAATAAAATAACGCAACATTATGAATTATAAACATCACAAAGATCACAGTGTCATTACCGTTTTTAAACCTAGGGTTTAAAGTGGGCAGTATGTTCGATATTATATATCGAAGTTAAGAAGGAGGCGTTTACCAGCAAGCCACTGCAGGGGAAATCAACCAGCAACAGCCAATGTATCTCACGTCATATCATTTATGTATTTTTTGACTTACTGCCACTACAGAGCTTGAATACACAAGACGTGCATCGCCCAGCACGGAATTTAAAATCACTTGAAGTTTAGAGTTTAAATAAACAAGAAGTGTTCTTTAAAATTAAATAAAAAATGTGTTTGATTTAATGATTTATGCCTACAGTCCACTTAAAAACATATAGCTATTATTTTACAGATCGGATGGTCAAGGCTAAGATCTTGAAGCTTGGGAAAAATGACGAAGTGCCATTTCGTGTTTGTACATATAAGTGGTTATACGTCTGACAAAATAGAATTTTGTGCTCTTTTTGTGCTTTTTTGTGTGGAAGTCCCAATTTTTGTGTTAGCATAGTTTTTTTGTATGCAAAGTTATGCTACCCATATAAAGCTGGCAAAACATAAAAAAAAAAACTATGCTAGCACAAAAATCGGGACTGCCACACAATAATAGCACAAAAATGGGGGTGGCCCCCAACTCAGTGGAAGTAGTGCTTGACTGCTAACTTGGATGTGTGGCGCGACTTTTATCGCGGTTTTCGGCAGCTTGGGTTAACTCAAAACGTCTGTCAGTAAAATTTTCTTGGTGAGGGAGTTAAAACCTTTGAATAGACATCCTTTTGGGGAGGTTACCACCAAAATCCAACCAATAAAACAATAATTACATTCGCTTTTATCGCGGTTTTCAACATGTTCATATAACTCAAAACGTCTGTCACCTACATTTTCTTTTTAAGGGAGTTTAAGGCTTTAACTTGAGTAAAATTTGAAGAGATTACCACTAAAATCCAATTTAAAAACAATAAATAACGCCCGCGACTTATTTAGCGGCTACCATCCGTTTATCACCACTTACGCGTCTGTCGTTTGCATTTTAATTTTAATGAGGTGAAGACCTTTCAATTAATACACATTTTAAGTGGTTTCCCGCAAAAGCCCATTAAATAGTCAGACATTAAAAAAATCCGCGATTTTTATCGCGCTTTCCAGCTGTTGGATAGAGCTTAAAGTTGTTTTTTTTTTCACATATTTATACTCCTGGCAGTCAATACCCTTAGATTGCGATGTATTCACCTTCCCTAGGACTAGTTGTAACATTAATACCGTTTGATTTCCTTTCACGCAGAAAATACGTCGCCAGCTCTTAGACTATTAAAAAGTCAGAATTACTGGGAACATGATTTTTTTAACTTTCGGTTAATATTTTATAATATTTTCAAAAGCTATCTATACCTATTGTTTAAGCCATGTGCGAATTGGGTTAAAATCACGTTAAATTTTAACCGAAATTTTAATTTTTGGCACTATAGTGAGGTGAATCTGTAGGTTAGGTATACGTAGAAACTTCAAAATTTAATCTAGGATAAAATTTAATCGAAATTTTAATTCAATTCACACATGGCCTTTAAATATTTAGAAGCACTAGATTATAAAATTTAATAAAACCGTTCATGTCGATTTAACCAACTCAAAAATAAGTTAATTAAAAAAAAACACCAACCCAAATTTCCGTAATGCGAATTTTTTCGACATAACCTGAAGTTAGGTTTTAATTTTTTGTTAATGGCTACCCTACAGACCTTTATTATTAATTGAATAAACATTAGAAATCCCTGAACAAATTATGATTTTACTGAAAAATATACAAAAATACGGCAAAATAAAACGTAAATATACAAAAAATATTGATTTTCGACAAAACATGGCGCTTAAAAGACAGTATATCTTATAAAACGGATTTCTAACCTAGTCTCGTCTTATTTGTGTGCCTTTTAGGCATTATTTCACTGCATTAGGCTTCGAGGCTTATTTTTTTTCCAAAAAGGCTCTTTTTTTTCATTTTTTTTTTTAAATTTATTTATGTATGTATCCTTCTTATAATTTATTTATTTATTGTTTAAAACATTTAAAAAAAAAACTTGACCAAAAATAATTACTATTTTCTAAAAGAATGTGTATCCACCATCAAACTATTCACAATTTTCCAATGGTAGTAAAAACAAAATTTTTTGCTGCCAGAAGAGATATACTTGGGAGGAATACTGCTTTTCCGTCAAGTTATTATTGAAAACAACTTTTACGATATTGACATTGAATTCAGATTTTTGAGAAATTTAAATTTTGCTAACGGCATTTCAATTGGAAAAAGGAGTTGGTTCTAATATGTTTCCTTTTCTTGAAAAATTATTACATAAACCATATTCTATGCCTGCCGCATAACTCGGCGCGGCGACACGGTTGAAAGGATTTTTTCGTGCATTAATTTAAATTTATACAGAAACTTTGAGTGGAATTCTTCACGCAAAGATGCTTTTCAAAAATAAAAATTTGTATGATCTGCAATTTAAGCACACCCACTTTCTTTGTTTCAAGAAAAATATGTATGATTTTATGGAACAGGACCATTTTGATTAAAAATGTACATATACATATTTTGCTTTTCATAAGTGTCTTTGTAATTTAGGTGACTGAACTATTAATGTTCCTTAATAATAGCCGTTCCACACTATCCCATCGAGTATTAATACATGTCAAAAAAAAAGTGTGATAGAATTACTTACGACTGCCAAATTTGTGTGAAGAAAACGATTTTCATATTTTGCTTCCACACCTGAATCCAAAAAAAAAATTCACCATAACCTCAAACCCCCAAGTGGGATAGAATGTGTGATGGTTTTAGACTTACTTACTTACTTTAGATGGCGCTCACAGCCCAGGATGGACTACGGCCTCAACCAACAAGCCCCTCCAGCCAGCTCGGTCCCTAGCTAGCTGCCTCCAGTTACGCACTCCAAGTTGGTTGAGGTCGTTCTCCACTTGTGTGCGCCACCTAAGGTGGGGTCTTCCTCTGCTGCGCAGACCGTCAGGGGTAGATTCGAAGACTCGTCGGGCTGGTGCGTTGGTGTCCATACGCTCCACGTGTCCCAGCCATCTCAGCCGCTGAATTTTCAGCTTCTTGACCAGGTCGACGTCGCTGTAAAGCCCGTAAAGTTCGTTATTAAATCTTCTCCTCCATACTCCATCGATACAGACTGGACCGAAGATCACCCGAAGAATCTTCGTTTCAAAGCACCCAAGCAGATTCTCATCCGTTTTTGACAGGGTCCATGCTCTGCCCCATATAGCAGGACCGGGATGATTAGGGTCTTATATAAGGTCTCCTTGGTTCTCTGAGAGAGGGCTTTATTACTTAGATGCCTTCTTAGCCCGAAGAAACAGCGATTGGCAAGAGTAATTCTTCGTTTGATCTCTGCGCTGATGTCATTTTGCGATGTTACAGTGGAGCCCAGGTAGACAAAGTCCTTGACGACTTCGAAGTTGTATCTATCCATCGTGACGTTTTGCCCGAGCCGACGATGTTGAGATTCCTTTCTCGATGATAGCATATACTTCGTCTTGTCCTCATTAACAGCCAAACCCATTTTCGCCGCCTCCGATTCAATACTTGCAAACGCGCCGGTAACAGCTCGCTTCGTTCTCCCAATGATGTCAATATCATCTGCATAAGCAAGTAGTTGAACAGACTTTTGAAAAATTGTACCTCTGTTGTTGACTTGCGAGTTGCGTACAATTGCTTCAAGAACGATGTTAAACAGGTTGCATGATAACGCGTCGCCTTGCCTCAAACCTTTCTCGACATCAAAGGGTTCGGTGGTGTTCTTGCCGACTTTGACGGAACAGCGAGATTTCTCCATCGTCATCCTGCACAAGCGGACGAGTTTGGCAGGGATGCCGAGATGCGCCATGGCTCTGAATAGCTCGTCTCTGTCTACGCTATCATATGCGACTTTAAAATCGATAAAGAGGTGGTGTGTATCGATTTGAAACTCCTGGGTTTTTTCCAAAATCTGTCGGAGTGTGAACATTTGATCGACGGTTGATTTGCCGGGCCTAAAACCACACTGATAGGGGCCGATCAGATCGTTGACAAACGGTTTTAAGCGATCACACAGTATAGATGACAAGATTTTGTATGCGACGTTGAGGAGACTTATACCTCTGTAGTTGGAACAGGTCAGAGCATCTCCTTTCTTGTGGATGGGGCACACTATACCGAGGTTCCATTCATCGGGCATACTTTCCTCCGACCAAATTTTGGAGATAAGCTGGTGTATACTCCCTACCAAGTCATCTCCCCCTGCTTTGAATAGCTCGGCTGGCAGGCCATCCGCACCAGCAGCCTTGTACGTTTTAAGCTTGGCTATCGCTAACCGCACTTCATTTGGGTCGGGTGGACGGAAATTTTGACCATCATCGTCCAGGTTGAATGGAGTGTTCTGTCTTACAGCGGAATTTTGGCCATCTTCGCCGTTTAGCAGTCTAGAAAAGTGTTGTTTCCAGATCCTCAGCACCGACTGTGTGTCTACCACTATATTCCCACTCTCGTCTCGGCAGGCTTCCGTTCTGGCCTTGTAACCCTGGGTAGTTTGCCTCACCCTTCGGTAGAACTTTCGAACATCACCCCTGCCGCTACAGTCCTCAATAGACTCGACCGCCCGCTTCGCATGCTCTCTCTTTTTCCTCCTGAGAAGTCGGCGTTCCTCCCTTCGCTTTTGCCCGTAGAGCTCCCGGGCTGCTCTCTCAGCAGCTCTGGTTCTAGTCTGCAGCATTGCTTGGTAGGCCTCGTTCTTTGCTTCATGTGCCAGTCTGCATTCTTCATCGAACCAGGGGTTTCGTTGTGGTGGCCTAGTGAAACCCAGCACATCAGTAGCGGCACTTTTGATGGCATTTTGGCAGTGTTTCCATTGGTCCTCTACAGATGATGCTTGTGGCGGGCTTGTTGAGAGTTTAAGAGAGACGTGGTCTGCAAAAGTCCTGGCTATCTCTTGCGATTTTAGCTTCGCGACGTTAAATCGTTTTACAGCATCCGCTTGTCGTTGTGGCGCCATAGATATCCGCATACGTACTTGCGCTACCACCAGGTAGTGATCCGAGTCTATGTTGGCACCTCGGAACGTTCGGACATCCAGGATACTGGAAGCATGTCTGGCGTCTATCGCAACATGATCAATCTGGTTGACGGTTCGTTGATCCGGAGACCGCCAGGTCCCTTTGTGTATATTGAGGTGTGGGAATAGAGTGCTTGCTATGATGGCATTTCGCCCCGCCGCGAAATCGATGAGCCTGAGTCCGTTACCGGAAGTGTTGTCGTGCAGGCTGTGTCCTCCGACTATCGAACCAAAGATGCCCTCCTTTCCAATCTTGGCGTTGAAGTCGCCAAGAATAATCTTGACGTCGTACTTGGGGCACCTATCATACGTATCCTCGAGGAGATCGTAGAATTCTTCTTTGGTTGAGTCATCCTTTTCTTCTGTTGGGGCATGGGCACAGATCAACGTGATATTTTTGAACTTCGCTTTGATGCGGATTGTGACCAGGCGCTCGCTTACATTTCTGAAGCCCAAGACTTCTTGCCTAAGTCTTCCCCTTACCACAAAACCACAACCAAAGAGCCGCTGACCTTGCTCCTTGCAGCACTCGCCGAAGTAGATGTCACACGTTTTCATCCTTCGGATGCCCTCTCCATCCCATCGCACTTCCTGGATGGCTGTTACATCAGCCCTTAGCCTATCCAGGTTCTCCACTAGTTGTTCGGCTGCACGTGGCCTGTTTAGGGTCCGTACATTCCACGTGCAGATCCGAAATTCATTGTCCTTGTTTCGTTTGCTGGGGTCGTCAACATTGAAATCATCCATATCCGAGGCTTGTTGTCGTTTCGGAACCGACATTTTTTCCGTGGTAGGGAAGTCACCCCGACGCACAACCCCCTAGCCTGGAGGACCAGATCCTTATTATAACTCCAAGGACGGGGAGCCGGATAAACCGCTCCTTATAGGCCTGAGCTACGAATACGTCGTAGTAGCCCATATAAGGTGTTCACTAAGTAGTTCAAACTGACTAGAACTGTAGACGCCACCGTTGATTCCATCTGGGGAATTCCTCCGCTGCCGCCTGAAAAAAGGAGAAGTGCCTTAGTGGAAACACTCCTCCCCCCCTCTCTCGTCTGCTGCCACCTTAAACCGTCCACAGGGATTGGATCCCCATCTTTAGTCAAAGGTACTAAGCACCCGATGTTCACCACGGGGAGGTGAGAGTAGGAGTTGATAGACAGAGGTTGATTGTGGACGCTTGTGTCCTCTTGAATGCACCGCGTTGTCTACCCTTTGAACATGATGGTTTTAGAACCAATCCTAAAAATTTTCATGTATTAACACATGTCAAATTGTGTGAGATGGGCTGTCAAGTCGTGTGGGATGTGATTTCATATTTTGTTTCCACACTATTATATACACGATTTACTTCCCACTTTTTTGACATGTATTAATACTCAGTGGGATAGTGTGGAAGGCCTTTAAGATGTTATTGTGATTTATTTAATTTTTTTTTTTTAAGTAAGGACTGTTTGTTATTTAAAAGATATTGTTTGTTGTTTAATTTAAAAAAAAATTTAGGTGAGGCTTTTTTTGATTGAAAAGGGCATCTTTTTTTCTCAAGTGAGGCATTATTTTGCCCAAAGTGGTTGGCAACGCTGCGTCTTAATAGTGTTGCTAGAAAAAAATATGCTCTGGCATATTTTTGGTTGTCCTACATATTACATTCATAGGTATATCGATTTCAAGCTAGCTCTACGGAGTTCATTTTCAATATTCTAGAGTCAAGTGTTCATTTCAATCATTTTGGTCATTTCTTTAGTAACACTAACCAAAAAATTCGTTGTGATGCCCCTATACGCTGGAGTTTATTTCTGATTTATTGAATTTATTTCATTTGATCATTTTGGTAACACCAAAACTTTCTCAAAACGATCCTATAAACATTTTCAATGTTCAAACTTCTAGATTGTTGTATTAGACATCATCACACTTGTACCTAAATTTTCCCCAAATTTGTTGTCACTTCTCTGAGACTATCAAAGTTTTTTCCTCTAACACATTAAGAAGTTTAAAAACATCGATAGATAGGCAACTTTGAGTTTTTGACAACATTTTTGGAAAAAATATAGTACCATCGTACCTGTAATTAATGTTACCTTGCACTGATACCGTTTTTAATGAAAATACATATTCGCGTAAAATTGAAAAATATCAAAAACAGCCGAAAATTGATAAGAAGATATATATTATTCAAAAATTCACTTAGCAAAAAATTTAGGTTGAATCGAAAATTTGGCAAATACGGGTCAATTTATTTCTTCTTATTTTTTATTCAAACGTTTATATCTCGAGTTGTAGATTTTTTCCATTTTTTTTCCATTTACATTACTTTTATATAATACAAAATTCTATTGACTACAAAAACAATCAACTCTCTATTATTTTTCGTTTAGAAAATAGATTCTAGACTTTTATTTTTGTTTACCCTAATTTACCATATTGAAATTAAGATTTAAAAAAAAGAACCTATTTTAAAATGTTTTAAATAAAATTGTTTTTATATGGTATTCTTTTTATGTCCGTAAGACATACCATCTGAGCTGCGTCAGATAATTGTAAAAACCTGAAAAATGACCTTTAAAGCGTGGCAACCCTATATATCTTAACCACTTTAGGCTAGGCAACCCTTGCGCAAAATGTTTGTTAAGGCACACTACTACAAAACTGCATACTTCCTATCTGGTACCTTGATGAGGGTAGATCATTATATGGCGGGATTTTAGACTAATAAGCATTTACAGCTTTTTTTTAGCCTTCATTATTTTATCACATTCGCAACATATGGGTAAGAAAATCTTATGAAAAAAATAATTGATTTTCGGTTCTGTTCAGTGCAGTATTTTTTCTCAGATCACTTGGAAAGGTGAGCGAAAAATTGTTTACCCACTAATTAAAAAATCTTTGTGAGAAATTCAGCTGTCAGGCCAGGCATCCCCAGTTTATCCCCATTTTGAAGTTTGTGTTTTGGCTTAGACGTTGTGCTAATAAAAAATATGAACAAACACGAAATAAATAAATATCTGCTTCCGCTTCAAAATAATAACATCTGAAAACTGAAACTAATATGCATACTCAATCGAAATCAAAATATTATTTAAGTAATTTTTTATCCTAACCCTAAACAAAGTGAAGAAACAATTTTTTTCTAAAAAGGCGTCGTTTACCCCCCCCCCCCCACGATTTCAATTTTTTTCATCCAATTCCTGCCAGTGACTAACTTGGAGACTAAATTCGTTATTGGTATGTGGCTTTTATAAAATCTGGAGATTTCATATAGTTTTTTATATTTTATTATCAAAGAATAAACAATTGTCAATCATTTGGTGTATAAATTATAAGATATAGCCATTTTAATAAAATAAAAATTTCCCTTAAAATCAAAAAATATTCCCACTAAAATCCCGTTAATTTTTTTTTCCTCAACACTCACAGTTGGGGATATTTCTGAAAAGTTGTATTATAGTAAATTCAAACCCACTTAACTGAAAAACCCGCTTAATTAAACATCATAGCTAGACCCCCTGCATTTTCGACACATTTCCCGAAAAAAGCGCCGCATTACTGAAACCCGCTTAAGTGAAAAACCCGGATATCTGAAAAAAAAAATTTACTTAAAATATTATATTTGTATAGCAAAAGACTCGTTTAAGTGAAAAAAAATGGACAAATTTACAAAAATCAAACAAAAAAAAAGTAATGAGCACAGAGCAGGCTTTAACCCTGGCCATTTCTTCGTTATTGTTTTGTTACTTAAGCAAAAATGTTTGTCTTATCAACTTATTCTTCTTGTTCACATTAAGGTTCAAAATCCTCTTAAGTGAATCTTTTTTTTTTTCAGTTATAAGAGGTTCGCTTAAGTGAAACTTTTTTTCAGTTATCCGAGGTCCGCTTAAGGGTAACAATAATTAGGATTTTTTGTCGTTTCACTTAAGCGGGTTTAACTGTATTATGTATAACATATGTAAGTATGAAACCTATTACCAACATTCAGAAGTTTGTATGGAGCAATGTTTTTGTTTCCTTGGCTATAAAATTAATTCGTAAACAATTGGTTCTTCACAGATTTTTGTGAAGAAAATAATATGATAATAATAAATTTGGCATAAAGCTCTGCAAACAATCGAAAAAATCGTACAATTTTTTAATTATTTGCAAAGTTTTCTAAGCTGAATTTTAAAAATGTTGAATAATAAAAATTTTTGAAAATTCAACTTAAAAAACTCTGGATATAATAACAAAAATCAAGCAATTTTTATATTATTTGCAGAGTTTTCTAAGTTGAAATTTCAAAAACTGAGGTTTGAAAATTAATTTCAGATAAGTTAAGTTTCGAAAGCAGATTTTTTTAAATACTGATTTAAACTGCTTTCAATTTTAATTTTTGAGAAATCAAGCACTACTTTTTTTCAAAACTTGAAAGAAAAGAGACAGTTCCTACTTTTTAAAGTGAAGTTATTCGTTCTCACTAGAAAGTGTAGATAATAAATTCTCTCGGTGAAAATCACCTCCACTTTGAAGAATGGAACAAATTCTCACTAAGAGTGGAATAAATTCCCAGGTGGAGCAGATTCCCGTTGAATAAATTCCTTTGACCTTGGACAAAAAAAAAATTCAATAGCAAACAGTCACACTTTGATCTTCGTTTGACTGCACAACTTACAAGGAAGACTTTGAGCTGGTATCGGGTACCGAGTTTCAAAGAGCACCAATGAGTAGTTACAAGTGTGGGTCACACCCAGCCCCTTTGTTCATTTTCCATTCCTCTATGTAATAACTAACTTATATTTTGAAAAACAAAATTCATAAAAACTATCTACTTATCAATAACATACCTACAACTAACTTATTGGCCTCATGGTTTTACTTTTCACCAAGAAAATTTTTTTAAAAAAATGGTAGATATAAATATTATTTTTCAAATTGTATATAAACCTTATATTATACACAAATCTCTACACTAAAGGCTATTCAAAAGCTTAAAAACAAAGTACAGGTAGGTGCAATGTACTTAAAACTACTTTAAAACTAAAACAGCCAGAGGTAGGTGCAATGCACTACGCATTCCACCGCTTATGACCACTGACGGCCCAGGTCGAGATGTGCTGTTTGTTTATCAAATGCATTTAGAGCATCATCATTTTTATAGGCGCCTTTAAGTTAACGAAGTTTGTGTCACGTAACCTAAAAGAATCTACAAATCTCGTACAGAAAAACGAAATACTACTATACATCACAGTACACAAATCTAAGGTAATATCTTGCGCAGGTTGTCTGAATTGAAACTGTCAGAAATTAAAAAATGGTGGCTCGAGTGCTCCCAAAAACTTCACACCGCAATATTAAAAACAACAACAAATATCGAAATTTGACATGTAAATGGACACTGGATCCACCATTTTTGTAGATGCGCAGAACAGAACAAAAATGAAAACGCTAATGATATTACCTTTAATATATGTACCGTGGTACTACATCAACCCCATTTTTGTTATGTTTTTTTTTGTGTTCGCAAATTTATTTGGTTTATTATGAAATTTATGCCTTGGCCTTTTTATGTATGAAAATTAAAAAACGACATAATTTATTTTTGAAAACCCACGTATCACTTTTTAAAATTAATAAAAAAGTCAAAACTCTATGCCCAACTTACAATATTTCTCTGGTAAAAAAAAAAAAAATTTCTCAGAGATGTCAAAAATGTGTATTTAAAATAGCTCTAAGTAACCTTTAAACGCGGTTTCTTTTGTCTAAGTTAAGAAGCCTTTAAATAACGTTGCTTAAATGTGAAAAATGATTAGATACCGATTTCGCACTTAAAAGCTGTTTATAGATCATTTAAAGTTAAGTAGGCTGTAAAATTTCTTTATAGATGTGGCTGTAAGTTTTGTACGCTATAATGACCGATTTTTTAGATTTCTTTACATTTTTCTACTCTAGTAGTATAAATATCGGACTTGAGGAACAAAATGCTCCTCCCTAGTGTAAAATATTTGCTCCTCAAGCCAAAATTGCTCATCATGGAGCAGAGTGTATTATGTAGGAGTCTTGGCGGTTGGACATGGATGCAGTGAGCAGAGTGTGTTGTAAAGACGCCTTGATGGTTAGGCATGGATGCAGCGTGTGTGTGTGGAAAAAATAGGGATGGAAGATCGGAGTTCTATTTTAAGAACTGATAAGTCAATGGAAATGTAAGGAAAATGTGTTGTCAGAAAACGTAATGTCGCGACTGTAAGAATGCTCTTTTCGGGCATAGAAATAGAGATGGGAAAATTTTATGCTATGCAATTACAACAACAACAACAGTAGTATAAATATCGGACTTGAGCAACAGAGCACTTTGGTTAATGTATTTTGTTGTTGTAATTAAATGATTTTGGGTTAAATTCATTTTTCGTGACTGTGAATTGTGGCTAGTGATGTGCAGAGGTATTTTGTGTATATTTTTAGTTTTTACATGAGGGTTGACGTGGTGAATGTATAGTATTTGATAGTAAAACGGGATAGGTACCTGAATGGTTTGTTGGTAGATTTGAAGTAAGTGCATGGGTATGGTAATGTGTAATAGGGTCATATTACAATGGGAGTTCATTGACTTTGAGATGCATTGGTAGGCGGTAAAATACTTTTAAGAAAATCTAATGTAGGAACAGAAAGGAAACAAATATTTTATGTCTTTATAATAATTGTGATTTATTAATCCATGAATTGTTAGCCGATGGGAAGCCAAGCCATTTAACATATACATTGTCTCCTTTACTTTTAAGCACTTTTTCAACGAGATAAATATTAGGGTAATTGGTCTTTTGTAATTCTTTTTCGTAAAAACATCCGCTGATTGGGTGACCATTAAAATCTTCAAGCAGATATGTTGCTGGATTTGTTAGGTTTACTTTTCTTATCTTAAAAATTTCCGTTGTCCAATTTGGTGTGTAGCCTTTCTCGAAAACGTGTTTGAACTTGCTTATTCTAACATTGTCCCCAACTCTAAATTTTCCCTGTGGAGCGATTTTAATTCTATTATAAGCCGTAGATAAGAGTTTTTTAGAGTTTTTCTGATTCACATCGATTGGGCGCATTTTTATAGTTCTATGCACAGAGTGATTGTATTCTTTTACCAAATTATCAATAATGCATGTCCATTTGTAATTTCCATTAAAACTGAACTCCTTCCACATTTTCTGTTTAATCGTGCGATTAAAACGTTCAACAATTGATGCCTTAAGTGAGCTGAATGTAGAGTAATGATTTATCTTGTATAATTTCATTAAATCATGAAACATCTTATTAAAAAATTCTTTTCCATCATCAGTTTGTAGGTTTTTGGGGTGTCTTGATGATTTGATGAAAATCAACTCCATTGCTTCTGCAATGGATGAAGCTGTCTTATTTTTTAAAGCAACTACCCATGCATATTTCGAGAATGTGTCAATGACTGTCATAAGGTATTTGTAGCCATCATTTTCTTTGTGATAGGGTATCATTTCAACCAAGTCAGCTTGCCATAGGTCATCAAACCCCTTGATAACAACCCTACGTCGATTGAAATTCTTTCTTGCTGACCTGTGAAGCTCTTCAACAACTTGTCGTTTACTCATTTTTTAAAAGAATGATAAGAAAAACATCTTTTATGGTTTTATATAAGGGTTTAATTACATTTATTTTAATCTATTATACAATAACATTAGTTTTTTTAAACGTATCAAACGCTGTTCAATCATAAAACATCCACAGGTATCGGGTCCCTCTTTACATGCATTTGAAGACCACGAACAGTTCGTAAAGTGACATCCATGATTAGACTTAACCTGATTTACGTTTTTATAATTACTAAAAAATGAAATGTTCCTTAGAAACTCATCATAATGTTCTTCAAGCAAATCATGTTTATGAAGCCTTAAAAAACTCAGAATTTCATTTAAAATTAATGATATATTGATATTTGACATGATTGTTTTGATTAACAAATAATAACTGAATTCCAGATTGGTAAGTTATGTTTTCTTATATGAAAAATATTTGATTCCCTCCTCTTGATTCTCTTTAATTTTTCCTATCTCAAGAAGAAAATACTCTCGAAGATCATCCAACAAGCGGATTATATTAAAACTTTGTAGATCAATGTACTCTTTTAGTGTTTTTTCTTTATTTTCCAATTCACCGTCTATGTATGCTTTGTTTACTGCTTGATTGGACATTGTAGGAGTTCCAACATTAGGTAGACGTTTTCCTTCAATATCAAATTCACCATTCTTAGTTTGTTTAAAGCCATCACCAGGAGGTCCTTGAGGACCGACAATTGGTCTTTGAAATTTGCTAGAGCTTCTACCGAACTTGTCAACACTCATTTTGTTAATAAATTAAATTTTGTTCACGCAACTCTTCCACAATCGAATGTATTTCATTGTTATGATTGTTATGCCCTGATTTTTCAGATGCAATTAAAAGTCTCAACCTATCCACAAGCTCATTTGGATTATCCCAATACACATAGTCAATAGGATTAGTTGAGTAGACCATTGTAGTTGAATTATTAATGTATGAATTTCCAACTTTCTTTTGTTTGTTTTGTGTCATACCTTGAATCAAAGGTTTGATGATTTTTTTATACTTTTGTCCTCTATTTCCTTTAACCTGTGAATTTGCATCATGATTTCTCAAATGTGCGCATGTTTTTTGTAATATTTTCTGATACTGATTTAAATCTTCAGTAGTATATATACTCTTTCGAGGATTTTTACGTAGAACAAGTTCAAGAAGACCCTCAGTTCCACGGAAAATTTCTTCATCAATAACAATGTTGTTTTCATGGGTAATTGTAAATTTCGATCTTCCTAATTTATTTGAATTAGATTCAACGTCAAAGTATGGACCATAGATTTTATCATGATCTGAATTTGAAATTAAAGTTTCATTAATTGGTGTACTTTCATTAAAGCTATTTGAAGGTGTTTTAAAAGAAGAGTCATCATCGGCTAAAATTGAATTCGATAACGATAGATTTAAATCTCTCTCGGGAGAAATTTTTTCATCTTCTTCTGCTTCTTCTTCTTCTATAGAACTTTTAAATTTAAGACGACGTTTTACAGCGGGTGGATTTATTTCTTTTAGCTCATCATTCATGGTTTCTTTAATATCCACATTTTTCGCAATTTTCCGCAAAGGTTCAACAATTGGTTTAAATGTGTTTTCAATTTCAGTATCTTTAATGAATTTTCCAGTCTTGAGCAGCATATACTTTTTCTTTAAGGCTTTTTTTGTCTTTATAAGATTTTTAAGCGTATTCATATTAGTATCCATGTCTGTATGTTTATGTTCATACAGAGAGTGTAGTTCAATACAGGGCTGTTCAAAACAGGGCGGTTCAATACAGGGCTGTTTAATACAGGGCTGTTCAAAACAGGGGCTGTTCAATACAGGGCTGTTCAAAACAGGGCCAGTTCAATACAGGGCTGTTCAAAACAGAGCAGTTCAATACAGAGCAGTTTTACGATAGATGTTTTAATATGAAAAGTAGTTTTACGACTGTGTGTTTATAAGATAACTGTTTCTTTAAATGATTTTTTGTATCGTTCATCTTTAACACAACTATCTTTATCAATAACTAAAAACCCATACAATTCCTTCCAGCATTCAGAACAGAGCTCTTTAAATTGTTTAAATGACATATCTGAATTTATATGATCATTATAAATATGTTTCAGATTAAGATCATCTTGCTTAAAGAGAATTATATAGTTGGCGTTATCTCGAATCAAATGTTTTGGAATGTGTGTATATGATTGACATAAGTAAAAGCTATCTACACCGCTATGGCGTCCCATACAGAAATAGTCTCTTATGGTATTTTGTTTTTTACAAGCAACATCATCAAATATAAAAACTGAATTAGGTTTAGCCTTAGAAGGCAGCATAACTTCACAATTATTTAAAAATTCGTAATACTGCATTCCTTTTATAGATTTTATAAGTTTTTTTAGATATGCATATTTTGGTTGCTGTAAGGATTTAGAGTATATATAAATGTTTTCAAACTTTAAGCCATTGACATCTAAAAGAATGCTTAACATAACGTTTGTTTTTCCACAATTAGATGGGCCCACAATTATTCCTCGAATACTATTTGGAAATAATGCTCCATGTTTCTTTTTTTGTTTTATATTTCCATCAAAATTTTGTACACAAATAGATTCTAACTGCCTTACAAACTTCATTTTGAAGAATGAGTCTTTTTCATATAAATCGATATGTTTTATAAAGATTATTTCATAATCGCTCCTTGCGTCTAATACAACAGTTATATAATGATTGACTTTAGGACACACTCATTTAGTTCGAATAATTCAGTTCAGGGAAACGGATTGGTTAATTCATTAATAAACAAACTTCCATTTGAGTTACATCTACCATCTTATAATTTTTGTGGTCCTGGAACTAAACTTAAAGAGCGTCTTGCTAGAGGAGATCGTGGAATCAATCAATTAGATGAAGCTTGTCGCGAACACGATATAGCATACAGCAAAAGTAATAATTTGAATTACAGACATATAGCCGATAAAATTTTGGCTGAGAAATCCTGGCAGAGGTTCAGAGCTGCGGATTCAACATTACCCGAAAAACTAAATAGTCTTTTAGTTACTAACATGATGAAGGCTAAATCTACTCTTGGAATGGGTATATCAAAAACAAAGGCAAAGAAAAGCCGTCAGTGTTCTAGGCTCAAGAAAAATTCTAATTTATTCAAAAATGCAATAAAAGAAGCTAAAGCGGCAATCAAAAATCTGAATACTGAAGACACAAATAAATTAGCAACAACTGCTTTACATGCAGCTAGACAAGTCATAAAGAAAAAGCGTAGGAGTATAACATTACCTAGAGTAATACCAATTCCCAAAGTTGGAGGACTTTTACCATTGCTACCTATTTTAGCAGGGCTATCAGCTGTAGGTTCGCTTACTGGTGGTGTTGCAGGAATGGCGAAAGCTATAAACGATTCAAAGATCGGAAGACATCAACTGGAGGAAAATAAACGTCACAATAAAGCTATGGAAACAATAAAACTTAAACAAGGAAAGGGTCTTTATCTTAAGCCTTATAAAACTGGGTTAGGGTTATTTTTAAGTCCGCAAGAATCAAAAAACTATTAAAAACGCTACCCAATCGTCCTCTCACTAACATAGATATATCACATTTTGGTAAAATCTATATCCCTAATTTTCGAGGTGTTTTTATGAAGGATACAATGCCGAACAAACCCTTTAGAACGGAGAGTGGGGTCGTAAATCTAGATGATAATAGCGGGATCGGTACCCATTGGGTAGCATATAACAAAAATAAAAACAATGTACAATATTTCGATAGCTTTGGTAATTTAAGACCTCCTCAGGAAATAGTAAGATACTTGCATGGAAATAATATTTATTATAATCATAAATGCTTACAGAGTTTTAATACATTCAATTGTGGTCATTTATGTTTGCAGTTTCTTGTTGATCAGAATAAATAAGCTATACAATATAAAATTTGTTTCATTTCGTTCACACTAATAATGTCGATAACACTTACGCTGAGCGGAAACAAGTCTACTCTCACAACAGAGTACTTTCCACCAATTGTATTGGACTCAAATTATGTGTGCGGATTAGTGGATTTCCAAACATACAACTCTATACCTAACGTAGATGTAATGAATAATTTATTTCATTTGGGAAATGATGTAATTAAGCTTCCTATTGGCTCTTACGAAATTGAAGACATTAATAATTTCATTCAAGAAGGGCTTTTAGAAAAAAATAATACAGCAAGCATAAAGATCAGAGCAAATAACAACACTTTAAAATGTGAAATATACTGCACTGAAGATATAGATTTTTCGCATCCTAATTCCATTGGCTCACTACTAGGGTTCAGTAACAGAAAACTGATTGCAAAACAAATGCATGAATCAGACCTTTACGTTGATATCAATCCTGTAAACACGGTGAGAATTGAATGTAACTTAATTGATGGGACATTCATAAATAGTCAACCTGCGCATATACTTCATCAATTTTCAATCAAAGTCAGCCCGGGGTATAAAATAATTGAGGTGCCTAGAAATGTTATTTATTTACCAGTGAACGTGAAGAAGATAAGTTCAATAACAATAAATTTATTAGATCAAGACGGAAACCTTATCAATTTCCGAGGTGAATTAGTAACGATTCGATTACACCTTAATCATCAAAAATGATAGTTTATAATACTACCCCTGATTTCAATAATTTCTATAAAAGTTCAAGTTTACCGAGATCTATAATCAATACTTCATTAACTCCTAAAGAGAAAGTACAATCGCTATCAAAAGAAAATCAATCATTCTTAGTATCATTAGGATTCTTATTGAAAAAGAAAGTAATAAATTCAATTTAACAAAGTAAGATATGCTGAATATTTTTCAAGAACCAACATTTGATGATAGTATTTCAAAATACGAATATCATTCCTATTCCCCGTATTTAAACAACTTTGGCAAAAATGACATCATCCACATCTGTGTGCAACATCAAAATCTCAATATATTACCTTCGGAAAGTTACATTTATGTTGAAGTGATGGATCGGAAGTTAAGAAAACAAAACTTGTAAACAATTGTATAGCATTCCTATTTGATGAGATCCGATATGAACTGAATGGTATTGAAATAGATAGTAATCGTAATGTTGGAATCACAACTTCTATTAAAAATTATATTTCTTTGAATCAAAATGAAAGTGTTATGTTGTATAATGGAGGTTGGTGTCCAAATTCTTCTTTAAACTTAGATGGACCATATTTTAATTTTTGTTTGCCGCTTAACAAACTTTTGGGTTTTGCAGAGGATTTCAAAAAAATAATTCCTAATGCTCGACATGACTTAATTCTAACACGTTCTCGTACTGATGAAAATTCTTTAATAGCTGATGCAGATGAACAAGCAAAGATAACGCTACTCAAAGTTCAATGGAAAGTGCCACATATTCATCTTACGGATTCTTTAAAATTGAATCTATTCAAGTCTATAAATGATAATGACACTATGAAAATCGCATTTCGTAATTGGGATTTATATGAATATCCAGCTCTACCTACAAGTGACCATCATATTTGGAATGTTAAGACAACTTCACAAGTTGAGAAGCCCAGATACATTATTGTTGCGTTACAAACTAACAAGAGAAATCAGCTGAAAGAGAATCCTACCTATTTTGATCATTGTAACGTAACCAACGTAAAGGCATATTTAAATTCTGACGTTTATCCTTATGAAGATCAAAATATATCATTTGAGAAAAACAACTTAAGTATTCCTTATCAAATGTATAGTGAGTTTAAAAGACAATACTAGAACAGCTTAGTATCTGAACCACTGCTCACAAGAGAGCTCTTTAAGTTGCAAGCTCCTATTTTTGTAATTGATTGCAGACATCAGAATGAAATAATTAAAACTGGACCTGTTGACATTCGTTTAGAAATTAAAACAACCAAAGTATTACCTCCAAATACTTCAGCATATTGTTTGATGCTGCATGATCGACTTATAAATTACAATCCTCTTAGTCAAATAGTATCCCGTAATATTTAGTTGAATACAACTCTTAAACAAGAACACATAAAAATCAACAATGGTATTCATAATTGATATTCAAGGGTTTAGAGGACCTCATAACAAGTTAATTGTTAAGGAAATAGCTATTCTTCATGATGGTAATCATCAGCACTTTATAACCACACCCCCATTTGATTTTAAGCACTTACCATTATCATTGCAAAGACAAGCAAAATGGCTATATCAAAACCATCATGGATTATATTGGAATGGCGGCTTCACAAAATATAACGAAGTAAAGAAATTTTTTAAAGAAAAAATTATTAATCGCGTCGTTTATGTTAAGGGCAACGAAAAATTACAATTGATAAAAGAGATGCTAAATGGAAACGTAGACGTCATAAATATCGAAGATTACAATTGTCCTAGTTTTGAAGACTTGAAACTTCTTTTTCCGAACGAGAGAAGATGTTTATTACATAACAAGTGTTGTGCACTCCAAAATGTATTTTTAATTAATAATTTTGTATGCAGCCAGAATCTAAAGTTTTCCAGAAAATATAATGTGAAATAAAATGCAGCAATGTTTGTTATTTTATATTATTCTTTATTTTAAAAATTCCTTAAACTTAACACTTTTTTCTTACATAAATAAATAAAAATAATTTGCTTAAAATTAACATTGTTTTTTGTTTCTTAAATAAATAAATACAAATAATTTAATTAAAAATTACAATATTTCTTTTTCTTGCATCAATGTGGATTTATGTGACAATGACCCCATGCATAGGTGCTTATTCCATCTTCTCTTATGTATCTCTTATCATCAAGATGACTTAAAACAATCTTATTTAGCTGTTGTGTATAGATTTGATGAGCGAAAGATCGAAAAACAAACATTTCACCATGAAAAACTCGTTTGTTATACAAACAATCCTTATAGCTGGCTAAATTTATATCATTCAATGCTATTTTCTTGACACCTTTTGCTTTTTTTACTTCTGTTTCTTCAACAGAATACGAATACATTTTTGACCTTAACCCAATGAATTCTTTCATAATCTTTCCAGAATTTTCATCTTTCATCATTCCCAAGACTTTTTTATTTTTTAATGGAATATCAAAGGGATTATCAACTGAGTATGCAGAAGTATCAAAATATGAATCAATATCATGTTGAATATCATTATAAAAATCTTCAGTTTTTACTGTGTATATGAATGAATCTGTATCCATATAGTTCAGTTTTAAACAATTGCCATATTTGGGTTGCATATAGCTATAATGGAAGTCATACATTTTCCATTTAGAAAACTCTAACACACAAAATCCTAAGTACAACGGCTTATCGTAATAAGTGTTCACTCTTTTCATTTGAATTGCCGTCATGTCATCGGTGAATTTAGTTAAACTATGGAAATTTGGTTTTGCTATTAAAGCTCTAGCTCCCAGATGTTTTTTGTGACTCTCCCAAGAGGTTACAATCTTCACATCTTTTCTTTTATCTACGTTTTCCATAGTCTTTCTAAAAACACTATTGTTCATTAATTTAAAGAAATTTTTCTCAAAATCGCTCGTGGCAAAAGTGCGATGTTGATTATTCAAATCAATATATTTCTGAAGCCATCTAGACTGTTTAAACTGTAAAACTCTGTGTACACGAATTAATTTTAAACCATTTTTAATACACTGTTGAAGATTTTTATAATGTATAACATAATTTTGTTTCGGAGTTAAATCTGCTATTAATTTTGAAAACTTTGATTGATTTACTTTTTTGTTTTGAACACAAAATGGTAAATCATTATGAGATTCATGCAAGGAATTTGGGTATTCTAAGTCTACTTCATATATATACCCGAATTCCGAGTCATCAGAAATATTCATTAAATCAATGTTTTGAATATTGTTAACCCATTTGATAGATGAATATGGTAGAGGACACGACATTGCCCACCCATATAAATTATTGGCATCAACATACATCAAATACTGCGAATCTTTTGTTTCGTCATAGTTTTGCATGTACTTATTGTTGGCAACTGAGTGGCGATGCGAACATTGAGAGATGCCTCCTCTAATACCCTTCTTTATGAAATTGTATATTTCAATGTCTTGAATAAGATCCAGGGGACTCATTCCGTAAAACGATTATCACCCGACGATAACGTTTCGACGATAGTCTTACTTCACGTAACCCTAAAAATGCATATCGTCTGGACGATCACGTTTTGACGATCAAATATTTGCTTCACGTAAGTCGATTATCATCAAAACGCTATCGTCAAAACGATAGCTTTTGGACGATACCTAAATAGGTATCGTTTCGCATTTGTTTTCATGATTGTATGTAAAGTTTGTACGCGACTATAGTTAAATGAGTGAAATAATTTACTTATTTTGCAAAATGGCAACAAACATTTGAGAAAAATACAAATTATATGAAAATTAAAAAAAAAAAAAAAACGTGTCGCCAGCAGGTATCGAACGCCGAACCTCTCGGTTAAGAAGCAAGTACCTATTCCATTGCGCCACCATCTTATGTAAATTTCTGCCGATTTCTTGGGCTTACAAACAAACCGTGCACTAAAGAACTTCGTTCTAATAACGCAAATTGTTATTATGACATTTCAATGATGGTTTGACAATCTCTGGAAAAACGAAAGACGAGGAGATAGTGTTTGAATTACGTGAAGCAAATTATTGACGATCACGTCAGCGATAATCGTTTTGATGATTATCGTTTTGAAAATTACGGAATGACCCCCCAGATTTATTTGGGTTTTTCTGAGCATTGCATCCCAAGATAACCCTGGTGCTGTATAATAATGACAGGGATCAAGCTCGTAAATACTTTTACAAATTTTTCTGAAATTTTCAAATATAACAGCTAGTAGAAGAACGTCAGTTTTTAAATATAACTCCATATAGTCTGAAAGAGTCTGGCATTTAAAAATTGTCCATACTTCTTTAGCATGATTGTATTCAATATCAGAGCAAGCTTCACCAGTCAATTTATTTTTAAAGCACTCTTGAGGAGGAAGGGTTTTTTCCTCTAAACTCTCCCATGTTTTTACATAATCATAGGGAAATACACCTTTCCTTGTCAGAAGATTAAACTCTTCTTCAATTGGATAATTAGATCTTATTAATTTAAAATCTATTGGTGTTAAGTCTTTTGTAAGGGAATCAATACTAGAAGGCATAAAACGTAGAGAATCCAAAAATCTCAGTTCTATTGTTCTGTTATCAAATGTATGTAATGTCTTTGAAACAGAAATATAGCGCTCCTTGTTAAGAGGAATGCAAGAAATATTTCCGTTGTATGAAGCAAGTTCTTTGATAAGTAAATGCAAATCATACCCGGTGAAATTATGGAATAATATTGGGAAAAATCTTGGTTTTTGGTAAAGCAAATTACATTGATTATGCGCTGGGCCATTATATTTGCCTGTATAATGACAGTGATCTGCAACTCGATCTATGCCTAACTCTTTGTTGCAAATATGACACAATGGACAATTTCTTTGGTATTCTAAATCAATTTCTGATAAAAGTTGCATGGGTTTAGAATTTCTTTTATGTAATTCAAAGCAATCTTTTATTAGAGAACTAACAAAATCTTTTACACAATTGCTGCCTTTAAACATTTTAAATCTATTAAGAGAACTGTCACAAGATTTTATGAAGTAAGCACCTGCGCATGGGGTATGTTTTTGGATGTTACAACTACTACTAATACTACTACTACTACTACTAGCATTACCTGGGGATCCTACTTCCTCGAGGATGCATTCGAAATCTGCATATATCGTAAAAGGCACGTCCATCTCCCGCTCAAAGTGTTCAAATGATAGAGTCTTTTTATCGTCGTTAGGCATTTTTGTCACCATTTTACAGCAGTTGTCCTTGTGCGCCATCAGTTTTTCTTCAGAGATAAATCTTAGCAAACACGTGTTGCAAAACCAAGATCTTCCTCTATAGTTTTTCGCCTGCGTTGAAACAAGTCTAAAAAATAAAAAATATTTTAGAAATTAGAAAAATGTATATAAGAATAATAAGTAAAATAAGATCTTTTAATTTTAACAAAGCTCACCTTGATATGCTTTTAATCCAGACAAAGTGTGAAATCCCCTCGTTTTGTAGTAGCATTAAGTTGATGTGGTTCCTCTTCTCCCTTGATGTAATGTAATAAGGCCCCACAACCATCTTCTTTTCATCGTCAAACCCAAACACATTGATGTTTATTGTTTGGTTGAGTGTCTCAAACTTGGAAATATCGCTGAGTCTTAAGGGAAAGTTTGTGGAAAATTTAAACAAAATTGTGCACTTTGTCGTACAGAGGCGAGGTATTCTTGAAGAATGAGAAAATGTTGATGAGAGATTTTTATTAAACTCGAAATCTACTTGCTATCTGAAAATGAAATAATCCAATCACCTAAACTATTTGAACCCATAATTTACTTATTCCATGATTGTTTGATGATCATCCTATGACATTTTGTTTGGATCTATTGGATCCTGATCATATAAATTTCGTATTTTATGACGGTTTTTGGCTTGATGAGGTCTCAAATCTCAATTGACTTTGATAAGCGTGATCTTATAAATTTCATACTTTATGTATTATTATTTAACTACTTCTTTGTCGCATACGAGCTATTGATGTCAAAAGAATTCAGTTTTAATGAAAGTCAAATGCAAACACGTTGAAACATTATTCAAATGTTTTCAATGCAGCAAACATTAACAAAAAAATAAAAAGAGATAATAAAAACAAAACACAAAATATGTATATTGATATGCACAAATATGATTTATTCAATGTATTACAACTGTTCTTCAATTTTTATATTAGAAGTTCGTCCTAGTGGACATAAATAAGTAATACTAAATGACCGTTGATTTATTTCAGTAATGATAGCGTCTGATAATTTGCTGTAGCGCATTGGTAAGAAAGTCTATAACGAAAGAATCCATTAGATTTTAAGTTCTATAACTTTAAAAAATAAAAATATAAAATTACTTGAAATTCCCCCAAATCAGCAACAATTCGTTCTCCATATTTGGTTACACACCGTTTCAGCTTATCAATAGGATATTTTTTATTTTGTTCCAACTCAATAAACTTCTTACAAGGCTTGAATAAAACCTCTTCTTCCACTTTTAAAAGTTCTTCTCTGAGATTCATCGTTGACGATATGTGACAAATCTTAAATTGATTCCGCTTTTTATATAGAAATTTGTATCTGCATTAAACTGCATAGGTATATGTATAACAATAGTAATTTAACTTGAAAAAATCATGAACGAACATGTTCAAGAATAGATTAAGTGCAGTTCAATCAAATATTATCATTGAAGCAATAAGAACACTGTAAATGGTAATTACAAATGGACATGCATTATTGATAATTTGGTAAAAGAATACAATCACTCTGTGCATAGAACTATAAAAATGCGCCCAATCGATGTGAATCAGAAAAACTCTAAAAAACTCTTATCTACGGCTTATAATAGAATTAAAATCGCTCCACAGGGAAAATTTAGAGTTGGGGACAATGTTAGAATAAGCAAGTTCAAACACGTTTTCGAGAAAGGCTACACACCAAATTGGACAACGGAAATTTTTAAGATAAGAAAAGTAAACCTAACAAATCCAGCAACATATCTGCTTGAAGATTTTAATGGTCACCCAATCAGCGGATGTTTTTACGAAAAAGAATTACAAAAGACCAATTACCCTAATATTTATCTCGTTGAAAAAGTGCTTAAAAGTAAAGGAGACAATGTATATGTTAAATGGCTTGGCTTCCCATCGGCTAACAATTCATGGATTAATAAATCACAATTACTATAAAGACATAAAATATTTGTTTCCTTTCTGTTCCTACATTAGATTTTCTTAAAAGTATTTTACTGCCTACAAATGCATCTCAAAGTCAATGAACTCCCATTGTAATATGACCCTATTACACATTACCATACCCATGCACTTACTTCAAATCTACCAACAAACCATTCAGGTACCTATCCCGTTTTACTATCAAATACTATACATTCACCACGTCAACCCTCATGTAAAAACTAACAATATACACAAAATACCTCTGCACATCACTAGCCACAATTCGCAGTCACGAAAAATGAATTTAACCCAAAATCATTTAATTACAACAACAAAATACATTAACCAAAGTGCTCTGTTGCTCAAGTCCGATATTTATACTACTGTTGTTGTTGTTGTAATTGCATAGCATAAAATTTTCCCATCTCTATTGCATAGCATAAAATTTTCCCATCTCTATGTCCGAAAAGAGCATTCTTACAGTCGCGACATTACGTTTTCTGACAACACATTTTCCTTACATTTCCATTGACTTATCAGTTCTTAAAATAGAACTCCGATCTTCCATCCCTATTTTTTCCACACACACACACGCTGCATCCATGCCTAACCATCAAGGCGTCTATACAACACACTCTGCTCACTGCATCCATGTCCAACCACCAAGACTCCTACATAATACACTCTGCTCCATGATGAGCAATTTTGGCTTAAGGAGCAAATATTTTACACTAGGGAGGAGCATTTTGTTCCTCAAGTCCGATATTTATACTACTTACTCTGCATCTCCGTTAGTGTTGCTTCCAGCGAAAAAAATAATACAACATTTTTTGTAAGAAATGTAATTTACTTTAATTTTGTAGTACAGTCTTTTCTACTTAAACCTATGCTTGGTGTTCAAAATTTTCGAGAAATATTAAAAAAGAAACCTTTGACCCCCTCAACTGGCTTAAGCCCGCGGTCCTAGGCTGGGGACTTTTAGTATGTTAGACGTGACCCCTACCACTTAAAAAAAATAACCCAGACTACATGGATTTTTGCATATATTTTATGATTTTAGATCTTCGTTGACTGGACCACTCTGCAGTAATACTAAAAAAGACGAAGTCTTAGGCCTTCTGCACACGAAGCGTCTCGTCATAGACACGAACAATGAATGTTTGCGGCTTGTGTGTATTTCACGTTTGTTTTAGTAGACAACTGCATTCAAGGCAACAAAAAAACTGCAAATCGCTTGGCGTACAGCAATGTCGGCCTCCAGGCCTATACATCTTGAAGTATTCACTGGATTTGTGATTTATCTATCACACGACGATTCATGTGCAGAAGGCCTTACTGCCTTGACCAATAAAACTAAACTAAAAAATTCAAATACATGAATGGTGTCATGCCTCGCCCTAAAACCCAACTCTATTAATAACTTTCTCGAATACCTTGCTGATACTCACGAGTCAGAAGAAGACTAATTGACCCAAGATTCACTGAATTAGAGTTGGCCTTTGCCTTCCCCTTTTTCAGGAGAGGATGCATCACAGCTGTCTTCCACTGATGTCAGCTGCTTCCAAAGGCAGATGACGTATTGGATATACGATCGGCTCCTGCAGATTTTTTTTCTTTGAGCTTTTTGAAGAAAAGTATTACCTTAAAAAAAAAAATCATGTGTTATATGTTATTTGATAGGAAGTGTTTAAGAAAACAACATTCAATATTTTGTAATTTATTCAAATACTGCAGACCCGTGCTCGGCTTGCTTCGCATGTTTAAACAACTTTATCATTGTAAAATACTTTTGAAATATCTGACATTTCAAACAATTTATCACTTTTGTTTTATATTTTAAATTGTTTTTGTTTTTTTTTTTTTTTTTGTAAACTGTTGAAGATTTTGAAAACAAAAGTACCTAGTCTATGTTTATCCTCATGTTCCAGCCTCTCGATCTACCAATTCTCATTAGAATCAATTATGTATTTTCGGAGATTAAGAGGAACAAACAGATATACAAACACACTTTCGCATTTAATAATAAATGTAATAGAACTACATATATTTTTTTTGTTCACAATATGTTTAAAAGTGAAGTGAGCTTCTTTTCATTCTTTATTAGGCTTTATTGTTAGATAATTTCATTTCCAACAAATGTATTCGATCATTTTTTTTTTTTTCACTCTGAGATAATAAAACTCGGTTTTATATTGAATAAATGTACATATATACCTACCGAAACCCAGGGTATTTAATTTAAAGGCTGAGATTCTTTACAAAACTCTATATTAATATAATAAGATAGTATGTATCACAATTTCAAAAGCTTTGTGTATAATTTCTTTGACATCAACCTTAAAACTTAACGAATCATCATTAAAAATACGGAATAAAAGTTTAGGTATCAGCATATAAAGCTTAAAAAAGCTTAAACGACTAAAATAGGTACCAACTGTTAAAAAGGTACTTTCTCTGTTATGCAAAGAGCTTTCTAAGAGTAAAGTTATGAGCACTCTGTAATAGAATGAGCTCCACTGGTTCTTGTGGATTCTATATTTTAGTATGTTTGTAAATTATAATGCTTTCAAATCCAACCCTATACAAATAACATGAAAGCTTTTTTTTAAATTTTTAAAAAAGTTTCAAATAATTTCCTCTTTTTGTCACCTTTTTTTCAAAAGTTTAGTTTAAATATTTTAGTTTTAGTTTAAATATCAAATTCAAATTTTAATTTGATGATAAAATAAATAAAAATAAATTTAGTGGCACAAACGGCTCATGAAGAACCAGGGCCTAGTGACTTACAACTCTCAACCATTCCTGTGTGCGTGTCTGCAGGAATGGAGGGGACCTACAGCTTATTGCCGAATCCGAACGGCTAAGGTGAGCGGCACTTTTCTATGACAAGAGATACTCTTGGAGGATTTGTCACTTCCTCGCAAGAGGTAGTAGCTCCGAAAAAAAACTTAAGGTGGAAGCGGCTGGTATTGAACTCCAGACCTCTGGCGTGACAGTCCAACGCACTAACCATTACGCCACGGGCTACTACTTTAATTTTTTATTTAATTTGATGATATTCAAATTAAAATTTGATTTAAAATAACAATATAACGCTTTTTTACCATTCTTAAAAAATGTAGGTATATAATCTATCTAGAGATGGGTGTATTCACGCCTGAAACGTCACATACAGTGTATAAAATATAAAAAAGAATATAGACCTAAAAGCTCACAAGAGGTATTCAAACGCTCAGCAATCTCAGTTATACCATTGGTTATACTTATACATGAACCAGAAAAATTTCTCAGTTTTATTGTCAAAACCAAAGAAACTGAATATGAAGAAATGAATCCTTCGTACGTTTCACCCTCCAAAACCCATTTGTTTACATTATTGTATTTGTAATTTAATTTTGTGTCGATGAATAGATGTGAAATCCAACAACAATATAGCAGGGTGGTGTGAAGATAAGTACTGTGAATGTATGAGTTTAATACCGCCATTTTTACACATACCTTCTCATTTCTTATCTGATAGAGCTTGTAGGCAAACTCAAATGACAGCCGAGGATTCATTTCTTCATATTCAGTTTCTTTGGTCAAAACTCTGAAGAAAAAAAAAAATTGGATTCTGTTACTCACTTTTTGACATGGAGTAATCTCTGAGATCTCATTTTCCTGAACACGCCAATTAATTAATTTTTTATTAGATTGATAATATTTCCTTACAAGTCAAAGGAGGTAACTGTTTTTAATTCAATGAAAGATAATACTTTGATACTAAACTTTTCCCTGCAGTTTTTATCCTTTATAATAATGAAAATATAAAGACCATGCCATACAAACCACCCTACGTAACCGGCAGTCAAAAATAACATCAGTTATTGAAAAAGTTAGCAAAGTTTGTAATGAATTTATAAATCAGATTAGGCTTCTGTCTCAGTCAGAAATGAGGAAAGTCAAATGTACCCCGGTTACAAATGTACCCCAGTTTATCCTATAAGATCTCTTTGGTTCTTTAAAAGAGGGCTTGCTTTCTTAGCCCTAAGAAACAGCGATTGGGAAGAATGATTCTTCGCTTGTTCTATGCACTGATGTCGAGGTAATAGTGGAGCCCAGACGAAAATTCAATGTTGCGAACACAACGTAACGTAGCCGCATACGGGGCTGCAGCTGCAGACGGAAGAGTTCACCAACTTTTAACTTTTCACGTACGACACTTTTGATGTTTCAATTTGTATGAAGAAAAAAAAACAACTTTTTGGGTCGGAAAAAAATATTGTGTTATTTGTATCGCGAAAAAAAATTATTTATTAAAAGGAAAATTATTGGAAACAAAAAATGTGAATTCTGAGCTTGTACACAAGAATATTCTTTTGTTTTTCTTCAAAATACTTTCAAAGCTGTACAGCTGCATTGTGGGCAGGTAAAAAAAATAACGTACGACACTTTGTGACAGCTCTTCCAGTTCCGCCTGCGGCTCCAGTTCCAGCATTCTATTCTGTTCAGGCAGTAAGGCTATTTTCAATGGCGCGTTGGGCGTCGCTTTGACAGATTTTTTTGTCAACGCGAAAATTCACACATAGCAATTTATGCAAAGTGTTAACAATGACGCGTTGGGCAGTAATGTAACGATTTGGCACCTATTAGCATGTACACAAACCAGCGTGCGTTTTGACAACTCAACTCGTGTCAAATTCCTTTAAACAAAAAAATCGATTTGCTTAGAAGAAAAGATCGATTTTTCTGGACAAATTCCTCCTATTAACAGAAAAAATCGATTTTGTTTAGAAAAAAAATCTAATTGTTTGTTGAAAGGAATTCGACATTACAGTTATGTAGGTTCATTTTGATTTTCAGAATGACACTTCAATTGTTTTTAACCAGCTGATACTCTTAAAGTCGCCTGTCATGTCGACGCATTCGTAAAGCTTGTAAACGTAACGTAAGCGTCTCTAACACGAACGCGCCATTACCGATCAACCGACGAATCCACCGAACATGTTTGGATATTTCGTCAGTTTTTCGGCTATTACATGCGATTATGCATGTAATATTGCCATCACCATCTCTACCACCTTCGCGATCACCATTATCATTACAATCGCCCTCACCGCCGCCGCGCCGCCGGCACAGTTATCACAATTCCACTCTGATACATACAAATTCTCCTGCTATTATCAGAACGTTGGTGGCATGCGTTCTAAATCAAATACCTTTTGGCTTGCTTCTACCATTGAATAAATACAAATAGAAGTGGACACTGAGAATCTACAAGCGCCTTCAATTTCGTGGTCATTATCGGCAACATAATAAATTGTTGTTTGGTTTTAAAATTCGCTAAACAGATTCACATAGGGATATTTTAATTCCTTTAGGGAAATTCACAATTGTACACAATGCACATACATACAGTAGAAGTAGGAAAAGAAGGTATTAAAACGTTTTTTATATGACATGAACAACAAACAACTACGAGAATGCCAGTCAAGGTCAACTGAAAGCGTTCGGTAGTATAGGTAGGTAGCTCCATCAAGGATTGTTTTTTGCATTTTTTGTGGTATCTCGCAAGTAAGGAAGGTGACGGTGAAGATATAATGATGTTTGTTTGTTTTTGTTTTTGTATTATTATCTTAAGTTTAATAAGTAAGAAAGAAGTTTCAACATTATGTAGGTAATGTATGTATGTATGTTTTTTGAAAGATATTTTATATTTTGCTTTGAGATTTGTAGACATAAATCTTATTCAGGTATAAGGGTAGGCACAGGTACCTACCTATCTAAAGTTACCTATCTAAAGGTTTCTTTCACGGTTGCTCAAAGGTTGATTATTCGATTGTTAAAAATTAAAGTTTTTAAATATCGTCGGAACACTAATTTCAGAGTTTTAGGTTTTTATTACTGAATCATGTGTTGAATGGAATCTCGAACGGAGATTTAAACAGGTTGTTTTATGTAAGATGCGACAAAAGGCTAGGGCATGTAAGCAGGTTGTTTTAAAATCAAGTTATTCTAATGAATAATTTAATAAAAGTAATTTTCAAGCTTAGAATTAAATTAAATTAAATTAGATACTTTTTGTTTAAAATTTTGATTGTACAAAGCAAAAACATTAGAATGAATGATGAATATACTACTACAATCATTGAAATGCGCATTTAATAGTTTAACATTGAAGCCAATCAAAAAAATATGGAAACTAACATTTTCAGAAGAAAAACTAAAATTATAACAACAGGTATGTATGTACAGTGGCGGATTTAGGTTTGCTGCCGCCCTAGGCCCGGTTGAGTTCGCCGCCCCCCTTGTTGTTTTTTATTACCTTATCGTTCTTGCCGAGCCTTTTTTCTGTGCAGCCAGAAAACGCGATAACATTTTTAACACGCTTTTATTTAGGTTGACCTACAATATGATAGATATGTACAAATGTATGTAATGGAATCTGTGAAATTAATTTTCAACAACTTCTAAGATATTCGTGTTGTGTAGGGTCTCCAAGTTGTGGTATGTTCATGTAAAATGAATAAAATAAAAGGTATTAAAATTATTTATATATTTAATGCTTTATTATTTATAAATAAAACTAACAAACATTTTGAAATTGAACGAAAAAAATAACGAGGTCTGAGTTTTTTGTTTCTCCTAAAAATTTTCAAAACATTGCCTATATTTTTACATCAAAATATCTACCGATTTGACTTTCTAAATGTCCCTAAATAAACAATTAAAATTTTCAATAATAGTTTTCAATGATCGCTATAACTGGCCCCTTAATTCGAATTTTTTCCAAATCCGTAGTACTGGACAGCTTGATAAATGGCGCCACCACAAAATGTGAACTTGTGACTACTATCCATTTTATACACAAAATTTATTTACGTGCTTTATCGTTTATTTCATAAATTCTCAAACTTAAATCATTTATTGTCCGCTTTGAAAATTAATTATTTTTCAGCGACCCCAAAGAAAGAGATAAAATAAAAAATATTATTTTGTAATTTTTTCAATAAAATTTAACTTACCTACTCAACAAATTATTCATCGTCACCATAAACTACTTTTTAACCAGTAAATATTCTCAGGTCTGTTGCCTATCCCCTGTGGCCCACTAGCGCCCACAGGGCACTTTTAGAATACCTAAATTATTTTGCAGCACCCCCAAAGAAACAAAACTACAAAAATAGTTTTGTCATTGTTTTTTTTTTTTCAATAAAATCACCTCTCACCACCCGCCTGTGGGTCTCTAGCGTCAACTTTATGGAACGCCCGTTTATATTATGAATTCTTATTTAACTTTTACCCGAAAATTTGGCCGCCCCTAAAATTTTGCCGCCCCTAAAATTTTGCCGCCCTAGGACCGGGCCTCACGGGCCTAAGCCTAAATCCAGCACTGGGTATGTATATCTGTACATATACCTACTTACTTTTTAAGAATGAGTAAAGACAAATTTTTAACAACATATCAATGCATAAGATAAGCCTTAGTTTTGCATCAACATGCCTACCTAATGTTTTTTTTTTTTTACTTTTTAGACGTCACAGAATGTAGGTGCCTACCTATCTACACAATTGCAAAACTTTAAAATTAGGAGTAAGAAAAGTTCATACCAAACCAAAAAACGCAGAAATTTAAAACATAATTGTCATCATCCCAAATTGCATGAAAGCACCAACAACAATATCAACACAAGTAAAAAAAAAAAAAAAACAACCCTTGAATGTACATTTCGTCCAACAAACGTACTTTGACCTTGTCTGGCATGGCAGACAACAATTCAACTGCAAAACCAAAGTGGGTGTTTTTGTTGTTGTCTCCATTTTATTGGAATAAAAATATCCCTCATAATTTCCTCAATCATATTCATCAATTTTCCAAACCCTCAACATTGAATTTTGATTTCCGTCCATCTAGCGGCGGAAGAATCCGGTGGCGCTTCTATTTGTATTTATTCAATGCTTCTACGGATTGTTCCTACGATTTAATATCACTTACTGAAACTTGGTTATGTGATGGCATACTTACGTCTGAATTTTTTGATGCTCAATTCAATGTTTTCAGAAAAGATCGGCATTTGCCTGGCACTGATGTAGTTGGTGGACACAGTACACATATTGAAGGTAATATCTTCCGAGTTTTCATTTTTATTCAGTTCTGCGCATGGCTTGTATTTTGTTTTTGTAAATTGTGGACGGGGGTCACTGCGATTCGGAAACACTTGTGTTTTGTTTATGTAAATTTTGACAGGCAGGTCACTGTAATTTTCGAAGATGCGCAATATATTACCTTCAATATGTGTACTGTGGTTGGTGGAGGCATAATCATAGCTATTCGTTCAGTATATATAAGCCAAGAAGTCCAGCTGGAACATTCTACAGTGGAACAATTGTGCGTTCGAATCGATCTGCCGGATAATAACTATGGTGCCAGTTTTAAAAGCATATATGTATTTTTGTCGTATATTCCACCTAGATCTAGTGATGAAATCTATACCTTTCATTTTATTAATATATTTAAAATTTTAGAAAATATAAAAGATAAAGATCATGTAATTATATTAGGTGATTACAATCTTGGCAATATAAACTGGGTTTATTCTCAAGATGACAATTGTCTTGTTCCTATAAACGTTATCACTAATACAGAGTCTAATTTTTTAGATTCTATCATTTCTCTTGGTCTAGTTCAAATCAATAATGTAAGAAATTGTATAGAAAGAACCCTTGACTTAGTTTTTATTGATAATATAATTAATGCAGAGCTTTGCGCTGTAGATTTTCCTATATTAGAAAATAGTATTCACCATAAAGCTCTTAAATTCGATCTAAATTTTTTGTTATGTAAAATTTCTAAATTTGAAAATGATGAGTACAAGTTTGATTTTACAAAGGCCGATTACGTTGCAATTAATCAATTTCTATCTCAAATTGAGTGGAACATTGTTCTTAATAGTAACTTATTTGAAAACTATAATTTTATTTTAAATACCATAAATTGTGCTTTTATTAACTATGTGCCAATAAAAAAGATTAGGAGAAACAATAAACCAGTTTGGTTCAATAGACGCCTTCTTAATCTGAGAAATGTTGTGAATAAGAAATATAAGAAAAGTAGAGCCAATCCATCTTTCCATACGGAATATTTAAGAACAAAAAAAGAATATGAATTCTTAAAAAAAATTTTATACAAACAGTACTTATTTTCTGTTGAGTCAAATATAAGATCGAACCCGAAGGCATTCTAGTCATTCCTTAATATTAAAAGAAAATCGATAGGGTATCCAATGAATATGTTTTATGATGGTGTTATATCGAAGGGTGAGGAAGATATTTGCGATATGTTCAGTTCATACTTTCAGTCGAGTTTTGTGGAAGACACTGATTTTTCGGGCTTTAATGGCAATACTTATAGGGGAAGTAACATAACAGATGTTGGTAGTGTGATTTTAACTGAGGACGAAGTAAGGGCTGAGCTGTTGAGTTTGGAGTCAACTACTGCTTGTGGTCCTGACAATATCCCACCAATATTTTTAAAAAAGTGCTCTGATTCTATGGGTGAGGCACTTGCTTTGATCTTCAACTTATCATTGCAAACTGGGGAATTTCTTGATTTATGGAAAGTATCTCTAATAACTCCTATATTCAAGTCTGGTTCAAAACATTTCCAACTATCGTCCTATATCTAAATTGCCACTGATCCAAAATTTTTTGAGACTATTGTGAAACGTAAAATTTATTATGAAGTAAAAAATTGTATATGTGAACCGCAACATGGATTTTTCACCGGTAGATCCACCAATACCAGAGATCAGAAATAAATCTCAACCTTTTGAAAGGTCCCTTAATAACTCTTATTTGTTGCTATTTTCAATAAAAGTCACAAAATAACATTTATTCTAAAAAAAAAAGTTTTTCGGTCAAGGTCTGAGCGAAACCTTTATTTTGTTTTTTTTTATGTTACGGTCAACCAGTGAGAGAAATCGCTGAGAGAAAAAAATAAATCTCATCTGCAATTTTATCAATCAGAATGTCTCTTAGTATGGCCCTTAGTTTTTCGTTACCACTGCATGCTGAAATGCAGTATATTAGGCTTTTTAGTCATCATCATCAAGTTTCCTGACATATTTGCTTGGCGTCCCAGCGACTGAATTCAAAATTGAAAGGGAATTTTTATCTTTAAATTTTATTTTTAGTGACAAAAAAGGACAATCTTGGGTCAAAAAACCTTGAGAGTTTATCATTAGCGAAGTTTAATACCATAAATTAAAAAAAACATAAAAATCCGTTGCTCCGCTTAGGGGGTAATCAGTCGCCAGACAGGCGCCAATGTGAACGGTTTTCTTGACCAAAATACTCATTAACCAAAAATTTAATTTCTCTTTACAATCTTTTTTATTAAAAGCACCTTGCCCGGCCTTTTTTGAAAGTTTTTGAAAAAAAACAAACTTTTTTTACCAACTTTTTTATTGATTTTTTAGAACTACTGGCGCTTCCTAGATCACGAATATGTATTTTTAAAGTCGATAGGTCGATTAGTTTAGCCGCAAGTCAAGTTTAAAGATGCAAACTTTGATGTCTCTAGCACGTCTAGTTTAGCCGCAAATCGTATTTAAAGAAAAAAGTCGATTTTTCATATAATGACATGCATCAATTGAAAAGGTGGCACTTCCTAGATTACGAATATGCATTTTTGAAGTCGCTAGGTCGCTTAGTTATATTATTAAAATTTTTTGTTCGAATTAACCATTTTTGATTTATTTTCTACGAAAAAGGTTAAAGGTTGACCTTTTCCATTAATTTTTTCGTAAAAAACTCAACCATTGAGAGATATTTTAAAAAATAAAAAATAAATCTCAACCGATAACCGATATTTTGTTTTTCAATAAATAAATCTCAAACCGTAACCGAAATCTTCTTAAAGAAATGTGGTAACTCTCAGAGAGAAACCAATTGAAAATAAAGGTCAACAGTTATTTCTGATCTCTGACCAATACCAATTTAACTCTATTTTCAAAATTTCTACGAACTAAATTAGAAAATCGTTGTCAGGGTGATGTTGTATTTACGGACTTCTCCAAGGCGTTTGATAGGGTACAACATCGAATATTGATAAATAAGTTACAACAGATGGGTTTCCATTCCTCACTTCTTAAATGGTTTTAGAGTTATTTGACTGGACGTAGTCAATATGTTCGCATTGGAAACAAAATATCAAAGGTTATCTTTAATCACTCTGGAGTTCCACAGAGAAGTCATTTGGGTCCTATACTATTTCTTCTTTTTATAAACGATCTTCCTTTATACATTAGGAACTCTGAATGCTTACTTTACGCTGATGACCTTGAGATTTTTAAATCTGTGAAAAGCAGTAATGATTGTAGTCTTCTTCAAGAAGATATTAATAATGTTGTCTATTGGTGTATAAACAATAAACTGGATCTCAACATTTCCAAATGTAATACTCTCTCATTTTTTAAACTTCGCGATCCCTTATTATATAAGTATTCCATCGTTAGCTCTGAACTAACCAGAGTCAATTTTAAAATGGATTTGGGTGTAATTTTTCATTATAAATTAAGCTTTTTACCTCATTATGATTATATAATCTCAAAAGCCAATGCTATGTTAGGATTTATCAGAAGAAACTCTCAGGATTTTTCTGATCATCACGCGTTGAAATCTATGTATACATCCTTAGTGAGATCAGTCTTGGAGTATTGTTGTGTGATATGGGATCCACATTATGTATGGCACAGTTCTAGAATTGAAAACATTCAAAAGAGATTCACACGTTATGCTATTGGAAAGCTGGATTGGGATTTCGCTCCCTCTTATATAGATCGGTGTAATCTTCTTGGGTTAATGAATCTTCAAAGTAGAAGAAAAATTTTTTTAATAATGTTTGCTAGAGATATTCTTATGAACCATATTGTCCTCCTCTTCTTTCTCTATTTAATATCAATTTTTAAACAGAATGTTCTTAACATAATTTAAATGGTGCTTACACTTAGGTATTTAATTATTATGTCTGGAATGTATTTTGTGTATGCATATATATTTACTATTACTTTTTGTTTTTTGTATTATAGGTTTTTTTTTTTTCATTGTCAATGTTAATCTGATAGATGTAAGTCGACGGATGATAGAAAAAAATAAAAAAAATTTATACTTTACAAATGTACGGACTGATATCGTTCGAGAACGGTGGGATTGTATGCAGACGAACGTCCGAGACAGTCGCCCGAATAGTTCCGACTCGAAATCGGCCGATGATTGGGTTGCAGTGTTCAGTTTAGTGTTGTCACTGTACCCCAACTTGGGTAGATCTACCCCTTTTCTCCAACATTTTTAAATCTACATCTTTAACCCCAGAAGTAAAAATATCTACCCTTTTTTGCTCGTTGAAACAAAAAAAAAATATAATCCAAACATTATTTGCTCATCAATTAAAAAAATATTTCCTTCGATTTTTTTGACAAAAGAAATTATGATACGAAGATTTTTTAATAATACAAATTTTATATACAGTAAAACCCGGATAAGTGCCGAACTACCTTCCCCGCTTAATTGCCTTTTATTTTGTATAATTTGATTGAAATTTACCTGAAAAAAATTCTTTAAATTACATAATTGAAATCAGCAGAAAAAAAAAACAAAAGCTATTTTTCATCTAGCTCTTCCTTTTTATAAGGTAACCGATACTATTCAATTGATAAAATGTTACCTATTTCATATTTTTTCAATAACATTAAACGTTTTTTTGGTGAGGCACTTATGCAGGTTTTAATGTACTACTGAAATAAATCAGCCAAGTAAAAGACTTAGCACTATTTAATTTAACTTGTTGAATTAATTCAAAACAGCTTTTAACGGCCTTTAGTTCATACAAATTGCCGTTTTGTCCCGGCGATATCACTTGGACTAGTTGACTAGTGAGGGCCCTGTCTCTATTGAGTGGACTATTCTATGGCAACCTGTTTTTGAGATATTTGCCAAAAACTTCCACTTTTCGATTTGCTGTAATTTTTTAACAGTTAATGCTACGAAAACAATGAAGATCCATTTTTGTTGAAAATTGCATGGGTTACAAGATTGGGAAACAAAATTTTACTCTAACACTGTTTCTGAGATATTTGCAAAATACTCCCATTTTCATGACATTTGGCCCCTTTTGAGAGATTTTTTAACTTTTCATTTGCTGTAACTTCTTAATTCAAATGGAAGATTTTTTTGCGACCTCTAGTCCAATGCGTTTTGCCCAGGCACGACAGTTGGGCTCATCAGTTAGATGCTGTCGTACCTTACTAAGACGCAATTTTTTGTCGATGAATACCGACTCTTAATAAAATCTACAGCGCACATGCACTGTAAATTATATTCTTCTAGGGGAACATGATTACATTCTTGCACCTAGAAATATGTTGTTGTTGTAAGCCCGTGGTCTGGCTAATGTACGAAGAAGAGAATAAACAAAAATAAAAGAAAATTATTTTTGTTATTGTTTTAGTGGACTGTATTGAATTCAATTCAAATGGAAGATTTTTTTGCGACCTCTAGTCCAATGCAATTCGCCCAAGCACGACAGTTGGACTCATCAGTTAGATGCTGTCGTACCTTTCTAAGACGCAATTTTTTTTTGTCGATGAATACCGACTCTTAATAAAATCTACAGCGCACATGCACTGTAAATTATATTCTTCTAGGGGAACATGATTACATTCTTGCACCTAGAAATATGTTGTTGTTGTAAGCCCGTGGTCTGGCTAATGTACGAAGAAGAGAATAAACAAAAATAAAAGAAAATTATTTTTGTTATTGTTTTAGTGGACTGTATTGAATTAAATTCAAATGGAAGATTTTTTTGCGACCTCTAGTCCAATTCGTTTCGCCCAGGCACGACAGTTGGGCTCATCAGTTAGATGCTGTCGTACCTTTCTAAGACGCAATTTTTTGTCGATGAATACCGACTCTTAATAAAATCTACAGCGCACATGCACTGTAAATTATATTCTTCTAGGGGAACATGATTACATTCTTGCACCTAGAAATATGTTGTTGTTGTAAGCCCGTGGTCTGGCTAATGTACGAAGAAGAGAATAAACAAAAATAAAAGAAAATTATTTTTGTTATTGTTTTAGTGGACTGTATTGAATTAAATTCAAATGGAAGATTTTTTGCGACCTCTAGTCCAATGCGTTTCGCCCAGGCACGACAGTTGGGCTCATCAGTTAAATGCTGTCGTACCTTTCTAAAGCGCTTAGTACACGATACGATTATCGTACCGATTATCATAGTCGCATGTGATGGTTGTATCGTGTGTGTACTCGAAGGTATCCGTTGTACCTAAATCGCACGTTGAATGCTATGGAGCGAAGACGGCTCCAAGTCGGTACGATAGGTTGTATCGTGTATTAAGCGCTTAAGACGCAATTTTTTGTCGATGAATACCGACTCTTAATAAAATCTACAGCGCACATGCACTGTAAATTATATTCTTCTAGGGGAACATGATTACATTCTGGCACCTAGAAATATGTTGTTGTTGTAAGCCCGTGGTCTGGCTAATGTACGAAGAAGAGAATAAACAAAAATAAAAGAAAATTATTTTTGTTATTGTTTTAGTGGACTGTATTGAATTAAATTCAAATGGAAGATTTTTTTGCGACCTCTAGTTAGGGTTCCCAACTTTCTTCGAAATCAAAGGAGGACAAATTTTTTCTAAATAAAAACAAAACAAAAACCTTGAAATATCAGTATAAATAAAATCCTCCCCGCCTGGAAAAACAATTTAGTTTTAGATGAGGCCCTAGGAAGCCTTACATAGCTTATTGAAAGGGACCAGCAAGGGTTACTATCGAAATCATACTAGGCCCCAGCGTTGTTCTTGGGGAAAAAAATGTTGGGGCCATTTTTGGGGCCATTCTAACTTTTTTGGGGCCACTTACTTTTTCCATGTTTAATAATATAATAATCGAATAAGACAATGAATTATATTTCGTATTTCTGTATTTTTATTTAGTATTTTTTAATTCAATCGATTTTTTTTTTTTTTATATAAAAGCAACATTAATATCTAATTTACATAAGTATGTACTGGAGGTGGAATAAAATTGCCACAAGTAACATTTTTCAGAAAACCTTTAAAGCTCATAAGTGAGTTTATAACTTCATAGCTGAGTCTATTGCGATTTTCGGTTTTAATATTATTAAGAGCCGAAAAAACACGTTCTGCACACGCACTGCTATGGGGTAAACTTAAAATATTAAGAGCAAATGTTATTATATAAAAAATTTCCATTAAAATTTGTCTTGTCTTTAAGACTGGCCCAGAATTTAACCGAATCTAATTGTTCTTCGGAGAAATCTATTTCTGCTATAATATTCTGAAGCTCAAAGACCAAGACATCTTTAGAACATTCAAATAAATTAGTAAATTTTTTTAAAAGAATCTCGTTAAATTGAATTGATATAGTTTTAAAATCATTTATATTTTTTTTGTAGATTTTGTTATTTTCTGGAAATATCTATTTTTTCACTAATGATAATGTACAAATAATATCAGAATAATATATTTTACCTTTCAATACTCATTTTCATTTTCTGTTTGGGATTTTATTTAGTTTTTAGCTTTAAATTCCACACCAGACACAACTCAATGTAATTTCCACGAAAAATAACAGTAAACAAGTTTATGCTGAGCTGAGTTAGTGAAACTGAGTCAGGTAGAGATAGAGACAGCTAGCATCTGCTACTGTCAGTCGATGTGATGTGTTGAATTTTTCTGTGAATGCGTTCAGCAAAATTAGCATATGATAGTAAACATCGGTTACTTGTAAATTATCGATTTCTAAAATTTTCAAGTTGTGTTTTTAACGCTGTGCAAAATTAGTTACTTTAGTTTGTGAATTTTGCGATTTTGGGGCCATTTCGTTATGGCCCGGGGCACGGGGCCAAAATAAGGATCTTGGGGCCAAATGGCCCAATCGGGCACTTTAGCACAACGCTGCTAGGCCCTCACCTAGTTTTTATTTATTTTTACATCGAGACAAAAATAAATAAAAGAAATGGTGTGTATTTGAGATTCGGTACTCGGATTTTTCGCTTACTGGTCTGATACGCTAACCACTTCTGACTTTATTCGGAATAAAAAAGTTCAATGTTGAAAATGAATAACTATTAATATAAAAGGGTTATTTCTGATGGGACAGCAAAAATTTTTCAGAGTTTTTACTATCAAGGGCCTATCGAGTATTTGCTACGTTTTCCTCGACGGAATTACCCCTACTGTAAATTTGGAAATGGAAAAACATAAATAATATGAAAAAGGTATACAAAATATGGAAATAGAAATACAAATTTTATTATGAAATTCCTTATGCTGAGAAAAAAAAAATTATAAATAAAATCATAAAAAATTTTCAAGATTTTGAGGAAAATTTTAAGTTTTTGCAAAACTTTTATTATTCATAGTTTGAACTATATTATGAAGCCTAGAATTTTTGGCAAAAATTATGAGTTTTTTTCATGCACATAGAGCGAGTGCATGAAATAAATTGATCCTGCGAGATACGTAGGACGTAGCAGCAGTAACACATAAGAAACTACATTTACCGTTGAGAAAAAGTATAGTTGAATATGTTTAGACGAGTGACAAAAATTCATTAGTTGTGTCATTTTATGCCTATTTTTCGTCATAAAGCAAGATTATGACATATATTATGTCATAAAGCAGGATTATGTCAAACAAATAATGTCAAATGACAGAAATCCCAACTAACAAACTCTCCAGAGCATAGCTCTTGAAATCTGAAAAAAACTCCCATAAGACTTTTTTGTATCTCATAATTATACTTCAGAATTAAGATCTTGTTATAGTACTCACATTCGTCTAATAACAATTTTATTATAAGAGGTTAGCATTTTTCAAATGTCAAAGTACTTAAATCCTATATATAGAACAATTTAAGTCTTTTAAGTTTCTCGTTATGAAACTAAAACGCTAAACGTCATTTTTAGTCTTTACAATCCCATAATAACACATAAATAAGAGTTCAGGAGTCGAATGGGAGCTTAAGTTTTTAAATGCCAATTGAACTGCTGTTTTAATTAAATTAAACAGAAGTGCGTTCTTTTTCCGAAGAAAATTTGCTTCTGTTCATGTTTCTATCTGATACGCTATCAGCTAGAAAGAAGTGGCAAGTTCATTAATTTGGATCGATTTTTTGGTTTGGTGTACATATAAAGAGAGGGTCTGAGAAACTTGGTTCCTTGTACTAATAGTAGACACCTTGAGTATGAGTATAAAAAAAATTGCATGATATCTTAAATTGTTGTTGCGTTAGTAGTTGCCATCAATTGTATTTTCACAGGGGATTAAATTAATACCAAACTTAATTTACTTCCAAAAATTATGATGTCATGTTGTAGTTTCATTGTTTCAAAATAGAAATCTAACAGAATTAAAGATTTTTTTTTCATACATAAGCAATAGTTAGAATGTATAAAAGAAAAGAACGTGCAACAGATATTTGTTTTTCGTAGTCTCATAAGAGCATTTGAATGCTCATAAGAAGTGTTTTGTCTTCTAGCTCTCTTACTCACTGTGTAAATATAACGAAGGTCTCATAAAGACGTTAAACCTAGAGTTAAAGTATCGGTGAACAGCAGCCATATTTCAATACGAATGAAAAGTGTTCTCTTTATTTTTAGGGTTACCGAAACATAAACATATGGTCTTTGTGAAATATTTTTTGACTAAAATCTTAAAAATGTATTATGTGTAGATAATTATGTGCAAGTTATGAAAACACATAATGGTTAGTTTTATGTTAAAAAGGTGTTTGGAAATGTTAGTTACATACAGAATTCAATGAACCTCCATGTTTTAATATTCTTTAATATTGAATATTTCTTTAATACTGAATTTACCCAATGCAATAATAGTATTCTGATTAAATCTATATATATACTGAAAAATATGCGAGTTCATTTTTTCTTGTGTTTTGTCTTTATTTGCTAAATAAATGCAGAATATTTTCGCAGTATAAGAGAAATTGCAATATTATTCAAAGTCAGCTGTTCTTATTGTCTTGTTTGGTTTTTGTTATACCTAAATAATAATAATGATAGTAAATGACAAAAAAAAAAACAGAAAAATAAAAACAAATAATGAAATTTTTCTCTCCTGGTAAATCAAGCATAAACGTTTTTTTTTACAAAAAAAAAGAGTATTCATGGTAACCCCTTTTTTGATAAAAATTAGAAACAAAATTATTTAAATACGCATTATTTTCAAAGCGCGTTGTTATTTTTCGAAGTAAAATGTGCAAATTAGTAGATAGAATTTAAATTGCAACAAGATTTTAGTTTACATTATGCCACAATTATCACAATTAATATACCTACCTATTTCAATTTACTTTCCCGACAAATACTCGCATCAAAAAACACATAAGTTTTTTTTTGATATGAGAGCATCAAAAAACAAAACAAAACACACACAAAAAACAAATATAAAACGTGAGGGATTAATTTTTTTTAAGGTTGCGCATACTAGTTCTCTTTCAAGATACTCCTGTAGGAAAACACGCAGTCTCTTAGCAAGAGTTAAGCAGATTTTTAATGCAGCGTCTGTCATCCCATAAGGAGAATAAATATACTGCTATAAGTATGAAAAGCCTCCCATAACTAGGCCATTTAAGGCTTTTAACAGTCTGATGACAGTCTTGAAGTTCTCTTCAAGAGGGCTTTTAGCGCCGATAAGTAAGTCTCATAAAGCTTTTGGAGCGTCTAATGAAAGCAAAAATGTTACTTGGGATAGTGACATTTTTACACACAAAACACCAATGGTATATACTTATCAATCATTGATTGTATCCTTCAGATTTTTGAAAAAGGAGGACATTTTTTAGTGAGGAAGGACGGGAGGACAAAAAGTTGAAAAGGAGGACTGTCCTCCCAAATAGAGGACAGTTGGAAACCCTACCTCTAGTCCAATGCGTTTCGCCCAGGCACGACAGTTGGGCTCATCAGTTAGATGCTGTCGTACCTTTCTAAGACGCAATTTTTTGTCGATGAATACCGACTCTTAATAAAATCTACAGCGCACATGCACTGTAAATTATATTCTTCTAGGGGAACATGGGGCGAAACGCATTGGACTAGAGGTCGCAAAAAATCTTCCAATTGAATTTAATTCAATACAGTCCACTAAAACAATAACAAAAATAATTTTCTTTTATTTTTGTTTATTCTCTTCTTCGTACATTAGCGAGACCACAAGCTTACAACAACAACATATTTCTAGGTGCAAGAATGTAATCATGTTCCCCTAGAAGAATATAATTTACAGTGCATGTGCGCTGTAGATTTTATTAAGAGTCGGTATTCATCGACAAAAAATTGCGTCTTAGAAAGGTACGACAGCATCTAACTGATGAGCCCAACTGTCGTGCCTGGGCGAAACGCATTGGACTAGAGGTCGCAAAAAATCTTCCATTTGAATTTAATTCAATACAGTCCACTAAAACAATAACAAAAATAATTTTCTTTTATTTTTGTTTATTCTCTTCTTCGTACATTAGCCAGACCACGGGCTTACAAAAACAACATATTTCTAGGTGCAAGAATGTAATCATGTTCCCCTAGAAGAATATAATTTACAGTGCATGTGCGCTGTAGATTTTATTAAGAGTCGGTATTCATCGACAAAAAATTGCGTCTTAGAAAGGTACGACAGCATCTAACTGATGAGCCCAACTGTCGTGCCAGGGCGAAACGCATTGGACTAGAGGTCGCAAAAAAATCTTCCATTTGAATTTAATTCAATACAGTCCACTAAAACAATAACAAAAATAATTTTCATTTATTTTTGTTTGCGAGACCACGGGCTTACAACAACAACATATTTCTAGGTGCAAGAATGTAATCATGTTCCCCTAGAAGAATATAATTTACAGTGCATGTGCGCTGTAGATTTTATTAAGAGTCGGTATTCATCGACAAAAAAAAAATTGCGTCTTAGAAAGGTACGACAGCATCTAACTGATGAGCCCAACTGTCGTGCCTGGGCGAAACGCATTGGAATAGAGGTCGCAAAAAAATCTTCCATTTGAATTTAATTCAATACAGTCCACTAAAACAATAACAAAAATAATTTTCTTTTATTTTTGTTTATTCTCTTCTTCGTACATTAGCCAGACCACGGGCTTACAACAACAACATATTTCTAGGTGCAAGAATGTAATCATGTTCCCCTAGAAGAATATAATTTACAGTGCATGTGCGCTGTAGATTTTATTAAGAGTCGGTATTCATCGACAAAAAATTGCGTCTTAGAAAGGTACGACAGCATCTAACTGATGAGCCCAACTGTCGTGCCTGGGCGAAACGCATTAGACTAGAGGTCGCAAAAAAATCTTCCATTTGAATTTAATTCAATACAGTCCACGAAAACAATAACAAAAATAATTTTCTTTTATTTTTGTTTATTCTCTTCTTCGTAACTTCTTAATGTTAATGTTACGAAAAACCGAGAAGACCATTTTTGTACGAAATCGCCTCAGCTACAAGATTAAGGAACAACATTTTTCTCTAGTAAATACTTATTTTGAGATATTTGAAAAAAAAACTCATTTTTAAACCCTTGGACCCCTTATAACTGACCTGGCGGTCATCGGATCAATGAGGAACTCTCTCAGTTTTTAAAGAGTCCCATTACCAACGTCCATGCCGAATTTCAGCTTTTAACTAATTATTTTCTTTTCTTTTTTCTTTGTCATTTTTTCGTCTATTCTAACTGGACTAAACATTAATTTTACTAATTTATTTTATATGAAAGGGTATTCATATAATAATTGCAATCGATTCGCAATGTATGTTTGTTGGTTAATCGAGAGGAAAATATTGAGAACTAGCTTTATTTTGCCCATAAAAAATGTAAACAGACGTGTATTTTTGTTGTTGTTATTTTATGTTTACCAAAATGGATGAACGTGGCCAGGGCATCATCGCAACCCATCATATCTAGCTCATCATGCCGCAGCTGAACATGACCCAACTCATCATAACCCAACTCATCATAGGGTACAACTCATCATAGGGTACAACTCATCATAGGGTACATCTCATCATAGGGACAACTCATCATGGGACAACTCATCATGGGACAACTCATCATGGGAATAAGTCATCATGGCAATAAGACCCATTTTCAGAATTAATTTTGTTTGAACGCATATTACATTTGTTTGTTTTCGTAGCGTGAGGCTGCTTGAGGGTTGGTACTTTTTAGTTTGGTACATTGATAACCGCTCAGTATAAGGGGCCAAAAGTCATAAAAATGAATTTTTTGCATATATCTTAGAAACGGTTTGTGCTACAATCTTGTAGCTGAGGTTAAGGGCCACAAAAATGGCCCGTATAATTTTTTCGTAGCATTAACCGTTAAAAAGTTATAACAAATCGAAAAGTCAAAAAATCTCTGAAAAGGGGCCAAATGTTATGAAAATGTGCTGTAACTTTTTAACGGTTAATGCTACGAAAAAAATATTAAGGACCATTTTTGTGGGAAATTGCATCAGCTACAAGATTGTACAATATAATTTTTCTCTAGCACAAATGCTTTCAGAGAAATTAGAAAAAAACTCATTTTTATGACTTTTGACCCCTTATATTGAGCGGTTATCAATGTACCAAACTACAAAGTACCAACCCTCAACCAGCCTCACGCAACGAAAAACAAACCAATAATATGCCTTCAAACAAAATCCATTCTGAAAATGGATATTATTGCCATGATGACTTATTCCCATGATGATTTGTCCCATGGTGAGTAATGAGTTGTCCCATGATGAGTAATGAGTTGTCCCATGATGAGTTATGCCATGATGAGTTGTCCCATGATGAGTTGCCCCATGATGAGTTGTCCCATGATGAGTTGTCCTATGATGAGTTGCGAATATGATGACTTGTTCTGTGTTGAGTTGGTTCATGATGAGTTCGACCATGATGAGTTATACCCAACCCGTCAGGTAACATTGACGTTTTTTGTTTTACCTGAATCGAGACTTGTTTAAGTTATATTGTCAGGTAACACATAAAATTTTGGTTTTTGTTAAAGAAATTTTGACCATTGTTATTTAAAACTTTTATCAGCTAACCTGCTGCAGCCATTGCTTTTTCTAAACCTATAAAGGCTTCTTTATAGAAGTCTAACCTTGCAACATTTTTTTGGAAATCATTTAAGGAGGAGTTTTCCAGCTCGTAAATCAATTTTAGCATTTTCTTTTTTAAAGTTTATGGATCCATTTTAATTTATCTAAAAAAATATATAAAATATTTGAAAATTTTAAAGAAAAATATATTTAATATAACAAATAATTTGGAAATTTTCAAGTCAAAAGCATTTTACTTGGAGGTGGAATTATTTATATTATTATATATATTTGAATGTTTTTTTGGCCTTGTTGTGCTATACGATTCTAACTATCTATCAATCGAGATTCTCGATCGTCCTGAGACTGTTTCTTATGAAAAACAGCTGTACGATAAGCTTTTTTAGTGTGTCGGGATAATTTGGATTTAGCTTTTGGCATTTTATACAAAATTGCAGCTTCTAACACCTTTGAATAGAGAAAACAAAATTTTAATAAAAGTGGGTGTGTCAGTTGGCGAATTCAAAACTGCTAAAAATTGTAAAAAAATGTTTTTCGGCTCGATTGTCTTGAGAACAACCAATGATATCAACCGCGGGATAATTTTAGACTACACACAATACCTAAATTAGCAATTCAAAACGTTTGTAAAAAAATCTATAGAAAGTTTTCTTTTTAGGCAAAAAAAAATTTAAAAAAAAAATTATAAAAAATTTTTTATGGTCGAACGTCTCGAGTACAACCATCATTTTTTAAAAATAAACTGATCAAATACACAAACCATTGGGAAATTAACGAAAAGAATGCAATGCGTCTTGCATTCGATTCGTTGATTTTACATGGTTTGTGCATTTGATTATTTATTTTATGTATGTTTTTTTGTAACGCCGTCGCGACCAAAAAAAAATTGGATTGTAACGGGACTCGGAGTGCCGTTACAATCTTTCATTTATTTTTTTTATTTTTTCGGAGGTATCCTTTGCACAATTATAACAATTGAATATCAAATAACAAATTTTAAATGCCGTCGAACGTTGCGACCACGATAAAAGGTACACTTTGTATCTATGTAAGTACAAACACATATAATCGTGGTCACGATGTTCGACGGCCAATTGCTGTAAGATTTTTTTTTTAAACTCTACTTACCAGTTTCCCAAAGTTTTAATGCTTTCTTTTCATTTCACTTTGTATTTTTAGTTTAATTTAAAAAAAAGAATATTTATTAATTTTTTTATTATTTTCGATAATTAACACACGACTTGAATTGAACACGATTTAATTTCCGAAAATCGGAATGGCGAAATAACTAATCAAATATGGATGAAGGAAGAAATATGTGAAAATGAACACTTACAATCCACAACTAATTATTTCCGCTGCCTGTGGATTGATTGTAATTTAGACGTGTTCAAGTATATGATAGTGCCCTATTAGTGCCTGTTTACATTGTATTTTTGATGAAGCATGTTTTCGTACATCAAAATGTTCCCCATGTTTACATTATAGAGAAAAAATCCTTTTATTTCAATCAACCCATCCCTATCTCACACCCTTAAAAGCCATGTATATCTCACTCACACAAAAAAAAATCTTCATGCTGAATCCGAAAACATTTAATGAAACTGGCGCATCGGCGTAATTTGGGTGGAATTTACCCTTCTCTTTTTTACTCACACAAAATCTACCCATCTCACTGGATGCGCCGTTCGTTAAAAATACAATGTAAACAGGCACTTACACGTTGACTCTAGAGTCATGACTCTTTTCGAAATTGAATGAGTGCGAAGGAGAAAAAAGATCGGATTTCACCTTCGCACTCATTGAATTTTGAAAATAGTCACCCAACTAACAATTTTAGTCCTATAGTCATCCAAAGAAGTTTCTTATTACTCCTTAACCTACTTCTATAAGTTTTGTATTATACTCCAAAGAGTTAAAAAGGCGACATTTTTCACTCCCGTGAAGTTGGCCCCCCAATTTTCAAAAAATTGATTTTTTTTAGAGTTCTGGGTAGATTTAAAAGAGTTCTAGAGTTCTTGCCCAAAAATAGCAATAGTTCCGAGTAATCTTGGCCAGAAATAGAAAAAAAAAGATATGGGGGGGGCCAACTTCACGCGGCTTCGCTTTTTTCATGAAAATGAGTTCTGATAAGAAATTTCGGTTCCTGATAAAGAGTTCTGGAGTTCTCAATGGGTTTTGGAAATAGTTCTGCAAAATAAGAATTTAGAAAAATTATCAATGATGGGGGGCTAACTTCACACTTGGTTTTTATTAATTTTTCGGTAAACTATGGAGTTCTGTTTAGAGTTCTGGCTAGATCATCAAAAGTTCTAAACAGAACTCTAACAAACTTTTTTGTCCGACCTATACATACAATGTTTTAGGCTAAAACAAAGTACCAATGCTGAAGGGGTCAACTTGACGAGTAGTTTTTTTTATTTTTTCGAAATTCTGGGGAGTTCTGATTAGAGTTCTGGGTAGCTCTCCAAGAGTTCGAAACAGAACTCTAACAAATTTTTTTGTCCGACCTACATATAAAAAGTTATGAGCTTAAACAAAAAAATGCGCAGGGGCCAACTTCACACTTAGTTTTTATTGATTTTTCGGTAAACTATGGAGTTCTGTGTAGCTCAACAAAAGTTCTAAACAGAACTCTAACAAACTTTTTTGTCCGACCTATACATACAAAGTTATAGGCTAAAACAAAGTACCAATGCTGAAGGGCTCAACTTCACGAGTAGTTTTTTTTATTTTTTCGAAATTCTGGGGAGTTCTGATTAGAGTTTTGGGTAGCTCCCCAAGAGTTCTAAACAGAACTCTAACAAATTTTTTTGTCCGACCTACACTGATTTCTCGGTAAACTATGAAGTTCTAGGGAGTTCTGTTTAGAGTTCTGGGTAGCTCAATAAAAATCCAAGCACACGACTTGAATTGAACACGATTTAATTTCCGAAAATCCGAAGGGCGAAATAACTAATCAAATATGGATGAAGGAAGAAATATGTGAAAATGAACACTTACAATCCACAACTAATAAATTCCGCTACCTGTGGATTGATTGTAATTTAGACGTGTTCAAGTATATGATAGTGCCCTATTAGTGCCTGTTTACATTGTGTTTTTGATGAAGCATGTTTTCGTACATCAAAATGTTCCTCATGTTTACATTAGCTGAGTTTTGTTGAGCTAGTTACTGTGCTGATTCTGCAATGTTCCACATTAAGCCATAGAGTTAGTGAAGATCAAATGTGCTGTTAACTTGTTGTTGGTTGAATTTGCTTGTGAAAATTTTGCTTAATGTGAAGAATTTCTTAATGTGCACATTAAGGAGTTGAACAAAACACACCTATTATAGAGAAAAAATCCTTTCATTTCAATAAACCCATCCCTATCTCACACCCTTAAAAGCCATGTATATCTCACTCACACAAAAAAAATCTTCATGCTGAATCCGAAAACATTTAATGAAACTGGCGCATCGGCGTAATTTGGGTGGAATTTACCCTTCTCTTTTTTACTCACACAAAATCTACCCATCTCACTGGATGCGCCGTTCGTTAAAAATACAATGTAAACAGGCACTTACACGTTGACTCTAGAGTCATGACTCTTTTCGAAATTGAATGAGTGCGAAGGAGAAAAAAGATCGGATTTCACCTTCGCACTCATTGAATTTTGAAAATAGTCACCCAACTAACAATTTTAGTCCTATAGTCATCCAAAGAAGTTTCTTATTACTCCTTAACCTACTTCTATAAGTTTTGTATTATACTCCAAAGAGTTAAAAAGGCGACATTTTTCACTCCCGTGAAGTTGGCCCCCCAATTTTCAAAAAATTGATTTTTTTTAGAGTTCTGGGTAGATTTAAAAGAGTTCTAGAGTTCTTGCCCAAAAATAGCAATAGTTCCGAGTAATCTTGGCCAGAAATAGAAAAAAAAAGATATGGGGGGGGGCCAACTTCACGCGGCTTCGCTTTTTTCATGAAAATGAGTTCTGATAAGAAATTTCGGTTCCTGATAAAGAGTTCTGGAGTTCTCAATGGGTTTTGGAAATAGTTCTGCAAAATAAGAATTTAGAAAAATTATCAATGATGGGGGGCTAACTTCACACTTGGTTTTTATTAATTTTTCGGTAAACTATGGAGTTCTGTTTAGAGTTCTGGCTAGATCATCAAAAGTTCTAAACAGAACTCTAACAAACTTTTTTGTCCGACCTATACATACAATGTTTTAGGCTAAAACAAAGTACCAATGCTGAAGGGGTCAACTTGACGAGTAGTTTTTTTTATTTTTTCGAAATTCTGGGGAGTTCTGATTAGAGTTCTGGGTAGCTCTCCAAGAGTTCGAAACAGAACTCTAACAAATTTTTTTGTCCGACCTACATATAAAAAGTTATGAGCTTAAACAAAAAAATGCGCAGGGGCCAACTTCACACTTAGTTTTTATTGATTTTTCGGTAAACTATGGAGTTCTGTGTAGCTCAACAAAAGTTCTAAACAGAACTCTAACAAACTTTTTTGTCCGACCTATACATACAAAGTTATAGGCTAAAACAAAGTACCAATGCTGAAGGGCTCAACTTCACGAGTAGTTTTTTTTATTTTTTCGAAATTCTGGGGAGTTCTGATTAGAGTTTTGGGTAGCTCCCCAAGAGTTCTAAACAGAACTCTAACAAATTTTTTTGTCCGACCTACACTGATTTCTCGGTAAACTATGAAGTTCTAGGGAGTTCTGTTTAGAGTTCTGGGTAGCTCAATAAAAATCCAAGCACACGACTTGAATTGAACACGATTTAATTTCCGAAAATCCGAAGGGCGAAATAACTAATCAAATATGGATGAAGGAAGAAATATGTGAAAATGAACACTTACAATCCACAACTAATAAATTCCGCTACCTGTGGATTGATTGTAATTTAGACGTGTTCAAGTATATGATAGTGCCCTATTAGTGCCTGTTTACATTGTGTTTTTGATGAAGCATGTTTTCGTACATCAAAATGTTCCTCATGTTTACATTAGCTGAGTTTTGTTGAGCTAGTTACTGTGCTGATTCTGCAATGTTCCACATTAAGCCATAGAGTTAGTGAAGATCAAATGTGCTGTTAACTTGTTGTTGGTTGAATTTGCTTGTGAAAATTTTGCTTAATGTGAAGAATTTCTTAATGTGCACATTAAGGAGTTGAACAAAACACACCTATTATAGAGAAAAAATCCTTTCATTTCAATAAACCCATCCCTATCTCACACCCTTAAAAGCCATGTATATCTCACTCACACAAAAAAAATCTTCATGCTGAATCCGAAAACATTTAATGAAACTGGCGCATCGGCGTAATTTGGGTGGAATTTACCCTTCTCTTTTTTACTCACACAAAATCTACCCATCTCACTGGATGCGCCGTTCGTTAAAAATACAATGTAAACAGGCACTTACACGTTGACTCTAGAGTCATGACTCTTTTCGAAATTGAATGAGTGCGAAGGAAAAATAAGATCGGATTTCACTTTCGCACTCATTGAATTTTGAAAATAGTCACCCAACTAACAATTTTAGTCCTATAGTCATCCAAAGAAGTTTCTTATTACTCTTTCACACTTAGTTCTTATTGATTTTTCGGTAAACTATGGAGTTCTAGGGAGTTCTGTTTAGAGTTCTGGGTAGCTCAACAAAAGTTCTAAACAGAACTCTAACAAACTTTTTTGTCCGACTTATACATACAAAGTTATAGGCTAAAACAAAGTACCAATGCTGAAGGGGTCAACTTCACGAGTAGTTTTTTTTAATTTTTTCGAAATTTTGGGGAGTTCTGATTAGAGTTCTGGGTAGCTCCCCAAGAGTTCTAAACAGAACTCTAACAATTTTTTTTGTCCGACCTACATATAAAAAGTTATGAGCTTAAACAAAAAAATGCGCAGGGGCCAACTTCACACTTAGTTTTTATTGATTTTTCGGTAAACTATGGAGTTCTGTTTAGAGTTCTGGGTAGCTCAATAAAAGTTCTAAACAGAACTTCAAAAAACTTTTTTGTCTGACCTATACATACAAAGTTATAGGCTAAAACAAAGTACCAATGCTGAAGGGGTCAACTTCACGAGTAGTTTTTTTTATTTTTTCGAAATTCTGGGGAGTTCTGATTAGAGTTCTGGGTAGCTCAATAAAAGTTCTACACAGAACTCAAACAAATTTTTTTGTCCGACCTACATATACAAAGTTATGAGCTTAAACCAAAAAATGCGCAGGGGCCAACTTCACACTTAGTTCTTATTGATTTTTCGGTAAACTATGGAGTTCTTCGTATGTATAGGTCGGACAAAAAAGTTTGTTGGAGTTCTGTTTAGAACTTTTGTTTAGCTACACAGAACTCTAAACAGAACTCCCTAGAACTCCATAGTTTACCGAAAAATCAACAAAAACTAAGTGGCCCCTGCGCATTTTTTTGTTTAAGCTCATAACTTTTTATATGTAGGTCGGACAAAAAATTTGTTAGAGTTCTGTTTAGAACTCTTGGGGAACTACCCAGAACTCTAATCAGAACTCCCCAGAATTTCGAAAAAATAAAAAAAACTATTCGTGAAGTTGACCCCTTCAGCATTGGTACTTTGTTTTAGCCTATAACTTTGTATGTATAGGTCGGACAAAAAAGTTTGTTAGAGTTCTGTTAAGAACTTTTGTTGATCTACCCAGAACTTTAAACAGAACTCCCTAGAACTCCATAGTTTACCGAAAAATTAATAAAAACCAAGTGTGAAGTTAGCCCCCCCCCCCCATCATTGATAATTTTTCTAAATTCTTATTTTGCAGAACTATTTCCAAAAACCATTGAGAACTCCAGAACTCTTTATCAGGAACCGCAATTTCTTATCAGAACTCATTTTCATGAAAAAAGCGGGGCCGTGTGAAGTTGGCCCCCATATTTTTTTTTCTATTTCTGGCCAAGATTACTCGGAACTATTGCTATTTTTGGGCAAGAACTCTAGAACTCTTTCAAATCTACCCAGAACTCTAAAAAAAAATCAATTTTTTGAAAATTGGGGGGCCAACTTCACGGGAGTCATTTTTTCACTCATATTTCACCTTTATGGAGTAAAATCGTTTTACTCCGAAGAATGCTCTCATAAGATTTGTAAGAAGTACTATAGAATGAATGTATTGCTATAAAAAAAAAACATTTGTATTTATTTTTTATTTTTATTTTATATTTGTATTGCATATTGTGTATATTTTTCCGTATGATCACCTGAAAGGGTCTTTAGAGATAATAATTATTGTTTAGTATTGTAAATATTTGTATTTAAATTAAAAATTACTTGCACGTCTTTGGAATCGAACCGGAGACCCCTTGCACCAATAGTCTAGCACGCTAACAGCTCGACCAATCTGGATTATGCGGTGCATTGCATTAAATCGGGTTCTCTTTCATACAAAATTGTCATTCATCAAAGACGCTGCACAATAATATAAAAAGTTATGCATACTTATATCATCGCTATAGAAAACAGAATACTCCTATAGTTTTTCTATAGCGATGATCTGAAATCGTTTGAGTTTGTTGTTTACCGGTCCTCTCTTTCTGTCATATTTTTTTAGATTGTTGGCGGTCTTTGTTTATATTTTTATAGTATTTGCTAGACTTTTTAATTTTTGGCAACGATTTCATTATTATTTATTTAAAAGTTTAGATATGAATAGGTTTTGAGATAAATATAAATGATTTAAAATGGCTGCGTAGAAGCCATTTTAAATCATCCTCAATTAAAGCTTTACAACATTTTCTTATACAATTGTTATCGGAACGAAGGTCCTTTAACTTTTTTATAGGATAATTTTTAAACTATAGTATGATTATAGAATAATTAACTTATTGTGCCTGTAAGGCTGATATAATGAACGCCAGAAAATACTTAAGCGATGAATTTTACCAACATTAACTCCTATAACGACTTAACTCCGCTCTGGAAGGGCTATAAAAGTGCTTTAGTAGCGAATAATGCTTATGTTGCCAAAATCGGAAGCAATTTTGTTGAGTCTAGAGTCATGCCCAAATATGACTCTAGAGTCAACGTGTAATAGGGCACATAGCAATTTTAGTTTACGGACGCGTAAACTTTATTTACATATATGAAGAAAGTCAAAAAATCTTTATTGTGACTCCGCGTGCTCTGAGCACACTTTGCACGGAGTTTACTCCGCTCGCTCAGGTTCTGCCCAGTGCTCTGCTGTTAGCAAACTCTGAAAAATCCATGTATCTCTCACTCAAAAAAAAAATCTTCATGCTGAATCCGAAAACATCAATTGAAACTAGCGCATCGGCGTAATTTGGGTGGAATCTACCCTTCTCTTTCTTACTCACACAAAATCTACCCATCTCACTGGTTGCGCCGTTCGTCAAAAATACAATGTAAACAGGCACTTAGAATGTAGTGGAACCAACCTATAAATTCCTAGTGTAAACCTAAATGCAAAATAAATACATGAACACGTCTATTCTCCATTTTCTACAATTTGTCATCCACATAAAATCCACGTATATCATGAAAAGAGAAGGATTGTTATGACGTTTCTTTTGTTCGTACATTCGTGTACAGCGGCGCCATTTCTGAACATTCATAGATCGAGTTCGATTTTCAATCCATGGGTGGAACCATCAATTTAGAGTTGAGTTGAACTTTGAAATTTGTTGTATTAAAATGGATTTTTATTTAAAGCGAAGATAAGAATGCGCAAAAAACACGACTATTAGCTGTTTCTGTCTTTCTGGCTTGACTTCATTTAAAACATTTTGCAAAAAGTGCAAAATTAAAAAACTAAAGCCTTAACTACATTGGCCAAAAAAGTAAAAATTTTCAAACAAAAAAAAACTGCTCTAGCGGGAAGAAAATATTTGTAATTTTGTAATTTTGCAAAAAGTGGCCAATGTAATTAAGGCTTTGACATGCAGTAGAAATGCCTGTGTGCAAAAAAAGCATACGATATGTTATTTCAGATTAATTTTTTAGACCAAACACAATTTTTTTGCACAGTTTTTTTTCGTAATTTTAGCAAAAAGTCTTGAAAGTAAGGCTTTTAGGTTGCCTTCAAACATGGTTTCACAACCATGTTTGATCATTGAACCGCAAAAACAAACGGTTGACAACCAAGTTGGATGGTTTTTAAAGAGTTTTGAAAACTGACTGTGTTGTTAAACCTTACAACCAGAAGACTCGCCATGATTTCACCTAAGTTACTTGGGTGATCAAAGTTTCACGTAGTGAAAAGAGGGATTCTCATTATGGTGGCCTTAAATTTGTATCTTCGTCAAGAAAAGTAGAGCGGGATAGATTCATGTCGCATTTCATAATACGCCGACTCCACAGGACATTCGGATGCCCAATATTCAAACAACAATCCAATCAACAATCAGCTTCTTTTTTCGCACTGGGCACTTTTATGTCATGTCGTTAGTTTAGTTGATAAACTCCACTAATAAGCCAGAGCAAGAGAAACACACAAAAATTCCTTCCAGTACTACCTCTATCTCACTCTCACATATGGAACGCCAAATCTCATGGCCAAGCTTTGAAGAGAGCTTATGTCTTGTTCAAAAAGTAGTTTTTGTCAACATGTTCATGACATGGAACTCCCATGAAGATACATATAAATCCACCATGAAATTGACAAAATAGAGTTAAATTTATGATTTAATTTTTCTTCACCAACTTATTAATGGTCAAATCGACGCTCCCCATTTGTTGGCTTGCATTGGATTGAATTACCGTGGAGGATCACACCAACTGATTGATTGATTGATTTGATTTATTAATTATATATATAACTATTACAAGTTTAAATCATTTACAAAAATTTAAATTAACAAATTTTTGATTCAATTTTACTTAAAAATCAATTTTAATATTTACAAGTGTTGAAATCTAATTGTAGTTTATTTTGATGAAATCGATCACGAGTCTCTTAAATTGGTGAAAGTTTGACTCATCTTTTATGGATCTGGGCAGCGAGTTAAAAAGTTTAACACCTTGATATACTATAGATTTTTGTGTGCTGTTCAAGTCTGAAATCATTTGCTGATCTGAGGTTGTATGGCTGCGATTCACTAACATACGTTAACTTGTCTTGTAGGTACTGTGGATAGTTACAAAATTTTATATTAAATACAAATATTAAAACTTTCAATATAAGACGCTGATTAACATTCAACCACATTAAATAATGCAACATAACTCTTGATGGTGTATATCTATCACACTTTAAAATAGCGCGCATTGCTTTGTTTTGAAGCACTTGAAGTCTTTGTTTAAGATCTGCATTACACATGAACAATATCGTAGCACAATAGTCAAAATGCGGTAGAACTATTGTATTAAAAATCATAACTGCATTTTTAAAGCTAATTTTCTTTCTTATTCTGCACAAGAACCCCACCTTTTTGCTTATCTTTGCACACACATAATTGGAATGTTCTTTAAAATTTAAATCCTTATCAATAATTACCCCCAAATATTTAATACTTATAACTTGTTCAATACTTTCGGATCCAATTTTCAAATTTATACTTTCGTTAGAATTTAAAATCATAAATTTTGTTTTAGCGACATTTAATTTTAATTTGTTCATGCAAAGCCACTCATAGACATAAATAAGATCCTCATTAATTTGTCCATAAACATCCATAATGTTCTTGTAGTCAATGTAAATTAAGGTATCATCCGCAAATAGAACACATTTACACCATTTTAGCATCTTGTTAATTTCGTTTATGTACAGCAGAAATAATTGACCACCTAAATTTGAACCCTGTGGCACACCGATTTCTACACTCCTTTCATTTGATTCCATTCCCAGAATTTTCGTTGTTTGTGATCTTTGGTTCAAGTATGACTCGAACCATTTTTTTTCAGTTCCTTTTATTCCATATTTTTCCATTTTATCGACTAGAATTGCTCGATCAATTGTTTCAAAGGCTCTTTTAAAGTCCATAAATATTGAAATCACTTTTTTACCTTCATCTATCATTTTTTTCCAGTCGTGAATTGTACTTATCAACGCTGTTTCACACGAATGACCACCCCGAAAGCCAGACTGCTCCTGAATCAGAATATTTTGATCTTTGATGTGGTTTGATAGTTGCTTGCTAACTACTTTCTCTATAATTTTTTCCAATGCCGGTAACATATTAACTGGCCTATAATCTAGTGCTATTAAGTGTATTTAGTTCATTATTGTACCATGGTGATACTCCTCTGGTACTAACAGTTTTGAAAGATATCATTTCGCTCATTATGCTTACTAATTTATAATCTAATATCTCAGCCTTATCACTCGTTCTCGTGGTTTGTTCATTTGATTGATCAACATTTCTATTTAGCATCCAAAGTTCCCTGAATTTTTCTTTTTCGTACTTATTTATTTTGACAAGTTTTTTAGTGGGTATATTATTCAATATATTATTTTTTACAAAGATTTGTATGGTTTCATGGTCAGATATTTTCATATTTTTATTTATTTTCACATCAACATTATCACAGTTAGTTATCACATAGTCAATAAGTGTTTCAGAAGTTACTGTTATTCTTGTTGGTTCTGTAATCAATTGCTTGAAAGCATTATCATTTATGATTTTGCAAATTTTATTTTTATCACTTGAATTTTGCAAAAAATCTATATTTATATCGCCAGCAATAACTATGTTATCGGCAAAATTAACTGTCCCTTCTAACCATGCCTCAAGATTATCAACAAAAGTATTAACGACTGCGTTAGGTGATCTATATACTGCTATAATAATAAATGGAATTTTGTTAAACCATACCTTAACGGCTGCTATCCACATACAGTAATCGATACTGAACGTGCTGATTTTCTCAAATTGATATTCACGATTAATATACACTATCACCCCACCCGTGTGTCTTGAATTTGACTCACAAACAACCATATTATAGTCTTGCAATGAATATTCCGAATTTTCAATGTCACAAGTTTCTGAAAGCAAAACTATATCAGGGTTATTTCTTGACACTAACACTTCAATTTCCGCAAAATTTTTCAAAGCACTTTGGGAGTTTACATATATACAATTGATTGTTTTTTTGGTTGCTAGAAGTACTTTGATCTTTCCGATTTAATCTTTCGCTGGTACAACACACAGTTATGATTAAAGGCATTATGGCTTACATCTAGATCTAAATTATGGGTTTTGTTGGCAAATAAACAATTAACACAGTTAGGTTTTTCATTTTTTACCGTGCATTCAATAAGCTTGTGCTCACCAGCACAGTGCGAACATGTTTGCTTACGATTGCATTCAGTAGATCGGTGGTTAAATCCCAAGCACTTGTAGCATCTTCTAACATAGAACGACTCAAGCACTCTATATTTTCCCCACCCAATTCTTAATTTTCCTTCTTGCATAATTTTCTTAAAAGCTTCGAATTTCACCTCTATAATGGCACAATATTTAATTTGGTTACTACTTTTACTTTGATAAATAACTTTAACAATAATCTCTTCAAATTTCAAATAATCGTTATTTTCTTTGATTTTTTTAATAATTTCTTCTTCCGAGAACTTTTTAGGTAAACCAAATATTTTTATTCTAAAATCTCGCACTTTAGGAATTTCAACTTGATAATTATCACCCATTTCTTTTTCTAAATTACACTTAAGTTTTTGCACCGATTGTTCATTTTCGCATACCACCATCACTGCCCCATTACTTCGAGCTTTAACTTGGGACACTTGAATGCCTATTGGATCAATTTTATCCATCATCATATTTTTTGTGGTGTTTGCTTCCTGATTACCCGATTTTGGTTTTAATATTACAATCGGATCATGGTTTTTCATTTCTTTCAATTTTTCGGCATATGATGGTTTCATTACTTTTTGAACAAATGATGGACTCACTGTTTTTTTAATTTCACTTGCAACATGTTGCTCATATTTGTTTACATCTTTTATTGATTGATTTATTTCATCTATTTTGACACTTTGATTTTTCAGCGCATCATTTATCTCTCTTACACTTTCTTTCACCTCGTTCAAACTTTTATTTAATGATATGAGTGCATTTTTACAATCGCCACATAGTACACAGATCATGCTCTTGGACTCAACTACATTTAAGAGGAATTTATCACCAACACAGTTTGCATGAAAAACACGACCACATGACCCGGTACATTGAATTGTTGTCTGATTACGAGTAGACTTTCTGCATTCTTTGCAGTCAAAATTCATCTTGAGATATTTTATTCACTGAATTTGTATAAACAAACGCTTCTTAACTTAATATCTTTAGATTTCAACTTGTAAAAACTGTTGTTTTTGCAATTAACTATAATTTTCTGGGAGCCTCACGAAAACGCAGTGCACTTCGCTTGACACACACACACGTTTGCGAACCACTGCAAAGATTTGAACTTTTACATGTTGATTTTCATAGAACAAACTTCGGCTTACATGAGCCTCTTGGCCGTATGAGCAAGCTTTTCAATTTAAATGCTTCCTCTGTTGATTTTAACACGAGTAAAATGGGATTAAAAAAAGTGTTTAGAACCAGTGCTCCACGTTCGTGATTGTTTATTACTCTTGACAATGGACACTTCAAATGTTCTGTGTATTATGATAATGTTTATTTGTACCATTATATTGCTTAATGTTGTTTACTTTATTTTTCGCTTTATTTTTCTAAATTTATTACTAACCACTAACACATGCACTTATGATGAGCCTCTGATTGTATGTTGCAGCTTGCTCTAAGCTCACTACAACAAAGAATCTGAAGTGTAAAAAAAAAAAAAAAAAACAGTTATTTTTGTTTTATCAAGCCATGATGTCAAACTTACTGGTCCATTTGAGCCGCTGTATATTTCTTCGTGTAAAGCCACCGTATAAACCAACACTTATATATGAACAGGCCCCTTTCACGAAAATGAAGAGAAAGAGAAATGTCAAAAATGTATTTGGACAAATTTTGGAACCATTGTGCAAAAAGTTCCATACAAATTTTTTTGTGGTAAGTTTTAAATTCTTTTAGTATTCTGTATTTATAGTCCAGTCAACGAAGGAAAAATAAATGAAATAAATCGTGTAGTCTGGATTATGATTTTGAGTCTTCGTTGACTGGACTATTAATAAATATTTTCTTTTCAGCTGTATCCTATAGCATACCAGATAAGTGAAATGTTCATCATATCTATTATTTAAAAGGGTTTTTTTGTTTGTTTGTGAGTTTAGCGGAAATATACAGCCAAACTGACAAACAAAAAAAGTTACTCTTTTATATAATAGTATAGATAAAAACTATTTGTTTTGGACATGGGCACACATTTATAATAATGGCCAATTGCACCAAAATCCACTAAAACCAGTTTTAGCGAAAATGCTTATAAAATTATAGGCTTGATAAATTTATCTAGGTTGCACCAATGTCATTTACTGTTTGCGAACCACCCCTGAATTTTATCATCTGTTTTTTAAAATGAACGAAAAAGTTTAACCAGTGCAAATGAGGTAGCAATATGAGAGATGTCAAACTTTACTGAAAAGCCCTTCCACACTATCGTACTGAGTATTAAGACAATGTCAAAAAACTATAAGAAAATGATAGATGTGTTAATACTCAGTGGGATGGTGTGATTTCGTTAAAACTCGCTTTTAAAATTTATCTGGAGGAAAATGGCATTTTAGTTCATTGGTTCGTTTATTGGTTTTCAGAACTAATAGTCCAGGAAAAATAGACTTTTACATGGAAAAAATTAGTTAGAGGCTGAAATTTGGCATGGACCTTGGTATTGAGACTCTTTAAAAACTGAGAGTTCCTCATTGATCCGATGACCGCTAGGTCATTCATAAGGGCATTTTTACTTTTTTCATAGAATTAACCGTTAAAAAGTTACAACAAATGGAAAAGTCAAAAAATCTCTAAAAAGGTGGGCAAAAAGTTATGAAAATGGGTGTTTTTGGCAAATATCTCAAAAACAATTTGTGCAAGAGAAAAATTATAGACGCCATTCTTGAAGCTTATATAATTTAAAGCAAAAATAGTTTTTCACTTTTTTGTTACATTAACCGTTAAAAAGTTACAGCAAATCGAATAGTCCAAAAATCTCGAAAAAAGGGGCAACAAATCATGAAAATGGGAGTTTTTTTTCGAGATTTTTGGACTTTTCGATTTACTGTAACTTTTTAACGGTTAATGTTTTTGGCAAATATCTAAAAAACAAATTGCCTTAGAGAAAAATTATAGCCGCCATTCTTGAAGGTCATATAATCATATAATTTACAACAAAAATAGCTTTTCACTTTTTTTGTTACATTAACCGTTAAAAAGTTACAGCAAATCGAATAGTCCAAAAATCTCGAAAAAAGGGGCAAAAAATCATGAAAATGGGAGTTTTTTTCGAGATTTTTGGACTTTTCGATTTACTGTAACTTTTTAACGGTTAATGTAACAAAAAAAGTGAAAAGCTATTTTTGTTGTAAATTATATGATTATATGACCTTCAAGAATGGCGGCTATAATTTTTCTCTAAGGCAATTTGTTTTTTAGATATTTGCCAAAAACACCCATTCTCATGACTTTTTGCCCACTTTTTTAGAGATTTTGACTTTTCCATTTGTTGTAACTTTTTAACGGATAGTGCTATGAAAAAAGAAAAAATGCATTTTTGTTGTAAATTACATCAGTTTCAAGAAAGAAGAATTAAGTTTTCCACTTTTACGACATTTTGCCCCTTTTTTAGAGATATTTTTACTTTTCGATTTGCTGTAACTTTTTAAAGGCTGATTTCCAATTACGTTGGTTTGTGTACATGCTAATAGGTGCCAAATCGTAACATAATGCCCAACGCGTCATTGTAAACAATTTGCTTAAATTGCTATGTGTGAGCTTTCGCGTTGAAAGAAAAATCTGTCAAAGCGACGCCCAACGCGGCATTGAAAATCAGCCTTAACAGTTAATGTTACGAAAAAATTAAAAATCCATTTTTGTTGAAAATTACATGGGCTACAAGATTGAAAAATAAAAATTTCTCTAACACAAACTGTTTTTGAGATATTTGAAAAAAACTCCCATTTTCATGACATTTGACGCTTTTTAAGAGATTTTTTAACTTTTCATTTACTGTAACTTTTTAACGGTTAATGCTAAAAAAAAACGAGAAGACCATTTTTATAGGAACACGCTTCAGCTACAAGATTGAGCAACAAAATATTTTTCTCTAGCACAAACCGTTTTTGAGACATTTGCAACTTATAACTGACCTAGCGGTCATCGGATCGATAAGGAACTCTCTCAGTTTTTAAAGAGTCACATTACCAACGTCCATGCCAAATTTAAGCTTCTAACTAATTATTTCCTTTCTTTCGCATTTGTTCGTCTATTTTTACTGGACTATAAAATTGTTTGGTGCAACCGATTAATGTCATTTTAAAAGTAATAAATATTTAAAAGCGTTTCGTGCAACCGGGCATAAAAATGTTATTATTATTAATATTCCTGCTAAATATTTGATGTTTTGTTTTTACTTTTAAGGCTTCTAGACTTAACTAAAAAACTAAAAAAACATCTCTGGCGACTTCTACTTGTAAAAAGTAAAAAAAAAAAAATCATTGGTAAAAAACAATTTTACGACATTGCTCGATTTTACAAAAAAAGAGATTTCACATTTAAAAAAAAATCATTTCTTCTTATATGACAATATTTTTTTTACAGTTCTGAAACACATTTTATAAAACACAAAATAAAAAAAAAAAAAAACATTTTAAATAATACTGACTACGCCCCTGTCTTGCTTTTTTTGTAGCCGAATAGTATTGTTGTTGCTTCTTTTTGTAATGGTGACTTGTTTACTTTTTATCTAAAAAATAAAGCACTTTAGGTATGAGTTTTGATACATTTTACGCTTGATTTACAAACTCACATATTTTTCTGTTCAATTGCGATTATAATACGAAAACTCGTGTAAATAAAACTAGCCGATAATACCCGGCGTTGCCCGGGTCTTCTTCAGTAAAATTTTATGACAACCAAATATCAACCAAAAAGATGATCTAAAATCATCACTCGAAATATCGACTTCTGTAAGCATTATTCGGAGCTTTTCATAGGATTGAAGTTTTAAATCTTTTTTCCACAAACATTTAATTTCTTTGGATATGTTTATGAATTTACTTAAAAAATTCCGACTTTAAAATCCAACCATTATAACTCAATAGGTAAATTAATACGGTTTGCATGTATATGTATAATAAGCACCCCCGTATCACCCTTGCGTACGCCCTTGACTGTGTAGTTACTCAGCTAAAAAATTAGAAACATAATTTTTATTAGGGGCGCAAATGCCCTCTCACCCCTCCTTGTGCACGCCCTTGCCTCTAAATAAGTTCACCTACCTACTCTGTATACCTACTCATAACCTACTGCACTTATATAGGTACTCTGCCCAGACCTCTGGCGTGACTACATGGCGTAACCGTATGGTTGTTTGAATACCATATCCATAAATGGATATATGCCTATTAAATTTTGTATGGGCTATAGTTTTCCCGTGCATTTTAAATCGAATCCCAACTGCAATATATACTGTGCGTCCTATATTTCGAACATGTGTTAGCGAAGCAGGAGCTTTCACCGCCGAACTTTCACCATTGGACACCTCACCACCAGCTTCTGACCACCAGCCCTTTTAGTGCCTGGAAAGTAGTTCGCTACCGTTCTTTCACCACCAGACTTTTGACCACTGCCACCTGATAGGTAATGAAGTGTTACCGCCATATTATTCACTCGATACATCTAGATTTAAACTTAAATCCAGATGAATTTACATTGAATTTGTATGATTTTAAGTTTAAATCTAGATGTATGTGACGTCACCGATCTTTCATATGTAGAAAAAAAAAAGAAAAAGAAACAAACCCCAAACGATTCCGATCCAAACATCTTCAGTTAAATCATAGGTACAACTATCCAAAAAAAGAAACCGTCACCTGAAAAGAAAAAAAAAATGATAAAAAATTGAATTTTGGGCGGGAGATTGTCACCAGAGTCTGTTCTAAAAGCTGACTTCAAAGAAGTAGTTTTGGAGGCAATCTCTGATGACCAAAAAGCTCTTATCTTGTGATAAGTCCACGCTATAGAGATTGGTATCCTAGAGGAAGTATCCGATAGGGCAATCCTGGAAAGAAAAAAAAAAAAAAGAAAACAAATAAAGATAAAAGATAAAATAAGGATTTTCAATCCAACATAAACATGTTGACATATCACTTACCGGGTAGTTAATTTCCTGACTGCCTGGAATTATCGAACTCTTTCATATCCCGTGAAATTAATTATTTAGCTGATGAAGCACGATCAGCTAAATATTCTTAAAAATTTATTAGGAACGAATGTTTCCTTTTTTTTAGATTTATTAATAAAAAAAAAACTTCGAAATAATAAATCTTTATCACGAACTTCCACGAGAAATGAAACTTGTGTCAAAAATTTGACAATTTGCAGACAAATAAGAAAGTTAAGAAAGGGAAAGGAAAGAAAGAGAAAAGATAGGAAAGGAAAGAAAGAAATTTCGGAACAAAAGATGGAGTTACTCCGAAATTGATCAACTTAAGTGTCCGTTGCGTTTGAATTATTAAATTATTTTTATTTTTATGACAAATAAGTGCAGTATAGGATTAAGTAGGGATTATTAACTAAGTTTAAAGTTGCTGTGGTATTATTTATTAGGATTTATAGTCATTAAGTTAGATTTAAGGAATGAGCTTTAGGTGTTTCTGCAACATTAGGAGTAGTCTTAGATTCCACACCCACACATACTGGAGAGAGAAAGACTGACGTAGGAAACAGACAAAAGAAAATGTCATGTTTGTATATGTGCGTTCTCAAAACTTCCAGTCTGTACACTGCAACGAATAAATCAAAGAAATTAGAAGATAGGGCAATGAACTGCGAACTTTTGAAGGAATTGAAAAAAAAATGGAATGACGATTGCAGACAAGAAAGAAAAGAGATACTGATAAGCGGGCTATAGATTGTAACAGTCGTCTAAAAAAAATAATCTCTCCGCAAAAATTAAGATTTTTATCAAGTCGGAAAAATAAAAATCCATATTCACCAATCTTGTGAATTCTCTTGAAAAAAAAAAAAACTAAAACATTTAACTAAAAATAAAAAGATTAATAATAAAGACATTAGTTCTTTTATAAAATGATTCAGTGAATCAATCCTCTGAAGATTCATACTTATATACAGAGGTTATAAAAGTGAAATCACATATATATATAGACAGTGATTAGTGTAGTATAATAACTAAAGTTATTATAATACCAAACAAAAAGACAAAAAAAAAAAAACCTTAAATAAACTAAAAATAAAAAAAAAAAAATTCAAGTCAAAAAAAATCCTGAAGGAATCGACAATCGACGGCAGTGCAAGAGGAGGAAAAATCCTCGAGTCCCACAGAGGTCATCTGAAGGGCAAGATATACGCTGGCTGGGTGTTTCACAGTCAACCATACAGTGCCTTTGTCCTCACATAGAGTGGAGTCAAAGTCAATCAGAAGCAGCCTTTTTTTTTTATCTTTTTTTTATATAATTTTTTTTTATTTGTGGATTTTTTTGTTTTTTTTGAATAATTCATAATTTCTAATTGAATGTGTAAAAGTGGTGAAAGATCATTAAATCGCGCGTTTATTTAATTTTCCCCTTTTATTTTAACCTCACCCATATTGTATAAGTATGCATATACATATGCATGTATATAATCTTTAAACAAATACCTAAATAAAATACGCAACAGTGGAATCCTACAAGGCTTGCCGGCAGGACTGCGAGGGATGAAGCAAGTAAGTGTTCCTTTTATTACAATATGAACTAAGGCTTAAAAAAAAAAAATAAAAGTCTTAACCTTTTTTCTTTTTCTCAAATTGTATATTTATATATATATTTATATAATAGGGAAATCAGAGTAGGAGGTTATTTTAAGCAAAACCTGCACTCCGGGCAATAAAATTAAAGCCATAAAATATTAAGTTTAATTTTCTTTCCCTCTTCCTTTTTTTTCATTTTTTATCTCTTTTGAATATAATATTTATAAAATTGAATTGTACATAATTTTTTTTCTTTTATTTATTTAATTTTTTTCTTTTGAATTTTTAATTCACCTTTTTATTTTCATCTTCATATTTTAATTTTTTTATTTTAAATTTTTTTAATGTTTACCTTTTTTTATTTCATTTTTTTTGAATTTATATTGTAGTTTTTTTTGATTTTTCAATTTCATAATTTTTTAATTTAATTTCATTTAATTCATCCACAAATTTTTTCTCGAAATATTGTATTAATTATTTAAATTCAATAGGAATAAAGAAAACATTGTAATATAAATGAACTCATTAGTTGTTGTTAATGTTTCTTATGAATATGAATTCTCTAAGTAAGATGCATTGCTGAGTCCTCATTTACAGGTGTGTGGAGGCTCGGCTGAGCCGGCGGCGGTAAGGGGTGTTTCACTCACTGGGCTGTAGTTAGACAGGATCACCGACACTAGCGTACTGACAAAACGAACTTTACACAACTGCAGATTTATGTAAAGACGGATATGTTGACCTGGATATACATTCACCGAAACAACAAAACATGACTTATATAAATTACGACTATAGACAGCTACCTAACATAACTAAATATACTACTTACCTTAGTAAAATACCTCACATACTCATACTTACCCACTACTCTCGACGAGACTGACTTTAAGCTAAAATAACAAAAACTGACTAATGTCTTTTCTGCAAAGACACATTCCACCTAATACTGATACTCACTAACTTACGATCCACCCACTAGCTAACAATGAGGACATGACAGATATACGGACTACACTTACACATACGTATTGACAACACTAGAAGAGTAACGAAAGAGCGACTGGAAGCGATCTTTTGGGGGTATCTTCACTAGAAATCTGGCCAAGAAGATACCGATGGTTGTATCTTAACGATACAAGGGTGGGTAGGCCAAATATGCCGATATCATCTGGCAAGGCCTTTGTGGATTCAGCGACCCACTGTGCTGATGCAATGGTGAATTCGACTACAATCTTCGACTGGAATTGGAATAAAGTTTTACACGTTAGATTTAGCTTAGAATAGTTTTAGTTTTAGTTTTATATCATTCATTTGAGATAATGATTTTAGTATAGATTAGCATAGTTAAGATTAGTTGCAAACTTATTCCAATTTCCATCTAGATTGATAGTTGAGATTCTCCCTTTCATCAATGCAGTGGTACAGGTAATTAAATTTGTGCAATTTCCTTCATTGTCCTTTCCCTAATCCGATTGCGATCCCGGTAATTCCCTTTCCTTGTCCCATCCTTACTCCCAGGCACGAGATTTTTTTGATTGCTGTGTAGGAGTGGTGTTGGAGAAGGGCAAGAACCACCCCAATCCTTCGAGCTGAGCCGAGCGAGAGCAAGCGTGCCGCAGCGCTTTTCCAACACCCGAAGTTGCCCCTTTGGCCTTAATCCTGACACGCAACAATGGCGCCCAACGTATGAACGGCTTCCAGATCCATTGGGACTCCAAGGAGATGATTTTGTTTTTTCAAGGTCATTCCCTTGGACTCACAATAATCTGCCCAAAATTTTTTCATTTTTTTTTAAGTCCCTAACCTAAAGCACAAGTTTAGAGACCGTTTATGCTCTTTTGGATATGAAGAGGTTTAGCTCAGCTGTCCGATCTATCAGGTCCAGAACCAGCAGATTTAGTGAGGTGAGTAAGATCCTTCAGTCCGAGGGAGCGGAGTAGAGTTCTCACACAGACTACTTGCTGTCAGCCATGCAGTCAAGCACAGCTAGACTCAGAGTGTGACGTAAGCGGGATGTGTTGAAACCTACTCGTGTGGAGGATTGTTCCTACATTCTAGCCAACCGCTTTTAGGTTCAATACCAGAAAGTTAGAAGTGGTGGAATACTAGGAATAATCCAAAGCACTCGCTAATTCACAAAGGCACCAGTCGCAACTATAGCTACGAAAGACCTAACGAAAATCTGAACGAACGCTAACATAGACTCAACAAGACAATAATAACGACATTAAAACTACAGTACCAGGATAATACACCCTATCCAACAACCGCTAGGATACTTAGCTGGGTCTTCACACACCTAATTTACATATGAAATTACACAAAAACAAGAATACATATACTTTTTTGAAGTGAAACTTTTATAACTCTTTTGTTAAAATTTTTTTTATTTCCGAAAATAATTATTGGGAGTATAAATTATACATAGATACTAATTGAAATAGTTTTTTTTTAACAGATACATTTTTTTGAAAATATATCATTGAATTGATGTTGTTTGATTAAATTTGAATTGCATTCAGACAACGAAACAATACCTACTTTTTTAATTTTTTTTTAATTTTTTTGAAATTTTTGAACTTTTGAAATTTATATATTTTTTTTATTTGTTATAAATTGAATTTTCTTTTGAAATCTGAATTTTGAGAAAAAAAAAAATGCAAGAAAGCACAGGTGCGGTGAAAAAGGGCACCCAGTCAAACCGTGGTGGTAACAAGCGTCGAGTAACTCGTCTTGCACTTGCCGCCGGTTCTACTTTTAGTCCGCCACCGATAGAACCAGATTTGAGTGAAATCCTTCCAAACCCTTTTGATGATCTCCTTGAAAGAAGCCTGGAGAATATGAGAGTAGACCTAGAAGAGAATCAAGTAGGGGCAGCGGCGTTACCAGGACCGAGTGTTAGCCAGGCTAAGTCAAGTAAGGGCGCTAGTGATCCTAATGCAAGTGAAATGATAAGTGAAGATGAAGTAGAGACGAGGGAATCAGTTAATAGGATTACAGATCATTTAAGTAGAAAAAGCTACCAAATAGTCCAAGAAGGAAATGTTGACAATTTAAGGCAGGGTAGCGATATACCCAAAGGAAACGAATGTTTGAAAAAGGTCATCGATTATGAAGTTTCCAAGTCAGTCAATGAGACTCAAGAAAAAACCATGAGGCTTCTTGCAGAACAATCCAAAAACCTGACGACAATGCATACGATGATTCAATTACTGACGACTAACATGGGTACCATGAGTGAGAGAATAGGAGTGGTTGAGAAAGCAACATTAGCTTCATATGATAGGCAAGAGCGTAGGGAAGACTTATTGGTAGATGACCCAGATGTTAGTAGGCCTAAAAATATAGAGAATAATGGAGCCAGCGGAGGATGTCATGTCCACAGGTGTAACAGCCAAGGTCACCGAGTTGACATGCATAAATGGAACGTTAAGTTCGATGGAACTTTGAAGAGCATGTCCGTAGAAAGTTTCATTTTTAGGATCGAAACTCTTCAGAAGAAGAACAAAGTTTCAAACGAACAGATTTTTGCCAATTTTCACCATTTCGTTACAGGGCCGGCTGAAAAGTGGTATTGGCAATATCTGGAAGAAAATGAGGGTGACGAGTATCTCAACTTTTACGACTTGAAAACTGAACTTTTAAGACGTTTTCGTAACAACAAAACTGATCATGAAATTCTAAGGACAATTTTAGACAGGCGGCAACAGCCAACAGAGTCATTCGATGACTTTTATGAAGAAATAAGAGGTCTTACTCTTCAAATGAAGACTCGACCTAAAGAGGAAGAACTAGTAGATATAGTTAGGCAAAATTTGAAACTTAGGGTTGCAAACATGATTTTTGGTTGTCATATTAAGGATATACGCGATTTGAGGGAAGAATGCAGAAGGGCAGAGAAGCACATTGCAACGCGAGAAGTACGAGTACCTAGACAAATTAGTGAAATACAAAACAGTAACTTTGCGCAAAATATGATAGACTTTACAGACTCGGACGACGAACCCGGCATTGCAGCAATGCAGCACAATCGTGCAATCAAACAACAATCAAACTTTAAAACTGACAATCGATCACAAAACTACAAAAACAATGACAGAGACAAAAGGACAGATAACACGACTAAAAACTCGGCTTCGACAACATGTCCTTTGACAACATGTCCGTCGACATTCCACGCACTTACGTGTTTTAGCTGCGGCCAAGGGAACATATCTTTCAAATGTGGGTCATGCCAGGGAAACCCGAAGGTCGGCAGTGTGCCGGAGGTCACCCAACCGACGAAAATTTCAACTCCGGAGAAATAGAGCCTGGAAAAATACAAATTTTAAAGAGAGACAAGACTGATAATATAAATACTTACCATAAAGAAAGGCCAAAACATGACGTGCAATATAAAACCCTACATCAACGGAAGCTAGAGTATGACGCAGCGAGAAAAAGAATATTCAATGAAGAAGTGAAATTAGAGACAAATCCGACTACAAGAAAGTATAGAAAAATTAGTAAATTAAGGGAAAAATGTGCAATAAAAAGACGGACTAAGAACAAAATAGAATCAACAGTTTTAGCTATAACTGACGACAATAGACCCTATGCAAAAGTTGTGGTAGATGGCGAAGAGATGCTAGGTCTATTGGACAGTGGCGCATCTGTTAGTTGCCTGGGAAAAGGGGCAAATGAATTTTTGACGAAACATGGTTTACAAATGACGAAAATGACACTAAACATCAAGACAGCCGATGGGAAAAACCAAAACATTAATGGACGAGTTAGAACAGAAATTACATGGAACGGAATAAGACAAAAACTTGAGCTGTACGTGGTACCTAGTCTACAGCAACAGCTTTACTTAGGCGTAGATTTTTGGAGGACCTTTAAAGTAGCACCTAATGTAATAGCGGCATTAGATACTCCATTGCCGACGGGAGGACAAGAGTCTGACCCGATAATGAAACTTTCTCCAACACAAACTGAGGAACTGGATCGGGTTAAACAGATGTTTCCTTCCTATGCAGTGTTGGGATTGGGAAGAACGTCACTGGAAGAACACGTAATTGAGGTGGAGGACGAAAGCATACCCATCAAACAGAGGCACTACCCAATCTCACCTGTCATACAAAAGCTGATGTACGCTGAGCTCGACAGGATGCTCGATCTTGGCGTAATAGAGGAGAGCAATAGCGCATACAGTTCTCCAGTTGTGTTGGTCAGAAAGCCAGGCAAAAACAGGCTTTGCTTGGATTCACGGAAGGTGAACGCAGCAACGAAAAAATTTGCGTACCCTCTTCCAAATATAGCAGGAATTTTGAGTCGACTTCAAGATACGCGTTTCATTTCTAGCATCGACTTGAAGGATGCCTTCTGGCAGATTCCTCTGGAGCTCAAATCAAGAGAGAAGACGGCTTTCACAGTCCCTGGACGGCCATTGTATCAGTTCACGGTTATGCCGTTTGGGCTGTGCAATGCCGCCCAGAGAATGTGCAAGCTGATGGACAAGGTCATTCCCGCTCGTCTGAGAGAGAGTGTCTTTGTTTATCTAGACGATCTCTTGGTGTGTTCTCCAGATTTTGAAACCCACATGAGTGTCCTGAGAGAAGTGGCGAGATGTTTGCGTGAAGCGAAGTTGACGATAAACGTGGAGAAAAGCAAATTCTGCCATAAGGAGCTCAAATACTTAGGTTATTTCGTCGGTGATGGGGGTCTAAGAACAGATCCAGGAAAAGTTTCGGCAATTGAAGAATTTCCAATACCAAAGGCTCCTAAGCAACTCCGTCGGTTTCTAGGGATGGTAGGGTGGTACAGACGTTTTATCCCAAATTTTGCGTCGGTATCAGCCCCGATGACAGACTGCCTCAAGAAGGGTAAGAACTTTAAATTGACTGACGAAGCTCTGAAAGCTTTCGATGAACTGAAGACTCGACTGGTGAGATCACCCGTTTTGGTCCACCCTGACTTTAAACGACACTTTTACATACAATGTGACGCATCAACTACAGGTGTAGGAAGTGTTCTTTTCCAGATGGATGACGAGAACAACGAACGACCCATAGCATTCATATCACAAAAGCTGAATTCGGCTCAAAGAAATTACAGCGTAACAGAGCTAGAATGCTATGCGGCCGTTTTGTCTGTAAAGAAGTTCCGTGAGTATATTGAGGGTTTGCCTTTTACGATCATTACTGACCACGCAAGCCTTAAGTGGCTGATGACGCAGAAGGACTTGAGTGGCAGATTAGCTAGGTGGAGTTTGAAACTGCAAGGTTTTGACTTCACTATAGAACATCGAAAGGGAACTCTGAATGTAGTCCCGGACACTCTATCACGAATCCATATGGATGAGGTCACGACTGAAATACCTGAAGTTGACTTTAATTCGTCACATTTTGCATCAGAAGAATATGTAGAGTTAAAGAAGACAATCAACGAAAACAAAGACAAACTACCTGACGTATGCGTGTCGGATGGCTTCGTATACAAACGGACTGACAAACGAACGGGAGACCCAATTCAAGAGGACAGGGCTTGGAAACTCTGGGTACCGAGGGAGTTGTGCAAGAATCTTTTGGTAACGGCCCATGATTCTTTTGCCGCAGGCCATGGAGGGATACACAAAACTCTAGCCAAACTTCGGCAGAGGTATTTCTGGCCAAACATGACGAATGATGTTCACGATTATGTAAAAAACTGCGATATATGCAAGTGCAATAAACCAACGAACTCAATTACAAGACCACCTATGGGACAACAAACGATAACTGAACGACCTTTCCAACGACTCTATATTGACTTCTTAGGACCATACCCAATGACAAAGAACAGAAACACTCACATCTTTATAGCGTTAGACCACTTTAGTAAGTACGTTTTCCTAAAACCTTTAAAAAAAGCAACAGCAGCTGAGGTGGTGAAATATCTTGAAGAGAGCGTTTTTCACATGTTTGGGGTGCCAGAATACATCCACTCTGACAATGGAAAGCAATTCGTATCAGAACTGTTTTCCAGCTTTTTAGCTAAATATGGCGTTAAACATATACGCACAGCTTTTTATTCGCCACAAGCGAATGCTTCAGAACGAGTGAATCGTTCGGTTTTAGCCAAAATTCGGTCCTATATAAATAGTGACCAACGAAACTGGGACCTGCATGTGAGCAGTACAGCCTTTTCAATCCGCAGCGTCTTACATGATTCTATAAAATATGAACCATATTTTGCCGTTTTTGGTACTCAAATGGTCCAAAACGGAGAAACTTACGAGCTGTTAAGAAAGCTTGATATGTTAAAAGATACGAATATCGAAATTATTGAAAAGGCAGATAAGCAAGCCTTATTGAGAAAACAGATCTTCGAAAACTTGAAACTTGCACATCAAAGATCGACAAAAACTTACAACACAAGAAGCAAAAACATATCCTATAAAGTAGGACAAATTGTTTATAGGAGAAATTTTAAACAAAGTAACCTAGCAGACAAGTATAATGCTAAATTAGGACCTAAATTCTTAAAATCAATCGTCCTTAAAACAGTAGGAAATTCTCTCTACGAGCTAGGGAATTTCAAAGGCGAAAAGGTAGGAGTGTACCATGCCAAGGACATTCATACCTAATGACGCACTCGGCTGCTGTTGCTACCTACTATCTGTGATATATGTGTTGTATAGTCACCTATTTATTTATTTATTTATTTATACATTTATTTATTTATTTATTTATTTATACATTTATTTATTTATTTATTTATTTATATATTTAGTTATTTATTTATTTATTCATTTATTTATTTATTAATTTATTTATTTATTTATTTATTTATTTATTCATTTATTTATTTACTTGACTATTTATCCACCTAACGCTTGGTGTACAATCTGTGATATCAATGTTCGTGATGCCGATATACATACGTATGTGAATTGTTTATTTATTTATATATTTATTTATTTATTTATTTGCTTATTTATTTCATATTATTTTTTTTTATTTCGTATTATTTATTTATTTATTCCGTTGTTTATTTATTTACTCATTTATATAGTTTTTTTTTACAGTTTACTTATTCGTTTATTTATCATCTACCCATTTTATTTATTTAACAATTACTTATTCACAGGATTGTAAACATTATATAAGTACACACATACATATATCACATCTATCTATCTATCTTTCTATTTTCCCGATCCACTATTTAATTGTCTCATCCTATCTAACTTATTTCTTTATCTTCATCCTCTTACCTTCATTTTTCAAACTCATATCTATCTGTCATTCACTCCTAATGTTGCAGAATCTTAATTTTATGATTTTAAGATAGGAAAGAACAATGAGAAAAGACTGAACCTAGTATAGATAGCTGAAAACACGAGACTGATAGATAGTTTAAGCACAACGAAAAGTAAGCCCGACCTCTCCATACGAAAAGTATCTCAGGGAGTGAGACGTGCCACACGATGAGAACGGCTTATAAAAGAAAAAAAAAATTTTTCAACACACGTAACATATATAGAAGAAAGACAAAATAGGTAAACAAAGATCGTTCTCCTTTTTTTTACGAGGCCGGTTTTCTCACGACCACTCGTAAACCGTCGTCGAGCATGTGACGTCACCGATCTTTCATATGTAGAAAAAAAAAAGAAAAAGAAACAAACCCCAAACGATTCCGATCCAAACATCTTCAGTTAAATCATAGGTACAACTATCCAAAAAAAGAAACCGTCACCTGAAAAGAAAAAAAAAATGATAAAAAATTGAATTTTGGGCGGGAGATTGTCACCAGAGTCTGTTCTAAAAGCTGACTTCAAAGAAGTAGTTTTGGAGGCAATCTCTGATGACCAAAAAGCTCTTATCTTGTGATAAGTCCACGCTATAGAGATTGGTATCCTAGAGGAAGTATCCGATAGGGCAATCCTGGAAAGAAAAAAAAAAAAAGAAAACAAATAAAGATAAAAGATAAAATAAGGATTTTCAATCCAACATAAACATGTTGACATATCACTTACCGGGTAGTTAATTTCCTGACTGCCTGGAATTATCGAACTCTTTCATATCCCGTGAAATTAATTATTTAGCTGATGAAGCACGATCAGCTAAATATTCTTAAAAATTTATTAGGAACGAATGTTTCCTTTTTTTAGATTTATTAATAAAAAAAAAAAACTTCGAAATAATAAATCTTTATCACGAACTTCCACGAGAAATGAAACTTGTGTCAAAAATTTGACAATTTGCAGACAAATAAGAAAGTTAAGAAAGGGAAAGGAAAGAAAGAGAAAAGATAGGAAAGGAAAGAAAGAAATTTCGGAACAAAAGATGGAGTTACTCCGAAATTGATCAACTTAAGTGTCCGTTGCGTTTGAATTATTAAATTATTTTTATTTTTATGACAAATAAGTGCAGTATAGGATTAAGTAGGGATTATTAACTAAGTTTAAAGTTGCTGTGGTATTATTTATTAGGATTTATAGTCATTAAGTTAGATTTAAGGAATGAGCTTTAGGTGTTTCTGCAACATTAGGAGTAGTCTTAGATTCCACACCCACACATACTGGAGAGAGAAAGACTGACGTAGGAAACAGACAAAAGAAAATGTCATGTTTGTATATGTGCGTTCTCAAAACTTCCAGTCTGTACACTGCAACGAATAAATCAAAGAAATTAGAAGATAGGGCAATGAACTGCGAACTTTTGAAGGAATTGAAAAAAAAATGGAATGACGATTGCAGACAAGAAAGAAAAGAGATACTGATAAGCGGGCTATAGATTGTAACAGTCGTCTAAAAAAAATAATCTCTCCGCAAAAATTAAGATTTTTATCAAGTCGGAAAAATAAAAATCCATATTCACCAATCTTGTGAATTCTCTTGAAAAAAAAAAAAAACTAAAACATTTAACTAAAAATAAAAAGATTAATAATAAAGACATTAGTTCTTTTATAAAATGATTCAGTGAATCAATCCTCTGAAGATTCATACTTATATACAGAGGTTATAAAAGTGAAATCACATATATATATAGACAGTGATTAGTGTAGTATAATAACTAAAGTTATTATAATACCAAACAAAAAGACAAAAAAAAAAACCTTAAATAAACTAAAAATAAAAAAAAAAAAATTCAAGTCAAAAAAAATCCTGAAGGAATCGACAATCGACGGCAGTGCAAGAGGAGGAAAAATCCTCGAGTCCCACAGAGGTCATCTGAAGGGCAAGATATACGCTGGCTGGGTGTTTCACAGTCAACCATACAGTGCCTTTGTCCTCACATAGAGTGGAGTTCAACGTCAAAGTCAATCAGAAGCAGCCTTTTTTTTTTTATCTTTTTTTTATATAATTTTTTTTTTATTTGTGGATTTTTTTGTTTTTTTTGAATAATTCATAATTTCTAATTGAATGTGTAAAAGTGGTGAAAGATCATTAAATCGCGCGTTTATTTAATTTTCCCCTTTTATTTTAACCTCACCCATATTGTATAAGTATGCATATACATATGCATGTATATAATCTTTAAACAAATACCTAAATAAAATACGCAACAGTGGAATCCTACAAGGCTTGCCGGCAGGACTGCGAGGGATGAAGCAAGTAAGTGTTCCTTTTATTACAATATGAACTAAGGCTTAAAAAAAAAAAATAAAAGTCTTAACCTTTTTTCTTTTTCTCAAATTGTATATTTATATATATATTTATATAATAGGGAAATCAGAGTAGGAGGTTATTTTAAGCAAAACCTGCACTCCGGGCAATAAAATTAAAGCCATAAAATATTAAGTTTAATTTTTTTTCCCTCTTCCTTTTTTTTCATTTTTTATCTCTTTTGAATATAATATTTATAAAATTGAATTGTACATAATTTTTTTTCTTTTATTTATTTAATTTTTTTCTTTTGAATTTTTAATTTACCTTTTTATTTTCATCTTCATATTTTAATTTTTTTATTTTAAATTTTTTTAATTTTTACCTTTTTTTATTTCATTTTTTTTGAATTTATATTGTAGTTTTTTTTGATTTTTCAATTTCATAATTTTTTAATTTAATTTCATTTAATTCATCCACAAATTTTTTCTCGAAATATTGTATTAATTATTAAAATTCAATAGGAATAAAGAAAACATTGTAATATAAATGAACTCATTAGTTGTTGTTAATGTTTCTTATGAATATGAATTCTCTAAGTAAGATGCATTGCTGAGTCCTCATTTACAGGTGTGTGGAGGCTCGGCTGAGCCGGCGGCGGTAAGGGGTGTTTCACTCACTGGGCTGTAGTTAGACAGGATCACCGACACTATAGCGTACTGACAAAACGAACTTTACACAACTGCAGATTTATGTAAAGACGGATATGTTGACCTGGATATACATTCACCGAAACAACAAAACATGACTTATATAAATTACGACTATAGACAGCTACCTAACATAACTAAATATACTACTTACCTTAGTAAAATACCTCACATACTCATACTTACCCACTACTCTCGACGAGACTGACTTTAAGCTAAAATAACAAAAACTGACTAATGTCTTTTCTGCAAAGACACATTCCACCTAATACTGATACTCACTAACTTACGATCCACCCACTAGCTAACAATGAGGACATGACAGATATACGGACTACACTTACACATACGTATTGACAACACTAGAAGAGTAACGAAAGAGCGACTGGAAGCGATCTTTTGGGGGTATCTTCACTAGAAATCTGGCCAAGAAGATACCGATGGTTGTATCTTAACGATACAAGGGTGGGTAGGCCAAATATGCCGATATCATCTGGCAAGGCCTTTGTGGATTCAGCGACCCACTGTGCTGATGCAATGGTGAATTCGACTACAATCTTCGACTGGAATTGGAATAAAGTTTTACACGTTAGATTTAGCTTAGAATAGTTTTAGTTTTAGTTTTATATCATTCATTTGAGATAATGATTTTAGTATAGATTAGCATAGTTAAGATTAGTTGCAAACTTATTCCAATTTCCATCTAGATTGATAGTTGAGATTCTCCCTTTCATCAATGCAGTGGTACAGGTAATTAAATTTGTGCAATTTCCTTCATTGTCCTTTCCCTAATCCGATTGCGATCCCGGTAATTCCCTTTCCTTGTCCCATCCTTACTCCCAGGCACGAGATTTTTTTGATTGCTGTGTAGGAGTGGTGTTGGAGAAGGGCAAGAACCACCCCAATCCTTCGAGCTGAGCCGAGCGAGAGCAAGCGTGCCGCAGCGCTTTTCCAACACCCGAAGTTGCCCCTTTGGCCTTAATCCTGACACGCAACATGTATTAAGTGAAGAATATGGCCGTTAATTATTCAAATATGGCCTATTCATTTTTGATTGAAAATGTGGTAAAGTTTCAATAGAATACGGATAAACAAGCGAATTAGCGTGTTACAATTTTTGACGCAAATTTCAATTTGCTATTATTTAAGCTTTTTAACAATAAAATTATGCACATAATGTATATTTGTTTGTATAAAGCTTTTACTTTGATCTCATTTTAAAATGCTCTGAAAAGTTATTATTTTTATGTTTTCTTTATTTATAGAAGTTTATAGATCTAAGCGAAGCGAAGTTTTCATAAAAAAAAAATAGCTTTTTTCACAGGCGTGAAAAATACAATAAAATTAAATGAATTTTTTTAATGGAAAAGGGGGAAGACATTTGTTATGAAGTAAATATAATTCAACGGACTTATCTTAACCAAATATAAAATTAAATTAATTTTTTTTTGAACACCCCTCGACGCGAGATTTATTGATATTACTTCATACATACAAAAAAAGTATGTCATATGTGTAATATGAAAAATATGTTAAAATAAATGCGATGAATTCATTGTTTTCTGTGTTTAGAGGTACAAATATTTCGGACTCAAATTATGTTGGTCATTTTTAGCTACAGTTGGTCATTTTTATTTTTAATTTTGGACACAAACTTTATTTTCAAGTGGCAACCGTGACTGCACTCATGGTCTTACTACACTACAGAGAAATCTCTACCGACTGTTTATGTTTTTTTTATAAATGAACTTTTACTATATACGACCTAAAACCTAACTATACACAAAAATATCACCACACTTCGTCGACGGTTAAAAGGTAAAAACAGTGAACTCTACTCACTATCTCGCTCCCACTCTTACCCTAGCCGCACGTTTAAATTGTTTTTTTTTTTTGATGAAGAATTGCTACCAAAAAACCTGCATAGTGCATACATATTTTTACGACCCCAGCACATCATCAACAAAATTTTACCATTTTTATTTTTACTGCCTAGATAAAGTATTAAAAAAACTAAAAAAAAATTCTTTTGAGCCGATTCTGGAAATCAGCCCATCCGTTGCATAAATTTGCCTATTTTTACCGAAAAGTGCAATCGAACAAAAAAAAGCAAAGCAACAACCAAATTAATGATCTGACTAACCAGTCAAATCTGCCACAATGACAAAAGGCAATTTTCCATGGTGAAACAACTCATCCTTATAATTTTTTTTTATTTTAATTGAATATTCTCCTTACATTTTTTTATATCTATTAATAAATAAACAGTATATGTATTTTTTAAGAGAATAGTTTGTAGCATTTTAATTTGAATACAAATTGGGATAATGCTTAATTTACAAATATCTATTCTATTGTGTGGTGAACATAGAAATTAAAATGATTCAAAAAGAAGTGAGACCAATAAAATTAATATGAATCAATTAGTTTACATAGTTACAATTAATTGAAGTATACAGGGTGATTTGCATAAGGTGTCACAAAAGACTAGGGCGTGTAGGTTGGACTTAGAAAAGAAAAAAATCGTATGGGAGGGGGTCTATTTCCCTCCGTTTAGGCGGCAGGAAGGGCAATTTTCAAAAAAATCGCTTAAAACAGAAAAAAATATTAAAAAATAACGGTAATACCTACAGAGTCATGCTACAGTATTTTGAAAAGCTAAAAGTCTATTCTTTAATATTATGTTTAAACGTCATTTTGCGGTGTTATAGTAGAGCCCAGGTAGACAAAGTCTTTGACGACTTCTAAGTTGTACCTATCCATCGTAACGTTCTACCCGATTCGACGATGTTGAGATTCCTTTCTCGATGATAGCATATACTTCGTCTTGTCCTCATTAACAGCCAAACCCATTTTCGCACCCTCCGATTCAATACTTGCAAACGCACCGGTAACAGCTCGCTTCGTTCTTTCAATGATGTCAATATCATCTGCATAAGCAAGTAGTTGAACGGACTTTTGAAAAATTGTACCACTGTTGTTGACTTGCGAGATGCGTACAATTGCTTCAAGTACGATGTTAAAGAGGTTGCATGATAACGCGTCGCCTTGTCTCAAACTTTTCTCGACATCAAAGGGTACGGTAGTGTTCTTGCCGACTTTGACGGAGCAGCGAGATTTCTCCATCGTCATCCTGCACAAGCGGACGAGTTTGGCAGGGATGCCGAGATGCGCCATGGGTCTGTACTGTATAGTTCGTCTCTGTCGACGCTATCATATGCGACTTTAAAATCAATAAAGAGGTGGTGTGTATCGATTTGAAACTCCTGGGTTTTTTCCAAAATCTGTCGGAGTGTAAACATTTGATCGACGGTTGATTTGCCGGGCCTAAAACAACACTGATAGGGGCCGATCAGATCGTTGACAAACGGTTTTAAGCGATCACACATTACAGATGACAAGATTTTGTATGCGACGTTGAGGAGACTTATACCTCTGTAGTTGGAACAGGTCAGAGCATCTCCTTTCATGTGAATGGGGCACACTATACCGAGGTTCCATTCATCGGGCATACTTTCCTCCGACCAATTTTCTGAGATAAGCTGGTGTATACTACCAAGTCCTCTCCCCCTGCTTTGAATAGCTCGGCTAGCAGGCCATCCGCACCAGCAGCTTTGTACGTTTAAAGCTTGGTTACCGCTAACCACACTTCATTTAGGTCGGGTGGACGGAAGTTTTGACCATCATCGTCCAGGTTGAATGGAGTGTTCTGTCTAACAGCGGAATTTTGGCCATCTTCTCCATTTAGCAGTCTAGAAAAATGTTGTTTACAGATACTCAGCACCGACTGTGTGTCTACCTCCTCCTGAGAAGTCGGCGTTCTTCCCTTCGTTTTTGCCCGTCGAGCTCCCGGACTGCTCTCTCAGCAGCTCTGGTTCTAGTCTGCAGCATTGCTTGGTAGGCCTCGTTCTTTGCTTCATGCGCCAGTCTGCATTCTTCATCGAACCAGGGGTTTCGTGGCCTAGTGAAACCCAGCACATCAGTAGCGGCACTTTTGATGGCATTTTGGCAGTGCTTCCACTGGTCCTCTATAGATGATGCTTGTGGCGTGGCGGCTGAGAGTTTAAGAGAGACGTGGTCTGAAAAAGTCCTGGATATCTCTTGCGATTTTAACTTCGCGACGTTAAATCGTTTTATAGCATCCGCTCGTCGTTGTGGCGTCATAGATATCCGCTTACGTACTTGCGCTACCACTAGGTAGTGATTCGAGTCTATGTTGGCACCTCGGAACGTTCGGACATCCAGGAAGCATGTCTGACGTCTATCGCAACATGATCAATCTGGTTGACGGTTAGTTGATCCGGAGACCGCCAGGTTCCTTTGTGTGTATTGAGGTGTGGGAATAGAGTGCTTGCTACGATGACATTTCGCCCCGCCGCGAAATCAATGAGCCTGAGTCCGTTACCGGAAGTGTTGTCGTGCAGGCTGTGTCCTCCGACTATCGAACCAAATATGCCCTCCTTTCCGATCTTGGCGTTGAAGTCGCCAAGAATAATCTTGACGTCGTACTTGGGGCACCTATCATACGTATCCTCGAGGAGATCGTAGAATTCTTCTTTGGTTGAGTCATCCTTTTCTTCCGTTGGGGCATTGGCACAGATCAACGTGATGTTTTTGAACTTTTATTTGATGCGGATTGTGACCAGGCGCTCGCTTAAATTTCTGAAGCCCAAGACTTCTTGCCTAAGTCTTCCCCCTACCACAAAACCACAACCAAAGAGCCGCTGACCCTGCTCCTTGCAGCACTCGCCGAAGTAGATGTCACACGATTGCATCCTTTGTATGCCCTCTCCATCCCATCGCACTTCCTGGATGGCTGTTACATCATTCTTTAGCCTATCCGGGTTCTCCACTAATTGTTCACGTTGCCTATTTAGGGTCCGGACAATTCACGTGCAGATCCGAAATTCGTTGTCCTTGTTTCGTTTGCTGGGGTCGTCAACATTAAAATCATCCATATCCGAGGCTTGTTGTCGTTTCGGAACCGACATTTTTTCCGTGGTAGGGAAGTCACCCCAACGCACAACCCCCTAGCCTGCAGGACCAGATTCTTATTATAACTCCAAGGACGGGGAGCTGGATAAACCGCTCCTTATAGACCTGAGCTACTAATACGTCATAGTAGCCCATATAAGGTGTTCACTAAGTAGTTCAACCTGACTGGAACTGTAGACGCCACCGTTAATTCCATCTGGGGAATACTTCCGCTGCCGCCTGGATAAAGGAGAAGTGCCTTAGTGGGAACACTCCTCTCCCCCTCTCTCATTTGCTGCCGCCTAAACCGTCCACAGGGATTGGAACCCCATCTTCAGATAAGGTACTAGGCATCCGACGTTCACCACGGGGTGGTCGAGATTAGGAGTTGATAGACAGAGGTTAAAGAGGACACTTATCTACCCATGTGAACGTCTCATCAATAAACAATTGGATTGATTTACAGTGCAATCTGTATATACTAATAAAACTAAACATTTCACCACATAGATAAAATGTTATTTTCATAATATCTTGTCAAACTATAAGTTTAAAACTCACTATGCCTCGTTATAGACACACTACTTTATTAAAATAAATGCTTTATTTATTTAGTTTTACATTACTAAACTTTAGTTTTTATTTAGATTTAAGTTTTACAATTAATTAATAGTTTTAAGTTTTATATAAATTAAATTGGCCAAATACTAAAATATAAAAGACTTGCCACAGTCACATTCAAAGTCAGAAACGGAAAGAATGAAATAATATGGCGAACGTCAATGGTACAGTTGGCAACAAATAACACTCAATCAAAACTACTTCACATTTAACAACAAATATTACACACAAGACGATGGCCTAGCAATGGGTTCCCCACTAAGCGGGCTAATGGCAGATATTTATCTTAATTATTACGAAAACAAATATATATTATCAAACATAAACACACAACGACAAAAAATAATATTTTACTCAAGGTACGTTGACGACACGTTTGTCATTTTTGACGGAACACTACGACAAATTGACATCTTAAAAAAATATATGAACAAAATAAACGACAATATAAAATTCACAGCTGAAACAGAAACCAATAATTCAATCACCTTCTTGGATATTAATATTTACAAAAACAACAATAAGCTCAATTACAAAGTACACAGAAAGCCAACAACAACAGATCTAACAATACACAAAGATTCACACCACCCACTATCACAAAAATTGGCAGCATATCATGCTTTTATTAACCGCCTCTTAAATATACCGATGACCAAAAACGACTATGATTAAGAAGTCAAGATAATTAAACAGATAGCCACAGCAAACGGATATACGGATGAATTAATAGACGAACTAATACAAAAAAGGAAAAACAATAGAAACAAAAACGATAACACAACAGAAAGCAAACAATACACATCAATAGAATACACAAACTTATTACCAAATATTTTACAGCACGAGTTTAAGAAAATAAATATCAACTTAACATTTAAAACAACAAATAACATACAAAAAATATTACAAAATAAATCAAATAACGACACTAAAACATCATCAGGCGTTTATAAAATAAAATGTGATGATTGTGACAGCTACTACATTGGACAGACAGGCAGAACTTTCTACGACAGATATTTAGAACATAGACCAAAAAACAATACGAAATCCACATACGCCCAGCATCTAATAGACAACAACCACAATTACACAGACTTTGAGACGAACTTAACACCATTACATTTTTGCAAAAAAGGGACAAAACTAGACGCACTAGAAGAGTACGAAATTTACAAAGCTTACAAGACAGAACAAGACAAAATACTAAACGACAAATTAACAATCAAAACCAATACACTTTATAATACAGCAATCAATAACCAAAACAAGCAAACTTAACCGAATGAAGGAACAATTACATACATACAAACATAAGTATCAACCAAGAACAAGAAACAATACAGCAACCAAAAATACTCTGACATAGAAACATTCCGAGTCAACGCATTTAAGCCCGATGATGGTTATCTAAAACCGAAACGCGGCGCTAAATTCATTTAATTAATGTTGTAATACAATAGAATAAATTTTAATTTTATTTAAAAATAAAAAAATCTTTTAAGTTGTTTAAATTTTATTTTATAACTTTATTTTAAAATTTCTAGATTACTCCGCAAACGACGTATGTTTTGATGTATGTACATACAGTGTAAAAAGGTTGAACTTGAAGTAAATGTGAACTGAAAATATATAAAACTGAATTTCGCAAGAAAAATACCTACATGTACATGTCTAATTTTAGAAAATTTCCAAACGATTTTTTTTGTGGTAAGTTTTTAATTTGTTTGTTAGTCTGTATTTAACTTATGGTCATAGACATAAGCCTGTCTGTGTCTGTGGCTCGTCACGTATTGATTACTTTGTCACGTCAAATTTCGTGGAATCTGATTGCAGCCTATAATACTTAAAACTGGCAAAACTGTTTTTTTTAGGGGTGTCTCTGGATAAAAAAAAGCGCCTCTCACCTTAAGCGTCGGGTTCGGCAGAAAATTTTTGGTCTTTTCCTTCCCTAACGAAAGTTGAAAGTCACTATAGGCTATGAGTTGTCGCGCTAACAAACGTTATTATTTTTATTAACATTAAACATACTACATTCTATCCTTATATCTGTGGTCACAATTTTAAAAACTCTTATTCTCATGTTGAATGGAAAGACTTTTTGAGCTTCTTTAAACTAAATAGGTTTACAAATTAAAACCATTTAAGATTTTCTTTGAGAATATTTTTTATTTATGGGTTTATTTATTCTTATAATTTTTACATATCATTAACAAAGTTGAAACTTTATGGTACCTATACGTCCTTCTAGGCCCAGCTTCCTTCCACGAAATATAAACATTGTAAGCATAAACTTTTGGTCAGTGTGCTCGTTATTTACAGATACCGATTGAACGTAGAAAAAATGGGATGGCATTGCTATAGTGAATTGAAATCCTTTGTCCATCACCTACTAAGTAACGTGCATTGTAAATCTACATACCTTCAAAAAAAATTTTCAGAAAATCCAAAATTTGAATAACTTAATCATGAAGAGAACATAAGAAGAAAATATGCAAATTTTTTTCTTAAACATCACTTCAAAGAAATGATTCCTTTTCGGAGGCGTATATCAAAGTAACAAAATTTGTTTGCTTTCGACAGTTAGCAATATTGAATAGAACACAATGATATACATGTACTTTCTCCAAAGCCCAGCCCCTTATATGTTTATTGTAGTTAAGTGGAAAGGTGATAATATTGAAAAAAATCAATAAAACATTAGGAAACATCGCATCGACAAAGGAAGTGTTCAATAATCAGTCACCAGCGAAATCAATTGGTTTAACTTGAAAGGTATCTTACTATCAGGAGTTGTTTGTCGGTAAACTAAAATGAGTAAAGGAATTCACGTTTCTTTGAAACAGGTGTGAAATTTTACATTATTCTTTTGTAAATTTCAATTTATCTTCAATCTATCTGGTATAAATATGTTTATTATTATAAAAAAGATATAAAAGTAACGACAAAAAGAAGATGCAAATAGAATATTACACTAAAAGAAATAACTATTTTCAAACCAAAAAACTGTTAACCACAAGAGATAAAAGGCATAAAGTAATTAAGTTGTTTGTGACTAATATTTTAAGTCTTCAAATGGTAGCCTACTATTCCTGCTTTTAAAAAGAAAACTTTCAAACTTGTATTTCACTAACTAGATTTTTCTGAGGATTGAACTTGAAACATATCAACCGAATACGCGTCCACTATGCCAACTCGCAATACGGAAAGACGATGTTAAAAATTAACCACTTTATACTTTAAATTTTTATCTGTGTTATATACTATAAATCAGTTTGGCACAATTACAATATATTGTTCGCAACAAACACTGATCTTCTTAAGATAAATTAATATTTTAATTATTCGTCAACAAAACTTTAACCTTTTTTAAATTCGATGAAAAACCGTACTCCTATACACTCTTTTTTTTTAAGTCAAACAGGCTGATTCGTATAAGGTGTGACTAAAAGCGTGTAGATTGGGCTGACACAAGAATGGAGGTGAGAGTGTTTTACTAAAAATTGATAGGAGCATTGAATATTAAAAGCAAAAATATATCCTAATACGTTAAACTTTCAAAAAAAATAGTTTTAATAAAAAAAATTAATTTTTGCCATTTCAAGTCATTTGCCCCTCCTATTTACCTACATCATCGAATTTTCAATCAATAAAAATAATGAATTCGCCAACATATCGATCTACATAATATTTGCAAAATGTATATGCTGAAGCTTCTAGCTAAAACTACTTACATATTATATTCCAGTGGTGCGTTTCTTTTCTGTAGAATGTTAACTATTGTTGATCTGTCAAAAAAAGTGTTGAACTGCCATTGTTAAAAATGTTACACTATGTAACATTTCATTTAGGAACGATCTGTTAGAAATAAATGTTGATCTGTCAAACAAAATGGGTTGCAAAAAAAAATGCGAAATACATGAATGAAAATAAAAGAAAATTTGTCATTGAATCAAATTTATTGGAAGCATTTATTATTAGAACTTTTAAAATGTACACAATTTACAAATTAAATTCGTTTATTTATTTATTCACAAAATCGATTCATCAAACAAAATTGGCAAAATGTTTACAACTTCTTTCCATTCCAAATAGATACCCACGCATTTTTTTGTAAGAAATTACCTTTTCGAAAAATTAAACTGTTGGAAAAAAGAAAATTAATCAGTAAATAACAGAAGACAATTATAAAAATCAAAATCGACAGTAAAAATAAAATAAAAATACCGAACTTTAAGTAATCGAAAGGGTAAACAAAAGATAACCGCACAATGAAAATCCAAATTCAGCTGCTTTTGACAGATCAACATTTTCAATTCATATCGATGAGATGAGTTGGAAATTGTTACAAAGTGTAACATTCTGACACATCAACACTGGAATTTAGGAACGATTTTATGACGTCATAGTGTTGAAAAATGTTACACTTCTAGAGTTTAGGAACGATCAGAGTTAACAATAGTTAACATTTTACAGAAAAGAAATTTTCAAAAACTAACTATTTTTGGTGTTACCAAAATAATTAAATCAATAAATGCATTCAAGAGATGAAAAATAAAAAATTAACTCCATACGCATAGTACAGGGGGAACTTTATACATTTTTTGGTTGATGTTATCAAAGAAATTATCAAAGTGAAGACAAAGCGATGAACTTCAGCCATCGTATCGTATGGTATCTTTAACTTTGCTGAACAAAAAACCTAATGACTTTCTAGTGGTTATGCAATTAGTTTTTCTCTATTTCGCAAGTAAAATACATGATAATTACATATATGATTATTCGTACATACTCCGAAAATCCAAAAAACTAATTTTTCGACCCTTGGACCCCTTATAAAGTTCCATATAATGACAGTCAATCACAAACAAAATACTATCACCCTACACCTTAATAGGCTCTTTAGAAAATACATGCTCAAAAGTAAACTTACCTTTTATAAAATCTACAGCCATTTCTAACCCATAAGTATCCTTATCACAATCATCCAGTATGTGTGCACCCAATGTAATGTTCGGCAACAACTGATTTTCATTTATTTGGTCCAATGTGAAAAGCATCGCCTCCAAAGCTTGAATACCACCCTGAGGCATAATTCGTCCGCATGTTATTTTATCACCTCTTGAATGCACCATCATCAGGCCCCCCAGCACAACGTCACCTTCTACAACCGAAGCATGCTTCACTGGCCACAATGTTGTTGTGTTGCTGACATTAAAAGTCGATATTGTAACCGGTCCCGAAGTAGATGATTTTACGGTAGGTGACATTATGTTTTCGATTTTTTTGTTTGAAAACGACAAAATAGCCCTTCCAACTTTCATGTTATTTAAATTATTTTTGGAAAATGAATCTTCTGAACTATTTTCTACTCTGACATTGGGCTCTTGAATAGAATATATTCTTGCAATACTATCTTTTGATATGCTGTCTGCATTAATTGAAATTTGCGTAGTTCCCTTTGATGAAGTATACGCAATGGTGTATGGGTTTGGGGTAATTGAAACTTGTTGTGTTCCTCCGGTATTTTCTAATCTAATCATTGTTGATTGGAATTTGCTATCACTTTCATCTGAGGAAGAAGGACTCACATAACGCGAAGTCATTGATAAACTCGTTTCAGTACCTTTGAAACTACCTTGTTCATCAAAAATCTGATTCCTCTTTCGAGAGTTTTCCGTTGAGAAAAACATTGTTTTTTCAGTCTGTAACTCAAAATAGGTGGGAGAATTTGCTATTGCAGCTTCATCCCATTTTCCTATGTCTGTTGAGACTATGTTGGTAAGAATAAAGTTTGCATTGCCAAGTGCTGTGTTTGAGTCAGGTAAAACTGAATTTTGTAAAGATTTTGCATCAGATAAAAGGACTTTTATAAAAACGAATTGAATGAAAAAAATTGAACGATTTTCCATTTCCAGTTGCGTAATCGAATTTGTTCAGGATTCTTGTGAAGGAGTTTCTCATATGTCAATTGTATCTAGTTTTGCTGCAATTTAATTTGTAGCCTAAATTGATAACTCTCAAAGCATATTTTGTCGTTTTATGTAAACATTCCTTTCTATTTGCAGTGTGTTGACCAGAAAAACCTATCATGCAGTTTATCACCAAGCTTAATAACCTGTAAGTAAAAGAAACATGAATATGAATTATTAAAAATATTTGTGTCATATCCATAATTTTTTTATTTTAATTTGGTGCAATCATAACAGAAAAATAAACTACATGTTTAGGTTTGCATGTAGTATGTAGTTGGCCCCCCGACTTTCAAGTTGGGAAAAGCTGTTAATGGCAATCGTTTGAACATCGTTTGTACAACTTTTAGAATAATTTGTACATGCACCGTTTTTTTTTACAGGCAATTTAAAAAAAACGGACGGTAAAAAAAAATTTATTCAATGTTTTGAAAAATTTTGAAATGCTATTCGATGGATAATCGTTTGTACAAAAAATATTTTCGTTTGTACACGTCCCAAAATCTCGAAATTTTGAAAAGTATGCAATCTTTTGTACATTTTTTATAATGATTTTGCATGGTACTAATATTTTAAATTTGATTAAGTTTCTATTTTTGATTAGTTATTCAAAATTTTGGTGCATGTATTTGGCCCTATTTAGATTTTTCGAATTCGTCCGTCTTAGTTCAGAAAACCAAAGTTCTGAAAGACACAGTTCTGAATGACAAAGTTATGAAAAATAAAGTTCTGAAAGGACAATGTTATGAAAATCAAAGTTATGCAAAGACAATATTCTAAAAAACCAAAGTTCTGAAAAGACAATGTTCTGAAAACCAAAGTTCTGAAAAGACAATGTTATGAAAACAAAAGTTAGGAAAAAGGCGGAGTCTATATTTGTATTACGATTTTTTGCGGCAACTGTAGTTGGAATAGAATGGAATTTGGGCAGTATAAATATTCGGATATAACGAATTTGAATTGGCCAAACATAAGTAAATAAAATAAAACCTGCAGATACATACAATTTTGTAATGGGGTCTCAATGCTTATTATGAAGAAGAACAAAAAGGCACGTTGATTTCTATTTGTTGAAAATAAATTAGTTATAGAGGTACTTATATGGTGGAAAATAAAATAAATATTGTGGATGCGGTTGCAAGTGGGGATTTAAACTAACATTTGGTCAGAGTAGGTATAATATTAATTACTAATAATATAAAAATTGGGGATGATGATTCCTATTAGTTTTTTATAAATACATAATAGGGCCATCATGTATAGGTGGAAAATTATTGCCGACGGGTTCTCAAGCTATTTACCAGCCAGTTCAGCAGGTATTTCACTTTGGCACAAAAGTAGGGTCTAATATCGAATACGTACCAAATAGTTATATAAAAAAGACGGGTTAAGATTCCCATTGGTCGATTGGTCCCCTATAATTAATTAATAATCTATGTAAAAGAATATGTTTTCATGATTAGTTGGTTTCAAAGGCATATACATGAACTCGAATACGAGATCAGAGCAGGGTCTTATGAAATACCAAATACCTATTCCATACACTATCGATTTTATTAGATAGGTACTCAAATATAAAAAAAACTATAGCTGGCCCGACAGACGCTGTCCTGTCTTAGCTATACAACGAATATTTATTTCAAACTGGAATAGATAATAAAAAAGTATGTACCTAGCCGTGGCGTGATGGTTAGTGCGATGGACTGTCATGCCGGAGGTCTAAGGTTCGATCCCCAGCCTCGCCACCTATTTATTAAAAAAAAAAGAAAAAAACGGCTACTGCCTCTTGCGAGGAATTGACAAATCCTCCAAGAGTATCTCCTGTCATAGAAAAGTGCCGCTCGTTAGCCGTTCGGATTCGGCAATAAACTGTAGGTCCCCTCCATTCCTGCAAACACGCACACAAGGAATGGTTGAGAGTTGTAAGTCACTAGGCCCTAGTTCTTCATGAGCTGTTGTGCCATCAAATTTATTTTATTTAATTTATGTACCTACCTTCTTCTAGAGGATTTACCATTTAGGTGAAGAAGAAAATAACCAAATGTTAAGTATTATCCATAAAAAATCTAGCCATTGAGGTACATTACATTATTTACATTGTTAACTTTTTTTTTGGGATCTTGTAATCTATTACATATGTGGATATAAGAAGAGAGAGAAGCGAAAAAGTCCAATTTATTAATCTTCGCCTGTTTTTAGTACATATGCATAATATTACAGACCCTTTAAAATAAATAATACAATATATGAATTAGCAGAGTTTTTAGTACATATGTATGCATAATATTAGAGACCCTATAAATAAATAATACAATATATGAATTAGCAGAGTCACTATGGCGTACACGTACATTTTTTATCAGCATACAGTTAGATTGAAAAAGATGTACATCACAGCTTTACAGTTTATTTTAGGTATATTATATATACCTATTAGGTTTATATTAGGTATAGGTATTTTGAATAACAAACCCCTTTAAGCCAAAATAAGTGATTATGTGAGTTAAGTCAGAGTTTGATCTTTAAAAAAATTGAGATCGATTGCGAATTTTATCCCATTAAAATTTTACTTCCTTCGGAATAAATATTTTTTGTGTTTTAATTACTGACGAAGAGGTCGTCGCACAATTTGTATATATTAAGCTTTTCTTAGTACCATAAATACCAACATATATGAAACTATATGAAAGATACCAAAATTCTACATCAATAGAAACAAATAAGTTATACTTTATCAAAAAGATTAATTTAATTATAAATGTCCTTTCCTATGCAAATCGGTTGATGATCAGCCGAATTATGCTTGTACAAACAAAAAACTAATTCGGAAAGTATGGTTTTCACGATTTACCGGCTTTCCCAGGCAAATTTTTCAACTTTCGGATCCGCAGTGTGTTTTACTTGTTTCAATACGAATCCTTCAAAAAGATAAATATTTAATTCATGATACTTTCGTTGTGTTAACTTCACTTATTTGCGCACTATTGGCCTAATTTCGAAAGACTATTCGGAATAAAACAATCAATACAAATTTGAAATAAACAAATAGAAAAATACATGGTTCAATACAAGTCCAACAAAAAAAACCCCCACTCGAATGATGTTTAGCCGAGTTACGCGCGTACAAACACAAAAAGGGATTAATTTAAATATATATAAAGATTTTGCATTTTAATTCATAAAAATTCTTTTCTATTAAAGACCTTGGTGTCACCCTGGTACCTACTTTTAAAATGATTGGCAATCCATTATTACCTACTTTGAACTACAATATCGTTAGTTCTACATTCCAGTAATCAAGACGTGCATTTAATTTCAAATATATTCATACCTAGTTAAGTGTGTACTTGAGCGTATGCGTACTTTTTGAAATATTGATAATTTTGTTTTTATTTTTAAAACGGAAACTATCCTTCCAAAAATTTTAATAACAAAATTTAATGTCAATATATATAGGGCAAGTTGGCTGCCATACAAATAAATGCCTATTTAATTTTTTTTTTAATTTTCTCAAAAACGGTTCCAACGATTTTAATTAAACTTCGAACCTGTACGATTGTAGTGGTTGTACGAAAAATGCATTTCAGGTTATCGCCAAAAAATTCGCATTGTAAAATTAGGATTTTGAAGTTATTTAGGAAAATTGACTTATTTTCAAATTATTCACATATACCTACAATAAGTAAGTATTTAACATTTAACTTAAGCAGTTACCTGTCTTAAGCCAACCTAGTGTACATATCCTATCTATTGAACTAGATCTACTTCTTTTTTTCAAAAAATTTTAAAATCTACTTCCTACTTCGCACCATCACAAAAATATTGAAATTTACTTCATTTTCAAAATCCCAGTTTTAAAACCTACTTCAATTTTACAAAACAAAGGCGAATTCTACTTCTTTTTTCTCTATTTAAGTCTTTTTTTTTTGTTTTTTCAGATCTACAACTTTTATTTTGTAAGTTCATTGCTTTGATAAATTGTTTGAGGTTAATATAAATTAAAATAATAAATTTTGCAGAACTTTGACACCCTTTAATTTTTAGGGCAAAATGATAATAAATATTCATATAGTCACACTAATAATATTTTGTTACTTTCTTTAGAAAGCAACTAATAGGAATCGAATGAGATATTTTTTAAGAAAAGGGTGAAAGGGGGAAGCTTTAGGGAAGGGGGTACTAAAACTCCGTGTTTAATGCATACAAAAAAACGGTTCAAAAATGACAAATGAAGCGGTGGGCGAGGCTTGCCGCCGCTTTCTGAGGTCAACCCGGTGAACCCCACAGGCGGATCACTAGTGTGAAGCAGATACGTGGGAAAGTTATGATCCCCTAAGTTATTAATTTCATATTCTTATGAATATCACCAATAGTTATTTTGTCCAAGCTAGCCGTTTTCAACTACATATAATAATACATTTAAACTTGGGCAAGGATACTGAAAGGAGATTGCTTAGCTCCCTTTCAGCTTTGAGTACTTTACAGCAAGGCCGTAGCCAGGGGGGGAGGGGGTTCACAGTGGTAAATAAATAGTATAAAATATTTTTGAAATTTTCTCTAGAGAGAATCAAATCAATGTGTTCATAAACATTATTGAACTCTCTAATTGACCTTGACATTGTTTCGTTCCGACCATAGTTTGTTCTATGCCTTGGTTCAAAAAGAAGGTGTCTTTCCCTTAACGGTCGTATAGGAACATAAACATGTACAATAGAAAGTAACAAAGGACACTTTATATGGTAACAAAGAATATCACGCACAAAAACAATATCATGAATAGATCTTCTTGACTTCAGAGCTTGTAATCCTAAGAGGCTTTGTCTGGCTTAAGAAGAAGGCCAAAAATTCCAACGCATTTTATAAAATACGTGCTTCGTGAACCTATTCTGAACTCTTTGAATTCTATCGGAGAAAGATTGTTGGCAAGGGTTCCAGATGATATCCGCATATTCGAGAATCGGCCTTACCAAAGAAGTATAAAGTAAAACCAGTGTGTAAGGGTCAGAGAAATCAATAGAATTTCTTTTTATGAATCCTAACATTGAGTTAGCTCTAGCAACAACAGAGTCAACATGAAGGGAAAATGAGAATTTATAGTCAAAAAGAACACCTAAATCTTTTACTTTTAAAGTTCTTTGAAGCGTATTGCTTTCAAGAGAATACGTAAACTCAAGAGTACGAAGTTTTCTAGAGAGAGAAATAATAAAACATTTTTTGATATTAAGATTAAGGCTGTTCGAATTACACCATTGAGATAAATTGTCGAGATCCTTTTGCAGCTTCAAGCTATCATCGACAGAGGTGATCTTTAGAAATAATTTCAAATCATCTGCGTATATAAGGCATTTGCTATGTCTGATATAGTTAACGATGTCATTAATGAATATGATAAAAAGAAATGGGCCCAGGTGACTACCCTGAGGGACACCAGAAGTACACTTAATTGACCGTGAAGTACAACCTTAAATTTTCACTTTTTGGACTCTTCCAATTAAAAATGAAGATATCCATTTCAATAAGTTTGAGTGGATTCCAAAGGCATGGAGTTTAAGAAGCAAAATCCGATGGTTAACCGAATCAAAAGCTTTGCTAAAATCCGTATATATAGCATCCACTTGACTTTTGTTTTCGATAGCCTCCACGATAAAGGAAGAGAAACAGGTTTGTAATAGTTGATCTCCCCGAAATAAACCCATGTTGGGAGTCACTTATATGTTCTTTTACAAGAAAGTCAAGTTTGGTTTTTACCAAACTTTCAAAAAGCTTAGGAATTGCGGATAACTTGCAAATACCTCTATAATTTTCAATGTTATTTTTTGAACCCGATTTGAAAATACGGATTAGGAAAGAAGACTTCCATTCATCTAAGATATCCGCAGCTGACAACGATAATTTAAATATATGAAGTAATGGCGAACAAAGGGAATTTGAACAACGTTTCAAGATTATGGCAGGGATGCCATCAACACCTGGATTTGAATTTGGTTTGAGAGAGTTAAGTGCATTTAACAAATCAGGGTATTCTATATGTATAGATCCAATTTCCACCTTAGGAATATTCCCTGGAGGCTGGATAAAATTGGGACTTAAGTTAGAGTACACAGACTCAAAAAACTGAGCAAAGAGCTCTAAGGTATTATTAACATCTGTGGATTCATTGCTTCTTAGTTTCATAGAGGATGGAATGCCAATAGATTTTCTTTTGGAGTTAATAAACGACCAGAAGCGTTTTAGATCACTCTTTAAGTCCAGCTCAATACTCAATGTATAATTTCTGTGTAAGAATTTACTAAGAACAGCAAAATCCTTACGTTATTTACAAAATTGGTTTTTGTCGCCTATGTTATTTGTTTTTTTAAACTTTGCAAAGGATTTATTTTTCAAATTTTTAAGATGTGCCAATTTCTTATTATACCATGGAGGTTTTGACACATTCTTTTTGTTCCTACGTGGCACATATAAATATATGTGTTGTTGTTGTTGTTGTTGTTGTTGTTGTTGTTGTTGTTGTTGTTGTTGTTGTTGTTGTTGTTGTTGTTGTTGTTGTTGTTGTTGTTGTTGTTGTTGTTGTTGTTGTTGTTGTTGTTGTTGTTGTTGTTGTTGTTGTTGTTGTTGTTGTTGTTGTTGTTGTTGTTGTTGTTGTTGTTGTTGTTGTTGTTGTTGTTGTTGTTGTTGTTGTTGTTGTTGTTGTTGTTGTTGTTGTTGTTGTTGTTGTTGTTGTTGTTGTTGTTGTTGTTGTTGTTGTTGTTGTTGTTGTTGTTGTTGTTGTTGTTGTTGTTGTTGTTGTTGTTGTTGTTGTTGTTGTTGTTGTTGTTGTTGTTGTTGTTGTTGTTGTTGTTGTTGTTGTTGTTGTTGTTGTTGTTGTTGTTGTTGTTGTTGTTGTTGTTGTTGTTGTTGTTGTTGTTGTTGTTGTTGTTGTTGTTGTTGTTGTTGTTGTTGTTGTTGTTGTTGTTGTTGTTGTTGTTGTTGTTGTTGTTGTTGTTGTTGTTGTTGTTGTTGTTGTTGTTGTTGTTGTTGTTGTTGTTGTTGTTGTTGTTGTTGTTGTTGTTGTTGTTGTTGTTGTTGTTGTTGTTGTTGTTGTTGTTGTTGTTGTTGTTGTTGTTGTTGTTGTTGTTGTTGTTGTTGTTGTTGTTGTTGTTGTTGTTGTTGTTGTTGTTGTTGTTGTTGTTGTTGTTGTTGTTGTTGTTGTTGTTGTTGTTGTTGTTGTTGTTGTTGTTGTTGTTGTTGTTGTTGTTGTTGTTGTTGTTGTTGTTGTTGTTGTTGTTGTTGTTGTTGTTGTTGTTGTTGTTGTTGTTGTTGTTGTTGTTGTTGTTGTTGTTGTTGTTGTTGTTGTTGTTGTTGTTGTTGTTGTTGTTGTTGTTGTTGTTGTTGTTGTTGTTGTTGTTGTTGTTGTTGTTGTTGTTGTTGTTGTTGTTGTTGTTGTTGTTGTTGTTGTTGTTGTTGTTGTTGTTGTTGTTGTTGTTGTTGTTGTTGTTGTTGTTGTTGTTGTTGTTGTTGTTGTTGTTGTTGTTGTTGTTGTTGTTGTTGTTGTTGTTGTTGTTGTTGTTGTTGTTGTTGTTGTTGTTGTTGTTGTTGTTGTTGTTGTTGTTGTTGTTGTTGTTGTTGTTGTTGTTGTTGTTGTTGTTGTTGTTGTTGTTGTTGTTGTTGTTGTTGTTGTTGTTGTTGTTGTTGTTGTTGTTGTTGTTGTTGTTGTTGTTGTTGTTGTTGTTGTTGTTGTTGTTGTTGTTGTTGTTGTTGTTGTTGTTGTTGTTGTTGTTGTTGTTGTTGTTGTTGTTGTTGTTGTTGTTGTTGTTGTTGTTGTTGTTGTTGTTGTTGTTGTTGTTGTTGTTGTTGTTGTTGTTGTTGTTGTTGTTGTTGTTGTTGTTGTTGTTGTTGTTGTTGTTGTTGTTGTTGTTGTTGTTGTTGTTGTTGTTGTTGTTGTTGTTGTTGTTGTTGTTGTTGTTGTTGTTGTTGTTGTTGTTGTTGTTGTTGTTGTTGTTGTTGTTGTTGTTGTTGTTGTTGTTGTTGTTGTTGTTGTTGTTGTTGTTGTTGTTGTTGTTGTTGTTGTTGTTGTTGTTGTTGTTGTTGTTGTTGTTGTTGTTGTTGTTGTTGTTGTTGTTGTTGTTGTTGTTGTTGTTGTTGTTGTTGTTGTTGTTGTTGTTGTTGTTGTTGTTGTTGTTGTTGTTGTTGTTGTTGTTGTTGTTGTTGTTGTTGTTGTTGTTGTTGTTGTTGTTGTTGTTGTTGTTGTTGTTGTTGTTGTTGTTGTTGTTGTTGTTGTTGTTGTTGTTGTTGTTGTTGTTGTTGTTGTTGTTGTTGTTGTTGTTGTTGTTGTTGTTGTTGTTGTTGTTGTTGTTGTTGTTGTTGTTGTTGTTGTTGTTGTTGTTGTTGTTGTTGTTGTTGTTGTTGTTGTTGTTGTTGTTGTTGTTGTTGTTGTTGTTGTTGTTGTTGTTGTTGTTGTTGTTGTTGTTGTTGTTGTTGTTGTTGTTGTTGTTGTTGTTGTTGTTGTTGTTGTTGTTGTTGTTGTTGTTGTTGTTGTTGTTGTTGTTGTTGTTGTTGTTGTTGTTGTTGTTGTTGTTGTTGTTGTTGTTGTTGTTGTTGTTGTTGTTGTTGTTGTTGTTGTTGTTGTTGTTGTTGTTGTTGTTGTTGTTGTTGTTGTTGTTGTTGTTGTTGTTGTTGTTGTTGTTGTTGTTGTTGTTGTTGTTGTTGTTGTTGTTGTTGTTGTTGTTGTTGTTGTTGTTGTTGTTGTTGTTGTTGTTGTTGTTGTTGTTGTTGTTGTTGTTGTTGTTGTTGTTGTTGTTGTTGTTGTTGTTGTTGTTGTTGTTGTTGTTGTTGTTGTTGTTGTTGTTGTTGTTGTTGTTGTTGTTGTTGTTGTTGTTGTTGTTGTTGTAGCAGTTGTTGTAGCAGTTGTTGTAGCAGTTGTTGTAGCAGTTGTTGTTGATGTTGAGGTTGTTTATTTTGATTATGATAATTTTGTTGTTGGCGTTGCTGAGAGTCACAAAAACAATCGAAATTGTGATCTGCTTCAGAGCAGGTCACAACTCACAAATTATTCCGAAACTTCATCAAAGGCGAACTGCTTTTTAAGAACTGTTACAGCTAGTGATTTTTTGATAAGTTTGTGCAGCTGGCGTGCTTTATTTACATACACATTGCCGCTTTGCAAAATCTTACAGTCCCCTTCATGCGACTTGGTATCTGCTCTGGAACATATTGAATTGATATCAAACAGATTCCAAAAAATTCGAGAGGATGTTATTTTGGAATTCAATATAATTTTCCAGACAGCAGAAGAATTATCAAGTATTGCAGAAAAAAAAATAAAAATTCCTCGAGTTGTGGGAAGACAACAGAATAGGTCCAAAATACGTACGACAGATCCAGAGACCTATTTTAGGATAACAATTTTGATTCCTCTCTTAGATGACTTTATTAGTCAACTCAAAATGAGATTCGAGAATCATAAGTCGACACTTTCTTCTTTGTATATTTTAATACCATCGACTATCGGTAAAAATGAAACTAATTTTAATGAAGAAAATTTTAAATTGTTTAAGAAATTTTTGGAGGCTGAATTCTTACTATGAAAGACAAAATGCCACCAACAATTACCAGAAGACCGTGCGAAAAATGCAATAGAAGCTCATCAAAGATGTAATCAACAACTTTTTCCAAACATCCACAAACTTTAAAAAATTTTGGCTACCCTTCCAGTTTCGACATGCACACCGGAACGAACATTTTTAACGATGAAGAGATGATTAAAAACATATCCAGACAGCAGAAGAATTATCAAGTATTGCAGAAAAAAAAATAAAAATTTCTCGAGTTGTGGGAAGACAACAGAATAGGTCCAAAATACGTACGACAGATCCAGAGACCTATTTTAGGATAACAATTTTGATTCCTCTCTTAGATGACTTTATTAGTCAACTTAAAATGAGATTCGAGAATCATAAGTCGACACTTTCTTCTTTGTATATTTTAATACCATCGACTATCGGTAAAAATGAAACTAATTTTAATGAAGAAAATTTTAAATTGTTTAAGAAATTTTTGGAGGCTGAATTCTTACTATGAAAGACAAAATGCCACCAACAATTACCAGAAGACCGTGCGAAAAATGCAATAGAAGCTCATCAAAGATGTAATCAACAACTTTTTCCAAACATCCACAAACTTTTAAAAATTTTGGCTACCCTTCCAGTTTCGACATGCACACCGGAACGAACATTTTTAACGATGAAGAGATGATTAAAAACATATCTGAGAAACTCTACCGGCGATAAAAGACTGGCAGGATTAGCCTTATTCATACACTTCGTATGCTAGAGGGAAACCACCTATTTTTTGTACCCAGGGATATGAGGCAAACTCATTTTTAACTAAAATTTCCCTTTTAAAATTGGTGCAACTGAAATATTTTAAAAGTCTGATATTTAGAAGAGCGTAGGTTAAAGTAATTTTAGTGTTTGTTTATGAAATTGTCCATAAATATTGTATATTTTTGGTTTTATTTTTCCCTTGGACTTGATACATCAAAATGTACCTATCCATAAACTGATAATCGCCCTATATAATGTTATTTTAAATTTTTGTATGGAAGGGAATCCAATCATGTATGTATGTAGGTATTTTGAAGGAATTATAAACGAGAAGGACAATATTCATTTAATGGACATCATATGGACCAAGTTCTATAAAGATTGTGTTCAATCTGTATCTTAAAATTAAATGAAACAAAGGATATTATTTTCGGGCCCTTTGTTTCCTTCAAAATTAAAAATATAATCGTATTAAATTCTTAACGAAATTGTTTTGATTTTCTGGATGCAGATATCCCTTTTTTGAAATTTATGTTAAGCAATACTTTAAGGGTAATGAATAAATCCCTTTGTTCTTTCTATAGTGGAGAATACTCAATATTGATTTAATATAAATTGCACGCTTCATTGGAGAACCTTTTATCTTTATTGCTTTACACATACGTCTGGCTTAATCATAAGTGTTACAATAACCCATGCATATGAAATTGAAAGAATTAGGATCATAAGCCATAGAAATATGTATTGTGATTGCTTTACATGTTTGCATACTAAGCTAGTTGATTTTAAAGTATTGAACAGAAATGAGATGTTTCCATATTCCGTTGTGACCCATATCTTTAGAACGGCTCATGGTACACAAAATTCGTAAACAGTTTCTAATAGGGATGTTATCTACTATGTATTTGTCTTTTAAGATAAAAATTCAAGTTTAGATAAATAAATAACCGCTTCTCGATTTTTAACTAAAAAAAAGGAAAATACTTAACAAGTGGATAAGAATATTTTTTCACAATTAACAAAACACAAAACACAACAATCAGTGAAAAAACTCTGAATTATTTATTAAATCAGAGGTTAGTGCTGTCAGAAAACTTTCGTGCAAGTAGCCCTAAATTAATAAAACATCAATTAATAATAAGGGAGATAAAGTAGAGCTAAACTACGAGCGAAACCGCACCAAAACATAAAAAAAGACGACGACGACAGTGGCAGCGATGGGAAAAATGTACAGGTTAATACGCTGCGTTTGAAAGAAGAGAACCGATTTCATGATAATTGCGATTAAATGGCAAATGGGATATTTAAGTTAGGTACAGAAAGGTTAATATATACATGCTTCTTTTTAAAAAATTTATAAATTATGTAAATTCAAAAGTGGAAAATATATTTAAGAAAATCGGGAGAAAGTGCCATATTTACATCAAAAATCGGTGTATCGGAAATACCTCTCAAAATCGGGAGAAATACGATAAATCGATGTTTCTGGCAACACTGCATATATACTATACTGAACTGATTGATAGCTTGCTCGTTTTTATTCTCGCTGTGTGAGATGAAAAAAATGCTTTCCAACAGAATTACCATTGGCATTGCCCATTGCCCCTTGAAAGCAGTACTAAAGAGCTTTTTTCAATGGATCTTATCAAAGAGCTCGTTTTTTTAAAGCTTTTGAGAACAATAAGGAAGGTTAAGTGTTGTCGATTAAGTTTTCTTCGTTTGTTGTTCTGAAATGCAGTTAAATTTTTTTCGATTTTGTTCTCTTAGAAAGAATAAATTATTTTCGCAAGGTCTCGACATTATCTGCTTATATGTGCTAATATTCAGTGGAGTTAAACAGTTGTGAGTTATATATAGTGTTGCTTAGATTTCCTTTTAACACTTTTATATTCATGAAATTATAATAAACAGTTGGTAACCCAGCCTACATTTGTGATAGAATTATGCCAATTGATAATGCTCAGTAGGGCTATCATTCGAGCTTTTACAGTGAAAAAGTTTATTAAAATCCAAAATTTTAAGGGGCCAGTTATAGCTATCATTAAAGTTCATCATTGGAAATTTGTAATTTAAGATTAAGGGCACTTACAAATCCAAATTAGTAATTATTTTGATTGTCAATGTGAAGCTGACGACTCTATTAATATTTATGGACAAACAAAAAATCCGTTTGGGTCCAACCTACCTTAATAATGATCATTGAAATAATAAGTCATTTCATTAATTAAGTTTAAAGCTATATTTTGGCATCGAAATAATCATAAATTTTGCATCCTGAACGTCTTAAAATAAATCATTAAAATTTTCAATTATGAGTTTCAATGATAGCTATAACTGGCGCCTAAGGGTGAAAGGTAAATATCCTATCTTCCTTGTACTGAATATTTTTGTTGAAAGGAGTTTAGAGACCTTACTACAATGAAATATTCTTTGGTGAAAGTATTTTCTGCCTAAGGAAGTTGTTCGTCCAAAGAAATCAAATAATTTGTTATACCTATAGTTTTAAATCTATACTATTATATAAAAGAGCAACTATTTTTGTTTGTCAGTTTGGCTGTATGTATGCACTAAACTCACAAACAAACAAAAAAACCCTTTTAAAAAATAGATATAATATAAATTTCACTTATCTGGTATGCTATAGGCTACAGCAGAAAAGAATTTATTTGTTAAATACAGAATAATAAACAAATCAAAAACTTACCACAAAAAAAATCGTATGGAAATTTTCTAAAATCAAGCATGTAGGTATTTTCCTTGCAAAATTCAAACCATGTGCAATATGCCTTGGGAGCGAAATAGTGAGTAGAGTTGACTGTTTACGCGTTTCGCCGTCGACGAATCGTGGTGATATTTTTGTGTATGTATATGTTCATATAAAAAAAAAAACATAAACGGTAGGGATTATATATAGTGTAGTAAGAAAATATACATACTCATATGAGTAGGTAGGTTATTTGCAGCAGAAAAAAAAAATTTGTATCTAATGAAATTGGTTGGTTTGGTGGTGGGTTTTAGCTGATGGTGAATGGAAACGAACTTATAGGCGAGGGCGTGCACAAGGAGGGGTAGAGGGCATTTGCACCCCTAATACAAATTATTTTAAAATTTTTTTTTTTTGAGTAAATTACACAATCAAGGACCGCGTTAATAGGATGGGGGGTGCTTATTGCATGTTTGTATCTACTGAAATTGATTGGTTCGGCGGTGGGTGGTTTGTGATGGTGAATGGACACGAACTTATTTAGTGGCAAGGGCATGTACAAGGAGGGGTAAGGCGGGACATTTGCAACCCCAATACAAATTATTTTTTAATTTTTTTCTGAATAATTACACAATCAGGGGCGCATGAAAATAGGATAGGCGGGGTGCTTATTACATTTAAATCGACTAAATTTACAACGTGAGTTCTAACTGTTGGATTTTAAGGTAAGACTGAAATTAGTTGGTTTGGCGGTGGGTGGTTGGTGATGGTGAATGGAAACGCACTTATTTAGAGGAAAATGCGTTCGTAAGGAGGGGTAAGTGAAAATTTGTACCCCTACTAAAATTATTTTTCTATTTTTTTTTTGCTGGGTAATTCACAATCAAGGGCGTACGCAAAGGTGACAGGGGGATGCGTGTTACACGCAAACTGGCTTAATTTACAACTGTAGTTTCCGACCATTTGATTTTCACTGTTAGAGTTTTTAAATAAAGAGAAAATTCAATGCAAAATTAGAGAGTGCGAGGAGAGGTAAGGGGCACTTGCACCACTAATAAAAATTATTATTTTTGTTAAGTAGGTATGTAGGGTGTTTTCATAAACGTCAGACTAACCGATTTCTGCGATTTCAAAATTAACAAAAAACTATCTATTTCTTAAAGGTAAACATTTTACTACTTCGATTTTAATAACTATTTTTAAAATACTTTAAAATCATGAACCAAAACATATATTTAAATAAAAGTAGTTTTTCATTCGTTTTTGCGATTGCAGAAATCGGTTAGTCAGAAGTCTATGAAAACAACCGTAATTACACAAAAAAGGGACGATAAATTTAATACTTGAGTTCAAATGGTCGGATTTTCGAGGTTAGAGTTTTTGATTAAAGATTAAATGCAATGAAACACAAGGGCGTGTACAATAAGGGGTAAGGGACCAAAATACCTATTATTAATGAAGAACCGGTCACTGACTCACTCATTCATTCATCTGACTCATAATTGCACAGGTTATACTGTAAATGATAAAAAAATATAAGAAAAAATAATTAATAAAAATATGTATATAATAAATTTAGACGGAATTTTTTGAAATTCAGATTTTTAGTATGGTAAAATGGGGGTTTTCTGATAAAAGGTCGAATGCAATGCAACACAAGGGCGTGCACAAAGAGGGGTAGAGGGCCAAAGTATTATAAATGAAAGAACCGGTCACTGACTCACTCATTCATTCATCTGACATATCTATTGAATAGAGAATTTTATGTAAAATGGGGTTTTTCTGATTAATGGTCGAAAAACTATTTTCTAAACGGGAGAGAATACAGTCTTCATATTAATTTTAATCGATAGATCTTTTAAATACAAGAAAGTGGTTAGTTCAAACAAAATTCTATAAAATCTACGAAGCGAGTTATAAAAAGTTGAATTTTGAAAAATATACGTTTGACAAATAATTCGACATAAATCGGGGTTTTGAGTAAGAGACATAGATTTTATACTATTAAAAAGGTAATGAAAAGAAAAATTATCCACGTTTCAGGAATTTTTAATCGGATTTTTTATACCTACTTTTTGATTTTTGAAAACCACACATTTTTTTCACCCAATTTATGGTGGTTTTTTATTTTTCATTTTTTTTTACTCTAAAAATTTCAAATTTTTTCAATACCCCGAACTCGAGGTATTAACAAAATTAATGATTTCTTTTTATGCCCTCACAACTTTTGTCAGCACCTTCGAAAGCTAACGTTAAAATTGATATCCGAATGATAATCATTCTTCATGCTACATAACCCTCACAATAGATTAAAAAGTTTCGATCAAAACATTTCACAAAAATCTTGAAAAATGGGCATTTTTTCGTTGTCCAATGCCGGTCTTCAGTGGAGAATACATCGTTTTGGGTGAAATGTGAAAAAGTGCCGATTTGATTTTACTCTTTAGCTTCTAACTTTCGTTCTAATTATCGGATTTTATTTTTGATTACATACCTATTTAGAAAGATGAAACGTCCGGTATATGCGGAGTTTTTTATTTTCAAAATTTCCAAAATTTTCATTTCATACTAAAATCCAAATTTCATTTTTAGCGAACATAAGTTTTTCGAGGGAGAATGAGAGAATAGGTACAAAAAACAAACCATGTGCCGTGGGCAAACCGCGGTGATATTTTTGTGTATAGTAACACTCCGACTCCACAGGAAATGATTCATCTCAGAATGTTCATCGTGACATGAAATGTCTTGTGGAGTCACGATATTTAATCTTATGATATGATGTCAGCGATCTATCTCTGATATGGAATTTGACAGATGGTTGTTTTTTGTTGCTTTTTGTCTAGAAATGTCATTTTTTGACTCATTATTTTATGTCTTTTCATGTGAGTGGTGTTCGCCGTATTAACGAGTGAATTTTTGTTTCATTTTTGTGAATACCTAATTTTGTTTGATTTGCGTTTGTTTTTAATTATTATTTTCGTGGTTTTTGAAAGTTTTATTTGTTTTTGATATTCTTGAAAATGTCGCAGAAATTATTATTATTGTCAAGGAATCTGCTAAAAGTTGAACTTCAATTCCTTTCACCCCCCTCAAAAATCTAAGCTCCGGTCAAAATTTAGGGTACTTTTTGGAAAATTATTAAGACATAATAATATGCTCGCTACCAAAATTCAGCTTTGTCGGAATTTTTTCGAAGTGAAAGTATAATTTCCCGGGCTAGAATATAACAACCGAAGAGTTCTACATTTATCCGCAAAAAAGTCAACCATCAAACTCCCATGCAGTCGAAGTACGAAATGAAATATCATGACATGATTTGCCTAGCGGAGATATACATAAATAGGGTATATGGTAGAGAAGATGGAAAAATGAAACTTTTCATTGATAAATTTCTAATTTGTTTCTAAAGCGGTTACTAACACAATTCACAGTCGTTCGTTCGTTAGGGGGTAATGGGAGGTAGGTACATAATATATAAATAGTCTGATTTTCAAAGTTGTCTTAAAATTACACTATAGGCAGGCAGGTAGGTACATAAAATATAGGTACATTACATTTTTATTCAAACAAAACCATAATTTAAGCAAAATCATTGTCAATGTTCATTGATACGCGTATAGGCTTATTTTAATCAATGTTATCTGACAATTTTTATTTTTTTTTAATGTTTTACTAAAGAAGACCCGGGCAACGCCGGGTTTTATCGGCTAGTAAGTTATACTTACATATCTATCAAAAAAGAAGAATAAAAATGTCTATTACTTGATTTGAACAATCAAAAAAATAGAACACATGTTAAATGTAGGTATGCAATCTGGAGCTTAAAAGCTTGGTTAGAAAAAAATACGTATGCGGATGCCCATGACGCCACAACGACGAGCGGATGCCGTAAAACGATTTAACGTCGCGAAGCTCAATTCGAAGAGATAGCTTGGACTTTTGCAGACCACCTAACTTTTAAACTCTCACCAAGCCCCCCACAAGCATCATCTGTAGAGGACGAGTGGAAACACTGCCAAAATGCCGTCAGAAATGCCGCTACTGATGTGCTGGGTTTCACTAGGCCACCACAACGAAACCCCTGGTTCGATGAGAAATGCAGGCTGGCGCATACAGCAAAGAATAAGGCCTACCAAGCAATGCTGCAGACTAGAACCAGAGCTGCTAAGAGAGCAGCCCGCGAGATCTACGGGCAAAAACGAAGGCAGGAACGCCGACTTCTCAGGAGAAAAAAGAGAGAGCATGCGGTCGAGGCTATATTGAAGACTGTAGTGGCAAGGGCGATGTTCGAAAGTTCTACCGAAAGGTGGAGCAAGATGAGAGTGGGAAAATGGTGGTAGACACACAGTCGGTACTGAGGATCTGGAAACAACATTTTTCTAGACTGCTAAACGGCGAAATGGCCAAAATTCCGCTGTAAGACAGAACACTATCCATTCAACCTGGACGATGATGGTCAAAATTTCCGTCCACCTGACCTAAATGAAGTGCGGTTAGCGATAGGCAAGCTTAAAACGTACAAGGCTGCTGGTGCGGTTGGCCTGCCAGCCGAGCTATTCAAAGCAGGGGGAGATGACTTGGTAGGGAGTATACACCAGCTTATCTCCAAAATTTGGTCGGAAGAAAGTATGCCCGATGAATGGAACCAAAACATATATTTAAATAAAAGTAGTTTTTCATTCGTTTTTGCGATTGCAGAAATCGGTTAGTCAGAAGTCTATGAAAACAACCGTAATTACACAAAAAAGGGACGATAAATTTATAACTTGAGTTCAAATGGTCGGATTTTCGAGGTTAGAGTTTTTGATTAAAGATTAAATGCAATGAAACACAAGGGCGTGCACAATAAGGGGTAAGGGGCCAAAATACCTATTATTAATGAAGAACCGGTCACTGACTCACTCATTCATTCATCTGACTCATAATTGCACAGGTTATACTGTAAATGATAAAAAAATATAAGAAAAAATAATTAATAAAAATATGTATATAATAAATTTAGACGGAATTTTTTGAAATTCAGATTTTTAGTATGGTAAAATGGGGGTTTTCTGATAAAAGGTCGAATGCAATGCAACACAAGGGCGTGCACAAAGAGGGGTAGAGGGCCAAAGTATTATAAATGAAAGAACCGGTCACTGACTCACTCATTCATTCATCTGACATATCTATTGAATAGAGAATTTTATGTAAAATGGGGTTTTTCTGATTAATGGTCGAAAAACTATTTTCTAAACGGGAGAGAATACAGTCTTCATATTAATTTTAATCGATAGATCTTTTAAATACAAGAAAGTGGTTAGTTCAAACAAAATTCTATAAAATCTACGAAGCGAGTTATAAAAAGTTAAAAGTTGAATTTTGAAAAATATACGTTTGACAAATAATTCGACATAAATCGGGGTTTTGAGTAAGAGACATAGATTTTATACTATTAAAAAGGTAATGAAAAGAAAAATTATCCACGTTTCAGGAATTTTTAATCGGATTTTTTATACCTACTTTTTGATTTTTGAAAACCACACATTTTTTTCACCCAATTTATGGTGGTTTTTTATTTTTCATTTTTTTTTACTCTAAAAATTTCAAATTTTTTCAATACCCCGAACTCGAGGTATTAACAAAATTAATGATTTCTTTTTATGCCCTCACAACTTTTGTCAGCACCTTCGAAAGCTAACGTTAAAATTGATATCCGAATGATAATCATTCTTCATGCTACATAACCCTCACAATAGATTAAAAAGTTTCGATCAAAACATTTCACAAAAATCTTGAAAAATGGGAATTTTTTCCTTGTCCAATGCCGGTCTTCAGTGGAGAATACATCGTTTTGGGTGAAATGTGAAAAAGTGCCGATTTGATTTTACTCTTTAGCTTCTAACTTTCGTTCTAATTATCGGATTTTATTTTTGATTACATACCTATTTAGAAAGATGAAACGTCCGGTATATGCGGAGTTTTTTATTTTCAAAATTTCCAAAATTTTCATTTCATACTAAAATCCAAATTTCATTTTTAGCGAACATAAGTTTTTCGAGGGAGAATGAGAGAATAGGTACAAAAAACAAACCATGTGCCGTGGGCAAACCGCGGTGATATTTTTGTGTATAGTAACACTCCGACTCCACAGGAAATGATTCATCTCAGAATGTTCATCGTGACATGAAATGTCTTGTGGAGTCACGATATTTAATCTTATGATATGATGTCAGCGATCTATCTCTGATATGGAATTTGACAGATGGTTGTTTTTTGTTGCTTTTTGTCTAGAAATGTCATTTTTTGACTCATTATTTTATGTCTTTTCATGTGAGTGGTGTTCGCCGTATTAACGAGTGAATTTTTGTTTCATTTTTGTGAATACCTAATTTTGTTTGATTTGCGTTTGTTTTTAATTATTATTTTCGTGGTTTTTGAAAGTTTTATTTGTTTTTGATATTCTTGAAAATGTCGCAGAAATTATTATTATTGTCAAGGAATCTGCTAAAAGTTGAACTTCAATTCCTTTCACCCCCCTCAAAAATCTAAGCTCCGGTCAAAATTTAGGGTACTTTTTGGAAAATTATTAAGACATAATAATATGCTCGCTACCAAAATTCAGCTTTGTCGGAATTTTTTCGAAGTGAAAGTATAATTTCCCGGGCTAGAATATAACAACCGAAGAGTTCTACATTTATCCGCAAAAAAGTCAACCATCAAACTCCCATGCAGTCGAAGTACGAAATGAAATATCATGACATGATTTGCCTAGCGGAGATATACATAAATAGGGTATATGGTAGAGAAGATGGAAAAATGAAACTTTTCATTGATAAATTTCTAATTTGTTTCTAAAGCGGTTACTAACACAATTCACAGTCGTTCGTTCGTTAGGGGGTAATGGGAGGTAGGTACATAATATATAAATAGTCTGATTTTCAAAGTTGTCTTAAAATTACACTATAGGCAGGCAGGTAGGTACATAAAATATAGGTACATTACATTTTTATTCAAACAAAACCATAATTTAAGCAAAATCATTGTCAATGTTCATTGTACGCGTATAGGCTTATTTTAATCAATGTTATCTGACAATTTTTATTTTTTTTTAATGTTTTACTAAAGAAGACCCGGGCAACGCCGGGTTTTATCGGCTAGTAAGTTATACTTACATATCTATCAAAAAAGAAGAATAAAAATGTCTATTACTTGATTTGAACAATCAAAAAAATAGAACACATGTTAAATGTAGGTATGCAATCTGGAGCTTAAAAGCTTGGTTAGAAAAAAATACGTATGCGGATGCCCATGACGCCACAACGACGAGCGGATGCCGTAAAACGATTTAACGTCGCGAAGCTCAATTCGAAGAGATAGCTTGGACTTTTGCAGACCACCTAACTTTTAAACTCTCACCAAGCCCCCCACAAGCATCATCTGTAGAGGACGAGTGGAAACACTGCCAAAATGCCGTCAGAAATGCCGCTACTGATGTGCTGGGTTTCACTAGGCCACCACAACGAAACCCCTGGTTCGATGAGAAATGCAGGCTGGCGCATACAGCAAAGAATAAGGCCTACCAAGCAATGCTGCAGACTAGAACCAGAGCTGCTAAGAGAGCAGCCCGCGAGATCTACGGGCAAAAACGAAGGCAGGAACGCCGACTTCTCAGGAGAAAAAAGAGAGAGCATGCGGTCGAGGCTATATTGAAGACGGTAGTGGCAAGGGCGATGTTCGAAAGTTCTACCGAAAGGTGGAGCAAGATGAGAGTGGGAAAATGGTGGTAGACACACAGTCGGTACTGAGGATCTGGAAACAACATTTTTCTAGACTGCTAAACGGCGAAATGGCCAAAATTCCGCTGTAAGACAGAACACTATCCATTCAACCTGGACGATGATGGTCAAAATTTCCGTCCACCTGACCTAAATGAAGTGCGGTTAGCGATAGGCAAGCTTAAAACGTACAAGGCTGCTGGTGCGGTTGGCCTGCCAGCCGAGCTATTCAAAGCAGGGGGAGATGACTTGGTAGGGAGTATACACCAGCTTATCTCCAAAATTTGGTCGGAAGAAAGTATGCCCGATGAATGGATCCTCGGTATATTGTGCCCTATTAACAAGAAAGGTGATGCTCTGACCTGTTCCAACTACAGAGGTAGAAGTCTTCTCAACGTCGCATACAAAATCCTGTCATCTGTACTATCTGTACTGTGTGATCGCTTAAAGCCGTTTGTCAACGATCTGATCGGCCCCTATCAGTGTGGTTTTAGGCCCGGAAAATAATCCGTCGATCAAATGTTCACACTCCGACAGATTTTAGAAAAAACCTAGGAGTTTCTAATCGATATAGGTACACCACCTCTTTCAAAGTCGCATATGATAGCGTAGACAGAGACGAGCTATACAGAGCCATGTCGCATCTCGGCATCCCTGCTAAACTCGTCCGCTTGTGCAGGATGACGATGGAGAAGTCTCGCTGTTCCATCTCGCTGACGATGGAGAAATCTCGCTGCTCCGCATAAATTGTAAACTTGAAATGAAATAATAAATGTTAATATAAAAAAAAATAAAAAAAATCGTATGGGAGGGGAGTCTATTTCCCTCCGTTTAAGTGGGAGGGGCAATTTTCTAAAAAAATTACTAGAAGTAGAAAAGAGATCATTAAAAAGGAACGACAACACTTAATATGTCACGGTATATTTTTTTTAAAGCTGGAAGTCCGTTCCTTATTGGTTTTAATTCAAATTAGTTTAAAGAATATTATATTTTCCTATCCAATCGTAATTTAGTGTTATATGTAAGAGAATATTAGAAAGAGATTTTTTAACAGTTTTGCTCTTAACTTTGTTAAGATTGTTGAAAGTGCACTAAACGTGCACTCGACAAATACTTGGGTAGCAGGAACTGTAAGAGCAGCTTCATACAGCCTGTTTTAATATATGTACATGGAAAAACCAAAATGTCTGTTTCTGAAAACCAATTTTTTTTTATAATGAAGTTATTTTTTACATATAAGTGCAATCTACTGAAGTACTCATACTCATGCATAAAAATTGCGCCTGGGGTATTTTCCAATTTCGTTAAAAAAGGAAACCAATACATGAATTGTGTTTCCAATAATCCAAATCTATTATGCTCACCATTGCTCAAGAGTCAAGAGTTGTTCAAATTTGCTCATGCTAACGAGCACAGAGTACCTATATTATCTAGAGAACCGACTTATGCCCAAAACAGATGTGCAGCTTTTTCCAATGCAGCGAAAATAAATTTACACAGGTTCTTATGAAGGCTGACATATTTCAGGCTCTGCATGCAGCCTTTGATGCATGATATCTCTATTTCTAATTTCGCTGCATGGGGAAAAAGCTGCACATCTGTTTTCGGCTTTAAGGTGGCTGTTCTCTTTCACCCTACAAGCTCTACTGAAAGGATTTGCCCATTAGATTTTGTATGGGCTAGTTGTCCCGTGCATTTTAAATGGAACCGTAACCACAATATGTATACAGTTTGCCCTATATTTTGAGCATGTATTAGTGGTCCCGTGCATTTGATATGTAAAATAAGAGAGTTTTCTCTTACTCGACTCAAATAAAATTTGAGGGGTACGAGTCGGTTCTCTAGATAATATATGTACTCTATGCTAACGAGTGAGTCTTAGGCCAGGCGCGCACATGCAACTAAACAGTTTGGTTTCGATTTTGAGCACAATGGGCTTATATGGGAGTGCGCGCCGGTTTATGTGCGCGGACTCTCATATAATCCTATAGAACTCAAAATTGAAACCAAACTGTTTAGTTGCATGTGCGCGCCTGGCCTTATAGTCCAGTAACCTTGTAGTCTCATAGAAGGGCGTGTTTGCGTTAGATCTGATAGTTCTGATTTTTTGCTGAGTCGTTTATGATATTGGCCTCATGAAAAACCCAAGTTTTCGAACTCGAGCGCCAAACGCATAATGGTCAAAAATCAAAAAAACCGCGATTTGTTCAGTTATTGGCAATTTTAACCCCATAGGAGTTTTTCTACATAACTTTGCTCTACGATTTCAAAGTAATTAAATTTTCTTCAATTTGAGCCCCGAACCATTTGTGTACATCCAAAACAGATTCGAAAATACAGATATTCAAAATTTAGCAATTATAAATTTAAAACAACAAGTAGTATAATTTTTAGTATAATAAAAAAAAGATGGTTCTTGGCACAAGATGCATACAAATACTAGAGCAAGAGCGTATAAGTTGGGTCAAAAGAAGAAAAAATCCTCTGGAGGGGGTAGTCTTTATCCCCCCGTTTAAAAAATTGACCTGAAATAGAAAACGACTCATAAAAGTCCACTGAAATTTTTAAGAATAAATTACTATACCTTTTGTCAAAGCCAGGAGTCCATTCTTATTTTTTTTTTTTTAAATAAAGTCAACAGTTTTTGAACAATTCCATTTCAAACTCAAAAATTAGGAAAAAAACATAGTTTTTTGGGTTTAACTATATTTTTTTTAGTTAACGTTGATAAGTACTATTTTTGTTTTAAATATTCAATGCCCTTCTTAATTTTGAGTCAAACACTGACTTCTTGTTTTGGAAATAACCAAAAATAACGAAATCTACTTCACTTATAATATACCTACACTCTTTAAAATTCCAAGCATTTTTAACCACAAGAGCAAGTTTGTGCAATCAAATCGTGTATTTTATTTTAATCCTAAGTTCATACTTCTAATTCCATTGGGTTAATTCTACAATTCTACTTTATTTTAATACAGACATACATACCAAGTTAAAATTCTCTATAAGTAGTTTTTTAAATATTTTGATAAAGAAAACGAAATTATTCTTGTTATAAATTTTTTTTTGTGCCTAATGTTGAAAGAAAAAGTTCAACATCAAAAATACTTATTAAATTTGAGATTGTTCATTACTCAACAAAAAATTTTAGGAAAAGTCATGTAAAGCGCTCCAGTCCTCGCCTGCCTTATGCGTTTTTTTTTTTCTTAAGCGCTTAATACACGATACGATTATCGTACCGATTATCGTAGTCGCATGTGATGGTTGTATCGTGTGTGTACTCGAAGGTATCCGCTGTACCGAAATCCACGGTCGAATGCTATGGAACGAAGTTGCTACCGATATCGGATGAACTCAAATCGGTACGATGTGTTGTATCGTGTATTAAGCGCTTTAAAATGTTCCTGTTAAAAATACCAGTACTTTTAAGATGTCATTTTAAGGCTGAAAGATATTGGTTTTATAAAAATATTTCCATGTATATAGTAAATACCAAAATAATATCAAACACAGTGCCTGTTTTGGGATTTTTCATTTTCGAAAAATCGCATTATTTAAACTATAATATCAATGTGTTTGGTCAAGATAAAAATATGAAACTCTCATCTACCATCAACTTCAAATCTGAAAAGCTAATTTTGTTTTTTTTTCATCAGAAGTGTATGTACAGGACGGTTGAAAGGAATTTTTTGTGCATTAATTTAAATAAAACAAAGCTGAGAAATAGACTTATGCAAGACTCTTTCACGCAAATACGCTTTTCAAAAGTAAAATTTTTTATGATCTGGAACAGGGCGATCTCGATTAAAAATGTACATATACATACATAAGTATATATTTTGTATTTCATAAGTATCTTTGTAATTTAAATGACTAAATTAACTTATATTCCTTAATAAGATGTTTATTGTGATTTTTAATAAAGGAGTGTTTTGCTATTTAAAAGATTATTGTCTGTTTAGTTAAAAAAATTAGGTGAGGTTTATTGAAAAAGGCATCTTTTTTTTCTCAAGTGAGGCATTATTTTGCCCAAAGTGCTTGGTGATTTGTTTTGTTTATCTAGCAAAACAAAGTCATTTTCAATGTCCCCATGGTTATTCTATGAGTAAAATCTGTAAATTTTTAAGTCTTAACTAAATTTTATTTTTGGTAAGGCCCAATGTGTTTGGTCAAGATGTAATTTGTAACTATCGTTAGCATTTAACGAATTGAAATAAATAATAATAAGATAAACATATGAAACTCTCATCTACTGTCAACTTCAAATCCTGAAAAGCTAGTTTTGTTATTTTTATCAGAAGTGTATGTACAGGAGTTATTATTAGTAAACATAAACAATGAATGAAAAGCACTCTCTCAAGGATATTTTGGCAATTCATCTCGGTTATAGATACATAAACTGTATGAAATATGACTTTCAAATTATGCTTATACAAATATGGAACATCAGAGTAAAACTCATACAAGTCGTTTTTGCTTCATTGCATCGTAATTGACATTATAAGTTAAATCCAATTACACAACCAAGTAACGATAGAATTATACACCCTCAGATATTTATTTGGATTTATATTTATGAGAATATAATGGGAAAGAGAGGATAATTTCATGTACTGTTAATGAAGACCATTTGATTGTGTCGAATTCTATGACAACAATCGTTTCGTTATCTGGAGTTTCTAAGTTAAGTGTAAATGTATTTTATTTGGGATATGATTCTAGCATAGGAATATGTACATGTACATATCTCTTTCTAATGTGAACGTAATTTACTGATAGGATTGGAGAAAAAACTCTTGCTCCATAAAAAAAACACCACCTAGGTATTTTTTACTTATTGATATTATCAATAAGTTTGGATGCCAATAAAATTAGATAAATAAAATTCTCTATTTTTTTTCAGATTTTTTATGTTCATCCCCTAAGGCAGTTTGCATAAAATGCGATACAAGCTAGGGCAAGAAAAATAGCTTTGGTAGGGAGTCTATTTCCACTAGTTTTCTAATAAAAACGATTTTAAGTACATAAATCCATTTCGGTTAAAAAAAAATTAACACCACAATACCAAAAAGAATGTCTTTCCAAAAAAAAGATGAGGTTTTTTAATGGAATTTAGAATGAAATGTCTGTTGTTCCTGCATGAGCCCAGAATACCTTCATTCTAAGAAATAACTCACAGTCTGTATGAAATTCCACAGTTAACTGAATTTCGTATGGATTCTGGAAGGCATTTGATGAAATAGCTGTACAAACACACCACGTTTACTGATGTGTTATTTCCCTTGGTTAAGTTTTCATTTTCTTTTTCAATACGAGAATGTACCAGCATTTCGTTACGGGGATTAACAGGGGAGGGGTTTCAGTTCATACCCTCTCAAGAAAAATAAATCGAATAGGTATCCGTTTTTATTTTAAAGTGCTATTCTGTATTAGTTTTAACAATTCAATTATAAATTTCAATTCTAAAAAGGAATATAACATAATTGGTGTCATTGTTGTGGCAAGAATAATTTCAAATGTGAAGTCGGAAAAAAGCTGCAAACAAACTATTAGTAGAAGGACCCGCCATAGGATGACCTACTTTTATCAAGGTACCAGGTAAGAAGCATACAGCGAAACAAAATCTCTCTGTCACTTTTCGATACTATCAAAATTTTCCCATAGGTACGCGATATAGGTACGCGATGAACTTTTAAAAATATCAATGGTTAAAAATAAGGTAACTCTGAGTTCTGCACAACATTTTTGGAAACAATATAATACCTGTACTCGTAATAAAGGAAACTGTTTCTGTTCAACAGCTGAAACTGTTTTTATTGAAAATTCCAATAGTAAAAAATGAAAAAATAAAAAAAACACCAAAAATTGATGAAAAAATATATATTACCTATTCAGAAATTCACTTGTCCAAAAAATAATCACGAATCAAAAATCTGGAAAACATGCGTTATTTTTTTTCTAATGTGCTTTTCAAAATTGTAAAATTTAATTCCAGAAACATCAACCTGATTTATGATAAATTCTTTTTGTTAATATCCATGACTTTTCGAAGTTATAATTTATTTATCGATAAAAAGACTCTTTATCATTTTAGTAGATCTCCGGTCCCAACCTTTAATAAATAAATAAATTTGGTAGCACAAGGGCTCATGAAGAACCAGGGTCTAGTAACTCACAACTCTCAACTCAACCATTTCTGTGCGCGTGTCTGCAGGAATGGAGGGAACCTACTGTTTATTGACGAATTCGAACGGTTAAGGTGAGAGAGGCACTTTTCTATGACAAGAGATACGCTTGGAGAATTTGTTACTTCCTCGCAAGAGGCAGTGAAAAAACTTAAGGTGGAAATGGCTGGTATTGAACCCAGACCTTTGGCATGACAGTCCAACGCGCTAACTATTACGCCACGGGCTACTAGGGCCCTAACCTTTGCTTATCCTAATTTTATCTAATAAGACTCTGAATTACAAAAATGTCCATTATAATTTTTTTTTACATTAAATTATTTATATCTTTAAAACCAGTTGGGGTAAAACTTCTGCCTGAGTCAAAATTCTGCTTTTCAAAATTCTACTTTCAAAATTCTGCTTTTCAAAATTTTATTTTTCAAAATTCTGCGCGCTTTTTTTAATTTTTGAAACTTTTATTATTTGCAGGATTTTGTAAAATAAGTGTTTTTTTATATTTGAGTTATGTTTTAAAATTTTAAAAATAAACATTAGATATGTATTCGTCAATAGAAATTATACTAGTTTTTTATAATTTTATACATAATTTATTCTGTTTTTATAAATATTTTCATCTCATGAAAATTATATTATAGACGATATTTTCAACAGGGATAAACCCTTCCAAAAAACTATGGGATAAACCCTTCTATTTACCCTTCCATAACTTTGGAAAGAGTACAGTAATTAAATAAGAGATAAGGAACTTTTTTAAAGAACATTCAATTTTCCTTAAAAATATATCTCAATCATTTCCGAACGATAATCGGTTTTAAAGTTATAAAAATAGAAGCAAACAAAAGAAAACTTGCAACAGAATTTGTATGGAAAAAAGAAACTAGCGATAAGCGACCTCTAAATTTTAATCTAAACGGCTGAAATTTTACCAGGCCTAATATTTCACTAAACTCTATAACTAGAAAACTTGTGGCATTTAAAATCGGAAACATTTTAATTTTTTGAATCAGTCTAATGTATATGTCGATTAAAAGTGTTAGTTGCTCGGTCGAGTCATGTGATTAGGTTTTTAAAATCTCAATAAGAAAATTATTTTTAGTCAAAGCTGAAGCAGAAACAGAATTTTGAAAAGCAAAATCAGAATTTTGAAAAGTAGAATTCCGAAAGCAGAATTGTGACCCGCTTCCCTTTAAAACATAATATATGGGTTGGGTCAGATAATTCAATAAAGACAAAAATTGATTTTAAAAGCATATGGCAACCCTATTCCTTGACCACTTTACGCTAGGCAACCCTTGTGAAAAGTGTTCGTTTTAGACATCACCTTGAAAACTGTATACATTTTATCTGGTACATTTTGTATGTATATTAATGATTCAACTGTCAACCGTCCCAGTAGGAAATTTCCAAAAATTCACCGAGGAATCCTCAGCTTTTCATCAAGGAATGAAAGCTGAACCCCAGGAATTATGGTGTTCAACAGTGAAATCACTAGGTAGGTGTAACTTGGTTTTTCATAAATATGTTATGTTTGCTGAAAAATAGCATGGATATGAAGTATTGAAATCACTAGGACAGAAGGAGTCACTCATTCACTTGGTCATTCTACTTTGCTGAAAAATGTCATGAACTTTCACTTATGAAATCATTTTCTATGTGTAACTCATTCATAAATGAGTTATATTTGATGAATTATTTAGTGAATGCTTCAAGCGTATAAATACGAGCTTCTTATTTCAATAAAAGCAAATAAAACAACTGTCCTTTTTGGCGTTTGTGCCATAAAAGTTTATATTAGGTATGTATTTATGTCAAGTTCTTGCAACCTCCGTAGAAATTATATATGTCAATTCGACCGCTGCGCTGCGTTGAGCATACAATCTTCTCTTAAATATATCATTTTGAAAAAAGGAAAGTAAAAACAGCAACCAGATAAATTGATAAATGGGCAAAATTACATATGCAATTCATACAAAATTACCTTCCTCGTTTTTGTTTCGCGAAAGAACTGATTTGTTTAAAACAGTAAATAACTTCACAAAAATTAATAAAATGAACCCATCCCGTTTGGACAACGAACTTAAACTGAAACTAGATGACGATTCTGGCATAAAACGTGTTGTTTATTTTTACGAAATTTTATTTAAAATAAGTTCTTGTCAAGTTGCGATGCGGATTAAGAAATATTTTTTTAAAACATGTTTGGAATGTTGTCTATTGTTATTGAGAGAAGTAAGGATTTTCTTAAATTAAATTCATTTCGGGAGAGGCTTCAGCCCCAAAAGCCCCCCTCTGGATACGTGCCTGCATATAACCTGTCGATGTGACTTATTTTTAGTGGTTAACCTAACCATGAAGATAAGGTTCGCAGTCTTCTTTTATATCATTTTTATTGGTTTTTACAGACAAAAGGACACTTGTTAATGTGTTTTTAATGATTTTCATTTAATATTTCGTATGGTATTAATTATGATTAAACAGTTTGTTAACTTTTCTTGACTGTTTGGCCGTCAGTGCGGATCAGAGTCAGAACAGCGATATAAAAATAATCCCTTTTTACCTTGAGTTTGGTTATTTGTCTTGTATCCGTTGTCTTTTTTCTTTACACTACCATGTACAAAGCAAAATATTCATCTACCCGCCAAAGTAAAAACTTAATTTCAGGATCATAAAATATGATTCCGATAGAGAAGAGGATCTCGTGTTCTTGAATGTTTTTCGATGGCCTTGGTTCAATTCTAATAAAAAACGGCTTTAATTGAAATATTCTCATTACTTAAAATTTAGTTATATTATATTTTTTTTGATATAATTATTTTGTTTTTGTGCAATAAAAGGTTCATTAAGAACACAACATTGTGTTACTTCAAGATTTTTTTTTTAATTTTGATTACGAGATTTTCACCTTTAGCGATCTTGGGTTTTCTGGATTTTGATTTTTCGGGTTATGGGTTTTCAGGATTTTGTGTTTCGGGATTCTGGGTTTTCTGGATTATCAGTTCTGCTTGGTTATACAAACGTTCTACATCGAGTTTAAAGATGTATGATGGGTTTTATTTGAAATTGGGTTAAGTCCTTGAAAAAAAAATGTATAAATATCTAGTAATTGTATCCTAATGGCTTTTCTCCCCTTCGAACATTAACTCAAATATGTCATGAGCTCCCAGACTAGGTTTTAGAATAAAAATATTACAATAAAGAAAATATTTATTGTTTTTCTTCATTTAAAAAACGAGGTATCTATCGTTAAATTTATTGTTTTTATGTTGACTTGATTTTATGAAATAATATAAAGAAGACTAATTTCACTTTCACACTGACTTGCATTTGTCATTTATAAATAATGTGAAATATATAGACGAACCCAAAAACTTACTAACAGAACACACAAATTTTTATTACAAAAAGCCTATGTCATGTCAATTTCTTTGCTATCAAACAATCTGTTTAAGTCGTTTGTCCTTGAATCAATTATTATTATTTAAATCTATTTATTTTTATACTCGGATATCTATGTATCTAGAGGGTACATTTAAAAAATCAAATACTTAGTGATCCTTTTTTACATAATTCCATATTTACATAAAAAAATAAATTACAAAAATTGGTGCTGTACACATTAGTTCGCTTGTTGAAAAGATTTTTCGTTTGTCCCGGGGCTGTCTTTTTCCTTATTATCATATTAGCAATGTATTCCGAGGCACAGCGGCATCATTACCATCAATCTAGGGAAACCGGATGGTAAGGTTGAGTCCTCCCCATTATTCTTTTATCCTTGTGCTAAAAATTGTTCTTGAATGTGACTGACATGAAAAAGGGTAGGTATGTTAATTTTGTTTGAAGACATTATGGAATATAAGTGGAAAATGGTACTTTTCTTACACTTACCTTAATTTGTTTTTGTGTTTTTTTTTTGTATGGAAGATACTGTGATTTCCTGTTATCTATACGTGAGCCCTTTAATATGCGGAGCACATCAGAAAGACATATTTGTGTGTTGCGTGAAGGTAATTGAAAAATAATGATTTTTTACGTTTTCCCATTATGAATATTTAGAGAGTGTGTGTCAAATTTATTTGCAAACGAGTTCTACAATTCATTTATTTTAACATTGAAAATGTTTATAGGATCGTTTTGACAGAGTTGTGGTGTTACTAAAATGATTAAATGAAATAAATTCAATAAATCGGAAATGAACTCCAGCGTATAGGGCATCACAACGAAATTTTTGGTTGGTGTTACTAAAGAAATGACCGAAATGATTGAAATGAACACATGAACGTAGAATATGAAAAATGAATTCCAGCGTATAGGAGGACAACTATCAAATTTTTGGTTGGTTACTAAAACATTACTAGAATGATGAAAATAAACAAACGAACACAAGCGATGAATTACAGCAGGAGTTGGCAATAGGCATACGGGGAAAGAACGAAGAAAAGTCGTCGTCAACAGACAAGCTTCAGTGGAAGAATATTCAATGAAGAATATTCAAAAAGAGAAAAAAACAACAAAAGTGTATGTATCTATAGGTACTCTGCCAGATTTTTGTATGTAGTGTAGGTATATATATCAACATAATTATGGAGGTAGGTAGGTTGTGATTTTTTGAAATTGAAAATGATAGGTATTTATTTTTATTCCATGCAGAATACAATTCGGTCCTTTAAAAAAGGCCAGTGATGCAGTTGAGTGTGAAAGCCGGAGTTCAGCTTGCTTGAAATCGATTTAGATATTTAATATGTAGGACAACCAAAAATATGCTACAGCATATTTTTTTTAGTAACACTATTAAGACGAGACTAGATTAGAAATCCGTTTTATAAGTAAATGCATATTTTTTTATATTTACGATTTACGTACATATTTTGGCATGACAATTTTTTTTAGGTATATTTTTCATAAAAAAAACATAGTTTGTTCAGTTATTATTATTATTTATTGTATTATTCATACTATAATGTCAGTTTATTAGACTTGACCATTCTTTATTGCGTCAATTTCATTGAATTTTTGAAAAACAAATAACTACAACTTAAAGGCGCTACCACCAATCGTTTAGGAATTAATTTTAGGTATTTTAATTTGTTTTATTTTTGTTTGGCTGGGGATATAGCTATTTCAGGGGGTGCCAAGTCCTATCATCAGTCTCCTTTTAGTGATGCTGAGCTTTAATCCAAGTTTATTGTGAATTTCTACATGCACACCATGAGGTTTGAACCCATTGCCCAGTCTTCGAAATTGTATGCACTACGCATTCCACTAGGTAGTTATGACCACTGACGTCACTGGTCGAGATGTGCTGTTAATGCATTTGGAGCATCAGCATTTCTATAATTTGTTCAGTATCTTCTAATGTTTATAAAATAAATAATAAAGCTCTATAGGGCAGCATTACCAGCATTATAGCATAGCCAAAAAATTAAAACCTAACTTCAGGTTATGTCGAAAAAATTCGCATTACGGAAATTTGGGTTGGATTTTTTTTTTTTTTTTTTTTTTTTTTTGAGAAAATTAACCTTTTTTGAGTTGGTTAAATCGACTCGAACGATTTTATTTCAATTTTGTAATCTAGTGCTTCTAAATAAATTAAATTTAATTCGAAATAAAATTTTGAAGTTTCTGCGTATACAGATTCACCCCACTATCGTCAAAAATTAATCTTCGGATAAAATTTAACGCGATTTTAACCCAATTCGCACACGGCCTAAACAATAATATGTATAGATAGGTTTTAAAAATTTAGAAAATATTGACTCGAAATAAAAAAAAAAAAAACATGTTCCCAGTAATTCTGACTTTTTAACATTTCTTTCGTTGAAAGGTACCAAAATTTTTGTTAGCCACGAGAACAAACTTGTGGGGCTCACTCGTGTAAATTTTGTTTTTTTAATTTTTGATGCAATTAATGTCTTAAATAAATCCATGTGAATGAATTTAAACGATTCACCATCTTAAAAAACATGCATGTACTTGTACCTATTTCAAATAGGTTGTAATTGCTTTTAGCGATAAAGCAAAATTTGTTCGACAATCTTGCTTGTACACTACCTATTTTTTTTTTTTTTAGATTTATGTCGTCCTTTTTAGTGCAGTTTTTAAACATACAGGTATACAAACCTACTTAGAATATATTTTTACAAGCAAAATTAAGCATACTAGTATCGTCCTGTGGCCGAAACTCGGCTAACAAAAACTGAAACACTCTAGGAAGGAGATAAAAAATTTTAAATTTGGTTTAAAATATTGAAGGAAAAACAACATATTTTTTTTTTTAATATGCAGTGTTCGACAGTTAAAAAACAAAAATGACCCACAGTGTGTAAATGCGTGTCTCAAGTAGATTCTGCACATCTCCGCAATTGTGGCTTTTCAACCATATAAAATTTTAACTTTTAAGATTTTTTCGGAACTTACCGCGTTAAATATAATAATATAAATGGTATCACAAAATTTATTTTAGCCTATTTATTAAGCAATATTTTTAGGGCATATAATCATTTTTTTTGGAGCATAATATAATAATTTATTAAGGGCATATATGTATGTAATTGATTTTTAAGGGCATAATTATAAGCACTTAAAACTGTTTTTAGGGCATATTTGTGTTTGCACTAATAGGTACATATATATGAGTTTTGATATCAGATCTTAAAAAAACGATTTTTTTGGTTGAACAGGAAAGTTGATATGGGTTAGTTAAAGAAAATTAACAAGATTTATTTTTTGCGAAATGGAAAGTTACATTAAATACCTAATGTGTATAAAGGTACCTAGAAACTTCAGAACCTATAATGGTGTCTGAAACAGCTTATTACGTTTTAATTAATTTAAATTGAAAAGATTAGTCAGGTGTCATTTTCAATGTCCCCATGGTTACTCTATGAGTGAAATCTGTAAATTTTTTGTATTGTCGGCAGTGTAGCACTTAATCGCTAGGATTTAAGTCTGTTATCTTTATATTAGTTACGGGATCTTAGCACATCATTTTTAGAATTAGCCAAAAAACAGAATTAGGGATATCTACCCTGAAAAGTCATATAAAATAGTAATAACCTTAACTTAACCTACTGTATATTATTTTAAATATACTGTTTCACATTATTCTATTAAATAGCTTATGAAAATATTGTTTAAGAAAATTATTGAAAAATTATTATTATCAAATCAAACAGCAACATAGATTGTTCTTTTTAAATAAAATTATTATTCATTATTTTAAATATTGTTTGGATTTTCCTTGGACTTTATAATATCAGAAGTGGGATACGGATTTAAAAGCCAATTTAAAGAAAAAACAACAATTTTAATGGCCTATATTCAGCGTCAAGTTTTAATTGAAGCCTTGACTGCAGCCAATGTGCTGTTTGAGAAAACGGCAACTGTTGCGGAATTGAGGTCACTATACGACCAATTATTGGTAAAAGGAATTAATATCGAATCAAATACCGATGCCCGAAATCAAGATGTTAACCAAAACCTAGAAACAAACTTACGTCGAAATGAAAACCGCTGTCCTAATAATACTATAATTCCAGATGATAATCGACGCCCAGAAGATTCCTTATGTCCAGAAGCAAACCGATGCCATAGAAATCACTTACTTCCAGAAGATGAAGATTTACAGAGAACACCTGAAGTTCAAGATCTTGATGAAGAGATGATCCGCGTAAATAAAGAAATAGAATTGTTGCATAAACGAAAGGAGCTACAAGCGTTAAAAGATGAGTTGGGTTTAACTGCTACCAAGAAATTCGATTTCTTAGCATTCGAAGCTATGGTTCACCTTTTTAATGGCGATAAAACTTACGATATTCGTAAGTGGTTTGCAGACATTGAAGACGCTTTCCAATTGTTTGGATGCAATGAACGTGACAAATTCGTAAGTGTACGACGAGTATTAAGTGGTACAGCGAAGCTATTCTTACGAACAACTGCTGTTCACACATATGATGATCTTAAGAATGCATTAATAGAAGAATTTGGCCGAGTATATACTATTTCAAAAGTTGAAGTCACGAACTCTGAAGCCAAACGAATCTGTCAGAAGGTACGTAATTGAAATGCAAGAAATTGCTTCACACGTCAACATTCCCGAATCAGACATAATAGAATGTATTATTGAGGGCTTAAACGACCGTAGCAGTAACGTTGCTATTTTGATGAGTGCGACTTCTCTGAGACAATTTAAGCTGCTTTTAGATCGGTATGAGAAGAGACGAATGGGTTCATGTAGCGTGATAAAAACTTCTGTTCCCGCTGTCCAAGGCGCTGTAACTGCTCCTAGCTTAAAACCTTCGGGTTCAGTTATTGTCAATAAATTATCGAGTACCACTCTTGAACGTATTCGATACTTTAATTGCTCACAGTATGGGCATTATCAAAGCCAATGTCTGAAGCCTAAACGCCCACTAAGTTGGTGCTTTTTATGTCATGAAATTGGGTATTTTCATCAAAACTGTCCAAAAAAGAAGTCCTTAACTGCTGGTGTTAGCAAAAGTCATGAAGAAGAAGAAGATTATTCTCCAGATGACAACAGAATTGATGAAGAAGTAGAGAAGATAAAAGCGTTTCGAATGGTAAGTATTGCCTTTCTTGATCAACGAAATAAGTGCACTAAGATTAAGTTTTGTCTTTCTCTTTTTGATACGGGAAGTCCTTGTAGTTTTATACAAAGGTCCTTGGTACCATTCGTTTTCGAAAGGAAGAAGCAAACATTATTCAAAGGGATGGGGAATAAATATTTATCTACGTATGGAACAATGAATTGTAAAGTTAAATTTAGAGAAAAGATAATAACCCATAAATGCATTGTTCTTCCAGATGATGAATCTGTTATACCTTTGCTAATCGGACGTGATGCTTTATATAAATTTAACATTTACTTATGTCATTTTAAAATAATTTATAATATTGATTTATTAATGAAATTAAAAGAAAATGAAATGAAAAAAAAATTAATAAGATTATCCAAAGAAACCCTTAGTGCACTTATGTCTTTTGATTTGTTGAAAAATCCAAACCAAGTAGATAGTAGTAGTGAAGCCCCTTTAGACTATATATTTAGAAGTAGTGTTGTCAAAGAGGAAAATAAAATCAAAAAATGTAAAGTTCCGACGGAAGAAGTTCAGCCTATTTTTGATATATCGAAATTGGAATTAATTAAACCTAAAGATGAAAAGGAGGTAAATGACTTTGTTGATTTAGAACAATTGGTAATAGCAGTCGGAACTGACGATATACACAATTTTGAAGTAAATATAAATGAGTTTTTGGATCCAGCTCATTCAAATGCTATTAGGACTGCTCTTGACGAACATTTTTCGAAATTCAAAGAAGAGACAAATGTGACAGATTATTGCATGAAGATTAATTTGACAAAAGATGTACCAATATATTGTCGACCTCGAAGAATTTCTTATTATGAACGTATTCAAGTTCAGAAAAAAAATTGACATACATCTCGAAAAGGGTGTAATAAGAGAAAGTAACTCACCTTACGCATCAGCCCTTGTTTTAGTACGAAAGAAAAACGGGGAAATTCGAATGTGCGTTGATTATCGTGGTTTAAATAAACACACAGTTAGAGATAATTTTCCTTTGCCATTGATAGAAGATTGTTTAGAATATTTTGCAAATAAAAACATATTTACAACCTTAGACTTAAAAGATGGTTTCCACCATATTAAAATTTCTGAAGAATCAATAAAGTTTACAGCGTTTGTCCTACCCTTCGGGTTGTAATAACCTTAACTTAACCTACTGTATATTATTTTAAATATACTGTTTCACATTATTCTATTAAATAGCTTATGAAAATATTGTTTAAGAAAATTATTAAAAAATTATTATTATCAAATCAAACAGCAACATAGATTGTTCTTTTTAAGTAAAATTATTATTCATTATTTTAAATATTGTTTAGATTTTCCTTGGACTTTATATAACTTAACTTTGTTTGGTAGAAGTGTTATCAAAAGGGCACCAAAAATATGCTAGAGCATATTTTTGTCTAGCAATACTATTAAAACGAAACCTTGTTAGAAATCCTTTTTATGAAAAATACCGGTGCAAAATTTTAGGCGATTTAGTATATGATGTTAAAGCTAGGGGCTATAGTTATAGCTTTCATTGACACTCATCATTACAAATTTTTAATTTAAGTTTTGAGGGATTTTAAAAGCAAAATTAGTATTTATTATGATCCCAATATGAAGCTGACGACTGTATTAATATTTATTGCCAAAAAGATGTTCATTTGAGCCCAACCTTTCATATAAATCGACATTAATTATTTCAATGATTGCACTACCTTAGCAATGATCATTGAAAAAATAAAAGACATTTCATGCGAACGGTTTGGCCGAAATGAAATTTTTGTTTGGCAGATATATTTATTAAGTCATATTCTTAATTTTGGCATCAAAACAACCATCGATTTTGCATTCTAAACATATTAAAATTCATCATTAAAATTTTCAATGATGAATTTCAATGATAGCTATAACTGGTGCCTTAGTATGATTCTAGGTCAAAAACAGGATTTTCCAAATTTTAAACGCGTACGAATGATTTTATCTAATTAACATTTTACTAAATTTCGAATCGCCAAATGCCTGTTTTATGTTTTTAGTATCATACTAACTCCATATGTCACTTTCACAATTACAAATGTGAAAGTGGTGTGATCTGTCACTGTTTTAGGCGTGTTCAGCTGGATTTTATTAAGGAAATTGGTTTAGTATGATACTAGTTACAAAATTTTTAAAACTAAGAACATTTGAGTAAAGAGCTTTAGAGTTAGGAAATTGTTAAGTAGGAGGTATCAGTAGGTATCATGTTAATACCTTAACATCAGGCTGTTTAAAATTTTGCGCCACTGTCTTTTAAGCGCCAGTTGTTAGGCGCTATATTTGTTAAGAGTATTTTTGCATATTTCCTTGAAAATGCATATATTTTTGCATATTTAAGTTTAAAGTGCATATTATGCCGTATTTTTGAATATTTTCTAAAAAAATCATAAATTGTTTACTCTTTAATGGAGGTTTTTAACAGTAGCTTTTCTTCCAAATGCTTCAATTAAAAATTATTACTATTATTGATTAAATTAAAAAAAATATTACTTGGCAGTAGTAAGGTAGCTTATATATCAATCTCTGTAAATTGTGCAATATAGGTTTAAGTATAAAAGATGTAATGTTTTCGGCTACAATAAAATATATATATATATAAATTGTTTAATATTTTCTATGTTGATCGGGGCTTTTCTGTTCATAAATTTGAATTTCGCTAGTAGCTAGATAAAAGGTTGTTTTCCAAATTTTAAGTGAAAAGTTTTTTTATTTTTGTACCGTGAGTACCTATACCTATATTTTTACTTGCTCTAAAGGGCAAATGTGTGTTAGATTCCTGTACAAACAAATTCGAGATCTTAATCAAAATTGACACGACGATGATGGAGAAGTCCGAAAAAGTTCTCATCAAAAACGGGTAGCTGCCATACAACGGTTTTGATATTTTCATGAAAATGATAATTTTTAATAAACTTCGTACCAAATTCAAATGAAAGATTTTTTGCGACCTTTAGTCCAATGCGTTTCGCCCAAGCACGACAGTTGGGCTCATCAGTTAGATGCTGTCGTACCCTTCTAAGACGCAATTTTTTGTCGATGAATACCGACTCTTAATAAAATCTACAGCGCATAGGCACTGTAAATTATATTATTTTAGGGGAACATGGTTACATTCTTGCACCTAGAAATATATGTTGTTGTTGTAAGCCCGTGGTCTGGCTAATGTACGAAGAAGAGAATAAACAAAAATAAAACAAAATTATTTTTGTTATTGTTTTAGTGGACTATATTGAATTAAATTCAAATGAAAGATTTTAATTTACAGTGCCTATGCGCTGTAGATTTTATTAAGAGTCGGTATTCATCGACAAAAAATTGCGTCTTAGAAGGGTACGACAGCATCTAACTGATGAGCCCAACTGTCGTGCTTGGGCGAAACGCATTGGACTAAAGGTCGCAAAAAATCTTTCATTTGAATTTAATTCAATATAGTCCACTAAAACAATAACAAAAATAATTTTGTTTTATTTTTGTTTATTCTCTTCTTCGTACATTAGCCAGACCACGGGCTTACAACAACAACATATATTTCTAGGTGCAAGAATGTAACCATGTTCCCCTAGAATAATATAATTTACAGTGCCTATGCGCTGTAGATTTTATTAAGAGTCGGTATTCATCGACAAAAAATTGCGTCTTAGAAGGGTACGACAGCATCTAACTGATGAGCCCAACTGTCGTGCTTGGGCGAAACGCATTGGACTAAAGGTCGCAAAAAATCTTTCATTCGAATTTAATTCAATATAGTCCACTAAAACAATAACAAAAATAATTTTGTTTTATTTTTGTTTATTCTCTTCTTCGTACATTAGCCAGACCACGGGCTTACAACAACAACATATATTTCTAGGTGCAAGAATGTAACCATGTTCCCCTAGAATAATATAATTTACAGTGCCTATGCGCTGTAGATTTTATTAAGAGTCGGTATTCATCGACAAAAAATTGCGTCTTAGAAGGGTACGACAGCATCTAACTGATGAGCCCAACTGTCGTGCTTGGGCGAAACGCATTGGACTAAAGGTCGCAAAAAATCTTTCATTTGAATTTAATTCAATATAGTCCACTAAAACAATAACAAAAATAATTTTGTTTTATTTTTGTTTATTCTCTTCTTAAACTTCGTACCTTTATTGGCCAAAATGTTCCAAAAAAAACCGTTTCAGGTTTAGGCCTAACAATTCGAATTACTTTAATTCGAATTCTCCAGGTTTTTTTTTTTTAGAAAATTACCGTATTTGAGTTAAATCGTCCCGACTGATTTTGTTTAAGTTTGCAATCTAGTGCTTCTAAATATTTCAATCAGTATTACTTTTTTAAATGTCGGAAATATTAGCTTAAAATTAAAAAAAAAATTGTCAGTACTTCTGGCTATTTTAACATTTTTTTTTATCGAAATGTATACCTATAGTACATTGGTAGTGTACATTTTGGGTTTTATTTTTGCTGTTATTATTGTATTAAATATAACTACATAATACTCTAGGTAAAAACATGCATATATTTTAAATGGCTTTTAATGGCCACAAATTGGCGTTTCGTTCTGACAATTTCACTTGAATTGCATGTACAATGTATGTATCTTATTTTGTTGTTACTGTACCTTTCTTAGGTTGGTGTCGTTCTCTTTATTGCATTTTTCAAACATTTTTATACAAGAATATATTATCATTTTCTTAGAGTTATCACTTTTATTGGGCGTAATTGATTTTTAAGGGCATATTATAAGCGCTTAAAACTGTTTTTTTAGGCAACATTTTTGGTTGCCCTAGTTATCAATATTGAAATTTTGTAAAGGTCATAAGAGATTGCTAGCATATCATTTATGAAATATTCAAACAAGTTTAAACAATTTTAAAATCCGGCCGGCCAGTGACATGCCGAATTCTTTTCTTTTTAAATTTTCTTCCATAACACTGACTCTGAAATTAAATTTTATAACTGAGCTTTATAGATCCTAATGCACTCTATGTACATCTACTTTTACACCACAATAAATGTTTATAGATATGCCTCTATAGTTTATGCAGTAAAAAATAATAATCTAAACGTAGAATTATATGGTAAATCTTAAAGATTATATCATAAAATATAAAGTCGTACGACTTCCTGCATATTGTTGCACCACTGCAGTCTTAAAGTCAGGATGTAAACCTATAGATATTCCTAGGGTTGAAACAATACCTCCAAAGAAAAGGAAACAAAGGTAAAGGATCGATATCTACTCGGGTGTGTCGGTTGAAAAGTATCTATACCTACCTAAAAATCAAAATTTAATACTAAAACAACCATTGTTTTTTAAAAAATTTGTTTTAAATTTATGAAGAATAAAAAAAAAATTGTGTCGAGTTAAACCAGAATTAGTTAACTTTTGACATAAATTTATGCACAGTGTTAAGTCAAGAAATCGTTTTCAAAAAAAAAAAAAAAATATGCGAATCATCCTAAAAACTCGGAGAATAAAATATCTAAAGCACCTGTTCAGTAAATCCCGAGTTAAACACCAAATTTGGTGAGTATACTCGGGTTTAACTTTAATCTAGCACTTAAAAAGTAGGCTTAAGACACTATAGCTAGATCGTTCATTCTACAACGTTATTTCGTATTTTGTAAACAGGGATACGAAAGTTTTGCAGGACGTACAAAAACATTTGTCTTTTACTTTCAAAATAAAGTTCGTGCAATTTACAAATGCGTGCTTATAGAATGTATCAGAACCATTCGTGGAGCAAATGAGCAAATGTTTTCGTGGTATCGACAAAATTTTTAGTTTTATGTACCATTCAGTTGTTTAAATAAATAGTTTTTGAAAAAAATAATTTCGAATTCTAAATTTTCGTTTTTTTTTTAATTCCTCAAAAATATAAAAAATTTGAACGTCTAGTTTTCAGACCAACCAACTCTCAAAGATTCTGCTACGATGCAACAATTAAATAGTACAAGAAGAGCATCTGAAAGTAGTCATCGAATCTATAAGTTTTTGGCCTATACAAGAATACAAGATAGTATGGATTTTCAAGGCTAGAATATAGAATAAATTTTACGAACATAGCAAAACAATTTGACTTAAAGCTTTTGTCTTTACATAATTGGAAGTCATTGCTTTAATGTGACGAAGAGTTTATAATTCAAAGTTCAAAAATCTATTAAATTTAAAATGATTCATTTGTGTCACGTGCCCGATAGTAAAACAACCAAAGTTTAGAACTGCATTTGTTCTTGGGTTATTTTAGCTAAGTTTTGAATAATCATTAGAAAACAGCATATTCCACAAAATAATAATTGACTAAGGACTTCTTAAACACAAAAAAGAAAGAAAAAATCAGAATCGTTTTTTCTGAATTTTTGAATAAAAGGTACCGTCACGTGCTCGACAGTTTTGTCACGTGCCCGACATGTACGAAATTAAACGCTAAAAATCGAAGAAACCTGTTAAATGGCGTAAATCGTGTATTTTAGCATGTATTATATATTTCCACAACATTTCAGTATGAAATCGCGAAATGGCTAAAATAGGACCGACTTTCTCGCATAGCGTTTTCGCTACAATTTGGACATTGATTTCGGTTTTTGAGATGTAAATAACTTTTGAAGACAGTACCAATTTGGCATCAAGACCTCAAAATCCTCGGCACTTTGAATAGCAACACTTTGCTTTAAGATATAGTTTTTTGCCTCCCAAGACGTTTTATATTGCCCACAGTACCATCTTTTACTCCTTAGCAATAAATTTTCTAGGCAGTTTTCGAACACTTATCCTCAGTCTTTCTTCTGTTTTCTCTTCCCATTTCGTAATTTTCAACTTGTGACGCTCCCTTATTACCAAACTTTGTCTCCTTTTCCGTATTAGTAATTTCGATTTTTCACTTTCCTTTTTTTAATACCCAGGGTCTTGCATTTTTTTTCCGCGATATTTTTTTCATTTTTTCCGCACTTGTACTCGGTTGAGACGATTTTGAAACAAAACTATACGGCATCAACAGCTTTCTGTTTTTTCAGAAGTCTTCAACAAAAACGTCACGTGCCCGACAAACTTTTAAGCCTTGTGTTTTACAATTAATTTAATGAAAATTACATATATAATAGTTGACCGTGTGCTGTTTACACAGCATAGTTTCAATAAACAACTAACATCAATTTAGTAATAAACATATTAAAACAGTTGAACTGTCACGTGCCCGACATTATGATATGTGGATTTATGAAACGGTAAATTTAGATCTTCATTTGGCTTACTAGCAAAAAAAAAAGTTTTGGAATGATAAAAGGGAAAACAGAAGAAGATATCAGTGCAAAAAATATTGATGGAAAGATGCAAAAACCCAGTTTATCTTTAACAATTCGTCGCCTTAGTGACATAGGAACGTAACTAAATTTTTGACGATTTTGGACTGGGTATGCAACTTTTCTTAAAATATCTACATATGTTGTGTCAAAAAATTGTATCTCTAGGTGATGTAGTTTAAAAGATAGCACACTAAAAACATTTACTTTTAGTATGACACTCATCTCGAAGAATTCAAGGCTCTACAAAAAATGAGGAGGCATCAGTCAAGTCCTAAGAGCCGCCTCACAGTACAGACCGATAGTTTGGTCGGGTTGGGCATTGGGCTCTGCAAGTTCGCACACTGGGCCAACTAAATATTTTGGGTTGGTAGTAGTGCGTACACTGGACCGACTGTTGGTCTACTGTTCAACAGATTTGGCAGAGAACAGCATAATGACAGTTAAAATAAAATTTTCCAGAAATACAATCATTGCTTTTATACAACGGAGGAGAAGAAAGAAAACCTAAGAGCATTCATTACCCTATTACCAGTGATAGGTTATTTAATGGAAAATTTTACGCGATACATAGCTGAATGTATTTTCTGTATTTTTTTGATTTAATCCCGACAATAAGCTGATTCCAATCAAGACAACTGCTTCAGAAACTTCTTTTCATTTGTTTAAGCTCTTTTTTATAAACCATCACTGTCTTTTTCCACTTCTGCTATCAATTTTACAATAATTGAATTTTCGACAAAAAGCAATGGAGAACTAACTGGGTAGTTTCATAATGTCAAATGCGTAGGAATATATGGACAAAGTCGGCTGACAAAACAATCGGTAGTGTGCGGCCGATAGATAGTCTCTAGTGTGGGGGCTCTTTCTCTATAAAAACAGAAAAACGTAATGATTTTGCTTGACCTTTGTAACAAAGGTCTCACACTCCCACCATTTCTGAAAACTCGTTGAAAACTTCCGATTTGAACGACGAAAGTGAAAACTAAATCTCATGTTTTCTTGAACGTAATATCTACTTAAAATAAGTATAAATAAAAGCAGTTAAAAAAAATTCAAAGACGTAACTTACAAAATATGGTCAAAGTCATAATAATCGTTTGAGACACATAAACGTAACAGTATATACTTCCACTTTATAGACCAAAATATACTTTAAACGTCAGTAAAGATAAAAAATATGTAATCCATTTTATAACAAGTATAGTAACCTTGAAGGTTTTTAAAGAAAGCTTTAAAAAAGTGTTCTAAGAACTCGTAAAAATAAAAAAAAGTAAAAAAAATCACAAAATCTGCTTTCCTGAAAAGTAGCAAACTTTGAGATACGTTCTTTTGTCACTAAGCCGACGAATTATGAGGCTAATTTAATAGTTTTGCCATATGAATGATTGTCAATTTAGCCTATGAGTCAAGAGTTTCTGGAGATGTAACTATATGATAGTACTTTATATGAGTCACATTTACTTTTGGTTCCCACACTAAATAGTTTTACACAAAAGTTACCGTTTTTCATGGAATGTCCCTGCTATATCCTACCGAATACAACTCACCCAAGAATTCAATTAAAATATATGTACGTGCATTTATGCAAAATTCAATGATTTTAAATCAATTTATTTCTTTTTTATTATTATCGATATACATATTTCATATTATTATTAATGCTTCTATTGAGTTTATAAAAAACAAAAACAATGGCGCAAAATTTTAAACAGCCTGATGTTAAGGTATTAGCATGATACAACTTAACAATTTTCTAACTTTAAAACTCGTTGCTAAAATATTCTTAGTTTTAAACATTTTCTAACTAGTATCATACTAAACCTATTTTTATAGCTAAACAATCCTAAAGCAGCGACAGTTCAACCCATTTTTGCAATTGTAGCTGCCAAAGTGACACTTGGATTTAGTATGATACTAAAAAGATAAAATAGGCATTTGGCGATTTTAACTTGAGTAAATTGTAGTAGCCGTGGCGTGATGGTTAGTGCGATGGACTGTCATGCCGGAGGTCTAAGGTTCGATCCCCAGCCTCGCCACCTATTTATTTAAAAGAAAAAACGACTACTGCCTCTTGCGAGGAATTGACAAATCCTCCAAGAGTATCTCCTGTCACAGAAAAGTGCCGCTCGTTAGCCGTTCGGATTCGGCAATAAACTGTAGGTCTCTCCATTCCTGCAGACATGCACACAGGAATGGTTGAGAGTTGTAAGGCACTAGGCCCTAGTTCTTCATGAACTGTTGTGCCATCAAATTTATTTTCTTTATTTTTTAAATTGTTAAAAAGTAATACGATGCTAACTCGTTTAAAATTTGGTTAATCCTGTTTTTAAAGTGGCATCAGGCTAAAAATGCCTTAGCGTCATACTAAATCGTTTGAAATTTTGCGCCGTATTTATTAGGTCACAAAATCACAATTATGTGGGTATCAGCCCACGAATATGCAGACGAAGCTGCGAAATCTGCCGAAAAATCTCCTACAATGTCGTTCAACTCATACAATGAAAACGATTTTTTACGAATGATAAAATTAAAGGTCAAAACCAGCCAGCTAAATAACTCGTTGCATTATAGTCACGACTATTCTGTTACTACGCAAACACAATACAAATTATTTAAAAATTTATCAATATTAATTACCTAAGACTACCAGACAGACGGCTTATAAGCTCATTGTCGTAGGTTTGAATATTTAACATAAAAGCAAAAAAGGCTAAAAGAAAATGTACTTATTTGTAAAACTGAGTTGAAAATTAAAACAATTACAATTACAATTACAATTACAATTACAATTACAACTACAATTACAATTACAATTACAATTACAATTACAATTACAATTACAATTACAATTACAATTACAATTACAATTACAATTACAATTACAATTACAATTACAATTACAATTACAATTACAATTACAATTACAATTACAATTACAATTACAATTACAATTACAATTACAATTACAATTACAATTACAATTACAATTACAATTACAATTACAATTACAATTACAATTACAATTACAATTACAATTACAATTACAATTACAATTACAATTACAATTACAATTACAATTACAATTACAATTACAATTACAATTACAATTCCAATTACAATTACAATTACAATTACAATTACAATTACAATTACAATTACAATTACAATTACAATTACAATTACAATTACAATTACAATTACAATTACAATTACAATTACAATTACAATTACAATTACAATTACAATTACAATTACAATTACAATTACAATTACAATTACAATTACAATTACAATTACAATTACAATTACAATTACAATTACAATTACAATTACAATTACAATTACAATTACAATTACAATTACAATTACAATTACAATTACAATTACAATTACAATTACAATTACAATTACAATTACAATTACAATTACAATTACAATTAGAATTACAATTACAATTACAATTACAATTACAATTACAATTACAATTACAATTACAATTACAATTACAATTACAATTACAATTACAATTACAATTACAATTACAATTACAATTACAATTACAATTACAATTACAATTACAATTACAATTACAATTACAATTACAATTACAATTACAATTACAATTACAATTACAATTACAATTACAATTACAATTACAATTACAATTACAATTACAATTACAATTACAATTACAATTACAATTACAATTACAATTACAATTACAATTACAATTACAATTACAATTACAATTACAATTACAATTACAATTACAATTACAATTACAATTACAATTACAATTACAATTACAATTACAATTACAATTACAATTACAATTACAATTACAATTACAATTACAAGCCTGTTTTTTCATTCTGAAAAAAAAACAACAAAACATTAAATTTGCTCAAAAAAAAAATTTAAAAGAAAATGACAATGTTCAAAAAAAAGAAAAAAATTTTAATTTTTGGGTCGTGCTGCTTCTTAGGATTGCGCAATAAAGTTACCTTAAAAAAATCATTTGCTAAAATTTCTCAATACGAAAAATATAAAGCTTCAAAATCCGTTTTGTTTCATCTCAATACGACCAGTTTTCCCAGAGATACAACTCTTCAACAAACACTAAAAAAAAAAAGTTATTTTTTCTTTGTTCCCTTAATTGTTTTGACAAGTGTAGCTGTTGCTTACGAGGTACCTAACCTATGTACGTTACCTATTTCATTACAAAAAAAACTTGTAATGTAACTTAGGTAGTTTAGAGACAGAGATGGGTGATTTCCAAATTTTAATGAGTCCACTCCCCAAAAAGTCTCTAAATAATTCAAAAAAAATCGTCGCGAAACCTCCTGCCCCTATCTTAATTTTAACACGTGTCGCAGGGCCTGTACTTTTTTCTATAGGTATAATGTACATAAATTACATGAGTATTTTTTATGTTTTCATTTTCTTTTTGCGCAGATAGAAATAACACAAAAAACGGTGACTATGTTTTTCTACATCTATTTTTTTTTTATTTACGAAAAATAAAATGGCGTAACTAACTTTTGCGGTCTGATTACAAAAAAAAAAAACAAAATTTTCAGACCGCAATATTAGTTCCCCCATTTTATTTTTCGTAATTGAATTTTTTTTTTAAATTAGAAGATTTCTCGATGAGAAAAACAGTCACCGAATTTTATGTAATTTATATGGAAAAAGTACACGTGTTAAAATTAATATAGAGGCAGGTGGTTTCGCGACGATTTTTTAAAAATCTATTTAGAGAATTTTTGGGGTGCTACTCATTAAAATTTGGAAATCGCCTGTTTAACAACCACTCTAAAGTAGATCTGTAAGCAATATGTGCTTCCCATACAGCTCACATAAACAGAAAAGCTGAGAGCTGACTCAAAGTTAAAGTTAATTCCTTGTGCAATATACAGTTAACTGCGTGTGCGTTTTCAATTTATTTCGTCGGACACCACTGTACCATAAAGGACATGTCTCCTTAATAATTTCGGCAGTGAGCTCAGGCCTTAAATAATGTTTTTTTTTTTTTTTTTTTTTTACGAGACATGTTTGATGAATGTACTGTTGAACATGAATGTGTTTTATATAACATTGTATATGTACGACTATAGAGAGTTGCTATATCACTTGCACTTAAGAGCCGAAAAATTTTCTGTGGAAAAAAAAAAATGGCTTTTTATATGTCTGCCTCAGCGTGAAATGAAATTTTTGGTTCCGTTTTATAATTCCTTAACAATATAAATTATGTATGTGGCCGTTGTTTGCAAGATGAGGGGAAGACTGCCATTTATTATAGAAACAGGAACAGGAAATGAATTGATGCTTTACGAATGAATGCACATAAAATTGTTTATTTCTGAATAAGTTGAGTAAGTTGGGAAGATTGGATTAAATTACCCTCACAGTAATAAATACTAAATAGGTAGGTACTACAAATTTAATTAAGTACTTAAGGTAGGTAGGAAGGTAGACGATTTTTTAACATTAATAAATAACTTAACTCTTTTTCAAAGTTTCGAGGGTATTAATAAACCTAAAGGTTTCGTCATAAACGAAATGCGTACCTATTTATATAAGAATTCTGGATTCAGAACAAAATATTTCCTTATACACTCAGAAATTGATTTCAGCCTGAATTAATTCCAATTAATCCTATTACTCTCTATAATTTGACAGTGTCACATGTGTAACTAATCTATTTTGAAAAATTAGAAAACAATTATAAAAACCGCAATGGAAAAGCAAGTAACTTAAGCAGTGAAATATGACTGTTTCGGTTTTTTACAATAAGGCCCCAGTTATAGCTATCATTGAAAATTTTAATGATGTATTTTAAGACGTTTAGGATATAAAATCTAGGATTATTTTGATGCTTATGACTTAATCAATATATCTGGCCAAAAAATAATTTCATTTCGGCCCAAGCGTTCTCATGAAATGTTTTTTTCTTTTTTCGATGATCATTATTGATAAGGTAGTGCAATCTTTGAAAGAAATAAAATCATTTTATATGAAAGGTTGGGCTCAATTGAAATTTTTGTTGGCAATAAATATTAATTGGAGTTGTCAGCTTTATATTGGCATCAAAATAATCATAGATTTTGTAACCTGAACGTCTTAAAATACATCATTAAAATTTTCAATTATGTATTTCAATGATAGCTATAACTGGCCCCTAAGTCAAGTGTTCTAAGAGTATACTTACTTTTGCTTCACTTTTAGGACAATGCCACACGAGCGTCCAAATGGACGAACTTCCATTTGGAAGCGCGCCCAGTATAAAACTCTCTTGATGTCACACGAACTTCTTTTTGGACGCGCGGACGGAATATTTTACTAAGTTAGTTCCTTTTCTTTGGTTGATAAATTAATATAGAATTAGTGGGTGAAAATTCAAAAAACGGCCCCTACCGCCTTTAACGTTTTTGTAGAGGGTAGTTGGGGCAGTAACAATGTAGAATATTGTTTTTAAAAATTCTGAAAATTTTCATCAACTTTTGAATTTAGAATCCTTTTTTTGCTTATAAACTGATTAAATAACCTCCATTGGCTCTCTTGTTAGGCTTATGCCTATAAAACTACCAGCATTATTTTAGGCAAGGGTTCAGGAAACAACTTTGCTTAATTAGTTTCTCAAATTTCTGAAATTTTACATCAATTTTTCAATTTAAAATTCCAGGAATCAAATTCAATTGCTCTCCCATTACGTTCTTAGGGTGGAAAGGGGTACCCTTCCTCAAAATTTGTTTAATAAAATTGTAGCCTGACATTTTATCTTTGTTTTAAGACCTTAACCTTGATAATCGGATCATTACAACGAAAGATATAGTTTTTAAAAAAAAAAAACTTTGAAAATTGCCACGATTTTGCAATTAACGGACCTTTTTCCACTGGTAGACTACCGAGAAAGGTTTGCATTTTCTATGCAATTTTTCCGAATTCTCGATTAAATTAAAATTAAGATTGTGAAGCTTGTTGTGGTGCACGTAAAATATCAAATGAAGTATCAAAATAATCTTTATTTTCCTGACATTCGGAATAAGATAAAACCAAACCTAAAAATTTTCTTGGTTCTCAGGACGTACTTCCAAATGCACGCGCAGAAAAAGACGCTCGTGTGAAATTAGCCTTAGGGCTTCTAACTTTCTTCGAAATCAAAAGAGGACGCATTTTTTTTAAATAAAAACAAAACCAAAAATATTGAAACCTCAGTATAAATAAAATCCTCCCCGCCTGTAAAAACAATTTAGTTTTAGATGAGGCCCTAGAAAGTCTTACGTAACTAATTAAAAGTGACCAGCAAGGGTTACTATCAAAATCATACTAGACCCTCGCCTAGTTTTTATTTATTTTTGCTTCGAGACAAAATAAATAAAAAATTGGTGTATTTGAGATTCGGTAATGGGATTTTTCGCTTACTGGCATGATACGCTAACCACTTTAAAGGTGATATTACATTGTCATATATATATGGCAAGTTTGCCAAATAAATATGGCTCAAAATTGTCATATAAGTGTGATAGTCATATTTATATGACAAAATATATATGACTCCATACATATGACAACCATGAATTATTTTGAATTTAAAAAAAATATATGATTTAATGAAACGTGATTGGTCAAATATATCGGATTTTTTAAATATTTTATTTTTCGTATAGCAACTGTGTCATATTTGTAAACAAAAATTGACAGAAAAAGCTTGTGATCATTATATGGCATAGACTATTAATACTTGTCATATATACAAATATTGTGCCATATTTTATATGACTCGCATTGGTCATATATATATGACAATGTAATATCACCTTAAGCCTTATTCCGAATACAAAAGTTCAATGTTGAAAATGAATGACTATAAATAAAAAGGGTTATTTCTGATGGGACATCAAAACTTTTTCAAAGAGATTTTACTATCAAAGGCCTATCGAGTATTTTACTACGTTTTCCTCGACGGAATTTTCCCTATCGTAAATTTTTGGGGGCCTTGAGTACACTTTGAAAAACTGACCTTTTTTCCAAGCACGTAGTATACCTACTTAAATTAGAAAAAAGCATAAATAATATGAAAATAGAAAAAACAAATTTCATTATATGAAAAATTATAAATAAAATCATAAAAAATGTTATTAATTATGTCATTTTATACCAATTGTTTGTCATAAAGCAAGATTATGACATAGATTATGCCATAAAGCAGGATTATGACAAACAATTGATATATGACAAAAATAGTGACATTTTTACACATAAACCACCAAAGGTATATACTTATCAAACGAATCATTGATTATATCCTTCCAATTTTTGAAAAGCAGGACATTTTTAAGTGAGGAAGGACGGGAAGACAAATAGTTGAAAAGGAGAAATGCCCTCCCAAATGGAGGACAGTTGGGAACCGTAGATGGCCGATAGCGCTTACACCCAAAAAAATATTTCGTAAAATCGCTACGAAATACTTTCGTAAATCTTATTTTCGTTCAATGTACAAAATTTTGTAAATTGAACTATTCTATCGTAGTAAATATAAGATGTGAAAAATTCTCTGTTACAAAAATTTTGTAAAATCCAAGAAACCACTTTCGTAATATCCTTTTCACGATTTTTAAGTGAAATTTACAAAAAAAATTGTTCAATCTACAAAAATTATACTTAACTAAGTAAACGCCTTTTCTATTTTTATTTCCTTTAACAGTTTTTTCATAAAATTACTAAAGTTTTGAGAATTTATCAAACTTATGGTCATTTTTATACTTTCACATCTTATGTTCCTAGACGAATGCTCTCGAATATATCTATGAATCTGTGGAATAAACAAATTATTTCGTAATATTACAAATAATAATTTTGTAAATTAATAAAAAAAAGTTCTTAAAAATTATTAAATGTTTAGTATTATTACAAACAAATTGTGTAATCTTTAGTTACTTGAAAGAATTATTTCTTCATAGAAATCGTAAGTAAGTATAGTCAGTATTTTCTCTAATTAGCGACAGGTAAGTTTTTGTAGAGGTAAGCCTTCATATTTTTTTTTGTTTAATTTATTTTTATTTTATTTTCTGTTTTTTATTTGTTGCTTTGAGGGTTTATAGGTTTTCTACTTTTTTTGATTTTTTTCTTTTCAGAACTATCTTTTCTTTGTTTTCTTTTCTTTTCTTCTCTTTTCTTTTCCTTTTTTTTTCTTATCGTTCTCTATTATTTTCTTTTCTTTACTTTTCTTTTCTTTTCTTTTCTTTTCTTTTCTTTTCTTTTCTTTTCTTTTCTTTTCTTTTCTTTTCTTTTCTTTTCTTTTCTTTTCTTTTCTTTTCTTTTCTTTTCTTTTCTTTTCTTTTCTTTTCTTTTCTTTTCTTTTCTTTTCTTTTCTTTTGTTTTATTTTCTTTACTTTTCTTTTTTTTTTTCTTTTCTTTTTCTTTTCTTTCCTTTTCTTTTCTTTTCTTTTCTTTTTTTATCCTTTCTTTTCTTTTCTTTTCTTTTATTTTATTTTAATTTCTTTTCATTTATTTTTTTTTTCTTTTCTTTTTTTTATGTTTTTTTTTTAATTTACGAATGCATTCGTTCAAAATATTCAAGAATATTTCGTGCATCCTACTAAATTTTTCCCGAATTTTGTAAAGTTACAAAACTCTCGTAATATTTCCGAATGCATTCGTACTTTTAAAATATGCAAATTTAAAAAATTCGTAGAATGCACAAAATATTCAAAAACGTTTCCTAAATTTTGTAAAGTTACAATACTCTCATAATATTAACAAATGCATTCGTCCTATTAAATTTAGTAGAATGCACAAAATATTCAGAAAGTAACTCGTACTATCCACAAAAATTTGTTTTTCAATGATTCGCAAATACACAAATGTTTCGTTATATTTAAGGATTATATTATTTGTACAATTAACATAACCGTATTTGTTCAATTTACGGAAAACATAAGTGGTTTTGCACCACGAAATCTTCGTAAAATGAACGAAAATTTTTGTTACATACACCAATTAATTTTTTGGGTGTACAGTCCAGGATAAACTACGGCCTCCAGTTACGCACACAAAAGTTATTGAGGTAGTTCTTCACAATTCTTTCATGATGTCTAATCGACATAACACTTACCGATTTTTAACCAACTTAGTACAGCCGTACATACAATTTATTTATGACGTTGCGGCAGACCAATTTGAATTTAAATTTCAACCCTCTGTGCACAAGTGATTCACAAAATCATGGTACCCTAGATTTATCAAAATTGAATTCAGTGAAGCGATACTTTCACCATATTGGTGAATAGTAATGTGAATGAAGTTTCACTGAATCACAGAAATCAACGGTTTGCATCAACTACCCTACATTATATTTGACATTCGAATTTGTGAATCGATGAGATTTTGTTGTTTACTACTCACAAATTAAAATGAAACGGATATCTATTTATGGTTCTTAATATACATACATATATATATACATTACATATATCTATATATGGGAATGTAATGTATACTCTGGAAATATGAACACGAAAGTATACAAAAATAGGGGAGTCACTTCTAGTAAAATACCCAGTTCCAGTTAATCTACAGAAATACCGAATTTCATATTTTACTTCTTACAGGTACCTATTCTATTTAGAGGAAAACTTAAAGAAAACTATACATAGATAAGCTATGGTATAGTTTTCCTGAAAGTTAGAGTTGAGTTTTCGCAACGTTAGCCGAAGGGGGTGTCAAAACTCTAGAAATTTAATGTAATATATTCATGAAAAAATCGGCCCTAAAATTACGACCCTTTTTTCGAACTTTAAACGTTTGGGCTACTAAGCGAAATTTATTCCCCACAAACCAACACCCTCGACTTGCTGAGGGCGCGAAAATGTTTTAATGACAATCTTTAACAGGTAATAGATCATAGTAGGTATATTAACAAACATTCCAAATAGAAAGACCAATTTTTTTCAGGATATCCAGGATGGAAATGAATAAAGGATCAGTTGTTCGGTGGTATGACAAAATAATTTGGTGGCCGAGTTGCTTGTCACAGAATTTAAATAAAATGCACGACTGGGTCGCACTAACTTGTGCTTGTAGTAAAAGTTTCTTCGAATTTTAAAGACTGAGTGTAATATAAAACACATAATTTATCATTATATGTATATGTATTTATCCATTTAATAAATTGAAGAATGGAAATTTGGATATGGAAAAAAAGCATGAAACACGTTCTTTAAATTGTTTTAATCTCAGAATGAAGAACGCCATGCAGCGCCGGATATATGGTGGGCAAATAGGGGCACGTTCCATTGTTTTTTAATGACTTTTTCATTTCATGCAGATTTTTTTTGTAATCATTTACCTCCAATGGGCGCCTGATCAGTTTTTTGTCCCTGTTCGGAAAAGTCGTAGATCCGGCACTGACGCCATGCCATCTCAATTCTTGAAAAATGTTAATTTATGCAGAAAACATTTTAAAAATCGTTGGAGCGGTTTTCTAAAAAAATACTTTTTTATACATATAGATTTCTTGAAATTTTTTAGAAATAAAATTTTGTATTCCATTTTAAAGAATATAATAATATACAGCTAAAACCATAATTAAAAAAGAAATCATTAACCCGTTTTAGAAACAAAAAAGATTTTTCAAAAAAATAAATTGAACTTTTTGTAAAAATCCAAAAAACTCTTTTATTAATATTTGTATGCAGTATTATTCAAACTTGAAAGGAGCTTCAAAGTAAAAATTTTGATCAAAATCGGTTGAGCCGTTAACGAGAAAATGTAAAAAAAAAACAAAAAACGGTTTCATGACAGGTACCGTTAATAACGGTTCTTTGTAATTTTTTTTCACCAAAATGCAGGCCATACGACCATTAGTACACATACAAATTTTTAAAAAAAATCGTTAGAGTCGTTTTTGAGATAAATAAAAATTTTCAAAACGGTTGTATGGCAAGTATACGGTCATTTTTTGAGCTAAAACAAAATCTCTAATTCCGCTCCAGGGAACCATCCAAAAATCATATGCTCCAAGTTTGAAAAAAATTGGTGCAGTGGTTTAGCCTGCAGGCCGAGGTACAGACAGAAATGGAGACATAAAAGCAGAATTGCGGGATCCACTTTTTTCGTGTTCTCTCTGGGGGAGATTAATTTTAAAGTTAAATTCTTTCATAAAATTTCTCTATCAAACTAGAATCAAGTAATATCCAATAATTATGCCACAATTTTTATACTGTATACGTGTTTTGCATGTATTTTATACAAATCAACAATTGATATTTCCCCTGTAGTATTCCGAAACTCTTAGTTTTTCTTAAGGGCATAACATACATACTAAATCACAAAAGATTAATAAAGGAATGGAAAACATTATTTTGCTGTTATGGAATTTGTGTGTTTTCTGTCTCGTTCAATAATAATCGTAAGTCGCCAGCTTAAATCTATGGTGCTTACTTGTTATTTTATTTGATGTCGTTGGTCATTGGAATGTATGTTATTTTTTAATCTATATACAATTTTATAAAATGGCAAAAGAGAAAAAAAAATCCAATTATTTCAAAAATACAACTACTATCTTCTACTCAATTAAATTTTTTTAACACTATTTGAATACCATAAAATACTTGTAGGTACATAAATGTATGAGCTGTGAATAAAAAATAAAAATAAAAAAATTGAAAAAAGAACTTAGGGTTTTTTTTTTTGTTAAAATGTGGTAATCTGGGGGGAGATTTTTTTTCATCTGGCAACAATGATTTAAATTGAGACTGACATTAACCAAAATTTTAAATCGCAATCGGTTTAACTACGCTAAACCGTGTCCAACTTAAACGAGGCGTTTTTGTGTCGACGGTTTAATTAACTTCCCTTTGGAAGTTATTGTAATCGGTCCGATTTGTGAGATTGAACATTTTGACATTTCTCGACGTTTCGAGGTCTCTGGAGTCGGATTACATTGTTTTTAGAGAGATGTCTGTGTACATACGTTCGTACATTCGGAAGCTTGTTTCTCGGATGTCTCTAAAACAAATAATGCTATCTGGTTTCATTCTATGCATAATGACGTAGTGAAAAATAGGTAATACCTAAAAAATCAACCCGCTGGCCGTTCAAAAAAAGTTCAATTGACGGTTTTTTTCTAGGCCAAAAAAACTGCAAAAGAAACTGCTAATAATTGTTGGAATTTTTCGTGTTATATTTAAAGCAAACAGCCTTCTCTTGATTGCACAACTTATAATTTTTTTGAAGATTTTTAATTGGCAATTTTCTTCTTATAAAAAATAAGATCGGGTGTCGAGTTTCAAAGGGAACCACTGGGAAGTTGTCAGTGTGAGTCAAACCTAGCAGAGCTGTAAAAGACTGCAGTACTTTGGTAATGCAGTTAATAAAGTCGCAGTTAATTAACTTACCTTTTGAATGTAAGTTAATACTGTAAATAAGTACTTTAACTGCGAAACAAGCAGTCAGCAGTCAGTACTAACATTCCGACTGTGCAGTTAAAAAAAAAAGTTAATTAACTGTAAGTTAATTAACTGCAGTACTTTTTAACTGCTTTTAGTCCTTTTAGTCAGTAAAAAGTCTTTGTACTGCAATGATTTAACTTTTAGTCAGCAAGTCTTTTAACTACAGTCAATAAACTGTAAGTCTTTTAACGTTTTCTATAGTCTTTTAACTAAAAGAAACAGGATGGAATAAAAAGAAAAGAAATTTAAAAGAAAAAAAAGTTAAAAAAAACTTACAGTTAATTGACTTTAGTTAAAAGACTTGGTGACTAAAAGTTAAATCATCGCAGTACAAAGACTTTTTACTGACTAAAAAGACTAAAAGCAGTTAAAAAGTACTGCAGTTAATTAACTAAAAGTTAATTAACTTTTTTTTTAACTGCACAGTCAGAATATTAGTACTGACTGCTGACTGCTCGATTTTAGTTAAAGTATTTTTGTAAGTTAAAAGACTTATTGAAATTAGTCTTTTTAGTCAATTAACTGCAGTACCGAAAAGACTGCAGTTTTTACAACTCTGAAACCTAGCCTCTTTTTAGTTTTCGCCATAGTATTCAACATTTTATTGGTTTATTTAATTTTCAATAACTACTGAAATTAAAAAATTAGTTGTGGACATTTTTGAAGAAAATTTATTCTTCTTTAAGAAAACGTCTCAATTGTTTCTGTACAATAACCGGTTCTAAAGTTATAAAAAATAAGAAGCAAACAAATGAAAACTTCCCATACAATTTGTATGGAAAAAATAAATTAGCGATGAGCGACCTCTAAATATTAATCTAAACAGCTGAAATTTTACCAGGCTTATTATTTCACTAAACTCTAACTAAAAAACTAGTGGCATTAAAAATCGGAGACATTTTAATTTTTTTGAATCAGTCTAATCTATATAAACTTGAGGTTGTTATATCATGCGGGATCTTAGACTGTAATAGTCTAGGTAATAAGTGGCCTTTTTTGGCCGAACCCAAATTTTCGGTATATACAACACTTTTTGATGGTTTCTATATGAAAAAAAATGTGCTGATTCCGAAAATGCCGGGTATACTTTTGGGAACCTTAAGCGTTTTGAGATATTACGTCATCAAAAAAGGACCTCTGAGAAAAGGCGACAACTGGTTTACAATTTTTGTTGGGGCAAGGATAATGCGTTGGGGAAGGGGTTGGGGGGCAATTAATGAAACACTCAATTTCGTTGCACTAGGTTGAGTAGGGTATTGTTTCCATGTATTTTTTAATGCTGATTCCAATGGCGTCATTTAATTTTCAATTAGAAAACTTTTTACAAATTTTATTAATGTTTTACATATAAAAGGAGCTACGTTTAAGCGGAATTTAATATATCCTTGTAGGTAGGTATTGTTTTTAATTTTTGTATAACTGATTTATATGTATTCAAAAGTGCATGAAACTCTTAGAAATTATAGCTTATCTAATATACAAACCTTTATGCATATACAAATTTATTTCGTTTATAAAAAATACAAAATTACGCTTAATGTTATTAAGTTATTATACTAAGATCGCCATAAGGTTCATTATCATCATCTTCACTATGTATTTGTTTCCAAAATATTTTCGCATAAATTCAAGTATTCTTTAGTCTTAGAATATTTACAAAATTTATATATACATTTTGGTTATTATATTTATTGTAGTAGTATGGTGAACAGTTCTGGATACACCGACAAACCACGATAAACTGAGTAAATTTCAAAGATCATCCTGTCTGTACAAAAGAGGAGCGCTTCGTTCTAATCCCTCCGCTGCACCGGACACTGGTTGATCTGATACCCCTGGGCTTAGGACACGTAAGACACTCGATTGAACGATCATCTTTTTGACCATAGATGTCTCTATTACATCTCAAGGCAAAATATAGAGAGAGCAACCGTCAAAAATATGATCGTTCACGCGATTGTCTTATTCATTCGGATAATTTTCAATTAAGTAAATAACATTGACAACACCATCCCCCAATAACGCATTTCAGAAAAACAAGTCACCATATCACATTATACGAAGAATAATCAGTGCAGTTTTACTTTTTACACTGACGGATCAAATAAGGATCAAGGGATTGCTGGAGGCGACTAAATTTAGGTCTCTCGTTTCGCTTTCCTAATCATTGTAGCATGTTTTAGGCAAAACATCTAGTGATCAAAAAGTCTTATCTTGGCTTAAAGGAAACGTGATATCCACATCCGGTATCCGCATCTTCTCACTCAGACAGACAAGCTATTCAATCTCTGGACTTATGACTCTACAATTCTTTAAAAAGTTCTAAATTTTCGATCGTCTCTGATGGGACATTCCAGAAGGCTCACAAACCACTTGTTTTGTACATTAACAGGGGGCATAAACTGGAATACCATCATCACTTCATTGGTGAAAAAGCCAACGATGAATCTGAAGCATTAAGTGTTTGATATCTTTTATAAGATTGCACACTAGCTCCGTAATAGGTGCGCCATAACCAGGCACTGTCTAATAGAGAAGCCTGCAATGCTACTGCAAATAATTTTTTTTTTGTGTCCTCCTCTATCCTTAAGAAGTAGGATCCACTAGTGATCTGGCAAACACAAAAATAAATTGTATTCAAAAGAAGTTGTATTGCACTGCAACCTTAAGATCAATTATGCCGCCATCTAGAGCTAGATGAGATGCTCACACTACAGCTCTTTCTGCAAATTTATCTTTCTAAGAAATTTGAGTATTTGGAGTACCTTCCAGAGAGGATAAGTCGATACGGTGATCTTAACCGTAATTTTGTATACTTTTGATAAAAGAAATGGAATTTTTATATGAAAGAAGTTTAGTAAACCTATTATATAAATTGTATCCTATTATATAAGCTATAAATCAGTTATTCGAAAATTAAAAACAATACTTATAAGAAAATATAAAATTCCGCTTGAACGTAGCTCCTTTTGTATGTAAAACATTAATAATTTGAATGGCAACTTTTGTAAAAAGTGATCTTATTGAAAACTAAATCACACCATTAGAATCAGCATTAAAAAATACATGGAATCGATACCCCACTCGACCTTGTTCAACGATGTTGAGTGTTTCATTAATTGCCCCCCAACCCCCAACTATCATAAGCGATTTCATAAAGCCCTTTTAAATATTTAACAGGCTTCTCAAAAATTTTAAAATGACGTTTGTTCCATAAAAAATTCTTCATTTAAGAATCTTAAAAGCTTTTCATTCAATATTTGTGTTATTAAATTGAAAGATTGTTTTTGTTTTTAAGCGGAATAATTTTAATGGGATTTATTTTTATTTCATTGTGGCATCTGTTGATTAGATTTAGATTTGAATGCTTTGCACATATAGCTGAAATGGTAGTGATGAATGTTTTTGTATTAGCGGGGCTTTGTTACCCGATTTTTATTCAAGCAAAAATACTGTGTTTTTTAAACTTAAACAAGCATTGCGATTGTCGTTTTACTTAAACTAAGTATAAAAAAAACGGAAGGCAACTACTTGCATATAAGTAAAATTTTTTCTTCATTGTTCTAGCTGCTTTTTAGCATTATAAACTTTTAGGTATAGAGTAAAAACGTCATAAAAATACTCTACAAAAAGTGAATAAAAAGAGAACACATACTGAAAAGAGAACAACTAAAGAATTTGATGAATAAAGAAAGAGCAAGGAAGATCGGTGTAAATCCTACGACAATGATAATGACTGTCCTTGCCGGAACGTTATTTCACTCATTAGAGGGCGGCAAAATTTTGTTCCGCCCCGGGCGGCTGATACCTACGCTACGCCACTGCAGCCATGAGGCAATAATTTCTTCTTTCTCACTTCGTACAGATAAAAAACATCATTATCACCTTCTCTATAAATGGATATCTACATATGTATATCGCAGATTTACCTTATGTTGATTTCGACTTATTTTTCAACAATGTGAAGGTATTTGAATACAAAAAAAAAAAAAAAACCTTCAGCCTTTTCTCTAGTAGCGATCTTAAAGAATGATTGTGGCTGAAAAGGACAAGTTTAAATCTAAAAGGATATGAGATTTAAGAAATGTTGATGGGATAGATTTTGGAATCCGGAATACCAGATAGCCCCTTTGAGAAAAGGATACCAGTATCATACTATTTTTCAATCGAAAAGGTTTATGTAAGTTAACATAGAATAAATAAATCTATACTTTGTGTTTCTACTGCACAAAAAGATTAAAAAGTAGATTTACTTTGACAGTCAACCTGTATACGTATGTCGAAAAAGCAAAAAAAATCGACTTTCCAATTAATGCATTCATTTTCATTGCGATGAAAAATAGGCTAGTCCAAATTGTGAAAACCATCCGACCTTTTATAAAGATTCAGTAACCTTTCAGATGGTTCAGGAATCTATGGCCTTGAAAAAAACTTTTAAAATTTATTAAAAAAAAATTAAGGCTGATCAATTTCTGAAACTAGCTGACCTTTTTTGGCAAATTACTGACCTTTAAGATGGCCTACTTTTTTCTTGAAAATTCCGGAGCGGTAAAATTTTGGAGCTGTATACAAATGTTTGTTTTATTGGTTGCATTTCGAAAAAGCATTATGCAGGTGTTAGGGCCGGCCGCTGTATCGCTGCCAGACCGATGGAATTTAGTATGGATACATACAAACATTTATGCTCTCAAAGTATGGAGCAGTATAAGATACTTTGAGCAAAACGTTCACCGGCTCTCAGTCTATTAAGTGTTGCCTCAGTCTCGTCGTAATTTTTGTGTTTTTCTGAAAAAAAATATCAAATTTGTGGTTTGAATACCTAATGTAAAAAAGTTATTTTGTTTAATCTTTACTGCCGAAAACACACAAATTGTAGTCGAAAAATATGGTTTAGTTTTCTTTTTTTTAATTATTTATAGAGATAGTATTATCTGGGTCACGTACCGCTTTCTCGAAACGAGCCTTTGCTCTTTCGTACTCATTCGATCCTTACCCTTAAATTATAAAATTGCTTTATATAATTACTTAAGGTATAAAATCTTACAAATACCTTAAGTATATGTATACATAAATTAAGAATTTTTCATCATTAACTCGGTGAATCGGCCTACAAAACACCCTCAAAACTCAAAACCTTTTCTTCGCAGAATTTTCTTCATTAAAACCCCGATTTTAATTAGCAGGACAATTCTATTAACGTTATCTTAAATTTCCTTCGAGCTGTTAACAGCTTATAAAACAAATAAATTAATAAAGTACCTTTGTTATCCTTTCAAATGTCCTTTTGTTAAATCTTAGGAAGGCCCGTAATTTGAAGACAACAACAAAAATGTATCCCTTTTGCAACTGCTATTACAAGATATGTACTATGTATATTTTTTTAATGAAAATATGAACATGTCAAAGACTGTCATAAAAACGAAAACAATTTTTAACTTTGCAGGTAAAACAAAAATTATAAACGGGTGTTTTCTTCTGATGACGATGTCATATTTTTTGGTATTTTCTAAAAGTCATTAAGGTTGTTGAGTTTTGTACCTAGATACGAACAAAATGTATGTTTAGACTAAGAAATGTTAAATATACGCCCTTGTCGACAAAATGTCTCTTTTAATAACATATTTTTTTTGTAAAATAAATAATAAAGTTATCATTTTGTCTCTAAATGTTCGACTTGCCAGTAGAGTCACGTATTATTGAAGTTATGTATATTTTTTTTGTTAAACATGGGGGATCAATTTGTTTGAACATAGCGAATGTGGCACAGAGAGATTAGGTACTTCTATTTACATACTACACTCGTACATTTATTAAGCAAAATTTGGCATGCTTTTTGATATGTAATCCTCGAAATTCCATCTTTTGAAATATTTACGCATATTTTTCGCTGGGGATACATTTGCGATGTTTTCAGAATAAAGAACGGAAATATAATTTTCCAGTTTATTTCACTCTTGTCCTTGATACGATTATATGTAGATGTCCGCACCGCACAGAGCAATAATTATTTAAAATTATTTTTCATTGACTATATATTATAAAGAATAAGATGCAAATATTTAAAATATTGTATGAGTTTAAAAACAAAATAACTTCAAGCTTTAATCAGAGTTTTGCAAGTCAATATCCTTTAAAAAATAATACTTGGGAGCCCAATCAGGATAATGTCTTAACTAAAGTTAGCATTATTAAAATAATAGTAGCTTAATTAAATAATACGTCGATTTAAAAAGAAAAATTGCATTTATCCTCATAAATCCTTACAGCTAAATCATTTGACTTCCTTTTGAGTAGAAAGTAGAATAGAATTTTCAATATCTATTTCTAAGCCCATCATTTACGAAGCTAAACAGATAAAAAAAAAAAATTATGTCAACCAAACCTACTGAGTAAAGTAGGTAAGTATTCTGCTAAGAAGTAGGTTTCTCTTTTCAAATGATATTCTTATGTAAAGCGCAATAAATGTAGATATATATGTATGTGCAGTACATATATGTACATATGTTTATATACAAAGTGAAAAATAGATTTTATTTTTTTGATGAATAAAACCTAGAAGAAAGGAGGGGGGGGACTCACACCTACAGTTTTAAGATATCGGTCGGTAAAAAGACGGCCTAGGACTGACACAGCTATAGAACGACTTTAAAAAAAATAGTTAATGTACCATGTACCACTATCTAAATTTCCAGTTCCCACAGAAAAAAACTTCAACATTTTATGACAAAATTAGTCATATTATTTCAATGTTCTTTGACATAATTAAAAAAAAAATATTTTTTAAAATTTAAACCTCTTGTGGACTTGGAACTCACGAAAATAGGAAACTATTTATTTAGGTACATATTAGATAGTATGTATTTTTAAAAATTTACACCTCTTGTGGACTTCGCACTCGCGAAAATAGGAAACTATTTATATTTAGGTACATACATATTAGATAGTACGGATGCAATGAAATAAGTCCTGGAAACTGAGTCCACTAAAGATATTATTCCTAAGGGGACAGTTACAGCGTTCAGGAAAACGAATCAAGAAAAATTTTCTGATGTTAAGTTTACAATGTTATCATTCGTTTCGAAACACAGTTGCTACACTAATCAATGACAAGTAACTAAAAGAATTTTTTTAGATTCTTTTTCGTGTGCATTTCAATACGGAAAATTTGGCAGTAGGCTTGTCTACTGACGTTATTTTCCTGTTTGCTATAACCGAGCATCAGGAAAAACATTTTATTTCATAATTTCTCTGATCACTATATCTGGTCCCTAACTTAGAAAGAGTTTAACACACGCCCATTTGCTTTAACTCATCATAAGCATTTAAATTCATAAAAGTACTATGTTCTATCAAAAGTAGATCTTAAATTTCCACTTATTTGAAGGGAGGATGAAGTAAATCATAAACAATTTACATACTTATGTTGATCTTAAGCGAATTCAGCAATATGGAAGTGAAGTTTCTTTGAATTTAAAGTCCAAATTCATGCCTAGTGTATAGGTACACCTACTTACTCATATGGTTAAGTTGTAAACAATTGAAGATTTTTAATAAAAAGTAAACATTTTATGAAAAGTTTGGTAAAAAAAACACCATTTGGACAGATTAAAAGTTAGGAACCTGGACCTGCTGATGCAAATTAAGTCATTTGAACAAAAAATAGGTAGCACGGTAAGAGCATAACCGATGAGAATTTGTGAACAAAATGAGAAGCAGTTATTTTTTTATAAATATACTAAGCATTTTTTACATTACTTTTTACGTACATATGTATATACATATTTTAAGATGCACAGACAAACAGACTCACGAACCCATATGAAAAAACCCATTGTGGTCTTGATAAAAACACAGGACAGTTCAGCACAACAATGCAAAACACAATAGCTACATACCCTCTGATAAATTTTATAAATAAAAGTAAAATGTGTCAATCCAAACATAATCGATAATTTATAATGCCTAGTTAATTTCATGTCAAAATTATTTTATTTGTTGTCAAAGAACATAATTAGGGGGTTTCACATTCAACGACAAGTTGATCAAAATGTATCTAGTCAGCAGATTTTTGTAATGTGAACAGCAGTCGAACGACCGTCGATCGACTTGTTGTGTAGTTCAAATTTTTTAATATTTTGCTCGGTCGGTCGAACGTTGTAGTGAATGTGAACACTAGTTGAACGACCGATGATTGTAATTTTGTAGCTTTTTTCTATTTTTTTGTGTAAGATTTAATTGGCACGCGTTGAAATCGAAGTTAAACAATAAATAGAATCGCAAAAAATCAAAAATAGTGCGGTTATATTGGTGTAAAAAATTAAATACGCGTAATGTGTGTTCATTGAAATTTTGTTTTCAAATGAAGTCGGTGAAACGGTCGTAGAATGTGAACGCTAGCAAAACGACTCGGGTCGGTCGACACGTCGTTGAAGGTGAACCCCCCTATTATACGAACACATTTCAAAAATAATATTATTCTATGCTTATTTTTTTCATAGGAAATACAAATCAGGGAATACCTCTCAGGTCAAACCGTGAAAGCTGGAAGATAGCCTGTTCAACTATAATAGGATCGATTGGGCAATTTCAACATTTTAAGTCACCGGGAGTAGTCGGTATTTTCTCAGCCCTTTTGCAAAAAGGGAAAGAGATAAGAGAATTAGATATTGAGGGGGCATTCGATAACACTTCTCATGAAGCTATAAATAAAGCTCTAGTAAGGAAGTGCGGTCCCATCACCATCATCAGATGGATAAGTGAAATGCTAGCCACAAGAACGACGAAAACATACGCAGGACAATGTGTCCAGAAAGTAATTACAACAAGAGGATGTCCTTAAGGGGCGGTTCTTTCACCCTTGCTGTGGAGTCTTGTTGTAGATGAATTACTAGAAAATCTTTCTTCTCAAGGCATACGATGCATTGGCTTTGCTGATGACATTGTAATAACAGCCTTGGGGAAGTTCGAAGAAACTCTTGCGATATAATACAAAGACGATTATCCAAGGAAATGGTGTCTTTCAGTGGGATTAAATAGAAACCCCACCAAGACAGCGATAGTACAATTTACTAAAAAGAGGTTTCTGCCACTCATGAAACCTATCCGGTTGGCGGGAGAAGTAATCGAACCCCAGAAGGGTGTTAAAGTTCTAGGAATTACACTAGACAGCAAACAAACACCTTGAAATAACCATCGGGAAATCCACTAGGGCCCTTATAATACGCAAGGCTGGTAAAACATGGGACTGTAAACCAAATATCCTGAGATGGATGTACAACATGATGGTAAGACCCATCTTTACCTATCGTGCGGTTGCATGGTATAAAAGAACCGAATTAATTACGACTAGGAAATCCCTAGAAAAGGTACAAAGGCTCGTATGCTTATGCATTACTGGAGCAATGAGAACATGCCCTACAGCAGCAATGGAGGTAATCCTTCACCTAAGCCCACTACATGTGGTCATAGAAAGTGCTGCTATGGGAGCCATCATGATATTCGCAAAGGAGGGTACTGGGACTGGGACGGGTAAATGCATAGGGAAAGAAATTCGATCACCAAGTCTACAGTAACAAACCTTATTGACATCCCAAGAGATGGCATGATTAAAAAACATATAACTTCGAGAAAAACTTTCAAACGTAGTTAAATAGCAAAAAAAGGGTGGGTAGGCGAATCAGTGAACTTAACTTTTGAAACAAATGCCATCAAGTGATACACTGATGGATCGAGAACAAGTGAAGGGACTGGGACAGGAATCTTCGGGCCAAATATCAAACTTTGCTTACCGATGGGGCATCAGTCTACTAGTTTTTTTTCAGGCGGTAGTTAAAGCTGTCGGAAAATGTGTAGAACGTAATCTCGAAAGGAACTATCGTGACCAAAACATTGCCATCATGTCAGATAGCCAAGCTGCACTTAAAGCACCATCAGTTCTAAACTGGTATCGGTGTGTGTGTGCAGACTGGGCAAAAACAACAATGTAACACCTTGTTGGGTACCAGGCCATGTTGGTGTCCAATGCAATGAAGATGCAGACTCCTTAGCAAAAACAGGTGCGAAAACACCCTTAACGGGTCCAGAGCCCTATTGTGGAATAGAAGAAAACGTGATTAAAAACAAAATCAAAACACAAGAGGAGGCCAAAAGACTCAAAAATTGGAAAGAACTCCCTAAGCTAAGACAGGCTAAACTACTACTTGGGAATGACAACCAAGACCTAATGACTTACAACTCTCAACCATGCCTGTGTGCGTGTCTGCAGGAATGGAGGGGACCTACAGTTTATTGCCGAATCCGAACGGCTAAGGGCACTTTTCTATGACAAGATATACTATTTGGAGGATTTGTCACTTCCTCGCTCCGAAAAAAAACTTAAGTTGGAAGCGCTGGTATTGAACTCCAGACCTCTGGCTTGAGAGTCCAACGCACTAACCATTACGCCACGGGCTACTATCGAAGCTAAATACACTCTCTAAAAATACTCCAAATACTAAAGTTCCTCAAAGCAACAAATTTGGAGGAAGAGCTGTAAATGGGCAAGCTCGTCTGGCTCTAAAGAGGGGCACAATAGATTTCAAGGTCGCAGTGCAAATAAAAACCCCAGATTATCCATTCATTCATTTATGCCAATTTGACATCGGCATTGTGAAACTCTCAAAGATTTCTGTTATGAAACTTTATACATATTAGCTAAGTTGATCATAAATATTTTTAAGCAATTACCTTAAAACTATGTTTAACTTAGTTAAGATATAGATTTATGATCCGTATGAGCAAATGGGCCTAAGCTATTTAAAAGAAATTATGGGTACTTAGTTCTCAAGCAAGATTTTAGTATTATATCAAATTTTCCAAAACTGGATATAATTATTTTGTTTTGTAAATATTATTGATTGTTTGAAAAAAAAGGTTAATTTGAAATCTTTTATTGGGATCAGACCTTAAACCAAAAGTTCTTCCTTCTTTTCCCAAAAATTTTTTAACGGGATGTAACTATGTACTTTTTACGTATTATTTTCTTTTCTCCCGAGCAACAGAAGAATTTTTTTTGTTGAATTTCAATGAATGACACTCCCTCGTTCAAAGTTTTAAAAACAAAAGTTCTATATAAAATATTTCGATTTTCAAATTTATTTCTTTTTGTAAGGACGATCTTCAATAATTTTTTCACAAAAACTTTTTTTATTTTTTTTTTTAATATGAAATTATAGAAGACTAGCAGGCCCGTGCTCGCCTTGCCTCTCATGTTTAAATAACTTTATAATTGTAAAATACTTTCATATTTGTTTTTAATATTTTTTATTTGAATATCTGACATTTAAAAAGTGTAAACTGTTGTAGATTTTGAAAACAAAAGTAGCCTATGTCCGCCCTAATCTTCCAAGCTGTCGTTCTACTAATTTTCATTGCAATCAATTAGGTGTTTTCGGAGACTAAAAGGAACAAACAGACAGACAAACAACATTCACATTTATAATATTAATACATAGAATATCTGCTGTAGTTCGGGAGAAAAATTATAATACGTAAAAATTGCATAAATCCCCCAAATAAATTTGTATTCGGAAAGTATAGCTTTAGAGACACGGGTTAATGGCCTTGGCTAATTTTTTATCAATAAATTACTTTTATTAGGACATAAACTGTTGGTTTAGGGGTGTCTGATCTGAAAAAAAAAATTGTTTCGTCAATAACGGACACTCTACTGTTTGTACATAATGTAAAAGTAGCTTTAGTACAGAAACCTCCCTCAAAAATGTTGTACTCTTTGTTAATTAAAAAAAAACGTTTAAAGAAAAAGATGAACATCAAAAATGTTTAAAATTAAGATTGTACCCCTCTTGCGTACGCCTTTGATTTCAACGGTATCAGCGAAACGAAATTTTACCCAGGCACATAGGTAAAAATAATCTGCTTGATTTAGAGCCACTTGCACCAAAGTTTTCTGACAGCAGTAACTACTGATTTATCCTGAGTTTGGCAATATCTGTCTATTTGAGAAAAAAATGGTTGCACGATTACATTTATCAAGCTATCCATAGATAAATATTTAAAATAGTTATCCAGTCTCATTTCTATGGATAACTCGTATTAACTGTCAATTTAATTTGAAAATTAGTCAAAACTTTCAAAACTATCTGAAAATAAAACGAGAAAACATTATTATAAATAATAATCCGCGTTAATTTTATATAAAAATGATATCAAACGACGACGTAGAGATCATTGATTTCATAAACAGCAATTATTTCAACAGATGATTTGCGGGAAAGTGCCTTTCTGAGAAGATTTCAGTTAACAAAAAAAACAACCTTGTCCCTTCTTGAGGAAATTGAACCTTTCTTGGAGTTCTCTAGTGACAGGTATTTACCCATACAATTTTCATTCAAGTTTATTAATGTATGTAGGTAATTCACAGAAACGATTCCGTATCTCCCATCAATGAATGAAGGAAAAACCTGGGTCGAAAATCCAACACAAATCCAACTCGAGCTCTCGGTGCTGAATATAAACGTAGTAACTCATGCCATAGCCAGACTTCGACCTAAGTATATAAAGTTTCCTACTTCAGTGTTCAGTCCAAGAACTACAAAAAGCTTCAACTGAATTTTATAATTTGGCGCGTTTTCCTAGAGTAATTGGGGCAATAGACTGCACCCACGTTGGAATATTGAGAAAATCAATGCTAAAGGCAATAAGAATTTTCACTCGGGACAAAGAAAGATCTGCCACCCCTATCTGTTGGGAAAAAATATGCACGATTGGAATCGCACGAACATTATTTGAGTTTTTAAGTGTTTAAATAATGTTATGATTATCTTTAACAATAACATCTTAAAAAAGATTCTTCGTTTTTTTTTGTTTTTATTATTTTCAAAATTTCTTAAAAGTATTTATAAAAGCACCAGAGTACCTACCTACTGGTGTAGTGAAAGCAACAAGCTTGATGTGTGGCTTTATTAAGAGAGCAATATAATATCTTAAGCTAAAGAAAAACATTCTATCTCCCCATCGAAGTTTTTAATTTTCCGCATTTTCAGTTTTTCTAAGGATTAGGACTAAATTTATAATTAGGTAAATAGTTATAAGTTGTAATTTGTTTGAACTACATGCTTTCCTCTCAGCTATATAACACTTCCAGTGTTCTAAATAATTAATTAGTAAATCAGTAAGAAGTTTTCATTAAACAACGACATTAAGCAACGACAGTAATTTCTTTAAGGACATAATTGAAAGAAAGTAGAATAGAAATACGTGTATTGTATTTTGCAATCGGAATTATAGAAGAATAATCACGCCGCGGCGTGATGGTTAGTGCGATGAACTGTCATGCCGGAGGTCTATATTCGATCCCCAGCCTCACCACCTAATATTTTTTTTAAATAAAACGGCTACTGCCTCTTGCGAGGAATTGACAAAACCTCTTGTCATTGAAAAGTGGCGCCAATATTAGCCGTTCGGATTCGGCAGTAAACTGTAGGTCCCCTCCATTCCTGCAGACACGCGAAGCCCGACCCATTTCGCAAATAATTGCACACAAAATTTTGGCCCTTACCGTTATTTTTCACGGTACGTCGATCGATGTTAGAAGCCCAAGTCTCTAAAGGCTTTTATTTTACATTGTTCTTTTTCCGTTAAAGCTTTACCGCGAAAATATTCGACGCTGGGCCACTGCAATCAAAAATAATCTCAAAACGTAGCTTATTTTTTTTCAATAAGTTTGGTTTAGTCAACTTATCACAATAACGGTAAGTTTTGAGAACCTGTTTTTTTTTTCAAAATAGGCGTATTTATATGCTCTTTCATCTTTTATCTATCTATATAAATAAAAATGTAAATGTACGTTTGTTCCTTATCGGTAATCTAAAGTTCTTCACCGATTATTTTGAAATTTTGACACAATTTTGCATTAGAATACGAGCGTGTTTTTATATACTTTTTTTTAAACTGTGCCATCTGGTGGGCATAAACGCAACGCCTCCTGTAAAACATCAGCAATCTCAGTAACATTTGAATATTATTTCTCAAAAAAACTTACATATCAGATTTGCGGTCAAAAATTTGGGAAAAATATTTTTAAATTTTGTTTTTTCAAAATATGTACATATGTACATACATATGTACATAATTTTTGAATTTGTTTACAATGTCCAATGGCCATGAACGATGTCCAACATCACAACCACAATTCAATCTACAATCTGATATGTATGTATGGATATATATGTATCAAGATACACTGCGCGTCATCAGGTTAGCACACCACCTATAAGCTTAATATACTTGATCTTGTTCTTGTTGTTGTTAATATGCAGCTACTGTTTTGTATTCTATTTTTCTTATCTTTGGATACACTCTCACTAGAAAAGGGTACATGCAACGGAAAGATCTCGTTAAACGGTTTTTGATATTTTTCTTTAATTTCGACAGAAAAGTGTGCTATATTTTTGCGTCATCAGGTTAGCACATGCAAATCATTTTTAGTTTATTTTCAAAAGTTAAACGCGTTTGACAACTAATTTTTTTTTGCTGCTCGAGAAGTTTATTTAAATTAATATGGGTAAAGGAAAATCGTTATCTGTGGAAGAAAAATCAAAAATTGAAGCTTATAAGGAGTTAAAGCTATCAATAAGTGCAATTTCGAAAAAAAATCGGTAGGAGTCGGAAAGTGATATCGGCATTCCTATGCAATAAGTCGGGATATGGTACAAATAATAAAGGGGGTAATAATAAAATAATTTCGAATGCTGATAGAAGAGCTATATTGAGAGAAGCATCGAACTCTCATAACTCGGCTGCAAAAATCATGGCCAATGTTGGCGTGAAAGCAAGTTTATCAACAATTCAAAGAGTGATAAGGAATGCTCCATATATAAAAAGATTGAAATTGAAGAAAAAACCCCCACTTAACGTGGCTCGAAAGGAAATACGCTTGAATTTTGCACGAGCGCACATGACATGGAATTCTGATTGGCGCTATGTTGTCTTTTCGGATGAAAAGAAATTTAATTTGGAAGGACCAGACGGATACAATTATTACTTCCATGATCTTCGCAAGGAAGAACACCAGTTGGATCGCCTTCATAGTCGTGTGGGGGGTGTGATGGTGTGGGGAGCTATCTCCTACTATGGTACGTGCGAGTTACAGTTTTTGACAGCAAATATGAATGCAAACACTTACAAAAACGTACTTGAAACCGCTTTTCCCCATTTTAAAAATTTGTTTGGTAACTTGCCATGGCATTTTCAACACGACAACGCTCCGATCCACACTGCCCGGGTTGTTAAGTCATGGATTAATGGCCAAAATGTCAGTTTAATACAGTGGCCGCCTTACTCACCCGACATTAATATCATAGAAAACGTGTGGGGATGGCTGGTTCGTAAAGTTTACGAGTCTGGGAAACAATATTCCAACAAAGAGGAACTAATTGAAGGCATCAAGCGCGCTTGGTCAGCCATTTCTTTGGATTACATAGGAAAACTATACGATTCGCTTCCTAATCGAATCTATGAGGTCATTCTCAACAAGGGCGGCTCAACACATTATTAAATTAATAAAAATATGTTAAAACTACTAGATGTATAAATTTGGAAATAAGTTAGTTGCTTAAAAGCTTAACAAATATGAAATATAATGATATGTGCTAACCTGATGACTCAAATCAATTGTTATTTTTTTTTTTATTCTTTAAAAAAAAATTATTTAAAAAAATTAAATAATGATGAAACAATCATTTTTGTTTTATTTAACTAAGAATTGAATCGCCCGTAAACAAAAATAATTTAAAAATTTTAGCTCATTTAGTTTGGCTGGAATCACTTACGCAAAGAGGTGTGCTAACCTGATGACGCGCAGTGTATGTTAATAATCCGAGCGCATCGTGCCCAGTGGTGCAGGCGTGTTAAGTGGGACATTTTGCCGTTTACCATCAGCTTTTTTTCGTGAGTACAGTTTTATTAATAATCTTGATCATAATTTTACGTTAATAATGAATTATTTACATATATTTGTTATGTTAATTACGTTTGTTTATGCGGCGGTCGGAGTAAGTCACTTTTGACATATTCATTCAAGTTTACCGAATATATTAATCTGTGGTCCAACCGTGGCTTCAGTCTATCTTGAGAGCTATCTTTAATCAAGAAATCGAAATAAGGAGTTTTCTCTGCTCTTTCGGAACTGTAATTATTTTCGGTGGGGTGTTTATGATAATAAAAGTGTTTTTTTTTTAATATCGGTTGGATTTAAAAATAAAATTGAAAAAAAGGATGATAAATATTCCTTCTGTTGAATAACTTCAAAAATGTCTTCTATTTCTGAACACAAAAAGTGTCAAAACACAAAGCAGTAAGTTTCTTTAAATTTTAAACTGGAAATTGCTGTGAAAATAAATCCTTATCTTTAAACCTATAAATGAAGGGGGTTGGGGGGACGGGGAAGTGCATACAAAAATAGTACACGAGCCGAAAACCGCAGCTGGTGTCGTTTGGCCGCCATCTGGTTTTCTTTTTTCAATAATCCCTTTAGTTGAAAAGTTACAGTGCATTTTATTGAAAAATCTATGGGTAATTTTTTTAGATTTCATAAAAAAAAAAATTTTCTCACTAAAAAAAAAAAATGTTATAACAAAAGTTGTAGATCCTTCAATTATCTTTAACTTTTCCTTTTACAGTTTTCTAATATCAGCTACGATTCTCGCTCTGAAGCGCATATAAGTTGCAGAAATCCATACCTCGTTTTTTTTTTTAAGTTTTTGTTTTTAAGCAGGTAACTCGAGTAGTAGTCTAAGATCTCGCCATAGAAAGACCTACCCTCATCTAGGTTTCAAATAAGAAGTATACAGTTTTGTAGGTAGTGTCTTAACAAACATTTTGCGCAATGGTTGCTTAGCCTAAATAAGTCAAGGCATAGGGTTGCCACGCTTTAAAGGTAATTTTTCGGGTTTTTACAATTATGTGACACAGCTCAGTTGGTATGTCTTACGGACATAAACAAAATTCCATAAAAAAAAATTTTTATTTAAAACTTAAGAATATGTTTTTTTTAAATCACAATAATAGGGTAAATAAGGGTAAACAAAGATAAAAGTCTAGAATCGATTTTCTTAACGAAAAATGTTAGAGATTTGGTTGTATTTGTAATCGATAGGTTATTTTAATATAAAAAAGTCATGGATATATGCAAAGAATTTGAAAAATCTACAACTCGAGATATGAACGTTTGAAATCAAAAATGTGAAAAAAAGATGTTGGAGAAAAAATTACCATAAATCAAAGTTATGTTCTCTGGTAATAATTTGTATATTATTAGAAGGTAGACAAGAAGTAAATTGACCGTTATTTGCCAAATTTTTACGTCTATAAAGCTAGCACATACACATTAGCATAATCAATTTAAACCATAACTAGAATTTTGTGCTCTTTTTGTGCTATTTTTGTGTGGAAGTCAATATTTTTGTGCTAGCATAGTTTTCGTTTTATGCAAATCTATGCTACCTTAATATTAAGCTAGCAAAACTTCTAAACCGCTTAACATAATCAATTAAAATAAAAACTAGAATTTTGTGCTATTTTTGTGCTTTTATTCTGTGCAAGTCTCGATTTTTGTGCTAGCATAGTTTTTGATTTATGCATAATTATGCATTTGTATGCTACCATATAAAGCTAGCAAAACTTCTAAACCGCCCAGCATAATCGATTGAAATAAAAACTAGAATTATGTGCTATTTTTGTGCTTTTATTCTGTGCAAGTCTCGATTTTTGTGCTAGCATAGTTTTTGATTTATGCATAATTATGCTTCCCATATAAAGCTAGCAAAACTTCTAAACCGCCCAGCATAATCGATTGAAATAAAAACTAGAATTATGTGCTATTTTTGTGCTTTTATTCTGTGCAAGTCTCGATTTTTGTGCTAGCATAGTTTTTGATTTATGCATAATTATGCTTCCCATATAAAGCTAGCAAAACTTCTAAACCGCCCAGCATAATCGATTGAAATAAAAACTAGAATTATGTGCTATTTTTGTGCTTTTATTCTGTGCAAGTCTCGATTTTTGTGCTAGCATAATTTTTGATTTATGCATAATTATGCTTCCCATATAAAGCTAGCAAAACTTCTAAACCGCCCAGCATAATCGATTGAAATAAAAACTAGAATTATGTGCTATTTTTGTGCTTTTATTCTGTGCAAGTCTCGATTTTTGTGCTAGCATAGTTTTTGATTTATGCATAATTATGCATTTGTATGCTACCATATAAAGCTAGCAAAACTTCTAAACCGCCCAGCATAATCGATTGAAATAAAAACTAGAATTATGTGCTATTTTTGTGCTTTTATTCTGTGCAAGTCTCGATTTTTGTGCTAGCATAATTTTTGATTTATGCATAATTATGCTTCCCATATAAAGCTAGCAAAACTTCTAAACCGCCCAGCATAATCGATTGAAATAAAAACTAGAATTATGTGCTATTTTTGTGCTTTTATTCTGTGCAAGTCTCGATTTTTGTGCTAGCATAGTTTTTGATTTATGCATAATTATGCTTCCCATATAAAGCTAGCAAAACTTCTAAACCGCCCAGCATAATCGATTGAAATAAAAACTAGAATTATGTGCTATTTTTGTGCTTTTATTCTGTGCAAGTCTCGATTTTTGTGCTAGCATAGTTTTTGATTTATGCATAATTATGCTTCCCATATAAAGCTAGCAAAACTTCTAAACCGCCCAGCATAATCGATTGAAATAAAAACTAGAATTATGTGCTATTTTTGTGCTTTTATTCTGTGCAAGTCTCGATTTTTGTGCTAGCATAGTTTTTGATTTATGCATAATTATGCATTTGTATGCTACCATATAAAGCTAGCAAAACTTCTAAACCGCCCAGCATAATCGATTGAAATAAAAACTAGAATTATGTGCTATTTTTGTGCTTTTATTCTGTGCAAGTCTCGATTTTTGTGCTAGCATAATTTTTGATTTATGCATAATTATGCATTTGTATGCTACCATATAAAGCTAGCAAAACTTCTAAACCGCCCAGCATAATCGATTGAAATAAAAACCAGAATTACGTGCTATTTTTGTGCTTTTATTCTGTGCAAGTCTCGATTTTTGTGCTAGCATAGTTTTTGATTTATGCATAATTATGCTTCCCATATAAAGCTAGCAAAACTTCTAAACCGCCCAGCATAATCGATTGAAATAAAAACTAGAATTATGTGCTATTTTTGTGCTTTTATTCTGTGCAAGTCTCGATTTTTGTGCTAGCATAGTTTTTGATTTATGCATAATTATGCATTTGTATGCTACCATATAAAGCTAGCAAAACTTCTAAACCGCCCAGCATAATCGAATGAAATAAAAACCAGAATTACGTGCCATTGTTGTGCGCGACCCATGATGGTGCAATGGGGTAATCGGTGACTTCTTAACCGAAGGGTTTGGATTTCCAGTCCCGCTGGTGACTGTTTTTTTTTATATATTTTTTATTCCGTCACATGCACAATGTGCAATGAAAACATTTTACATATTTTCATTTCGTCAAATGTATTAGAATCCATTGAATCTTACAGGGGACGATGCAAATGAAAAAAATTCATTATGTATGGGTACATCTGAGATTCGAGAACAAGATCTTCTGGCTGGGCTTTCGCTAGGCTAAATCGCGACATAAAATTTGTATCTTGAAAATAAATTACTTTTATCTTAAGCGTTTTAGAGCCGATTTTTAAATAGTCAATTAAACGGTCATTTATATATCTACCCGAAGAATGAAGTTAATTGATTCTTAAACAATCATAGTAATCAAATTCAATTCAAACATAATAAAATAAACTATAGAATACAATAAAAGCTCCATTAGGCGGACAGCGACGGTCGCATCGCAACACTTGTCCGTCTAAGAGAATTGTCCGCCCAAGGGAAAAAATTTAAATTACTTATATAAGGAAAGGTATAGTATACCCTATAATCACTGATCTCTATAATACACTGGATAGTGGATTCCCTACAAAGTATAACAGTTTTTCTACTTCGAATTGAAGATGACAAGTACGTAGGCAACTCAACACTTTAGGTATGTTCAGTAAGGCAACTCAACACTTAAGGTATGTTCAGTGAGGCTGAGAAGGCCAGTTCAAGTTGCTGAGATCTCAAAAATTCTACTACAACCGAAGAGGGGCAAAAACCAAAGTGGAATTTGTAAAAAAAAAAGCAAAAGAACCATAACAATTCTCAAATGGCATCAACTTTCTTGTATGGATGCACTATCCAGTGTATTATAGAGATCAGTGCCTGCCTATAATGGCATCATGAAAATCATTCAAAATAAAAATGAGCATGAAGCTGACACGTATTTGTACAATGTACATATATGGGAACTTCGTTCTTAACCGCATCTACGGTTTTGCTTTCCAGTGGTGACACATTCACATAGGTATAAAAATTCTAAACGTGAAGGGGCTCATTCCGTAAGACGATTACATTATCAACCGACGATAACGTTTCGACAATAGTCCTGCTTCACGTAACACAAAAATTACCATCGTCTGGACGATCAGGTTTTGACGATCAAATATTAGCTCGCACGTAAGTCAATAACAATTATCGAAACGCTATCGTTAAAACGATGGCTTTTGGACGATACATATATACATACATAGGTATCATTTCGTATTTGTTTTTATGATTGTATGTAAGTTTGGACGCGACTACAGTTAAATGAGTGATAAAACTTGCTAATTTTGCAAACTGACAACAAAAATTGAAAAAAAAAATACAAATATATAAAAAAAAAAAAAACTATATGCCAGCGGGATTCGAACACCGAACCTTCCGGCTATGTGCAGCGCTTTCCAATGCAGCGAAAATAAATTTACACAGGTTCTTATGAGAGCTGACATATTCTAGGCTCTGCATGCAGCCTTTGCTGCATGATATCTCTATTTCTATATTCGCTGCATGGGGAAAAAGCTGCACATCTGTTTTGGGCTACGAAGCAAATATCTATTCCATTGCACTACCACCGAATCTAAATTTCTTCGATTTTTTTTTTTTTTGATTTACAAACAAACCGTGCATTTGATGATGGTTGTTTTGAAAATTACGGATTGACCCACCACTTTATTTGATTAATTTTCTTTAATTACAAGTTCACATTGATACTGTTATTTTATGGGTATTTAGGTATTCTAAATCAATTTTTCTTGATTTATTTAAAATTATGGTATTTATCTAAAGGTAGGTAGATAAAAATAATATACAACAATTCTTTCTTGCAAATATTTTTTCCCAATGTTACCTATCATACAAGAATTAAAAGTTCTGTAAGCCCACACTACACATAAGGAAGGTAATATATTGCGCATCTTCGAAAATTACAGTGACCTGCCTGTCAGAATCTACAAAAACAAAACACAAGTGTTTCCGAATCGCAGTGACCCTCGTCCACAATTTACAAAAACAAAATAACAAGACGTGCGCAGAACTGAAAAAAAAATGAAAACTCGGAAGATATTACCTTTTATATGTGTACTGTGACCCTCGTCCACAATTTGCATGGGCCACGGGCGGCAGCTTGAGGGAACGCAAAGTCGAGAAGACACTCTCTTCAATAGACCATCAACACGCAACAAATTTTGAAAAAAAAAAACAATAGACCTATTTTTACATATACTATGTTCCTACATAGGCAGTTTAAATTAAAGATATGAAATGGAAAAAATCGTTTTGTGCAAATCATAAAAACTTACCAGGACTAAATGAGAGTACCTACTAAAAAACCATTTTATAATTTCTAGATTTTTAAATCTTCATGTTCTGATAAAAAGGAAAAATGTAATTGAAGTTGAGCTTAAAAGTTATTTAACAATTAATTTTTAAACACAAAATTAATTTAAACACAAAATATACGTATACTATGTTATAATGGCTATATCTGAAACGTATGAGTACTTTTTGTGCGTTTGAATTTTTTGGCATGTATTCAAAAACAAATCCTTTAGAAGTGCCTTTAATATTCCCAAGAAATACCATTGTTTTTTTACCACAGATTGAAGCAATTTGGAAAAGAATGTAAGAAACTCACATTTTAATTTATTCATCCTCGATTGGGTATGAAATTAGTGTAATTATTTTAAGACTACAGCAAAAAATCTTTGGTGAGAGAAGAATAAAAAAAATACATAGATGCCTACGCCTACATAAGAACAAAAAAAAATATTTTCACAAAGTTTGTTGAACTGTGTATTTTGAGCTGTGCACTAGTGCTTGCCTATTATTTTTTTTTACAGATTTTTGTTTTTTCTTTAATACATATTCAAGAATTAAAAAAAATAATATTTTTCTAGGTACAAAATTTTTCAAAAAAATTATAAATACAGAAGTTGGTATGGCATTTTTCCAAAAAACAACACATCAGTAATTGATAAATATTATTTTTATTCACTAGCCTTTGGCTCAAAATATTCACTTTACATATTAAATAGTCAATATCACGATACTTATATTTTTGAAAAAACCAACAATGTTGGCGAAATTTTTGTCTTTGCAGAAATTTGCTTTTCTTTTGGCAGCAACCCATCGTACTCATACCATTTTTGTTGCCTTAGAGCAATAGCCGTATAGTGGCCAATTCTTTTGTCTGTATAACTTTTTCGAGCTGGAGGTCCTCTATAGCTGACAACACCAATAAGAGCCATCTCATCGAGGCCAATTTCTTCTGCTCTTATACATTTCGGGAGGTCTTTTAATGAAAAATCGGGTGACTCATACCCGTCAGTAAACACCTCAAAAATGACAATATTAGCTGGTAAAGATAATTTTGTAGTTAGTTTAGCGTAAAATTAGAGGGATTACATTAAAATTTAGCATTTAAATTTAAGTTTCTCAACTACCTAATTCACCTAAGGTGTGAGCAAAAGCTAGAGCGTGTAAGTTAAGTCGCTACAGGAAAAATATCGTATGGGACTAGGGTCTGTTTTTTCCCGTTTAAGCGGGTTGGGTAATTTTCTTAAATCATTAAAAAACAACGGACACACCAACGTGATGCCATACTTTTTTTTAAAGCCAAACAATCTGTTCTTTTATCTTGCTTTAAATTCAAATTATTTAAGAGATAGCTTTTGAAAAATTAATTTTTAAAACTCAAAATTAAAAAAAAATGTATTTAAACATATTTTATTTTTAATATTTAACTTTTATAAAATTACTAGTCAAAAACTAAAAGCCTAATGCCATAAATGTCTTTTAGTTTTTGAGAAAACTGAAAATAACCAAATTTACTTTACTACTTAACTTGTAGAAATGGGATCCTTGGAGCAACAAAGTAACGGATGGAAGTCGAATTTAAGGGAAATCTAATTTTACTTATGTTCAATTTTCTCAAAAAGTAGAATACATTTCGATATCAGGTTTTTAGTGTTTGGCTAAAATTTGATAAGGGAGCATTTGAATATTAAAAAGAAAAATACTACTTAGGCCCATTTGCGGAAACGAAACTTAACATTTAAGTTCAACATAAGAGCTTATGTGACAGTTTACGCTGAGGAAATAGTAGAACATAAGCGTTTAAGTTGAACATAAATATTTAAGTTTCGTTTCAGCAAATCGGCCTTAATAACGTAAAATATTAAGCAAATTTAGTTTGAACAAAATATTTTTTTCAATTTTGAATTTGAAAACTGATATTTCAAAAACTATTTTTTAAAATAATTTAAATTAAAATAAAAATAAAAGAAAGATTTTCTGACTTTAAAAAACAGCATGACATTGAAGGTTATGCCGTTGTTTTTAATGATTTTTTTTATTTTAATTCGATTTTTTTAGAAAACTTTCTCTCCTGCCTAAACGGGGTGAAATAGACCCCCGCTCATATACGCTTTTTTTCTTGTCTTGACCCAACGTACATGTTTTTTGTCACACCTTAGGTGAATCACCTTGTATATTAATAGCAAAAAATAAATTACCAAACACCCGTCGCGTCAGTGAGGCAAGAACTTGACATGCCTTGGCATGTGATTTTCTTATTCTATCTAAGAATAAGTTGTTTTTCAAATTTTTTTCAAAGTTTTTCAGGTTTTCTTTTTCTACTGCTACGGTTACATATTTGTTGGAAAATTCACAACCTTTTTCACATTTATACATTTCTACAACACTTGGTGTAGTGGCAAATAATTTTTTCGCCATTAAACCAACTTCTTCGTCGCAGTTTATAAGTCCATTTATTTCAGGAAAAAATTCAGATAGAATATGAGCTCTCATCGTGTAGCTTTTTGATGTTATTCCTTTTTCTGCTACGTAAATCACGTATTCAAAAATTTTCGTTCCCAACAATTTTGCCTGAAAAGAATACAAAAAATTTTAAGTTTTAAGTTTGTTTTCCAGGTCATTCTCCACTTCTTGGTGACTGATATTGGAACCTCTAACATTATGACAGAGCCTATTTTTACAGTTCAAGCAAGACATAATTGTTTGACTTACATTTTTTAACATTTCGGGATAGTCGGATACTCCAGCAAGGAGTATTTGAAAAATAGCGTCTGCATGGCAGGTGTTATACAGAGTTATTCCACTGTCATCATCGGTGCCATTGCCATTATTGCTAATTGGCCTCAGCTTCGGATCAGAGCCATTTTTAATTATTGGCAGACTACGGTGCTTGCCATAAGCCAGTTGATTCTCCACATATCTTGGATTACCACCTGTGTACAGTCCACTCCGTTTGCCTTTTTTTGCTGAAATATTTTTACTCCCTGAAGAGACTTCACCACCCCAATCTTCAAAACTGTTCCCAGCTGCGACTCTCTCTGACTCCACCTGATCTTTTGATAGACAATCAAAGCAAATACGACTTTGGCCATACCCTTCGTTACATTGCCCTGATTCTTCTTCTAGAAGTGCCATAGAACATTGTGGCAATGCATGTACAGCGCGGCCGCAATCAAAACACTTATGCGCACCTCCAGGCATATCACCATTTGCACATGCTGGACACGTTGCTGAAGTAATTGACTCCATTGAGATGTTTGGTTCTCCTTCAAATGATTTTCTTGCATCCTTATTTGGATCCTGGGTCGGCCCAGGAATTATTATTTCACTATTAATATCTGCTGTCTGAGAATCCGGTCTAATTTCAGCTGCGTTTTCTATGGTAGCTGCAATAGTAATTTTTTCTCTTCCCAGTAAGTAGTCACAATGCTTTTCCAGTGCTTCATCTGGGCGTATCTTAGAAGTTAGGCGATCTTTGAGAACACAATTTTTATATTTGTTGAACTCTCCTTCAACCGGCGCGGATGAAGCTGGCTCACAGACTGTAGAAGTGTTATATCCGAATTTGTATTGGCATACATTTGACCAAACAGGAAACAAAGGAATTTTCAACAGTAAATACTCTGCAGCCTTCTCGCAATTTAATCCGTTGATTTCATCTCCAGGTTCATTATTTAATTGAAGTAAAACGTTTATTTTTATGTCCTGAGCCCATTTCAACCAAGAATTTTCATTAGACAATTGCAGAGAATCATGATCAGGGGTTTCAAATTTATTGTTGCTCTCTTCCGTTGAATCTATTTGGTCAACAAGAACTTGTGCTTGATTTTCAAGATCAGCTGAAAAAATACAACAATTTTATACACCAGTATTTTTTTTTTATAAAATAAAAACAAATTTGATGGCACAACAGCTCATGAAGAACCATGATCTAGTGACTAACAACTCCTATGTGCATATCTGCAGGGATGGAGGGGACCTACAGTTTATTGCCGAATCCGAACGGCTAAAGGGAGCAGCATTTTTCTATGAAAGGAAATGCTTTTGGAGCATTTTTCACTTCCTAGAAAGAGACAGTAGTCCTGAATAACACTTTTGTGTTTTTAAGTGGCGGAGGCTGAATCAAACCCAAAACTCTGGGGTGACAGTCCAACGCACTTACCATTGCGCCACGGGCTACTATTTTTTATAATTTAAATTAATATACCATTGGCCTTTTTTTTTAATTTAATTTTTTGGTACAGTTAACATGAAATACTCATGTTCTGAGAAATAAATAATCGTACAAAACAGTTTGTCAAATGTAGAATATATAAATAAATATTTCATTTGGCCAGTTTATATTTCAGAGATCTTGGAGGAATCCTTATTCTCAGAAATATAAACAGAATTCCTCACGAAAATTCCTGTTTTGTTGTCAAAAAACTGAGGAAAGTTGCTCAATTATTTTCTGTCGCAGTAAATTAAATAGAAAGAAAAGAAAAGCAAGTTTTTTTCAGGAATGTTGTTTATATTTAATGCTCCTGCTCTTTCAAAGTGATGGAGGAAAATTACTAAGCGCTCCGAAATATAAACTGACCAAATAAGAACAACTTACTTGTAATCAATTTTGTCAAAAACTTTGTTTGTTTCTTGCACATTGTGGGTTCACCTGAGGCAAGGCTGCCAGCATTTTCTGATAAACTTATTGTGAAGAAGGCCTTAAGAAGAATTTCAGCATCTTCTAAATTTGGACATCTTATTAGGCACCCCACTGTAGCCAAATAAAAAACTTTGGCTTTTTTCGTATTGACATGTTTCACCAAGAGTGATGCCCAGTTCTTCATAAAATGCGCGACATCACACCTTATCCAACATCTGGGAGGCACACCACTTCTGCATTGCTGAGCATACGCTTGTATCGAATCATTATTTGTATAAACTCGAGCACACGCATTGAGAAGAGCTTCTGATCCGTCAACTACCACTTCTTTTGGACGATCTGCTCCGAAATGCTCGTATGAGGATATCCAAAATGCAATATCTTCGGCAGTGTGTTTCTCAGAAAGTGATTGACTTATAGAAAATTGTCCAGCTGGACATCTGATGACCATTAAATAAATATATATAGGACCAGATATTTCACCACTCAACTTGGTTATTTTTTTTATACAGCCACCACTTGCATCGATGAAAATTTGATATGCGTCGCCTCTCCTAGCATAATAATTATAAAGGTTTCTTTGATGAGCTGTGTAATAATGGACAAAAAAAGGGTCACTGCCAGTCCTATGAATGACATTTCGTAGTTTTCCACTTTTCAACAAGGCAATGGATTTTATAGGGTCAACATCTAAATGCCTTGAAGTAACATACTTGGATTTAGCAATATGTAGTATACTTGCTGTTGGAAGATGAGGAGGCTCAGGATCTCCAGGCTCCATCAATTCATTAGCTTTCTCAGCTCGGAAAGCGTCAACAGACTTAATAGTAGCTTCTTTTGCATACTTTTCACGAATTGGCTGTCGAAGATACTTTTTTTTACACTCGTAGGATGACTCCCTTATCGTAACCGTACAATAAAGCATAACATTTATCTTGTCTTGTTCATCAATCTTGATACACAAGGAATTAGTGCATTTACATGTTCCTTAAAAAAAAAATATATGCTATGAAAGGTACAAAAATGGAAATATAAATTCAAACTTACAGTCTTACTGGCTGAACAGAATGGTGACGGTGACGGAGACGGAACTGGAGACGGAGCTGGAATAGCTGTCAAAATATTGAATACACGGAAGAGTTCACCAACTTTTAACTTTTGACGTACGGCACTTTTGACGTTTCAATTTGTATGAAGAAAAAAAACAACTTTTTGGGTCGGAAAAAAATATTGTGGTTATTTGTATCGCGAAAAAAATTATTTATTAAAAGGAAAATTATTGGAAACAAAAAATGTGAATTCTGAGCTTGTACACAAGAATATTCTTTTGTTTTTCTTCAAAATACTTTCAAAGCTGTACAGCTCCATTGTGGACACGTAAAAAAAATAACGTATGACACTTTTTGACAGCTCTTCCAGTTCCGTCTGCGGATCCAGTTCCGTCATTCTATTCTGTTCAGCTTGTTAGATCCCGCAATAGAACAATCTACCCTCATTGAGGTACCAGATAAGAAGTATACACTTTTGTTGGTAGTGTCTAACGTAATGAGGTCAAGGCATAGGATTACCACGCTTTAAAGGTTAATTTTCGGGTTATCCGATACAGCTCAGATGGTAAGTTTTTAGGACAACCAAAAAATTCTATATGAACGAAAATTTAATTCAAAAATTTTCAAATACCTACGTTGTTTTTTCAAAATCGGAAAAAAAGATAAAAGTCTAAAATCAATTTTCTATAGAGGCTGAGTTCCAAAATTCATTAGATGCGCATTTACTGCGCAAACTGCGCATCCAAACATTTTTAGCTGCTTCCTTTTAATTTTTTCTTTGCATTCCGAAAGGTCAGACTTATGCAATGTAATATTTCTACAAACCATTTGGAACTCAGCCAGAGTTGGCTCATTTTGTAATCGATAGATTCTTTTAATTAAAGTTGTGTATTGTATATATACAAAAAATGTGTAAAATCTACAATTCGAGATATGAACTAAAATCTACAACTCGAGATATGAACGTTTAGAAATGTTTTCTGCAATAAAATTTTATATTTTTGAAAAGCAGATAAGAAATAAATTGACCTGTATTTGCCAAATTTTCGATTTAACCTCACATCTGGGTTAAGTTAATACTTGAATAATATACATTTTGTGCATCAATTTTGTGTGGTTTTTGATATTTTTCCATTTTACCCGCATATAGGTATTTCATTAATAACAGTATCAGCAAAAGGACACGTTCATTACGACTAAGATGGTACCGTATACTGTTTCCAAAACCGTTGCCCAAAACTCGAAATTGCCGAACTTTTAACTACCGATATTATGAAATTTTTGATGATCAAGGTTGAGGTCTTGAGAAAAAATGACAGAGCACTACTTTGTTTTTTGAATGAAAAAAAAAAAAAATAAGTGGTTATACTCCTGAAAAAACGCCATTTTCAACTCCCCATATCCACCACAAGCTTCGGAAAAAAAACTTTCAGACTGTTGTAGTAGATATAATGACACTTGTACCTACACACGTTCTTACATTTTGGTTTTACTTTACTTTCTTGTCACTTTTCTGAGACTATCAGTTTTTTTTCCTTTAACACATTATGAAATTTTAAAATATCTACATATATAGTTAAAAGTTCGGCAATTTTTAGTTTTTGACAACTTTTTTGTAAACAATATAGTAACATCGTATTCGTTATTAATGTGTCCTTACCCTGATACTGTTTTTAATGAAAACACCTTTTGCGTGTAAAATTAAAAAAATACACAACCTGCCAAAAATTGATGGAAAAAATGTATCTATATCATTCAAAAATTCAATGACATTGCTGTTAAATCAAAATACAGGACACTTTATTTCTTATCTGCCTTTTCAGAATATAAAACTCATTTCCAGAAATCATAAACCGGATTTATGGCAATTTTTCCCAAGACGCGACGTCCATTTTTCACAATTTGGCTCATATCTCGAGTTGTATAGATTTTTCACATTATTCGTATGTATTCATGACTTTTTGATATTTAAAAAAAATCTATGGATGACACAACTAACTCTCTATAATTTTTCGTTTAGAAAATAAATTCTAGACTTTTATCTTTAATTATGGTGTTTTGTTTATGTCCCTAGGACATACATACCATCTGAGTGGTATTAAATACTTGTAAAACCCCGTAAAATTAGCTTTAAAACGTGGCGCACAATGTTCGTAATGTTCGTAACTCGATGAGGGTATGTCGTTCTATGTCGGGATCTTAGACTGTTAATTACCCATAATAATCATCACAGCACTAAGTCCCCTTTCACACAGGGCAACTGAGTTGCCGGCAACAAATAGTTCATAGGCGAGAAGGGCAGGAAGAAAGAGGGGGAAATGAAATCTCCCCGGTCAACAAATTCAGGAAACTTTTTTGACGTTTCTCTTCACACTACGTTTGTGTGCGTTCAACCAAGGTAGTTTAAAAGGAAAATACAGCAAGTCTCCTCCAACTTTGTATCTGCGTGTGAAAGGTACAGGAGATTGTTAAGGAGATTTAAAGAAAACGTCAAAAAAATCACCAGCAACTAGTATCTTCGTGTGAAAGGGGACTAATTAATATACTGCCGTGTTAGTTAAAATGACCTATCTACAAAATTTAAAAAAAATGCCTGTTTTAATTTAACGTAAATATTTTCGGTCATATAAGTAAACGTTGTCTAACTTTATAATTTTAAATAAACCTTTCTAATTATTTCTAAAGTAATCAAAATTTGTATCTAACTTTGGGCAGCGAAATCGATTGTCTAAACCTTGACAATTTTTTTTTTTTTTTATTAAATAAAGATAGGTATTTCAAACCGTGTAAAAATACTTAGACACTATTAAAACAGTCGAAAAGCTAATAATAAAGTTGAAATTAACACTTTTTGCGTAAAGTTAGCATTTAAAAAATGAAAATTTAGCACACGATGTATGTAAAGTTAATTGAACTTGAAAAAATATAAATTTAACACACGATCTACATACATTTTACATTTACATTTTTTTGGAACTGTGTAATATATTTGAAAATTTAAGTTATCTTATATATTGTCTTTTATTTTGCTTTTTCACTTTATTTCAGTTTTCACTTACCGTTTATGTATCCAGAATCGCCTCCGGGAACGTAATGGCTGTGGAAATTAAAAGCGCATTTCAATTTTGTATGTGCCCATATTAAATTTGTTATAAAATACGTCCATTCACCAGGAATCAGACATCTTTGTTCTCTGTAAATTTTTCTACCACGAATTCGTCGTGAGTACTTTCTGAATTCAATTAACTTCAACCATTCTTCTCTTGGGACAGTTATCATGAATTTTTTTCCCTCTTCATCGAGATTAGATGAATTATTTGAGGAATCATCATTCGTGGATATATCATTAGTTGAGTTCAACGATGTATCATTTTGAGTGTCCAGACGTTTGATTCCAGTTTTTTGCTCGAGTTCTTTCCTCACATTATAACGATTACAACATACGAAACTATGTAAAATTGACACCTTTATTTCATTATCCAGTTCTTGGGATATAGTTTCCCATATTTTGTCTTGAGCTGAGGCAATTTTTCCCTCAGCATTTATAATTTTGTCACTGTAATTCAATACGAATTCTTTAATCCGCGTGCTATTTATTGTTTGGGGTCTACCACGTTTAGGTGCCATGATCAAACAGTTTAATATGCAATAAAATGCTTACTTCAAATATTTTATAAAGGTAATTGTACCTATACCTATAAAGGGGCCCGCACTCGACAAAAATATTAAACTCGAGCGCGTATAGACACCTACTACTCCTTTAAAGAATAACACCGCGTCGAGGTAAACAAAAAACGAACGAAAAAAAAAATTACATAAAAACGTACTTCGCTTAGTTTATTATAAGTAATATTTTTTATTAGATATACAGAATATTTTAAAATTATAAACATTTATTTATAATCTATACTTTTGTATGTGTATATATCTGTCTTTTTTGTCCGAATAATATGAGATCACATTAGCTTACGTCCGACCAATTCTAATTTTTCCTTATGTTATGCTCGCAATCGTGAATATCCTTCGATTTCTATAGCCACAAAAATACCAAAAGATACAAACTTTTTTTGTCAATATGGTTAACATTTGTTTGTTTTTGTCTTTGATCTTTTTATTTTGATGTCTTCTCTTATCCTCTTATCCCCATACAAAAAAATGGCTCAATTTTTCTCCTAAGGTTGACTATGAATAGGCAAGGAAGCTCTTTGCCCGTTAATAGTAAAGCACAGAAAGCTCTTTCTCATTAAATTCTTTATTTGTATGATCATACACTTATGCTCACTCTCGTTTTCTAACACAGGCAATGGGTGTAGGGAAGGGAAAACAGTGAATGAGAAAAAATATAAGAAAATGCATTTGTGTATCTATTGTGTGCTTATGCATGTTTCACGAAAACTACTTTTTTTGTATTGCTTGTTTATTTTATAACGCAAAAAAGTAACCAACCTAATGATATTTGGGAAAAGGTAGGTATGTAGGTACTTTTGGTATTATTTTAATTTCTCAAGAACTAATGTCGTTTTCCGTTGGTCACTCCTAGGTCCTAGCACTCTTTTTTCACTCCATCCACACTCCCAACACTCCAAAAACCTTCCATTGGCTGTTCGGAGTGATGATTTAGGAGTTTTTTTCACTCCGGATTTCATTAAAGAGTGCTAGGAGTGCACTCTGAAAACACACATATTTTTAAAAGTATGTGTTGGATTAATTGTTAAAATAGTAAATGCTTCTTCTTGAGATGTTCTAGAATTGAAATTATTGAAGAATTCATTTTAGTTTTAACTTCTACATAGATACACATCATACGGAAGAGAGTTTTTCATATTCCATTGGAATCAAAAAAGAGTGAAACACTCTGAAAATCCAATCGAAAACGACATAAGAAAGATTTTTACTTGCGATTCCTATACATACATTATACATATGTACTTATAGTGCAAGTTATAAATTCGTGCAAAAAATAGAACTCGAGATAGGTAACAATCAAACGAAAAAAGTGGGTTCCGCAATTCCGTCTGTTTGGCTGTATGTCTGTCTGTATGTCTGTCTGTATGTACATTATGTATGGCTGTACCTCGACCTACAGCCTAAACCACTTAAGCGATTTTCTTCAAACTTGGAGCATAAGCTTTTTGATTTATTATGAGATTAAAAAATTTAAAGTAGCTATATTTGTTTTATACCTAAGTTTAGAAAACGTGTTTCATGATTTTTTTCCATATTCAGATTTCCATTGTTCAATTTATAAAATGGATAATACGTAGGTAGGTACCTATAGGTACCTACACATACATATGTTATTATTAATTATATATTTTACATTAAACTCAATCTTTGAAATTCGAAGAAACTTTTACTACAAGATCAAGTTCGTGACTTGAATTTAACTAAGATTTGATAAGAGTATTGATTATTAGAAGGACATTTGCACAAGTAATTACGCTAAACATTGAAAAAAAAAATGTACAGATTTCACTCATAGAGTAACCATGGGGACATTGAAAATGACACCTGACTAATCTTTTCAATTTAAATTAATTAAAACGTAATAAGCTGTTTCAGACACCATTATAGGTTCTGAAGTTTCTAGGTACGTTTATGCACATTATGTATTTAATGTCACTTTCCATTTGGCAAAAAATAAATCTTGTTAATTTTCTTTAACTAACCCATCAACTTTCCTGTTCAACCAAAAAAATCGTTTTTTTAAGATCTGATATCAAAACTCATATATATGAACCTATTAGGGAAAACACAAATATGCCCTAAAAAACAGTTTTAAGCGCTTATAATTATGCCCTTAAAGATCAATTACATACATATATGCCCCTAATAAATTATTATATTATGCTCAAAAAAATATGATTATATGCCCTAAAAATATTGCTTAATAAATAGGCTAAAATAAATTTTGTGGTACCATTTTCTCAAAAAATATTTGACCGATTTCGATAAATTTTATATGTATAAAACTTTAAACTATTCTTTTCGCGGACATTAATCATTTTAACTTTAACGATTTTTTCGGAACCACGTTAAATATAAGAAATATTATATTTAACACGGTAAGTTCCGAAAAATTCTTTAAAGTTAAAATTTTATATTGTTGGAAAGCCACAATTGTGGAGATGTGCAGAATCTACTTGAGACACGCATTTACACACTGTGGGTCATTTTTGTTTTTTAACTGTCGAACACTGCATATTAAAAAAAAAAAATGTTTTTTTCTTCAATATTTTAAAACAAATTTAAAATTTTACTCCTTCCTAGAGTGTTTCAGTTTTTGTTGGCCGAGTTTCGGCCACGGGACGGTACTAATATGCTTAATTTTGCTTGTAAAAATATATTCTAAGTAGCTTTGTATACCTTTGTATGTTTAAAAACTGCACTAAAAAGAACGACATAAATCTAAAAACAAAAAAAAAATAGGTATTATAGCACAAGCAATATTGTCGAACAAATTTTGCTTTCGCTAAAAGCCATTGAAACCTATTTGAAATAGGTACCAGTACATGCATGTTTTTTTTAAAATGGTGAATATCGTTTAAATTCATTCACATGGATTTATTTAAGAAATTAATTGCATCAAAAATAAAAAAAAAAAACAAAATTTACACGAGTGAGCCCCACAAGTTTGCTCTCCTGGCTAACAAAAATTTTGGTACCTTTCAACGAAAGAAATGTTAGAAAGGCATAATTACTGGGAACATGATTTTTTTTATTTTGGGTCAATATTTTCTAAATTTTCAAAAGCTATCTATACATATTGTTTAGGCCGTGTGCAGATTGGGTTAATATCGCGTTAAATTTTATCCGAAGATTAATTTTTGACGATAGTGGGGTGAATCTGTATACGCAGAAACTTCAACATTTTATTTCGAATTAAATTTAATTTATTTAGAAGCACTAGATTACAAAATTGAAATAAAATCGTTCAAATCGATTTAAACAACTCAAAAAAAGGTTAATTTTCTCAAAAAAAAAAAATCCAACCCAAATTTCCGTAATGCGAATTTTTTCAACATAACCTGAAGTTATAGGTTTTAATTTTTTGGTTATGCTATAATGCTGGTAATGCTGCCTTATAGACCTTTTTTATTTATTGAATAAACATTAGAAGATACTGAACAAATTATAAAAATGCTGATGCTCCAAATGCATTTGATAAACAAACAGCACATCTCGACCAGTGACGTCAGTGGTCATAAGTACCTAGTGGAATGCGTAGTACATATGACTTCGAAGACTGGGCAATGGGTTCAAACCTCATGGTGTGCATGTAGAAATTTTTTCACAATAAAATTGGATTAAAGCTCAGCATCACTAAAAGGAGACTGATGATAGGACTTGGCACCCCCTGAAATAGCTATATGGTAGCATACAAATGCATAATTATGCATAAATCAAAAACTATGCTAGCACAAAAATCGAGACTTGCACAGAATAAAAGCACAAAAATAGCACGTAATTCTGGTTTTTATTTCAATCGATTATGCTGGGCGGTTTAGAAGTTTTGCTAGCTTTATATGGTAGCATACAAATGCATAATTATGCATAAATCAAAAACTATGCTAGCACAAAAATCGAGACTTGCACAGAATAAAAGCACAAAAATAGCACGTAATTCTGGTTTTTATTTCAATCGATTATGCTGGGCGGTTTAGAAGTTTTGCTAGCTTTATATGGTAGCATACAAATGCATAATTATGCATAAATCAAAAACTATGCTAGCACAAAAATCGAGACTTGCACAGAATAAAAGCACAAAAATAGCACATAATTCTAGTTTTTATTTCAATCGATTATGCTGGGCGGTTTAGAAGTTTTGCTAGCTTTATATGGGAAGCATAATTATGCATAAATCAAAAACTATGCTAGCACAAAAATCGAGACTTGCACAGAATAAAAGCACAAAAATAGCACGTAATTCTGGTTTTTATTTCAATCGATTATGCTGGGCGGTTTAGAAGTTTTGCTAGCTTTATATGGGAAGCATAATTATGCATAAATCAAAAATTATGCTAGCACAAAAATCGAGACTTGCACAGAATAAAAGCACAAAAATAGCACATAATTCTAGTTTTTATTTCAATCGATTATGCTGGGCGGTTTAGAAGTTTTGCTAGCTTTATATGGTAGCATACAAATGCATAATTATGCATAAATCAAAAACTATGCTAGCACAAAAATCGAGACTTGCACAGAATAAAAGCACAAAAATAGCACATAATTCTAGTTTTTATTTCAATCGATTATGCTGGGCGGTTTAGAAGTTTTGCTAGCTTTATATGGGAAGCATAATTATGCATAAATCAAAAACTATGCTAGCACAAAAATCGAGACTTGCACAGAATAAAAGCACAAAAATAGCACGTAATTCTGGTTTTTATTTCAATCGATTATGCTGGGCGGTTTAGAAGTTTTGCTAGCTTTATATGGTAGCATACAAATGCATAATTATGCATAAATCAAAAATTATGCTAGCACAAAAATCGAGACTTGCACAGAATAAAAGCACAAAAATAGCACATAATTCTAGTTTTTATTTCAATCGATTATGCTGGGCGGTTTAGAAGTTTTGCTAGCTTTATATGGTAGCATACAAATGCATAATTATGCATAAATCAAAAACTATGCTAGCACAAAAATCGAGACTTGCACAGAATAAAAGCACAAAAATAGCACATAATTCTAGTTTTTATTTCAATCGATTATGCTGGGCGGTTTAGAAGTTTTGCTAGCTTTATATGGGAAGCATAATTATGCATAAATCAAAAACTATGCTAGCACAAAAATCGAGACTTGCACAGAATAAAAGCACAAAAATAGCACATAATTCTAGTTTTTATTTCAATCGATTATGCTGGGCGGTTTAGAAGTTTTGCTAGCTTTATATGGGAAGCATAATTATGCATAAATCAAAAACTATGCTAGCACAAAAATCGAGACTTGCACAGAATAAAAGCACAAAAATAGCACATAATTCTAGTTTTTATTTCAATCGATTATGCTGGGCGGTTTAGAAGTTTTGCTAGCTTTATATGGGAAGCATAATTATGCATAAATCAAAAATTATGCTAGCACAAAAATCGAGACTTGCACAGAATAAAAGCACAAAAATAGCACATAATTCTAGTTTTTATTTCAATCGATTATGCTGGGCGGTTTAGAAGTTTTGCTAGCTTTATATGGTAGCATACAAATGCATAATTATGCATAAATCAAAAACTATGCTAGCACAAAAATCGAGACTTGCACAGAATAAAAGCACAAAAATAGCACATAATTCTAGTTTTTATTTCAATCGATTATGCTGGGCGGTTTAGAAGTTTTGCTAGCTTTATATGGGAAGCATAATTATGCATAAATCAAAAACTATGCTAGCACAAAAATCGAGACTTGCACAGAATAAAAGCACAAAAATAGCACATAATTCTAGTTTTTATTTCAATCGATTATGCTGGGCGGTTTAGAAGTTTTGCTAGCTTTATATGGTAGCATACAAATGCATAATTATGCATAAATCAAAAACTATGCTAGCACAAAAATCGAGACTTGCACAGAATAAAAGCACAAAAATAGCACAAAATTCTAGTTTTTATTTTAATTGATTATGTTAAGCGGTTTAGAAGTTTTGCTAGCTTAATATTAAGGTAGCATAGACTTGCATAAAACGAAAACTATGCTAGCACAAAAATATTGACTTCCACACAAAAATAGCACAAAAAGAGCACAAAATTCTAGTTATGGTTTAAATTGATTATGCTAATGTGTATGTGCTAGCTTTATAGACGTCAAATTTTTGCAATTGAGTTGAGTGCTTTTTTGCGAAAGCTTAGGATTTTACACGAATTACAAATACAACATCCACAGTAGTAGAATCCTACTGCGGATAGGTTTGTGACGTTTGTTTGAGTATCGAATGGAATTTGGTGGTTTTGTTCTTAGATGTTGGTGCAATTGATAGTTCCATTTGAATCTCAATGGATGTGTTGTGGGAAACGCTATAAGATTTTATGTTTTTTATTATTTTTATGTAGGTATTCCAAAACCAACAGTCGACACAGTTTGAGGTTAGCTGGTAGCCATTTAATAAACCATCTTACCAATTCTTTCAATTCCTTTAAATTTTTGACAGTAAACTAAGGTAATGACGTAGTGATGATGATGGTGGTGAAATTCGTCGAAGGAGTGGTGAGTTTAAGCCATTTTGGCGAGTGAGCAATGCAGGCAAATGGCTGAAAATCTCCATTTGCTATAAAAAGATGTTTGCAAGAGAAAGTGCTGTAGAGAAATTATGAATGGCGATGGTAACAAAATTTCGAAAGAAAGAGAACCCATACATGCACAAAAAGAAGCATTTTCTATCATGGAAGTGTTTCCGGGTGGCGTTTTCTCCGTCAATTATGACTAAAAATCTGAAATTTTATCACACATATTTTTAATAAATTCAAAAATAATTTTACAAATAAAAATTTCGTTTTCGTGGTTAAAAATACGACTGGGAATGACGTCTTCCGGAATCTCTTCCATCGCCATGATTGGGAGTTCTCTCATGAATGAAATGTCTGACGCGAAGAGGGTTGCCGCCAGGGTATAAAAGGAGGTGATTGCCAAGATTCGATCTCTTTTGGTGTTGAGTTTTTGGTACGGGTTGCTTCGGCTTTTGGACGGTCACTGTACGAAGAAAAACTTTTAATTTTTCCAAGAAGCATGTTATTTATCTTGCGTGAACCATCATAGAAATCTCGGAAATTGGTTATAAATAAACGCGTACTGAATGTAAAAAAAAAAGAACTGATCGCCGCTAATACACGTAAAAACGATATAAATAAAATCGTGTGCTAAGCCCCAATCTTGTTTGTTTACGGCATCCATTCTCATACAAAAAAAAAAATAATAAAACTACATATGTATGTAACTGAAACAAAAATTCGTAAATCTACGATATCTCTACAAAAAAAAACAGAAAGAAAAAAAGGTGATCGTACTACGACGTACAAAAACGTGATAAAATATTCCAACACGCGCATAAAACAAAAATCTGCCAGAAAGCCCCTAAGCTTTAAAAGAGGTACGCCAAGCTAACCGTCCACTCACTTAGAGTACACTGCCACCAGACTCCTCCACACACCGCGGCCAAACGACATTCTATATACAGATTTGTCCATAGAGCACCCCTGAAATCCCGAACCAACAAATCTACGGGAAGACCTAGACGCCAAGTACCCCATCTTTTGTGTAGACTGTACCCACTATGCATAAACAGTCATTTAAAATCCCGCCAACGCAAAAAAAAAAACATATATCAATTTGTTTGATCGAGCCACCAAATCGCAGACGCGAGGGACAATCCATCAACTAAACAGACGAAGCGACAAGTTTTCACCACATCCTCGATTTCCATCTTCATCACTCGCTGCCTTAAAGTTCATCTTTATCCTCATCATCATCATCTGCAGATTTAAAATCCACTGTATAAACTAAAATTAATTTATTTATTTTTTTGCCCGTGGTTATCCGTATTTTTAAACTTATTCACCCCTCTTTCCTAGTTCACCACGTTTATCCTCAAAAAAAAAAGATAACGTTTTCAAAAGGTTTAAAGTGATATTCAAAACATAGTTTTTTGTATATTTCAACAAAAGCAAAATCTTTAATTTTTTTCTAGCATGGTGAAGTGTTTTTTTTGTTCAAGTGTCAATAATTAAATAAATCGAACAAGTACGAATGGTACGAGAAACCTTGAAGCGGTGCACCACCTCAACGGGAGTTTGATAAAGCTGGTAAGTTTTCATTTTAAACTTTTTTTGATTGTTTGAACAATAAGATTTCGCTCCACCTATTAGAAAGTACACAAAAAAAAAACAAAGTCACAAACAAGATTACAATAAGCCGGGCGAAAGTCGAGCTTGCATTCCCGGCGAATTGTAAACTATAGAGCCTGAAAGTGCAAAATAAATTAAAATCCAATGTGGTGAGCTTTGAAGCGAATGTTATAGAGAGCGAAATGCAATCTTATTATTTTTTTTTATTCCAATTAGATTTTTAAAGTTGATAATAATTTCAATTATAACAAAATATTAAACAAACATTTCGAAATTTAACAACAAAAAAAAACAGGCAAAAATTCCTATACATATGGTATTAAAGTTAAATTTACAGCCGTAATACCGATTAAATTTTCAAGTGGTACCCTTTCCACTCTTGTTAAAACATTTACGAATTAAATTCCCTCTTAGGATGTAATTTCTTATTACTGAAAAAAAAACAAAAACAAATAATAATAATTTAAACCAAAACAAAATCCAATTTTGACAACAATCAAATGTTATAAAACTTAAGCGAAGATTGAGGGCAATTTTTTTCGACTTCAGAACGTTCGACTGTTGGTTTTATTTTAAATTATAATTCTTTCTTTTCAACCTTCTTTTCTTGTTATTTATAATATTATTTTTCTAGGGTTATTGATATAATTATACATACACTGCCGGTCATAAGGTTAGAAGCAGGCATTTTTGAGAAGTAAAATCGATATTTCTGCCGTTACATGATGAATTAGAAAAAAACAACTATGGTAAATGAGAGACTATTTTGTTAACAACAAAATATAGAATTTGGGTATAGGAGAGATTTAGCTAACGGAACTTTTATGACAAATTGTTAACTGAGTCAAGAATATGTGAAAATAAATCGGGTCATTAGATTAGAAGCAGTGAACAAATCAACGTTGTTTTGTGAAGTGAATAAATTTTTTTTTGGTTTAAACGGTACATTTTATAAATTAATTGTTCTTGATTGAGTGTTAATAAAAATGGGCAAGAAAAAATGTTTGACAGTGGAGGAAAGGGCAAGAAGAGATGATTATTGCTCTGAAGGTCGTTCATGCCGTGCTATAGCCCGAAATATAAATCGAAGTGATCATTGTGTCAGCAATTATTTAAAAAATCCATCGTCTTACTCGAAAAATTATAAAGGAAACACTTCCTCTGCCTTAACACTTCGCAAAACGCGAAGTATTCTTAGAATAGCGCCAAATTCAGCTTTATCGACAGCTAAAATTAGGGAGAAAGCTAATGTTAAGGCCAGCTTATCCACTGTTAAACGCACGATTCGCCATGCTAAACACTTAAAGCGCCTGAAGCTTAAGAAAAAACCACCACCTAATGGCGCTATAGACTTGGTAGTCCAAGATACCAAAATGACTGGGAAAACCTACAAAGCCTTGCTGGAATCAGTGTTCCCCAAAATTAGCGAGCTTTTTGGACCAATTTCATGGTTTTTTCAGCAGGATAACGCTCCCATACACACAGCCCGAGAGGTAAAATCCTTCATTGCGAACCAAAACGTCTACTTGCTGCCTTGGCCACCATATTCCCCGAACCTTAACATAATTGAAAATATGTGGGTCTGGCTTACACGTAAGGTATGTGAGGGAGAGAAGCAATACGATGACAAGGAAGCGCTAATTCATGGTATCAAATTGGCCTGGAGTGAAATTTCACTGGACTACTTGGAATCTCTTTATAAATCCTTAAAAGATAGAATTTTTGAAGTTATTTTGAAGGCTGGTGGCAGCACACATTGTTAAAAATCTAATAAAAGCTAAAATAAATAACAAAATATAAATAACTGCATTTTATTTTCATTTATTTGATGTGCTTCTAATCTAATGACCCGATTTATTTTCGCATATTCTTGACTCAATTAACAATTTGTCATAAAAGTTCCGTTAGCTAAATCTCTCCTATTGCTAAATTTTATATTTTGTTGTTAACAAAATAGTCCCTCATTTACCATAGTTGTTTTTTTCTAATCCATCATGTAACGGGAGAAATATCGATTTTACTTCTCAAAAATGCCTGCTTCTAATCTTATGACCGGCAGTGTATATTCTTTTATAAATTATTTTTTGGTTATGAGCCTTATTTAGAAGGTTAAGTTTATGGTTTTTTGAATAAAGTTGAAACTTGTTTATCATTTGTAAAGTGCAACATGGTTCTTTTATTGTTTCCACAGATGGAAACAAAGGAGTTTTGGGAAGTTTTTATTCTTCTTAAATAATGGGCTCTATAAGTGACGTCATAGGTGGAGGTGACGAGATGAATGAAGAGTACTTGAAGACCGGATGAAATCAGAGATGACGTGATGGTTAGTAAACATATATTTTTTTTGTGGGTTCTTTTTCGTACCAAAGCTGGGGTGAAAATTTAAAGCTTAATATATTAAGTCCAGTTTAGGGGGCTGCTATACAAATCGAGGACATAGCAGCCATGGTCGTATCTATTATGATACGTGGGTGGGCTACCCCTCTGAGAGGCAATTACACCGTGGTCTCTCCACACTGGGGAGTTTAATTTTTCGGGATATATCAGGACGAATTCGGGTTCCGGTTTTAGATCCCGAACTTTTTATTTATAACTTTCCCGGCATGAAATTTATTCGTAACGACCGCTCAGCGTTGCAATAGCAAGAACCCCCCCCATTCCGACGAGCTAGGATGTGCTTACACTAGCATGCCATGCCATTGCAACCTAAGCACCCTTTCCTTCCTGCTATCAGGACCAGCCTACTGTACCTGTAAACAGGGGGTTGGGGAGGGTAGGTAAGGGAAGGAAGGGAGATAAGGACTCCGAGATAGGTGAGATCTCAAATATGCTGACGTGGTTTTATGCTCAATGGGTTTTAGCACCTCTTCGATGTGAGAGCATAGAACTCCCTTTCTAGATTCCGTTGCCGACAACACCTCGGACCGTTACAGTGTTCATAGAGAAGTTGTGAGTATGTTCATGGTGTGTTTTTCCATTGGGAAAAAAATCAGTCCTTTCCTGTTCTTCTTTGAACAGGAGCAATTTTCGGCAGCAAAATTACCAAATTTCATTAAATCATTCATTCAAACGTAATTCTATGTTGATAGAAACTACAAAAACAAAATTCTATTGCAATTAGGAAAGAGTCCCAAGAAACACAAGAAACACGCGTTTTATTGCTCTTGTATTTGAGATAACTGAGTGAGCTAGTAAGTGGAAGTGTCTATATTTCTGCTCCTTGAAAATTCTGTATTAAGACGTGTAAAAAGCTTAAGAAATAGAAACATTTCCGTTGTTGTAATTTAACAAAGCGTGGCAACCTTCTTTACAACAAAATCTTTAGCCTAACTTAGCTTAAGTTCGTAAAAATTTGAAAAAAAAAAACAATTGATAAAAAAATCTCACGAGCTATAATAATTCAAATTCAAAAAGATCGTTAAAAGAGACATCGCCAGAGGAATTTTCTGTGAAAAAGAACTGCTTGAACTCCGACATGGAAAGCTCAACATTAACAGATACACATATCGAAAATCTTTTAGACATTAAATTTAGAGATATTGCTACAAAAAATGATATTAATGGTTTTCTGGAAGGGATGTTCAAAGGGTAGACAACGCGGTGCATTCAAGAGGACACAAGCGTCCACAATCAACCTCTGTCTATCAACTCCTACTCTCACCTCCCCGTGGTGAACATCGGGTGCCTAGTACCTTTGACTGAAGATGGGGATCCAATCCCTGTGGACGGTTTAAGGTGGCAGCAGACGAGAGAGGGGGGGGAGGAGTGTTTCCACTAAGGCACTTCTCCTTTTTTCAGGCGGCAGCGGAGGAATTCCCCAGATGGAATCAACGGTGGCGTCTACAGTTCTAGTCAGTTCGAACTACTTAGTGAACACCTTATATGGGCTACTACGACGTATTCGTGGCTCAGGCCTATAAGGAGCGGTTTATCCGGCTCCCCGTCCTTGGAATTATAATAAGGATCTGGTCCTCCAGGCTAGGGGGTTGTGCGTCGGGGTGACTTCCCTACCACGTAAAAAATTATCGGTTCCGAAACAACAACAAGCCTCGGATATGGATGATTTTAATGTTGACGACCCCAGCAAACGAAACAAGGACAATGAATTTCGGATCTGCACGTGGAATGTACGGACCCTAAATAGGCCACGTGCAGCCGAACAACTAGTGGAGAACCTGGATAGGCTAAGGGCTGATGTAACAGCCATCCAGGAAGTGCGATGGGATGGAGAGGGCATCCGAAGGATGAAAACGTGTGACATCTACTTCGGCGAGTGCTGCAAGGAGCAAGGTCAGCGGCTCTTTGGTTGTGGTTTTGTGGTAAGGGGAAGACTTAGGCAAGAAGTCTTGGGCTTCAGAAATGTAAGCGAGCGCCTGGTCACAATCGTTGCGTTGAATTTTTGCTTAACTCTCATGTTAAAAACAATGTAATTAAGATCAATATCTATTTTTTTATTTCTTATATACCTCCTAAGTCTGACATTGCTGTTTATTATTCGCATGTACAAAATATTCAGAATGTTGTTTCTAAGCTTTAAAATAATTCCTTTGTTGTCATCTTAGGAGATTTTAATCTTTGTAATTTAAAATGGCTTTATTCACAAGATGATAAATGTTTATTTCCAGTTCATGTCTTAAAGGACTTTGAAGTTTTGGTTACAGATACTTTTTCAGCTTTAAATTGTTCTCAAGTAAATAATGTTGTTAATGATATTGGTAGAATTTTAGATCTGATTTATATTCAAAACGATCTCGATGTTGTAGTTTTAGAAGATGAAAACCCACTTTTAAATAATAGTATTCATCATAAAGCGTTAAATGTATTGTTCAATTTATCAATTTTTCAATCTATATCTGATTCTTACTCTAATATAAGTTATAAATACGACTTTAACAGGGCCGATTATGTTTGCATCAACGGTTACATCAATACTTTAGATTGGGTTTCTCTTTTATCCCATTCTTGTTTATCTTCTAGCTATTTAGTTTTTGTAAAATTAATAGAAAACGTATTTGAGAGATTTGTACCAAAGAAGGCTATTAAGGGCAAGTCAAATAAACCGGTTTGGTATTCTAAAGGCTTAGTAAGATTAAAAAATGTATTGCTCAAGACTTATAAAAAAAGCAAGATTAATTCACATTTTCGAAGCAATTACTGTCGTTTGCGTAAAGAATATGATTTTTTAAAAAAGTTTTTATACAATCAGTATTTATGGTCTCTTGAATCAAAAATCAAATGTGATTCTAAAGCTTTTTGGCAATTTTATAATTCAAAAAGAAAGTCTATGGGGATACCCCCTAACATGAAGTACTGTGAAAAAGTTAGTAGTGATCTTTCTGAAATCTGTAACATGTTTGCAGCTTTTTTCCAATCTAACTTTACAGTCGATGCTTCAAATTTAGAGATTTCGCCAGCCATCTCTCAAATAACTCAAATAACGGATATGGGATCCATGTTCATATCTGAAGATGAGATAATTGCAGAGCTTTCTAGCCTTAATAGTAATCATAGCATCAGTCCTGATAATATTCCTGTAGTGTTCCTCAAAGAATGTGCACATAATTTAGCGAAACCTCTATGCATTATATATAACCATTCACTTGCCAGTGGCGAGTTTATAGATGCATGGAAATATTCGTATATCACTCCCATCTATAAATCTGGTCCAAAACAAGCTGTTGAAAACTACAGACCCATTTCTAAATTGCAACTGATTCCGAAGATTTTTGAGTCTATTGTCAAACAAAAAATCTATGGTGCCGTTAGGAACCATATATCGGTTAACCAGCATGGATTTGTCCAGGGGCGGTCTACTGCGACAAATCTTTCGCTTTTTACAAATTTTTGTTTAAAAATCATGGAAAATAAATGTCAAACCGATGTTATTTTTACTGACTTTTCTAAAGCGTTTGATCGGGTTAGTCATCGAATTTTAATAAAAAAATTGGAAATCTTGGGATTCCACTCTGCCCTTCTTAAATGGATTAGTAGCTATTTGGTGGATCGTTCACAATTTGTAAAAATTGGTTCTAAAACATCTTTTAAGATATTGAACCATTCTGGTGTACCGCAAGGCAGTCACTTAGGCCCTTTGTTGTTCTTGCTTTTCATTAATGATCTCCCGTCTGTAATTAATTTCTCAAACTGTCTTATGTTCGCGGATGATGTTAAAATCTTCAAATCTATTAAATCTATTGCTGACAGTTATGATTTACAGACAGATATTGATAAAATGAATGATTGGTGTTGTAAAAACTCCTTGTTTTTGAATATAGACAAATGTATCACTATGTCTTTTTCACGGTCTGCATTTCCTATCTTATTTGATTATAAGCTTCAAAATGTTACTCTTCAAAGAGTTACTAGCCAAAAGGATTTGGGAATCATTTTTGACTCGCATTTAGCTCTTAATATGCATTTTGACTACATAATTTCTAGAGCTAACGCTATGTGGGGATTTCTATTTAGGAACTCCTCTGAATTTAGAGATCCTTATACATTGAAGGCTCTATATATTTCCTTAGTTCGTCCCATTCTAGAATATTGCTTGTAGTATGGTCTCCTTTATTTAATAAAGATATGCAACGTATTGAAAAAATTCAAAGAAGATTTTCTAGATATGCGCTTCGAAAACTGAATTGGTCTACTTCCTTACCATCGTACAAGAGCAGATGTGAATTAATTGGTTTAAAGCCTCTATCATTTAGAAGAACATATTATTTTATAACTTTTGCGAGAGATGTCATAACAGGGCATATTGACTGTGCTCCTCTTTTAGCTTTGTTTGGTATTTATGCTCCCTCAAGAACTCTAAGACCTAGAATTGAGGAATTTTTCTTTATTTCTCATCATGCTACAAATTATGGTCGTAATGAACCAATCACCAATGCTTGTATTAACTTTAACCGTTATGCAAATGTAATTGATCTTGAATTGAATAGAAATATTTTTAAGTTTAGTATTCTTGAAGCCATTAATGAATAAGATAATTATTTTGTTATAATATTTAAGTTATTTTAGGTACATATCTGCTTAGTCTAAGAAAGTTTTGTTACTTATAGACGTAAATAAATAAATAAATAAACAATCCGCATCAAAGCAAAGTTCAAAAAAATCACGTTGATCTGTGCCCATGCCCCAACAGAAGAAAAGGATGACTCAACCAAAGAAGAATTCTACGATCTCCTCGAGGATACGTATGATAGGTGCCCCAAGTACGACGTCAAGATTATTCTTGGCGACTTCAACGCCAAGATTGGAAAGGAGGGCATCTTTGGTTCGATAGTCGGAGGACACAGCCTGCACGACAACACTTCCGGTAACGAACTCAGGCTCATCGATTTCGCGGCGGGGCGAAATGTCATCATAGCAAGCACTCTATTCCCACACCTCAATATACACAAAGGGACCTGGCGGTCTCCGGATCAACGAACCGTCAACCAGATTGATCATGTTGCGATAGACGCCAGACATGCTTCCAGTATCCTGGATGTCCGAACGTTCCGAGGTGCCAACATAGACTCGGATCACTACCTGGTGGTAGCGCAAGTACGTATGCGGATATCTATGGCGCCACAACGACGAGCGGATGCTGTAAAACGATTTAACGTCGCGAAGCTAAAATCGCAAGAGATAGCCAGGACTTTTGCAGACCACGTCTCTCTTAAACTCTCAACAAGCCCGCCACAAGCATCATCTGTAGAGGACCAATGGAAACACTGCCAAAATGCCATCAAAAGTGCCGCTACTGATGTGCTGGGTTTCACTAGGCCACCACAACGAAACCCTTGGTTCGATGAAGAATGCAGACTGGCACATGAAGCAAAGAACGAGGCCTACCAAGCAATGCTGCAGACTAGAACCAGAGCTGCTGAGAGAGCAGCCCGGGAGCTATACGGGCAAAAGCGAAGGGAGGAACGCCGACTTCTCAGGAGGAAAAAGAGAGAGCATGCGTAGCGGGCGGTCGAGTCTATTGAGGACTGTAGCGGCAGGGGGGATGTTCGAAAGTTCTACCGAAGGGTGAGGCAAACTACCCAGGGTTACAAGGCCAGAACGGAAGCCTGCCGAGACGAGAGTGGGAATATGGTGGTAGACACACAGTCGGTGCTGAGGATCTGGAAACAACACTTTTCTAGACTGCTAAACGGCGAAGATGGCCAAAATTCCGCTGTAAGACAGAACACTCCATTCAACCTGGACGATGATGGTCAATATTTCCGTCCACCCGACCCAAATGAAGTGCGGTTAGCGATAGCCAAGCTTAAAACGTACAAGGCTGCTGGTGCGGATGGCCTGCCAGCCGAGCTATTCAAAGCAGGGGGAGATGACCTGGTAGGGAGTATACACCAGCTTATCTCCAAAATTTGGTCGGAGGAAAGTATGCCCGATGAATGGATCCTCGGTATATTGTGCCCTATTAACAAGAAAGGTGATGCTCTGACCTGTTCCAACTACAGAGGTAGAAGTCTTCTCAACGTCGCATACAAAATCCTGTCATCTGTACTGTGTGATCGCTTAAAGCCGTTTGTCAACGATCTGATCGGCCCCTATCAGTGTGGTTTTAGGCCCGGCAAATCAACCGTCGATCAAATGTTCACACTCCGACAGATTTTGGAAAAAACCCAGGAGGTTTAAATCGATACACACCACCTCTTTATCGATTTTAAAGTCGCATATGATAGCGTAGACAGAGACGAGCTATTCAGAGCCATGGCGCATCTCGGCATCCCTGCCAAACTCTTCCGCTTGTGCAGGATGACGATGGAGAAATCTCGCTGCTCCGTCAAAGTCGGCAAGAACACCACCGAACCCTTTGATGTCGAGAAAGGTTTGAGGCAAGGCGACGCGTTATCATGCAACCTGTTTAACATCGTTCTTGAAGCAATTGTACGCAACTCGCAAGTCAACAACAGAGGTACAATTTTTCAAAAGTCTGTTCAACTACTTGCTTATGCAGATGATATTGACATCATTGGGAGAACGAAGCGAGCTGTTACCGGCGCGTTTGCAAGTATTGAATCGGAGGCGGCGAAAATGGGTTTGGATGTTAATGAGGACAAGACGAAGTATATGCTATCATCGAGAAAGGAATCTCAACATCGTCGGCTCGGGCAAAACGTCACGATGGATAGATACAACTTCGAAGTCGTCAAGGACTTTGTCTACCTGGGCTCCACTGTAACATCGCAAAATGACATCAGCGCAGAGATCAAACGAAGAATTACTCTTGCCAATCGCTGTTTCTTCGGGCTAAGAAGGCATCTAAGTAATAAAGCCCTCTCTCAGAGAACCAAGGAGACCTTATATAAGACCCTAATCATCCCGTTCCTGCTATATGGGGCAGAGGCATGGACCCTGTCAAAAACGGATGAGAATCTGCTTGGGTGCTTTAAAAGGAAGATTCTTCGGGTGATTTTCGGTCCAGTCTGTATCGATGGAGTATGGAGGAGAAGATTTAATAACGAGCTTTACAGCGACTTCGACCTGGTCAAGAAGCTGAAAATTCAGCGGCTGAGATGGCTGGGACACGTGGAGCGTATGGACACCAACGCACCAGCCCGACGAGTCTTCGAATCTACCCCTGACGGTCTGCGCAGCAGAGGAAGACCCCACCTTAGGTGGCGCACACAAGTGGAGAACGACCTCAACCAACTTGGAGTGCGTAACTGGAGGCAGCTAGCTAGGGACCGAGCTGGCTGGAGGGGCTTGTTGGTTGAGGCCGTAGTCCATCCTGGGCTGTGAGCGCCATCTAAAGTAAAGTAAGTAAGTAAGGAAGGGAACATGTTGCTGTTCTTGAAGCAGAGAACAAACAACTAAAGGAAGGGATAGATAAGCACAAAAGTAGTGAGCTGGTACACTTGAGGAAAGGGTTGAAGAAGCTGAAAATTACTCTAAAAGACTGAATGTCATCGTTAAAGGATTAAGTGCAGAAAGTGTAAATGATGCTGTAAGTCTGTTTAGTTCATTAAATGCAAAGTTAAGTATTTATAATTCAAAAGATGTATTTATTTTATACAGGTTATCTTTAATAATTTACATAAACTAAAATTTATTATCTTTATTTTATAAGTCTGACCGCCAAGGACGAAAGCTTGTTTTCAACTGGTTTCTTATAGGTATAACTGATCAAGCATTCTTTTAACTTTTCTTTATCATCTGTTTCTCATAGTGGCAGTGACGTAGGGAGCTTTTATTTATTTATCTGTTGATCACTACATTACCCCCCTTCCAGCCGAAGGCGATACAAAAGAAAATATGATAGATATTTCAAAAAAATAAAAAAATTATTACTTACGAACCACTCGCAAACGTAACGCGTTTTCCAATTTTTCTTTTTTTATGATGAGATGAATCAATAACGTAAGCGGGCTTCAGACGATCCAGGGATACGGAAACATTTTCTTAGTCGCTTCAAAACTTTAAATGGTCTCTCATAAGGGGGTTTTAGGCCTGCTTTATTGGGAGGTGCGCGGACAAAAACTTGATCGCAGTCTTACAGACTCTTTGGAATATATACGTAAGAGTTTTCTTGGAGGTATTCTTTAGGATGCAACGAATTCATGCTTTCTTTAAGCTTGGCTATTAAATCTGGGAGATCTTCTTCGCCAAATGATTCACCTGAACTATGAGATGTAAAAAAATCTGATGGCAGTCGTAAGGTCTGCCCATACACCACCTCGGCTGGTGATCAGTTGATATCCTTTTTTAAAGCTGAGCGAATTCCTAAAAGAACCATGGGTAAGTCTTCGCTCCAATGCATAGTGTTTTCCCGACATTTATGGGCTGCTTTAAGGACTCGGTGGAACCTTTCCACTAAACCATTTGCTTGTGGATGGTAGGCAGTCGTTCTTATTCTATGAGATCCTAACAGCTTTGACAATTCGTAAAACAATTTAGACTCGAACTGCCTCCCTTGATCTGCAGTAATTCGCAATGGAACACCAAATCGACTAACGTACTCGGACACGAAAACTTTGGCAACTGTTTCAGTTGATATATGTATCTTTCAGAGGGTACGCCTCTGGCCAGCATGTAAATCTGTTGATTATGGTCAAAATACAGCGATTTCCGTTTGATATATCAAGAGGCCCTACCAAATCCATGTGGACATGTTCAAAGCGATCGCTGGGAGCTTTAAAGTTTCCTAAAGGCGTGTCTGTGGATTTTAGAGCGCTGACATTGGATGCAAGATTGAACAAAAGTTTTTATGTCCGAATTCATTTTTGGCCAAAAGTATCTATCAGTCAGTAATTTTCTTGATCCACGGATTCCAGGGTGTGAAAGAGAATGCATACTGGAGAATACTGCATGCCTTAGACATTTAGGTATGTAAGATCTATTGCCTTTGCTAGACGTTTCACACCATATGGGATGGATAAACAATGGAAATGCTATTTTTTCCAGCTTGAAAGAATACTTCGCTTTTAGGGTCAAAAGATGTTTAAGTTCTTCATCAGATTCCTGAGCGTTGAAAACATTCTCTGGTAAGAATTGCTAGTGATAGTGCTTTCTTCGGGTCGCGACAGAAAATCCGCTATCTTGTTATCTTTACCTTTAATGTGTCTTATATCATGGGTGTATTGAGCTTTCCATTCTAAATGTCTGGCCTGCCTCGGACTTCTTGTGGCTTTAGTAAACAAAGCTGTAGTAAGGGGTTTGTGGTCTGTATACACAGTAAAGACTCTGCCTTCTAAGAAATGGTTAAAATGTCGTACTGAAAGATAGATTGCCAAAAGTTCTCTATCGAATGCAGAAAAATTAATTTCAGTTTTGCTGAGTTTCTTCGAAAAAAAACCTAAAGGTTTCCATTCTTTATCAATAAACTGTTGTAACACGGAACCAACAGCAACATTCGATGCATCTACTGTAAGTCGCGTAGGTGAATTTTCGCTTGGATGTACTAGTAAAGTTGCTTCAGAGAGGGCGGTTTTGATTTTTGAAAAAGCATTTGAACATTCTATTGGCCAAACGTCTGCTTTTTTGCTTTTTGCGTTACTGAGAAGTTTTATTTGTTCGTAAACTGGTGTCAAAAGTTCAGGAAGCTTAGGAATCAAACGGTGGTAGTAGTTTACCATTCCTACGAAACGTTGTATTTGCTTCAAAGAGGATGGGTTGGGAAAATTTTGAATTGCTTTCACCCTCTCATCTGAAGGCAAAATTCCCGCTTCGCTTATTTTGTGTCCTAAGAAATCTAAACATTCTTTCCCGAAATCGCATTTACCTAGTTTGATAGTCAAGCCATGCTGCGCCAAACGCTCAAATAATATTCTTAAATGATTTAGATGCTCGTCTTTGTTTGGGCTTGCTATGAGTATATCATCGATATAAACATAACAAAAACACAGCCCCTTTACAACCTCATTCATTAGACTTTGAAAGGTTTGGGCAGCATTACGAAGACCATAAGGCATTCGCGTGAACTCCCACATACCATTGCGGTTTTAAATATATCTTCTTCTGCCACTGGAATTTGGTTATAGGCCCTTATCAAATCGATTTTAGAGAAAACCTTACATCCAAGTGCGTTCTGTGAAAAACTGTGGATGTGCGGTATAGGATATCTGTTAGGGACTGTAACACAGTTTAAGGCTCTATAGTCCCCGCATGGTCGCCAATCATATGGTTCTTTCTTTGGCACCAAGTGTAGGGGAGAGCAAGTTGGTGAAGAAGATGACCTACAGATGCCTAACTTTTGCATATGCTCGAATTCATCCTTAGCAATTTTATACTTAGCACAATCCAAGCGTCTCGGTGCCGAAACTGGTAAGTGGCCGGAAGTAACAATATAGTGAACGATCTTATGTTTGACTGGTATGGTGTAATCTGCAGGACTTGTTAGTGATGGGAATTGTGTTAGCAAATTCCCGTACTCATTATCTATGATCGATAAGTCGACGACGTTTTATATCCACAAGTAAGTTGAAATAGCCTTAGAAATCTGCACCTATAATCGGCCTGATGACTGCAGCAAGAGTAAACGGGAAAGAAAATTCGCGTCGAAGGCCTAAGTCTAGGTTTGGGAGCTTTGAACCGTATGTTTTAATTTGAGAGCCGTTTGCCGCCGTTATATATTCTTCTGAAAGAGAAGATATTTAGTTTTTAAATAGAGTGTGCGGTAAAACCGATATTTCAGCGCCTGTATCGATAAGAAATTCTAATTTACTAATCTTACACTTAACGAAAAGAAGGCGAAATTTTGAATGCACCCGGCGTATCTAGTTTTTTGTATTATTGTTTTTTACTTTAAAAAAGCATGGTGGATTGCAATTTCTTGCTCTTTCACCATGAACACGGTGAAACCAACATATTTTTTGATTACTCCTGCTTCGGTTTTCTGTTTTAAAATCTTTAAACCCTACAGAACGGTGCGGTGAACGGCCTCTTCCTCGAAAAGATAGCTTTTTATAGACGATCGTAGCTCATTTATTTCTTTCATTAACCGTTCTTCCATACTACAAGTAGAATTTTAGCTACTTAAAGGTTGCTGAATTGAACTAACACCCACGGTTTGTGTTGTTTCCCAGATTTTGTCCGCTATGTCTAATGTATTTTGGAATGGTTGACCTAATGTTACAGCTAGAGGAATACTAATTTGAGTGGGAAGTTTTCGTTCCCAGAGCGACTTTATTAAATCCTCACATATTGAAGAAATGTTCCCGGCAGTGGATGTCATATGACGGTACAAATCCGATGGTTTTCGGTCACCTAGATTTTCCGCGGATAAAAGTTGCTCTAAACGTTGTTTCGTTTCAGGAAGATTGTTCAAAATGTCTATTATATTGTTTATTGCATCTACTGGAAGTGAAGCTAATACGTATGTATATCTAGTCTCGTCTTTTGTAATTTTTCTAGTTGCGAATTGTACTTCGACAGCAATGAACCATGCTGCCAGAGCTTTCTCCCAAAAAGTCGGGAGTTTAACTGATGGAATTTCAAAGCAGTTGTTATTCATTTGTCCAGAATTTACCAATTTTGTACTCCGTGGGATTTTGTAGAGGTTGATCAGTGGAACCTCCCTGACCCGGTACATCTGCCAAATTCTCAGTTTTCTTTTCGTCTGGCATGATAAACAAAACAAAAAGGTCAACTTAACAGAAAAGAAAACAAAGAGAATGCGCAATTGAACAAAAAAAAAAAATGTTCACTATATGCAATTCAATTCAACATTGCTTTTTTGCTTGGCTCACAAATGTAGAAGAGAAATAAAAATAAGTTGAAGTATAGGTATAATATGAAGTATATAAATATGTCTAGAAATAATAAACTGTAAAAAAAAACTTCGTTAATACAATCAATGCATGCAATAATCTTATTAATATTGTATTAATAGGTACTAAATTATTGTTTTTGCGTTAATATTAGATATTATTTTCTTTTATCTGTGCAAAAATATCTATAATTTTATTGTTTAATTGTTCAATTTTATTTTGATTGAGTTGAAAACTTGCTGCGTGGTTGAAAAAATGTGGTCCTCAAATAAATGTTTGCGACGTTGCATATAATCCAGTATATATATACTTTGAACGATGTTCTATACTCCAGCAAATGTTGAGGTATCGCCAATGGTGTGATGATGATTAACAGGATCTTAGTGAGTTCATTTATGTAAATGTGAATATTGTCACAATCAGATGTCACAGTTGCGGTTCTTTTTTGGAACGGTATACTTGAAGAGTTTTGCTTAAGAATATTGCGTATATGTGAAATGGTTCTTTATGTGCAAAATGAGGTGATGTTAAAACGGGTTGTTTGCCAAATCACGATCATTTATATATTATGAGAATTGCACAATAGAATTTATGTAAACTTTCGTATTTTGATAATCAAGGATTAATTAGGATTATATAATATATGCATATATGTATTATGTAGGTATATATAAGACACTAGATAACACCATCCGAAAACGAAAAAGCATTTCTTTTGTAGATTTTTGACATATGCGTTCAATTAGGGGTCACCAATATGTAAGTCCGTTTAGTTCATTAAATGCAAAGTTAAGTATTTATAATTCAAAAGATGTATTTATTTTATACAGGTTATCTTTAATAATTTACTTAAACTAAAATTTATTATCTTTATTTTATAAGTCTGACCGCCAAGGACGAAAGCTTGTTTTCAACTGGTAGGTATAACTGATCAAGCATTCTTTTTAGTTCTCTTTATCGTCTGTTCCTCATAGTGGCAGTGACGTAGGGAGCTTTTATTTATTTATCTGTTGATCGCTACAATGCCAAACGCAAACAGGAGATTCAGCAAATATGTAACAACACCCTTCAAGTATTCAGTTTAGTTTAGTTTATTCATTCATTTCATTCATCAAACAGAGCTTACAAATCTCTTATAGACTACTACAATTCTAACAATCATCAGATACTTAAATTAACCACCAATGTTCAAAAAAAATAACAATTTTTTTTTAAAACAATCTCTACTTGAGAACATATTAAATTCAAGAACGCTACAAACGGAGTTTGCCTGCCTTAAACAGCGTGTTAATGGCTCATTATTTCCATAATTAACCCTGTGGAAAGGGACAAAGAAAAGACACCTAGAGCGAAAATCACGCGCAGGTACATAAAAAGTGATCATTGAAAGCAAAGAAGGACAGTTGATTTTATAATTAATTAGATCTCTGACAAACATTATTTCAAAATATGACCGCCGAACCTCCAGATATTGGATCCCTAGTAACAAACATCTCGAATTGTAATAGGGCATATCGATGTTCCAACGCAAAGTCCTTATGGCTATTCTAGTGAATCGTTTCTGGACCCTTTCTATTCTTAACGAATGAACACTATAATACGGGTTCCACACGATACAACAATATTCTAAAATAGATCTCACATAGCTAAAATAGAGCGACCTCAGTGTAAAAGGATCTGTAAAGTCCTTTGATTTTCTGTAAATAAAACCAAGCATAGAGCTAGCTTTAGCTACTATGTAATCAAAGTGACTAGTGAACGTAAACTTTGTGTCAAAAACTACACCAAGATCTTTTTTTTCGATTACTCTTGTTAATGGGGTACCATTAATGTTGTATTCGTAAGTAATCGAGTTGGTTTTTCGGCTAAATGAAGAACTTTGACATTTCGAAACATTAAGATGGAGATGGTTTTTATTACACCAAACAAATAAGTTAGATAAATCTTTTTGAAGATTAATACAGTCTAACGTTGACTTAATAGTTAGATAAAGTTTGAGATCATCCGCATACATTAGGCAAAAACAATAATTGAAATATTTAGGAATGTCGTTGATAAAAATCAGAAATAGGAGGGGTCCTAAATGACTTCCTTGGGGGACACCAGAAGTAACTACTATAGGATTAGAGCGAAGATTATTAATGCGAACATACTGAGTTCTACCAGTGAGGTACGAACCAAACCATTTTAATAAATTTGAGTGAAAACCTAAGTTTTCAAGTTTGGCTAGAAGGATTGCGTGATTAACCCTATCAAACGCTTTGGAGAAATCAGTGTAGATTACATCACACTGAAAACCTTTCTCGAGAGAGTCTATCACATAGTTACTAAAAATAGTAAGATTCGTTGTAGTTGATCTCCCAGAGATAAACCCATGTTGCAGAGGAGAAATAATTTCCTTTAAAAGAAAAACCAATTTGTTATAAACAATTCTTTCAAAAAGTTTAGGAATTGCTGATATTTTGCAAATAGGGCGGTAGTTAGTTGCCTCACTTTTTGACCCTGACTTAAATACCGGAGTTAAGAAAGAATTTTTCCAGTTCACCAAGAAAACACCTTCCCGAAGAGAGCGATTAAAAATATATTCAAGGGGAACTGCCAGAGCGCCCGCACACCTCTTTAATACAATGGGGGCAAGGCCATCAAAACCTGGCTGCTTATCTTCATTCAAGTTATTTAATTCGATTTCAACTTCAGATAAGCTTACTTGCAGGTCACCAATATTAATAAGCTCAGGGGAAACTTCAATGTTAGATGTAATTCCTAAACATGATGGATTGTACACTGAACGAAAAAAACAAGCAAAGAGATTACAAATCTTTAAGGGATCGCTTGATGTTTCACCTAAATAATTAATGGAATTAGGAATACCAGTTGATCTTTTTTTATCGTTTATAAACTTCCAGAAACATTTGCTATTTTTTTTTAACTTTGATTCCATACTGAGAATATACTGCTTGTAAAGAAATTTGTTTAAAAAATCAAACTCCTTTTGCAACCGACAATATTTCTTATAGAGAACCACATCATTATTGGAGGTCCGGAACAACTTAAAAGCTTTATTTTTCTTATTGTTTATATTAATTAACTTTTTATTAAACCAATTTGGTTTAGATGACGTTTTGGGTAAAAACTTTGGTGTAAATAAATCAACTGCCTCTTTTAATGAATTAGTAAACGTGCAAAACGCGCTTTCTAAGTTAATGCTGCTAAAGACAGACGCCCAACCAGTTAAATTCATAAAATTAGATAATTCAGTGAAATTACATTTTTCAAATTTATATGTATAATCCATATCATTATTTTGTTTTATGTATCCATAAAATTTAATGCTTAGGCAAAGAACTACATGATTATCAGAGTTTGGAAGGGGAGGTGGTGTGGGGCTGCTAATACTCACACTGAATTCATTATCAACAAATACTAAGTCAAGAACTCGATTCAAACTATTAAAAAAACAATTTATTTGATTAAGTCCAAATTCAGCTAAAGTATCAACAACCACACTTTCGCACTCTTTATTAACATTGAAAGGAATTAAACAATTTTCTTCTGGGTCATGTAACCAATTAATAAAAGGCAAATTAAAGTCACCCAAAATTATTATATTTTGATTATCTTTAAGGCTATTAAGAATTACAGAACAATTATCTATATGCATTTTATATAATTCAAAAGAACTATTTGGTGGGATATAACTCAGAATAATAAATACATCGTGAGAATTATCAACGCTTACGCGTACAATCAGCTGGTCCACATCGAATTGAGAACTTAGTTGAGACAACGAAGAGGGCAAAACAATTTGCGCGCACACAAATGATGAACTAACAGCTAGCAGCACACCTCCACCTCGGCTCAGACCAGTTGTGTAACGACATCGATCATTACGGAAAACGTTGAACATATGGTTATCGAACATTTCAGCATTGAAATGATTCTCAGAGAGCCATGTCTCAGTGAGTGCAATGATGTCAAATTGTTGTGATGAGGAGAAAAGTAATATAGATTGCATTTTTGTTCTTAAGCCTCCGACATTCTGGTAGAACAAATAGAATTGAGAGATGTTTGATGGAGCAAGTTGCGCGTGTGGTAATGGTAACTGATTGTTATTGATTATGTTATCATCAGCTCTTTCTGGCTCTCTTCGTTTTTTGGAAAAGAAAAAAAGAAATGAACAATTTCACTTTGACAAATTCAGGCCAAGCAGAAGGGTCCATGACGAGGTTCAGTTTGTCTACAGGTACACTGAGTTTAAAATTAACAAATGATAGGTCAGTTAGCACAGCATCTTTTTTTGTTAGTTTGAAGCATTGGAAAATGTCAGGAGAGAGATTAATTTTTTTAGATAAATATGTAATTATAGATTCGGGAGTTGTGTCTTTATTAAATTTAGAAATATGAATCCACTGGATGTTGGGAACGACAATTAAATTTTCAGCCGACCCAGTACCATAAAAGCTGGTAGGCTTCTCCGTTATAGGGTATAGGTTTTTGTTATTTCTACTTTTTTTTATTTTTTTACTGTGAGGGCAATTTTTTTTAATTTCAGCATTTAATGAAGCTGATAAGGAATTTATTGCTATTGCTCAGATTTTAATGTAGATTTAAAATTATTAAAAAATCATCATGTTAATAGTATTATTATGACACAACACCCCGCCTGTCAGGTTCTTTTTTGCAATATTGCTGGTCTAGTTAATAAATCTTTGTTATGTAATTTTCTTTAAATATAGGTATTTGTAAATTTGAAATTTTTTTCTTGTTCGAAACATTTGTAATTGCTGACAATTTTAAAAAATTTGAAAAATTCTTTACTGGTTCAAACTTAAATGGATCTCTGCAACAAAAACAAATAAAGTCGGAAGAGCTAGTTGTGGTTGTGTTTTTGGATACAAAACCAAACTAAAATTCTCTAATACTGATGATATGAAAATCTTGCAAGGGTGTTTTGCTGGGAATATTATGAGTTTGGTTCCACTGTTTTTGAATGTAATCATTGGAATAGATATTTTGTAGCTGTAACAAGTTTGTTCTTCGTAGAGGATTTGCTGGCACCGAAGATAGGATTCCCAAGCTAGCTCACATTGTGGGTCTATTATCCTCCTCGTTAGCAAAATATACCAATGCCAGTCTTTATCATCCCGGTGTTGTTGATGCGCGAGATACTTTCGTCTTACTCCCACCCTACCTGGTTGTTTCCTCGCAAAACAACCCCTTTTTACCAATGTTCCTTTCCCTCGGCCCCTCTACCCTGTTGTCATCATCTCCTCATCACCCCTTTTTTTAAAAAAAAATTAGAATTTCATATTTTAAATTCATATAAAATTGATTTATTTACATACATACTGTTGCTTACAGCGAAATCATATGTTTTATATTCTAAATTCAATTAAATTTGTACTTTATCATTTAAAAGTTTAAATTTTGTATACATCTATGTATATATTTAAAATTGAAATTATTTAAAGTTAATTTAAAATAGTGGTAATTTTACTCTAGCAATGATTATTCTTCTGGGCAGAAATTGGGCAATACTTATTATAAAATTTTGTGTCAATAGGACATGCACGACAGGAAATTACTCACCCCAAAATAGATCGATGCAGTGGCCACTCCCTCGATGGATCTAGGTTTGATGTAGCGATCTTTGTTACGCTCCTTTTTTTATTCTTTTTTGAAAGTCAAGATATTTATAAATATTACCACGCTTTGAAACCACACAAAATAACAATATCTGCTTTTCTATGTTATATATGTACGTATAAATTATATATATCTATATATATTTATATATCTATATATATATACACGCATGCATACAGCATACATATACCACTTGATACAAATTGGCAAGTTTTTAGGAGTTTAACGATTTAAGTTTTAAACTTTAAGTAAAAAAAATTAGATTTCAAAAGAAACACTTGACTATCAAAATTTGATTTAAAATTCTCTTTTTTAATGGACTGTCAATGGACTAATATGGATGTTTTTATATTCTTGAGCCATGTACTAATACGCTATTCGTGAAAAGCTTTTATTACGAATTACCAAATAATAACTAACATAATTTTCACAACACTAATCGAGTCCAGGGTAACACAATGGCGCACAACTACAAGAAGTTTCTAGTAAAGGCAGGAACGCAGCCCACAGATCGTTGATCGTAGCGGCAGCGTACCGTGTGTAATGTTGATCTGTCTCACTCTAATTTACTGCAAACAGGGTCTTATTCAAGTGCCTCTGTTTATCTTACATACACCTCGGTAAAACCGATTTTTGAGTACAAAAAAGCATTATTTACGTAAAAGTGATATGAAGTGAACTGCGAGGCCCTTTTGCAAATAAAAAAGCAATCGTATTTCTTACGAGTAAATAAATAGCAAGTGTTGTACCATTTTGAAATCTTGATGAAACGGACCAATTTTTTAAATAACTTGCCGAGGGTAGAGTGGTACATTTTTTTAAAAATATGAAGTGTCAAAGTTAGCTTACAAAATTTTTTTGAACAATGACTCAGTCAAACTTTATTTTTCTTACGAAACTGACAATATTAATTCTTGGATTTGTGATTGCGATCACTAGCATGATTATTAAGGACTACGTCAAAAAAGAAAACACAGCAAAATTTTAAAATTCGTAACCACTGTATCGAAAAATGTGAGCTAGGGTATCGATATTCATTATTTTTCTTAAAATTGCTATAACTACAAAACCTGGAGACGGTGGGATATTTCCCGAGATATTTTCGAATTATTTTTTTTACTTTCAATTATAAGTTTCTAAAAAAAAAAATACAAAAAAAAACACTAAAATATGTATTCCCGCTTTACCTCTAACTCTACTCATATTTGGAAATTCCGAGACCTGGTTTCCTTTGGAGCTCCCTCCGGTGGTACTTTATTTTCCCTCTCTAAAATTTCGTAGGTACTTCTGAAAATGGCTCTGGTATCTCGGGTGGATTTTTTTGAAAAGCAAGTACCTACCGGCGGCTTTTACCAAAGAACCCTAGCTCTACCAACCAGTACTTAGACATACAAACCAGGATCTTCCAGCCTTTGTCTTTTACACGTTTATTCACACTCATTAAATTACATTAGCAAACGTTAATTGTTTAATTGTGCGTAGATCATTTTATGTGGGTGTGAATATTCGTAGGCACAATCCATGCACTTGTTGCAAACATTTTTTTGGTGTGAATCGGATTCATTGATGTCATAAAACCCGATCGCATCCAAATTGTCTCATGCAACAGAGGTGCACTTCCCCAACCATTTTAACATTTCCTGCTAAAAATTGTTGGGGACCAATCCACTTAATATAGAATTTCACACCAGCCAAAATAAATCAGTTTTTTTTTACCACCAGCAAAATTGACGAATTTACGAACTCTACCCATATGGATTTCAGTAGGTATTCTATATATTATCGATACGTTATCGAATTACAAAATGACTAGAATAAAATGTACCTATCCATTTCCTCCTTTGCGGAAAATATGGAATTGGAACTTAAAGAAGGTGTAATGATATTCATATTGAACTCGATCTGTCTTTTGATTTCTGATATTTGCCGGTGGTGGAACTCAGTGGAAAGTTCATCTTAATCCTAGGATACAAAAAAGGATTTAAGAATAAATGCTTTGTCTTTTAATTAAAATAACCAGTAAAATTTATTTTATTTATATGAATTAATTGCAAAGCCTTATCAAAAGAAAAAAAAAAATTAAAAATCATTTTTTTTTACACAAAAAAAAAAACATTTTCACGCTGGTACTGAATTAAAATCAGGTAAAAAAAAACATAGAAATATTCACTCAAATTACCTTTATTCAAGAAAATTTCTATAATCCGCGTTCTAGTTTCATAAACGAAAAAAAAAACAGAGGAACAGAAAATCAAACCCTACGCTTATACCGAATTAAAACAGGTAAAACATTTCGCCATACGTATTGTGTGAACATTTTTTTTTTAAGATTTCGTAATCCTCATAGTGTCATCGAACATTCCTTTTTTATAAAAAAAAAAAGGGGGAAGAGAAACCAGCATAAACCACTAGAGCTAATTCAACTGTAACCAAGGATTACAGTTGGAATAGCAGCACCATCACCGGCAGCACAGTTTCACAACTGCTCAAGCCGTTTACAGAGCGATTTTTTTTTTAAACCAGTGCTTTGCTTGCCAAAAAGCAGCTCCCTTGAGCCTGCACACATTGGAGTGGGTCAAACCCTGCGTGACCCTTCTGGCGATCGCACATGGTCATTGTCATCGGATCTTTCAAGCCAAAAAGCTCATGTTGTAATACATACGACCACAAAATTCCACTGTCCGCAGCACGTGTTCTTCGGTACACTTTCATCATACGGTAGTAAAACCTCAATCCAGCCTCAGTACCAACTCAAATGATCATCATCGCTATCCGACACAACTGAGAAATATTCGTGTGAGGGGTTACAACATATTTTTTTTTTTTTCTTTCATCTTTCGCTCAAAGTAGCAATTTTGTTTATAAAAAAAATACTTAAACAAACGTTCGACAAGTGCTCTACCTAATTTGTTTCGGGTAGTACACTTAAGTGAAAAGCATCTTCGGCTATCTTCCTCTTGCTCAGAACCTCCGCTCCCGCCAGTAAATATTTGTCATCATCCCACAATAAACCAGCTATAGACCTATTCATCTCTACCAAAAGCTACCTAAAATCTACAAGACTACAAAAACAATATCTACATCAGCCAGCATCATTCTTATCACCAATATCATTCCCAGCATCAACACTATCATCATTTTCTCACAGCTAAAGCTTAAAATAACAACAACGCACAATCAATATTTTCTTGTTTTGTTTAAACTTCGCTTTTTTTTGGTAAAGTAAAGTAAAGATCTCCTAATTTGAGACTCCGAAAGTTGAGTATTTCCAATTTCTTATTCCTTTATTTTGTTTTTTTTTTTTTTTGTAAAGATCGTTCATTTGTTTGCTTTCCTTTTAAACTTCTTTTCTTGTTTTTTTACACATCTAGCTAGAGCATCGGTCCAATCTGCTGTGCACACCAAATTGTGAACCCACCGCTGCTGCGCGAACGATTCATGGTAAACTGAACATTATTTATCAATTATTTTAATGTAACCTTTAATTGGTGAGTCATTACATATATTCAATTTATATATTTAAACATCTGAACGAACTATAATTTAAATTTAGATTTATCTTTATTGCTTATATTGAAAAAGTTTCAAAAAAATAGAAAAAAAAAAAAACACTTATTTTCTTCTTCGATCAATTAGGATTTTTTTTTTTTATGAATTTTACCTTAGTTTACTAATTTACAAATTAGTTACAATATTCGGAGTCACCATTTTTAAATATACAATTCTCTTTTAATACCTCATATTCGGATTCGATTTCACGTTAATTTTTTTTTTTTATTATTAATATCAAATTTAAAGAATCATTATTTAGATAATAATGAAATAAGTTTATGATTTAAAATTTCCTTTTTTTTGAATAAATCAGAATTTGTTTGTGGACTGGAAAATGAATCAAGGGAATGTTTTTATTTGAAATTTATATTTACATCTTTTGAGATGAGTTTTTGATTTCGTTGTGGTAGTGTGGGGGGTTGATTTCAATTAGTGATGTGAGTGAAGAAATAGTGAGCCTGTAATGGTTCACTTATCACTATAGGGGCTTTTGCTAAAATCGAGTGGAGCAAAAGCCAAGGTTTTATCTGTTATCTGTTGATAACGATAGTGGGAGGGCGACACTCAAGGGGGCCAATACCACCTTAAAGTCTCCCATAATTTGAAGGTTTGGGATTAAGATTCTGTTTGCATAAATGTTGTTTGAATTTTATTATAGGAAACTTTATTAATTTATTTAGGCATGTAAACATGTACGGAAGTTCAGTAGCCTGCGCAAGATCCCACCCCACCGACGAGCTAGTTTTTCGTGCGTAACGCAAGCATGCCTACCCGCGCATCGCTGGCTGAACAACCTGTCGTACTACCCAATGATTCCTGCAGGGATTCCTGTGTTCCTGGGTTTCTTTGGGAGGGCTTAAGATCGCCTCATTGGTGCGATAGGACCAACTACCGTTACAAAATTTACTCGGAAAATTGCTGACAATCACTCAAATTGTGGTAAAGTGCTTACTTAACCATAATTGTTCTTCTCCTAATAAAAGGGAAAACCTTCAATCCTATTTTGCACTCCCATAGGTGTGAACGAAATAGCATTACTCCGTTGCCCTTGGAGTAAATTGTTTACAAATGTCAAAAAGGAAAACTTACGCAGTTGAGTCGTCGTCGTCGGTCTTGTCCTAGTTGGTATATGGGTTTTGTTTCTTAATATTTTTCTTTTAAAAAATTTAAATAAAACCCATTCTGTAACAGGGCTTCTCGTTTTTCAGATAAAACATATCTGGAATATGCGAAACGAACCCACTTCCTCTTTCGTGCGGCCGGGTAGTGAATTGTGATCGTTTGTCAGAAGTAAATAAATAGTGAAATTTGAATTTGCTGGGAACGATTTCGGCTCATACGTAATTGTTTATTTCAATTGGTTGTGATGACAAAAAAAAAACAATGTTGTAAAAAAGTCAATAATCAGTGCAAAGGTGAAGTGTTAACTACAAAAAAAAAGAAAAGAAAAAAAAATCATAGATTCTGGATATGAATGCCGTTTTGAATATTGTGCGACGAGGACATATACGACAAGTGAGATATACGACAAAAATCCGCTACAGTAAACAAAACAAACAGTTTGCATTTAACTAAGAGCTAAAGATTAAGGCTGTAAAAAAATAGAGGTCGTTCACCTCTATTACATATAATGGTATTCGTGGCAAAAAAAAATGTATTTTGTTGATCATAATCGATGCGTTTCGCCGACGGGGTTTTAAATTGTCGAATCTTGTTGTGATTTCTTATCCAAGAAAATCGTGCGTGGATTTTTTGCATCTTACAGATAAATGTTTACGTCAGTTCGGGTTAGCTTTAATATTTTTGATCAGTTTCTTGTGTGCCAGCTGTTATGCTAGACGTGGGGCGCGAACCCACTTACCAGAACGGAGGGATAAATCGTCAGATAAGTGATGAAATTTTATTTATTTGTTGAAACCGATACTTTGTGGTTGTTTTTCTTTTCCTTTTAGTCATCGGGTTATTGCCGTATGTCTTTGGCATGGAAAATGCCAAGAGGTTTACCAGCCCTGGATTCCAGCTCATACATGCAGTTGCCAACTACTCTTCTTACGCGGGATTTTAGGAATTTTGGAAGCAACTTGGAGTTAATTCCTTGGACAAAATTGCTTTGGGCGAAGTTTTTATGGAATACCTCCTGACCTTCACGGTAAGTGACATTCTTCGATCTCTTATTATATGTATTTCTTGACTTAACATGTGTCCTGTCCAAATTCTCCGACAACTTCTGCCTGGCCAAGGACAATTTTAACGCGCGGGGTGTAACCAACATTTAGTATTGTGTAAGTTGAACCGTGATTTATCATGTTTTGCCCGAACAACGCGTAATAAGGTTGACAATTTAGGGAGTCGTGTATGTCGGAACGCAACGCACATGCTTATACCTACTGGACAGATGAAGATCCCAGTCGTTTTGCTGTTTAGAAACTAGGATTTTCATCTTGCTTAGAAAACTACGATTCACCCGCTCCGAAATGCTGGCCTGAGGCGAATATACCGCCGTTCGCACATGTTTAACGCCGTAATTGTCCAAAAAGGTTTTGAAGTCTTTGGAAACAAATTGACGTCCGTTGTCGGAGTGGATTTGTTCAGGGGTCCCGAAAAAAATTGAAAATTTCTGATTCAAGATATTGAATCACACGATTTGAAGTAGCTTTTGGTAAAGCTTTGAAGAACATAAACTTCATGAAATGATCAACCACGATAAAAACGTTAGGTAGGTGCACCAAATAAGGCCCGGTACCTAATAAGGACCAGTGCACAAAAAACGGCATAACCGACAAGCAACGGGATTTACTTTTTTTATATGAGCTTTGGCCAAATGCTATAGTCCAAAAAAAATTAAAAGTTCTAGCTAACTCAATTGTGTTGGATATGAGAAAATAAATAATTTAGTGAAGGGGGAAATTTGTGGTTTTGATAAAAAGGTTTCATTTAAAAAATTGTCTCTTTTTCAAGTAATTAATTGAGTAAGTACAGTTTTTAATTTGTATCTAAATACACACTAATACAAAGTTTGATAGTTGTTTTAGAAAAGAAAAAGAAAATAAAAACAAAAAATTGACGAAAATAATTTGTGGGCCTTATTAGGGCTAGGTGTTCCTAATAAGGCCCAAGGTAAGGTTTTTCAAAATGCTCAAAAAATATATTTTAATTTGGACTTTTACCAAAAAAACCTAAGTTTTTATATAGTTGCTTTAACTAAGGTTTATATTATGCCAGTTCACTATATTCTTTCAATAAACTTACAAGTTATTTGAAGAAACAAATAAGGTGGGCTTTATTTGGGTCACCTACCTTAGATGTTTCCTCGCTTTGTGCGTGGATACGGACCTAAAAAGTCCACGTAGACTCGTTGCATGGGCCTTTCAGTTTTTATTTGGTTGACTATCGGTGGGCGAAGGATTTCATTCGGAGCTTTGACCATCTTACAAGCTTCGCAGTTTTTCACGAAAATCTTTATGTCTTTCATCATTTTTGGCCAATAGTATTTTGATTTTATGCGAGCATACGTTTTATCAAAACCACTATGGCAACTAAGTTTGGTGTCTTGGTACATTTCAATGCACTTTTGAGTAAGATTGTCAGGAAGCCATAAGCGCCAAAGAGAATCTTCCTCGTCTACACTTCCGGTTCTGAATCTCACTCTTTGATAAACATATTTTTCGGAAACGACAAGGTCCGGAAGAGTCGCCTGGTTTTTGGCAATGTTCTCTTTCAAGCGGGTATATTGTTCCGAATCAAACTCAGCCGAATCTAAATCGATTTCACCGCATATCAGTATCGAAGAATCTCCACAAATCCCATTATCCACAGCAATTCTGCCTGCCGCGATTTCCTCCATATCATCCTAGATAGACAATCCGGCACCACGTTTAAGGACTTTTTTCGATGTTTAATCGAGAAGTCATACCCTTGGAGTTCTAGGCTCCATCTAGCTAGTCTGCCTGATAATTGGATAACGAAAGGTTTTGAAAAGTCAGGTTCAGCTAAGACTGGAGCTGACTACAGAGCTGATTTAAGTCTTTCGAAAGCTTCAAGTGCTTCAGGAGTCAATTCGAATTTAGCCTTCTTCTGAAGGCAATTGATGGTTTAAGGAGCGCCTACATCGGTATAATTTCGTATGAAATTCCTGTACCATCCTGTCATGCACAAAAACCTTCTAACTTGCCTAACAGTAGTTGGAACTGGAAATTTGACCATGGCTTCTATCTTATCCGGGTTGGTTTTCAGATTTCCCTGACCTACGATAAAACCTAGAAATTTTATTTCTTTCATGCAAAATCTGCTTTTTTCGAGATTGATTGTTAGATTTGCTTGGCGAAGACAGGCTGCCCCCTCTTTAAGGATGCGTAAATGCGACTCAAAATCTGAAGTACAAATCAGTAAGTCGTCTAAATAGACAAACACATTATCTCGGAGATGACTAGGAATTACTTGATCCATTACTCTACACAGCGTTTGTTCAGCATTACTCAAACCGAATGGCATTACTTTAAGCTGGTATAGCGGCCTACCAGGTGCGGTGAAAGCTGTTTTCTCTCGGCGTCCTTTAGGTCTATCCCCGAGATGAAGTGAGTGTCCTTTATCCGACTGAACAAACCTTCAATATGAGGCAACGGATACGCATCCTTTACCGTGACAGCGTTGACTTTTCGGAAATCTAAACAAACACTGTCAAGAAGCCCGAAAACTGACTTATTATTCAAAAAGACGTTAGCATACATACGACCGTCCGTGTCCGATGATATTATTGTTTCGATTATTTGTTTTCGAAGCTTTTTACGACTTCGAAAACGACGACGAGCTTTTTGAATTTTTAAGCTAATTGGCTTAATGTTGGTTCCGAAAATTCAAGATCGAACCCTTTCATAATTAATTTTTCGCTCGTGAAGAGACTTAAGGTTATGTAATTCCATCGGATGAAACTGATCAACTTGAACGTTGGACTTTTCCCTTTTTAATATTTTAATCGGGATTGAATCTTTACCAGCTTGGTCAATGGAATTCATTAGGTTGGTATTGTTTAATTCTGAGATTGGTTCCTTGAGGAACGAACATCCCCACTCCTCGTTTCGTCCCTCCGGAAGTTTTCCGCTTGGTGTTTACCACATTGAACCGTATGGACACCCTTTGCTTCACACAGAAAACAAAATAAATTTCTGATAGCAGATGGACAAAAGTGATATGCATGGCCTTTCTGATCACAGTTCCAACAGATGTAATTTGCGGTTGAAACCGGCTTTCTGGGAGAATACATGGCTGCGACTTCATGCTTCTCCAATTCTACATCTGAAGAATCTTTTTCGATTTCGACCGCGATCTCACTTACTGATCGATGACCGACGGCTCTTTTATTCAAAAACCGTTCAGCCTCGCGAGCTTTTTGTCGAAGCTGATCCAAATTCTTGACTTCAGCTGACTACAAAATCTCACCTAACTTTTCTTTGGTATTACCCCTAAGGATTTCGATCAGCTTTTTGTCATTAAACGGTTCCTTCAGACGGTCGTTCAAACTAGACACCGAAACATAAAAATCGTCAAATGGATTATTTCGGACCCTGCTTTCTACACATAAGCTTCATATAGATGTCGATTTCCGACTCCATTCCAACGATCTAACTAACTAACTATAACTATTCCAACGATCTAACCTACATGGACCTGAAGCACTAAATATAGTGGAAGCATTTGAGCTCTTTGGTGGAATAACCTGGGTCATGGTAGAGCTTTGCCTGTCGACTTGAGGAGGGTTGATTGCTTGTTGCGAGGGTAAAGGCAAATCTTCCAATTTTTGCAGCACATTACCCATAAAAATGTGCATTTGCTGGATAATCCTAATCTGATTCTGAACCATACTTCTTTCTATTCTAGAAAGTAACTCCTTATTTCAACCAACCCCATTTTCAGCACGATCTGCTGGCTCCCTATCACCGCCTTCAACTACATTTCCTGGATTATTTTCCAAATCCTGAGGACCTCCTTGATCCGCCATATTAGATGTTGAATTGGAAATAACAGATTCTAACTCTTCCGAAAAACTAAACGAATTATCCAAGTTAAATCTATCTACCATGTTACGGAACCTTTGGAAAAATTCTTCAAATGTGGCTTCGCTGTGAACGTTTATAACGTCTATATCGTCAAAAATTGAAACTCGACGACTCCTGCTCATACTTGGTTCGAACGAACCTAACTTCAGTTTCGTTACCCACCGGTTTCGGTTTACTATCCTTAAGCTTCAAAAAACAAATCTTGACAGGAAAAACTAAAAAAATTTTTGCCGAGAAACGATTGTGTTTTGAAAATTATTTTTGCAACTTGTAATTTTTTAATAAAACGTTTGGGATTTTGCAAATTCAAGTGTCGGTTAAAACCAATGTTAATGAACACGTGAAGAGATTTTTATAATCATATAATATATGTATAAAAATTCAAAATTAAGTTAAAAAAATAGTAATATAAAAAATGTTTTTATAAGATAGATAATGTATGTATGTATGTTTATAAAAAAAGTGTTATAAAAAAAATAATTTAATAAAAAGTTTATATGAAATGAAAAAAAAAATGAATTGAAACTGTGTTTCAAATCTTAGGTTTAAAAGAAAATGTAATTCAATGCACTGAAATCCTTAGAATTTCAAAAAAAAAAACGAAATACATTATTGGGTTGTAATTTATCATAAGAATCAAAAAGGGAAGACGAGGTATTGAATCCGAAAGAGAGAGAGATAACTGCCGACGATTCAAAAGGAACGTTATGCGAGTCAAACAAATATGTGTATATCAATAAAAAATAAAATAAACTAGTGTTTGCTATTGTTTTTGTATGTAATTTAAGTTGTAGTTTTCGATGTTTTCCAGGACGATACTCTACGATCATCAGCATCATCAATGAAGACTCTGGAGAGTAACGAAAACTTGAAATTTGAAAAAAATAGTAAAATGTTTAAAGGACCATCCAAGACAGCTTTCGTATCGAGACGTCTCTTCAAATGGTAGTGGTAAATAACAGTATACCATATCCACCTGCAATTTGGGTGTCCTTTTTCATATGCCCAAAGACTAAGTTTTTATGGTGTCTTTGTTTAATACTTAAAAATCAAATTCAAACTCCTTGTTGTAAGGCGGTAACGGGTAATTGACCTTAGTGAAAGGGACTCACAAAGATGTTGAAATCGAATTGAATAAGTACAAATTTGAAAAAGAAAAAAATTGTAAACTAATTGAAACCAAAAATAAATGTATGACTCATAAAAATAAAGAAAAACTTTGTTAGCCTCACCATATTCTGATAGTAAGACACCACGTTGGGCTCCATTTTTGTAACGAGGTTGTTCTTCGAAGAGGATTTGCTGGCACCGTAGATAGGATTCCCAAGCTAGCTCACATTGTAGGTCCATTATCCTCCTCGTTAGCAAAATATACCAATGCCAGTCTTTATCATCCCGGTGTTGTTGATGCGCGAGATACTTTCGTCTTACTCCCACCCTACCTGGTTGTTTCCTCGCAAAACAACCCCTTTTTACAAACGTTCCTTTCCCTCGGCCCCTCTCCCTGTTGTCAAAATATTTTAGAATTTCATATTTTAAATTCCTATAAAATTGATTTATTTACATACATACTGTTGCTTACAGCGAAATTGTATGTTTTATATTCTGAATTCAATTAAATTTGTACTTTATCATTTAAACGTTTAAATTTTTTTTGTATACATCTAATCGTCAAGCGGGTACCGGGTGATAGGGCAGGTTGTGCCCGTTCTGGGATAAGTATGAAAAAATAATCCATCTCGCTTGGTTTGGTAATTATAGCAATATTAAGAAAATTATTGAAAATCGATACCCTAGCTCACGTTTTTAGATACAGTGGTCACAAATTTTTAATTTTTGCGGTGTTTTCTTTTTTTACGTAATCTTTAATAACCGTGCTATTGATCTCAATCACAAATCCGAGAATTAATATTGTCGGTTTTGTAAGAAAAATAAAGTTTTACTGAGTCTTTGTTCAAAAAAAAATTTTTAAGTTAACTTTGACACTTCATATTTTTAAAAAAATGTACCACACTACCCTCGGCAAGTTATTTAAAAAAGTGGCCCGTTTCATCAAGATTCCAAAATAGCACAACACTTGCTACTTATTTACTCGTAAAAAATACGATTGCTTTTTTATTTGCCAAAGGACCTCAGTTCACTTCATATCGCTTTTACGTAAATAATGCTTTTTTGTACTAAAATATCGGTTTTACCGGTGTTGTTTGTAAGAAAACAGAAGCACTTGAATAAAACACTGTTTGTCGTAAATTAGAGTGAGACAGATCAACATTACATACGGAACGCTACGATCTTCATTCGGTACGCTACGTTCGTGCTTTTACCCGCAACTTCTCGTAATTGGGTGCCTTTGTGTTACCTTGGACTCGATTAGTGTTGTGAAAATTATGTTAGTTACTATCTAGTAATCGGTACTAAAAACCTCTCGCGCATGGCGTATTTGTACACAGCTCAAGAGTATGAGAACATCAATGCTAGTCCATTAAATGTTACATTAGCCTGGCATTTTATACAGGACTAAATTTTTTTTATTTATGTTTAGGAAGGATAAGTGTTAGTGTAAAAAGGAATTTTTGGGGTTGAAAGCCCCTCCCTATTTTGGACGCCATTTTGGAATAGGGGGCCTTAAAAGTTATTCGCTATATCTTGAGAACCATGCATTTTACAAAAAAAATTTTAGCACATTTGTGTACGCAATTGAATTCTGTACAAAAACTGTTAGGGCACTTTTTATCGTAAAATTGATAACAAAAAAGGTTAAAATTAAAAACAGACGAAAGTTTTAAGAAAATTATCATTAAAGGGATATAAAATTCCTGGTTACTATAACTTTCAATGGACTAATATAGATGTTCTCATATTCTTGAGCTATGTACAAATACGCTATTCGCGAAAGGCTTTTAGTACCTACTTGGTAATACATAATAAGTAACATAATTTTTACAACACATATTGAGTCTAGGGTAACACAAAGGCGCATACTTACGAGAAGTTACGGGTAAAAGCACGAACGTAGCGTACCAAATGAAGATCGTAGCGTTCCGTATGTAATGTTGATCTGTCTCACTCTAATTTACGGCAAACAGTGTTTTATTCAAGTGCTTCTGTTTTCTTACAAACAACACCGGTAAAACCGATATTTTAGTACAAAAAAGCATTATTTACGTAAAAGCGATATGAAGTGAACTGAGGTCCTTTGGCAAATAAAAAAGCAATCGTATTTTTTACGAGTAAATAAGTAGCAAGTGTTGTGCTATTTTGGAATCTTGATGAAACGGGCCACTTTTTTAAATAACTTGCCGAGGGTAGTGTGGTACATTTTTTTAAAAATATGAAGTGTCAAAGTTAACTTACAAATTTTTTTTGAACAAAGACTCAGTAAAACTTTATTTTTCTTACAAAACTGACAATATTAATTCTCGGATTTGTGATTGAAATCAATAGCACGGTTATTAAAGATTACGTAAAAAAAGAAAACACCGCAAAAATTAAAAATTTGTGACCACTGTATCTAAAAACGTGAGCTAGGGTATCGATTTTCAATAATTTTCTTAATATTGCTATAATTACCAAACCAAGCGAGATGGATTATTTTTTCATACTTATCCCAGAACGGGCACAACCTGCCCTATCACCCGGTACCCGCTTGACGTTGAGTTTCGGGACACCCTGTATACATATTTTTAATTATTATTACATTTTTTTATCATTTACGGTATAACCTGTGCAATGATGAGTCAGATGAATGAATGAGTGAGTCAGTGGCCGGTTCTTCATTTATAATATTTTGGCTCCTTACCCTTTATTGTGCACGCCCTTGTGTTTCATTGCATTTAATCTTCAATCAAAAACTCTAACCTCGACAATCCGACCATTTGAACTCAAGTTATAAATTTAGCGTCCCTTTTTTGTGTAATTACGGTTGTTTTCATAGACTTCTGACTAACCGATTTCTGCAATCGCAAAAACGAATGAAAAACTACTTTTATTTAAATATATGTTTTGGTTCATGATTTTAAAGTATTTTAAAAATAGTTATTTAAATCGAAGCAGTAAAAAGTTTACCTTTAAGAAATAGATAGTTTTTTGTTAATTTTGAAATCGCAGAAATTGGTTAGTCTGACGTTTATGAAAACACCCTACATACCTACTTAACAAAAACCTCTTATTTTGCATTAAATTTTCTCTTTATTTAAAAACTCTAACCGTGAAAATCAAATGGTCGGAAACTACAGTTGTAAATTAAGCCAGTTTGCGTATAATACGCATTCCCCTGTCACCTTTGCGTACTCCCTTGATTGTGAATTATTCAGCAAAAAAAAAAAATAGAAAAATAATCTTAGTACGGGTACAAATGTCCACTTTCCCCTCCTTACGCACGCATTTTCCTCTAAATAAGTGCGTTTCCATTCACCATCACCAACCAAACCACCCACCGCCAAACCAACTAATTTCAGTCTTACATTAAAATTCAACAATTAGAACTCACGTTGTAAATTTAGTCGATTTAAATGTAATAAGCACCCCCCCCCCCCCTATCCTATTTACATGCGCCCCTGATTGTGTAATTATTCAGAAAAAATAATTTGTACTGGGGTTGCAAATGCCCCTTTACCCCTCCTTGTGCATGCCCTTGCCTCTGAATAAGTTCGTGTCCATTCACCATCACAAACCACCCACCGCCGAACCAACCAATTTCAGTAGATACAAACATGTTTTTCTGCTGCAAATATTATACCTACCTACTCATATACCTACTCCACCGTTTTGTTTTTTTTTTTATATGAACTTTTACTGTACCTACCTATACACAAAAATATCACCACGATTCGTCTACGGCGAAACGCGAAAACAGTCAACTCTACTCACTATCTCGCTCCCTCCTACCAAGCTCATTGCACATGGTTTAAATTGTTTTTTTTTGTTATTTTTTATCGATGAAGAATAATTCGCTGGCAAAAAACATGCATACATATTTTTACCACCCATCACTTATCATCATGAAAAAATTTGTACCTAACCTAAATAAAGTATTAAAAAACCAACCACCCAACCCACCGCCAAACCAACCAATTTCAGTCTTACCTTAAAATCCAACAATTAGAACTCAAGTTGTGAATTAAGTCGATTTGCATGTAATAAGCACCCCCATCCTATTTACGTGCGCCCTTGATTGTGTAATTCACTCAGAAAAAAAATGAAAAATAATTTGTATTAGGGGTGCAAATGCGCTCTACCCCTCCTTGTGCACGCCCTTTCCATTCACCATCAGCTAACACCCACCACCAAACCAACCAATTTCATTACATACAAAATTTTTTTTCTGCTGCAAATAACCTACCTACTCATATACAAACTCCACTCATTTCTTACTACACTTTAGAGAATCCCTACCGTTTATGTTTTTTTTTTTTTATATGAACATATACATACACAAAAATATCACCACGATTCGTCGACGGCGAAACGCGTAAACAGTCAACTCTACTCACTATTTCGCTCCCACCTACCAAGGCACATTGCACATGGTTTGAATTTTGCAAGGAAAATACCTACATGCTTGATTTTAGAAAATTTTCATACGATTTTTTTTGTGGTAAGTTTTTAATTTGTTTATTATTCTGTATTTAATAAATATTTTCTTTTAAGCTGTATCCTATAGCATACCAGATAAGTGAAATTTTTATTATATCTATTTTTTAAAAGGGTTTTTTTGTTTGTTTGTGAGTTTAGTGGAAACATACAGCCAAACTGACAAACAAAAAAAGTTACTCTTTTAGTATAGAAGTATAGATGTACTTTTGTTAGTCTAATAATGAACTATTCACTGTAACTTAATTTACATTTCAGAAAATTGGGAAAAGCTCTTATAGTTGATTAACAGCAAATTTGATTAGTTATTGTTGTGGGCTAAACCATTTGTTATACCATTTTGAAAAGTAAATTAAACAGACAACTTTTTGACGCAATTAGCGACAGATGTTCTCATACATTTTTATTTTCTTACAGATGGTCAAACTTTTGTAAAATTAAAAATTTTGTAATTTTTGTATTGAAAAACTAATTTTAAAAAATTATAATAAATAAATGCAACAACCAGTGTTAAATTTTGGTATCTGTTTATTAGAATGGTTATTCAAGAAAATTATAAAAATAAAAAAACAACAAAAATCATTTATTGGTGGTCCTAGTGTTAAAGTATTCGAGGAGACGTAGTTTTTTAATTTTTTTTGAAAAACTATTATACCATGGCGACCACATGGTAAATATTTTCTTGTATGATATTTTCTGAAAGGTCTTAAGGCCTGCTATGTCTGGTTGCAAGGTTATCCATTATTTAACGTCTATAAAGCTAGCACATGCCCATTAGCATAATCAATTGAAATCAAAACTAGAATTTTGTGCTATTTTTGTGTGGAAGTCTCGATTTTTGTGCTAGCATAGTTTTCGTTTTATGCAAATCTATATGCTACCTTAATATTTATACTACCATATAAAGTTAGCAAAACTTCTAAACCGCTCAGCATAATCAATTGAAATCAAAAATTAAATTATGTGCTGTTTTTGTGCTATTATTCTGTGCAAGTCCCGATTTTTGTGCTAGCATAGTTTTTGATATATGCATATTTATGCATATTTATGCTACCATATAAAGCTAGCAAAACTTCTAAACCGCTCAGCATAATTAATTGAAATAAAAACTAGAATTATGTGCTATTATTTTGTGCAAGTCTCGATTTTTGTGCAAGCATAGTTTTTGATTTATGCATATTTATGCTAGCATATATATGCTAGCATATAAAGCTAGCAAAACTTCTAAACCACTCAGCATAATCAATTGAAATAAAAACTAGAATTATGTGCTATTTTTGTGCTGTTATTCTGTGCAAGTCTCAATTTTTTTGCTAGCACAGTTTTTGATTTATGCATATTTATGCTTCCCATATAAAGCTAGTAAAACTTTTAAACAGTCCAGCATAATCAATTGAAATAAAAACGTGAATTATTTGCTAGTTTTGCGCTATTATTCTGTGCAAGCAACGATTTTTGTGCTAGCATAGTTTTTTTTTTAATGTATGCTACCTAAATATTAATTAAGTAAGCATAACTGTTGTATGGGCTAGTTGTGCTCAGTGTTCACTTCCAATTCAAAAAAATTGGTAGATTAAGATGAAAAAAAGGGGTAGATTACGATTTTCCGGGGTAGATTTTTTTTTTAAATAAAAAGAGAAAACTACGTTTTTTAGTTTTTAGGCGCTAAGAACAAATACAAAAAAATAGAATGTACCTTTTAAAAAAAAATTAAATCATATTTGGAATCAGTTTATTCATGCATAGCCATAAATATATCATACACGTATTTAAAAAAACATTAAATTTCTTAATTGAATATTAAATAATTACTGTTGATTTACATAGATACACTTCTTTCCAATAAATTCTTATATTTTTTTCAAATTAACTATCAACATATTTAAATTGTAAATAAAAGCGAATCATGTCATATCTGAAGAAGGAATAAATATTTCATCTTTATTTATCATTTCTTTTGCAGAAACTAGAGAGTTTAATGTTTTTATATCATGCTTTTTTCTTTTTGATATCATTCATAATTAAAAACACTCTCTCCGCAGCAGCATTACTGTGCGGTAAGACATACATATGTATTGTCTGAAATATTTTTCATTAATAATAATTAAGTCAATCCAACCTTTTACAATATCATTTTTAAAAATTTAATTTATTTTCTTTTTGTCAAAATTTACTATTTAAAATTTCTTAATGGGGGTAAAAACATTCGCTCTTGGGCCTTTTGAATTTCTTTTAGATCTATTGAAAAAGTTTGAGATGTTCGCTGGAAAAATCGATTTTTTTTTTCAATTCGTCGCAAAGTTTAATACAGTATTAGGTGTTTTTAACATCTACATGTTTCTTCATTGAATTTTTCAATATGATTTCATATTTAGGCCCGAAAAACATTTCAGTAAATGGAAAATGTTTATTTTTATCTTTATAATCTGTATGCAAATCTATGTATTCGATTTGAATAAAAATTTGTAAAAGTTTCTTCAATAAATACGTAATTATGAGAAAATAACAAATGAATTACAGTTTTTTCGGACTGTAAATTTTGTTTATTTTGTTAACATCTACTTGTATAAACGATAAAAAAGGATAATGCCTGATTAGTAGATATTGAATTCATTCCTTGTAGGATATCGCCTGCACACGATTCATTGAGTTCTTCAAAGGACATTAATAAAATTAATGTTTTAATGGCTCCCATTGTCCTACAAGTTTTGCAGCGTTTGCCTCCCGAAATAAAATTAACGTGCCATACTTTCTAAAAAAACGTGTTAACTTTTGTGCCATATGAAAAAACATCCCAATCTTCTATTTTTACGGAATTTAGACCAATTTTCCTTACATTTTGTTGAAATTTGTTTCATTTTAAGTAAAATAATAGAAATAAAAAACGTGCGATATAGCATTTTTTCGTGCCACGAGGAAGTTATCGTGTTAAAAAAGCACGATCGTGCCACTTCGACAACGCTGTTTGCTCAAGTTTAAAATTTTGTGCGGCCTTGTGTCAAAAAATTTTCCAAATCAACTTGACGTTTTGAGCTATATTGAAAAAAATAAAAGACATTTCCTACCAGTTTTTCGAGTTGCAGTGGTAACTGCAAGCTGCAGACGAATATATAATGTTTGGATTATCTTTTTTTAATTTGAATGAGCAAAAAAGGGGTAGAATTTTTTAATTCCGGGATTAAGTGGTAGATTTGAAAATGTTGGGAAAAATGGGGTAGATCTACCCAACAGGGGTAAAGTGACAACACTGGTTGTGCTGTGCATTTTAGAAGTGTAAAATAAGAGAGTTTTCTCTTACTCAATTCAAATAAAATTTGCGGGTTGTTCAGGCAATAGGGGTACAAGTCGGTTCTTTAGATAATATAGGTACTCTGTGAACTTCGCTTAATCAAGAGGAGTAAAGAGTGCAGATAGATGAAGCCTTTTCACTTCCACAATGTTAATTGCCTTAAAATGTATGTAAAAGCGTCTTTGCAATTAGAAGCAAAACCAAAAGAGAAATCGCAATAGAGTTTTTCAATGTGTAAAAGCAGTCTATGCAAAAAAAAAAACTTAATGGTTTGCGACTTAAAGATGAATTTTGTATGGGCCGGGGTAGACGAAATTGCTGAGGTTGAACAAATTGCAGCGTTATCGGCCATTCGTCTTTGTGTGTTTCGCTATTCGTTCGGGTATGTTTTATTTCAATCATAGAAATTTTGTATAATTTGTATTATTTTTTATTCTAAGATTTCAATTTGTACTCTAATCCATACAGCGTTGCTAACCACTTTGCCTCAATTGAAAAAAAATCATGCCTTTTTCAATGAAAAAAAGCCTCACTTATTATTATTTTTTTTTTAAGTTAACGTTAAATATTAAAAATTAAATGTATAAACAAAAAAAAGATCACCAAAAAAGGATACAATATATGAAAAATTAAACACCATTTTGATGGAATTCAATCAATTAGGACATCGAATTCAGTTATGTATATCCATGTACCCAATTGATCACGTATGAATACAAAATATATGTATATATTTAAGTGCAGTTTGAATTCAGATCGCCCTTAAACATCATTTTTGAAATTACAAAAATAAAGATTGTTGCAGATTATAGCAATTTTTATCTTCAAAAATCGTTTTTGTGTTTTAAGTCAATTCCTGAACTTTGTTTTATTTAAATTAATACAAGAGAAAATCTTTTCAACTGACTACAAGAAATGTTTAATTTAACAAAGAAAATAAACATTTTTAAAATAATAATTTTTATAATTTTTTCTGTAAACTCAGAAATATTTTTTAAATCGTTAGAAATATTTATTTACTAAAAATCTGAAATTATTAAAATAAAATGAAAAAAAAATCCATGTTTTGGTAAAAAATAAGCCTCATAGAAATAGAGTTGAGTAAGAGAAAATTCTCTTATTTTACTCTTTTTTCCTATTCGTGAATCAGTGTGAATCGTCGATTCAAAAACAAAATGGCCGCATTAGCTCAGTTTTTTTTTATAGTGATGCATTTTTAACTTAAATATACATGAAAATTACTAGATTTGAATGCTAAAAGCAAGGCAACATTAAAAAAATTTGTTTCGGTCCATTAAACAGTTGTTTAAAGTAATTTTATTGATTATTATTATTATTTATTTTTAATTTCAATTTTTGAATTTAACGTATTCTTATTTTAAATATCTGAGCGCGGGAACAAATCATAACTGCGCAAAACGTGTATACTATTTGTTACAGCAATGGTGACTGGGCTCTCATTTAAAATACACGTGACCACTCAACGAATAGTCGACAAAATGGTCCCATTCTCTCGCTACAGCTTGTAGGGTGAAAGAGAACAAACCCCTTAAGTCGGTTCTCTAGATAATATAGGTACTCTATGACTATGATGTTAATGTGAAGTTTATTGAGCGGAGCAGGTAATAATAGCAGTGTTTCATTATTTATGGATCTGGATCAGGATCATTCCTTGAAAATAAAACGATATGGATCACAATGACAGCAGTGTTATATGAACATCTCTTTTTTACTTACGTTTTAATTATTTACAGTTGATTCCTGTCTCTTTTCTTTACCACTGCAAGTAACACTACCTTACCATGAAAGCCATCTACACGCCAGAGTAAGAATCAATGTTTGGATCTTTGAAATAGATCCAGATAGAGAGCAGGATCCCGAATTGTTTTTGTATTACATGTTAAAACATGATCCTGATCCAGATCCGTAGAAAATAAAACGCAGCTAATGTAGGTTTCGGTTTGAAAAATAAACGCTTTTTTTTCTTTTTTTTTTTTTTTGATTATGTTTCTATGTGGCTCGTTGCGCTTCTGTGTTAAGTTAACAGAGCAAGTCAGGTCGAGGTAGGTTTCTGTTGGAAAAATTAATTTTAATTTGAAAAAATAACACGCGTTCGTATTATTTGAATAAAGGCTCTCCCAAACCAACGCCATTAATCGCTGCGACAAAAGAAAACAACAATAACAACACGTGGTTGTCAAACAAAACAGCACGTTGTTGTTATTGTTTTCTATTGTCGCAGCGATTAATCGCGTTGGTTTGGGAGAGCCTTAATTTTGTATGTCTCACTGCGCTGCTCTGCACTGCTGTGTAAAGTTAATTAAACAAGTCAGAAAGGTTTTTCTTTCAAAAATTCAGTTAATGTACCTATTTATTTTATTGGTTCCTAAGTTTTCGGGTGACTATTTTTTCTTCGACTTACCATTTGAAATCAGATACGCAACGCATAAGGCCAATCGGGCCTTATGTCACTTTGAACTGTTTTCTTTAAAACCGAAACTAGCTATATTGAATAAATTCGGCATTTCGCCAGGTAGCTGTATATGTACAAGTACATATACATATGTTACTGTAAAAACCCGAAATAATAAAATTCTGGAATTTACCAAGAAATCCAAGAGCACCCAGCATTAGGGCGTATAAAAAGTGAGGTATGTATACGAAGTTTCTTTTGCATTTAAGTAGTCTGGATTTAAAAAAAAAACTTTAAATTAATCCTATACATGTGAACAGCTGTTTTCTAAATATATTATGTTATCGTAAAAAAACAGACATAATGATACTCTAGAATTTACCGGAAAATGCTACCTCACTACTTATACATTCAAAGTTTCTTTAAATTCAGATTATTAAAATACAAAAAAACTTTGCATACATCCAACCTCGCACCTACCCCAAATCCTATAGTGGTAAATTCAAGAATTTCATTATTTCGGCTTTTTACAGTAATATATACATATACGTGGCGACATGCCGAATTTATTCAATATAGTTTCGGTTTTAAAGATGTAAATTTGGTCTTATGTCGCTTTTGTAAAGTGACATAAGGCCAAACAGCCAAATTTGGCCTTATGTCGCTCGACCTTATGTCACGGCACCGCTTGTACCCAGTTGAACCCGTATGTTTGAATGGGGAATTAAAGTTATCCGCTCGATGTCACCATGTGAAAGACAATTACATGATTATTAATCCGAATTATTGCAAGTTGACAGATGTGTCAATGTTATCTTTCGGTTTTTTTTTTTTTTTTGTTTATTGATATGAGGGATAGTGAATAAACACAGACCACTTTTAAATTTCGCAATCGAAAGCTTATCTCTTATTATGTTCATGTAATTTAATTTTTAATCCCATTGTTATCTCTAAAATTAATATAAAATCCATTTCATTAAAAAAAAAACAAAAAACAGTTCAAAAACAAATATAAAAACAAACAAAAAATCATTCACAAAGAAAATCCCTTAACTGTAAAACCACCATGAATATAAAAAATCTCTATCCTTGCCACAAAGTCCATATCCATCCTGACGATGTTAAAGCGATAAAATTAGGAAATTTAATGTATAATAATATGTATTGCAGGAATAAATGAAACTTTTCCGCCTCCTTAAGCAATAAAAGTGTACCAGAACAAGGAATAATATCCTAATAATTTGTTACACCACTGGCTAAAGTTAATTTCAATTAGGAATATTGAAGAACGCCTAAATTACAACTTTTTTCATATACTGCGTTCAACCTACGATATACATACGAACGTTCAATCACTTATTTACAAGCTTTGCTGATTGTTACAATAAGAAAAGGTATAAGCAGTACCAGCCTTGAAGCCTGAAAATCACTTCACTGGATATTGATAATAATTAGATTAACTCTGAAAAAAAAATCAATATAAGTTTTTTTGAGTGTGTAATCCCAAAAGATTAATGCTCCTATTTTTTAGCCCTGGCATGTCGTCGGCCGCTTTTATCAGTTAACTACCATTTGATCATTTTAATTTTTATGAACCATAATTTTGATATATTACGGCGAAAAAGTTCCTAGGAGTGAAAATCCGGATTCTATACTGTAAGTTTGTTGTTGCCTAAAAGGGTTTTAATGATACTGAAGCTATAGAGTCCTCCGTCATCCAGAGTTTCCCATTAGGGATTTCAATACTGGCCGGTTATATCTCATCATTATTATCCTTTTTGCGAGCACCTATAAAGCCAATGGCATTCGCTGTAAGGGGTCTGGTATTCCCCATGCGATTAAATGGTTGGATAAACAAAAATATTTTCTTATCTTTGGGGAACTCAAGTTAAAGCAATCTAAATCTGAAATGGAATCAAGTTCAACGATTTTTTTTCTTACTTTTTTTTTTTTGTATAAACCAAATTGAAATACAAAATTATATCTAAATTATATCCCATGGTGCAGTATTTCAAGTAGAGAAGTGTTGGTTTAATTTTTGCTTATGATATTTATGTGGAAATTTGGGTTCAAGTTATCGCTACCATAAAAAAATATTATTTGTTTGGTCGTAAGAACATTCCAGCTTTAATTAAAAAAACACTTAACGTAACGCCAATTTTAAACCTCTTTTGTTCAGAACTAAGCAATTAAGATCACTCAAATAAATTAAATTAGAAGTTATTATTTAAATATTATATTTATACTATATAAATAGGCTAAAATAAATTTTGTGGTACCATTTTCTCAAAAAGTATTTGACCGATTTCGATGAATTTTATATGGTTGGAAAGCCACAATTGCGATGATGTGCAGAATATACTTGAGACATGCATTTACACACTGTGGGTAAATTTTGTTTTTGTATATTAAAAAAAAATTTTAAAAAAAATTTAAAAAAAATTGTTTTTCCTTCAATATTTTCAAACAAATTGTTTGTGAAATTGAAAATGTCAAATTTCGACACAGGACGATACTAGTTATTATTATTTATTGTACTATTCATACTAGAATGTCAGTTTATTAGATACTAGCCGATAAAACCCGGCGTTGCCCGGGTCTTCTTTAGTAAAACCTTATGACAACCAAATATCGACCAAAAAGATGATTTAAAATCAGCACTCGAAAAATGTTCAACTTAAAGAGCGCTACACACCATCCATGTTACTTGTCAGGTAACATTGACGTTTTTTTTGTCAGGTAACATTGAAAATAAGCCTCCACACGTATCAATGAACATTGAAAATTATTTTCCTAAAATTATGTGTGTGGGTTGTGTGGGCTTGCTTTTGAATAAAAATGTAATGCACCTAATTATGTACCTACCTGCCTGCCTATAGTGTAATTTTAAGACAACTTTGAAAATCAGACTATTTGTATGTTATGTTATACCTACCTCCCATTACCCCCTAAGGAACGAACGACCGTGAATTGTGTTAGTAACCACTTGACAAAGAAATTAATAATTTATCAATGGAATGTTAAATTTTTTCTTCTTCTCTACCATATACCTACCATATTCTTAAAACGAAGCATTTTTTCCCAGCAAGGGTTATTGCCGTCTATGAAGAATAATTCCGTGCCAAAAAACCGGAATACATTTTTTACCATCCCACCCATCACTTATCAACATCAAAAAAATTTTACCAGTTGTACTACCTAAATAAAGTAGGTACCTACCTATTAAAATAAAAATACATATGTAGGTATGTAGGTATTACCTAAAAAAAAAAATTTGAGCCGATTCTGGAAACCAGATCCCTCCTTGCGTACGTTCTTGTCTTCTTTGTTCCCACATTACATTTAATCTTCATTTAAAATCTCGAACCTTGAAAATCCGATCATTAGAACTCAAGGTGTAAATTTTGCTGATTTGAACGTAATAAGCACCCCCACATCACCTTTGCTTACCTACGCCCTTGACTGTGTAGTTACTCAACAAAAAGAATTAGAAAAACAAATATATTAGTGATTCAAGTGCCCCCTTACCCCTTATTGTGCACGATCTTGCCACTAAATAAGTTCGTTTCCATTCACCATCACCAACCACCAACCTCCAAACCAACAAAAATTTCAGTCTTACCTTAAAATCCAACAATTAGAACTCAGGTTGTAAATTTAGTCGATTTTCATGTAATAAGCATCCCCCTATCCTATTTAGTGCGCCCTTGATTGTGTAATTACTCAGAAAAAAAAATTGAAAATAATTTGTATAAGGGGCGCAAATGCCCCCTTACCCCTCCTTGTGCACGCCTTTGCCTCTAAATAAGTTCGATTCCAGTCACCATCACCAACCACCCACTGCTAAACCAACCAATTTTAGTAGATTAGATAGGTACCTACAAACATTTTTTTTCTGCTGCAAATACCTATTATACCTAACTACTCATACCTATACCTACTCCACTCATTTCTTACTACACTATAGAGAATACCTACCGACTGTTTATGTTTTGTTTTGTTTTACCATACCTTCCTATACACAAAAATATCACCACGATTCGTCGTGGTGATATTGTGCCACCTACCAAGGCACAGTGCACATGGTTTGAATTGTTTTTTTTTTTACTTTTTGACGATGAAGAATAATTCGCTGCCAAAAAACCTGCATACATATTTTTACCACCCCACCATCACTTATCCTCATGAAAAAATTTGTACCTAACCTAAATAAAGTATTAAAAAACCAACCACCCACCGCCAAACCAACCAATTTCAGTCTTACCTGAAAATCCAACAATTAGAACTCAAGTTGTGAATTAACTAAGCCGATTTATAAGCACCCCCCATCCTATTTACGTGCGCCCTTGATTGTTTAATTTACTCAGAAAAAAAAAATTAAAAATAATTTTGATTAGGGGTGCATTAAATGCCCATTACCCCTCCTTGTGCACGCCCCTTGCCTATAAGTTCGTTTCCATTTACCATATCCAGCAAACACCCACCACCAAACCAAACAATTTCAGTAGCAAACATTTATTTCTGCTGCAAATATTATACCTACCTTACTCATATACATATATACCCTACTCCACTCATTTCTTACTATAGAGAAAAGCCTTACTGTTGATTTTTTTTATTTTTTTTTTTATTTGAACTTTTCCTATTAAACAAAAATATCAACACGATTCGTTGCCGGTGAAAACAACAATACTCACTATTCTCGCTCCCACCTACCACCAAGGCACATTATTCTGCACATGGTTTGATGGTTTGAATTGTTTTTTTTTTCGATGAAGATTTCTTACCACCCATTACTTTTTTTTACATCAAAAAAAAAATAAAAAAAACCAAAATATTACCCTACCTAAAACAACTTTTTTTTTGAGCCGATTCCAGAAAATCAGCCCACCAAAAATTTGATTTGACGAACCGGATAGTTACACTACACCGGAACCAGTCAAACCCCCGCCCCGATCCCCTACATGCCACAAAAGGCAATTTTCCATGGCAAAACAACTCCTCCTTATAAATAATTGAGCTTGAAGTAAATGTGAGTTGAAAATCTATAAAACAGAATTTTGCAAGGAAAATACCTACATGCTTGATTTTAGAAAATTTCCATACGATTTTTTTTGTGGTAAGTTTTTAATTTGTTTATTATTCTGTATTTAACAAAAATTTTGTTTTCTGCTGTATCCTATAGCATACCAGATAAGTGAAATTTGTATTATATCTATTTTTTAAATGAGTTTTTTTGTTTGTTTGTGAGTTTAGTGCATACATACAGCCAAACTGACAAACAAAAAAAGTTACTCTTTTATATAATAGTATAGATAGATAGATAGTATAGATATAGATATAGATAGATAGACGTAATGCGTTATTAGAACGAAGTTCTTTAGTGCACGGTTTGTTTGTAAGTCCAAGAAATCGGCAGAAATTTACGTCAGATGGTGGCGCAATGGGATAGGTACTTGCTTCTTAACCGAGAGGTTCGGTGTTCGACCCTGCTGGCAAGTATTTTTTTTTTTTTTTTAATTTTTCATATAATTTGTATTTTTCTCGAATTTCTGTTGTCATTTTCCAAAATAAGTAAATTATTTCACTCATTTAACTATAGTGGCGTAGAAACTTACATACAATCTTAAAAACAAATGCGAAACGATACCTATTTAGGTATCGTCCAAAAGCCATCGTTTTGAAGATATCGTTTTGACTATAATCAACTGCAGTCGAAGTACGAAATTAAATATCATGACATGATTTGCCCAGCGAAGATATATGAAAATGTCTTGATATGGATATCAGATAATTAGTTGGATGTCATTTTTATATGAACTTAGTATACTTACATATACACATATATAACCTAGATTTGACGCCGACGGCACCATGCATATACACATGGTTTGAATTGTTTTTTTTTTTTGATTATTTTTGTATTTTCTCATTCTCCTTCGAAAAAGTTATGTTCCCTAAAAATGCAATTTGGATTTTAGTATGAAAATTTTTGGAATTTTGAAAAAATTATATCTGGTATTGAACGGATATTTCATCTTTCTAAATATGTAATCAAAAATAAAATCTGACAATTAGAACGAAAGCTAAAAACCAGTTCCAAATCGGCTATTTTTCACATTTCACGTGGACAACGAACAATTATGCCCATTTTCAAGATTTTTGTGAAATGTTGTATCGAAACTTTTTAATCTATTCTGGGGGTTATGTAGCTTGTAGAATTATGATTCATATATCAATTTAAACGTTAGCTTTCGAAGGTGCAAAAGACAAATTAAATTTATAGATGCATCCAGTAAAAAGTTGTGAGGGCATAAAAAGATTTCATTAATTTTGTAAATACCTCAAGTTTGGGGTATTAAAAAAATTTGAAATTTTTAAAATATTTATAAATCAACAGTTTCTATCAGGTGTAGAAATTTCAGATTTTTAGAACCACCCATAAAAAAATGAAAAATAAAAACCCACAAAAAAATGGGTGAAAAAAATGTCTGGTTTTCAAAAATCAAAAAGTGGGTACAAAAAATCCCATTAAAAATTCCTGAAACATCAATCATTTTTTTTTCATTACCTTTCTAATAGTATAAAATCTATGTCCCTAACTAAAACCCCCAATTTATGGCGAATTATTTGTCTACGTCTATTTTTCAAAATTCAACTTTTAACATTTCGACTAAAATTAATATGAACACTGTTTTTTTACCTTTAATCAGAAAAATTTTAATTTCAAAAAATTCCGTCTAAGTGCATAAAAGTACATAAAATTCTCTATTCAATAAAATTTATTATATATTTTTATCATTTACAGTATAACCTGTGCAATGATGAGTCAGTGACCGACCTTTCTTTTATAATATTTTGGCCCCTTATAACTTACCCCTCTTTGTGAAGGCCCTTGTGTTTCATTGCATTTATTCTTCAATCAAAAATTCTAACCTCGAAAATCGGACCATTTGAACTCAAGTTATAAATAGCGTCCCTTGTTTGTGTAATTACGGGTGTTTTCATAAACTTCTGACTAACCGATTTCTGGGTGTTTAATAAAACTTAAAAAAGCTGTAAACTGTGCGTTGTTAGTATTTCTTCCCCTGGTTCAAAAGAAAAAAATTAGTTTTTAAAAATATAATGTTTTAAAAATGTATTACATTTTTAGCTTTACGAATTCAAATTCGACAACCAAAAACGAATCGAATTGAAAACTTCAAAATAATTGAGTATGTTTTTAAAACGAAAGTATTTTTTACTGAAGCGAAAATCAGAACAGGGGTGTATATGTTTTTGTTCATGATTTTAAAGTATTTTAAAAAGAGTTATTAAAATCGAAGCAGTTAAATGTATAAACCTTTAAGAAATAGATAGTTTTTTGTTATTTTTGAAATCGCAGAAATCGGTTAGTCTGATGTTTATGAAAACACCCTATATACATCAAAAATAATAATTTTTATTAGTGGTGCAAGTGCCCCTTGAATTGAATTTGCATTGAATTTTCTCTTCATTTAAAATCCGACCATTTAAACTAAAGTTTTAAATTTACCCAGTTTGCATGTAATACGCATCCTCCTATCACCTTTGCGTACGCCCTTGTGAATTACTCAGCAGACAAAAATAGAAAAATAATTTTAGTAGGGGTACAAATGTCCTCTTACCCCTCCTTGCGCACGCATTGGCCTCTAAATAGGTTCGTTTCCATTCAACATCACCAATCACCCACCGCCAAACCAACCAATTTCAGTCTTACCTTAAAATCCAACAATTAGAACTCACGTTGTAAATTTAGTCGATTTTCATGTAATAAGCATCCCCCTATCCTATTTACGTGCGCCCTTGATTGTGTAATTACTCAGAAAAAAAAATTGAAAATAATTTGTATAAGGGGCGCAAATGCCCCCTTACCCCTCCTTGTGCACGCCTTTGCCTCTAAATAAGTTCGATTCTAGTCACCATCACCAACCACCCACCGCTAAACCAACCAATTTTAGTAGATTAGATACCTACAAACATTTTTTTTCTGCTGCAAATACCTATTATACCTAACTACTCATACCTATACCTACTCCACTCATTTCTTACTACACTATAGAGAATACCTACCGACTGTTTATGTTTTGTTTTGTTTTACCATACCTTCCTATACACAAAAATATCACCACGATTCGTCGACAGCGAAACGCGAAAACAGTCAACTCTACTCACTATCTCGCTCCCACCTACCAAGGCACAGTGCACATGGTTTGAATTGTTTTTTTTTTTATTTTTTGACGATGAAGAATAATTCGCTGCCAAAAAACCTGCATACATATTTTTACCACCACACCATCACTTATCCTCATGAAAAAATTTGTACCTAACCTAAATAAAGTATTAAAAAACCAAGCACCCACCGCCAAACCAACCAATTTCAGTCTTACCTGAAAATCCAACAATTAGAACTAAAGTTGTGAATTAACTAAGCCGATTTATAAGCACCCCCCATCCTATTTACGTGCGCCCTTGATTGTTTAATTTACTCAGAAAAAAAAAATTAAAAATAATTTTGATTAGGGGTGCATTAAATGCCCATTACCCCTCCTTGTGCACGCCCCTTGCCTATAAGTTCGTTTCCATTTACCATATCCAGCAAACACCCACCACCAAACCAAACAATTTCAGTAGCAAACATTTATTTCTGCTGCAAATATTATACCTACCTTACTCATATACATATATACCCTACTCCACTCATTTCTAACTATAGAGAAAAGCCCTACTGTTGATTTTTTTTTTTTTTTTTTTTGAACTTTTCCTATTAAACAAAAATATCAACACGATTCGTTGCCGGTGAAAACAACTCTACTCACTTTTCTCGCTCCCACCTACCACCAAGGCACATTATTCTGCACATGGTTTGAATTGTTTTTTTTTTCGATGAAGATTTCTTACTACCCATTACTTTTATTTACATCAAAAAAAAAATAAAAAAACCAAAATATTACCCTACCTAAAACAACTTTTTTTTTGAGCCGATTCCAGAAAATCAGCCCACCAAAAATTTGATTTGACGAACCGGATAGTTACACTACACCGGAACCAGTCAAACCCCCGCCCCGATCCCCTACATGCCACAAAAGGCAATTTTCCATGGCAAAACAACTCCTCCTTATAAATAATTGAGCTTGAAGTAAATGTGAGTTGAAAATCTATAAAACAGAATTTTGCAAGGAAAATACCTACATGCTTGATTTTAGGAAATTTCCATACGATTTTTTTTGTGGTAAGTTTTTAATTTGTTTATTATTCTGTATTTAACAAAAATTTTGTTTTCTGCTGTATCCTATAGCATACCAGATAAGTGAAATTTGTATTATATCTATTTTTTAAATGAGTTTTTTTGTTTGTTTGTGAGTTTAGTGCATACATACAGCCAAACTGACAAACAAAAAAAGTTACTCTTTTATATAATAGTATAGATATGTAGCTATTTCAAGGGGTGCCGAGCCGCCTATCATCAGTCTCCTTTTTTAGTGGTGCTGAGCTTTAATCCAATTTTATTGTGAACAACTTTCTACATGCACATGTGCATCAACTTAGCAGGTCACTTTTTCCGTTGCATGTTAAAAAGTATATAGTAATTAGTTGCTACTTAGTTGCTAATTAGTTACGCAAAAAAAAATTAATTGCTCTGTTGGTTTGTGTAAAAATGGGTGTCCTGCTAAGTTGACGTCAACTTAGCAAGTCAACTCTTTCAAACACATATGTAGATAAAAGGTCTAAGAGTGGATACATATTGAAAACTACATAACTTCTAATTAGTTACGCAAAAAAAAAAATTAATCGCTGATTTGGTTTGCGAGATAAATAGATAAATGGTCCGGGAGTTGATATATGTTGAAAACTACTTAATTGCTAATTAGTTACGCAAAATAAAATTGAATCACTTTTTTCGTTTTCAAATAAACAGGGATGACGTCATCATATAAGGACACCCATTTCCTCGCAAACCAAAACAGCAATTAATTTTTTTTTGCGTAACTAATTAGCAATTAAGTAGTTTTCAACATATATCTACTCTCGGGCCGTTTATCTATGCTTTTGAAAGAGTTGACTTGCTAAGTTGACGTCAACTTAGCAGGACACCCATTTTCTCGATAACCAAAACAGCAATTAAATATTTTTTTTTGCGTAACTAATTAGCAATTAAGTAGTTTTCAATATATATCCACTCGAAACCACGCATATCAGATTTGCTCAGTCTTCGAGTTCGTATGCACTACGCATTCCACCGCTTATGATAACTGACGTCACAGGTCGAGATGTGTTGTTTGTTTATCAAATGCATTTGGAGCATCAGCTATCTCCAACCAAAAAACGAATTAAAATACCTAACAATTAATTCGTAAGCAATTAGTGGTAGCACTTTTAAGTTGTTGTTTTTGTTGTTCAAAAATTCGATAAAACTAGAAGTGTTTAAGGTATGTGTGTAATTTCAAAATAACTGTGTTTTTTAACAAAAATGTTTTTCATGGCCACTTGCGAGGTAGTGAAAAATCCACCAAGAATATCATAAAATTATTATATTAAATATTATGTAATATTTCTATTATTTGTAAAAGTATAAAAAAGAACAGTTGGCATCTGGCAGACGGTTTCAAAACCAAGGCCATAATTTATTTATTGCATATAAAATTGTTTAAAATGTTTAGAATCTGAAAAATAAAGCTTATTATTATTATTATTATTACAAATTTTATTAAAATTGCAAAACAATAAACATTGTAAACTTTTTTCTTATTAAAAGTAGAACATAAATAATTCTATTATGCATTATTTTGAGGGCACTTTGTATAAGAAAGTGAGTGGATCAAATTTTAATGGCAATAATATTTTAGTAAGCTGTACATTTACGTAGTTTTGTACATTGCGTTTTTTTTTTATTAAATATAAAGTAGGCACATAGGCTATACCCAGGTATGTATGTACATATGTATTTTGAAAAGTAATATTTAAGGAAGTTTGTATGTATTCCATTTTATCGAATATACCTAAATATAGAAAGTTTCCACAAATAACTATGCTCAAAGATGTCAAAGTGCGATAGTCAAATTTATGTGACACCCTGTATATGACGCCATATGTACATATATATTAATAATACATTATTAATAAATGAAACATGATTGTCAAATACATCATATTTTTTTAAATAATTTATTTTTCGTAGCTAGTGTATCATATTGCGAATAAAAGTTGCCAGACAAAGCTTTGATCATACTTATATTCCATGGTCTAATACTATTTGTCATATACATATACAAATATTGTGCCATATTTTATATTCTGTACTAGCATTATATTGTATATGATAATGTAATACTTACTGCCTTTGCTTACATACAATTGTTTTACTTCAAATTATGTATATTACTAGTATGACCGTGCTCGCCTTGCTTGGCATGTTTAAATATATTTATGATTGTCATACATATTAGAAAAAAACATATTTGTATTTAAGTTGCTAACTAGTTCCAAAGTTACTTAATTAAGAGCTGATTTTTTAATCCCGAGAAAAACCATCGAATTAAAATATCGAATACCTATTATAATTTTAACGACAATTTTATTTACTTTTGTATTTGTTTTTGATGTTTTTATTTTTTAATATCGGACATTTCAAACATTTTATCACTTTTCTTTTGTATTTTAATTAATTTTGGTAAACCGATTTAAATTTTGAAAAAAAAAAGTAGCCTACGATGTCCTTCCTCATGTTCCAGGCTCTCGCTCTACCAATTTTCAATGTACATTATAATCAATTGGGTATTTTCAGAGATTAAAAGACAGACAAACAAACTTTCACATTGATAATATTAATAGGATTAATAGGTAGGTACCTATAGGTTGAGGTACCTACAGTATATTATATTTAGCAAACGAAAAAAAAAACTGTTAAGAAACGACTTCCTATAACTAACTCAACAACTATGAGACTCTTATATTTCTTTAGGATAGGTAGGTATACTTTATATCATTATAAATTGCTAGTATTTTTAACCAAATATCTTAAACACCATAAAAGTAATTAACTATTGAATAAATTTATAAACCACAATTATTCACATTCCTATTCGATTTACTTCTATACTTATGCCCGTAATATTCACGCCGTTTAAAATCGGTTTAGATTCAGAAGTCGGTTTAAAAGTTTTAAACCGACTAATCGGTAATATTCACTCACTTAAACCGACGTTAACCAAAATTTTAAACCGAATGATCGGTTTAACTACGATAAACCGACTCCAACTTAAACGAGGCATTTTCGTGTCGTTTAGGTACGGTTTAAATGGTTTTAGCAAAAATATTTAACATTTTATTGGTTTATTCAGTCAGTGCAAAATATTCAATCGTGTTATTTTCGGCGATGATGGCTATTCAAACACATCATATTTGTGCACGTTATTCACACATCGGGGTAGAGTTGACCAATTAACCAGAAAAGGTTTATATACCGAGAGCTGGTAAACGATTTGCTCAAAGTGTTTTATATCGCTCCAAAATTTGTGAGCATGATATTTGTATACCGCAGTGCAAACTACATGCCATAGACCTTTTAGCGATATCGCGGCCCTAAGACTACCGTAATGCACTTTCAAAATTCCAAAAAATGAGTGAAGTTTAAGTGTATTATACCGCTCCAAATTTTGTGAGCATAATTTTTATATGTGTCCAAATTAAATGCCATCGGTCTGGCAGCGATACCGTGGCCCTAACACCTATATAATGCACTTTAAAAATGTTAATACTATTTTTTTGTTAGGAAAGTGCATAATGGTAGTGTAATGTTCATGGTATCGCGGCCAGACCAATGAAATTCAGTTTGGACAGATATAAAATTTGGAGCGGTTAAAAAAACATTTGTTGCATTTTATATGTGCATTATAGAGGTGTTTGGGCTGCGGTATTGCTGTTAGATTGATGGAATTTAGTTGCCATCTTTCTTAATATAATATGATAGATATTGGAACCGAATTCACGACCTACGCGGAACTGCAACCAGATCAAGAAGAATTCAACTCGCAACAAATCGTTCATGGAATGTTTGGAAGACGCAATGCGGTGGACGCTATTGTTGACATTTTTTCGCAACGTAAAACACGATAAAGAGGAATGAAAGACATTTCTAATGCGTATTTGTGTTTGACACGAATTAATTAATTTATTTTATTTAAATATAAAATGACAATTCAAAAAATAAATGTCAAGAAAAGCCTTTTTTAGTTTTTTCAAACTTGCGATTCTATGCGACGTTCGGTTTAAATCACAAATTTTAACCGACGTAAACCGATGGAATTTTTTGCTTAAACGGAGTGAATATTACCGATTTAAACGAGATTTTGTCGTTTAAATTCTATCGGTTTAGTTCGGTTAAATGTAGTCGGTTTAAGGGCTTTTAAACCAAGTTTTAAACGGCGTGAATATTACGGCGGTTACAATCTTAAGTCAGTTGGTTAGGTATTGCTTAGATATTTGTAGGCAAATTAGATTTATAGAAAGTTTACTTACATTACAAAATTTTCACACATAGGTACATAAAGTTTTTTTTTATTTTTAAACGAAAAAACAAAACAGCCCAAAAAATTTGTTTGAACTTTCAAAACATGGTTTAGTAATACCTGTAATTGTTTGAAAACTTGTATATATTTTCCACATAAAAAAGTTTGTTATAATGTCATTATTTAAAAACAAAAATTATAAAATTCTCTTATTTATCTTTATTTTTTTTTTCATTAAAATCAAAGTTTTTGTACTCATTTCCATTTAATCGTGATTAACGGCTCTGTAAATAGTTTTAGCGATACAAAATATACATATTACCATTTTAAAGAAGAACAACTTTGTGGTACATACTTTTTACTTTTTTCGAATTCTTTACGGGGGAACCCCAAAAAATGATCAGCCTTTGCAGATTTTAGATAGCCAACATTTCAGCTCGATTGGATAACGCTAAATGCTGCCGAAACTCGCTCAAAGTTTCAAAAATCTCTGTTGTTTCTCTGTTTTTCGAAGAAAAATAGCTCTAGCTTCCAAACACCTGACTCAATTCTCACTATTTATGTATTAAATAAAAGGTAGTGGTAGTACTTTCAGCAATACTCCATAAAAATATTATGAAGTAATTTGAAAAAAGAACATTCGTGGAAAATTGATAGATAGGTGGGTACTGTGTTTAAATTTTTTTTTATTTCAAGGAACAAAACATATAATAGTTTTCTTGAACAAAATTACTATAACATGGATGTTTGACATTACTAAATGAAATAAATATTAAAAAAACATTACCTATAATCTAACCCAGAGATTAAAATAAAGTGCCTTTAGAAACTCGAAAGCTGTAACAAGGTTAATTCTTCCAAAAAAAAAAAACAATATATTGTGTTACTGCATTTTAACTTTTTTTTATGCTTAACAAAAGTAAAAATGCAGTTACACAACAAAAACAAAAATATGTAAACAGAAAAATATATAACGAAAACACTTTTTTTTAGCATTTTAATTTTTACCCGGCAAAATTTGAGATCAGTCTCCTCGGATTATATAAGGTGTGGTGGAATGTAGGTGTGGGTGAATTGAAGATTACAAAAACATTTTTAATGTAACTCAGTTCTGTTTTTTTTTTTTTCAATAACAATGAGATTTTTGAAACTTTGATAGAGTGTCGACAGCATTTAGCGTTGTCTAATTGCGCTGAAGTTTTGGCTATCTAAAAATAATCTGCAAATGCTGATCATTTTATGGGGTTCCCCCCATCCAATTTCGAAAATCGATTTCTTGCGGTCACCCTAATGTATACAGTGCTATCACCCAGCATTACAACGTACATATAAACAGTGAGGTATGTAAAGGGGGAGCGTGCTGCCCCAATATAGGATTTTAGGTAGGTACGAGGTTGGGTGTATAAAAAGTTTCTTTTGCAATTAAAGAATCTGGATTTAAGGAAACTTTTAATGTATCCTGCATATGTATGGGTGATGTGATTCTACAAAACATGGAATAAAATGGTGAATATTTCGGCACGAAATTTTTGGAAGGTAAAGGTCGAAAAACCTAGTCCTATTCAATCGTTCGAAGTTCGAACGCTTTTTTTACGTTGCTGAAAGCAGCCAGTTATAGCTATCGTTGAAAACCATCATTGAAATTTTTAACTGTTAATTTTGGGACATTTAAAAAGTCATATCGATAAAAATGTTGATGCCAAGGCCATGACTTATATTATTATTTTAGTAAAAAGAAAATAAATTCCAGCCCAAACCTCAACATAAAATCACTTTGAATTTTTTAATGATCATTGGTAAAGTAGTTCAATCATTGAAATAATAAATGTCATTTTATGTGGAAGGTTTAGCAAAATTAAATTTTGTTTTGGCTAGAAATAATAACTGAGTCATAACCTTTATTTTGGCTTACAAAAAAACACAAATTAAGCTTTCCAAACGGCCCAAAACTCACAATTAAAGTTTTTAATGATCGTTTTCAATGACAGCTTAACTGGCGCCTTAATATTGTAGTTTCATTCAGCCTAGCCTATATTGCTAACTGACACTGAAGTAAGAAGTTGTTTCATTCAGCCCTCGTATAACCTCGGATGCTACATGGCGCAGCCGGTCTTGGAAGAACGCTTCAAATTAATCGAGATTTTTTATGGGCATCATTAAATAAAGTTTTGAAATATAAAGTTTATTCGACAAAATAATAAATACTCTACACTCGTCTGAAATTATTTGTGACACATGTGCTTCACTTATAGTACTTTTTTCAGTAAATAATTCTAGAGCCGATGGTTAATTCAGCATCCAGTGATTCATCTGACAGTGACTCAACTCTTGAAGAATCTAAAAATCATATCTGCAAAAACAAAAACCATCAAAGTTTTTGTACTCATTTCCATTTAATCGTGATTAACGGCTCTGTAAATAGTTTTAGCGATACAAAATATACATATTACCATTTTAAAGAAGAACAACTTTGTGGTACATACTTTTTATTTTTTTCGAATTCTTTACGGGGGAACCCCAAAAAATGATCAGCCTTTGCAGATTTTAGATAGCCAACATTTCAGCTCGATTGGATAACGCTAAATGCTGCCGAAACTCGCTCAAAGTTTCAAAAATCTCTGTTGTTTCTCTGTTTTTCGAAGAAAAATAGCTCTAGCTTCCAAACACCTGACTCAATTCTCACTATTTATGTATTAAATAAAAGGTAGTAGTAGTACTTTCAGCAATACTCTATAAAAATATTATGAAGTAATTTGAAAAAAGAACATTCGTGGAAAATTGATAGATAGGTGGGTACTGTGTTTAAATTTTTTTTTTATTTCAAAGAACAAAACATATAATAGTTTTCTTGAACAAAATTACTATAACATGGATGTTTGACATTACTAAATGAAATAAATATTAAAAAAACATTACCTATAATCTAACCCAGAGATTAAAATAAAGTGCCTTTAGAAACTCGAAAGCTGTAACAAGGTTAATTCTTCCAAAAAAAAAACAATATATTGTGTTACTGCATTTTAACTTTTTTTTATGCTTAACAAAAGTAAAAATGCAGTTACACAACAAAAACAAAAATATGTAAACAGAAAAATATATAACGAAAACACTTTTTTTTTAACATTTTAATTTTTACCCGGCAAAATTTGAGATCAGTCTCCTCGGATTATATAAGGTGTGGTGGAATGTAGGTGTGGGTGAATTGAAGATTACAAAAACATTTTTAATGTAACTCAGTTCTGTTTTTTTTTTTCAATGTCAATGAGATTTTTGAAACTTTGATAGAGTGTCGACAGCATTTAGCGTTGTCTAATTGCGCTGAAGTTTTGGCTATCTAAAAATAATCTGCAAATGCTGATCATTTTATGGGGTTCCCCCCATCCAATTTCGAAAATCGATTTCTTGCGGTCACCCTAATGTATACAGTGCTATCACCCAGCATTACAACGTACATATAAACAGTGAGGTATGTAAAGGGGGAGCGTGCTGCCCCAATATAGGATTTTAGGTAGGTGCGAGGTTGGGTGTATAAAAAGTTTCTTTTGCAATTAAAGAATCTGGATTTAAGGAAACTTTTAATGGGTGATGTGATTCTACAAAACATGGAATAAAATGGTAAATATTTCGGCACGAAATTTTTGGAAGGTAAAGGTCGAAAAACCTAGTCCTATTCAATCGTTCGAAGTTCGAACGCTTTTTTTACGTTGCTGAAAGCAGCCAGTTATAGCTGTCGTTGAAAACCATCATTGAAATTTTTAACTGTTAATTTTGGGACATTTAAAAAGTCATATCGATAAAAATGTTGATGCCAAGGCCATGACTTATATTATTATTTTAGTAAAAAGAAAATAAATTCCAGCCCAAACCTCAACATAAAATCACTTTGAATTTTTTAATGATCATTGGTAAAGTAGTTCAATCATTGAAATAATAAATGTCATTTTATGTGGAAGGTTTAGCAAAATTAAATTTTTTTTTTGGCTAGAAATAATAACTGAGTCATAACCTTTATTTTGGCTTACAAAAAAACACAAATTAAGCTTTCCAAACGGCCCAAAACTCACAATTAAAGTTTTTAATGATCGTTTTCAATGACAGCTTAACTGGCGCCTTAATATTGTAGTTTCATTCAGCCTAGCCTATATTGCTAACTGACACTGAAGTAAGAAGTTGTTTCATTCAGCCCTCGTATAACCTCGGATGCTACATGGCGCAGCCGGTCTTGGAAGAACTTACTTACTTTACTTTACTTTACAGCCCAGGATGGACTACGGCCTCAACCAACAAGCCCCTCCAGCCAGCTCGGTCCCTAGCTAGCTGCCTCCAGTTACGCACTCCAAGTTGGTTGAGGTCGTTTTCCACTTGTGTGCGCCACCTAAGGTGGGGTCTTCCTCTGCTGCGCAGACCGTCAGGGGTAGATTCGAAGACTCGTCGGGCTGGTGCGTTGGTGTCCATACGCTCCACGTGTCCCAGCCATCTCAGCCGCTGAATTTTCAGCTTCTTGACCAGGTCGACGTCGCTGTAAAGCCCGTAAAGCTCGTTATTAAATCTTCTCCTCCATACTCCATCGATACAGACTGGACCGAAGATCACCCGAAGAATCTTCCTTTCAAAGCACCCAAGCAGATTCTCATCCGTTTTTGACAGGGTCCATGCCTCTGCCCCATATAGCAGGACCGGGAGGATTAGGGTCTTATATAAGGTCTCCTTGGTTCTCTGAGAGAGGGCTTTATTACTTAGATGCCTTCTTAGCCCGAAGAAACAGCGATTGGCAAGAGTAATTCTTCGTTTGATCTCTGCGCTGATGTCATTTTGCGATGTTACAGTGGAGCCCAGGTAGACAAAGTCCTTGACGACTTCGAAGTTGTATCTATCCATCGTGACGTTTTGCCCGAGCCGACGATGTTGAGATTCCTTTCTCGATGATAGCATAATACTTCGTCTTGTCCTCATTAACAGCCAAACCCATTTTTGCCGCCTCCGATTCAATACTTGCAAACGCGCCGGTAACAGCTCGCTTCGTTCTCCCAATGATGTCAATATCATCTGCATAAGCAAGTAGTTGAACAGACTTTTGAAAAATTGTACCTCTGTTGTTGACTTGCGAGTTGCGTACAATTGCTTCAAGAACGATGTTAAACAGGTTGCATGATAACGCGTCGCCTTGCCTCAAACCTTTCTCGACATCAAAGGGTTCGGTGGTGTTCTTGCCGACTTTGACGGAGCAGCGAGATTTCTCCATCGTCATCCTGCACAAGCGGACGAGTTTGGCAGGGATGCCGAGATGCGCCATGGCTCTGAATAGCTCGTCTCTGTCTACGCTATCATATGCGACTTTAAAATCGATAAAGAGGTGGTGTGTATCGATTTGAAACTCCTGGGTTTTTTCCAAAATCTGTCGGAGTGTGAACATTTGATCGACGGTTGATTTGCCGGGCCTAAAACCACACTGATAGGGGCCGATCAGATCGTTGACAAACGGTTTTAAGCGATCACACAGTATAGATGACAAGATTTTGTATGCGACGTTGAGGAGACTTATACCTCTGTAGTTGGAACAGGTCAGAGCATCTCCTTTCTTGTGGATGGGGCACACTATACCGAGGTTCCATTCATCGGGCATACTTTCCTCCGACCAAATTTTGGAGATAAGCTGGTGTATACTCCCTACCAAGTCATCTCCCCCTGCTTTGAATAGCTCGGCTGGCAGGCCATCCGCACCAGCAGCCTTGTACGTTTTAAGCTTGGCTATCGCTAACCGCACTTCATTTGGGTCGGGTGGACGGAAATTTTGACCATCATCGTCCAGGTTGAATGGAGTGTTCTGTCTTACAGCGGAATTTTGGCCATCTTCGCCGTTTAGCAGTCTAGAAAAGTGTTGTTTCCAGATCCTCAGCACCGACTGTGGGTCTACCACCATATTCCCACTCTCGTCTCGGCAGGCTTCCGTTCTGGCCTTGTAACCCTGGGTAGTTTGCCTCACCCTTCGGTAGAACTTTCGAACATCCCCCCGCCGCTACAGTCCTCAATAGACTCGACCGCCCGCTTCGCATGCTCTCTCTTTTTCCTCCTGAGAAGTCGGCGTTCCTCCCTTCGCTTTTGCCCGTAGAGCTCCCGGGCTGCTCTCTCAGCAGCTCTGGTTCTAGTCTGCAGCATTGCTTGGTAGGCCTCGTTCTTTGCTTCATGTGCTAGTCTGCATTCTTCATCGAACCAGGGGTTTCGTTGTGGTGGCCTAGTGAAACCCAGCACATCAGTAGCGGCACTTTTGATGGCATTTTGGCAGTGTTTCCATTGGTCCTCTACAGATGATGCTTGTGGCGGGCTTGTTGAGAGTTTAAGAGAGACGTGGTCTGCAAAAGTCCTGGCTATCTCTTGCGATTTTAGCTTCGCGACGTTAAATCGTTTTACAGCATCCGCTCGTCGTTGTGGCGCCATAGATATCCGCATACGTACTTGCGCTACCACCAGGTAGTGATCCGAGTCTATGTTGGCACCTCGGAACGTTCGGACATCCAGGATACTGGAAGCATGTCTGGCGTCTATCGCAACATGATCAATCTGGTTGACGGTTCGTTGATCCGGAGACCGCCAGGTCCCTTTGTGTATATTGAGGTGTGGGAATAGAGTGCTTGCTATGATGGCATTTCGCCCCGCCGCGAAATCGATGAGCCTGAGTCCGTTACCGGAAGTGTTGTCGTGCAGGCTGTGTCCTCCGACTATCGAACCAAAGATGCCCTCCTTTCCAATCTTGGCGTTGAAGTCGCCAAGAATAATCTTGACGTCGTACTTGGGGCACCTATCATACGTATCCTCGAGGAGATCGTAGAATTCTTCTTTGGTTGAGTCATCCTTTTCTTCTGTTGGGGCATGGGCACAGATCAACGTGATGTTTTTGAACTTTGCTTTGATGCGGATTGTGACCAGGCGCTCGCTTACATTTCTGAAGCCCAAGACTTCTTGCCTAAGTCTTCCCCTTACCACAAAACCACAACCAAAGAGCCGCTGACCTTGCTCCTTGCAGCACTCGCCGAAGTAGATGTCACACGTTTTCATCCTTCGGATGCCCTCTCCATCCCATCGCACTTCCTGGATGGCTGTTACATCAGCCCTTAGCCTATCCAGGTTCTCCACTAGTTGTTCGGCTGCACGTGGCCTATTTAGGGTCCGTACATTCCACGTGCAGATCCGAAATTCATTGTCCTTGTTTCGTTTGCTGGGGTCGTCAACATTAAAATCATCCATATCCGAGGCTTGTTGTTGTTTCGGAACCGATACTTTTTTACGTGGTAGGGAAGTCACCCCGACGCACAACCCCCTAGCCGGGAGGACCAGATCCTTATTATAACTCCAAGGACGGGGAGCCGGATAAACCGCTCCTTATAGGCCTGAGCTACGAATACGTCGTAGTAGCCCATATAAGGTGTTCACTAAGTAGTTCAAACTGACTAGAACTGTAGACGCCACCGTTGATTCCATCTGGGGAATTCCTCCGCTGCCGCCTGAAAAAAGGAGAAGTGCCTTAGTGGAAACACTCCTCCCCCCCTCTCTCGTCTGCTGCCACCTTAAACCGTCCACAGGGATTGGATCCCCATCTTCAGTCAAAGGTACTAGGCACCCGATGTTCACCACGGGGAGGTGAGAGTAGGAGTTGATAGACAGAGGTTGAATGTGGACGCTTGTGTCCTCTTGAATGCACCGCGTTGTCTACCCTTTGAACGCTTCAAATTAATCGAGATTTTTTATGGGCATCATTAAATAAAGTTTTGAAATATAAAGTTTATTCGACAAAATAATAAATACTCTACACTCGTCTGAAATTATTTGTGACACATGTGCTTCACTTATAGTACTTTTTTCAGTAAATAATTCTAGAGCCGATGGTTAATTCAGCATCCAGTGATTCATCTGACAGTGACTCAACTCTTGAAGAATCTAAAAATCATATCTGCAAAAACAAAAACCAGCCCAAATTGGACTACGTACGAAGAATATAGCCATTGAAGTTGGAAGGAAACCTCGCTGAAAATTGGAAGAGGTTTCGTCAAAACTACATAATCTTTGAGATTGCCGCTTGTGTTCAAGACAAAGAAGAGGTTATTCGAGTGAACACGTTTTTAAATACGATTGGAGAAGATGCCCTCGATTTGTATAATTCGTTCACTTTGTCTGACGATGACAAAAAAAAAGATTGAGTCTGTGATAAAAGCTTTTGACGAGTATTGCTTGCCAAAGAAAAACCAAACTTATGAACGTTTCAAATTTTTCAGCCGAAACCAAGGAAATTTGGAGCCGTTTGACAATTTTGTGACAGAACTAAGGTTGCTAGCCAAGAACTGCGAATTTTCTTCATTGGAGGAGTCTCCGTGATAGAATTGTCTTAGGTATACACAACAAGAGACTGCAGGAGAAATTACTGAGTGCAGCAGACTTGAACTTGGAAAAACCTATGGAAATATGTCGTGCATCAGAAGTGGCCCACAAGCAAACTAGAGAAATCCAGTGTCCAGCAAGTAGTTCCAGCGTAGATGTCATCAACACAAGTTCAGCGGATGATCAGGACATAAAATGAGGTAACAAAGATTATGCTAAAAAGTCGATTGACAAAAGTACTTTGCCGGCAAGAGTTCAAGAAATAACAGTTTTTCGAATCAATTATATAACAGTAGAACTTCAAAATCTTTTAAGTGCCGTTATTGTAATTTAAATCATGCAAGAAATGCTTGCCCTGCTTTAGGTAAAAAATGTAATGATTGCGGTAGATTTGACCACTTTGCTATTTGTTGTAATGTGCGTAATGTGAGATGTATTCGAGACTCTTTTGGTTCTAATTCTGAAAGTGAAGATAATTCGTTCGTTGTTGACAGTTTTCTATCAAGTGACAGTAAAAGTACTTGGGTTGAGGAAATCAGAGTCCAAAATTCTTTCATAAAATTTAAAATAGATACAGGATCTCAAGCAAATATTATACCAATTAAATACTATAATGAGATAAGAAACAAGAACAGTATAAGATCAACTTCAGTTGTATTAAGACCATACGGTAGTCCCAAAATTGAACCCATTGGTGAAACCACTTTGGAATGCCGTTTTAAAAATAAAATACTAGTACAAAATTGTATTATTGTAAAAAAAATTAAAAAAATAAATGAAAACTAAGTTTCAATCCTGGGTTTAAAAAAGTTGTTTGAGTTTGGGCATAGTAAAAATACAAAATGTTAACAATTTAAGTTTGAGTAAAAGGTCATATGACTCAAAGGAGAACCTTGTGGAAGCGAATAAGGAATTATTTGAGGAAAGAGGAGAATTTCCTCAAAAATATAAAATTGAAATAAAAGAAAATGTTTTTCCTAAAAGAACTCCACCCAGAAATATTGCATTGAAGGTCAAACACAAGCTTTTGAACACTCTGAAGGACCTGGAGAGCAAGAATGTCATTTCGAAGGTAACAGGTCCCAGAGAATGGATTCATAACTTAGTTATAGTTGAAAAAACAAACGGTCAACTGAGGGTTTGTTTAGATCCATCGGGTTTGAATAAAGTCATTAAGAAAGAGCCTTTTTTGATCCCAACTCTTGAAGACGTAAGGTCAAATTTAAAGAATTCTAAATACTTCACTGTGTTAGACCAAAAAGATGGCTTTTGGCAAGTAGCCTTACACAAAGACTCAAGACAGTTTTGTTGTTTTTGGACACCTTTCGGTGTTTTTGAATTTAATGTTTTGCCTTTTGGTTTGAGTAAGGCACCAGAAATATTTCAAAGGTTTAATTACGAAAATTATGGGGACCTTGAAGGAGTAGAGATATACATTGATGATTTTTTGATACATGGAAAGACTATTGAAGAACATGATAGAAATTTGGAAAGATTATTAGAATGTGCGAGAAAATTAGGAATGAAATTCAACAAGGAAAAAATTCCATTTCGGCAAAATTAAAAGAAATTCCATTTCTAAAGCCTTTCGATCCAATGAAAAAGCTTACAATACAAGCTGATGCCTCTCAGTATGGAATAGGGTGTTGTTTGTTACAAGAAAATAGACCTATTTGTTATGCATCTAGGAGCTTAAGTGATTCAGAAGAAGGGTACGCCCAAATAGAAAAAGAATTTCTAGCCAAAAATTTCATAACTTTATTTACGGGAGTAAAGTCTTAAATTACAGCGACCATAAGCCTCTCGAGGTCATTTTGAAGAAAGAAATTAATAAAATAATGTCAAGTAAACTAAGACGAACTCGTTTATTCTTGTATAATTATGACATTGAAGTGCAGTATTTACCAGGCAAGTACATGCACATTGCAGATTATCTGTCACGAAATTTTGTTGTTGATCAAAACGAAATTAAAGAGAGTGGAAATGAAATAATGATTGTATCAATAAATGTGAGTGACAAGAAGCAAGATTTATTTCGAGAAGAAACAAGAAAAGATCCAGTTCTTTCAGAGATTTTAAAATTTTATCAAAAAGGGTGGCCTAGTTCAAAAAGTTAAATACCAGATAGTATAAAATCTTATTTTCAGAAAAGATCCGATATTTTCGTTGAAAATGATTTAGGGCCAGTTGTACAAATATTTGATCCGTGGTTCAGGAATTTTAACTCACTAATTTCGGCGGATTAACTGTGGTTCAACGATGGTTCAGGCATGTAATTGGCTTTTAGTGCATATTAGAACCTTGAACCATCATTGAACCTCAGTTAACCCGCCGAAATCGGCGAGTTAAAATTCCTGAACCACGGATCAAAATTCAAACCACGATTGTACAACTGGCACTTAGTATTTTTAAACCACAGACTAATTGTTCCAAATTCATTACGGTATGAGATGTTATTAAAACTACATGAGTCACATTTAGGGATTACAAAAACAGAGATTGGAGCTCGGGAAATACTTTATTGGCCTGGAATGTCAAATGACATAGAACTCCACATAAAGATCTGTTGGACATGTATACAAAATCAACCAAAAAGTCATAACGAGCAAATGATTAGTCACGATATACCTAATTTACCTTTCCACAAAGTAGGCTGTCATATATTTGAGTGGAACAGAGAAAACTTTCTTATTGTTATTGACTATATGTCAAAATGGATAGAGGTTGAACCAATGCAAACGAAGACGGCATCTTGTTGTGAAATTTATTACGCGAAGGGAATTTAACTTTAGGATGATATATTAACTATTTATGATGGCAGAACAACAATCTGCATTAAGCCGGAACCACATATATCTCGTGTGGTGTGTTGTGGTGTGGTGTGTCGTGTCGCTGAATGTGCACACTTGTGTGTTGTGATGTTGAATAAGGTGGAAAAGAAAAGTAGGTACAGATGGATATGCCTTTTTAATTTGTTCACCTTGATTTTTCATTTTTGACAGGCGAGTGGTTTTTGTTTTTTTTAACAAATATTTTTGCCGACAAAAACTTTTAATCCGCCATTTTTGCGTTCTAATTTAAAAAATGTAAGTTAATTTCCGTCCACATGAGTTATTTTTCTAAATATATACTTTTCTCTTTCTAACAAACAGTCAAATGTCATTTTAGACATTTGGGTATTTGTTTCATTTCACATACTCCACATCGTGGTATGGCGCAATCGGATCAGAAGCGATTTCGCCACAACACACCACACAGCAACACACCACACGACACAAATATGTTTCTAAGCATATGAAATACATAGGAGCGATAGCGACACAACACTCCACAACACACCACACGAGATATGTGTGGCTCCGGCTTTACACAATTGGATTTACGAATCCACAAATTAAGCAAACAAACGGATTATTAATTAAACAAATAAAAGCACAAAAAAAAACGGCGTGCGTCGCGAAGAAAAAAATCGAAGTAAATGACAACTGTCAAAAAGTGGACGATGGGCGCGTTTAATGAATTTCACAACAGGTAGCACATACAAAGTGCTGCCACCAGGTAGCTCAGCGATGGGGTGGGTTCAGCGACGTGTGGGGTTTTATTAATCGAACCGCGATTAATAAAATCGATCAAAAAGTGAATCAAAATGATAATGATGAAACAAACATAAAATATTTACAGGGTGTACCTGAAATAAAATGGGCGCCAGTGATTTTTTTTTTTGAAGCAAAGGAAATCACAAACCTTTTGGAGCGAAGGAAAAAAAGAAAAAAACAACGACGAAGAATTATGAATTAAAAGAATAAATTTGAATTTTAAATGAAAAGTCTTTTTAATGATTTTAAATTGCTTGGGAAACCTTACACGCAGGATTAAAACCCAAGATCTTTTAGGAAAAATTACAGAACAAAGATTTTGAACAAAGCAAGGTGGACCGTTAACTCTTTTGTCCCGAACGAACAAAACTGCTTTTAACGGGTCGCTAGTTCCGCTTTTTCGGAAAAGAAAGGTAACGAAACGAAAGTCAAACGATTATCAAAAATTTCCAACACAATTTTCAAAGAAAAACGCACAATTTTCACACTAGATTTGTTTAATACTTAGCTTCCCAATTTACTGCCAGATTCTCCTTCCTATGAGGCCAATTCTCCCTCCTCGTTTTCCCCAGTTATCTCTCCACCACTTTTGAACTTTTCCAAATTAATTTTCCATACCTTTTTCGGCAGTGAAAAATAACTCGTAACTTTTTGCAATCTACTCTATTTAAATTTCTTCTTTCAGTTTTCAAAACTTCCTTTTTCGCTATCTCAAGAACATCCAGTTCACTCTATAGACGGGTAAGAAGTGTCCCCCCAGGCTTTAACCTTGCCTGGGCGACCGCTTCCTTTTTCCAATGCCCAAGTGCTTTCGGCCAATCAGTAAGCGTGGATTTCGATCGCGTCATCATTCAGCTACACTCCGCTTATTTGCTGGAGTGAGCGAACGCAGTTGAGATCCCACCGCCTATCCTACTCGCACCTTAACCCCAGCTTTATGCACTGTCATTGCCACTGAATTCGCCGACCTCTGATATCACTTCCAGTGGACGGCAATTCAATGGGTGCATTCAGCCATCCTATTCTCACCCACTCAATTATTAAAAGAAAGTTTTGGAAAGTTAAGAAGAAACTCAAATTTCAAACCGTTTTCATTTGTCTCCTCCGACTACCAACTAAAATTACTATTGTTGCAAAAATGGTGAGAAGCGAACTTCGATTTTAAGTTTCGGAGAGGAGAGTTTGGCAATTATTTTTACTTCGCGATTTTACTCTAACTCGTTGGACATTCGGGCAGATTTTGGGGATTGGGGATTCGAGTTAACGTTCCATCTTGTACATTAAATAATTTACTTTAAATAATAGGTTGGGCAACTGCCATTTTCGCACAGAGTAACATCAGCATCGGGGACCAAAATGTCGCCCGTGCTACTTTAATAGTTTGATAGTGACCAGCCCATCTGTCTGTCACTTATAAGGTTATTTGTGCGGACCATCTGTCACACACTCCATTTTATAGTGGACCGCCTGTCGCACATTGGATTATAGGCAACCAGTGTGGCCTACCTGTCACACAAATTAATCCGTCAACCACGAAGACCTGTTTTGGTTGCTTTTCCAATATGCTTAAGAGCCGGACTCTGGTTGATGGATACCAGGCTTCAGCTGCACTCTAAAAGCATTTTGGAGCTGCAACGGGAAGGAAAGGTGAAAAATGGATTGGGGAAGAAAGAGTAGGTAAGTGAAACTTGTTGTGGTAAATTTTACCGCAACAAATCCCACCCTTACTTCCTAGGAAATGTGCTTACATTTCTGTAACACATTTTCTAAGAGTTACCAAGGTAATGAAAATTGAAAAAGGGATTTCCACCAAACAACATTCAACAAAAGCAAAAATGTAAAATTAAATATGTATAAATCATAAAAATAGTAAAATAAAAAATATAAAAATAAAAAACTACGTGACAAAAAGATAAACTACGTTAATATAAAATTTTAACAGTGCAATCCTCGGATGCATCGGTATACGGTTTTAAATCTTTAACATGCCAAGTTCCGCGTTCTTTACCACTACTATCTTGTAAGACATATGTCCAAGGTGACACACGCTTCTTAATTTCAAACGGACCGACAAACTTCGGTGCTAATTTGGCTGCATAATAATTCGCGGCATCCGACAACGAAAAGTTCCTACGCCAGACACTTTCGCCGGGGTGATATTGAACATCACGTCGTCGAAGATTGTAGGTCTGAGCAGATCTTTTAGATGCTGCCTGTAATTTTTTTCCAATATCAATTCTGAGTTCTCTGAACCGCTCTTGGATCTCACCTGGATCCTGAACGTTCCCAGAATTTTCTCCAACTGATGGTACTTCCCGACCTGAAGTCACCATATCCCTCCCAAAATTCGCATAATAAGGCGAAACACCCAAAACCTCATGCTGTGACGTGCGAATGGCACACGCCACCTTGCTGAGCTGTGAATCCCACACTCTGTGGTTTTCAGCGACATATGCCCTTAACGTCGTCTTAAGGATCTGATTGATCCTCTCCGCAGGATTCGCCTGCGGATGATAATGGGATGTAAATTTCAATTGTGACCCGTACGCCTGGCAAAGCGTTTTCAGTTCCTTTGATCGAAACTGGGGACCATTGTCACACACGATCACCTTTGGTATGCCAAATAATAAAAATACATTATCTTCTAATTCCCTAATAATTGCCCTAGCAGTGGCTGACCTCAACGCGAACAGAAGTGGAAACTTTGTAAAGTAATCCACTACTGTTAGAATGTAGATAAAACCCCTACTCGATTTTGGAAGGGGACCTACTAAATCAACACAAATCATCTCCCATGGTTCCTTAATTCCTACCCTCTCAGTCATTAACCCAGCTGGTTTCTCATTCACCGGCTTTACTTGTTGGCAAACTTTACAACTCCTAACATATCTAGTTATATCGGCCCTCATTTTTGGCCAGTAATACTTCGCTCCAATTCTAGCAAAAGTTTTCCTAACTCCCATGTGTCCTGCTAATGGACCATCATGGTATTCCTGCAAAATAGCTAATCTTTCGTTTTTCCCTAACACTCTCTTCCATTCTTGATTATTCTCATGAACTACTACATAATTTGCCTTGACGAGTTTGAACAACTGACCTTGTTCGACTCGCCAAGCTGGATACCTAAGTGGATTTGCATTAACTGCTGAAATCATTTTGTTCACCCAAGGGTCTAAATCCTCGTCTGTTATACCACCCAACTGCAGCACTCCCCGAGAAAGCATATCAGGAACAACATGCTCTTTGCCCTTGCGATGAATGATTTCGAAATCGAACTGTTGGAGCCTAACTGCCCAACGCGCGAGCCTACCCTGTGGATCCTTAAGATTGCTTAACCATACCAGAGAATAATGATCCGTTACAACCGTAAACCGAACACCTTTGATATACGGCCGCAACTTCTCAATAGCCCATAATACAGCCAAGCATTCTTTTTCGGTTGTAGAATAATTTCTCTCATTTCTATTCAAAGACCTACTAAGGTAACAGACAACCTTTTTGCCCTCATCAAAGTTCTGTGAAAGAACTGCACCGATACCGAAATCTGACGCGTCTGTTTGAACGACAAATGATCGTTTAAAATCTGGGCAAGTGAGTATGGGTGCTGTCACCAAACACTCTTTTGCCTTCCTAAAACTATCCTCACACTCTTGAGTCCAAATGAACTTCCTATTTTTTTTTAATAAATCCGATAGCGGCTTAAGTAGTTCCGCAAAATTTGGTACAAAACGCCTGTACCACGAAACTGTCCCTATAAAACTCCTAACTTCTTTTACCTTCCTTGCCACTTTCTCTGGATCTACGTGTAAACCATTTCGATCCACTATATACCCTAAAAACTTCAACGATGGCATGCAAAAATTGCATTTTTCCCTACTAACCTTCAATCCTGCTTCACTCAACCTTTTTATCACTTCATTAAGGATTTCTAGATGTTTTTCGAAATTCTCTGTAATGATAATGATGTCGTCTAAATAGACGAAAACGAATGGTTCGAGGTCGGCACCTAAAACTGTGTCGATAAACCTCTGCCAAGTCGCAGGCGAGTTATGAAGTCCAAAAGGCATTCTCCTAAATTGGAAAAGACCTCTCCCAGGAACCGTGAAGTCGGTGTATGGCTTCGATTCCTCTTCCATAGGAATCTGCCAATATGCTGACTTAATGTCTAGCGAAGACAAGAACCTAGCACCTCGAAGCCTATCTAAAATTGAATTTATATATGGTAGTGGGTAAGCATCCCTATCTGTATTCTTATTTAGCTTCCTATAGCCCACACAGAACCTGTAGGAGCCATCCTTCTTCTTAACTAAAAGTATTGGAGATGACCACGCACTTGTCGATCTCTCAATAACTCCTGCCTCTAACATTTCGTTCAATTCCCTATCTCCTGCATTGCCGGAGAAACCGGATAATACCGCTGTTTAATCGGTTCCGCCGACGTCCTAATCTTGTGCTCAACCATTGTTGTGCACCCTAAGCCTTCAGGCATTTTCCTAAATGATTTCTCAATCAAATCCTCTAACATTCTAATTTCCCTATCACTCAATTCAGATCGTTCTGTAATAGAACAAATCGAAACCGGCTGTTCCGAAAAATTCCACTCATGTGACCTTAGATCCGGGACAATACCCGACAGTGCCCAAAAATCTGCACCAAGGATCACAGTATGTGGCAGAGTTGGTATAACCAGACACTCAATTAATATTGTCCTGTCTTCTACTAAAATTGGAAGAGAGACAATCCCTAAAATCTCGACACCTGTTCCGTCTGCCAAACGAACGCAGCCAACAGGGTCTGTCTTTAAAGAAAGACCTAAGTTTTGGAGTATTTTCCAAGCATCCCTACCTTTTATGGTCCTAGAAGCTCCTGAATCTAATAAACCTAAAAATCTAGTACCATAAATGCTAACTGTTAAAAATGGTCTCCTATCACTACCGTTTGCCTCCAGAGTAAAATTTAGGTGAATCTGATTCACCAACTGGTTACCAGCAGGTAACCTATTCAACGTCTTCGGACTTCTCGCCCTGCTGGCGCAAGAGCCCGTTGCCCATTTCCCGAACAGCGACGGCAATTTTGCCTGCTGACACCTAATTCACCACAGCCAAAACAACGTCTAGGAGCGGAACACCTATTTGCAAAATGGCCTGATCCATTGCAATTGAAACACCTAACAGATGGTCTTGAGTTGTTGAATGATTGGGCCTGACGAGTAGTTCCGCTGTTCTCAGCAACAACCGAAACTACCGGAGTTGGTAGTCCTACATAAGCTAGATCCGGTTCTAGCAAATTCCTATGATCCCTAACACTAGGTGGTGGAACATAGCATTGCACATTTGCCCTAACTGCTTCTAGGTTCCTACCTAAAGCAACCAAATCGGATACGCAACTTTGTTTCGCCAAACCAAGCTGAGTTTGATAGAAAGGTGTCAAGTTCCTTTGGATCATTGACAACTTCCTACCTTGCGAAATTGGGTCAGTTAACCTACCAAACAAGTTTTGCATTGTCGCAACATAGACTCCGATGGACTCACCTTTGCCTTGTGTACGACGCCTAATTTCCTCTAAAAGCTGATCGTCATAATTCGGTGGCAAGAACTCCAGCTTCAATTCTCTGACCAATTCTTGCCACGAATTAACTGAAACCCTATTAGCCCTAAACCAAATCAAAGCTTTTCCCACGAAAAGCTCAACAGCTGCCTTAAAAAGTTGGGGTTCTGAAACCCCCCTAGCCTAACGAATTTCCTCGACCCTCTCTAAAAACGAATTCACGGAGGCACCACAGCGCTCACCAGTGAATTACACTTCCCATTTCGCTATATTTAGAAATTTTTCCGAATTAACAATAACCCGTTCTACAACTGGGTTAACCTGACTATTATCCCTATTCCTATTTTCACTATTCACTGCCACTCCTAAGCCCGTTGATGTATTGGCAGAAGTGTCTAGAGGTTCAGCTGAACGCTGCTTTTCAACCTCGATCTTCTTCTGTATCCCCTTTTGTTGCTTCCCTGCCTTCTTCTCCTCTTCATCTTCTTCCTCACTTTTATCATCATCCTCATCATCATCTAATTCTGCCATAGCCATAATAAGTTTGTTTTTCAAGGCCTGTTTGCTCCTATCCTGTGTCTCATTCTCTGGTATGCTCCTATCCATCCTACGTAATCCCCACTCGACCTTCGTGATGATTTTTAAATATTCCTTCGAAGTTTCCGACTTCGGAGGATTTTCTAAAAGCTTTTCTATTTCTCCTAATTTCTTCTCTACCGCCATAAAATCCTGTTCGAAATTGAACGGATAGGCGGGAGGTATAAACGAATTCCTACGCTCTAGTTTGATTGCAACCCTAAGCGCTTTGCGCATTTCTTCTACCGTTCCTACCGCTAAACCTCTCCATTCCACTTCGTATGTTATTTCGTCTTGTGATAACCTATTAACTTGGTTGACCTCCATTTCAAACACAATTAAAGAACTATAAATTAAAACCAAAAAGAATTTAAAGAATTAAGACGAAAAAAAAATAAAATTAAACTTTCCGAAAAAGAAATTGAAATTGCGCGATGGCAACCCTTTACCACTTCCAGATATAATTAAACAAATTTCGTATCTTGTTTTGGACTGAACGTCCAAAATTCCTGTCTATTTCACGAAAGAAAAATAAAAATCACAAACTCACTTTTCCTTATAATCTTTGGCTAACTGCCCACAATAACCTACTAAGTCTTACCAATTTCTATTCGAAATCTAAGTTAAAACACACCATAAAAAGAACAAAACAAATTTTAAATAAATTGTTGTGAAATTTATTACGCGAAGGGAATTTAACTTTAGGATGATCTATTAACTATTTATGATGGCAGAACAACAATCTGCATTACACAATTGGATTTACGAATCCACAAATTAAGCAAACAAACGGATTATTAATTAAACAAATAAAAGCACAAAAAAAAACGGCGTGCGTCGCGAAGAAAAAAATCGAAGTAAATGACAACTGTCAAAAAGTAGACGATGGGCGCGTTTAATGAATTTCACAACAGGTAGCACATACAAAGTGCTGCCACCAGGTAGCTCAGCGATGGGGTGGGTTCAGCGACGTGTGGGGTTTTATTAATCGAACCGCGATTAATAAAATCGATCAAAAAGTGAATCAAAATGATAATGATGAAACAGAAATAAAATATTTACAGGGTGTACCTGAAATAAAATGGGCGCCAGTGATTTTTTTTTTGAAGCAAAGGAAATCACAAACCTTTTGGAGCGAAGGAAAAAAAGAAAAAAACAACGACGAAGAATTATGAATTAAAAGAATAAATTTGAAGTTTAAATGAAAAGTCTTTTTAATGATTTTAAATAGCTTGGGAAACCTTACACGCAGGATTAAAACCCAAGATCTTTTAGGAAAAATTACAGAACAAAGATTTTGAACAAAGCAAGGTGGACCGTTAACTCTTTTGTCCCGAACGAACAAAACTGTTTTTAACGGGTCGCGAGTTCCGCTTTTTCGGAAAAGAAAGGTAACGAAACGAAAGTCAAACGATTATCAAAAATTTCCAACACAATTTTCAAAGAAAAACGCACAATTTTCACACTAGATTTTTTTAATACTTAGCTTCCCAATTTACTGCCAAATTCTCCTTCCTATGAGGCCAATTCTCCCTCCTCGTTTTCCCCAGTTATCTCTCCACCACTTTTGAACTTTTCCAAATTAATTTTCCACACCTTTTTCGGCAGTGAAAAATAACTCGTAACTTTTTGCAATCTACTCTATTTAAATTTCTTCTTTCAGTTTTCAAAACTTCCTTTTTCGCTATCTCAAGAACATCCAGTTCACTCTATAGACGGGTAAGAAGTGTCCCCCCAGGCTTTTACCTTGCCTGGGCGACCGCTTCCTTTTTCCAATGCCCAAGTGCTTTCGGCCAATCAGTAAGCGTGGATTTCGATCGCGTCATCATTCAGCTACACTCCGCTTATTTGCTGGAGTGAGCGAACGCAGTTGAGATCCCACCGCCTATCCTACTCGCACCTTAATCCCAGCTTTATGCACTGTCATTGCCACTGAATTCGCCGACCTCTGATATCACTTCCAGTGGACGGCAATTCAATGGGTGCATTCAGCCATCCTATTCTCACCCACTCAATTATTAAAAGAAAGTTTTGGAAAGTTAAAGAAGAAACTCAAATTTCAAACCGTTTTCATTTGTCCCCTCCGTCTACCAACTAAAATTACTATTGTTGCAAAAATGGTGAGAAGCGAACTTCGATTTTAAGTTTCGGAGAGGAGAGTTTGGCAATTATTTTTACTTCGCGATTTTACTCTAACTCGTTGGACATTCGGGCAGATTTTGGGGATTGGGGATTCGAGTTAACGTTCCATCTTGTACATTAAATAATTTACTTTAAATAATAGGTTGGGCAACTGCCATTCTCGCACAGAGTAACATCAGCATCGGGGACCAAAATGTCGCCCGTGCTACTTTAATAGTTTGATAGTGACCAGCCCATCTGTCTGTCACTTATAAGGTTATTTGTGCGGACCATCTGTCACACACTCCATTTTATAGTGGACCGCCTGTCGCACATTGGATTATAGGCAACCAGTGTGGCCTACCTGTCACACAAATTAATCCGTCAACCACGAAGACCTGTTTTGGTTGCTTTTCCAATATGCTTAAGAGCCGGACTCTGGTTGATGGATACCAGGCTTCAGTTGCACTCTAAAAGCATTTTGGAGCTGCAACGGGAAGGAAAGGTGAAAAATGGATTGGGGAAGAAAGAGTAGGTAAGTGAAACTTGTTGTGGTAAATTTTACCGCAACTATCTGATATTTGTTTAAGCTGAACAAAAAATTTTTCTCGTTTAGTACTGACGAACAAGTTTATATTAAACTAAATAACTGTTGGGTTATTGGTTTTATTAAGCAAAAACTAACTCAACCTAGATCTTATATTGTTTTTGTTCCTTCAAAAAATAGAGAATATAGGAGAAATTCAAAATTTTTAAGAAAATGTGAAAGCAAAGAAAAATCATGCTACCAATTTTATTATGACACTAATCTCGATCATTTGTTTGATAATAATAATTCAAGTACTTTTAAAGAAAATTTGTCAACTGATAACAACATTTCTTCATAACATTGTAAACATTATTATGTATTATAATTTCACATTATGAAATGAAAATTGAAACTAAAACTAACTTTATTTCTATAATTATAATAATATTATAATAAAAAAAAACAAAAAAAAAAAAGTATGAATTATGTACCTATACATATTTTAACTACGATTATTTTTTTTTTATTGAATTTAACTTTTTATAAAGCTTATGGGGGGAGATAAAAGAGTTCTACTGTACTTGTAATTGTCGAAAACTGGAAGCCGATACAACTTTTTTAGCAAATAAAAAATCATCAAATTAATTGAAATATATAAACTTTTATTTTATAGCTTGCTTTAAAAATAATTTGTAAGACTTTTCCGTTTTCTTTACTGACTGACTTCTTCGACTGACTTTTTCGACTAACTTCACATGACCCTTTTCTCATTTGCCAGCATTAAAAAATGTTTTTGTTAGAATGAATAAGCTAGATTATAAGAGTTGAAATAGAAGTCTTAATAGTTAACGGCGATAACAGTACTGTACTATAATTTTCATTATTACTGTACATACTTTAATATTTATGACACTTGGATTCAGCGTTGTGCTAAAGTGCCCAATTGGGCCATTTGGCCCCAAGATCCTTATTTTGGGCCATTTGGCCCCAAGATCCTTATTTTGGCCCCGTGCCCCGGGCCATCACGAAATGGCCCCAAAATCGCAAAATTCACAAACTAAAGTAACTAATTTTGCACAGCGTTAAAAAACATAATTTAAACATTTTAGAAATCGATAATTTACAAGTAACCGATGTTTACTATCATATGCTAAGACAAGACAAATTTTAATGGAAATTTTTTATATAATAACATTTGTTCTTTCGCGAATAATATTTTAAGTTTACCACATAGCAGTGCGTGTGCAGAACGTGTTTTTTCGGCTCTTAATAATATTAAAACCGAAAATCGCAATAGACTCCGCTATGAAGTTATAAACTCACTCACATTTTTCAGAAAACCTTTAAACTCACTTATGAGCTTTAAAGGTTTTCTGAAAAATGTTACTTGTGGCAATTTTATTCCACCTCCAGAATTGATTAAAAAATGTTTAAGATAGATATTTAATGTACCTACTTATGTAAATTAGATATTAATGTTGCTTTTTATTAAAAAAAAATCGATTGAATTAAAAAATACTACATAAAAATACAGAAATACGAAATATAATTCAATGTTTTATTCGATTATTATATTATTAAACATGGGAAAAGTAAGTGGCCCCCAAAAAGTTAGAATGTCCCCAAAAATGGCCCCAACATTTTTTTCCCCAAGAACAACACTGCTTGGGTTACATAATAAAGTTCACTTGTAATCCAGCTGAAGTAAGAAGCTGTTTCATTCAGCCCTCGTATAACCTCGGATGCTATGCTATGCTATGGGTATGCAGTACTATATTTTCGAAAATGTTCTTTCCATTTCTGTAATCAGATTTCGCCTATCATTTACCGTTGATTGATTGAAAATTACGTTTTCGTGGTAAAGCTATGGAAAAATAACAGTAGTGCAAGAAACAAGATGGTCGGGTGTAAAATTGAGAAGAGATATCTATATATGTTTTACAAAATTAAAGAACAACATATCTTACATAAGATTGCATAATAAACTCAAAACTAGGGCTGGCAGCGAGACGAGACCACGCGAGACTTTTGTTAGTCTCGTCTCGGTCCCGTCAAAATCGAAAAATTTTAGTCTCGTCTCGGTCTCGGTCTTGGTCTTGCCTAACCAAGTCCCGTCTCGATCTCGGTCTCGCCTTTTTCTTGTGAAAATTTTAATGTGCCAGTCTCGTCTCGGTCTTGGTCTCATCCTTTGCCTTGATTTCTTTCGTGTTTTTTGGTGGTAAAAAGATGTAAGATAAGACGCCTTTTTGAATTGAAAAGATAGAGTACGATATCTAGGCAGTTTGTTGGTAAGAAAAATGCGGAGTCTTGTGTGAAGCACGAATAAAAAGTATAAAGCAGACTCGTGTGTTTTTTTTCTTTTGTTGTTGTTTTAAACAGTGAAATTGTAAAATTGTTGTTTTTTCTTTCAATTTATTTTGAGGCGAATCAAAGTTTTTAATGCAAATACGATGAAACTTGCCAGTCAGTACTCATGCTTCCCATTATCTACACAGTGCCAAATGTATGCAATAGTTAACAATGGTTTCTAAAATAAAAAACTATACGACTGGGATGCACGTAATTGTTCTAAAAACAACAAGTGCATTTAAGAGTTTTATACTAATTTTTTTAGAATTTTTTCCAATTTTATTTTTGGCTCCGGAAAAAGGTTTAGTTTAGAAAAAAATATTATCCAAACGTCAAAATATAGTTTGGTGCCTACTTTCAAGCCCTCGTGAACTCTCAAATTCCATTGAAGGACGGCTCCAATTTAAAGGCAACAAACTATATTTTGACCTTTGGATAATATTTTTTTTCCAAATGTCACCCAAAAGGCTTAAAATCCACTTTTTCCGGAGCAAAAACTAAAATCAGAAAAATTTTGAATTTTTTTAGGTAAAATTTGAATTTTGTAGAGGTTTTTTAATCCATTTAATTCGGAGCCATCCTTCAATGGATTTTGAAGTTCATGGCTTGACAGGTAGGCGATGAACTATTGACCTTTTCGATTAGCTATCCGAAAGAACTGCCTGATTCGGAATGCCAGTAAACAAACAAACATGCCCAATTCGATTCTGAAGTTTTCTTATCATTCCTTGCGTTCGGGTGATAATCAGATAGGCTATCCACCTATCCATCTATCACAAAGCTTGAGTTGTTGTTGTTTTGTCAGCTGACATCAGAAGTTTTTTAACAAGGGATTACAACAACACAAACCTATCCGGATAGCTTTGGATATTTAGGCGAACGCGCCCATTGTATTTATGAAACAACACAGGCAGCCGCCAAACGTAAAATATTTTAAATGGCGGAGACCAATATGGAGAGATCAATATTAAACTCGCATCTTCAATATCTTCGATTTTTACTTTATTGGCACATTAAATGCCACCCAAAAGGTCTAAAATCAACTTTTTCGGAAGCAAAAAATAAAATCGGAAAACCTTTTTCCGGCGGGGAAAACAAAGTCTGAAAAATGAGCGATTTCTATTCCAACGACATGCATACGTATTTTTCTCTGGATTTTTGCAGTGCACCTGGAGTATAAAACTATGTACATTATGTGGTTCGATATTTTAACGCGCATAGAATATTTTAAATTTCCAAAAAAAAACTTGTGAATATTATAAAAATTGAACATGAGTACCTACTAAAAAATAATTAAATAAAAAAATATTTCTTCTAGCGAAAACCGAAAGCAAACCACCGAGACCGGCGAGACCACCGAGACCAGCGAAACTCTCGGCGAATTTCGGTACCAAAAATACGGTCTCGTCTCGGTCTAGTCTCGGGTGCTTTAAAAGTAGTCTCGGTCTCGTTGCCAGCCCTACTCAAAACCATCATATTTTGAGCTCTAGTAATTAATGAGCGGATTATGCATGAGATTATTTATTATCTGTGGTTTTAGTTTATTTTCGGATGATTTTAATAGAAAATCCTTCATTTAATTGTACTGTAAGTACCTTTTCCTACATGTGTATTAGATAAAACATAAATAAACTAAAATACTAAACTAAAAAGGTCAAACCATATCTAACTTCTTAACATAAGCATCAACATTTAATGTCACTAGTTTATGTTTCCGGAAATAATCACCACGAACTCTGAAATCTTAATCTAAAGGTCCAATAAACTACACAAAATAACCAGCCCTTCATAACCATGCAAATTTCGTAGAATCACTCGGCAAGATGTTGTAAATTATGTTCCTGACCCATCGCGATATTTTGAAATTTGTATGCATGGCTGGATTATGCTGAATAATTTATTCAAACCCAAGAAACGCTTACACACTTTATAGCTAACAGTAAAGACACTGTCATATAATGCTAACTTTTATAAGGAACGCATAAAATCCTTTGAAAAGTTTATCAAGTAATTTTTAGAGATTCGGAATATACAAAGATATGGTTGTATTGTACATAGGTATGAATAAAATAAATATTAAGAGTACCCATCGAGCTACATGTTTAATGATTTTTACATTTTCTAACTATAAAGTCCTAGTGGTATAAGAAGTGTTTAACTTGTGTTAATAAATGTTAAAAAATGGGACATCAAATGTTTTATTATAATAATCAGTAAGGAAAGACCTTCAGTTTCTTAGTTTGACGAAAAATTAAAGATTTTTAAAAACTTACAGTACCTATCTATATCAACTTTAAAGCCTTGGAAGTGGTTTTCTGGTATATCTAAGCACAACAGTTTTCCCTCCCCCTAATTTGTGTTTTTTATGGTTGCGCTGCTCCGACACTAATTTTAAAATATATAAGGAAAAAACTAAATAGGCCGGCCAATTAAAAATGCTGAACCATATTTCAAATACTTAACTGCCCCTAAATAACTTCGTCGATCGATCATTCAGATAAGAGTCCTGGGAGACCGAGCTTCGCTCGGCATTTTCGAATTTCCCTTGAAAATAGTATATACACTACTGAGTTATACTATATCTACAAAGTTGGTGGTTTAGTTATATCAGATACATTTGATAAGATAGATATATACAGATAAGATAAATGGAGAAAACATGCATACGATTTTAAATGGTAAAATAATCAATAATATTATCTACTTTTAAATATTTAAAAGTATTACAAATAATAGTATTACAATACACATGTTGATTTTTTGTCACCAGTTGTTTACACTTTGTTATTGAGTTTTTAATTTATTCCAATCCAAGAGTGCAAAGTAATTGTTTTGTTTTTTTAAGTGTTAGTTTTATCAATTTTTCGAAGAAAAATTAGTAATTTTTAAGCTTTTTCTAGAGCTGTTCCCATTTTAGTACAGGAGCCGAAAAAAAATTCTGGGAGTGGATGTTTACCTAACATATTTTTCTTGCCTGACATTTCATCTTTATTTATATATTTATTTATTTCAAATGAAACATGGACAGTTAGAACTGAACTTATGAATGTTTCAAGCGTTCAAAATCAGTTGAGGTTTTTATTTTTATAATAGGCTCAGCATAGCGGACCTATCTAAAAAACATAAACAGTTTTTTATCTTAACATAAAATTTCAAATCAAATTTAAGAAGGACTTATAAAACGAAAGCGACACTCATTGGCCCTAAGAACCCCTGGACCCATGTTCTGTAACTCTCACATCGAAAAAATCAGTCGAGAATCGATGGAAACTGTAACAAAATACATGAGTTTTGTTCCATTTTTCAGCGTTTCTCGACTGATTTTTTCGATGTGAGAGTTACAGAACATGGGTCCTGGTTACGGCCATGAAATATGTACAAAATGTTGGAATTCCAAATTGTATCCAAATTATTAGACCCCGTTTGGGCTCAGCGTTCATTGGCACATCCCTCCTATCTATACGGGCCTAAAATATACCTTAATAGATAAACTCGATATGTAAAATATTATGTCAGTACAATATTTCAACCAAATCGTTATTACCGTTTCGGGGACTCAGCACCCCTTATTGCTCCATACATTCCAAGTTGTAAAATATTTCATACACACGAAACTTCATCCTTAACGTATGAGTCATTTCAGAGAAACCAGGAGAATCTGAGAAGTATTAGGCATATCTTACTAAGAAAACTTTCTTATTTTTTTCTCGCTCAATAAAAAATTTAAAATTTCTTCTAAATCGATTAAGTAGTTTCTGAGAAATTGAGTAAGAGCAGTTAAAGAGAAGAAAGGAGGATAAGAAAACTGACGGATTTTAATAAAACCAATTTTTAATTTTTAACTGTTCGTTAGAACAAACTCTGGATATTGTATCCAAATCGTTGGAGCCGTTATCGAGAAACCAAGAAAAAAGGGCGGGGCAGTGGGCTGATGTTAATAAAAAATATTTTTTTATTTTTTTCTTGCTCAAAAGAAAAACTCTGAAAATTTTAATCAAATCGATTTCCCATTTCTGAAAAATACCAATAAATAACAAAAGTGAGCGTAGCAGTGCCCACTTACCATAAAAAAAATGTGAAAATTTCATCATATTCGATAGAGACGTTTCCGAGAAACCAAACATTAATAATAGTATGTGCTGCCACATTTTAATTTTTGAAGAAAAAACTGAAAATTTCAATAAAATCGTTTGATCAAATCGATTGATTCATTTCCGAGAAAGACCAAGAAATTATAAAAGTGGGCGTGCAGTGGGCTAATTTTACCATAACGAATTCCAATTTTTTTTCGTTCATAACAACAAACTCTGAAAACTTCATCAAAATCGTAAAAGCCATTCCCGATAAACCAAAAATTGATAAAAGTGGGCGTGGCGGTGCGTGAATCACGGTTGAAAAAGTCAATCCAATTATACTTTTTTCGATATACTCGACTTTGCTTAAGTACCTACACAAATACACTTTTATAAAATTCGATACAATTTTGCGCTTCTACTTAATATGACAGGTACTTTCTTAATTTTTTAAATCTTAAAACTACAAAAATATTTATTATTTTCTACCTAAAACCAAACGAAAAGAAATGCATTCGATTTTGATTCAATTTCACTGAACAGACCAATTTTGTGTCAATTCAATACATACAATGTGGCCGATATAAATATTGAAATGCATGCAGAGAAGCATTCGACGAAAAATAAATAAAGAATATTAATTTAAAAAAAAATCGTATCCCATTCCAAAACGTTTACTGTTGTACCGAGACTAAATGATACAGATATTTTAAATTTTAAGACACGAGTGCAACCATTTTATATATCGTTTCTAGTGGATTTAAAAAAGGATTGATTTCGATACTATTTTTAAAAAAATATTTAAAATATTTTTTGCCAAATGTGGTAGTTTCATGGTATGCTTCTGTGGTTACATTTGCAATAAGTTATTTTCCAAATAAAAAAAAAATAAAAAGCTAATTAATAATAAATTTAGGGCATTGGCTGATTGCGAAGACGTACAAAAAATTCAAAAACTATAACATATCGGAATACTGGGTTGAAGTAAGTTGGCTTAAAAACCAATGTAACAAATTATGTTTAGAAACATTTCTTATATAGAATTGCGGAAGGTGTTTTATCAATTTCATATTCATCAGCAAATGTCTAAAGAATATTTTCTTTTCAAAATATTATAAAAAACAGGATGCAAAAATCGCCTACAAGTTGAAACATGTTCTGCTTTAATAGAAACAAAGAATTTACTTAAAAATAATCCCACCAAAAACATTTCATGTAAAAAAAGGTCGCCAAGACTCACATGCACATAACGCTTTCGCTGTGAAAAAGTTATGAGATCTCATGAAGAGCCAAGCCCATAACTCTACAAGGCCAAACTTTACAAGACCTAACTCTACCAACCCTACATCGTGGTCAAAAAGTATGGCTTGGCCGTTTCGCAGCCAAAACACAGACACTTCCATAGATTTTCGGTAAAATTAAGTCTGTCATGCTAAAGTTTTATGAAACGGCCAAGCCATACTTTTTGACCACGATGTAGGGTTGGTAGAGTTAGGTCTTGTAAAGTTAGGCCTTGTAGAGTTATGGGCTTGGCTCTTCATGAGATCTCATAACTTTTTCACAGCGAAAGCGTTATGTGCATGTGAGTCTTGGCGACCTTTTTTTACATGAAATGTTTTTGGTGGGATTTCATTTCTTTTTGTAGGATCAATTATTATCCATAAGAAAAACACCTGAACCTCCCTTAAATACTTCACGGTGGGATTCTGATTCCAATGAAACTACTTATTCCCAATTAATATTGTAGCAATAGGCCTAATAACTCGGAATAAAGTAACTACCTACATACCTAACCTTTATATTGAGCTAAGTCTCTTAGCAAAGACCAGAAATATGAAAATAATATACATATGTACCTTACTACGCATTTATTTAGAAATTATATAAGTAAAAGTAACGCGTATATTTTTATCTTCGCTAAAATTAAGGTAATAAGGTACTTAAACCTTAAAAAAATGATCCGTCAATGTAAAATCTCTTTCTTTATTTTGACCGAAGCGAAAAATAAAAGTTCATTATTTTTTCCTATCGCACACCCCTGAATATAAGTACATACATACATAAAATTCCAATGACACTTCATACTGAACGAGACGACAGTTCACCGATCGTGGTGAACATCATACAATATATAAACAACCCTTATTTCAAGCAAAGCCATATTGTGCATTGTTTTTTGTGTTCGTGAATATAAAAAAAACAACCTTCACATCAATTATAGGCGGGGTTTGCATTGCATTGTTGTATGTGATTGTGAAAATTGTTGTTGTTTTTGAGGTTTTATTATGAATCTCCACTTTTGGGGTGTTGGAGGGTGAAAGTTACAGATTTCTTAATTTTTTTGTTGTTTGTATGCAAATCCTAGTCTACATTCCAAATTTCAGCTTTCTAGCACTTCGGGAAGTACCCTTTAGGTTTTGATGAGTGAGTGGTCAGTGACAAAATCGACGTTTTTGGCTATTAATAACATCCAAACTATAAAAGCTAGAAATATGAAATTTGGTGTGTTTTATAAAGCCGCGGACTACATCTAATCCTGAAAATTTGAGCTCTCTAGCTCTATCTATACCGAAGCTATGAGGGCTTGAAAATACGACGAAACGTTTCGAGAAAATATATAGTAGTGCTAACCGCTCGTCTTGGCGGGCGCACTACCGTGCGCCTAGATTCTTGTCATATTTTAAATATAGACCGTAATATGTATATTAAAAAAAAAAAAAAGTCGAAAAATAATCCTCTAAAACCAGAAGAATACTATTTATTATGAAATTCATTACCATTATAATAAACTTGAATTAATATCTTTTAAGGGTTTTCATTTATACTTAAGAAAGTTTATCTTGGGGTTATCTGGGGGCACGGTAGTGCCCCCGTACAAGACGAGCAAAACGAGAGCTTCGGTCTGAATAAAGCTAGAAAGCTCAAATTTTCAGGATAAGATGTAATCGGCGGACTTATTAAACACACCAAGTTTCATTTGTCTAGCTTTTTTACTTTGGATGTTATTCACACCCAAAATACGTCGATTTTGTCACTGACCACTCTCATCAAAACCTAAAGGATACTTCCCGAAGTCCTAGAAAGCTGAAATTTGGTATTTAGGCTAGGATTCGCATATATAAAACATAGTCCAGGAAAAATAGACTTTTACAAAGAAAAATTTACAGATTTCACTCATAGAGTAACCATGGGGACATTGAAAATGACTTTATTTTACTAGATAAACAAAACACATGTTTTGAAGTGAAGTGTCTAGGTGTATTTAATGTCACTTTCCATTTGGTAAAAAATAAATCTTGATAATTTTCTTTAATTAACCCCATCATACTTTTCTATTCAATCAAAATAATCGTTTTTTTTTTAATCTGATATTAAAACTCATATACCTATTAGGGCAAACAAAAATATGCCCTAAAAACAGTTTTAAACGCTTATAATTATACCCTTAAAAATCAATTATATGCCCTTAACAAGTAATTATAATTATATGGTTATATGCCCTAAAAATATGCTCAATATTGCCTGTAAAAATATATTCTATGTAGGTATGTATACCTATGTAATGTATTTTTAAAAACTGAACTAAAAAGAACCACATAAATCTAAACGTCTATAAAGCTAGCATATACACATAAGCATAATCAATAGAAACCATAACCATAACCATAAAAATTTTAAGCTATTTTTGTGTGGAAGACTCGATTTTTGTGCTAGCATAGTGTTTTTTTATGCAAAGTTATGCTACCCATATAAAGCTAACAAAACTTCTAAGCCGCCCAGCGTAATCAATTGAAATAAAAACTATAATTTCGTGCTATTTTTGCGCTATTATTGTGTGGCAGTCCCGATTTTTGTGCTAGCATAGTTTTTTTTATGCGAAGTTATGCTACCCATATAAAGCTATAGCAAAACACAAAAAAATAACTATGCTAGCACAAAAATCGAGACCTTCACACATAAATAGCACAAAATTCTAGTTATGGTTTTAATTAATTATGCTAATGTGTATGCTAGCTTTATAGGCGTTAAATCTAAAAACAAAAAAATATGTAGTGTCAAAAATAAAAACAAAATTTTCACGACTAACAAAAATTTTGGTACCGTTCAACGAAAGTTATTTTCAAAAGCTATCTATACATATTGTTTAAGCCATGTGTGAATTGGGTTAAAATCGCGTTAAGCTTTACCCGAAGATTAATTTAATTTTTGACACTAGTGAGGTGAATCTGTATACCTACGTAGAAACTTCAAAATTTAATTTCGGATAAAATTTAATCGAAATTTTAATTCAATTCACACACGGCCTTAAAATATTTAGAAACAATAGATTACAAAATTGAATAAAATCGTTCGAGTCTATTTAACCAACTCTAAAATAGGTTAATTAAAAAAAAAAAAAAAAACTCCAACCTAAATTTCTATAATGCAAATTTTTTCGACATAACCTGGAGTTAGGTTTTAATTTTTTGGTAATGCCTACAGACCTTTATTATTTATTGAATAAACATTAGAAGACACTGAATAAATTATGATTTTAATGAAAAATATACAAAAAACGGCAAAATATGCAGGTTAAATGTAAATGTACAAAAATATGCATTTTCGACGAAACATGGCGCTTAAAAGACAGTATTTCTTATAAAACGGATTTCTAACCTAGTCTCGTCTTAATATTGTTGCTAGAAAAAAAATGCTCTGGCATATTTTTGTTTGTCCTTCATATTACATACATATATCGATTTCAAGCAAGCCTTACCCCTGCTTGCACACTCAACTGCATCACTGGCCTGGCCTTTTTTTAAAGACCGCATTGTATTATGTATGGAATAAAAATAAATACCTATCATTTTCATTTCCACACAATCACAACCTACCTACCTCCATAATTATGTAGATGCATAATACAGTACGGATAAGTGCCTATCGCATAAGTGCCTAAACCGCTTAAGTACATTTGATTTTTTAGAACCAACATTTTGAGGATTTTTTCATATAAAACTTATCTAATAAGTACCTTTCGCTTTCCCGCTTAATTGCCTTTTATTTTGTATACTTTTATTGAAATTTACCTGAAAAAAATTCTTTTAAGTACACAATTGAAAAAAGACAAAAGCTTCTTTTCATCTAGCGCTTCCTTTTTAAAAGGTTACCGATACTAGTCAGTTGATGTAATGTTATTTCTTATTTTCTAAATAACACCAAACGTTTTTTATTGTCATTTTTTCTATTTTTGTAAATATAGAGATAAGTGCTTATGCGCACTTAAGCGGGTTATTATAACTGCACAACTCGCATAAGTACCTCTCAAAACGAGACATTTATGGTGAGGCACTTATCCGGGTTTTACTGTACACATAATACAAATACAATATACAAAAATCTGGCAGAGTACCTATATACACTTTTGTTGGTTGCCTTGTCTATTCATTTGTCTTCTTCTGAATACTTGCACTTGTTGTTGTTTTTTTCTCTTTTTGAATATTCTTCGTGACCATTCTCCACTGAAGCTTGCCTGCCGACGCGACGACGAACAATATTTTTCTTCATTTTTTCCCCGTATACCTACTCCTGCTGTAATTCATCGCTTGTGTTCGTTTGTTTGACTTTTTGAAAAATTATTTTTCGCTTTTTAGTATGTAATCTACAGAGACCTCTCTATGATATGATATGAGGACCTCTTACAGTAATTCAACAAACTGTTGAACTTCTCAGTCAACTTTTTTTTGAAAAGGCTTCCCTCTTCTAAAGAAAACAACTAATTAATTTTTGTAAGAAAATCAAAATCAAACTGGCAAATTTTGAAAATATATGTATGTGAGAAATTCAGTGATGTAGTCCATGGTACAATAAAATAAACATAGAATTTGATTTTTACTTAATATTTTTATATCTATTACTCATCATCAGAAAACGAGTATTTATCACAAAATATAACATCACATAAATATCTATACGTAGGTATTTAAAGTAAAGTATACTGTACGTCAGCATTCATATCTTCGTGATAATCCCCACTGCTACCAGAAACAAAACATAGGAGTCCGCCATCTACGAAACCTGTAGAGCTTCCCATGTGTGTTATCATTAGCCTTTTACCTTTTCCCGATGGTGCACGCAGTCCTGTTGACAATCCCTCGTTGAATGATTGCCGTGGTGTTAATATACCCGGGTCCATCCAAACTTTATCTCTTGTATGTCCTTCGTTGAGCTAAGTCTCATCAGTAAGATTTTTCTGTTTTGTTCCCTTAGTTTTATAATTTCGCGTAAGTATCGCCTCCTCCACGTGATGATGTCACTTCTTTCCAAAAGAACACTCTTTCGCTGACGATGAGCAAATTTAAAACCTAGATCTTTTTTTCAAAATCGTATGCAGAGAATACCTGCTAATTTTGGTGATATTTTGATTGCGTCTTACCTCATGCAGTATTTTATCCAGCGTAGGAAGTTCGTTATTTGAAAAAAAAATTATGCACTATTTGCCTGATGGCACACTTGTCTAAATCATCTACTTTACTTTTGAGACCAGATTTGTTTTTCTTTTTTAGTGGTGAGTTGTGGCCTTTGGTACCCACAGAAAAAATATGAGCTACTTGCTCCACAGCTTCTGTTTAATTTTTTAAATTTTTATGAATTTTATTTGTCGCGTCAATAATTTCTTTTTTTTCGGAACTCAGGTCTTTTGACGTCTTCGAACTACTTACATACACACTGGTTAAATTTTTATTCTTTGTTTTACCTTTTTAAATATTACTTGAATTAAAATTTATTGCACACACATTTTCAAAAAACTTTACAAACGATTCTTAGAAAACTACCCGTCTTCAAAACACAAATTGCACATAACTTTAAAAAAATACACTTCACATTAATTGACCGCACGCTTTGAAAATCTACGCAAATAATATTCTTCTTCAAAGAAAACAGCTTAAAATTGTTAACTGCATTTTAACGTATTTTCCACACACTAAACGAAATGCAAAAGATAAAAACACTACGATAACCCTCATAATTAAAAACTTTTTTAAAGCTCTAAAATCAAAAGCACCTCAACAGAAACCCAAGGAAAAAAATCTGAACGAGTTGCAAAATGGATAAATGGGTAACCCTGAATGCACATTAATATTGGGGTCGTTGCAGATGAATAGCAGCAGAGCAGCAGCCATAGGCCACAGCAATTCAGTGCGCAGCGCACTCAGATGTGCGCTCGATAGGACGATGGGTCTACGTCAGATGCCATCGGAAATATACGGGCGGGCGAACACTTTTTATGAAGGAGTTCTTTCAATTTAGTATGGTGCAAGAATATGGCACCCTACTGATTTTGAAAAAGCTTTCCCATAAGACGTGTACTGCCTATTTATGTTGGATAAACTATATAACTCGGGTAGGTAAAAAGCATGTAATTTGAGTTTCTAGGATCGTATCTTTGGGGGCCAGTTATAGCTATCATTGAAATTCATCTTTGAAAATTTTTAATTTAAGATTCAGGGCAAATAGCAAAATCAGTAATTATTTTGATGTGAAGCTGAAGACTCAATTAATATTTATTGCAAAAAAAAAATCGTTTGGGTCCAACCTTCCACATAAATTGACTTACATTTTTTTAATGATTGCTCTACCTTATCAATGATCATTGAAGTAATAAAAGTCATTTCATAAGAAAGGTTGGGCCGAAATAAATTTTTATAGCTATCATTGAAATTCATCATTGAAGATTTTAATGATTCATATAAAGACGTTTAGGATGCAAAATCTATGATTATTTCGATGCCCAAACGTAGCTTTTAACTTAATTAATATATCTGGCCAAAAAAAATTTTCATTTCGGCCCAACCTTTCTCATGAAATGACTTTTTTTGTTTCAATGATCATTGATAAGGTAGTGCAATCATTGAAAAAATGAAAGTCAATTTATGTGGAAGGTTGGACTCAAACGAATTTTTTTTTCCGCAATAAATATTAATTGAGTCTTTAGCTTCACATTGGCATCCAAATAAATACTGATTTTGCTTTTTAAGTTCCCTAAATCTTAAATTAAAAATTTTCAATGATGATGGCACCTTAGGGGCCATTTATAGCTATCATTGAAATTCATCATTGAAAATTTTAATGATGTATTTTAAGACGTTTAGGATGCAAAATCTATGATTATTTTGATGCCAAAATATAGCTTGTAACTTAATTAATATATATGGCAAAAAAAAAATTTCATTTCGGTCCAACCTTTCTCATGAAATGACTTTTATTATTTCAATGATCATTGACAAGGTAGTGCAATCATTGAAAAAATGAAAGTCAATTTATGTGGAAGGTTGGACCCAAACGAAATTTTTTTTTCGCAATAAATATTAATTAAATCGTCAGCTTCACATTGGCATCAAAATAATTACTGATTTTGCTTTTTAAGTGCTCTAAATCTTAAATTAAGAATTTTCAATGATGAATTTCAATGATAGCTATAACTGGCCCCTAAGACTAGAAAAAAATCGTATGGAAGGGATGGTATATTTGCCCCCGTTTAGGCGGGAGGCGCAATTTTCTAAAAAATCGACTTGAAAGAAAAACAACCGGCAACACTTACAATGTCATGTTATACATTTTTTTAAAAAGCCAGAAAACCATTTTTTTATTTTGTTTTTAATTCGAGTTACTAGAGAGAACAGTTTTTGAAAAATTAATTTTCAAATTCAATATTTTGAAAAAAATTGTGTTGAAATTAATTTTTTTCAAAATTTTACGTACATATTTAAGTAGTAGTTTTGTTTTTAATATTTGATGCTCCTGTCAAATTCTTATTAAATATAGAAAAGAAAATACTCAAGTGTCTTTTTGTTTTTGAGAAAATTAAAAATAACATGAAGGGAAATTTTCTAAAAAAAATGACTTAAGGCAGATAAAAAATATTAAAAAACAACGGTCACGACACGGTGCCCGCACAATAATTATTAATACAGGGACAGGCACAATCCAATCATAAAATTTATTTAATAGTTGTACAATCGTGGCGTGGTTCAATATTTAACCCGTGGTTCAGCAAAACTCGCCGATTTCTACGGATTAACTGAGGGTCAACGATGGTAACAGGTTCAAGAAAGTATGTAATAATAGACAATAATTTACCTGAACCATCGATGAACATCAGTTAATCCGCCGAAATCGGTGAATTAAAATTCCTGAACGGATAAATATTTGAAAACAATAACATCAAATTGGACTTATTTTAGCTCGGTTTAACCATTTAACGATAGTTTGTAAGAAATAAAAGTTATGAAAGCAAACAAAGAAGATATCTATATAGGTTTTATATTTCGAACAAATCGACTAAGGGGCTTGTTTCAATGCACTTATTAAAGTTATGTTTACTTGTTTTAAATGATTCGAAGAATAAAAAAAATGACAAGGTATATCACGAAATAATAAAAAAAAAAACAGAATTAGATAGTAGGTACCACTTCCTACTGCAATACTACTACACTAAGATAACGATGAGGGTGAAGTCCGAAAAAGATATTTTCGCCAAACTGCCTGCCAGTCAGCTAGAGCCTTAACGGGGAACAGATTTGCTTCAAATTCTCTAGAAAAGAAATTCGGATTATTGAGCAGGTAGCTGCCATACAAATATTTCGGTCTTTTCAAATTTTCTCAAAAACGGGTCCAACGATTTATTTAAACATCGTACCTCTAACGAAAAAAAAGGGTTTTTCCCAAAAAAATCGCATTGTGGAAATTAATTTTATGTTTTTTGAGAAAAATGGCTTATTCGTGAGTTATTCGCGTATTTTCTGAATGGGTCTACCGCTTTGATATAATTTTGGAATATGGTCTTTCTGAATACCTAAGTTCAAACAATATTGCATTTAAAAGTTTTCAAATTAATTTTTTTTAAACAAAAAAGATAAAACTAATAATATTGTACTTTTTATTATTTTTTTATTTTCACGAATGCAAAAACCTAGGATTACAAAGATTTAAAATTTACAAGCATGTACATTTACAAAAATGTTTTATGTATGCTGTACGAAATAAGGTACACTTGAGATGAGTAGTTGTAAGTTACTGACATTTATTTTCTCTTAAGACTACTATTTATACAATTTTCTTATCTCTAAACCTAATTCTAAATTCTATGTTTACATTTTGGACAGTCCGGTCTATTTTCGACCGTCATAAATATACAGATAACATAACACAAAAATGCAAGTCACAGACAACACGCTTAAGATTATACTCTCCCTCATCCCTATAAAGATAAGGAGGAGAAGATTATGCTCATGAAGTAGAGTGTCGATGCCTTATCTTTTGTCGCATCCTTGTGTTGTTTTATTTCTTATCTTAAATTTTTTGACCGTAAGGTCACAAACATTTATGATCAAATAATATGTTTTTGAACAATGCGATGCTATTAACTAAAACAAAATTTCGAAAAGATAGAAAATAATTATTAAGTTTTGATATAAACTCTTTTTATTTTATTTTGAATAATGAAAGTAGTATTGTTATACAAAAATAAATGACTAAATATGATAGAAGACATCAAATAATTTAGTTAAAAGTTACTGGCATTGATGACTATCTGTAAAAACTTTATTGTTTCGTTTGCTTTAGGTACATTTCGAGCTTAAATTATGTTATATTACCGTTTCAATTTTCAAAACGCAGATCCATATCAGAAGAAAAATAAAAGTTGAACGAAAATTTTATATTTACAAGAGTGTTATATTTAACTTGTACTGAAAGTACACCCTGATTATTGGTGAATTATTTCGGAAATACATATACACTCCCCACTTTACAAAATGACCCATTAGCCAGGCAAACACACAGATGTTGTTATGCAATCACGACCAAACCTGTTCAAACAAGTTTCAGTAGTTCGTCAACTGTGTTTTTGATTGGTAGTGTTTTGTCTATACCTTCCAAAATTTGCTACCGGCTTTAGACTATAGGTCCGTCAATCTGGGTCCGCCACAATCGAAATACGAAATTCTAATGATGCAGGAATTTAGTACTAATTAAGTTCTAATTTTGTACCGCACTCTCGATCTGGAACTAAAATCTCCTCCCCCTCAAACCTGTGGCGGACCCAGCTTGACGTCAAGCTGGAACCACCACACCTTCAAACACAAAAATTCAAAAAACTAATGATGCAGGAATTTAGTACTAATTAAGTTCTACTAATTTCCAAAACTCCGAATCAGATACTCCATCATTTGACCTTGAAATTAAGCACCAAACACAAAATATGTGGTGGAGACTTTTTATACGCCACCCTAAAAAAAAAAAAAATAGGTATTAGATGTAGAATGGGTTCATTAGAAAAAATACCAACTTTCACTTTTCTTCTCCCACTGGTTTAGTTTTTATGACGTAATGATGATGCATGCAATCTGAAACTCTCCAAAGTCCAAACACGATTAGGTAGGTATGTATGAAAATGAGGGAGGAAAATATTTTACCTACATAGTATACTTACATCAATTTTTTTTAATAAATACAACTTTGTATGTATGTATGTATATATATACCTACCCACCAATAATTGTAAGTTTTTTTTTATAATTACCTACCTACCTAATTGCTCGATTCTATTCAAGTATTTTATGGTCTGCGAATTAAGTTTTTTTTAAGTCAAATCATACCTATAGGTTTAGAAATTCTGCACTTTGTTGTTTGTATTTGTTGCTTAATTTAAAGGTCAAATGTTGCAGTATTTGATTCTGAATTTCAGAAATTAGTTGCACTAAAATTGAAACTGAATTCCTCAACCATTATTTTATTGTTTTTTTGTGATTGGAGGTGTGCAATTATAGGAGATAGTTTAAGCGTCATAAAAACTAAACCAGTGGGAGTAGAAAAGTGAAAGTTGGTATTTTTTCTAATGAACCCATTCTACATCTAATACCTATTTTTTTTTTTTTAGGGTGGCGTATAAAAAGTGTCCACCACATATTTTGTGTTTGGTGCTTAATTTCAAGGTCAAATGATAGAGTATCTGATTCGGAGTTTTGGAAATTAGTAGAACTTAATTAGTACTAAATTCAAGCATCATTAGTTTTTTGAATTTTTGTGTTTGAAGGTGTGGTGGTTCCAGCTTGACGTCAAGCTGGGTCCGCCACAGGTTTGAGGGGGAGGGGATTTTAGTTCCAGATCGGGATTGCGGTACAAAATTAGAACTTAATTAGTACTAAATTCCTGCATCATTAGAATTTCGAATTTCGATTGTGGCGGACCCAGCTTGACGGACCTTTAGACTATATAAAATGTAGCTGTTTTTAGGAAATTTAATATAATAATTTTGATTACAGTTTTAGGCGCTAAATAATTTTATAAATATGATCGATATTAAAAATTTGGTCATAATAAATTTTGTAAAGCATTTCATAATATATTTTTTCGTCTCAAATTATTTTTTGAAAGGACAAACTGTTACTAAGTTAAACACGAAAAACTGAAAAGGACGAAATTTTACACTTTCCGGCACTAGAGCTCGCCTCGGATTTACGGGGACTTTTATACACTTAATTATAAGGCCTCACTTACGGCTATATTATTCACTCAATACATCTAGATTAAAACTTAAATCTGGACGTAAATCATACAAATTCAATGTAAATTCATCTGGATTTAAGTTTAAATCTGGATGTATCGAGTGAATAATATGGCGGTTAATATTCCAGGAAAAATAGACTTTTACAAAAAAAAAATTAGTTAGAGACTGAAATTTGGCATGGACGTTGGTAATGGGACTCTTTAAAAACTGAGAGAGTTCCTCATCGATCCGATGACTACTAGGTCAGTTATAAGGGGTCCAAGGGTCTAAAAATGAGTTTTTTGCAAATATCTCAGAAACGGTTTGTGCTAAAGAAAAATCTTGTTCCCCAATCTAGTAGCTAAGATATTTTATAATTTTCTATAAAAATGGTCTTCTCGGTTTTCTCGTAGAATTAGCAAATGAAAGTTAAAAAATCTCTCAAAAGGGGCCAAATGTTATGAAAATGGGATTTTTTTTTTAAATATCTCAAAAACAGTTTGTGTTAGAGGAAAATTTCATTCCCCAAACTTGTAGTCCATGTAATTTTCAACAAAAAAGGGTCAAAAAGTCATGAAAGGTGAAGTTTTTGGCAAATGTCTCAAAAACGGGTCGTCATAGAAAAATTTTATCTTGTAGCTCTCTAATTTTCAACAAGAGACCACAAGGGCATTCAAATTCGCGCGAATTTTAATGTCCTTGGTCTCTTTACATCAAAAAAAATAAAAATGCAACAAACGATGGCGAAGTAATCGAAATCGAAATGAACAAAAATCGAAATGATCAAAAACCAAAATAATCGAAAAATCAAATAATATAAGACGAAATGAATTTAAAATGAACTAAATAAAAGAATCAATATTTTTTCGAAACAAATATAAACCAAGTAATTAAAAAATCTTTCGATTAAAATGCATAACAAACGAAATGCAAAGCGACTAAGACGAAGTAATCAAAAAACGAGATGAAAAAAACGAAACAAACCATACCCTTTTGAGATATTTGCCAAAAACTTCCACTTTCATGACTTTTCGCCCCTTTTTGAGAGATTTTTTGACGTTTCGATTTGCTGTTACTTTTTAACAGTTAATGTTACGAAAAAAGTTAAGAGCCATTTTTGTTAATAATTATATGGGCTACAAGATTAGGGAATGAAATTTTTCTCTAACACAAACTTTCAATAATAAAAACAATACAAGAAAAAAAAAGTGAATACAATTTAAAGCTGTACAGTGTACGTACATATCCAGCTTTAAATTGTATTTACAACACAAACGTACAGAAAAAAAAAACCTCTTTTTGACAAAAGTTGACTTTTATACCAACCTACATAATGGTTTTTCCTTGAACAATAAACTCTTTTTGAATCAATATCTATAGTACATTATGTACATTTTATATGATAAAACCTTAAAACTTTTTTAAGTATTTTAAAGCAAACTTCTTGCCACAGGCACAGTTGATTCTTATATACCTAAACTATTTATATCGGAAATTCAAAAAGAACAAAGTAAAAGTGGAAAGATTAAAAGTTATGAGAGTTGTATTTAAAAAAAAAAGAAAAATAACATAAAAGCTAAAATTCGGAAGTATTTTGAACAACTTGTTCGCTTTAAATGAAGTTTCTGTATATGTAATAAAAAAATATTCAGGAACATTATACGATTGCGACGACGATTACGGCAATTTATTTCTCTTGATGGTTCAATTTCGATTTAGTGTTGTAAAATAAAATAATTGACTCTTGAAAGATTTTTTAAATTTGAATATGAAGATAAAAAAATAGTAGGTACCTATTAGAAACTCTGCCACTGGAAAAGTAGCAATAAAACTTTGGCTATATCATGAAATATAAAAGAAAGTTCCAATATAAAATTTAGGAAAATGTGAAAAAAAAAGGTTTTTCTTTCAAACAATTATTTTTGAAGACAAAAAGACAAGTCCAATTAAAAGCTTTCTCACCGGCGCTTTTTTTCGCAAGAACAAGGGCTAAAGAATAACTGGTCAACAACCATTAAACCTTCGATTTACAGATGATATCATGCTCATTTCTAATAGTAGTGAAGAGTTGCAAACAATGCTTAATGATTTATGCTTCGAATGCACAAATATTGGCTTATTGGCAAACCAGCAAAAAACTCAAATACTATCAAATTGTGACTCAAAGAAATACGAATTGAAAATAATATACTGGAATAGGTTGAAGATTATACCTATCTTGGGCAAAACATTTCTTCCAGGGACAACGAAACAAACGAAGTAGAACATCGAATAACAAACGCGTGGAGACAATTTTGGAGTGTTAAATATCTATTTGAATTGAGTATTTGCAAAACCCTAAGAAAATACATTTTCAATTCAACAGTACTACCAGTTCTCACCTATGGTTGCCAAACATAGCAAATTACCAGGGCCCTATTCCACAAAACAATTTTTCAACTTTTCACTTTGCACTTAACAAATTTTTCGTCAATTTGCTAAACTTTATGTTCCTCAGAACTATAAAATTTAATAAGTTGAAAATGAAAAGTGTAATCTGCAAAGTCTTTGCAATTTTTATATTCTCTTTTAAATTTCTGTTCCACATAGACTTTGCATAGAGTGCAAAGTCTGCAAAAATTTGCTTGGTGCAAAGCGAGATTTGCAAAGAATATTGTGGAACAGAAACACTTTGCCCAAAAATGCAATTTCATAAGTGCAAAGTGAAAAGTTGAAAAGTTGTTTTGTGGAATAGGGCCCAGGCTACGATCTTGTCAAAGGGCAGTGGAGAGAATTATATTAAACGTTAGTCCACCGAATAAGCCATAGAAACATAAGAAGTAAAACAAAATTTGAATATATTAGGCAAAGAATAAACAAACTTTATTGGGAATAGGCTGAACACATCGTAAGAATTGCTGATAACCGCTGGACAAAAATAACAACAGATTTGACACCTTTCGATAGAAAACGAACCGTAGGAAGAACGCTGGATAGATGATAATCCAGTCAACCAAGGAAAAAATATGCCTTCACCTGGAAATAAATCCTACACTACAGTTTTGAAATTTTTTTATAGTCCAGTAAGAATAGACAAAAAAGTGCCAGAGAATGGAAATAATTAGTTAGAGGCTGAAATTTGGCATGGACGTTGGTAATAGGACTCTTTAAAAACTGACAGAGTTCCTAATCGATCCGATGACCGCTAGGTCAGTTATAAGGGGTCCAAGGGTCTAAAAATGAAAATATCTCAAAAACGGTTTGTGCCAGAGAAAAATGTTGTTCCTCAATCTTGGTAGCTGAGGCGATATCCTTCGCGGTTTTTTCATAGCATTAACCACATTAAAAAGTTACAGCAAATGAAAAGTTAAATAATATCTCAAAAGGGGCAAAATGCCATGAAAATAGGAGATTTTTTTTCAGATATCTCCAAACCAGTTTGTGTTAGAGAAAAATTTCATTCCCCAATCACACGTTTTTGCCTCGATGGAAAATTTAAAAAAGGAACGAAGAAACATTTTTTGTTAATTTATTAAATTTAAAAAAATTAGTTGAACAAATTTGATTTTTAATATCTCGTTTTTATATGAACTAAAAAGTATAAACTGTATCCAACAAGATTTAAATTCTTAGTCATTACCCCTTGAAAACAATTGAATGTAGGTATTTGATGCAGCCAATAGAATTGTCACAGCTAGGTTTACCAGCTCTAAAATCAGCATAGCCTGCCTGACAGTAAAGAAAGAAAGGTGTGATTTTTGAGAAAAAAGCCTGACAAATAAAAAAACATTTTTTTCCTTTTTGAAACTTCATTTTTATTAAAACAACAAAGAAATTTTAAAAAAACATTATATTTTTCTTATTCAAAAAGGATATTTTAATGTAGATATCAAGTTGGCATTGCACTTTACATTTAATAAAAAATGTGAAAAGGTCTTTTAAAATCACAAAAAAAAAAACCTTTTGTATAGTTTGCGAAGCAAAGAATTATGTATACTGCCGTGTCAAAATGACGTATCTACTTTTTAATGATTATAGAAGCGATGATGATGATAGCAGTTTTGTTGCCAATTTTTTAATAGTTATAAAATTATTTTTTTTTTTCATTCCGTACTATACCTACAACTTTTATATCCAATAGGAAAGACTTTGAAAGTTATAAATCACTCTCCTGTAAAATTTCAAAAATGGAGTTACGAGGTTTGCATCTTTAGCCGACGATATCTACATACAGGGTGTCCGGTAAAGAATGGATAATCCTAAAATGGCGAATATCCCACTTAATGACTGCTCAGAAACCGGAAATAAAAAGCGGCTATCTCAAAGGGTAGTTAAAATATGTGCATTTTTTCGTTCAGTGTATTTTTTTTTACTTACTTTACGTTTTTGAATACCACGACTACAAATGGATGAATTCCATCGATTTTCTTTTGCAGCAATTTTTAACACTATTGGTGCCAAAATATAATTGGTAGAAAATTTTAATAACTCTTGGACTTTTTTTATTAAAAAAATTAAAATTGTTTTTAAATCCAAAAATTGTAAAAGAAAAAAAATGAAAAGGTTAATGTATCTCTGGTATAAAAAAATCGTATGGACATCCTTGTGGCAAACATTTTAAAAAATTGGCGCAACAAATGCAGATTTCAGAATAGTAGAATTTATTACTGTATCTAGAGTAAATAGGTTATCATTTGTGCTAATATGCAAAAAGAGCGAATCTAATAAAAAAATTTACTTCGTTACATTGTTTTATGTTTATGAATATTACGATTAAAAATGAAGCAATTGGATAGTTTTTTTTTTGCAAAAATACTCTTTATAAATTGAGCCAAATCACAACCTGTAAAAAAATTTATTTCACAGACCAAAAATTAAAAGAAAAACAACAACATTAGAAAATTGCTAAATTTTGTATTTATTTGAATTTTCAAAGCAATAATGTTCAAGTTGCCTTCCACCCACTCTTATGCACAATCTGCACCTCCTAATAAATGATCGTCTTAATGCTGCTCCTAAATTAATTAATAATTTCCGTAGCAGCTGCCTCGATACGCCTTCGGAGCTTCTCTAGGGATCTTATGGGCTTGCTGTACACTTATTCTTTTATGCAGCCCCAATAAAAAAAATCTAGGGGATTCAGGTCCGGCGATTATGGAGGCCACCAAATTAGTACAAGGTGGCATATCCATCTGCCTGTGCCTGGTTACCTATTATTAAGATATGCCCGCACAGCCACAGCGTACTGTGCGGCGGGATGTCATAATGTTCGCGGACATAATGTCCATGGACATTAATTCTGCACAAACGGACATAAGGTCCATGGACATTATGTCTTTCTTATAATGTCCATGGACTTAAATTCTTTTTAAAATGAAAATAATATGACATAATGTGACTGCTTCTAGCAGACATAGTGTCCATGGACGTTATGCCTGTTTACAGCAGACATAATGTCCATTGACGATTTGTACATTTTAGACATTATGTCGCTTTGTGCTAGTTAAATCATGGATGGACATTATGTCCGTTGAACAAGACTTATTGTCCACTTGTAACTTACATATATTCCTGAAAAAATAATTAAATAATAAAGTTATTCATTCCCCCGCGCATTGATCACTCATTAGTCATTACAAATGTATATATCAAAATTACACATACCTACTGCCATGCAATCATCTCAAGATTTTTTTGCAGCTGCTATGCAAATAGTTTCAAACTCTACAAAAGTTTATCTGTAAATAAGCATTCTGATACTCGAATACACATATTTATAAAATTAAGAAATACATACATGAAATTAAAATGAATTTTTAAAAACAATGAATAACTTTATTGATTTTTTTTTTATTTTAATAATGATTTTATTTTTCATAATTTACTAAATACTATATTATTGTGACAATTCATAATTAGCATGGCCTAAAGCCGTCTGCCAGAGTGACAAATTTAAGTTTTAAACAAGTAAATTATAGTTTATTTTTCGTTCAATTTATAGTATAGTATTAGTATCATTAGAACAACTCATTGATAATATTTTCTCTGTACCTTAACCCCCACGTTACGTATTTAGACAGTAGTTGTTTCCAGTTTTCTCCGTTTAATGCATTTTTCATTTTAACATTGCTAAGAACGCTTTTACCAAAAACTGATCTTCGGATTTCCGCTAAGATAGGGCATGTTCCTAGGAAGTGGTGATACACAACCCACATAAATCTACAAGATCGTTTCTGTGGGGGATAAAATTCAACGGAATAACTTCTGCTCTAGTTTTAAGTATGCAAGATATTTCATATGTTGTGTATGTACAATTAAAGTAGTTCCTGTTTGTAAGGTTGTGATTGAGCTGCGCATAGATAACACGTTCCATCGATGACCGGGCCTTAAATTCGAAATCACGTCTTTTTGTTTCGTCTACTTCCTTTATAAGATTAATATACTTCATTTTTCCAGATATTAATGTTATTTAACTGTAGATTTAAGGTGTAGCTACAAAAATCTGCCAAACGCTTCCATTGTGCAAACCATGAAACTTCATTCCTTATTACTATCAAACTTATGATTTTCGGCAATCTTCTTTCATCCATCTTAAGTGTTTTTAAGGCATAGTCAACCTGCATTCTACGTGTTGTTATGTAAAAAGGAGACAATCCTGTTTCGAGTAGAAGAATGTGGTTTAGAGTAGATTGTGGCAACCTAAAAATTCTTTTTAAAAAGTATCGTAAAAGTTGCTCTACTTCCTCAAATTCAATGTGCCCCCAACTTTGCGCAGCATAACACATTATGGCCTTTGATGTTGCCTCAAACACACTATATTTGGAAGCTGCATCCAAATCATTACTTAGCATGATACTTCGCCAAGTTGCATTTATTGCACATTTTGATTTCGCAAGTTTTCCAGCTAAATGCTTTTTAAAATTTAAAATTTTTGTTATAAGCACACCCAGGTAGTTGTACTCATTTACAATCTCTACTTCATGGTTAGCAAATTTCCATTTCTCGTTTTGACAGTTTCTGCCTCCTGCATTGCGAAATATCATTACTTTTGATTTATCGAGATTAACTTGCAGTCTCCATTTGTCGCAGTATTCAGCAAGTCTGTTTAACATAAGTTGAAGACCATGTGGCGTTTCAGACAGAGCAACTATGTCATCAGCAAACATTAAATGACTTATCACCAGTGTTTCAGATATCCTTACTCCACCACCACCCGTCCAGATCTCATTTATATCATCAATGAATAGGGCAAATAGGAGTGGACTTAGATTGCAACCTTGCCTAAGGCCAATTTCGACTTCAAATTCTTCGGATCGCTCAACTCCATTAACGATAGCTGACGTTGTATGAGCGTACAAACTTTCGATGACTTTTCCAAATTTAAATGTCATTCCTTTGTTGTATAGCTTTAACATAAGAGCCTTCCTGTCAATCGTATCGAAAGCTGATTTGAAATCAATGAAGAATGCATAAAGTTTTCTCTTCTTCTTTATAGATATTTCGGCAATATTCGTAAGAACATAGATTTGATCAACGGTGGAATAATCTCTTCGAAAGCCGGCCTGGTTTTCGCTTAAAAGATTATTTTCCTGGACCCACGAGTATAATCTTTTGCTCAGAATCTTAGTTAGGATCTTCATTGATGCATTTAAAACTGAAATGCCTCAGTAGTTTGCAGGGTTATTTGATTCACCTTTTTTAAGAATGGGGGTAAGAAGTGCCTTATTGAAATATTCAGGAACTGTTCCAGAATCAAGCAAATAATTAAAAGCGGCAGTTAGTTTTTCAATAAATTCTGTTGTGCTAAATTTAAAAAACTCTATAGGAACACCATCCGATCCAGGAGCCTTATCATTTTTTGAGTCTTTAAGTGCAATTTCAACTTCAGAAACTGAAAATGGGCTATCCAAGGTAATGTTTTGATGATTGGGAACCGCAAATTGAAATGTATTACTGTAATTGTCCTTTGTCATTGCACTAAAGTAGTCTACAAGGACTGGGAGTTCTATTGGTAATGGCCCGTTACTTTTGCCTTTACTGTTTAATCCCCGCAGAGCTTTCCAGAAATCGGACGCATTGCTACAGTCGGATATTTTCCTAGCGACATCTTTATTGTTTAATTATTTTGTCCATTTTGGCAGTTTGGACATTATGTCTGTTTTTTTGAATCGGACATAATGTCCATGTGGACGTAATGTCTATTTCAAATGGACTATACCTATACGTCTGTTGTCAACGGAAACAATGTCCAAATAGACATTTTGTCATTCTTAAATAGACAATTTGTCCAAATGAACATTATGTCATTTTTTAACAGTCATTATGTCCAAATGGACAGTATGTCTTTTTTAAACGGAAACAAATATCTATTTGTACTTTGATCCGGTCATAGTGTCCATGGACCTACTGACCGTTTGAGATTGGACGTTGTTTCTTGACTTAAGGTACATGGACATTACGTCCGCGGACATTATGTGCAGCGCATCCATAATTTTGAAGCCATTTATTGGCGTAACTCTTCAGGTATTTCCTCTAATAAGCTTGGCAGGCTATTTTGGAGAAATTCCAATTAGCTTTGGCCATTTAGATTTTCCGGCAGCTCGAAAGGACCAATTATTTTTCCATTGAGAATTTCAGTCCAATAATTGATTTCAAATTGGTCCTAGGATCTGTATTCTCTCAAAATATTTGGATTTTGAAACGCCCAGGAATGCAGGTCATGCAAGCTGAAGTATCCATCCCTTTTAATCGTAGATTCATCGCCCCATAAGAGTGGGTGGAAAGCAATTTGAACATATGCTTTTAAAATTCAAATAAATACAAAATTTAAGAATTATCTAATGTTGTTGTTTTTGTTTTTAATTTATGGTCTGTGAAATTATTTATAAAGAGTATTTTTGCAAAAAAAAAAAAAAACGATCCAATTCCTTCATTTTTAGTCGTAATATTCAAAAACATAAAACAATGTTACGAAGTAAATTATTTTATTAAATTCGCTCTTTTTGCATATTAGCACCAATACACCGAAAAAAAAATTTATAAAACGACTGTAAAATTAACATTTTTGGGTGATAAAAGTCGTCCAACATTAAAAATATCAATTTTGATATGCTCTCCATATCAATACAATATGATCATTATCATTATGATATAATTATTATCATTTTCATATGACTATTAAAACTTGAAAATTTTGTGATGAGATTCGAACCTGTGTCTTCCGCTTACGAGCCCGATGCACTTCCACTAGGCTAATTCGCAATGCGGAAAGCAGACGTTGGAAAATGATAACTTTCTGGTTTATGATTCAATGCCAACCATATTTTAAAATAATAAATTGATATTATAATATCAAAAAATTGTACCAAGGTGATGTTGAAAATGTTGGTGTGATATTTTTATTATCATTGATACAACATTTTTAACAATTTATTGATAAATTGATATAATAATATATATTTGATATTAATAAAATATTAAAATGATTTGCCGTATTTCTTAGTATATTTATGTATTAATTTTACATTAAATTATATCAATTCAACATTCAGGACATCAATGTTGATATAAAAATATCAGATTAATATTTTTAAATGATATTCTAACCGCCATAGTAGTAGCCGTGGCGTGATGGTTAGTGCGATGGACTGTCATGCCGGAGGTCTAAGGTTCGATCCCCAGCCTCGCCACCTATTTATTTACAAAAAAAAACGGCTACTGCCTCTTGCGAGGAATTGACAAATCCTCCAAGAGTATCTCCTGTCACAGAAAAGTGCCGCTCGTTAGCCGTTCGGATTCGGCAATAAACTGTAGGTCCCCTTCATTCCTGCAGACACGCACACAGGAATAGTTGAGAGTTGTAAGACACTAGGCCCTAGTTCTTCATGAGCTGTTGTGCCATCAAATTTAATTTATTTATTTTAAAATATTGTAAGAATTTTCAACCTAGTTTTGTTAATGAGAATTGATATTAAATGTTAAAACCATTCTTATTACAGTAACACTTTTAATATCAATATAACAAGAATAACATTAAAGCGTAACATTAAAGTTATTAATTTAATATGTTTTGTGGTAAATTTGATATGGAAAATGAAAAATATGGAATTGACATTCATGTCGATTATGGAACCCACAATAGTGGATCCGCCGTGGTTCGCAGTACATTGTTCTCTTTTCTTTCCACGTTAAATCGGTGAAGAGAAAAGAGAGCACTACACTGCGATTCACTGCGGATGTAGGTTTTTTGGATTCCATAATCGGCATGATTATGAAAATGTTATCTTGATATTTCGTTTTTTTTTCAGTGTAATAACCTATTTACTCTAGATACTGTAATAAATTATACCATTCTGAAATCTGCATTTGTTGCGCCAATTTTTTAAAATGTTTGCCACAAGGATGTCCATACGATTTTTTTATACCAGAGATGCATTAACCTTTTCATTTTTTTTCTTTTACAATTTTTGGAATTAAAAACAATTTTAATTTTTTTTAATAAAAAAAAGTCCAAGAGTTATTAAAATTTCCTACCAATTATATTTTGGCACCAATAGTGTTAAAAATTGCTGCAAAAGAAAATCGATGGAATTCATCCATTTGTAGTCGTGGTATTCAAAAACGTAAAATAAGTAAAAAAAAAAATACACTGGACGAAAAAATGCACATATTTTGAGTACCCTTTGAGATAGCCACTTTTTATTTCCGGTTTCTGAGCAGTCATAAAGTGGGCTATATGTCGTTTCAGGATTATCCATTCTTTACCGGACACCCTGTATATAGGTAGGTTTATATTAGGCAATATCACTTGTATTTGTCATTATTAGGTGCCAGTTTTAGTTTTCATTGAAACTCATCATTGAAAATTTTTAATTTAAGTTTTGGGGCACTTTAAACCCGAAATCAGTGTTTATTTTGATACCAATATGAAGTTCACGACTCTATAAATATTTATCGCCAAAAAAATTGCATTTGAGCCCAACCTTCCATATAAATTGACTTTAAAGGCAGATTTCCAATGCCGCGTTGGGCGTCGCTTTGACAAATTTTTTTTTCAACGCGAAAGCTCACACATAGCAATTTAAGCAAATTGTTTACAATGACGCGTTGGGTATTATGTTACGATTTGGCACCTATTAGCATGTACACAAACCAACGTAACATAAGCTACCTCAACGTTAAAGTTAAAAAAATCAACTTCAGCGTGCGTTTTGACAGTTAAACTAATGTTCGAATTCCTTTCAACAAAAAAATCGATTTCTTTAGAAAAAAAAATCGGTTTTTCTGGACAAATTCCTTTTATTTAAAGAAAAAAATCGATTTTGTTTTAAAAAAACGGAATAGTTTGTTAAAAGGAATTCGAAATTACAGTTATGTAGATTCATTTTGATTTTCAGGTTCTCTTCCATTTTAAAATAAATCATTAAAATTTTCAATGATAAGTTTCAATGATAGCTATAACTGGCGCCTTAGATATTTATTTTTCTTAGAACTTCATGTTTAGTTTTTATGTAACTTACACAACTCTTTGTCAAAGTGACAACTAAATGAAAAAAAATAATGTGTTACTGTTCACTGCCATTTAGAAGCATTTCGATTTGAACGCATTAAGTAAACGTTTTTCTTTTAACGATTATATTTCCTGTGATTAAAAAAGCCTGACAAAGACGAAACCTGGCCAAGGCCTGATTGGACGTGGACGTTAAAAGGCTGACGCGTCAGACGAAATCCTGACGGATGGTAAGCCTAGTACAGCACAAGCTGTCATTAAAATCGCTTACTAATGTCAAAAGTCGTTTACAATGGCGAAGTGCGGCAAGAGCCGCCGTAAGAAAACTATTACATTTTTTGTAATTCAGCATGATTAAATGGTAATTCGCTTAGAGCAAATTTTACAACCGTCAATTTAAAAGTCAGTTACATACTCCAGGAATAAAAAGATAATTGACCCTTAGCAATCGGATACAAAATATGGACTTTTTCCATAAAAAAAAACACTATAAAATACTAGCAAGCCCGTGCTCGCCTTGCAAGAAAAATATTTTTATTTTAACAATAATTTTTTAAAAAGAAATAGAACATACATACATATGTATGTATAAGTTGCTAACTAATTCGAAAATTATTTGAATAAGGGCAAATTTTTCATTTGTCAGTTAGGCAGTAAGTTTTACTACATAATCTTCAGATAGAGCAGAAATAAGTTTTTCAATAGTCAGATATGCATAAATTATTTCTGAAAATCAAAAGAAAAAAAGCTATCGGCTTATTTATAAAATAATTCCCAGGAATAAATATTTTCAGTTTTAAAAAAACACAAATAAATTTGACGTTCAAATTTTAATATTTTATATACATATGTACATATGTACATATTATTGTTTGACGATTGAAAAAGTCGATTTTGTTATCTGATTGTTTAAGAGTCAATTAACTTTATTAACTGACGTTAGATACATACCCGAGGAATAAATAATCTAATAAATCATCAATCAGTGCATACGTGTGACACATGTATTAGATACTTTCACGATTTGATGAAGGGTTGGCCGTTGGCGTACCTACTTTAAATGGTACAGACTGGAACTATTATGAATTAACGAAGATCCAGGTGTAAACTTACCTTTTCTTAATTAACGACGATAACAAGGACCTTGTTGTGTCTCCAACGCCAACCATTCAGCTCGCTATAAAAGGCGAAGCTTTTGAGCGAATAGACACAGTTTTATTTTGAAAGTGATTGTACACAGTTCGGAGTTAAAAGTTTCCGAAAGTGTATTTAAGTTGCATATTGAAATTGACGATTAATAAAATGATTTGAAGTGAAGTAAAGTGTATTTAGTTTGTAAAGGAAATAATTGACAGTTGAGAGTTAAAGAAGTAGGTTTTATCATCGAACCTTGGGTAAAACGTTAAAATATGTTTATTAGTAAATAAAGTTATCCAACGGACAAGTTGTCTATCCATCTTGTATCTGGAAGTTCTCCCCCCATCTGCTATTCTTCCGGGCGATGTCATCTCTACAACGTTTTTTCTGCCTACATATTCTTCGTGAGCCGTCCTTAGGTATCCAGTTCATTCTTCTGACACTCCAGTGATTGTCACTCATCCTAACTCCGTGGCCTGCCCAGCTCCATTTTTGTTTGTTTTGCTTTTGCGATCAGGTCTACAACGTCCGTCGTGCTCCGTATAATTTCGTTTCGGATTCGTTGCCTTTTGGATACTTTTAAGGTTGACCCTTCCCTAGCTTTTTGTGCATTCGCAAGCTTTGAGCTGTTTGGGATCCGTACCTACGTCATAACAGGTAAGATTGATCCATCGAAAATATACTTTCTGGACCTTTGATTAAGATTCGAATCGAAAATATTTTTGTGTTTCCAAAATTGTTTCCAGCTATTGACAATTCTTCTGTCTATCTCTCTTTCTTATCTGTTTTCCATTGAAATCGTTTGCTCCACAAGGTAGATGTAGTTTTGGATATATTCTATATTTTTTTTTCCGTTTATAACAACTTCTCTTCGTACTCCTTAGCTCATCAATTTTGTTTTATCTGCATTCATTTCGATGCCTGTATTTTGGCAAGGATATGCAGTTAAATTTGTTTTGTGTTTAGATCCTCACATGATGGTAAGACAATATCGTCCGCAAATCTTAAATTATTGAAGAATTCTCCATTTATTTTCATTGGGCCTTACCAATAATCAATCGCTAAACACGCGTTTAGATAAACACAACGTTAAACTTTAAAGATGAGTTAATTCTTGTGCTTACCAATAACCAAATTAAACACGCCTTTTACTAATTAGCGCTCTATTACTAAATCTACTACATTTATTGTCAGATAGACAGCTGTAGAAATGACATTTGTGTTTTTGTTATTGTGAAAGGTAAAAGATATATTTTGTTAGATCGATTTCTTTTACATAAATAAAAATGAGTACAGACGAGGATATAGTAGAAGATTTAAACATTTTGGACGAAGTATCTGTAGCTCGTAGAACCAAAATATATAAAAAGAGAATCGATCCCTTCTCTGAATACAACGACACAGTTTTTTTTCCGCCACTTTAGGTAAGCCCTTTTTGTTGCAGTAATCGCGCTAAAATAAAACTTATTTAATAATATTAATTTAAGGTTTGATAAGTCAACGGCGCCTTGTTTAATGAAAAGCGCAAAAACTTCAAGCCAAAACAAATAACAAACCTCAAGCAAAAATAGTTTTTTCTCTTTAACTATGTATTTCAGCTGTCAGAATGACAGCACAAACAATGCGTTAACACTTAGTCACGAGGTTAAACATGAGTTTCTTCACTTTAATATTTAAGGTGACGTTTTGTGTTAAGCTGACTATTAAATTGATTATTGGTATGGTTTTTAATTTAGATTCCACTTAAATATTTAAGTCATCTCTAAATTTGGTTATTGGTAAGGCCCATTGTCAATTTAGTTCTGGAAATATGTATGTCCTCAAGTACCACACAGAAAAATGTTGGCGATAGTGCGTCTCCTTGTCTTATACTACACCCCTAACAATCTGGAACTGCCTGTCCTTTTTTTGTAGAGAATTTATAGATGTTGCGTTCGTCACGTACTTTGAAAGGTTAATTTTTTGAAAAATATTACTACGTTTATATTCAGGACCGAGAGCTCGAGTTGGATTTGTGTCGGATTTTCGACCCAGGTTTTTCGTTCACAGATTTGAGAGCTCGATATTGAGTTAAATTGAAATGGTGTCGAGATGACATATGGTGTTTCTCAAGTTAACTCCTCAACCCAGGTTTTTTAGCACAAATTCCGACTCGACTCCGCTCCTGAAGTGCAGTCGAGTCGGTTCAAGCTCATTTCAACTCGATGTAGGTATACAAAGGGTCTAAGTGAGCTTCAAGCTCGCTTAAATACGACATGGAAACGTAGTATATATCTCATTGCACTGCTCTTTCCTAAAAACAATATTTTTTAAAAAATGTGAATTTAATTTTTTACTTACATTATATTGAATTTTTAAGTTTTGTTTCGTTTATAAATTTTTTAAAGAACGAAAATGATTCTGAAAGAGATTACCTTTAATTTCAAAGCAGCAAAACTGTTTGATTTCTTTAAAAGTACTGAAATAGTACTAAAAAGGTATTGAAATTTGGGATTAAATCAATCCCGAATGCATTCGGGATTTTCGTGTTGTGTTGCGCTGCGCTCTTCACAATATCGTTTCATACAAAATGCGCTTTCCGATCATTGATTGGTGAGTCTTAGTTCTTAAACAGGGCTTTAGCGCTTTTGAGTTACTCAGTTAGCGCGTTACAAATTAATGTATTAGCGCAGTTAACTCAGCAACTACGTAGACGCACACGGGTGTACGCAAGGGGAGGCAACCGCCCCCCGCCCTAATAAATAGTACTTTTATTACTTTCCTACAATTTTTTCTTGAGTAATGCATAATGGGAAGAGCTCGGCCAAGTTTTTTTTTTGGTCCATAAATTTACTGCAGGGTATAAACTTTTTAAACAGGGGTCTGATCCAAAAAAAAAAGAGTTTGGGAAATAACGGACACCCTAAAATGCATGCAGAAACTGTTAAAATTTACCTTTTCGGTCAAAATAATGAAACGGAGTTTTTTTTGTAAACACTTAATATTATATCTACGTACCGAGGGTTGTCTGGGTCCAAATTCTATTGTCAAAATTCTGCTTACAAAATTTTGCTTTCAAAACTCTGCTTTCAAAATTCTGCTTTTCAAAATTCTTTTTAAGAAAATTCTGCGAATAATAAAAAAAAATTTTAATTTGGATTTCGAAATCCATATTTTGAACACCTCCCTAGCAATACTTTAACTGTAGATTTTGAGATTTATAAAAAAAAGTTCTCGAACTTGAGCTCACGCGGAGTACAACTTTAAAAAATATATTTTGTTTTATTTGATAATGCCTTTGAAAGAAAAATCGTATGTAGGTATTTATATTTCTGAAAATCTGAAACCATATTTATTTATATAAAGCAAAATAAAAAAACATTGTTCGTTCTTCCTTAGATACAAAATATAATATTTTTCAACAAGTTCTCTGAAAATGTTCCATTTGTCAATTTGACAATAATTTTACTTAGCAAATATTACTAACTGTGAGAAATAAACATTTTAGTGAACCAATTTGTTTTATATAATCATGATCTGACCCGGATCAGATTTAGTGGAAAATAAAACGCAGCTAATGTTAATTATTTAATTTTTTGTTATCGTGCGTTGCTTAAAAATGTTAGTTGCTCGGAGTTTTTTAAATCTAAGAAAATTAAAAATTATAAAATAGACCTAAGCGCTAAGCCGAAGCCAAATAAGATTTCCTAGGAAAATGGCTATCTTTTAGTTTTTTTTCATCAATTATTATAATTTGTACCGACCGATATCTTGTTTAAAAAAAATTAAATCAAATGCGTTTTTAAACAACAACAACAACTTAAAGGCGCTACAACCAATTGTTTACGAATTCATTTTAGGTATTTTTAATTCGTTTTATTTTTGTTTGCCTGGGCGCGAGATATAGCTATTTCAAGGGGTGCCAAGCCCTATCATTAAAGTGCTAATGACGAAACTTGGCTGATTTATTTCAGTAGTATACAGAATTTGTAGTAGTAACCGTGGCATGATGGTTAGTGCAATGGACTGTCACGCCAGAGGTCTAGGTTCGATCCCCAGCCTCGTCCACCTAATATTAAAAATAATAAAAAAAAAACATTGCCTCTTGCGAGGAACTAAAAAAACCTCCAAGAGTATTTTCTGCCATAGAAAAATGCCTCTCTATTAGCCGTTCGGATTCAGCAATAAACTATAGATTCCCTCCATTCCTAGGGCACTAATGGCAAGTTATCAGTGTTGGTCACACCCAGCCTCTTTTTCACAATTATGTAGGTACTATATCGATAAAAAAGAAAAAAGTGCATCCTATTACCATATTAAATTCTCATACAGTTCATACTGAGCTATGTATTATGTAAAATCCGTAGAAGTGAATTTATATAAAAAAAACTTGATATTTTATTATCTAGCTTAACGTTATTAATTAAAAACACACATTATGTAGTTCATGAAAAGGAAAATCTAATAACGTTATAATATAAGTAACAACTTACCGTATGCTTTGAAAATAAAAAGTATTTTATTTTCATCTGGCTAAGTAATTGACATTTATGTCTTTATGTCAGACATAACTTTTCTTGTTGAATCTGCTGCTGGAAAACTTATCAAATAAAAATAAATTGAAAATAGTAATTGCCTACTAATATCTTATACCTACATACGTGTTCATTGAACCAGGTGGCTAACTGAACCTACAATTATATTAACGACGTTATCTTTAAAAGCAACGCACCATAAGCATGACATAAGCCCAACCAATTTCATCATTATTATTTTGAGTGCCAAAAATAAAAACACTTTATCAAAAGACAATTTCAATAAAGGTTAAGTATATAGTTAATAGATAACGAACAAAAAACATAAACTTTTTATTCTCTGTCTGCCACCCAAAAATACCAAATTTATTAGCCACTTTCTGTTCGACACCATTACCTACTTCGGTGACAAAGGAAAACTCTAAACTTTTGCAACGAATAGCATACTTATAGTAATTCACTGCCTCTCAAATAAATTGCAAGGAAGGACGAACAAAAAAAAACAATTTTCTCAGGATATAAGTAGAGGTAATTTTTTTGCAAGTCAATAGAAGAATGTTTTCTTTTAAATTCTTAGCGCCATCAATCCCAATAGCACGCACATCACACACACCTTCTCCATTTACGATAAATGAACCTATCATTAACATTTTCCATACGAAACCTATTTGTGATTGTGGCTATATTGTGTATAGAGTTTGTATATTCAATATGGTGACCATCCTTTTTGTTTAATGATATTACTTATGTCGTTTTTCTTTTGCAAATAGGGATTTTGATCCGGGATCACGAATTTACTGTGGCAAAAGAAATGCAGAATGGATTTCTTTTTTGTTTGCAATTGTGTGTGTGACATGTCAAATTTGGATGGTTTTTCTAGATGAGACCAGTTTTATTAGGAATTAGACATTTCTTTTTTAAAGTATACGTTCAGTTTTCATAAAAGGAAAGGACTTCTGTTGTCAAATTGAAAATATTGTAGTCTTTACCAGTTTTTTTTTTTTTTTGTAGGTACAATGTTTAAATTGATGTGAACCGGTAGCTATTTTTGTTTGTTTTTTTTTCCGCTAATTTGTACTGTAGGTTCATGTAAATATCCAAAATCCTCATTATTTTTGTCATAGAAAATTAAATGTTATTTTATTAATTTTTAATGAAAAATTTACACGAAAATAAGTCATCATTAAATATTTTTTTGAATGTTTGTGACAGAAAATCTGGCAATTTTTCAGTCGTTTAAATTTATCAGTATGGTCACTTAAAAGTCAGTCTAATTTTTTGTAAGACAAATAATGCACACCATTTAAGATCTAGTCAAATACCAATCAAAAATAAAATATGTACAAATCAGGTATTTTTTTAATCCCAAGTAGGTATTTTATTTTTCCATACACTATCATCACTGCATATACTTACATTTCTATCATTTTAAAATAAAAAAGAAACATCTGGACTTTTGATGCAGGAATATTCTCCTGTGTAATTTTTAATGTACCTAATTTCATAGCTACTGAGTTTCAGCTAGAATAGAAGGAGAAAAGGATATCGATCAATGGTGACGAAGAAGACACAAAGTTATTTCATTTAAAACCGGAATAAGTTTCGAATTCATCATGAATTTAAATAACAAATTTAACTTCGTACAACGGATGAGCACAACAAAAAATATTAAGAAATGAAATATTTCACGTGACGTTCAGATAAATGTCAATTTAATTTGGTATGTGTGCAAGTGCGCACCGAGATCAAAATCCCTCACAGGGATCAATTTTTTTAGCTGAAAGAAAAACCACATTATTTGTTGATTTAAAACCCAACTATGTAGATAGTTATACTTCAAAATTCTGATAGGTATGTAATTATTTCTTGCGGTAAGTCATAAATTCTTAAAAAAATTAACTCTGCGAGGTTGATTCGATAACATTTTCGATATTCTGAAACCTCACAAACAACTCACCACAATAAGTTGAATTTTTTATTGTAACTAAGTTCTAAATAATTGTTGAACTGTCACATTTTGCGTCCATAGTAAATTGTTAATAGCATTTTTCTATGCCAAAATACGCTAAGAAAGCCAAATATGCAGAAGACGATGATGACGATGACGGACGACTATATGATTGTGAGCGACTGACTACTTTCTTAAACGTACCTACTTACCCATTAATTTTTTTGTATGAACAAATTGATTTCTTTTTTCCATTTGCGGCCGAGGGTTGATTAATTAATACGTTTATTAGCTTATAAAATATTTTTCTTTTGACAATAAAAAATAAAGTTTGTCAAAAAATATATTTATTTCAAAAATGACAAATTGTGAGTTCTGAGTTGTGAGGTAGTAATCAAAATGAGATCACAATTTCGATAATTCTTGTGAGGCTCATAAGTTGTGAGGGTGATGTCAAAAAACGAAAACCCCACAAAATCAATCTTGCTTCACCTTGTAAGGTTGTTGTGACTTCTGAGTCATCAGTGAGGTTTGCCAGAATAGGGCTGTAGGCTGTTAATCGCTTATAATATGCCCTTAAAAATCAATTATATGCCTTAAAAATTGATTATAATGCCCTAAAAATTACTAAAAATGCTTTCAATAAATGTTAAATATTGCTTGCAAAAATATATTTTTGTTGAAAATGTGTTAAAAAGAACGACACTAACCTAGAAAAGGTAAAACAGCAAAAAAATAAAATACGTACAATCGAAGTGAGATTGTCAGAAACGAAACACCAATTAATGTGTGTACTAAAGGCCAGATATTTAAATTATGTGCACGTTTTTATTTAATGTTGAACCTTGAACCCTTTAAATTCACAATTACATTATGTTGGTATATTTAATGCAATGACGATATCAAAAGAAAAAAGACAAAATATACACGAGTGAGTCACATGAGCTTACTTAGCGGTTAACAGTAATTTAACAATGCAACTATATAACCTTCAACGAAAAAAGTGGTTAAAAAAGCCAAAAGTAGGTACATACTAAAAAAATGATTTTTTTTTTTATTTAAAGTACCTAAATACATTTTAATAAGCAATATTGATTGAAATATTTAGAAGCACTTGATTGCAAACTAAAACAAAATCGGTTGAGACGATTTAACTCAGATCAAAATAAGGTAATTTTCTCAAGGAATGTCGAATTTCCTTAATGCGTAAAAGTCTTATTATTTTGGACTACTTTTTACCTCAGTTTTTGTTATGAAGAAGCTCTTATATATTAGTTTTTGTAATAATGCAAACAAAAAGTATGTCTTATGTTCCACTCACGTAACTCTGTTGCTCCACTCAGGGTATAATATCAATCAGCCTTATTTATTAACTCGTTTTAGATACGGAGTAAGGTTACTCCGACTTTACGACACCTCTAATCCTGAAAAATTTATTCATAAAAAAATACATGCGGAATAGAGGCGGAGTAAGCTAAAACTGGTACAAAGGAGGAATAAAACCGGAGTAAAGCCGTTTTAGTATTTATGTCATTTTGACATGACATCAGCATAGTGTGAAGTTTACAAAATGGTGTGCAAACGAAATCCCAGTTTTCAGACCGTTTTCTTTTATTTTGCTTATCATTCTTGGTTAGATAAAATAAAACCAATAATAATTACTTTAAATTAATAATTTGCGGAAATCAGCCATGTTTATAATAACCAGAGTTTTAGATTTTTCATTTTTTGATAATATATTTTATAAATAAGAATTTGTTTGACGTGGCGTAAAGACGGCGTAAGTGCTTCGACTCGGTTTAACTATTCCGAGGTTGAAACGAGTATTAGTGAAATCTATTAAATAAGGCTGAATATGTTTAGTTACCAGGAAGGCGCTGATTTCAATCTATAATGGCTCGCTCGCCAAATGTGTGCTGGTAAAAGCCTGATATGAATTACGAAAATTTTGCTGAATGTTCACTTTTGTAATTGTAGAAATTCCACATTTCGTGGTTTTATAGTATCATGTATCTACACATCTCGTAAGGCTGTATATTCATTATAGTCCAGGAAAAATAGACTTTTACAAGGAAAAAATAAGTTAGAGAGGCTGAACTTTAGCTGTTGAGATATTTGCAAAAAACTCCCATTTTCATGACATATGGCCTCTTTTGAGATATTTTTTAACTTTTTATTTGCTGTAACTTTTTAACGGTTAATGCTACGCAAAAACCGCCGAAGACAATTTTTATAGGAAATCGCCTCAGCTACAAGATTGAGAAACAACATATTTCTCTAGCACAAACCGTTTTTAGATATTTGTAAAGAACTCATTTTTAGATATTTGGATCCTTTATAACTGACCTATCGGTTATCGTATCGATGAGGAACTCTCCCAGTTTTTAAAGAATCCCATTACCAACGTCCATGCCAAATTTCAGCCTCTAACTAATTATTTCCTTTCTTTGGCATTTTTTCGTCTATTGTTACTGGACTATTACACCAATCCTAATCTGAATATGTATATCTGATTGTTCTTTTTCTTACAGCCAAATGATGGGTAGCAATTATACTTTAATTCATTAATTTCATTCTTTATACATATTTTTCTCTTTTTGTTTTGATTTTTCTGTTATCTTAAAAGAAAATGGTCACCTTAAATTATTGTATATAGGTACCTTTTACATCTACTACAAAGAAATCGTTTCTTAGAACTTTTAGAAAAATTATACACTTAATGGTTTTAAATTTTTGCTGTGTCAATTCGCAAAACAATATATTTTGACTAACGATACTACAAATTTTCTTAGCAAATAAAATGACTAAATATACTACTTTTGCAAAAAATTTAACAAGTGAAGACAACAAAAATGTAAATTAGAGATATTGAGCAAAAAGAATTTATAGCACTAGGAAAGAATAAATCGAATTAATATTGAGGAATTTTTTTAAGAGAGGAGGCACTATTAAAATAGCTCTATCGATTTCAGAATTGCTGAAGAATTAAAGGAATTGATATATTTTAAATTCTGTACTTAATATGATTCTCTGATGTCTGTTACTGCTTATCATGCTTAACTTTATATTTGCATTATTTAAGTTTAATAAGATGTAGGTCGATTTTTATTTAGACATGCAAAATATGTGCTTATTTGTCGATTGAATAAATTAACACTTAAGGATAGCCTGCCCTCAATAAATTGTCGATAAGTTTTTTTTAGTGGATATCCTTACTATTATTGGCAACAAATAAATTTAGAGAGATGGTGAAGCACCTTTTCCCATCCCTGCAAGTATACATAATTTCCCGTAGGAAATTTGCTACTCAATGAATCTAAGGTGAAATCTTATGCCATACTTTCATAGAGCAGACGACATACCCCCAGTTTAGACAGGCGAGTAGAACTAGTAGCCTTTATGTGTGTTAGTGTATCCGTACACAAAAGAGCCGACTAGTAGCTTTAATAGCATAATATTTTTGCCTGCGAGTTGGTTGCTAATTAGCCTGCTAGTGATTTGACGTTTGTGTATTGTTTTCCCTTTTACACTTGTGCAGTATTTGTTTTCCGTTTCAGTCGAAGAAACATTTTTCGTTGGAAATAATTTATGCAGATTTACGATTTGAATTTGTCGTGTCGTAGAAATACAAAAACAATTAAAAGGATTTATCCGTCTTTTTATTTTTTTTATTTTTTTTTTCAGCATTTTGAACTTCTTCTCATTTTTGATGTAATACCTATTTCTAAATTTTTTTTTCATACTAGTTGATCGAACACGCAATGAGCTACTAGTTACACAAACATTAACACAACTAACACTACGATACAAATCCTACTAGTTCTACTCGCTTGTCTAAACTGGGGGAATTTAAACATAATATCAAAAAATCGACAGCCAATTGCTTAAAAGCCAACTTGTTTTTGATATACCTACGTGCTAGGACTGCAAAGTTTTGCGCATAACCTGCGACGCACGCCCACTGGCCAGGATCAATTCGCAATTAACGATTCGACTAAGGCCTATCGCCAACTAGGCAACTTTAAGTTCTTCGCCCAACAATTTTTGGTTGCTCCCGATCCAATTACAATATAGTAGCTGTTTTAACTTGACCCCAAAAAATGTCAAAATTTTTTTTTAAAAGGTGAACAATTAAATGACCACTTTTGACCACCCATTAACATTTTTTGACCACCTACAGTTATCGCAATAATCGATTTTTAAAAATGGGGGGAGGGGGAGGGCAAAGGAACGCTGCTCCAAAAAAATCAAGTTTTTCTAGTTTGATTGATCGTTATGATAGATCTCTAGTTGGACATTATTGACCACCCTTTAACATTTTGAACCACCCCTAGAAATATTAGTTTTTGATTTAAAAAAAAATGAGATTACTTGTTTGATATTTTTTAGATATGTATATGTTCTTCAGATTGGTCATCTTTGAGAATTTGAAAAAAAAAGTAGCTCTTATTATGAAGTTAGAGCGCTTTTTAAAGGATGACAATTTAAGATAATTGAGTTATTTTTACAATGGTCACTTTAAAAAGTCGAAAAAAAATATTTTTTTTTTAATAGATAGAAGAATTCTAAAGGATGGACATTTTAGATCATTCACCCCTGTTCTGATGTTCGTTCCGAATTGAATTCGTTGACGAAATTTTTGGCTTTAGGAATTCAAATTCGGCAACCAAAAACTTCAAAATAATTGAATAAAGAACACCTACATATGTAGTATGTGCATTTTTAAAACGAAAGTTTTTTTTACTGAAGCGAAAATCAGAACAGCGGTGATAGTGTTTTTTTAAGCAGCGTTATTTTGGCCCCCCATTTTTCAAAATCGATTTTTTCGATAACTGTGGGTGGTCAAAAAACTTTAATGGATAGTCCATAAGTGGCCATTTAATTGGCAATCTTTTACAAACAAATTTAAAAAATAAGACACTTTTTTGGGCCAAGTTAACACAGCTTACATTAGGTTATATGTACTTATTTTAATTTTTATATTGACTCCTTTCATTTTAATTACTATTCTGTTTAAATCAGACAAACCATGCCTTACGTGTAGGTACATTTTTAAGCACCATACCGCTTCTACGAACGCTTTTTATAAAATATATTTTTTGAAAATTGTCTTTGTTAAACATAGTGAAAAGATGTTTGCATATTTTTTACGACTTACAAACAGTGTTTATTGCTCTGACCTTCATTAAATATTAAGAACATCTTGTCCTACATTTTAAACAGTCTAAGCTTACTATATATATATAACATAAGATATTCTTATGGAACAAAAAAAAAATGATTGATGACTCATATGGACAAGAATAATAAATGTTTTCAGGCTAAAAAAAAAACTGACTTTCTCAAAGACATGGTTCTCTTGGTATTAATGTTAATCTATCCATCCATATCTAAACCAATTTTATTTCACAAACACTAACTCATCTTGCATTGAATTCTTTGATGATGTTTTTTGCCAGCCTTTTAGGGGACCAGCTGGTAGGTAACTCTGAGTCTTAGGGCATTTTGAAACTTTTCACGCATTATTATGTCTGTTAATTGACTTGTTTTTGGCCAACATTCACATAGTCATAATGTTTTAAATTATCATAAACGTCCTCTGCGCAGCTACTTTTATCATGCCTTAAGAAATTTGTGTAAAAAGTAAAATATAATGGTATCCTCATGCTCACACTCACATTGACAAAGAATATATTCATTTGTTGCCACATTATTCAACTTTAACGTGTGTTTATGTTTAATTAATAAATTTCGTTTACTCTTCACTTGTCCTAGGCCTTGAGCGAAAAAATATTTTTTAAAGAAAAATTGCGTTGGAACTTTTCACCTTTTGTCGTTTTGATATAAATCCAAACAGCCAAAACTAATTTGTTAAACAGAGATTGTAAAGTTTTGTTTGGAGCAACACAAAAAACTTGCGAGAAAGTTGACAAAGGCAGTTTTTCAAGTTAATGGGGCCGACATTTTGCATGAAAATATTCCTTGGAACGATGAGAACAACAGTAAAAATGCTACAATTTTTACTTTTTTTTTGTATAAAACACATATTTTTGTGCGGCTATTTATTTTTGGTTGAACTCTGATTTTGAATGCTTGTCTTGTATAATGCTTGAAGGCATTTACGTACCCATTTAAGTATTAGATTAAAAGTGGGTGAACATAATTCACTCAAGAAAGACTTTTATCACTCTCATCAGGTCAGTATATGACAGTTCTAAGCAATAGTCTTTTCATGAATTTTGAGTTTTGATAGGGGCGATGCGATGTAATTGAAAATAATGTTTGAAAAGCGAAAACTTAGAACTGCGAAAGCACTTATCCCAGACACCATAGTTGGCTGTGACATCTTAGCACCCCATGAATTTTTGCAAAAAAAAGTATGAAGTCTAAAAGGTCAGTAGTTGGTCATAAAAGGTCAGGTAGTTTCAGAAATTGTCAGGTTTAAAAAATTTTTAATGCAGGGTTGAAGTTTTTCAAGGTCACCCGCGATTTTCGGCACCTCGCTTATCGGATATTCGCAAAAACAGTATACCACTTGAAGGCCACTGAATAGTGATAAAAGGTCAGGTAATTTCAGTAATTTATTGATGAGGCACAGAGACACAAGACTTTTAGAACATATTAATGGAATTTAAGAAAAACAAGTTTGCAATTTAAAAGGTCCAGGAAGAGTTCATAAAAGGTAAGATAGTTTCAGTAATTGGTCGCGGAATAGATATTTTTAAATAATTTTTTTAAGTTTTTTCAAGGTCATTACACGGTCGTATAGATTTTTAGAACCTTATTTACTTAATCCTTATAAAAGGGCAGGCAGTTTCAAAAATTGCAGCTGTAGATTTTTAGTTATGAGCTTAGAAAAAAATAAAAGGATTTGAACTTTACCTTGCAATTTTTTTTATAAAAAACATTCTATGCCTGACCCATTTCTGAAGCTACCTCACCGTTTATGAGGATGCAGTAAACTTTCAGATGGCATAATTATTTTTTGTATGTTCCACAAATGAGGTGCTAAAGATCTCTACGACCTTGAAAAAAAAATAAATTTTAAAAATTCATAAGAAAATCTCTAGGTATGGCTGAACAATTTCTGATCCAGCTGACCTTTTATGAGGATTATGTAACAATCAGATGGTATATATTTTTTTCGAATATCCCATGAATGAAGTGAGGTCAGAATTTCTCAAACGTTGCACAAATGAGGTGCTAAACATTTCTGCAAAAGTTAGTTATGGCAAATTATTTCAGCTACATGTTTATTAAAACAAACAATTCTTAAGATATTTGCGAAAAAAACTAATTTTCATTACCAGTGAACCCTTGTAACCGACTTTTTATTTTTTAGATAGAAAGTTGCTAAACAATTTTTTATCTTTAAAATAAACCTTTTTTGATATACATATTTGCAAAAAACTCACATTAAAAGAATCGCATCAGCACCAGTTGTCATTGAAATCGCTTAACTCATGTAGCAAAAGAACGTCTACAATGGTGTAGCACAATTCCTAATGACTGGCTTATGTAAGAAAGAGAAGGGTGTTGAACGATCGATCCCATATGTCATCTCATTGTATATACATTCTATAGTATTCTCATGAAAGCGAAAGATAGTGGCGACGTCTATAGTGGCGATTAAGAAGCTCTCAGCTGTAGAGATTGGAGATTAACGAAGGGGAATTTCAAGCAAGAAATGCCGATAATAATAAAACGAGAACGCTACATACAAAATTCACTGCAGTCAAAGTGAGAGAAGAAAAAGACAATTTTCTCTATTTTGTTGTAGGTTGGGGATTTTGTTTACATTTTTTTTGCCAAGAGAGCTTGTTTTTTTTATGATCTTTTTATTTTTACCTTCGGTTTGTGTTGCTCTTCTGTTATGTTGTTATTGTAGCGTAGCTGACGTAGGTAGGTATAGAAAATTTTTGTATGTGTTTGAGGAATACGAAAAAAGAATTTTGTATGCCAGTATTTTGCTATTTTGTGAACGATCTTGCTTCGTATGTGTGTTGTTGTTATTTTTGGGTAGCAAGAGCATTCATGGGAATTTGAGGAGTATAAGAAAAAAATATTTGTGAGTTCAGTTTTTTGTTTAGGAGTTTGTTTACATTTTTTTTTTCTGGGCTGAGAATGAGGTGCAGGTATGCATATGTGTAAATGCTTTGTTGTGTTGGCGATTTTTTGTCAAGTAGGTAGGTAGAAAGGTTCTTATTCTGATTTTGTTTAGGAATTTTTTGTAAGGAATTTGTCGGTTGGTTGTCTGTGCAAGTTAAAGGCTTTTTTTATCTTGATTCTTTTGACTTGACCTATATTGTGATCTGAATGTTATTGATTTTCTAGGTAGCTTGTGCAGGTTTACGTATGTAGGTACACAAAATGTTTGAAAGTTTGAAGGAGCTAGAAAAAGGCAATTTTGTTTCGTGGAAAGAAAGAGGTTGTGGTGGTGATGGTTCACAGTATTCTTTTTTCTGGGTACCTATCTTGTGCAAGTATATGTAGGTATGCAAAATGTTTGGAAGTTGGAGAAGTTAAAAAAAGACAATGTTGTGATTTTGTTTTGTGCAAAGAAAGAGGTGGTGGTTAATATAAATAATTTTTTATTTATAATTTTCGCGCTTGTTTTGAAGGAGAGTAGGTACCTATGTACATATGTGCGATTTGTAAGAAGTTAGGTATATACATAGGATTATAAATTTGTGTTGGGAATTAGGTAGGTGGGTACATTTCGCGCCTTTTTTGAACAATTAGTGTTCAACCAAAATATTTTTTATAAGAGTTTGTCAGTGGTTTGTTATTTTTCAAGTATTTACCTAGATCGGGTGATGTGGAAAAGAATACATACATAATTTTCAGTAGTTTTTTTTAACATAACTTTTTTTACTACATAACTTAATGTAAAAATAAAATAAAATCGGCAGTTTCTGGATTTATAAAAAATTTTAGAAAATTGCCCCTCCCGTTATTTTTAATTTTCTCAAAAACTAAAATACATTTTACCATCCGGTTTTCTGTTTTTGACTAAAAAATAATAATATCATAGAATTTTGAAAACAAAAGTAGTACTATAGTACGTAAGATTTTGATAAAAATGAGCTTAAAATTGAAAATTTTTTTTTCAAAATATTGGCTTTGAAAATTAATTTTTCAAAAACTATGCTATCAAACAACTTTATTTAAAAATAAAAATACAAAAAGATTTTTCTACTTTTCAAAGTGCTGTAGCATAACTCTGTAGGTATTACCGTTATTTTTTACTAATTTGTTTTCTGTTTTAGGTGAGTGTTTCTGAAAATTGCCCCTCCCGCCTAAACGGGGGCATATAGACCCATTCCCATACGATTTTTTTCTCGTTTAAGTCCAAACTACACGCCTTAGCTTTTTGTCACACCTTATGCAAATCACCCTATACAGGTATGTACATATATCCACTCGTTTTATTATATTACTAAAAACGAACATCCACTGAAGCTGATTAGAATTTACTATTGAGAAACTTGTATAGCAATAGCATACAGTTAGGAAAGATATATCAAATAATTGTAATATATAGGTATTACACTCGGAATTAAGATCCAACTGCATACCTATAGCTATGTATGTAATGTACTTATGTAAGTAGGTACAAATATAATTTTTCAACCAGTAACAGTAATATCCAATCTACTCCACTGTAGATAGGTATTTTGCAAATTTTAAATTTGTGCGTCATATACCTACCTAGGTACATAATATCTAACTACAAATCAACAGAATCTATTACTTGTGTGATTTTCGAACATTTCAATTCATCTCTTAAAAAGATATATGAACCTATCTACTTGCAAAAATTAGGTACTACAAAAACTGACCATAATGTGCATCCATATACATACCTTATACATACCTAACCTACCTTCATTAAAAAAAAACAACTAGCCGCGGAAATAGCCTAGGTATAAGAAATTTATTTTTTTCAACAGGTAGATTTTCTGCAATTCTGAATTTATTTTCATAAGTTAGGCACCTACCTATTTATCTCACTTTCTAGATTTTCTAAAAGTTTTTGATAAATCTACTCCTCAGGTAGGTACCTACCTAGTTTTTTTTTTCGTAAAAAAAAATTAACACAAACACTTCGATTTTAAAATACATATAATTTTTCAACCCTCGCTTAATCAATTAAACACTATTGTATGCTTTATATACCTACCTTACTAACCTGTATAGTTGGAATATCAAAAACTCCTAATCGCTATCTACCTATAAATTCAATTCAATGCATTTTTTTACACTTTTAGACCTACCTAACTTTCCTTATAACTTTAACAATCATGAGTCAGATAATCAATTCGATCGATCGCTGATTCTTCTTTTTATTAAATAATTCAACACCAAAAACAAACAAAATACCTACCTACCTACCAAACGGAAATTAATACAAAATTACTATATACATACATACCTACATACCGATAGACAATTCTAAATTCGACCTTTTCTTCATTACTTGCTCACATTCCCACATATTCCCAATAAGCCCACAAAAAAAATTTGTTTGGAATAAAAAACAACCCTTTTTTTCCTTTGCACGTTGTGCAAACTCATTACTTGTGTTTGTGTACCAGTACATGAATTCATTAAAAAAAACAATTCCAAGTGCACGGCAAAACAAATGATATTTTTTTTATTTCCCTCTTCTTATTCTGGTCTAGATGTCAAAGCAAACAGCCGTTTGTACGTATCTCGCTTACACACATTATTATTCCTAAAAAATAAACACCACAAACCTCTCATTCCTACTGCTTATTCCCCCTTCTCTCATCAGACTCTCCAAAGAAACAATTGTGGTGATTGAAGCGCCACCTAACGCGCCGGTTAAGAAGTACAAAATTGTGTTGCATGAGAATACTATAGAATGTATATACAATGCTCAAATGCATCTTGTAGCGAGTAGAAAAGTTGAGTCAACGTTTGCTGAAACTATACTTTCCTTGCTGCAGCTACAGCTTCCACATTGTAGCGCTGGCGCTGTAGGGTAAAGTCGGGGGATATGGCACCCATTTTTGTTTTTCTTTATTACCTACTTCCAAAATTAAAACAATTAAGTATATTAAACAAAAATAATTTTATTCTTAAACCAATTCATAAACCAAAAGCATGAACATAAGTAAAATTCATAGGTTATTTCATAGATTTGTTTGCAAAAACAAAAAACATTGCAAAAAAAAAACGATGCAAAAAAATGGAGGGTGATATGACATCTGCTGCAGGGTGATATGGCACTCTTGTTTTTTATAGTTTGCCATATTTGTTGTATGTATCGTTGAATAAAATGTGCATGAATCGTGTCACCAAAAGTGGCTATTATGCACATAAACCACTCATCCGGTTTTGTTGTCACAACATTATCCTCGCCACAGTCACACAAATTTCCTACCTGAAATCTTCAAGTCCACCTGATTAGTCATAGAATGAGATGTTTTAATGATGGACTGACGCCATCATTGGTACTCTTTTTGAGATATTGGTTTCTTAAGGACCCTTCTAATGAAAATTTGGTACAAAAGTAGGAGCGGGGGAAATGGCACTGGGTGCCATATATCTTGAGGTTGCGAGGTGCCATATCCCTCTATAAATTACTTCTGCTTTTCCAAATAAGACGAATAGACACCTTTGCTTAGTTATTTCAATAAACAGATAAAATAAATCACGGTAAAAGGCCCTCCCAAACCAACGTGAAACATTCGAAGCGACGACGAAAACAACACGTATCTAGTTGTCAAAGAAAACACACGTTGTTATTATTGTTTTCGTCCTCGCTCCGAATGTTTCGCGGTGGTTTGGGAAAGCATCCATTTTTGACACTATAGTGAGGTGAATCTGTACGTAGAAGCGTCAAAGTTTAATCGAAATTTTAAACCAACACGGCCTTCCTTTACCTTTTTCTTGTTAGAAAAACGAAATTAAAGGTATTCACCCTTATTTTGAACAGTTCTAGTGAAAAGTAGGAAACCGAAAAAGATTTTTGGAAAAAGGTCTTTCAACATTAAATTTCGTGATGAAACAGAAATGTTTCAAAACAGAAAAAGATTATTGCCCTAAGAAATTAAGGAACAGAATGATTAAGGACAGAATGATTGAATTCATAAAATATTTTTTTTTATGTTCAGGTATGTACAAAACTGTCAGATAGATTCTATACTTTTTTGTAAAGCTCTATATGTCCATTCATTTAATTTTTTTAATATTCAATTTTTTTAGAGAATGTTTTATGTAAAATTAACTTTCAAACTCAAAATTTTGAATAAATAATGAAAAAAATCTAGTTCAAACTAATTTTGTTCAAAATTTTACGCTATATTAGTAACAAACATTAGCTGGAACAACATCACCACCTGCGTGTGGCGACAAAAGAAATCTGGCCACAACTAGATCTGAAGCGCTCTAAGTGTTTGTTATCTCTAAGCAGATCACATATCGGCTTTGTAATAGGTAGGTATCATAACCAGACATTGTCTAATATGCAAACATGCGACGAGGCTCGGGCTATTCGAACGACTTCTGCAGAAGCTGTATGGACGAGGAAGAAGAAGAATCCATTCATCGTCTTCTGTGAGACACATTATTCGTTTCGCACGTTTTGTAAGAAGCATTAAATGGTTCAATGAGTAGGAAGAAATTCCACTTGTTTCATGTGGTATCACAATGGACCAACTCATGGTCTAAGTGTGTCATGTCAAGCACTTGTGCTGACAGCCACGCTAACCTAACCTAACCTAGTAACGGGATAAAAGAATGGATGTGGCTTAACAAAACGGAGCATTGAATTGTAAGTTTTACCATAATTTTTTAAGATTTTTTTATCTGTTTAGTACTCACTCATAATATTGAGTTAGCTAAATAGCAGGAATTCAAGATCTACTCAACTCGTTAATCCATTGGATACAAAAGTTGAATTAATTTGAAAATAAAATAAAATTTGACTACAAAAAAAAAAAAGAAATTTTTCTTTTGAGACTTTCCTCTAAGAATTCATAAGTGCATAAATGTAAAGAATGTTTGAAAAGTTTTAGGTACAAATGAACAAGTGGAGCATAAACTTTAACTAGGTAAGTAGCAAGGTTCATTTTTAACACGCACACCACCCTCAAAAACTTGAAGAACTTTGTAGGTACGTACATTTTGTTCAGAACATTGTTTTGAACTGAGTATCTTTCAAAAAAGAATTGGTGGGTTCAGTGGAAATATTTCATATGGCAACATTCTAATTAATTTTCTTAAAAATGTAACTTTATCGTTCTTTAAGCACATAAAATATCTCAAGGGTGCTGGTAAATATATTTAGTGTATATTTTAGTTTTGTAATTTTATGTTTAACACAGGAGAATTGGTAGTTGATTTTCTTCAGTGTTGTTTGTGCTCGTATCTAAAAAAAAAATTACGTAAAAAAATTAAACACAAGTTATTAGCTGTGTTTGTTAAAAATCGACAAATCTATAATTATTTTGTGTGGTTTTCTTCTGTTAAAGCTCAATCAAAGAAAATCCCTACCCTAAACATAAATGCAAACTAGGATTTTCGCTTTCGGTAAATTTTCATTCTTATCTAAAGCAAAAGATCAATAATAGAAAAATATATTATTGAATAATTGTAACTTTCAGTTTTGTACAAAAAAAAAGAATCAAACCAAATTAATACACGACGGTTTGAACTATGGTAGGACGTAATTTAAATCATTTGAGAATTAAATTTTGCTATCGAGATTAATTTTTTTTACTTTAAATTTATGCTATCATCAATTATATTGATTTATTGGGATACATAACACATTCTGTAATGCACTGACACAGATGGTGAGATTAAATCATTTATTAATCAGATGCTGCTGATTTCAAAATCATTATACGAAAAGCTTTTAAGTAGATAGAGATATGAGGTTGTTGTTAGGAACGATAGAAAAAATAATTAAAATGACTGAATACCGAAAAAACAATTCAATGATGTACGAGTAAAATATAAAATTTTAAATACAAAAAAAAATATTGTATAATAAAAACTAATTAATGATCTCTCGAACCGGGTATGATGGTCTCTTAGGGCTGGGAACGAGACGAGACCAGGCGAGACTTTTGTTAGTCTCGTCTCGGTCTCGTCAAAATCAAAGAATTTCAGTCTCGTCTCGGTATCGGTCTTGGTCTCGCCTAACCAAGTCTCGTCTTGATATCGGTCTCGCCTTTTTTCTCGAGAAAATTTTAATGTGCCAGTCTCGTCTCGGTCTCGGTTTTGGTCTCATCCTTAGCCTTGGTTTCTTTCGTGTTTTTTGGTGGTAAAAAGATGTAAGATAAGGCGCCTGTTTAGATTGAAAAGATAGAGTATGATATCTCGGCAGTTTGTTGGTAAGAAAAATGCGGGGTGTGGAGTCTTGTGTGAAGCACGAAGAAAATGTATAAAACAGACTCGTGAGTCTGTTTTTTCTTTTGTTGTTGTTTCAAACAGTGAAATTGTAAAATTGTTGTTTTTTGTTTCAATGTATTTTGAGGCGAATCAAAGTTTTTAATGTAAACACGATGAAACTTGCCAGTCTGTACTCATGCTTCCAAATGCATGCAATAGCTAACAATGGTTTCTAAAATAAAAAACTATACGACTGGGATGCACGTAATTGTTCTAAATATACCTATATCTTTATCAAGTGCATTTAACCCTTTACTGCATACGAAGCCAAATATGGCTTTCTACAGTTATGTGCCTTTTTCTTCTGATTCAACAAAAAAATAATCAAAACACAACGTGATCCTCTTCTGTGCATTTTTGAGAACATATAGCTGTGCTTTCGCTCACGTACGCCAAACAAGGAGGAAGATATTCATGCTTACAGGTCGGTCGGTTGCTTGTTGTCATTGAAAACGGAAGTGTAAAAATTTTTTTAACTTCAAATAATAATAACTTTGGTGTTAGGTGAGTTAAGTGGCCATAAAAATATATTTCTGACTGTGTATCTTTTTCTCTTTGAAATTGATACATTTTTATAAAAAAAATTATTATCTTGCTCGTTTGTGAGGTAAAAGTGTGCAAGCCATATTTGGCTTCGTATGCAGTAAAGGGTTGAAAGTATACATATTTGTATGAGTTTTTTTTATAAACAAAAAATTTTTTTTTATTTGAAGGATGTCTCCTTTTAAAATGGATTAAAAAACCTCTAGAAAATTTAAATTTTACTTCAGAAAATTCGAAATCCTTCCGATTATATTTTTGGCTCCGGAAAAAGGTATAGTTTGGAAAAAAATATTATCCAAACGTCAAAATATAGTTTGGTGCCTACTTTCAAGCCATCGCCAACTCTCAAATTCCATTGAAGGGTGGCTCCGATTTAAATGGATTAAAAAACCTCTCAAAATTCAAATTTTACCTCAGAAAATTCGAAATTTTTCCAATTAGTATTAGACCGATTGGCTATCCGGAAGAACTACCCGATACGGAATGCCAATAAACAAACAAACATGCCCATGCCCAATTCGATTCTGAAGTTTTCTTATCATTCCTTGCGTTCGGGTGATAGTCAAATAGGCTATCCGTCTATCCCAAAAATGTTCACATAGCTTGAGTTGTTGTTGCGTCAGCTGACATTAGAAGTTTTTTAACAAGGGATTACAACAACACAAACGTATCCGGATAATGTCACTTTAAAGGTCTAAAGTCAACTTTTTCCGGAGCAAAAATAAAATCGGAAATCCTTTTTCCGGCGGGCAAAACAAAGTCTGAAAAATGAGCGATTTCTATTCCAACGACATTATGCATACGTATTTTTCTCTGGATTTTCGTAGTGCACTTGAGTATAAAACTATGTACATATGTGGTTCGATATTTTAACGCGATATTTTGAATATTATAAAAATTGAACATGAGTACCTACTAAAAAATAATTAAATAAAAAAATATTTCTTCTAGCGAAAACCGAAACCAAACCACCGAGACCGGCGAGACTAGTCTCGGTCTCGTTGCCAGCTCTATGGTCTCTGTGGGGGGGGGGGGGGGGTTCACAGGGGTTTTAAGGAAGAAAATTTTCAATTGTATAAGAAATTCAAACTATGGAAGACAAAATGCCAACAATTACCAGAAGACCGTGCGAAAAATGCAATAGAAGCTCTCCAAAGATGCAACCAAACACTTTTTCCAAATATCCACAAATTTTTAAAAAAAATTTGCTTCCCTTCCAGTTTCGACATGCACACGAAAGAACATTTTCAACGATGAAGAGAAACATATCTGAGAATCTCTACCGGCGGAGGATGAAAGACTGACAGGACTAGCTTTGATGTCAATGCATAGAGAAATTGATAATAATACTGAAAAGTTATAGATGTGTTTGCTGCACAGAAGGCCAGACGGTCTAATTTGCTGTTGTTAAAACATACTTTTAATACCTACGTATATAGATATATATCTGATGCAGCGATGTCAACTGAGGCTTTTTTATGCCTTTTAGGCATTATTTCACTGCCTGAGGCTTTGAGGCTTATATTTTTCTAAAAAGGCTTTTTTTTTTCATTTCATATAAACTACATCTTTTATTTTTAAATTTATTTGTTCTTCTTATAAATTATTCATTTATTGTTTAAAACATTTTAAAACAAAACTTGACCAAAAATAATTACTATTTTCTAAAAGAATGTGTAAGTATATGCAAACTATTCACAATTTTTCAATGTATGTAAATTGTAGTAAAAAAATTTTTTTGCAGTTAGAAGAGATATACTTTAGAAGAACACTACATTTTCCTCATGTTATTATTGAAAACAACTTTAACGATTTTGACATTGAATTCAGATTTTTGAGAAATTTAAATTTTGCTAACGACTTTACAAATATTTCCCAGTTTTAGAAGAAGGCATTTCAATTGGAAAAAGGAGATGGTTCTAATATGTTTCCTTTTCTTGAAAAATGAGTAAACCATATTCTATGCCTGCCGCATTCTTCAGCGCGGCGGCGGCGGTTGAAAGGATTTTTTCGTGCATTAATTCAAATAAAACAAAACTGAGAAATAGACTTATGTAAGACAAAAACTTTGGTTGGAGTTCTTCACGCAAAAACGCTTTTCAAAAATAAAAATTTGTATGATCAGGAATTTAAGCAAACCCACTTATCTTTGTTTCAAAAAAAATATGTATGATTTTAAGGAACAGGACGATTTCGATTTTAAATGTACATATACACATTTTGTATTTCATAAGTATCTTTGTAAATTAAATGACTGAACTAATTAATGTTCCTTAATAAGATGTTATTGTGATTTATTTAAGTTTTTTTTTTTTAATAAGGGATTGTTTGTTATTTAAAAGATTTTGTTTTTTTAACTAAAAAACAAATTAGGTGAGGCTTTTTTTTTTATTGAAAAAGGCATCTTTTTTCTCAAATGAGGCATTATTTTGCCCAAAGTGGTTGGCAACGCTGATCTGATGTTACTTTTTGTGATAATACTCGATAAATACATATAAAAATATTAAGTAAAAACCAAATTCTATGTTTATTTTATTGCTACATGGATTACATGCACTGAACTTCTAACATAGAAGCGGGAAGCCTTTTCTTTCTAAAAAAAAAAGGGGGCTGAGAAGTTCAACAGTAAGGCGAAATGGTGTGATTCCATTTTTTGCTCGCAAGTGTATATCTTTCAGTTTTTGATAAAATTGAATTTTACAAAATACAACTTTATCCTAAAAATTAAATAATTAAATTAAACAAAAACAAAACTGTTTTTAACGGTACCTAACATAGAAAGTTTTTTTGATAGGTATTTGATTTCTCTGACAAATTATCAAACAGAGTGTACACGCTATCAGTCATGAGCAAAACTGTCATACGTGATCGATAACGCGTACCTCGCTTTGGACAAAAACTTTATTACAACCACATTCCATATTAAATTACGAAATTTAATCAAAATTAAAAAATAATAAAAATAGGTTGATTGAGATTAAGGAGAAGTAGTCTGAAAGTTTAATTATAGGAAAGCCGTAACAATCTTAGTGTTTTAGTTTTTGTACCAAATGTTCTCTGTGATATCTATTCTACATTAATATTGTTCTCAAAGCTTTTCCCACCCAAAGTTATATCAAAACTTCAAAGTTAAAGTTTACGATTCATTTTATGTTTTGAACTTCGAAGAAAGATATATCTGGGGATATAATGTACCTATCCACAAAGGCACGCACATTTAGCTATAAAGTTAATTACTATACATTAGGTATAAATGGGTTATGGGTGATTAATATATGCGGGTAAATAAATTTGGTTGCACAACAGCTCATGAAGAACTAGGGCCTAGTGTGTACCGCATAAGGCCCCGCGCTTCGAGGGCCCCCGCACTACTACTGGGAAAAGTTAAAGAATCAACTATTTTTTTGTTATAATTGGAAAAAATGATTCCAGTTTTTGATTTTGAGTTCTCATCAATTTTTTTAGTACTGTTACTTTGCAATCATGAAAAATAGCACTAGAACAAAATATACAGTTTATATTGGGAGGAGTTTCATGCTTGGGAAAAAATGTTTTAGGGGAACCAATGCATTAAGCAGTTAAATTCTTCATTCAACTTTAGTTTGGTATGATTTATGTCTGCAACTTAGGCAGATATCTTACTTAGTGAGAAAAAGAGTCTTTTACTTTCGACTGTCGAATGGAGGGGCAAAAATTAAAGGACAGTTTTAAGAACTTCAACAAATTTCCTACAAGATTATTTCATAAAATTATGAGAATTTTTTTAACTCTTCCAGCCGTATCTATAAAGAAATTTTACAGCCTTAACGTTAAAATACTTCTAAAGAGCTCTTAAGTGCGAAATCGGTATCTATTTTTCACATTTAAGCAACGTTACTTAACTTAAACGACATCAACCGCGTTTAAATGTTATTTAGATTTAGAGCCTATTTAAACATACATTTCTTGGAATCTCTGAAAAGAAGTTGTTTTTTTCTTATTAACTAGAGAAATATGTACGTATGCATGAAGTAGAGTTTTCAGTTTTAATTATAAAAAGAAAAATTTTCATACTTATGTATGTATGTAAAAAAGCCAAGGCATAAATCTCACAATTAAACAAATAAATTTGCGAGCACAAAAAAAACAACATCATAAAAAGCAAAATGAGGTTGATTCTCTTTCTCTCTTAGTAAACGCTAAACGCTCTATTTTCGAGTTTGTATTCGTTTGGAAGCTCTCAAAAAACAGCCGAGATGTATAGAATGTTGTAGTGTTTCACTTTGTTTGTACGAGATTTGCAGAATTTTTTACGTTACGTGAGGCAAACATCGTTAAGTTAAGAATCACTGTGAAAAATTTAAGCTTCATCATTTAAAGCCAATTTAAATATTTAAGCACACTTAACTAATTTACCCCTAAGGAACGTTTTAAGAAAATCTAATAGGCTGTTCATCTTTATACATAGTTTGATTTGACTTGGGAACTTTAAGTATGTTTTACCCAGAGTTGGGTAATTAAAAGTCTAATTACATTACAGACTAATTACTTGTAATTCGCAGTATAATTTAATTACAGGGCAATTACTGGGCAATTGTAATTAAAAATCACGATTACAATTACAGGTAATTAGTAATGTAATTGCAATCACACGAAAGTAATTGAAATGTAATTAAATCTGTAATTAAAAAGTAGTTTCAAAATAATTAAAAAATGTAATTAATTTTGTAATTAAAATTTATTTTCACCTAATTAATTTTCGTAAAATGAATGAAAAAAAATCAATGACACCTAAAAGGGTTTCAGAACAAATTTTATGAATTTGCATACCACAAATAATAGTGAATGCACGAACACACAGACCGACAAGACTTTTTAGACTTATCCATCATCCTCATATTTGATTTAAACTCTCGCCATTTTTCATATGAAACCATATGAAACTCGTTTTGATTTTATTTCGTACCCTTCCCATTTTAATTATCATTCAGCTTATACCGGTTCAAAGAATGGCTCTTTGAATAATAACTCCCTCACATGACTTGTCTTCAGTTTCTTAAGAAGTTGTTGCTTTGAGTCATTAGATTTTCTCTTTGTTGGGGATCCTGAAAGATCCGATGTTTCTCCTGAGGAAAGATTTTCGATAACATTCATTTTCAAATAATACAACAAAAAAAATAATAATTTTCCACTGATTCAATAATCACTTTTTTATATTTAATAGAGTATTATCCAGGACAGGCTATACGAAGCCTTAAGGGTCATGACACTTTTAAAACTTAGTAAATGCGAAGGAAAAAATTGATCGGAAGGTAGACTTCGGGCTCACTAAGTATCAATAATATTCATAAATCTTAAGGCTTCTTGTAAGTCGGATAATGCTAAATCGATTTAAAAATGTTTCAACGCACTCAAGTTTTTTAAGTAATGAACAGAACCTTTAGTAACTCGCTTGCCAACTGCCTTTTTCTAAGCCAAAAAGGTGACAAGTAATGTAGGGATACAGCCAACTCGCTTGGTGAGAACTCAATCGTGTAGACCCAAGGGTATAGAAAGAACTTGAAACTGCCAAAAAATATTCTAAGTTTGAAATCAAATAAATTTGTCATAAATTTGTTAAAATAATTTTACTAGATAAAGTTAAACAGTTCGACTTTTGGAAGATTCTATGAAAGAGAGTTCCTGCAAAAGTTGTAGATTAGGTATATATTTTTTTCTTTTTAAAAAATGATGCGGTTTAAAATGGAAAAGGCACCTTGTTTCTCCAGGGCCCCCGATTTTGATCTTGCAAACGCTTCATTTTGGTCTAGCGCCGCCTCTGGCCAAACATATTCCATTTTGAATTTAAAAATCAGTGTTTTGGAATGAATTTTTTTAAAGCTATATAAGCATAATCTCGGTTATTGGGCTGAAGAGCAACCTAAAGAAGTTCAGGAGCTTCTATTTTATTTAGACAAATTATAGTTTCGTGTGGTTTATACATAGTGTTATCAGAAATTTTTTAATGAAACTAGTAACTCAAGATGTAAATTCCCAGACTTTTCCGGACTATTATTAACATAACTGTTATTAACATAAATAAATAAAATTATTACGTATGTTAGGTACCTTTATCCGTAAATCATTTATATTTTATATAATATATATTTTAAGGAACCTCATATATTAAGTATTTTGTATTTTGTAATCTGATATAGTTTATTAGTGCAGATACTTGAAGTAATTAAATTTTACTATGCTTCTTTTTGTCTGTACTAGATTTAATTTTGTTAAGTATATTAATTAATTTTGAAAATAAATTAAATTGAGGCATTTTTTCAACGGAGTACGTATGTATGTATTTACCTAAACTGTCAAAAATCTATCGAAATCGTAGTTCGACACTATTGAAACCAGCTTCCACTATCAAAAAAGAGACGGCACGGCGACACTATATGGTGATATGCAAGGGGTATTTCCATAATGTTACACTTCTTTTTCGATAGTAATTTGAAAATCATCTGTCAGAAATAAATAGAGGACCAAAAGAGTATGTATGTACAGTACATGTTATACGATGTTTAAATGGGCTGGTGGACGGTATGGTGGTGGAATTAGCTGAACATAATTGTGGATGGCTCCCTTTATTGAGCCAAGTTATGATATCGGAGTTTTTTCTGCCTGAAATTAAACCCGTTATTTCGACGACATTTGATTTCAAAAATACCCAACCGTACTTGATATATAGCCTGTTAAAGAATTGTATTATTGCAGAAAAATTTTGGTGAACAGCTAATTTCACGCTTCGGACGGGTTAACTGCCCGCCTAGGTCCGTTGATATCACGTTCGTTCTTTGGGAGTACGTAAATTTTTCAATCTATTACAAGGCGTTACTCGCGTCATTGGCGACATCCTGTTTGAAATACTGGAAAGCGTCATCGTATAGAGATTTGACTGAAAGAGTTATGCTTTATTCTCGACGAGCAATGGCTGCAATGGTGATTTTTTCTATTTGAACTGAACTGCGAAATTCCTATTAAATTCAATCCAATTCTATATTAAAAATACGTCCCATAAAACTGTCGTTTAGTTTGAGTTATTTTATTGAGTGCTAAGCCTCGGGCGCCACACAAAATTAGGCTGACATACGAAATAAATATTGACTTAGGATTTGATTTGAGGGTTTTATATTTCTTCGGAAAGACGCAAGTTTGCCCATCAATAAAAAATTTTTTTTTTTAAACGGGTCTCTTTTTTATTTTATTTATGGCTTTGTAAACAAGAAGGATGGTACAGATTCAAATTTACTAGGAAGAGACGTGAAGACTTTTAAGTTGATGGTGCGATTTGATTTTGGTATAAGCTTTTAAGTTTTTATGAGTTTTTTAGGAGCTAAACAGATAATTTTCTGTAATAAAACTAGTTCATAATAAGTGGTTAACGATTACATTGATGACAGTTATCTAAAGAACATAAAATTTTAAATGTTGCGGAACAGCTAGTTTTGAAAAAGCCTTTGCCAGGTGATATTCTCCATAAGCCCTTGTGAAGAAAGTTGTCTTTATGTTTCAACGAATTCTACTGCGATTGGGAAATAAAGAATACCTATTTATTTAGTTTTCATTTAATGAAAAAAAATTAGTTACAGGTGAATTACAACATAATTTTTATAGCAATCTTCGAAAACAAGCTTGTTGGATGAGGGGATTGGGATATTGGTTAGTGCGTAGGACTAGACCGGAGGTCTATTTGATTGATTCCCTATCTTGTCCACCTAAAAATAATTTTAAAAAATGGCTACTAGGTACCTCGTGACCAGTACTACCACTTTACTTCAATTGAAGTAGATTTACTTCTTTTTTTCAAACAAAATTGAAAATCTACTTCCTACTTCGCACCATCACCAAAATATTGAAATCTACTTCATTTTCAAAAGCTCTGTTTCAACTTACTTCAATTTTACAAAAAAAAGGCCAAATCTACTTCTTTTTTTCTCTATTTCAATCCATAAATTTTTTGTTTTTTTTCAGAACTACAGCTTTTATTTTGTAAGTTCATTACTTTGATAAATTTTTTGTGGTTTAAATAAATTTAAATAACCAATTTTGGAGAACTTTGATACCCTTTCATTTTTCGGGCAATAGGTATGTAAGATTAAAAATATTCGGTACCATGAATTAAGTCCTCAGGAACTAAGTCCACCATAGGTGTAAGTCCCACTAGGCGGGAACAGAAACCAATTTTTTAAAGTTGTTATTATTCCCAATCAAGGTGAGAACGAAGTCCACTTTCTAATGGAAATTTTATACAAATTTGAAAATACGAATCACTGTTATATACGCCTGATAAATTCTGTTTATACGCCATAATGCTGGGTGCTAGCACTGTATTTGTGAAAGCAAGCTTTTTTAATTTTTGAAAGAAAAAGATTATAGATTTGACAGAAACTAAAACCACCCATTTTTTTGAAATTTTTTTGCCCACCTTATATGGGAATAAAAACCTTTTTCAAAAAGTGGTTTTGTTCCCGCCTAGTGGGAACTAACACCTTCGGTGGACTTAGTTCCTGGGGACTTAGTTCACGGCACCAAAATATTCATAAAGTACCACTTATAATTTTTTGTCACTTGTTTTACAAATAGGAATCGAATTAGATGTTTTTTTCTTTTTAAGAAAAGGGTGAAAAGGGAAGCTTTAGGGAATCGGGGACTAAAACTGAGTTTTTAATGAATAAAAACAAAACCGTTGAAAATGACAAATGAATGATTTCTAAACCTCCTCTATATGTATACATTAATGACGAAAATATTAAAACAAGCGTTATAATTTGAAGTTTACGGTAGGAACTAAATATCCTGTTCCTGATATTTTTATCTCGCTCCAAACACATTGATATTATAGTCTAAATAATGCGATTTTTCTAATAAGATTTTTTAATAATACAAATTCTATATTACTACTGAAATAAATCAGTCAAGTAGAAGACATAGCACTATTTAATTGGACTTGTTGAATTATTGATTCAAAATAGCATATTTAACGTGAAGATGTCTTTAAGAGCTAAAACCTTTAAAATCAAAAAAAAAAAAACCAATATAGATTTGTGTAAAAAAGTTCATTTTGAAATCTACTTCCATTTTTCTCAATCTACTTCGCTTTTTTCTTCAAATCTACTTCGACTTTTTTTCCGGAAGTGGTAACACTGCTCGTGACAAATCCTCCTCCTCCAAGAATAAGTAACTCTTGTCATGAATAAATGCCTCCTACCTTAGCCGTTCGGTCCCCTCTTTTCCTTCCAATAACACGCACAAAGGAATAATTGAGAGCTGTAAGCATCTAGAGGCCCTGGTACTACACGAGTTTTCACACCACAAATTTTTAAATTTTTTTTTTTGGTTGAGAGGAGACCCACCTGTTCCACTCTGTATCTACTGTAGTAAAACCTTAAGTAAGTAAATAAATAAAACTGTTGTCAAAATAGCGGTAAGAAAAAAAAACAAAAACTTTTTATGGAACACTCCGCTTTACATTTTAGCTTGTACGAAGACGTCATGGAATCTGGACGATTCTACTCCTAAAGTCTTCTCTGTATGTATATAAAAATGAATCCCTTTTTCTCTTGGTCCGGCCATAACTTAAGAACGACTTTACCGTTTTTCTATTAGTTTGTGGGTTTAGAACCCACAAATTACGAAATTTAAAAATTTTAAGATTTCACCCATAGAGTAACTATAGGCACATTGAAAATGAAATAAAAAAACATGACTAATCTTCATAATGTGTGTATATTGTCTGTCCCATTTTAGCGTTAGAACTACAAATGCTGTTTAAGGCACCATTCTAGGTTCTAAAGTTAATATATACATAATGGGCCGTATCATATAGTCTTTTTTAAATGTTTGCTTTAAAAAGTGGGTTTAATTGAATCTAAGACATTTATTGTACTTTTTCTGGGTAAATATTTCAAAAATCGAATAATTTAATAAAATATTCTATTTTTATAATTACAAAACAGAATTTGAATTCTATTCATCCAATAATTCTTAAACTGCAACTTAAGCTAAGTATAGACGATTGGCAGATCTTACAATATTGTCAGATCTGTCAATGGTCTGACAATAGCGGACAATTAGCTGACAATTGACAAATTTCTTACAATGTAAAATTGTCCGTTCACACGATTGGTAGATTTTGTGCCAAAGTCTGACAATTTAATTGTCAGCTCTTGTATGACAATTTTCGGACAATCTGACAATATTGTCAGCTTGAAAATTTTCTGTTCACACGGTTGGCAGACCAATAAAAATTCAAGTCACAATAAAAATTCAATTCAATTGAGGATTTCAAGATCAAACGAACTTTTATAGAATTTCACTTTTTAATGTATGTAGCCACTATCAAGAAGTATCAAGAAGAGGATACTTTCAAAGTGATTTGGAAATCTAGTGTCATAGTGGTAATACCAAAACAATTGGACGAGCATTTGCAAAAATTTAACTACAACTGGACATCGAGGGCGACGGACGACCTTACACACTACGAAGGAGAAATATGCCAGAGGTCGTCAAGGCGCGCTACGAAGAACAAAAGTCCATATTCTTTATCAAATTATTAAACAAAAAAAAAAAGAATTTAAATTTTAAATCAATTATTTTTTGAAAGACGCAAGAATGAGAAGATCTTGCAATAATTGAACTATATTGTTTAGAAGAAAAAATAAACCTTTGCGTACAAAAAATTCAGCAGACATACTCTAGAGAGCTCGGCTGATTTAGAAAGTGACCTTGAGACTATGTTAGGTCTGGGCGAGTTGGTGGCAGGCTGCCTATTGTTACCAATTGCTTGAGCTGGTTTTTTTTCCAGGTAGTGTCCCTGTCCACCCTCGTTTTGGCATTCTTCAAATTTATTTGATTGCTCGTATAGTTTCTTGGCCATTTTGAAGTCCAATTTTTTTTAACTTTTTGGAATTTGCTGTTCACTTTATTTTCATCGTATTTAATCTTCATTTGAGTAGATATCTTTCAATGGTTTTATTTATTCCGAACAAAACTACACAGCACAAGGAATTTAATATAAAAGCGAGTCCAGTTGCTTTATATATTTTTTTTATTCAGTTTTGGAAAAACTACAAAATTCCTGTAAAAATGTTTTTTTTTTTATCTCTCTACTCGGCTCCAACCGTTTGACATTTCGAACAATGAAGAAATTGTCAGCAATTGTAAGATGTTTTCAATGAAAACATCTGACAATGACCAATGAGTCTGACAATGTCCTAATCGTCTGACAATGACACAAATTGTGCGTTCAGACGATTGTAAGATACCTGACAATTTTTTGTCAGATTGTCATCTGACAATTACCTGACAATGACGTTTCTGACAATATTGTCAGACAAAATTGTGTGTACAGACGATTGTAAGATATTTGGGACAGTATTTTTACTGACAGATCTGACAATATTGTAAGATCTGACAATCGTCTGTACTTAGCTTTAGTAAAACATGAGTTTAGCAAACGACCATGTATTTATTTATAGCTTTCTTTTACTAACCCCATCTTACTTTTCTATTCAACCAAAAAAATCGCTTTTTGTATGTATCTGATATCGAAACTCGTTTACATATTCGATTTCAAGCAAGCTTCCTACTTACACTAAGACTGCACTGTTTCGAATATATGTATAAGAATGAGAATTTTAATAAAGTTGAAAAGTAAAGACGAACATGAAAAGAGAAAATTTTTGAACCCAAATCCAAACAAAAGAAGGTAGGGAACACAAACGAAAAACAAAATCAAAAATAGACTAGACATGTAGACTTTTCCTCACGTTGACGTGCCCATGAATGGTAGATTCTATGAGAACAACCTCAGGTAGGTACAATATATTGCAAATGGATGGGCGGTTTCGATATTCAGCTAACTTTTGCAAATAGGAGCTGGAAGCAGGGTCATTCCACAAGAAAGCAGATTATAGTTTATAGTCTTCCTGAAAATAAAGAATAATACGAGTCGGAGACAACACAAATTCTCTTAAATTGTTGTTTATTTTTAACTTACCGGGGATATTCAATTTTGTAGAGAACTCTTCAAATTTTTTGTAGCGCAAGAAAATATTTTTATATGACGAGTTTGTTTTGTCGTAAATAAATTTGTTTTCTTTTACTAATTCAATTAGCTTTTCTTCCATTTTTCACACTTGACACCAAAACAATAACAAACTTTTTTTCAAAAATGACAGGTACTGTCAACAAACTGTCAATATCAGTAATGCCAGATAGCAATTATTTGGAAATTTTTGCTTTGCAGTTGTGGCTGCAATGAAACTAGGCAGCGAATTTAGAAATAGAGACATCATGCAGCGCTGGGCTGCATGCAGCCTTTGATTGAATTTTCTTTCATAAGAACCTGTGTAATTTAATTTCGCTGCATGGAAAAGGCTGCACATCTGTTTAGGGCATAAGGCATAATAATGATATGTCATTTATATTTTCACTACCTTCCTCCATAATACGGAGTATGTACATAATATATACATACATGCATAATATATAAAATACAAAAAATATATTAATTTTTCATCCACTTTTTGGTGGGTTTGCCTTGTCTGTTCAGGTACTTGTACTTGTAGTTGTTTTTTCTTGCTCTTTTTTGATTGATAAGATACGTGATTTTGCCATTAAAAAAGGTTTTTAGTAAACATTTTGTGACATTTTCTAAAAATTTTGGTGCAATATTGTAGCTTGACATTTCATTTTTAATAAAATGAACAATATTGACAATCCAACAATTAACGCTAAAGTTATAAGCATATTACTGCATTCATATCGACTCTTTTTGAAATATGTATTGTTCATTCATGACAAGGGTTCCCAACTTTTTTCGATGGATTATAGTACTTTTCAGAATAAGGTATAAAAAATATATTACTCTCCAAAAAAATATAGTATTTTATGAATACGGTAAAAAGAAGGCAAGGACAAAACCTTCAAGAGTATATCTTGTCATAGAAAAGTCCCGCTCACCTTAGCTGTTTAGATTTGGCAGTAAACTGTAGGTCCCCTCCATTCCTGTAGACACGGATTAGATTACCAAATGTATGTATGTATATTTGTTTTCACTTCTCGCATCTTTAAACAATTTTTTTTTCAATCAAAATGTCTTATGCTTTATTACATTAAATTTTCAAATTTATATAGATTATTTATTAATAAGATGGTCGCTCTGTTACTGAAATATAGTATATAGCACGCAGACCCGAAGTATAGTACAATACTACTTATGTGTTATTGTACGGTTGGGAACCCTATTCATGACCGTTCTCCACTGAAGCTTGTCTTTTGACGAAACAACTTTACCTCTTTTTCTTCAATTTATCTAGATTATGTCTTTTTTGACTAGATTTTGTATACTATTGTGAAGCTTGTGTAGCATGTACATCATGCAATTTTCTAAAAAAATCAACTTAATATTTAAAAAAAAAAAAACACGGAATTGTAAAGATTAAGTAGGCTGTAGGGCAATAAGAAGATGTTGTTTTAATACGACTTTTCGAACATGTTCATATATGTTCTCCATTAGGCTTTTATTTGCAATCCAAATATTAGAACTCAAAATATATACGCATGTGCATATTATTAATTTACCTTATAATGAGAAATTAGTCACATTAACTTACAATATTCAAACTATTATAAAATACAGCAATATTACATTCCAAATACCACAAACATTGTTTAATAAAGAAAAATTAAAAACTGAAATTTAAACAATAATTTTTTTTTAAGTCTAACCGACAAGTAAAAATCTCATTACAAAATTACTTTTCAATCAAACGTAACCAATATAAAACGAACCAACTCCATCCACAATTCAATCATCATCAAAAATGATGATATGCCATGTATCCACATATATATATAGTCAGTAAGAAGAATTAGAAATACCAATATAAAATTGCTGCATATAAAAAGGGTTTTGTTGGCAAGCAGTTCAATCTCAACACATGTACGTATAGCTGAAGATTTCCCCCCACCAGTGGTAAGGGATCTGATGCTTTAATTAATAAAGTATAAAGTAATCAATTAGATACTAAATGTGTTTTATTTTTTTTATTTTTTTAAAAAACATTACTTTTACGTCCAAATAAGGCAGCTCACCATCCTTTTTAACTTTTAGCGTGAATTTCAACTTATTATTGAATAATATTTTCGATTTTCGAGTTAGCTTACCTAAAACTTCGTCTAACAATGCTTTCAAAACTATATCAGCAAGAATAGTTGACGCTGGACTACCCATTGGAACGCCTTGTTTCTGCTGGTATATGGAATCGCGGAATTGTACATAATTATTGTCAATGCATACACAATAATTGACGTTTGTTTTTATTTTTTATTTTATGTTGTAAAAGTAAAAGTAAGCTGAAAATCAAAGTGAAGTCAATAAGGCGTTTTGACGTAGAAATTCTTTTATTGTTATCTCTTTAAACATCGACTTTTTAATTTTAGTATGTTCTTTCAGAAGGTTCGACTTTTTCTCAACGGTGTTGTCAATACCAAGTGTATAGGTATGCTAGTGAACAACGAAACGACATCGAACGAAACCAGAATATCATCTTCATCTAGGCGAAGTGGAGAGACGGCTTGAATAAAATCACTAGCATTCTTAACATTTAACGTAGAGTTATCTGTGATTTTTTTAAGTATTTTTGACCATAAATTTTTACAAGTGATAGCAGGGAACTCCCGTAGAAGCACAAATGGGCCTCAATTGTATACCATCTTTGTGGATTTTAGGTAAACCATACATTCTAGGGCTATTCGCCGTATAGGTAGTCATTCGTTTCTTTTCAAAGAAAAGACTGGAATAACTTTGGAAGCCTTCCATAGCTTAGGGTAGCAGGAGATGGTATTCAAGATATGAAATATAGGATAGAAGGAATGGAAGCAAAAATTTGATGAATTTAGGATATGCGCTGTATTTTGCCACTAACCTGTCTGCCAATTCATTTACTTTAATTCCTTGCTGTATGTACTTAATTTTTTCTTCCAGAAGGACATTTTGAATTAAATGACCATCAAATTCACTTAATTCCTGTTGAAATACATTAGTTCAAAATTTTAAACAGGCTGATATTAGGGTATTAGCATGATGTTCCTAGTTTTAAAACATTTTTTAACTAGTATGATAATAAATCTAATTTCTTAATAAACTCTTGATGAATACGCCTAAAATAGTGACAATTCATACCATTTTCAAATATGTAATTGTAAAAGTGACATTTGGAGTTACATGTTACTAAAAAAATATAAAATATTCATTTGTCCATTTTAACTTTTATAAAATGTTAAAAAGATAATACGATGATAACTTGTTTAAAAATTGGGAAATCTTGTTTTTAACCAATCATTATACTAATGATTCGTTTAAAAAATTCCCAGAATTCTCCAGGATTTACTAAAAAAAAAACTTTTTTTTTACTTGTAATGACGAACTTCAATGATAACTATACATATAACTAGTCCTTCATGGACAATTGTGTTCATTGGATTTTATTAATAAATATTATATAATAATATTTATTACTAAATAGCGATATAAAATTAAGCATTGCGTTTTTGAGCTTAATGTAAAATAGCAGTTTAGGATAAGATATGCGATACACATGTTAGTCCACATAACAGGGGCAACATTCATAGCCTTTTAACCCAACTGAGTTAGTTTATAAAATATTATCAAATTAATTTTGTTTAAATAGGAGACTTGTTTGTTATTAATCTCTGTTATAGTTGTTGTATCGAACTAATGAGAAGTTAACTTAAACAAAGCTTATTATTCTGAAATTTTACTTTCAAACTAAGCATTAAATTAAATTTTTTGTCAAAAAATGGAAATGGATAATGAAAAACAATTGCAAAGATTATTCCTAAGAATTTATTTTATTTTTCCTTTCATTTCTCTCATTTATTTTATCTTTTCTTTTTTAAATGTATTCCCTTAAGTGTCAATATTATAAATTTATAATTTTGCATCGAACTTCCGCACTCCATTGAATTTGACCTGGGAATTCTTATACATAGAAATGTCAACAATGCTATTGGGATTTCAATAGTCCACCATTTGATTTATATTGTTTAAAAGTTTATTAAGAAGTTTTTTTTTTTTAAATACGTTTCCCATGATCCTGAAGGTTATAGTACCTATGTCCTGGGATGAGTATCTTTAAAACCCATCATCTCTTTTACTGTCTTAAAACTTTGATTTTTCAAAAGAATATGTATAAGTATATGTACTCAATTACAGTGTTTAAGAAATATAAAACAAATGAAAAAAAAAATCTCTTATAAGCTAAAAGCGTATTTTTGGAACACAATTAGAAGAGGCTATGGATAAAAATCATTTAAAAATGTTCCTGTATTGTTTTTACTACTTATGGGGCCCTACAAATAACCAGATTTAGTTACGAAATGGACCATAATGGACTGGGCTCTAAATAATAAAGTGTGCATGGTATTACCTAAATATTGACGTGGACAGTTTAGGGAGTTGAATGGGTAACACTCTTACTTAATTATACTTATACGCCATTACAGCTTTCGTTGAAGCTAGCTCATCGTCATCATTGAAAACTTTGGCGGAATCAAAAAATTTTGATATTTGACTTTGTAGCTGAATGTAGAATGTAGATGTTGTGGTTCACTTTTTTACTTGTTGCATAGGGCAAGGTATTGGTTTCGTCTTTCGTTTAAAAAAACAGTTTTGATGTTTTTTTAAGAAAATTGCTCTTGTTTTCGAGTTGTTCATGTGTAGCTTCATAATGGGTGCACTGATTTTGTTAGAATTTTGCAATATAGTGCTTGAAGTAGTGTAAACAATATTGCATTTAAAGATTTTGAAAATTTTCTCAAAACAAAACAAAAATATTTGTTTATATTGTTTAACATTTTGTATTTAAAAATATCATCAAAAGACATAGCCGCTACATTAAAGTTTTTAACTACAAGTCAGGAATATTTTTTTAATACGTAATAAATTTTCAAAATCATTAAAAAGGGTAGTTTGAAGTTACCCTGTTTAATTAATTGCGCAAACGCCGATTTTGTTCATCGGTAAAGATTAACAAATTTCCAGAAATTTGCTTTGCGGAACAATCTATAGGAAAACAAATCAAAAATTTAATTTTTTAAAATTTGGCCGTTAACTTCCTCTTTGTTTTAACGGACCGGACATTTAATTCAATTAAAAAATTACATATATTTGTATGTTATAGTGGGATAAAATTAGCTTTTTTAATTTTTTTAAACAACAAACTCTGACTTAGCCTACATAATGACTCGTTTTGATTTAAGAGGGATTTCTGTGATGAACAGATTTTTAAAACTAACTATAATATGTAAATGCTGATAAAAAAAAGTACGTATACGCCACAGTGACTCTGCTAATGTATTATTTATTTTAAAGGGCATGCAATGCAAATAGCCTCAAGCCTGTAATGCAAATAGCATTAATTCTCGGAATATTCGTCACCGACTGCCTTTATGGACTTAAGAGATCGTTTTAGGTTTTAATATTTTCAAGATTTTGTTGTTTGCTGGGTTAAAAACGACGATCTTTAAGGCTTAATATTTTTCAAAAGTAGATAAGCTTGGCCTACATAATGTCCATTCATAGTAAAAAATACTTGAAGTAATTGATGTGATATGGGAAGGCTAAGTTAAGCTAAGTTTTTTCAAAGGGTATGTTACGTTAATTGATAAATTATGTTTGTTATTTTTATGTTTTGAAAACATATGTATCTTGATGAACAAAGTTTCGCGTGCCCGGTGCGGCGGTGGTCGGAGTAACAGTAACTTTTCATATATTCACGTTTACCGAATGTACACATGTATATAAATCCCAACCGTAATTCATAAAAAATATTTTCTGTATTTACTTTGGCAAATTCAGCATTGAATCGACTTTGGCAGCAGTGGCTCCAGTTTTTTTTGATAGCCTACTTAATCAAAAAACCCAAATATGAAGTTTTTTTTGCTCTTTTGGAACTATAAATAATATATCGGGGTAGTGCAGTATGGGGTTGAAAATAACAGAAGGCTTTTTTTGATATCGTGTGGGTTTAAAAAAAATGAAAACAGAGGAAAAATATCCGTTCTATTATGTGTCTGAAAGCTTAACATTCCATTCAACCACATTAGAAACAGGTGATTTTTGGCAAGCTATAACTTAAAGATGAAAAAAGTACCAGAAATCGGTATTACCTCATTATGTAGGCATTTTGATTCTCTTAAAATTTTGAGTGGCCATTTTGTTACAAAATAAAATTCAGGCAATACCTCTCCTGAATACCAAATGACCAGCTATTTCAATATGGCGAATTTTTACTAACTTTTACTGCCTCGAAACTTTTTTTTGTAATATAGAAATGTACTCAAACACATACCATAAAAAAATATTTGCCTACCAAAACATACAACTTCACCAAATTTTTTTGACTAAATCCAGTGCTATAAAGTTTGTGCACGTTTTTCTCAAAACCTGTTGATTGTACGAAAGAAAGTGTCATAACATTTTTAATGTAAAATTAACTTTTGCCTTCATATTTTTTTTTTAAACACCTATGTATAGTTTTTGAGAAATTTGCAAGAAACTGAAATTTAACTCCTTTCACCCCTCGTACAAATGTTATCCAAAGGTCCAAATTTAGGGTACTTTTTGGAAAATGCTTATAAGATAGAAAAATAAACATCTCCACCAAAAATTCAGCTTTGACGGAATTCTAATTTTCCTGGGCTATTTATTAGTTTCTAACTGCAAGAGCGAATTTGTACGAACCAGTCGTGCATATTTAAACCAATTAATTTGTTATTAATTTTTTTTTTCTTAAGAACTCTCCAGTTATAACTAGAAATTCCAAGCTTATGTATGTATAGGTTTAACACGGAACTAGTTGTTCATTTTTGTGTACTGAAATAATACTTCTTTATCCTAAATTACATCTTTTTTTAACTGACATAACATAAAGCCTCCCATAATTGTAAGTTTTTTTTAATCATAATGCAGTCTTCAAAACTAGTGTGATCGTATACATAAGAGCAAGTCCATTCGACCCAATCGTATATTTTATTTTGTTTATCTTTGAATTTTGTTTATTTGGTTATTAAATATAATATTTAATTTTCTTATGATAAACCATTGCCAAAAAAATATTGATCAATTTAACTGTTCTGGTAAAACAATCTTTATACTCGTATAGGATTAAGTGTGTATGAAATATTATCTATTGTGACTTGATGGATCAACCGAGTAATAAACACGTCTCAGTTCAATATTAAATGAACACAAAAAAGGAATGAAAACAAAAACATACATTCATAACCGTACGAACATGAAACGAAATTAAAGGGTTCTATGCAGAGGAGTAGAGGACAAAATAATAACAAAAAATCATATAGACACTATCTTGTCTCCAAAACACATTTTCTTCAGAAAAATCAAACAATTTTATGCTTGACAGTAAAACTTTTCGTAGTATCTGAAATGGACAGAATGGATAAAACGATAGAGAAAAATATAATGTTTTGCATAATTTTTGGGTTTAATAAGATGTGCCTTGTCTTTTTCTTTTTTGGGAAGATGGTTTATGTTAATCTTTCATAAAAACTCAGCCAGGACATCACATGGCAAAAACGCCACAACCATAAAAATATTTTATTGGTTTGCCAGGAAATAAATTAATTATTTTCATCCCTGCTACAAATATGTAGGTATTACAATATTAACTAGGTTTATATGTATATATTTTTGCAATATTTTCAATACTAAAGAGCTTCTAATCAAAATATAAGGTGATTCAAAAATAGCTTTTCTTGTAGCTAATAAATAATTCTTTTAAACTACAATCTTTTTTACGGTTGAATGAAGCAAGATGTTCACTGGTTCGTTAAGCAACAGTTTTAAGCCACTTGAAAACTCAAAAACAAACTTGTTTTTGAATATGTTGTTTTACTTCTTTTAGTTTTTAGATCAGCTAAAAAAATATTATTCAGGTTTTATTCACTTAAAGTTATGACATTTTACAGGTTCATAATAAATTGGTCATCATTTGGCAACAGTGCTATGTTGTCGCATGCGTTTGGGATAGGAATATAGAAATGCCAATTTATAACAGCTGTAAAAAAGTAGTAGCCCGGGGCGTAATGGTTAGTGGGTTGGACTGTAACGCCAGAGGTTTGCGTTCGATTTCCAGCCACTGCCACCTACACACAAAAATGTTTTTCAGGGCTAATACCTCTTGCGAGGACCTACAAAACCTTCAAGAGTATCTCTTGTCGTAGAAAAGTGCCACTCACATTATTTGGCAATAAACTGTAGGTCCCCTTCATTCCTGCGGACATGCACACAGGAGTCGTTCAGAGTTGTAAGTCAACAGTTTTTCATGAGCTGTTGTTCTATCAAATTTGTAAAAGACTTTTTTGCGATTGAAAGTGGGTGCGCATTAGATCTCTTCGCGCCAATTGAAATAAATTTTTGTTTGATAAACAATTGGAAAGTCTAGAGTCAAGTCACCAATACGTTTAATTTCGAGGACTTATTTCATAGCCATAGGTACGTAGGTATACGTATGGTTTATTTAGATCTCAAAACCTCAAAAACTAAAACAGACAAACTATTCTAGTCAAATAGTCAGTTACATTCCACTAAAACAAAATTGACGTTTAGCTATGAGAATAAATTGTGGAAATTCTAGAATTTATGGTAAAAAAGAGTCTAAAATGTTTTGTTTCATTAGATTATTATATCCTTTAATCCACCCAATAAGTTGTTTTCAATTGATTTAAAGGCGATTTCAATAAAACGATATCATATTGTCTTTTATCAATTTATGAATTCTGGCTACAATTTTGAAGTTATCCATGAAGAAAAAAGATAGCGGCTAGATTAAGACAATTTTTTCGGAAATAATCTTTTAAGTCTTTCTTTTGAGTGAAGTTTTGGTCATAAATATTGTTATTTACCTGGCAAAAAAATTACATACATACATATGTATATGAAATAAAAGTTAATTTCCATCAGTGGAACAATGTTTTTTTTTCACACATTGATTAGGTTTGATTTTAAGATTTGTATCGGCACGAAAAGAACAGTGCAAAACATTTTGGCGCAAAATTTGAAAGTATGTACATATTGTATAAGAAAGATACTACTTAACAGTTTTCTAACTTTAAAAGTCTTTTCTTAAATTTTCTTAATCTTAACACTTTTTAACTAGTGTCATATGAAACCTATTTTTTGAATAAACTCCAGCCCTAAGTCAGTCGTGTGCACAGAAATTCTACAAAGGCGGGGGTCATGTTGTCAGGGTTATGTTATAAAATTCATTAAAAAGGGTAGAGGAAGCTTGATTTTTCATTAAAAAAATATTATATAAATTCACATGAAATACAAACAAAGTGTCAGAAAAGCCATGGATGTCTGCTCAGAATTTCATATACATATTTTAGATACTTTCGCCATTATAAAAATTATTATTATTATTATTGTACTAATCATAATAGAATGTCAGTTTATTAGACTTGACCATTCTTTATTCCGTCAATTTCATTGAATTTGTGAACAACAACAACAATTTAAAGGCGCTGTAATCATCAGTAAAAGTGGAATAAAGCTCAGCACCCCTTGAAATAGCTATATCTCTAGCCAAAACAAAAATAAAACGAATTAAAAATACCTAAAAAAATTAATTCATAAGCAATTGGTGGTAGCGCCTTTAAGTTGTTGCTCGTTGATGCTCCAAATGCATATGATAAACAAACCTCACATCTCGACATTTAACGTCAGTGGTCATCAGTAACGGAATCCGTAGTGCATATGGCTTCGAAGACTTAGCTGACATAAGTATCAGCAATGTTGAAAAATGGGCCCAAAATGCCCATGGTCCTTTATCTCTATAAAAAAAATACCTGAAAGTATAGTTACATACAAAAAGTCATTTTTGATTCTACGTCCATAGAGATAGCTGCGTTCATCAATTGCAAAAGACGGCAGGTGAATTAATAAATTTATAGCGATATTGTTTGATTGTATTTTGAAGTGTGTGGCCCCCCTCCCTCCTGACTCCTCCTCCTCCTGATGGAACACAATTTCGTCGAAACTCTTTGCATTTAAATGAAAGTAATTTGTATAAATTTACAGACAAAAGTATCGCTATAATCATGGTAAAACACAACCGCATCTCGAATATGTATTATAAAAGTGACAGAACAAAATCATCATCCTCTAATACAAGAACACCTTAGAGACCAACAATTTCTTGAAACATTGTTAATGTCACTAACACGAAGTTGCCCTAACCTCTCGAAGCAGTTCCAATCCATACAACACGAAGTGAATGCTTGGTTGAAATAGTAGACCGATTTATTCCTCGATAAAAGCCATGCGATTACACATTGGCATTATTATTAATTATTGAACACTACTTATTTGTTTATTTTCTTTTTTTGAAGTACTATGTCCCTATGCTTTACTATCTAATTCCCTAGACTTTGTTTTTTAGGCTGTGAAGAGTACAAGGCTTACATGAATCAATAAACCAGCTACAATTGAAGAATTGGAAGCCAACTTTTCCGGCATCATTAGCCAAAAAATGCTCAAACGCATTACCGAAAATTGGAACTTCATCAGAATGGTAAATGTAAGCAGAAGATGATATCAGTTTAATATTTTCTTAGCTACAATACTATCAAAATTATACATTTCAACGTTGTTTCTCCTTTAAAAAAAACGTATATTTTCTATGCATTTTCTTTTAAAGCTTTTTTGAATGTGCACTAAGCCGGATGCATTGAAAGGAAAGTGGAACATCAATTTTCTTAGAGAACTGCTGATGTTTTTCTGTCTGTCAATATTTTCAAAAAGGGAAAGGTCAGCTGATTAAACATACTCTCGAATCAAAATGATGTGATGGCATTTTTCCAGCTAACTTCTACAACCAACTTCCGAAAGATTGTTAAAGAGAAAGACATTCCGGTAATAAATGGCGCCAAACATACAACATGACAAATATTATAAAATTGATGGATAAACCAAAACGTATACAATTGAAAGTCTGTGATGAAAGTTTGTGGAGGGTAAACATCGTGTGGAGGACATCAAACCCCTAGAAGAAACATCTTTATTAAGATAACCGCCTTTATTTCGAATAACCTAACAATTTGCTCAATGGGGTCAATTAGTCATTTATTATTTGAATACAAGACATACCCAACCAAGACTTGCTATACAAAAGAATATTTTCCTATAAGAACTTTTTTGTGTAAGCCGTAGCGAATAGGAAACATTTTTCAATTTTATTTTCAATTATTTATCAATTGATTTATATCTTATAGTCGTTGCTGTCTCTTCAAAGATACTATATTAAATGAACATTAAGGTAGATAAAAATATAAATAAATAAAAAACAAAACAAAAAACAGAACACATTTACGAAAACTAGGATTTTAATCATGAACTTCGGAATCCATTTTAGTACATATTGGCTTTGGAAAAATTCAGTAAAGTTAAATTATACATTATATGTATGTATGTATATATGTATGTATGTATGTGTATGTATGTATTGATCATGATAGGAAGCTGGCCTGTTTTCTGTGAGTTAAGAATACTACCATACCATTACGCCATTTTTACATATTTAAAGCTTTGAAAGAATTCTATAAACAAAGTGGTAATAATCCAAGAACAAACTCTTCAATATATAATTCACGGGTTAACAATATAGCACCGGTCGACACTCTAGTTCCTCACACAACACATTTTATGAATTTTTACCTGATGACATCGCCAATCATTTTCAATAGTCTTCCCAATTTGAACTTGTTTGGCATAAAATTGATTTATAAAAAAAAAATACTTACCCTCCTGGAAAAATGGCGAGTTTTTGACAAGCTTAGGCAAGATGTTGGCAAGATTTCGGTAAGGAAAACCTAGACGAGGAAAACATGACAGACCCCTATTAGTGCCTCGCTTAGAAAATTTATTTAAAAAATCACTGGCGAGGCTCTTGATAATAACTAACTATGTAAGTATAGTGAAGTTGAAGCCATTTTATGAGAATTAATAAGAGCGGGATCTTTTTATATCGTTGTTATTTAACTGTGCAAACTTCAAACAAGGAAATTGAATCGGTGTATCAAATAGTAAAATCTTAGCTGCAGACAAATTTATGAAAATCGTCTTTTATGAAAAGACAATGAAACATTAAATTTAATAAAGCTGTGAAGTTTTTTTTCTTTTAAATAAAATTACCATACAAAATAATTAAACGAAATACGAATTTAATTCGAAATATGAAATATTTATACATATAGTTTTGGGGGTCAATTTGATCTTTTGTCAAATTTCACTTTTCATTAAACCAAAAAAGTTGACAAACTCACTACACAGCAAGTCAGAACATTTCTCACTGAACAACAAAATACTTGTTCTTTTTCGTTCTAAACTGTTCCGAACAGCCTCAATGAAGTGTTAAGTGTTCCAGTGCTTCACACATCCTTGCAAAAACACCAAAGTAGATGACATTTAACCAAACGTCAGTTCAGTTTGATTATTGTACAAGAATTTTTTAGTGGTCCGTGTTTTATAATAAAATAAAAATTAAAATTAAATAAAATGGATTCGCGCTTAGTTATAATGAACTTTTGCCATTTTTATCAAGAAAAAACGTGTTCTGAATACCTCCTAATCTATTGGGCGATTAGGAGGTATTCAGCAATAGAAAGCAAACTCCTGCAGAAGCATAAATATAATGATACTACCGGGCACTATACGCGTTTATACCGACGCACGTAATTGCACACAAACGGCACGAATATTGGGACTATCCTACCTTCTATGTAGTAGGCAGGACCAACATGACGACCATAAGATTATAGGCAAGCTAGAACGTGGTAAATACTTTGAAGTCTTCGAATCAATCAACATAACAAACAACGAGAAGTGTCCCTTGAAATAAAAACCATGGAGAGCTTTCGTGGAGGCACCAAATGTATCATCCTGCTGACCGTCGTCAAAGAATTGTCTCCCGTCAACAAAACAGACTACAACAACTCTTGGTACCAGACACTGACTGAAATACGTGGAACAAATAGTTTTTACTAGTCAGGGCTTAGGCAGAATTCAACTGACGAGGCAAAAAGGTTCACAACTGGCGAGGGCCTAGCGATTGGCGTGATTTCTACACTTTCAAATGCAATAATAGTCCGGGAGCCCGCGACAGATTTTGGTGACCAATGGAACCAAAGCTAATTTTCTGTCATATATAGTTATTTTGATGTTATAATGCAGCCTAGTGCAAGTCAGCTGGGGTACCACGGGTGGGTGTGGCTACAGCAGCCCCCCAAACATGTAAAAAAAAAAGTTCGTCAATGATTTCACCGAAGCTGAAACTTGGTGGTATGATAGTTGACACATTATATACTACAAAAAACATAGTCAGCTGGCTGTTTTTGGGTGGAGAGACCGTCAGCTGGCGTAGTCAAACATGCACATATAGAACCACGTTTAACAGCCGCGCGAGTTACACAAATGCAAGTCAACAAAAAATGATTATGCTAAAAATTAAATAGCTCAAGGCTGGATGAATTTATTTATTTTGTTTTATTACATTATTAAAGGTTCACACATCTTCTAATAATAAAACCATAAGAAAACACTCTCCAGCACTTTTGGCTCGAGAAATTATTAAAATTATTGATCTTCATCATCTCCAAAACGCTGTTTTTTGGGCTTTCATCATGCGAACAAAATTTGATCCTGTGTTCAGTGTTGTTGTTTTTTCGTTGTTAGTACATTATATAAAAATGATTTAAAGATATTGGGCCACTTAAAATTCCCACCCCTTTGGGTGGGAGGGGCAAATTTCTAAAAAATATTCATACAATAGAAAAAAAAATTATTAAAAAACAACGGCAACACCCAAAATATCATGCTATAGCTTTTTTTAAAGCCAGGAACTCATTCTTCAAGTTTGTGTTTATATTGAGTTATTTTAGTGCTTAGGTTTTTAAAAAAATTATTTCAAACTCAAAATTTTGTGTATCTCGCTGCGCTGCTGTTTGAAGTTTATTGAGCAAACCATAGGTGTCTGTCTGAAAAATTCAGTTATTTATGCGATAAGCTCATTCATGTATGTAATATATCTGTGCAAAATTGGTCTGAATTGCCTTATCTATATTGCGTGGAAAGCAGATTGTTAATAAACGACATTTTTTCCGACTTACATACATATTTGATGGACTTACATAGGTACATAGCACACGTGGTCATCTTCTTTTTGTTCCAGCACTCATCTGATTTAAATTTAAATTTTGAAAATGAGTTAGCAAAACCTTTTTCTGTTGAAAGAGCAACATTTCAGCTAAGAAATCCATCAAAAAGGTCGAAAAATTACTGAACAGAATTTGTAAAAATATAACATTTAGACAAAAAAACGTGTTGTTTCAACTTACCCCATATGTGGGGAAAGTTGAAACAACATAGACCGGGGTAAATTGTAACACAAACTGTGTTATCTTTTTTTCTTTTAAAACTATCAATTTATAAACAAGATAAACAACAAAAAATGTAGCACATACCAGTAAAACACATGAAATTAATAATAAAGTCTAAAAGTTATTATATTAATTCACTTACTTAACTAATTAATTAATTTTTAATGTTCTCAAAAAAGAAACAAAATCAATAATCAATTTTTTGAAAAAAAAAAAACTGAATTTAGTCACTTAAAGATTAGGAATTTAAATAAATATTCGAAAACGAGTTAGATATATGAATGCACAAGAATTTAATGAATAAGCAGCCAAAAAACACATGAGCGACCTGTTTTCTCATCAACCTTGTATTGACAACGATATCCCGTCAAATGGACTTTTTCTTTTTATCTCAAAGTAAAGAAAAAAAGTAAAGGTATTCATTTACATGCACTGGTCATTACGTCACTACAATTTTTGTTGTAGAAACGAAATTTGCCTAAAATATGACCCTAAATTCCTATCATTATGTCAGGTTTTCAAATCATTCTCATCTTAAAGTCTAAGAAAAACTATTTGATGCTATTTTATATAATTAAGGATTTTCCTACACAAAATTCGTTACGGTAACTGAAAGAACTCTTGACTTTTTGTTATTTTCCCTTCTATCTTACATCCTATACCTACATCTCTCATAAATCCGAAGTTGTAATAATACGTTATGTTTTTTTTTTGACACTTCTTCGTTTAAAATTAAACTGCATAAACGCCATCACTGCCAGCCCAGGATCTTCGGGGATTTATTTTATCATGAAATAACCCCCCAATTTAAAAATGTGTTTTGATATGAAAAAAATTCCGATTTTCATATGAATTTTGGGGATTTATTTCTTTTTTTTTTTTTTTGAGTTATTCATTGGAGAAATATTTCACGGAGCCACAATTTTGTTCACTTATGCTGGAATTAGCGTGTGTTTGTGTGTGTGTTTTATATAATTTCTGTTTATTCATATTTGTGCAACATCTTTTAATGGGGAGTGGGGCAATTTTCGGCTTCAAGATTTTTTTAATTGGATTTTCTGATTTTCTAAAAAATCTACTTACAAAAAAATCACTAAAAAACAACAGCAACGATTACAAAGTCATGTTTAAACTGCTTTTAAAGCCAGAAATCTATTCTTTTATAAAATGTTTGAAAGATTTATTTTCAAGCTCAAAATTTTGAATAAAAAAAATTAAGAAAATTGTGTTCAAACTAGTTTTGTTCAAAATTTTACGTTATTAAATAATATTTTTGTTTTTAATATCCAAATGTTTCTTTTAATTTTAGTCAAACATGAAAATCCAATTCAATTCAATTTTTAATTCAATTTTTTCCATTTATTTAATTCAATTTATTTAAGTATAAGTACAGGTGAGTACAAATAAGACGTAGTCTTTTATGCCTAAGACTCTCCTAGTTTTTGAGACAGTTGAAAACAATAGTACAGGAGCTAGCAACGTCGAAAAAATTTGATTTTAACAGCCCTGATTTTTAAATATATTGTTCCTCTCATTACCACACGGTTCGAATGAGGGCAGTCTGGCTGCTGGGAGGTGTGCCTTTTCCTGGGAGCGCACCTTTTCTAACGCAAAAAAAAAGGGTTTTCAAAGTCATTTTACCAGTCTTAATTTATTTTCATTGAGTTCTAAGAACTGTTCATAATATGAATATACATGTCTGGCCAGGTGTCTGACGTTGCAAAGTCCTCGCCAGACGCTATTTTATATTGAAGAAAAATAAAAATTTTATGAGCATTCGCACCAGGAAAAAAATTATTAAAAAACAATGGAAACACCTACAGTTATGTAATGTAGCTTTTTGAAAACTTTAGACTGATTGTGTTTTTAATGCGATAAGCTCATTCATGTATGTAATATATCTGTACAAAATTGGTCTGAATTGCCTTATCTATATTGCGTGGAAAGCAGATTGTTAATAAACGACATTTTTTCCGACTTACATACATATTTGATGGACTTACATAGGTACATAGCACACGTGGTCATCTTCTTTTTGTTCCAGCACTCATCTGATTTAAATTTATTTTTTTGTTTCAAAACTTTTATATAAATTAAGCTGTTATTATTTTACTTAAAGTTCATTAGGATTTTATTATGTTGTTTGGATAGGGGGAAAAATTATATGAGCATTCCACCAGTAAAAAAATTATTAAAAAAACAATGGAAACACCTACAGTTATGTAATGTAGCTTTTTGAAAACTTTAGACTGATTGTGTTTTTAAACTATTAAATTTAAGTGAATAGTTCTTTTGATATTCAATTTCAAACTCCGAATTAATAAAAAAAACACATGATGGCCAAAATTTTGTTAAATATGAGGACAAAATTTCATTAATCATTATAACCTCAAGAAAATTCCACGTACCCAAACATAAAAACTCTTTTATAAAAGGATCAAGTTTAAGTTTTAGTAATCGTCAATTTTCTCAAAAATCAGAAGAGATAAGACCATCTGGTTTTCAGTTTAAAAAAAAAAATTGATGGTACAAACGGCTCATGAAGAACCAGGGTCTACTTACAACTCTCAACCATTCCTGTATGCGTGCCTGCAGGAATGGAGGGGACCTACGGTTTATTGCAGAATCCGAACGGCTTAGGTGAGCGGCACTTTTCTATGACAAGAGATACTCTTTTTGAAGGATTTGTCACTTCCTCGCAAGAGGTAGTAGCTCCGGAAAAAAACTTTAGGTGGAAACGGCTGGTATCGAACCCAGACCTCTGGCATGACAGTCCAACGCACTAACTATTACGCCACGGGCTGCTACTTTTTAGTTTTTAATCACAATAATTAGAGGCAGTGAGTTATTATTTCAAGCTTTATTCACTCATTAATTTCTTAAGTACAAATATGTTTCTCTATTATTTTTTTTTTATATAATATACATAGATAGTTTAATTAACAATTTTAATTTTAATTCAATATATGTAGATATATCTGTTAAGTACAAATAATTATCATGTTATCTGAGCATAAGCCTCCCCCAGATTTCTCCACCTACTTCTGTCAAGCGCCTCTCGCCAATAGAATGGGCATGTTGCCCGGATGTCATCCTTCCAGCGTTTAAATTGTCTACCCACGCTTCTTTTCCTGTCTAGTGGTAGCCAATCTGTTGCTAATTTCGTCCATCGGTTATCATTTGTACGCATGTCCCGCCCAATCCCATTTTAGTTTCCTAAGCCTCTGTCTTACATCTTCAAAATTAGTTCGTTTTCTTAAAATTCTGTGGTTTATTCGTTGAGTGATATGAACGTTCAAGGTTATTCTTTCCATTGCTCTTTGGCACGATCGAAGTTTGTTTTTAATATTTTTTGTAACTTGCCAAGTTTGGCACCCATAGGTCAAAAATGGTAGCACCGTCGAGTCGAACACATACTTTCTTTTGTTTTGTTTGAAATATTCAAGTCTAATAGATGCTTGACATTCCAGAAATGTCTCCAGGCACTTGTTATTCGATGGTCTACATTCTTCGTTTCTTTATTTTTTAAGGAGATAATTTGGCCAAGGTATGTTAAGTCCTCAATATACTCAAGAATTTTACTGTCAACACTCATTGTATTGACATCACCATTTGTCATGAGTTTAGTTTTCTGTTGGTTTGTTGATAAGCCAATACGTGAACATTTATAGCATAATTCATTTAGCAATGTTTGTAGCTCTTCACTGCTGTTTGCGATAAGTATTACGTTGTCTGCAAATCTAAGATTTGAAAGATATCTGCCGTTCATCTTCAGGCCTTTGTACTCCTAGTCAAGCTCTCTAAAGATTTCTTCGAGAGCTGCCGAAAAAAGTGCTGGTGAAATAGGATCGCCTTGTCCCGTGATATTTTAAATTCTGGTCCTATACATTCTGTTTTTATGCGTGCGGTGTTCCCTATGTACATTTTCATCGCAATATCTTCTTCCCCGTATCTAGAATACGTTTCAATAAAATTAACATTACCCCGTAAGTTGCTTTACGTTATCTGTTGTTATATACTGCCATCACAACCCATTGAATCATATGAACTCGCCATTAATGCAATTGATCACGTTTTAGAAATATGTGACTCTCATGATGAAATCTTACTTTTCGGTGACTTTAACCTTCCTCATCTCAAATGGATTTCATCAGATGATGAATCTTTTTTTGTTGCCTCTAACCCCTCCTCTGCTAAGGAATGCCTTTTCCTAGATCGCTTAGCAGATTCAAGCCTCTGTCAAGTTAATGGGGTCCCAAATCACATGGGTAGGCATCTCGACCTTATTTTCACAACGGATTCTATTAACTCGTCAGTCTCATTGAGTCAACTTTCTTTATCTACCATTGATAACTACCATCCTCCCCTTCTTCTCTCATTTTTCCACAATTCCCCTCTAATATGCACTCTCTCGGCAGATATATCGTCTTACGATTTCCATAAAGCTAACTTTCGCCTAATTAATCAATACCTCCACGAAGTTTCCTTCAACTTTGATAACCTATCAGTAAAAGATGCTTTAGAAATATTGTACAAAGAAATTTTTTATTCTATTTCTCTATACGTTCCATTCTCTCGTCACAAAACGCCGACTACCTCTCCCCCTTGGTATAATCGAAGGCTCCGCTCTCTGAGAAACAAAAGAAATAAATTATGGTCAACCTTTCTTCGCACTCGATCTCCTACTGATTACTCTAACTATTATGGTACGTATCTCCAATTTAGGGATCTTTACAGCTCTTTATACCAACGTTATATAATTGTGACACAAACCAACCTTATTAACGATCCGAAGTCCTTTTTTCAATTTGTTGATTATAAAAGAAAATCCGATGGCTACCCAACCGCTCTCTCTTTCAACAATGAAACATCCAATGATCCACACACTGTCGCCAACTTTTTTGCCTCGTTTTTCAAACAATCTTTCACAGATGACACTTTTGTACCCGACTCTGCTTATTTTAATTATTTACCAAATTACTCTCTTGGACCCTTTCTTCCTCGCACTATCGACCCATTTCTTGTGGAGAATAAATTAAATCATCTTAATGATGAATTCTCTCCAGGTCCCGATGGACTCCCAGCTATTCTCTTAAAGAAATGTTCTTCATCGCTTTCTCTTCCTCTCTCAAAAATCTTTAGTCTATCCCTAACTCAAGGAGAATTCCCGAAGTATGGAAAACTTCTTTTATAATACCAATACACAAAAAGGGTCCGAAAGGTGATGTTAATAATTATCGTCCAATTGCCAAACTCTCATGTATACCCAAACTCTTCGAAAGCATATTGTATGAAATTTTGAGCTTTCACTGTAAGTCTTTCATCTCCCCTAGACAACATGGCTTTCTCAAAGGTAGATCAACAACCACTAATCTTGTTGAATTTGTGTCTTTTATCCTATCAGCCTTAGAGCAGGGCAAGGAAGTCGATGTCATATCCACCGATTTTAGTAAAGCCTTCGATAAAATCTCACATAGACTTATACTTTTTAAACTATCCACTCTCGGTTTTGAACCCATTCTACTGAGATGGATTTCTTCTTATCTGGAAAACCGTTACTACAGTGTCTGCTTTAGATCTACATCCTCTTGCCCTTTCTTAGCCACGTCTGGAGTCCCTCAAGGCAGCCACTTAGGCCCTCTTCTTTTTATTCTTACTGTTAACGATATTGAAATGGTCATTAAACATTCGCATATTTCTCTCTACGCCGACGATACCAAATTCTTCAAGACCATTTCCTCTACACAGGATTCTGCTCTCATCCAACACGATCTCGATAATTTTTCAGTTTGGTGTCTCAAAAACTGCTTAGATTTAAATATTACCAAATGCCATTCGATCACTTTTTCTCGTAAACGTTTCAAATCTTCACCCCGTCCTTATCTTCTTCATAATCAGCACCTATCTATCGTCGAATCGATACGTGACCTTGGTATAATATGTGATCAAGAGCTTAACTTCATCTCCCATTATGACGACATAATTCTTAAGGCCAACTCTGCACTTGGCTTCGTTAAACGATGGTTCAAGGAATTCTCCAACCCATACGTGACCCGATCCCTCTTTATAACCTTTGTTCGTCCTCTGCTCGAATACGCCTGTCAAGTATGGTCCCCTTACCAACAAATTCACATCGCTAGAATCGAGAGTATCCAACGTCGATTCCTTCGTTTCGCTCTTAGAGGTCTGTCCTGGAATAATCCCTTAATCCTGCCTCCCTATCAAGACCGCCTTAAACTAATAAACCTAAATTCCCTAGAAGAACGAAGAAAAATTCATGAAATTCTCTTCATTCATAGACTACTTACAGGTTCTGTTGACTGCATTACTCTTTAATACCAATCCTCGTAACATACGAAATCCCCCTCTCTTTTATATACCCACCCACCGTACATCTTACGGCTCTAATGAACCAGTCTCTCGGATGCTACGGAGTGTTAACTCATACACTAATAACTTCGATTTTAACCTAAGCACCCTTTGCCTAAAATCCCGTCTCCTGAATCAACCTCCTCACTAACCACAAAGCTTATAAGTTTCTTAGTTTTTAAGTTAGTCTAAGCATTAGCTTGTAATTAAGCTAAATAAATGGGGGTTTTGCCCCCACTAAAACTAAAACTAAAATTCGAACAATTTTTTCGCCTACGCCTTGGTTAACAAGTGCTTTCCAAATAAAAGTTTGATCGACTGTATCGAAAGCTTTTGCAAAGTCAATGAACGCGAAGTAAATGATTATTTTATATTCCTTGCATTTTTCTATTACTTGGCTTATTGTTTGTAAATGATCCATTGTAGAGAAACCTGATCTAAAACCGGCTTGTTCATAAGGTTCACTAAAATCAAGTGTCGTTTTCATTCTTTCAAATAAACATTTTGCAAAAACCTTATAAATTGATGATATTATGCTTATAGGTCGATAGTTGTTAATATCATCCTTATTACCTTTTTTGTGAATGAGTATTATGTCTGATTTCGTCCATTGTTCTGGGACTTCTTCGAAGATCAAAACCTGATTGAAAAAATATGTCAGCCAGTTGGCCAATGAACTTTTTCCGAACTTGAGATACTCTGCTACTATCCCATCATTACCTTTGCTTTTATCGTTCTTTAAACTAAGTATTGCTTTCGCTCTTAATAAAGGGTGGGAAGTCGTCTTCTCGATTTGTTTGCTGTAGAAGCACTTGTTCTTCAGTAGCCATTGTTCGTTTTGAGTATAGTTGAATATAAAAGTTTGTAGCTAGTTGGTTGATGCTTTGCCTATCGTGATTTCTTTTAGCATTTTCGGATATTGCTGTTATCCATTCTTTATACTCTTGTACTGCATTTTTCGCCTTTTTTATAGATTTCGTTTCTTCAATTACTGTCTTTAAAAGGCAGTGAGTACCAAAAGCTAATTTAAAATTAAAAATTGTAAAATAATCAGTATTCAATGTTTTTTTTTCAACTTTTTTAAAAAGAGTTTTATTTAAAAATAAAATGAAAAAAAAAATAGGATTCTGGCTTTAAAAAAAAAGTAAAACACATGTTAGTAAGTGTTGCCGTCTTGTTTTAATATTTTTTTTTATTTTTTAAATACTTTTTCTTATAAAATGCACGAAAACAATACTTTCGCGCTTGATTTCAATTCAGTTGCTATATAATTAAATAAAGTTCTCTCTTTAGGCTACAAGTTTCATGACTATTGAACAAATTTTGATAGTAGGAAAGTCAGTACAAAATTTTCAATGGTCATTTATTTTGTAAATTTTTCTCCAAAAATGTTGTCTTACTTGTATTCTATTCTTTTATTCTAATTATAATTTATATTCAGAACTGACTTTAACTTTCTTATCCGAGCGAATTTATTTTATATCCTTATAACTAAAAAATATCATAGTTTGTTCTTTTTTACGTTACAAAATAGTGTCCGGCAAGGTATTAGCAATGTCAGACACCTGCCAGACGGGTTAATAAATATTGCAAATAGTTTTTAGAACCGGATGAGATAAAAATTTAAACTATTAAAAGGAAATATTTTGGGCTAGCTTTGCGTGGAAAGGTTTTTTCTTTGAAAAAAGTAGTTTTCGTAATTTTCAATCATCTAGTTTTTACCGTTTGACTGAAAATTGATAAGAGTATTGAATACTGAAAGCGAAACTGGTACTTAATTACGTAAAATTTTTAAGAAAAAAATAGTAAGTGTAGCATTTTTTTTTTGTTTTTTTAATTCGGAGTTTGAAATTGAATATTAAAAGAACTAATCAAAAAGCTAAAGCTACATTACATAACTTTAGGTGTTTCCATTGTTTTTTAATAATTTTTTTCCTGGTGCGAATGCTCATATAATTTTTATTTTTCTTCAATATAAAATAGCGTCTGGCGAGGATTTTTCAACGTCAGACACCTGCCAGACATGTATATTCATATTATGAACAGTTCTTAAAACTCAATGAAAACAAATTAAGTATGTTAAAATGACTTTGAAAACCATTTTTTTGCGTTAGATAAGGTGCGCTCCCAGGAAAACGCAACACCTCCTACCAGCCAGACTCCCCTTGTTCGAACCGTGGTAATGAGAGGAACAAAATACTAAAAAACCAGGGCTGTTAAAATTCTTTCTCAAAAACGTTGCTAACTCCCGTACTACAACATTTCAGTAAGTTTTCCTTAAATTCGACTTCAATCCGTTATTTTGTTTCTCTAAAGTTCGTATTTCCATAAAGCGTGTAGTAAAGTAGATTTTGTTATGTATTTGGAATTTTTTCCAAAACTAGAAGAACAAGGATCTGGTCCAGTTTTTCAGTGGAAGATTAAAGTTGAACCCAAATTAACTCACCAAATTTGATGAGTTAACTCTGGATTTACTGAACAGATGCTTTTGATATTTTATCCTCTAAATTTCTTGGATCGATTTGCATAAATTCGCAAGTGAAAAATTTCTTCTAAAGTTAACTATTAATAAATTTGTATCCAGAGAACTAACTCTGGTTTAATACACCTTTGAAAAACTAGGCCTTAGTGTTTGACTAAAAATTGATAGGCTCATCTATAATATTATACAGGGTGTTCGGTATAAGGCACCAAAGTGCTAGAGCGAGTAGGTTGGGTTAGGACAAAAAAAAATCGTATGGGTGGGGGAGGGTATATTTCCCCCCGTTTAGGCGGGAAACGCAATTTTCTAAAAATTGACTTGAAATAGAAAAAAAAATTATTAAAAAATAACGGTAACACTTAAAACGTCATGTTATACTTCTTTTTAAAGCCAGAAATCCATTCTTTTATTTTGTTTTTAATTCGAGGTACTGCATAGAACAGTTTTTAAAAAATTAATTTTCAAACTCAAAATCTTGAACAAGTAATGAAAAAAAATATGTTCAAACTACTTTTTTTTTCAAAATTTTAAGTAATTAATTACTAGTTTTGTTTTTAATGTTTGGTGCTCCTGTATATTTTTAGTTAAAAACGGAAAAGGAAATACTCAAGTGTCTTCTTGTTTTTGAGAAAATTAAACATAATGAGAAGGAAAATAAAAAAAAAAAACTTTTTTTTGATTTTCATTTCGGCTGTATGTTCCAGCTAAACTCACAATTAAACAAAAGTACCCTTTTATAAAATAGATATAATTAAATCTCCACTTTAATTGATCAAGCTGAAAAGAAAATATTTGTTAAGTACAGAATAATAAACAAATTTACAAACATACCACAAAAAAATAGTATGGACATTTTGTAAAACTAAGCATGTAGGTATTTATCTTGCAAAATTCTGTCTTATATTTTTTCAGTTCACATTAACTTATAAATAATTATTGTAAGGAAGAGTTGTTTTACCATGGAAAATTGCCTTTTGTGGCAGATTTGACTGGTTTGGTTAGGTTAGTCAAATCAATATTTTTGGTTGCTCATTGCTTTTTGATGCCGATTGCACTTTTAGGTTTAAAAGGCAAATTATATGTTACGGATTTGGCTGATTTCCAGAATCGGCACAAAAAAAACATTTTTTTTAGTTAATTTTTTTAGTTTAATACATTATTTAGGTAGTAAAACTGGTAAAAAATTTTTGATGGGGATAAGTGATGGGTTGGGTGGTAAAATAATGTATGCAGAGTCTTTTGGCAGCGAATTCTTCAATGAATGAGAAAACACAAAAATAACAACAAAAAAAAAAAACACTTCGAACCACGTGCCTAAGGGTGGGAGCGAGATGTTGACTAGAGTTCCACTGTTTTCGCCGTCGGTAAATCGTGGTGATATTTTTGTGTAGTTAAGGTATAGTAAAAAATCATGGCGGTGGTCGGTTGGTGATGGGGAATGGAAAAGAACTTATATACAGGCAAGGGATTGCACAAGGAGGGGTAAGGGGACATTTGCACCCCTAATGAAAATTATTTTTCAATATTTTTTCTGAGTAATTATACAATCAAGCCATCAAGGGCGTATGTAAAGGTGATGTGGGGGTGCTTGTTACACGCAAATTGGCTAAATTTACAACTTGAGTTCTAATCGTTGGAATTTCAAGGTAAAACTTCTTAAATGAAGATTAAATGTAAAATGCATCACAAGGGCGTGCATAAGGAGGGGTAAGGGGGCACTTGAACCCCTTTTTGTTGAGTTACTTCACAGTCTAGGGCGTAGGTACGCAAAGGTGATGTGGAGGCGCTTATTACGTTGAAATCAGCTAAATCTACAACTTGAGTTCTAATGATCGGATTTTTAAGGTTACAGTTTTCAAATGAAGATTAAATGTAATGTAACACAAGAACGTGCGCAAGGAAGGGTAAGAGAGCATGTGCACCGCTTATCGAAACATTTTTCTATTTTTTGCGTTGAGTATTAAACAAGTCAAAATATTGTATATCGACTTAAAAAAAAAAATTCTTTAGTTAATATTTTTATTTTATTTTAATACTATAGTGAAACGGTTATATTCTGGCACGATATCTGATTTATGACAATGCAGTCGGGATTTTTTAAGTGAATTCATAAACATATAGGTACCGAGAAATTGAACGATTGTGGAAAAACAGTTTTAAAATTTTAATCCTATGAAAAGCTCCGAATATTGCTCACAGAAGTTGATAAAATTGCAAGCTCACACAACCCACAAACATAATTTATGCAAAATCATTGTTAATGTTCATTGATACGTGTGGAGGCTTATTTTCATCAATGTTAGTTGACACAAAAAACCGCCAATGTTACCTGACAAGTAACATAGTGTGGAGGGCTCTTTAAGCTGAACATTTTACGAGTGATTATTTTAAATCATCTTTTTGGTTGATATGTATTTGGTCATAAAGTTTTAATAAAGAAGACCTGGACAACGCCGTTTATTATCGGCTAGTTGAATATAAAAAAACAAAAATATTACTAACTGCGTAAAATTTTGAAAAAATTAGTTTCATTACAATTTTTTTAATTTTATGCAAAATTTTGATTTTGAAAATTAGTTTTCAAAAACTATTTATAAATAAATGAATAAATATATAAAACGAAATAAAAGAATGAATTTATGGCTTTAAAAGTATACTTTTATATTGTAAGTGTTGCAATTGGTTCTAATGACTTTTTGTTTGTATCAAACCGATTTTAAAAAAAAAATTTCCCCATCCGGCTAAACAGGAGGAAACAATCCCACCTCCCATACGACTTTTTCTTTTCTCCATCCAAACTACAAGTCTCAAAATTTTGACGCATCTTATACAAAACACCCTGTATACTGGTAATAGGTATGGTCTTTTATTTATTTTATTATTTATGTCACATGTACCTACATAAAAGTTGCTAAATAAAAAGTTTTTTCCCTGCTTCAAAAAATCCAACCACTATTAGGTATTTTTGTTTTTATTATTGATTTTTTTAAAGCATTAAGCTCAAATGCTGAAGGGGCGCCAAATAAGGTTTTTTCCCCTTTTGGAAAAATTCGTAGATCCGGGGCTGATCACTGCTCAGGTAGGTATAACAGTTATAATAATAGATCTAAGTCTTTTTATATCCATACTTAGTTCAAAAGTGAAGATATTCATTACAGCAACTGAGTGTTGAATTTTACATGGAAATTATTTTCTAAGCAGATAAACAGGACCTAAAAAAACGCCTATAGCTTTAATCAGAGAAAAGAAATGATTCTTGTTTTATATTTTTGTCTTTTTATATAGGTACCATTTTATTTGTATGTTACTTTTTAATACCTACAGTATTGTTATGCTTAAGCTCGTTTAACTACAAAGACGTTTGTACATACATATGTTTAACATATACCTAACCATTTGTAACAGAAATAAAAAAAATATTGAGCTATTAGGTACAAAGACGTAGGTGCATACATATACGTGAATATATATATTATTATAAATGGTTTTTCTTGTTAAATTAAGGCTGGGTTTTGAAATTATTTTTCTACAATGAACGAAACTAACTCCAAAAAATATATACAAACATTAAAAATGTCTTAATTTTCTGTTTTCTCCATATACATAATAATTATACATAATTCACATTCTACTTACTAGACGAAGAATTTCAGAAACCTTGAAAACTGCTCTGAATTAGGCAGTGGACTGAGAAACAACGTTTTATTATCTTAAGAATTCTCATAGGTCCAATTCAAGCTGGGGATATATGCATTATATATAACCAAGAAAGCTGCCTAGAATGGGGCTCGAACTCGAACACAAACACACACCTTGAAGTTAGCAGTCAAGCACTACATCCACTACGCCATTACCACCAGCTTCAACTTTCATTCCAAAGGGACAGTTCATTTCAATCAGAAAGATTTCACAAAAGGAAGTGACTAAAATTTAAAAATATACATATGTAAGTCCATTTATCCTAACTAACAACAGGTACGCATGAAACTGTGGTTCCAAAGTACGATGTAATTAAAAAAATATCGTTGCAAAATTTTCTGTCAAAAAACTCTCAAACAAACTGGGAAAAATCTACATAAATTTGTTATAGAATTTTTAAAAAAATTATGTATTTAATCAATATCGTTAGATTTGTATGATAAAATTGATCTCCTTCGCAAGCCCATACCATTTAAATTTAAGTGTAAATAACTATAATTAGGGTGACGGTATTTACCTATTTATAATTTTTCGTTTGTGTGGGTGTAAGTTCTTAAAAAAATGTTAGTAGATGTTAAAACTTCCGTTAGGTATATGCTAAGACATTATATGATTGAGTAAAAGATTATTGACCCTGTGAAATTAGATTTAAATAATATTAAAATAATATTCATTCTCAGTTTTTTTAAGCTTTTAACTGTTACGCCTTAGAAACGTTACACATATTTATAGGTACTGCTACAAAGTTACATTTATATACCTTTTAAAACAAGTTAAATTAGGTGCATTAATTTAAGTGTTCAATTTTATATAAGCTTCTAGATCTTATTGTTTCCAGGTTACTACCTATTATAAAATGCTCATTGGATAGATTTTTTTTTTGTTTGTTTTTTTTTTCAATTTATTTTAAACATTTTTACTGGAAGGCGTTCCTTTTACTTCTAATCCTTTTGCAAAACTATAAAATGCATATTATTGTATCAGTTCCAAGTGTCGGTTTTACTTAGGAGAAGATAAACATTTAAAAGACTGGTAAAAAAATCAACAGATTTTTCGAAGACTTTACCTACAAAAACATTGTTCGATAGAGAAAGATCAACCTATTTATATAATCATATCGGCACTTTAAAAAATAGGATTTGTCAGTAGGCGATAATTTTCATTAATCATTATAAGTTCTTGAAAAATTAATTTAAATTGAAATAATCAAGTAGAAAAATAGCAATGATATGATTGTCAAAATAACAATAGTATTAATAAACCCTATTTTTACTTGCGATAAAGGTACTATAGGGCAAGTTATGGATTCGTGCAAAAAATCGAACTCGAGATAACAATCAAACTTGACATTATGATAATAGAGAACAAGAAAAAAGTGGGTCCCGCAATTCCGTCTGTCTGTATGTCTGTGTGTATGTCTGTCTGCATGTCTGTATGTACCTCGGCCTACAGCCTAAACCACTGAAGCGATTTTCTTCAAACTTTGAGCATAAGATTTTTGGGTGATTCCCTAGAGGGGAAATCGGGATTTTTTTATAGCTCAAAAAATAACGGTACTTGCCATCGGATCATTAAAAAAAAAGTTATTTATCTCAAAAACGGTTCTAACGATTTTTTTTTTTTGTATGTACTGGTCTACATTTTGGTGTAAAAAAATTTACAAAAACCGTTATTAACGGTACCTGCCATAGAACCGCTTTTTTATTTTCGACTTTCCCGTTAAACACTTAACCGATTTTTATCAAAATTTTTACTTAGGAGGTCCTATCAAGTGTGAATAATACTGCATAAAAATATTTTCAAAAAAAAAATAATTTTTTTTTTTTTTGAAAAATCATTTTTTTGAAAACGGGTGGAAGATTTTTTTTTTGAAATTATGGTAATAGCTGTTTATTATTATATTCTTAAAAATGGCATACCAATATTTTTTTCTAAAAAAATTCACGAAATTTTATATACATATAAAAAAATATTTTTAAAGAAAACCACTCTAACGATCTTTAAAATTTTGTCTGCATAAATTTACATTTTTTTAAGAATTGAGATGGCAAACCTCATTCTGAGATTAATACATTTTAAGTACTTGTTTTATCGATTTAAAGAATGTTTTTCATGCTTTTTTTCCATATTCAATTTTCCATTCTTCAATTCATTAAATGGATAAATACATATACTATAATGATTAAATACAGGTATGTTTTATATTACACTCAATCTTTAAAATTCGAAGAAACTTTTACTACAAGAGCAAGTTCGTGCACCCTTTTTATCGAATTAAGACCGCCATACAACCAGAACCACATGTGTAAGAGATACATAAGTATATGTACTGTACAATGTAACCTAACCTACTCATTACCTAAGTAACATTGCTGGTAGCTAGAAGAAGCAAAACGTTTTTTTCCACAGCTGTAATAGGAAATACAAAAGTAACTTTATAAGAGACAAATTGAAAGCTCCTCAAATTTGTATTAACTCCTCAAATTTGTATTTACATATTGTAATTGGTCCGATTTGTTGTTGACATTTCACCACGTTTCGAGGTCTCTGGAATCCGAATCCATCGTTTTTAGAAAGATGTAGTGTGTGTTGTGTATAGTACGTACGTTCCAGAAAGAATAGAGATACCGACTTCGAATAAATTTTATTTTACAGATTTAGGTCATAACGTGCAGAAAAGGTTTTAGAATTGGTAAGACTTAAAAAAGTCAAATGAGAGTTTTTTTAACTATAAAAATTGTTAAAAAATTATTCTCGGCTCGGATACCTTGAGAACACACAAAGGTATTATGTAACTTCAGGTTAAAAATATTCTATACACAATGCCATAGTTGATAATTGGTAGATTTTATTAAAAAATTTAATTGACAGTTAAAAAAAAAATACAAGAAAATACTAAAAATTGTTGGAAAATGTTTATCAGCTCGAATATCTCGAGAACCAATGATATCAACTCCGGGATAATTTAAGTCTACACACCATTCCATTAACTAAATTGATAAGATTTGTAAAAAAAAAAATCAATAATCAAAAAAAAACTGCAAAAGAAACTGAATAAAATGTTTGAAAAATGTTTTTCAATTTCAGCATTTTTTTGTGAGTGTAAGGTAAATCATAACAATTTTGGCAATTTTCACTTGCAATTGCCTTCAGTGGAAAGTAGAACTCAAGTCGATATGATTTTGCGAAGGCGTTTGACCAGATTCAACATAAAGTTCTAATATGTAAGTTATATGGTATGGGTTTCCATTTGAAATTCTTAAAGTTATTTAACAAATCATTTATTAATTCTTAAACTATTTACAATTACTCAGGTATGCCTCAAGGAAGCCACATTGGTTCACTCTTTTTTTTTTATTTTTTAAACGGCTTACCTTCTGTTATACAGAAGGAAGGGAAGACATTTCCAAAAATTAAAAAGAGGAGTGGACCAAGGTGGCTATTATTTGCAGATAAATGTAAGATTTTTACAGCGGTAAGATCATTGTTAGATTGTTTTCAACTAAAATGCGGTATTCAAAATTTAACTGATTGGTGTAAAAAGCATTTCTGGCTATGAGATCCCCACATATTTGATATTCGCAAAAAAGTATGCAATCTAAAAGGTCAGTAATTGGTCATAAAAGGGCAGGTAGTTTCAAAATTGGTCAGGCTTACAAAATTTTAAATCCAGGGTCACCTACGATTTGTGGCACCTCATTATCGAGATACTCGCTAAGAAAATGTACCTACGATTTGAAGGGCCACGTTTTTTTAAATAAATTTTTTAAAGATTTTTTAAGGTCACAGTATAAGACTTATAGCACCTCATTTGTGGAATTTAGAAAAAAAAAGTAAGGGTCAGCTAGTTTCAGAAATTGTTCAGCCATACATTGTTTTTTATAATTATTTCTATATTCGTGACCTCTTTGTTATAAACAACTCAAGACTTCAGTGGGCTATTTTATTGTCTTTTTTTTTTGTTATCCAAATGCTACGTTTCTGGAACTGGATAAACTCCAACACTCCAAAAGTCGAAAAACACTAAAACAACAACAAAATGACAATGAACACAACACAACACAAAAAGAAAAAAGAGTTGGCTATGAAGAAATTAGAGCTCTTCACCCAATAGCAATATATCGCTCTCTTGTTTATTCATAAACGTCAAAACCATCACCATTGCATCACAACATTGAAAGGGCGTAACGCACAATATCAATTTTTAAAACTATCTTCGATGTTAAAATTTTTCTTTACACATGTCGTTCGTCATTATAAACAAAACGTTTTAATACTTTCTTCAAAATTAACAAAGATTACAAATTTTTGGTAAATGTACTTACTAGCTACTGTTAACACTAGGGTATCCGCTACTTCCCAAAAAATGATTTTTTTGATCAGATCAAAAGTTTATGCCCAACAAAAACTGTATTTAGAAACAAGTTCTGTCATTAACCTATGCCTCTTACATAAAAAAAAGAAATAAATTTTAAAATATTTTGTATAGATTTTTTTCTTCCATAAACTTTGTAGTAGCCCGTGGCGTAATGGTTAGTGCGTTGGACTGTCATGCCAGAGGTCTGGGTTCAATACCAGCCGCTTCCACCTTAAGTTTTTTTCAGGGCTACTACCTCTCGCGAGGAAGTGAAAAATCCTCCAAGAGTATCTCCTGTCATAGAAAAGTGCCGCTAACCAGCCGTTCGGATTCGGCAATAAACTGTAGGTCTCCTCTATTCCTGCAGACACGCACACAGGAATGGTTGAGAGTTGTAAGTCACTAGGCCCTGGTTCTTCATGAACAATTGTGTCACCAAATTTATTTGTATTCATTTTCAAACTTTTTAAAGGGATGATATAATAAACATCAACAAGAAAATTATGAATGTGCTGTTCTTCGGGAGAAAAAAATCGTAAAAATTAAAAGTAAAATTTTGTAGGGGAGGACTATGGCTTTAGAGGCATGGGTTAATGGGTTTTTTGGGCCATAAATTTACTGTAGGGCATATGCAGGGGGTGTCTGATCCTAACAAAAAGTGAGTTTGGGAAATACACCCTTATATGCATGCACAAGCTGTTAAAATTTATCTTTTCGGTAAAAATAATGAAACGGAGTTTTTTTTTTAACACTGAATATTATATCTACGTTACGAGGGTTGTCTGGGTCAAAATTCTTTTGTCTAAATTCTGCTTACAAAATTCTGTTTTTCAAAATTCTTTTTAACAAAATTCTGCGAAAAATAGAAAATAGTTTTGAAAAATTAAAAATTTTTTTTTACTTTTTTTAATTATTTGTAGGATTTTGTAAAACAGTGCTTTACTTTTAAACATTCTCTTATGCATATTCTTAATAGAAATAATGTTATCGTCGTTAAAAAGTGCTGGTTGCTCGGAGTCATGTAATAAAGTTTGTTAAATCTCATAGTATTAGTATCGTCCCGTGGCCGAAACTCGGCCAGCAAAAACTGACACACTGAAGAAGAAAACTTTCAATTTCTCAAACAATTTGTTTGAAAATATTGAAGGAAAATACATTTTTTTTATTTTATTTTGTTTTTTAAATATTTTTTTTTTTAAATATGTAGTAGCCGTGGCCTGATGGTTAGTGCGATGGACTGTCATGCCGGAGGTCTAAGGTTTGAGCCCCAGCCTCCGCCACCTATTTATTTAAAAAAAAAAAACGGCTACTGCCTCTTGCGAGGAATTGACAAATCCTCCAAGAGTATCTCCTGTCACAGAAAAGTGCCGCTCATTAGCCGTTCGGATTCGGCAATAAACTGTAGGTCCCCTCCATTCCTGCAGACACGCATACAGGAATGGTTGAGAGTTGTAAGTCACTAGGCCCAAGTTCTTCATGAGCTGTTGTGCCATAAAATTTATTTAATTTATTTATTTATTTTTATTTTTTAAATATGTACAGTGCTCGACAATACAAAAACAAAAATCACTCACAGTGTAGAAATGCGTTTCTCAAGTATATTCTGCACATCTCCGCAATTGTGGCTTTCCAACCATATAAAATTTATCGAAATCGGTCAAATACTTTTTGAGAAAATTGTACCACAAAATTTATTTAAGGCTGGCTATTTATATATAGATTACGATTTATTTTTTTTTCACTAATTATTATAATTTGTACCGATCGATATCTTGTTAAAAAATATAAAATGAGATGTGAGTTTGCCCCCCTAATCGAAATCCTGCGTAGGCCCTTGCAACATTGCACTAGTATGCGTTGAAACACTCATACTAGTACAATCAAATGAGTTTCACAAATCGTGGTGAAAAACCAACAGTGGTGAAACTTATGACATTGCACTAGTAAGCGTGTTAAAACGCTTTTTATAACTGCAATTTATGTTTTGTCAATGTGTGGCGTTACGCATCCATGCTAAAATGATATAATAACCCTACTTCTAGAAAAATCGGGGAAAAGTTATTTGTTGAACTCCAAGTGCCGTTTACATTGGATTTTAATGAATGGCGCATCCAATGAGAAGGTTATATTTTATATGTGTGAAAAAGAGAAAGGTAGATTCCACCCAAATTAAGCCGATGTACCAGTTTCAATAAATATTCTCGGATTCAGCATGAAGATTTTTTTGTGTGAGTGAGAGATTTCTTTGTATTTGTCGTGGCGACCTTTTTTACATGAAATGTTTTTGGTGGGATGTATTATGCTATCACTCTAAAGAAATCATTGTAAATTAATACACACAAAAAGTAAATACTAAATAAATAATTTTATTTTACACACAAAACTTTGTAAAAAAAATTCAATTGACAGTTTCTTTTCTAAACCAACAAAACTACAAAAGAAACTGCTAAAAATTTTTGAAAATTATTTTTCGTGTCGCATAATATATTGTGAGCAAACAGTCCAACTTTGGTCTTCGCTTGATTGCATAACTGATAAAGTTTTCGAAGATTTTGAATTGGTAATATTCTTATAAAAAATAACATCGGGTATCGAGTATAAAATGTACCAATGGGAAGTTTATCAGTGTGGGTCACGCCCAGGCTCTTTTTTAGTTTTGTAGTCATCTTTGTAAATTTGTTCGCTATTCATATTACTGAAACTCATTTATTCTTTAAAAAAATTTCATAGTAAAAAAATGTGTTTATATTTTTTAATTATGCGTATTACGGGGACTACGGGAATTAATCCAAAGAACAATCTGTCACTTTAACGCTCAGAGCTCCTTATCTATATGTATAAACTAACTTTCAGATTACGACCGATGTAAGCTGTTATGAATTTCTTTCTTGGGTAGGTCATGGTTCTCCACGAGCTGTCACCCCATCCACACAGAATTTATTACTTAACTTAAGTTTTAACTCTCACTGTGAAACTAGCCATAAGTTTTAAGTTATTCTACACAAAACTATGTATTTACGAAATCTGAGAGTAGGTAGGTATCCTTTCTACTTTTCCATTGTTTTCATATTTTGGACTTAGTATTGGTATACCAAAATCCTATACATACATATTTGCTTATTTCTACATAACTCACTTTTTGAATTAAAAAATTATCGGAATTTAATACAACATCAGCGAAAAAAGAAACTTACAATCTGTAATTTATTGTTGGCTTCATTATTATTAACAACAACATAATCGTACTACTTATTTCAAACAAAGCTTGATAAAACATCAAAACAAACAAACCAATTTTATGAAAACCAATTCATAGCTCCTATCATCATCCCTGAGCAACATAGGTGAACATCGTTTGGCATCGCATACCTACCTACTGGCCATCAAAAGTATCTCTTTCAATTTCCATAAAGATTACGAAAAAAATAAATCGGGTCGTTCATTTCATACTAAATTCCATGATAACCCAAGATATGGATTATCCTTCATAAGCTCTTAAATTTTTTTCATATATGAAATGAAGTTAATTTTTGATAAAATATTTTTTTTTACATACCTTTATAAGTTCAAATTTATAATCCATTTACTTTAAAGGTAATCCTAAATGACTTAATTATGACACTACTGTCTTTCTTCTTAGCATTAAATGCTAATTTAAGCACTTAACAAAATGATATTTTTAATAGCTTTTTTTCAGATACTTTTTAACTTTATTTTCACTTTTATGAGAGGAAATTAAATTTCTTCCGCACTAAAAACTAATAGAATAATAATAAAAAGAAATTTATGTTTTCAATAAAACTGAATCTTGGTTGGTAAGCTTCCACATTTCTTTACAATAGGTATTATTTTTTCCAATCACAGAATTAAATATTTAATGTTGATTTTGAGTTTCAGTAATTATTAATCCTCGAATGACACGACAACGCATTAACTCCAGCGACAATAGCACAATACATGGAAATCGAAATCACTAGGTCATCGTTTCCAATTTATTCCATTCCCGTTTAAATATTTGCTTATGAAGGTCAGATAACCGTTATATTAAGCCAGCATATTTCTCCCGATACTCAATCTATGACCAAATAATGATTTACCGCTAGCAAGGGTCTTGTTTGAATAAACTAACATAAGCTATGTAAGCCGACAGACAGATTTTTCGCGAGATTATGTCAACATACCCAGTGCTAAGACGACAACGACCAAAGCTAAAAAACTGTTTTATTTTTGCTAATAAATTTATGAAGAAAAGCCCTCAAACCACATCAACGAATGCTGTGCTAAACTTTGTTCAGAGCATATTGCTTAAATTTACATACCATAATCACACAAACAAACTTCGACCGAAAAACCAAATATTTCTTAAGATACTTAGATCCCACTATTTTGAAAGAGCACAACGACGAACACACGTTTTGACACGATAAGCGTTCAAATTCAACTGTTCTTGGTTTGGTACTTTATATTCACAGCATCCATCTAAATGCCGGCATAAACCTTTTTTTGTTAAGGGCAAAGGCTTTGTGCGTTATGTTATTCTCGGGGCTAAGGGATTTTGTTCGCCCTTATCGAATATTACATTACATATATTACATTCGTAACCTATACTGCTACTGTCAGGAAAATCATTTTTTACTTTCTCTTATCGCTGAGTTAGGAACGTAAATGGTTCTCTTAAGCATTCAGACATATTTTATCCTTGCACGGATAAAAGCTCTTTTGAAGCTTCACGCAGTATTTTCCCTAATTCATTCATCAGAGCAATGTCATTATTCTGCTAGATAATAGTATGACATTGGCATCTGCCATTCAACTGAGAGTAAAGTTATTTCAAATGTTAAAGAATGGAATTATTAAAATTTGTAATTTTGAAAAAATAATTACATGTTTATTAAATATTATGGGCCCTACCAATAATCAAATTTAGTTACGACTTAAATATTTCAATAAAATGGATCAAAATTGAATGGGCTCTAAATAATGAGCCGTGCATGGTATTACCTAAATATTTACGTGGACTATAAATAATGAACCATATATTCAACTGACTTCAAAAAAGTTGAGAATATAATGTATGGTTAATAATTTAGGATCCATAACGTTAAGGTTAATTTCACTGCAATATTTAAGTCATAACTAAATTTGATTATTGGTAAGGCCCTATATCTACAAATACATAAGTATTTACAATATTATAATATTCTATAGATGGTTATTTTCTTGATATAGCAAAAGTCGATGTTTGTTGTCCGTTTGTTTAAAAGTCAAGTAATTCTATTTCTCGGGTATTCAACTGACGCATTAACATGATTTTTCAGATTTTCTGACATTTGAACCTCCCATATCTCTCTTAGTATTGCTCCTAGCCAAAATATGAATAAAACCTATTTTGAAGAAAATTTAATTTACTTTCATATTGTTGTGTAAACTTTTCCGCTAATACTTTTGGTTTTCAAAATATTTATGAAATAGTACAAAAGGGGACATTTACACCCCCCTCCTGTCTAAAGCTCGCGGGCCTGGGCTGGGGACTTTTAGTATGTTGTACCTGGGGGTCACCCCTACCACTTAAAAAAATAATCCAGACTACACGAAATATTTCATTTATTTTTCCTTCGTTGACTGGAATATAAATAAATAAAGAAGATATGTATATTTTTTTTTTTTAAATGAAATAAATTTATCCTGTCTCTCATAAAAATCCAAGATCAAGGCCTTTAAGGCTTTTGTAAAATTCACTGAATACTTTTTTGTTTCTGCGTTAGCGGCACTTTGTGATGTGCTTTTTGCTTTCTAGCAGATGTTACGCACGCCGGTCTTGCCAGGGTCGTTCTGAAGAAAAACACTAAACTTCAGTAGTAAAGGTCTTATAACCTTATAACAAAATCTTTATTTTAACAATTCTTATTCTGCGGCGGAAGGTTAATTTTCCTATGATACTAGATCGTGCAGGTACTACGCCCCTGGTGGCCTATGGAACGGCAGGCTATTGCATTGGTAGATCAATAGGGTTACGGCCCCTATAGTGGCACGAGATCATTCAGGTACTACGCCTCTGGTGGCTTAAAGAACGGTAGGCTATTGCACTGGTAGATCAATAGGATTAAGGCCCCTAGTGGCCTTCGAATCAAGCTGAGGCTTGACGGATCAACAGGTACCAAAACCCCTGGTGGCAATTTTTAATCAAGCTAAGGCTTAATAGATCACAGGTACCAAAGCCCCTGGTGGCAATCAATGACTGAATCGACTTTACTCGTCAGCAACGAAAGCGAAACTGATTTTTTAATCAAGTTTACTATTGCTTATATGACTTGAGCGCCCAAGTCACATTTTTGCTCTCATAAGACGCTCCAAAAGCTTTATGAGACTTAGTTAAGGGAGCTAAAATCACTCTTGAAGAGAACTTCAAGACTGTTATCAGACTGTTAAAAGCCTTAAATGGCCTAAAGGCTCTTCATACTTATAGCACTATATTTATTCTTCTTATGGGATGACAGACGCCACTTTGTAAAGCTGCTTGACTCTTGCTAAGAGAGTGCGTGTTTTCCTATAGGGGTATCTTGAAAGAGAACAAGGATGTGCAACCTTAAAAAAAAAATCTCTCACGTTTTATATATCTTTTTTGTGTGTGCGTCATGCTCTCATATAAAAAAAAAATGATGTGTTTTTCGATGCGAATATTTATCGGTAAAGTAAACTGACATAATATTAATTGTGATAATTGTGGCAAAATGTAAACTAAAATCATGTTGCCATTAAAATTTTATTTACTAATTTGCACATTTTGCTTCGAAAAATAACAACGCGCTTTGAAAAAAATGCATATTTAAATAATTTTGTTTCTAACTTTTATTAGAAAAGGGGTTACCATGAGTACTTTTTTTTGTTTTTACAGGACAGACAAAATTTCATTTTTTTGTATTTGTTTTTCTTTGTCATTTAATGTCATTCATTATAATTATTTATAACAAAAAATGTAGGTATGTATAGATACGGTTTGTCAGATGTTTTGTGGTATTTATGATTTATTCGTTTGATTTTTTTGAAATATGCCAACAAGATAAGAACAACTGGCTTTAAATATTGCAATTTCTCTTATACTGCGTAAATATTCCGCTGCCTCTATTTTTCAAATAATGACAAAAATCAGTATATCTATAGATTTAATCAGAATTCTATTATTTCACTGGATCCAGTATTAAAGAGATACGTGGAGGTTCATTGAATTCTGTATTCAACTAACATTTCCGAATACATTTCTAATATAAAACTATAACCATTGTGTGTTTAGATAACTTGCACATAAATATCTACACATAATACATTTTTAAGATTTTAGTCACAATAGAAAACCAAAAAATATTTCACGAAGACCATATTTTTATATTACGGTAACCCTAAAAATAAAGAGAACACTTTTTATTTGCATTGAAATATGGCTGCTGTTCACCGATACTTTAACTCTTGGTTTAACGTCTTTATGAGACCTTTGTTATATGAACACAGTGAGTGAGAGAGCTAGAAGACAAAACAGTTCTTATGAGACTTCGGTTTGACGTCTAGCAAGCAATCGAAACACGTCTTATGAAAATTCTTCTTATGGGACTACGAAAAACAAATATCTGTGGCGAGTTCTTTTTTTATATATTCTAACTATTGTTGTTGTATGAAAAAAAAATCTTTAATTCTGTTATAATTCCATTTTTAAACAATGCGACATAATAATTTTTGGAAGAAAATCAAGTTTGGTATTGATTTAATCCCCGGGGCAAATACAATTGATGACAACAACTAACGCAACAGCGTTTTAAAATATCATGCAAATTATTTGATACTCATACCCATGGTGTTTACTATTAGTACAATGAACCAAGTTTCTCAAACCCTCTCTTTATACTTACACTAAACCAAAAAATCGATCCAAATTAATGAACTTGCCACTTGTTTCTGGCTGATCCGACAAAAACATGAACAAAAGCAAACTTTCTTTGTAAAAAGAACACACTTCTGTATAATTCAATTAAAACAGCAGTTCGATTGTCACTTAAAAATTTTAGCTCCTATTCGACTCTTGAGCTCTTACTTATGTGTTGTTATGGGATTGTAAAGGCTAAAAATGACATTTAGCGTACTAGTTTCATAACAAGAAACTTAAAAGACTTAAATTGATCTAGATATAGGATTTAAGTACTTTGACAATATTGGCCACAATAAAATGAAAAATGTAAAAAAACGAAAAATTAGTGTTTTTCATCGTTATTTTTATTTGGGTAAAGAAGTTGTATAAAATGTAAAAATATTCTGACTATATTTTGAGTAGGCTCTTTTGGTCTATTTGAATTTGGAATGCAAATAAAAAACTTTATTACATTCTTTATCCAACGTTTCGTAAGAATTCCTTACTTCATCAGGGGTTTTGTTCTTTATTCAATCTATTATATAATTTACAAACATTAACTTCTTTCACAATAATTAATTTAATAAGTTCTTACAATTGTATTAATTCATACCATACTTGTCACTCCAGTATTGCATCGTCCCGACAGCACTGACACAAATTGAAATTAAATAACAAATATAGTAACGAAATAAACAATAAAAAACTATCAAACTAGACAAAAAATGACATTTATATCACAGCTTAGTTCAGGTACTAGATGGTTAAAGTGCTACAGCATTGCTTTGTTTGATGTTATGTAATAAATAGTCTTTTTTACACTTTACCATGTTTTTAAGACTTTTGCTAAGTTTCATTGAAATTCACCAATAATTACAATTTTGCGGAATTTTTTAGTAAAAGACTAAAAATATACTTGTATAATTTGTATGGGAAATTTCAAGTGCTTGGTGGCACGTGTTAACGTTAACCGATTTCAATAAAATTTTGTACAGAATTTTATTTAAGTCAGCCTTGTCACTTTAAGATTCGAACATTTCCAAAATAAGCGGCCCCCTAATATGTATGTATGTATATGTTACCGCAAAAAGCCGAAATAATGAATTTCTATCTTTATATATCACCCCCTCGTACCCAACACTTACAATGTCATGCTATACTTTTTTGAAAGACAGAAGTCCGTTCTTTTATTATGTTCTTAATTCAAATTATTTGAGAGAAAATTTTTTGAAAAATTAACTTTCAAACTCGGGTAGTGGTAGTTTTTAAGTTGTTGTTGTTGTTCAAAATTCAATGAAATTGACGGAATAAAGAATGGTCAAGTCTAATAAACTAACGTAATAGTCTGGTTTGTTACCGATCTTCCAACCTCTCCCCCTTTGATACGTACTACGAATTGTAGTCTATCAAATAAGGTACGGAGAAAAATGGAGGCGGAACAAGATCGCATACTTAAAGGAGCTTATAAAAATGCTGATGCTCCAAATGCATTTGATAAACAAACAGCAAATCTCGACCTGTGACGTCAGTGGTCAGCAGTAGCATAGTGCTTCGAAGATTGAGCAAATCTGATGCGCGGGTTCAAATACACGCATGATGTGTAGAAAGTTTTTCAAATTAAATTGGATTAAAGCTCAGCACCACTATAAAGGAGACTGATGATAGGGCTTGGTACCCCTTGAAATAGCTATATCTCTAGCCAAAACAAAAATAAAACGAATTAAAATACCTAAAATTAATTCGTAAGCAATTGGTGGTAGCAACTTTAAGTTGTTGTTGTTGTTCAAAATTCAATGAAATTGACGGAATAAAGAATGGTCAAGTCTAATAAACTGACATTCTAGTACGAATAATACAATACAAATAATAAATCTTACTTTTGTTATTTTAAATTTTCTCAAAAACTAGAGACCATTACAAAAATTTAAGTTCGAAAATTAATTTTTAAAAAACTGTTTACTAAAACAACTTATCTAAAAATAAAATAAAATAAGAGATTTCAGACTTTACAAAAACGTATAGCATGCCTTTGTAAACGTTATTTTGTAAATATTTTTTTTCTGTTTTAAGATAATTTTTTTTGTAGTAGCCATGGCGTGATGGTTAGTACGATATACTGTCATGCCGGAGGTCTAGGTTCGATCCCCAGCCTTGCCACCTAATAATTTTTTAAAAATAAAATGGCTACTGCCTCTTGCGAGGCATTGACAAAACCTTCGTATTTCTTGTCATAGAAAAGTGCTGCGCACATTAGCCGTTCGGATTCGGCAATAAACTGTAGGTCCCCTCCATTCCTGCAGACACGCACACAGGCGCGGATCGGGGAATCCAGTTTGAGTGGAGAGGGGGGGTCAAAGTTGCCCGATACCAGTCAAAAAAAAAAAATGCGTGAAAAGTTCGCAGAGAGTCTATCATTATCATTATCATTATCATTATCATTATCATTATCATTATCATTATCATTATCATTATCATTATCATTATCATTATCATTATCATTATCATTATCATTATCATTATCATTATCATTATCATTATCATTATCATTATCATTATCATTATCATTATCATTATCATTATCATTATCATTATCATTATCATTATCATTATCATTATCATTATCATTATCATTATCATTATCATTATCATTATCATTATCATTATCATTATCATTATCATTATCATTATCATTATCATTATCATTATCATTATCATTATCATTATCATTATCATTATCATTATCATTATCATTATCATTATCATTATCATTATCATTATCATTATCATTATCATTATCATTATCATTATCATTATCATTATCATTATCATTATCATTATCATTATCATTATCATTATCATTATCATTATCATTATCATTATCATTATCATTATCATTATCATTATCATTATCATTATCATTATCATTATCATTATCATTATCATTATCATTATCATTATCATTATCATTATCATTATCATTATCATTATCATTATCATTATCATTATCATTATCATTATCATTATCATTATCATTATCATTATCATTATCATTATCATTATCATTATCATTATCATTATCATTATCATTATCATTATCATTATCATTATCATTATCATTATCATTATCATTATCATTATCATTATCATTATCATTATCATTATCATTATCATTATCATTATCATTATCATTATCATTATCATTATCATTATCATTATCATTATCATTATCATTATCATTATCATTATCATTATCATTATCATTATCATTATCATTATCATTATCATTATCATTATCATTATCATTATCATTATCATTATCATTATCATTATCATTATCATTATCATTATCATTATCATTATCATTATCATTATCATTATCATTATCATTATCATTATCATTATCATTATCATTATCATTATCATTATCATTATCATTATCATTATCATTATCATTATCATTATCATTATCATTATCATTATCATTATCATTATCATTATCATTATCATTATCATTATCATTATCATTATCATTATCATTATCATTATCATTATCATTATCATTATCATTATCATTATCATTATCATTATCATTATCATTATCATTATCATTATCATTATCATTATCATTATCATTATCATTATCATTATCATTATCATTATCATTATCATTATCATTATCATTATCATTATCATTATCATTATCATTATCATTATCATTATCATTATCATTATCATTATCATTATCATTATCATTATCATTATCATTATCATTATCATTATCATTATCATTATCATTATCATTATCATTATCATTATCATTATCATTATCATTATCATTATCATTATCATTATCATTATCATTATCATTATCATTATCATTATCATTATCATTATCATTATCATTATCATTATCATTATCATTATCATTATCATTATCATTATCATTATCATTATCATTATCATTATCATTATCATTATCATTATCATTATCATTATCATTATCATTATCATTATCATTATCATTATCATTATCATTATCATTATCATTATCATTATCATTATCATTATCATTATCATTATCATTATCATTATCATTATCATTATCATTATCATTATCATTATCATTATCATTATCATTATCATTATCATTATCATTATCATTATCATTATCATTATCATTATCATTATCATTATCATTATCATTATCATTATCATTATCATTATCATTATCATTATCATTATCATTATCATTATCATTATCATTATCATTATCATTATCATTATCATTATCATTATCATTATCATTATCATTATCATTATCATTATCATTATCATTATCATTATCATTATCATTATCATTATCATTATCATTATCATTATCATTATCATTATCATTATCATTATCATTATCATTATCATTATCATTATCATTATCATTATCATTATCATTATCATTATCATTATCATTATCATTATCATTATCATTATCATTATCATTATCATTATCATTATCATTATCATTATCATTATCATTATCATTATCATTATCATTATCATTATCATTATCATTATCATTATCATTATCATTATCATTATCATTATCATTATCATTATCATTATCATTATCATTATCATTATCATTATCATTATCCCTCGGGGGGTTTGTTGCTTCCCCCTAGAGGGCGCGTCCTCGGGTGGCGGATAGAGGAATGCTCGGCAGAAATGCAGGGTAAGTGGGAAATAAAATACCACTCGCGGACCAAAAAAAGCAACTATGTGAAGGAACACAGAAACTAAACCAAATATGGATAGAAAACAGACAAGGAGTAACTTTACGGTGCAGGGAGTCGGATACCCAGTACCGGCGTCTATCAGGGGTGAGCACGCGGGCCCCGGGACGTCGTCATCCAGCGACTGCAAGGAAAAGAAAAAGGAAAATGAAAACCCATCCCTGGGAGTGGCATACTTGGCTCCCAAGGAATCCGGGAACCATTGTACTAGGTACACCAACAACAAGACATCTCCATGATGAAGATATACCTGTCAGTGAGACCAAGGAAACCGAGGAAGACACCTTCTTAAAGGAGCTTAGAAAGTGTAAAGACGTCCTGAGAACCATGAAACTTGCATGTGACAAACAGAAAAACGTTAGCAAGGACATCAAAGTCGGCATTGAAAAAATGGAAGAGTCAATAGACAGAATGAACTGGCTCCGCAAGAAGCACAGATATACCCGCCTGTTCAAAACTGTGGATGAACGCCCAAAAGACGGATCCCAAGATGTGAGATCTCAAGTAAATGAAGATGCAGACAAACACATGTCAATGTCAGCAAAGAGAGCACCTACCAGCCCACTTGCAAAAAAACGAGGCAAAAGAACCAGGAAGTCCCCGACCGTCGATAGACACCAGACTGCCTCGGAAGACGAAGACAACAGACAACAATTACCTGTCTCGGAAGACGAAGGCAAAGGACAACAAATACCTGCCTCTGAGACCCTAGGAAAGCCAGATAAAACGCTGACAAAAAACGCAGTGGGTAACTATGCGCAAATCGTTAAAAATACCTTACCACAGAAACAGTCAACAAAAAAGGATACAACGAAATTTGCGAAACCCAAAAAGCGGAATAAAGAAAAACCGAAACGAAAAAGGAGAACAAAAACTGAAGCAATACTCATTAAACCAAATGAGGGTGGAAGCTTTACCGACATACTCCGGGAAATAAGACAGAAGGTCAACCCTGAAGACACAGAGACAATAGTCAAAACCGTCAGAAAGACAAAATCGGGAGACGTTTTATTGGAACTGGGACCGAAAGCTAAAAACCGATCAATTTTTGAGAAAACGATCCAGAATATCTTAGGAGATAGAGCCAAGGTTCGAAACCTCGAACCTAAAACTACTCTGGAAATAAGAGATCTCGACGAGCTCACCACGGAAGAGGAAGTGCAGCAAGCCATTAAAAAGAAAATAGGTGACCAACCAGCTGACTTCAAAATCTTTGTCACTGAGAAAAACAGAAGTTCCCTGAAGATGGCAATAGTACTCACTAACGAGCGGACCGCAATCGAAGTTCTTAAAAACCCAGTGCTAAGGATAGGATGGAGCCATTGCAGGATCAGAAGAAGAATAGAGGTCCCAAAATGCTTCAGATGTCTTGGTTATGGACACCTGCAAGCAAATTGCAACGGACCAGACAGACGAAAGCAAGGAATTTGTTTCAACTGTGGAAACGCAGACCACAAAAGGAAGGAGTGCACAGAACCACCAAAGTGCTATTTATGCGCAAACCTGGAAAACCAACCATGCGCAATGGACCATGTTCCGGGATCGGGAAAGTGCCATGTATTTAAACAGGCACTGGAAAAAGCGAAAACGGCCTCCTCAAAATGATGAAAATTCTCCAAGCAAACGTCAACAGGAGTCGAACGGCGGACAACCTCCTGTTCAAGCTCATAGAGGAATTGCAAGCAGACGTCATCATTTTAAGCGAGCAATACGTCAATAGAAACGAGCAAACCTGGATCTCTGACACACTAGGAACCGCCGCCTTATGGATCCCGAACAAAAACATCGCCGTTAAAAGCAAAGGATCTGAAAGAGGCTTTGCATGGATGAAAAATGAAAACTTCACAACAATCAGCGTATACCTGAGTCCAAATGACCGCATTGACGAGTTCCGGAAAAAGCTAGAGGACCTAGAAGACTTCATATGTGATACCGAAGGAGAAATCATTGTTGCGGGAGATTTCAACGCTAGAGGCCAAGAGTGGGGTATGCCAGCCACGGACTCCCGAGGAAGACAAATCCTTGAAATGGCAGCGAGACGTGGCCTATGTATTGTAAATGAAGGAAACACCCCTACCTTCAGAAGAGCAGGGAATATAGGCACTATACCCGACATAACTCTCGCCACAGAGGGCATAATGTCCAAAATCAAAAACTGGAGAGTCATTGAAGACTATACAGGCAGTGATCACCAATACATCATCTTTTGTATTGAAGATAACCACCGGATCACAAACCGAAGCCAAAGCCAAATGGCAAGATGGAATACCAATAGACTTCACGCTGAACTACTGAGCAGGACGATCGAGGAAGGGAAGATTCCTGTTCTACGAATGGAAGGGACCGCCGAAGAAAAAGTCGAAGCCACAATGCAGCTTATTCAACAGGGATGTGATGCTTCAATGCCCCGAAAGAGCTCCGTCAGCGAAAGAAGAAAGCCTGTCTATTGGTGGTCGGATGAAATTGCTGAAATCCGAAGAAACTGCTTGCATCTGAGGCGGAAAGTGACCAGAGGAAGAAGAAGACGAGACGAACACCTAGAGATCGAACTTGAAGAGTTCAAAGCAAAACGTCATGAGCTCAAAAGAGCCATAAAACAAAGCAAAAAACGGAAATGGGAAGAACTTCGGCAAGATATTAACAACGATCCCTGGGGACTCGGCTATAAGATCGCTATGAAAAAACTTGGAGCCCAAAAGAATACAGCAGACCTAAAGCCAGAAAAGATGAGGTACATTTTGGACACGCTTTTCCCGACTCACCCCACTAGACCACCTGATGGTGATTTTTACGGACCACCACAAGAAATACAAGTTTTTAGTGAAGAAGAGCTGAAGATAGCCACAAAAGCCCTGCAAAATAGAAAGGCTCCTGGAGTTGATGGGGTACCGGTAGAAGCTCTCAAACAAATTGCCCAATCCTGCCCAGAACTACTCCTTAGCATGTACAACAACTGCCTAACTGAGGGTATTTTCCCTAAGCGATGGAAAAAACAACGCCTTGTACTGATCAACAAAAACAAAGGTCACCCAGATTCTCCATCAGCATACAGGCCTCTATGCATGCTAGATACAACAGGAAAGCTGTTAGAGAAATTACTGCAACCACGCCTCATGGCCGCGATACAAAGAAGAGGAGATTTGTCTGAAAGACAATATGGCTTCAGGAAAGGTCGCTCCACAATAGGAGCAATAGAGGAAGTGGTAAGAGCCGTAGAGAATGCCCAGAGGGGAAACCATTACTCCAGGAAAATAGTGCTACTGGCAACACTAGATGTCCGTAACGCCTTTAATTCTGTCAGGTGGACAGATATGCTGATGGCACTGGAAAGAAGGTTTCAAATCCCGGAGTATCTTTTACGGATTGTGAGAGATTATCTCAGAGACCGCGAACTCATCTACCAGACGACAGAAGGATCGAGAAGGAAAGATATCACAGCAGGAGCAGCCCAGGGGTCCATTCTCGGACCAGACCTATGGAATATCTCTTACGACGATATCCTCTGTATGGAGATGCCTCAGGATTCTTTCTTAGTTGGATACGCAGACGATGTGGCTGCGGTTATAACAGCAAGAGACACCGAAAGTGCGCAGAGAAAACTGAACCAGGTCATGCGAAGAACAAATTCCTGGATGGAGGAACACGGGCTGTCTCTAGCTACTGAGAAAACCGAAGTAGTAGTGCTAACAAAGAAACGAATCCCCACGATAATCGATATCCGCATCGACACCGAGATTATAACGAGTAAGAACGCAGTAAAATACCTAGGAATAAGGCTTGACACAAAGCTGAGTTTCTGGGAGCAAATACGGTCGGCTGCAGAGCGCGCATCCAAAGTGACAGCATCTCTAAGCAGACTGATGGCAAACGTAGGCGGACCATCCGCAAGCAAACGAAAGCTTCTAATGACGACAACACACGCTATTCTACTGTACGGAAGCGAGATCTGGGCCGACGCACTTAAACTGGAAAAATACCGGAAACAGATGGCATCGGTACAGAGATGCGGCGCTTTACGGATAGCCAGCGCGTACCGCACGGTGTCTGAGCCTGCTGTTCTGGTAGTGGCAGGGGTGACACCAATAGATCTCCTCGCAGAACAACGTAAGTACGCACACGAAAAGAAAGCGGAAATTGGAGTGGAAGCGGCGTTGGCGGAAGCAAAAGCGCTTGCAAAACAGAAGTGGCAGGAACGGTGGGAATCTGAAAGCAGAGGGCGCTGGACCGCGAGACTCATCAGATGTGTTGACGAATGGAGTAACCGGAAACACGGCGAAGTGAACTATTACGTCACCCAGTTCCTAACCGGACACGGGTACTTCAACGCCTACCTGCATAAGATGGGAAAAACAAGAAGCCCCTCCTGCCAGTATGGAGATTCGACCTCTGATGACGCCTTCCATACTGTCTTCGAGTGCAGCAGATGGGAACACCTACGGCAGAACCTACACAGTAATATCGGTGAAATCAGAGAAGATAACATCATCCAGAAGATGCTCGAAAATGAGGAACAATGGATGCGAATAAGCTCGCACCTGACCCAGATCCTGAAAACTAAAAAGAGAGAGGAGCCAGTTCAAGAATCCGAACCTGCCTAGACAAGGACCCCCCCTCGAAGTAATGCGCGAGTAGTCCCGAGGGGGGTGATCATCGAGACACTTTTGGAGGTTTAGCCGGTATGCCAAGGTTGAAATGCCTTGGAGAGCCCGGCACACGGGAAGGTATGGATACCTCCTTATGGTGCGTAACGCATTCCTCCAAAAGTAAAAAAAAAAAAAAAAAAAAAAAAAATCATTATCATTATCATTATCATTATCATTATCATTATCATTATCATTATCATTATCATTATCATTATCATTATCATTATCATTATCATTATCATTATCATTATCATTATCATTATCATTATCATTATCATTATCATTATCATTATCATTATCATTATCATTATCATTATCATTATCATTATCATTATCATTATCATTATCATTATCATTATCATTATCATTATCATTATCATTATCATTATCATTATCATTATCATTATCATTATCATTATCATTATCATTATCATTATCATTATCATTATCATTATCATTATCATTATCATTATCATTATCATTATCATTATCATTATCATTATCATTATCATTATCATTATCATTATCATTATCATTATCATTATCATTATCATTATCATTATCATTATCATTATCATTATCATTATCATTATCATTATCATTATCATTATCATTATCATTATCATTATCATTATCATTATCATTATCATTATCATTATCATTATCATTATCATTATCATTATCATTATCATTATCATTATCATTATCATTATCATTATCATTATCATTATCATTATCATTATCATTATCATTATCATTATCATTATCATTATCATTATCATTATCATTATCATTATCATTATCATTATCATTATCATTATCATTATCATTATCATTATCATTATCATTATCATTATCATTATCATTATCATTATCATTATCATTATCATTATCATTATCATTATCATTATCATTATCATTATCATTATCATTATCATTATCATTATCATTATCATTATCATTATCATTATCATTATCATTATCATTATCATTATCATTATCATTATCATTATCATTATCATTATCATTATCATTATCATTATCATTATCATTATCATTATCATTATCATTATCATTATCATTATCATTATCATTATCATTATCATTATCATTATCATTATCATTATCATTATCATTATCATTATCATTATCATTATCATTATCATTATCATTATCATTATCATTATCATTATCATTATCATTATCATTATCATTATCATTATCATTATCATTATCATTATCATTATCATTATCATTATCATTATCATTATCATTATCATTATCATTATCATTATCATTATCATTATCATTATCATTATCATTATCATTATCATTATCATTATCATTATCATTATCATTATCATTATCATTATCATTATCATTATCATTATCATTATCATTATCATTATCATTATCATTATCATTATCATTATCATTATCATTATCATTATCATTATCATTATCATTATCATTATCATTATCATTATCATTATCATTATCATTATCATTATCATTATCATTATCATTATCATTATCATTATCATTATCATTATCATTATCATTATCATTATCATTATCATTATCATTATCATTATCATTATCATTATCATTATCATTATCATTATCATTATCATTATCATTATCATTATCATTATCATTATCATTATCATTATCATTATCATTATCATTATCATTATCATTATCATTATCATTATCATTATCATTATCATTATCATTATCATTATCATTATCATTATCATTATCATTATCATTATCATTATCATTATCATTATCATTATCATTATCATTATCATTATCATTATCATTATCATTATCATTATCATTATCATTATCATTATCATTATCATTATCATTATCATTATCATTATCATTATCATTATCATTATCATTATCATTATCATTATCATTATCATTATCATTATCATTATCATTATCATTATCATTATCATTATCATTATCATTATCATTATCATTATCATTATCATTATCATTATCATTATCATTATCATTATCATTATCATTATCATTATCATTATCATTATCATTATCATTATCATTATCATTATCATTATCATTATCATTATCATTATCATTATCATTATCATTATCATTATCATTATCATTATCATTATCATTATCATTATCATTATCATTATCATTATCATTATCATTATCATTATCATTATCATTATCATTATCATTATCATTATCATTATCATTATCATTATCATTATCATTATCATTATCATTATCATTATCATTATCATTATCATTATCCCTCGGGGGGTTTGTTGCTTCCCCCTAGAGGGCGCGTCCTCGGGTGGCGGATAGAGGAATGCTCGGCAGAAATGCAGGGTAAGTGGGAAATAAAATACCACTCGCGGACCAAAAAAAGCAACTATGTGAAGGAACACAGAAACTAAACCAAATATGGATAGAAAACAGACAAGGAGTAACTTTACGGTGCAGGGAGTCGGATACCCAGTACCGGCGTCTATCAGGGGTGAGCACGCGGGCCCCGGGACGTCGTCATCCAGAAAGAAAAAGGAAAATGAAAACCCATCCCTGGGAGTGGCATACTTGGCTCCCAAGGAATCCGGGAACCATTGTACTAGGTACACCAACAACAAGACATCTCCATGATGAAGATATACCTGTCAGTGAGACCAAGGAAACCGAGGAAGACACCTTCTTAAAGGAGCTTAGAAAGTGTAAAGACGTCCTGAGAACCATGAAACTTGCATGTGACAAACAGAAAAACGTTAGCAAGGACATCAAAGTCGGCATTGAAAAAATGGAAGAGTCAATAGACAGAATGAACTGGCTCCGCAAGAAGCACAGATATACCCGCCTGTTCAAAACTGTGGATGAACGCCCAAAAGACGGATCCCAAGATGTGAGATCTCAAGTAAATGAAGATGCAGACAAACACATGTCAATGTCAGCAAAGAGAGCACCTACCAGCCCACTTGCAAAAAAACGAGGCAAAAGAACCAGGAAGTCCCCGACCGTCGATAGACACCAGACTGCCTCGGAAGACGAAGACAACAGACAACAATTACCTGTCTCGGAAGACGAAGGCAAAGGACAACAAATACCTGCCTCTGAGACCCTAGGAAAGCCAGATAAAACGCTGACAAAAAACGCAGTGGGTAACTATGCGCAAATCGTTAAAAATACCTTACCACAGAAACAGTCAACAAAAAAGGATACAACGAAATTTGCGAAACCCAAAAAGCGGAATAAAGAAAAACCGAAACGAAAAAGGAGAACAAAAACTGAAGCAATACTCATTAAACCAAATGAGGGTGGAAGCTTTACCGACATACTCCGGGAAATAAGACAGAAGGTCAACCCTGAAGACACAGAGACAATAGTCAAAACCGTCAGAAAGACAAAATCGGGAGACGTTTTATTGGAACTGGGACCGAAAGCTAAAAACCGATCAATTTTTGAGAAAACGATCCAGAATATCTTAGGAGATAGAGCCAAGGTTCGAAACCTCGAACCTAAAACTACTCTGGAAATAAGAGATCTCGACGAGCTCACCACGGAAGAGGAAGTGCAGCAAGCCATTAAAAAGAAAATAGGTGACCAACCAGCTGACTTCAAAATCTTTGTCACTGAGAAAAACAGAAGTTCCCTGAAGATGGCAATAGTACTCACTAACGAGCGGACCGCAATCGAAGTTCTTAAAAACCCAGTGCTAAGGATAGGATGGAGCCATTGCAGGATCAGAAGAAGAATAGAGGTCCCAAAATGCTTCAGATGTCTTGGTTATGGACACCTGCAAGCAAATTGCAACGGACCAGACAGACGAAAGCAAGGAATTTGTTTCAACTGTGGAAACGCAGACCACAAAAGGAAGGAGTGCACAGAACCACCAAAGTGCTATTTATGCGCAAACCTGGAAAACCAACCATGCGCAATGGACCATGTTCCGGGATCGGGAAAGTGCCATGTATTTAAACAGGCACTGGAAAAAGCGAAAACGGCCTCCTCAAAATGATGAAAATTCTCCAAGCAAACGTCAACAGGAGTCGAACGGCGGACAACCTCCTGTTCAAGCTCATAGAGGAATTGCAAGCAGACGTCATCATTTTAAGCGAGCAATACGTCAATAGAAACGAGCAAACCTGGATCTCTGACACACTAGGAACCGCCGCCTTATGGATCCCGAACAAAAACATCGCCGTTAAAAGCAAAGGATCTGAAAGAGGCTTTGCATGGATGAAAAATGAAAACTTCACAACAATCAGCGTATACCTGAGTCCAAATGACCGCATTGACGAGTTCCGGAAAAAGCTAGAGGACCTAGAAGACTTCATATGTGATACCGAAGGAGAAATCATTGTTGCGGGAGATTTCAACGCTAGAGGCCAAGAGTGGGGTATGCCAGCCACGGACTCCCGAGGAAGACAAATCCTTGAAATGGCAGCGAGACGTGGCCTATGTATTGTAAATGAAGGAAACACCCCTACCTTCAGAAGAGCAGGGAATATAGGCACTATACCCGACATAACTCTCGCCACAGAGGGCATAATGTCCAAAATCAAAAACTGGAGAGTCATTGAAGACTATACAGGCAGTGATCACCAATACATCATCTTTTGTATTGAAGATAACCACCGGATCACAAACCGAAGCCAAAGCCAAATGGCAAGATGGAATACCAATAGACTTCACGCTGAACTACTGAGCAGGACGATCGAGGAAGGGAAGATTCCTGTTCTACGAATGGAAGGGACCGCCGAAGAAAAAGTCGAAGCCACAATGCAGCTTATTCAACAGGGATGTGATGCTTCAATGCCCCGAAAGAGCTCCGTCAGCGAAAGAAGAAAGCCTGTCTATTGGTGGTCGGATGAAATTGCTGAAATCCGAAGAAACTGCTTGCATCTGAGGCGGAAAGTGACCAGAGGAAGAAGAAGACGAGACGAACACCTAGAGATCGAACTTGAAGAGTTCAAAGCAAAACGTCATGAGCTCAAAAGAGCCATAAAACAAAGCAAAAAACGGAAATGGGAAGAACTTCGGCAAGATATTAACAACGATCCCTGGGGACTCGGCTATAAGATCGCTATGAAAAAACTTGGAGCCCAAAAGAATACAGCAGACCTAAAGCCAGAAAAGATGAGGTACATTTTGGACACGCTTTTCCCGACTCACCCCACTAGACCACCTGATGGTGATTTTTACGGACCACCACAAGAAATACAAGTTTTTAGTGAAGAAGAGCTGAAGATAGCCACAAAAGCCCTGCAAAATAGAAAGGCTCCTGGAGTTGATGGGGTACCGGTAGAAGCTCTCAAACAAATTGCCCAATCCTGCCCAGAACTACTCCTTAGCATGTACAACAACTGCCTAACTGAGGGTATTTTCCCTAAGCGATGGAAAAAACAACGCCTTGTACTGATCAACAAAAACAAAGGTCACCCAGATTCTCCATCAGCATACAGGCCTCTATGCATGCTAGATACAACAGGAAAGCTGTTAGAGAAATTACTGCAACCACGCCTCATGGCCGCGATACAAAGAAGAGGAGATTTGTCTGAAAGACAATATGGCTTCAGGAAAGGTCGCTCCACAATAGGAGCAATAGAGGAAGTGGTAAGAGCCGTAGAGAATGCCCAGAGGGGAAACCATTACTCCAGGAAAATAGTGCTACTGGCAACACTAGATGTCCGTAACGCCTTTAATTCTGTCAGGTGGACAGATATGCTGATGGCACTGGAAAGAAGGTTTCAAATCCCGGAGTATCTTTTACGGATTGTGAGAGATTATCTCAGAGACCGCGAACTCATCTACCAGACGACAGAAGGATCGAGAAGGAAAGATATCACAGCAGGAGCAGCCCAGGGGTCCATTCTCGGACCAGACCTATGGAATATCTCTTACGACGATATCCTCTGTATGGAGATGCCTCAGGATTCTTTCTTAGTTGGATACGCAGACGATGTGGCTGCGGTTATAACAGCAAGAGACACCGAAAGTGCGCAGAGAAAACTGAACCAGGTCATGCGAAGAACAAATTCCTGGATGGAGGAACACGGGCTGTCTCTAGCTACTGAGAAAACCGAAGTAGTAGTGCTAACAAAGAAACGAATCCCCACGATAATCGATATCCGCATCGACACCGAGATTATAACGAGTAAGAACGCAGTAAAATACCTAGGAATAAGGCTTGACACAAAGCTGAGTTTCTGGGAGCAAATACGGTCGGCTGCAGAGCGCGCATCCAAAGTGACAGCATCTCTAAGCAGACTGATGGCAAACGTAGGCGGACCATCCGCAAGCAAACGAAAGCTTCTAATGACGACAACACACGCTATTCTACTGTACGGAAGCGAGATCTGGGCCGACGCACTTAAACTGGAAAAATACCGGAAACAGATGGCATCGGTACAGAGATGCGGCGCTTTACGGATAGCCAGCGCGTACCGCACGGTGTCTGAGCCTGCTGTTCTGGTAGTGGCAGGGGTGACACCAATAGATCTCCTCGCAGAACAACGTAAGTACGCACACGAAAAGAAAGCGGAAATTGGAGTGGAAGCGGCGTTGGCGGAAGCAAAAGCGCTTGCAAAACAGAAGTGGCAGGAACGGTGGGAATCTGAAAGCAGAGGGCGCTGGACCGCGAGACTCATCAGATGTGTTGACGAATGGAGTAACCGGAAACACGGCGAAGTGAACTATTACGTCACCCAGTTCCTAACCGGACACGGGTACTTCAACGCCTACCTGCATAAGATGGGAAAAACAAGAAGCCCCTCCTGCCAGTATGGAGATTCGACCTCTGATGACGCCTTCCATACTGTCTTCGAGTGCAGCAGATGGGAACACCTACGGCAGAACCTACACAGTAATATCGGTGAAATCAGAGAAGATAACATCATCCAGAAGATGCTCGAAAATGAGGAACAATGGATGCGAATAAGCTCGCACCTGACCCAGATCCTGAAAACTAAAAAGAGAGAGGAGCCAGTTCAAGAATCCGAACCTGCCTAGACAAGGACCCCCCCTCGAAGTAATGCGCGAGTAGTCCCGAGGGGGGTGATCATCGAGACACTTTTGGAGGTTTAGCCGGTATGCCAAGGTTGAAATGCCTTGGAGAGCCCGGCACACGGGAAGGTATGGATACCTCCTTATGGTGCGTAACGCATTCCTCCAAAAGTAAAAAAAAAAAAAAAAAAAAAAAAAAATCATTATCATTATCATTATCATTATCATTATCATTATCATTATCATTATCATTATCATTATCATTATCATTATCATTATCATTATCATTATCATTATCATTATCATTATCATTATCATTATCATTATCATTATCATTATCATTATCATTATCATTATCATTATCATTATCATTATCATTATCATTATCATTATCATTATCATTATCATTATCATTATCATTATCATTATCATTATCATTATCATTATCATTATCATTATCATTATCATTATCATTATCATTATCATTATCATTATCATTATCATTATCATTATCATTATCATTATCATTATCATTATCATTATCATTATCATTATCATTATCATTATCATTATCATTATCATTATCATTATCATTATCATTATCATTATCATTATCATTATCATTATCATTATCATTATCATTATCATTATCATTATCATTATCATTATCATTATCATTATCATTATCATTATCATTATCATTATCATTATCATTATCATTATCATTATCATTATCATTATCATTATCATTATCATTATCATTATCATTATCATTATCATTATCATTATCATTATCATTATCATTATCATTATCATTATCATTATCATTATCATTATCATTATCATTATCATTATCATTATCATTATCATTATCATTATCATTATCATTATCATTATCATTATCATTATCATTATCATTATCATTATCATTATCATTATCATTATCATTATCATTATCATTATCATTATCATTATCATTATCATTATCATTATCATTATCATTATCATTATCATTATCATTATCATTATCATTATCATTATCATTATCATTATCATTATCATTATCATTATCATTATCATTATCATTATCATTATCATTATCATTATCATTATCATTATCATTATCATTATCATTATCATTATCATTATCATTATCATTATCATTATCATTATCATTATCATTATCATTATCATTATCATTATCATTATCATTATCATTATCATTATCATTATCATTATCATTATCATTATCATTATCATTATCATTATCATTATCATTATCATTATCATTATCATTATCATTATCATTATCATTATCATTATCATTATCATTATCATTATCATTATCATTATCATTATCATTATCATTATCATTATCATTATCATTATCATTATCATTATCATTATCATTATCATTATCATTATCATTATCATTATCATTATCATTATCATTATCATTATCATTATCATTATCATTATCATTATCATTATCATTATCATTATCATTATCATTATCATTATCATTATCATTATCATTATCATTATCATTATCATTATCATTATCATTATCATTATCATTATCATTATCATTATCATTATCATTATCATTATCATTATCATTATCATTATCATTATCATTATCATTATCATTATCATTATCATTATCATTATCATTATCATTATCATTATCATTATCATTATCATTATCATTATCATTATCATTATCATTATCATTATCATTATCATTATCATTATCATTATCATTATCATTATCATTATCATTATCATTATCATTATCATTATCATTATCATTATCATTATCATTATCATTATCATTATCATTATCATTATCATTATCATTATCATTATCATTATCATTATCATTATCATTATCATTATCATTATCATTATCATTATCATTATCATTATCATTATCATTATCATTATCATTATCATTATCATTATCATTATCATTATCATTATCATTATCATTATCATTATCATTATCATTATCATTATCATTATCATTATCATTATCCCTCGGGGGGTTTGTTGCTTCCCCCTAGAGGGCGCGTCCTCGGGTGGCGGATAGAGGAATGCTCGGCAGAAATGCAGGGTAAGTGGGAAATAAAATACCACTCGCGGACCAAAAAAAGCAACTATGTGAAGGAACACAGAAACTAAACCAAATATGGATAGAAAACAGACAAGGAGTAACTTTACGGTGCAGGGAGTCGGATACCCAGTACCGGCGTCTATCAGGGGTGAGCACGCGGGCCCCGGGACGTCGTCATCCAGCGACTGCAAGGAAAAGAAAAAGGAAAATGAAAACCCATCCCTGGGAGTGGCATACTTGGCTCCCAAGGAATCCGGGAACCATTGTACTAGGTACACCAACAACAAGACATCTCCATGATGAAGATATACCTGTCAGTGAGACCAAGGAAACCGAGGAAGACACCTTCTTAAAGGAGCTTAGAAAGTGTAAAGACGTCCTGAGAACCATGAAACTTGCATGTGACAAACAGAAAAACGTTAGCAAGGACATCAAAGTCGGCATTGAAAAAATGGAAGAGTCAATAGACAGAATGAACTGGCTCCGCAAGAAGCACAGATATACCCGCCTGTTCAAAACTGTGGATGAACGCCCAAAAGACGGATCCCAAGATGTGAGATCTCAAGTAAATGAAGATGCAGACAAACACATGTCAATGTCAGCAAAGAGAGCACCTACCAGCCCACTTGCAAAAAAACGAGGCAAAAGAACCAGGAAGTCCCCGACCGTCGATAGACACCAGACTGCCTCGGAAGACGAAGACAACAGACAACAATTACCTGTCTCGGAAGACGAAGGCAAAGGACAACAAATACCTGCCTCTGAGACCCTAGGAAAGCCAGATAAAACGCTGACAAAAAACGCAGTGGGTAACTATGCGCAAATCGTTAAAAATACCTTACCACAGAAACAGTCAACAAAAAAGGATACAACGAAATTTGCGAAACCCAAAAAGCGGAATAAAGAAAAACCGAAACGAAAAAGGAGAACAAAAACTGAAGCAATACTCATTAAACCAAATGAGGGTGGAAGCTTTACCGACATACTCCGGGAAATAAGACAGAAGGTCAACCCTGAAGACACAGAGACAATAGTCAAAACCGTCAGAAAGACAAAATCGGGAGACGTTTTATTGGAACTGGGACCGAAAGCTAAAAACCGATCAATTTTTGAGAAAACGATCCAGAATATCTTAGGAGATAGAGCCAAGGTTCGAAACCTCGAACCTAAAACTACTCTGGAAATAAGAGATCTCGACGAGCTCACCACGGAAGAGGAAGTGCAGCAAGCCATTAAAAAGAAAATAGGTGACCAACCAGCTGACTTCAAAATCTTTGTCACTGAGAAAAACAGAAGTTCCCTGAAGATGGCAATAGTACTCACTAACGAGCGGACCGCAATCGAAGTTCTTAAAAACCCAGTGCTAAGGATAGGATGGAGCCATTGCAGGATCAGAAGAAGAATAGAGGTCCCAAAATGCTTCAGATGTCTTGGTTATGGACACCTGCAAGCAAATTGCAACGGACCAGACAGACGAAAGCAAGGAATTTGTTTCAACTGTGGAAACGCAGACCACAAAAGGAAGGAGTGCACAGAACCACCAAAGTGCTATTTATGCGCAAACCTGGAAAACCAACCATGCGCAATGGACCATGTTCCGGGATCGGGAAAGTGCCATGTATTTAAACAGGCACTGGAAAAAGCGAAAACGGCCTCCTCAAAATGATGAAAATTCTCCAAGCAAACGTCAACAGGAGTCGAACGGCGGACAACCTCCTGTTCAAGCTCATAGAGGAATTGCAAGCAGACGTCATCATTTTAAGCGAGCAATACGTCAATAGAAACGAGCAAACCTGGATCTCTGACACACTAGGAACCGCCGCCTTATGGATCCCGAACAAAAACATCGCCGTTAAAAGCAAAGGATCTGAAAGAGGCTTTGCATGGATGAAAAATGAAAACTTCACAACAATCAGCGTATACCTGAGTCCAAATGACCGCATTGACGAGTTCCGGAAAAAGCTAGAGGACCTAGAAGACTTCATATGTGATACCGAAGGAGAAATCATTGTTGCCGGAGATTTCAACGCTAGAGGCCAAGAGTGGGGTATGCCAGCCACGGACTCCCGAGGAAGACAAATCCTTGAAATGGCAGCGAGACGTGGCCTATGTATTGTAAATGAAGGAAACACCCCTACCTTCAGAAGAGCAGGGAATATAGGCACTATACCCGACATAACTCTCGCCACAGAGGGCATAATGTCCAAAATCAAAAACTGGAGAGTCATTGAAGACTATACAGGCAGTGATCACCAATACATCATCTTTTGTATTGAAGATAACCACCGGATCACAAACCGAAGCCAAAGCCAAATGGCAAGATGGAATACCAATAGACTTCACGCTGAACTACTGAGCAGGACGATCGAGGAAGGGAAGATTCCTGTTCTACGAATGGAAGGGACCGCCGAAGAAAAAGTCGAAGCCACAATGCAGCTTATTCAACAGGGATGTGATGCTTCAATGCCCCGAAAGAGCTCCGTCAGCGAAAGAAGAAAACCTGTCTATTGGTGGTCGGATGAAATTGCTGAAATCCGAAGAAACTGCTTGCATCTGAGGCGGAAAGTGACCAGAGGAAGAAGAAGACGAGACGAACACCTAGAGATCGAACTTGAAGAGTTCAAAGCAAAACGTCATGAGCTCAAAAGAGCCATAAAACAAAGCAAAAAACGGAAATGGGAAGAACTTCGGCAAGATATTAACAACGATCCCTGGGGACTCGGCTATAAGATCGCTATGAAAAAACTTGGAGCCCAAAAGAATACAGCAGACCTAAAGCCAGAAAAGATGAGGTACATTTTGGACACGCTTTTCCCGACTCACCCCACTAGACCACCTGATGGTGATTTTTACGGACCACCACAAGAAATACAAGTTTTTAGTGAAGAAGAGCTGAAGATAGCCACAAAAGCCCTGCAAAATAGAAAGGCTCCTGGAGTTGATGGGGTACCGGTAGAAGCTCTCAAACAAATTGCCCAATCCTGCCCAGAACTACTCCTTAGCATGTACAACAACTGCCTAACTGAGGGTATTTTCCCTAAGCGATGGAAAAAACAACGCCTTGTACTGATCAACAAAAACAAAGGTCACCCAGATTCTCCATCAGCATACAGGCCTCTATGCATGCTAGATACAACAGGAAAGCTGTTAGAGAAATTACTGCAACCACGCCTCATGGCCGCGATACAAAGAAGAGGAGATTTGTCTGAAAGACAATATGGCTTCAGGAAAGGTCGCTCCACAATAGGAGCAATAGAGGAAGTGGTAAGAGCCGTAGAGAATGCCCAGAGGGGAAACCATTACTCCAGGAAAATAGTGCTACTGGCAACACTAGATGTCCGTAACGCCTTTAATTCTGTCAGGTGGACAGATATGCTGATGGCACTGGAAAGAAGGTTTCAAATCCCGGAGTATCTTTTACGGATTGTGAGAGATTATCTCAGAGACCGCGAACTCATCTACCAGACGACAGAAGGATCGAGAAGGAAAGATATCACAGCAGGAGCAGCCCAGGGGTCCATTCTCGGACCAGACCTATGGAATATCTCTTACGACGATATCCTCTGTATGGAGATGCCTCAGGATTCTTTCTTAGTTGGATACGCAGACGATGTGGCTGCGGTTATAACAGCAAGAGACACCGAAAGTGCGCAGAGAAAACTGAACCAGGTCATGCGAAGAACAAATTCCTGGATGGAGGAACACGGGCTGTCTCTAGCTACTGAGAAAACCGAAGTAGTAGTGCTAACAAAGAAACGAATCCCCACGATAATCGATATCCGCATCGACACCGAGATTATAACGAGTAAGAACGCAGTAAAATACCTAGGAATAAGGCTTGACACAAAGCTGAGTTTCTGGGAGCAAATACGGTCGGCTGCAGAGCGCGCATCCAAAGTGACAGCATCTCTAAGCAGACTGATGGCAAACGTAGGCGGACCATCCGCAAGCAAACGAAAGCTTCTAATGACGACAACACACGCTATTCTACTGTACGGAAGCGAGATCTGGGCCGACGCACTTAAACTGGAAAAATACCGGAAACAGATGGCATCGGTACAGAGATGCGGCGCTTTACGGATAGCCAGCGCGTACCGCACGGTGTCTGAGCCTGCTGTTCTGGTAGTGGCAGGGGTGACACCAATAGATCTCCTCGCAGAACAACGTAAGTACGCACACGAAAAGAAAGCGGAAATTGGAGTGGAAGCGGCGTTGGCGGAAGCAAAAGCGCTTGCAAAACAGAAGTGGCAGGAACGGTGGGAATCTGAAAGCAGAGGGCGCTGGACCGCGAGACTCATCAGATGTGTTGACGAATGGAGTAACCGGAAACACGGCGAAGTGAACTATTACGTCACCCAGTTCCTAACCGGACACGGGTACTTCAACGCCTACCTGCATAAGATGGGAAAAACAAGAAGCCCCTCCTGCCAGTATGGAGATTCGACCTCTGATGACGCCTTCCATACTGTCTTCGAGTGCAGCAGATGGGAACACCTACGGCAGAACCTACACAGTAATATCGGTGAAATCAGAGAAGATAACATCATCCAGAAGATGCTCGAAAATGAGGAACAATGGATGCGAATAAGCTCGCACCTGACCCAGATCCTGAAAACTAAAAAGAGAGAGGAGCCAGTTCAAGAATCCGAACCTGCCTAGACAAGGACCCCCCCTCGAAGTAATGCGCGAGTAGTCCCGAGGGGGGTGATCATCGAGACACTTTTGGAGGTTTAGCCGGTATGCCAAGGTTGAAATGCCTTGGAGAGCCCGGCACACGGGAAGGTATGGATACCTCCTTATGGTGCGTAACGCATTCCTCCAAAAGTAAAAAAAAAAAAAAAAAAAAAAAAAAAATCATTATCATTATCATTATCATTATCATTATCATTATCATTATCATTATCATTATCATTATCATTATCATTATCATTATCATTATCATTATCATTATCATTATCATTATCATTATCATTATCATTATCATTATCATTATCATTATCATTATCATTATCATTATCATTATCATTATCATTATCATTATCATTATCATTATCATTATCATTATCATTATCATTATCATTATCATTATCATTATCATTATCATTATCATTATCATTATCATTATCATTATCATTATCATTATCATTATCATTATCATTATCATTATCATTATCATTATCATTATCATTATCATTATCATTATCATTATCATTATCATTATCATTATCATTATCATTATCATTATCATTATCATTATCATTATCATTATCATTATCATTATCATTATCATTATCATTATCATTATCATTATCATTATCATTATCATTATCATTATCATTATCATTATCATTATCATTATCATTATCATTATCATTATCATTATCATTATCATTATCATTATCATTATCATTATCATTATCATTATCATTATCATTATCATTATCATTATCATTATCATTATCATTATCATTATCATTATCATTATCATTATCATTATCATTATCATTATCATTATCATTATCATTATCATTATCATTATCATTATCATTATCATTATCATTATCATTATCATTATCATTATCATTATCATTATCATTATCATTATCATTATCATTATCATTATCATTATCATTATCATTATCATTATCATTATCATTATCATTATCATTATCATTATCATTATCATTATCATTATCATTATCATTATCATTATCATTATCATTATCATTATCATTATCATTATCATTATCATTATCATTATCATTATCATTATCATTATCATTATCATTATCATTATCATTATCATTATCATTATCATTATCATTATCATTATCATTATCATTATCATTATCATTATCATTATCATTATCATTATCATTATCATTATCATTATCATTATCATTATCATTATCATTATCATTATCATTATCATTATCATTATCATTATCATTATCATTATCATTATCATTATCATTATCATTATCATTATCATTATCATTATCATTATCATTATCATTATCATTATCATTATCATTATCATTATCATTATCATTATCATTATCATTATCATTATCATTATCATTATCATTATCATTATCATTATCATTATCATTATCATTATCATTATCATTATCATTATCATTATCATTATCATTATCATTATCATTATCATTATCATTATCATTATCATTATCATTATCATTATCATTATCATTATCATTATCATTATCATTATCATTATCATTATCATTATCATTATCATTATCATTATCATTATCATTATCATTATCATTATCATTATCATTATCATTATCATTATCATTATCATTATCATTATCATTATCATTATCATTATCATTATCATTATCATTATCATTATCATTATCATTATCATTATCATTATCATTATCATTATCATTATCATTATCATTATCATTATCATTATCATTATCATTATCATTATCATTATCATTATCATTATCATTATCATTATCATTATCATTATCATTATCATTATCATTATCATTATCATTATCATTATCATTATCATTATCATTATCATTATCATTATCATTATCATTATCATTATCATTATCATTATCATTATCATTATCATTATCATTATCATTATCATTATCATTATCATTATCATTATCATTATCATTATCATTATCATTATCATTATCATTATCATTATCATTATCATTATCATTATCATTATCATTATCATTATCATTATCATTATCATTATCATTATCATTATCATTATCATTATCATTATCATTATCATTATCATTATCATTATCATTATCATTATCATTATCATTGGCCTAGCTGGCTTTTGCCCTTTTCTAAAATTTTATCAATAAATTTGATTTTTTTTTTTCAATTTTAATACCAAGCAGCTTTTAAATTCAACTTCAACTGCGATATTTCTTCCACAAAAAACATAAAAACGCTACAAGGCGGAAACGATACCGAGATGAGACTTTGTTGTACGTAAGACTACAGTGAATTTTTTCAATTTTAAAAAGAAAGGTACGTGAGCCATAACTCAGAAGCAGCGGTGTTTACCCCGCACTTTAAGGGGGACCGCGCCACTACAGGAAAAAATTAGAGAAACGATTTATTTAATGTGTTTTTTAGAAAATATTAATTAAAAATGTATAATCGAGATGAAACAAAAACAAAAAAAAGTTTTAAGTTTTAAATTTATGGTCTAACTATATTATGCTTCCGAAAATAAATAAAAACAGTAAATGTGGACTTTTGTCACATTCATTAATTATTTTTAGATTTGACATAAAAAAAATAATTCGTCCTAAAAATGTTCAAAGATAAAACCGCACTTTTGCATTCAAAGTTATATTGTGTCTTCTAAAATATGGAAGCGGGAAACCAAAAATTACCAAATTAAAGTTGAATGAAGAAGTCAAATCATTAACTGAAAACATTTTGCCTGTGCCTACAACTAACGAAATTGAAACTTAAAGCATGCTTTAGCTTTTGCTTCATCTCGATTAGACCATTTTTAACAGAGATCCATGAACATATTATGTAGCCAACTCGTTGTTTTAGTTTTAACATCCACTTACAGCTTAGCTAATTGATGTTTGTGTTCACGTTTTACTCTGCTAAAATCGTTTTAATCCAAGTAAATAAATTTTTGTATAAACGCAACAAAAAAGAAAGACCTTTGATCGAAAAAGTCATTAAAGTTTTTCTTCGGTTCATGGAAACAAACGAAAATTTGCCACTTTTAATTTAAACACATAATTCACCAAAAGAATAATCCATACACGAGCACCCAAAAATGCTAACAGCCCTATTAATAAAAAGCCATTGACAGCTCCTTAACACACAACCAACACACGGATAGAGAACTTGTCCGTTGTATACCTTTTATTATTAATAAACATTATAATATAGTTCCTGTCAAATCGTGGAATCACAAATTGCATGCACTGATTCATGAAAAATAAGCTTGTATAGTTGAAACGGTTATTATAAAATGTATGTATGTGTGTGTTATCCACTCGCTGGTCACCATGTCACAGACCATTACAAATTTATTAATACGAATTGCAAGTTTTCAGATGTGTAACTCCTATCTTTCCGTTGATTTTCATTTATTGATACGGGGATTAATGTATAATTAAAAAGCATTATGTGCTAAAAAAAATTACCACAAAAAATAATGATAAGTAGGAACACTTCTAGCCCTCACCTCTCTCATGCATAATATGTATGTATGCATATGTAGGTACAGTGGCGTAGCGCAATAAATAATACTCTTGTCGAATTCCTTTCAACAAAAAATTCGATTTTTTTTCTAAACAGAATCGAATTTTTTCTTTCAATAAAGGGAATTTGTCCAGAAAAATCGATTTTTTTCTTCTAAGAAAATCGAATTTTTTGTTGAAAGGAAATCAACATTAATAATTTCTTGATATTTGAAATAATTCGATTCTAGCTTACCTATGTCTAGAAAATTTTCGGAACTTAATACAAATTTGGTTGGAAAGAGTATTACCATAAGTGTTAAATATCACTTTATTTTCGATATTAGACAGTGCGCAAATGTCTAATTATGTCCAACTTTTTTTTTTAATTGGCAAAATAGACTATCATAGGCGATTTCAACCTAAAAGGCTTTTTAATATTTTTGTCATTAAATTGAAAGATTGTTTTTGTTTTTAAGCAGAATAAATTTAGTGGGATTTATTTTTATTTCATTGTGGCATCTGTTGAGTAGATTTTGATTTGAATGCTTTGCACATATAGCTGAAATGGTAGTGATGGCTTTTTTTTTGTTCAAGCCAAAAAGCTGTGTTATTAAAACTTAAATACGCAATGCGTTTGTCATTTTACTAAAACTATAAAAAAAATGGAAGGCAACTTATTATTGTATATAAGTACACTTTTTACTTCATCCATCCATCCATCGGCTTTTCAGCTTTTAAGCATCATTAGTGTTTAAACGCACATTTATATTTTTAACAAAAAAACTGAAATTTTTTTTGAGAAATAATGTTTTGTATGTAACTTAAATTGCTGGTATCTCTACAGCGGGTGTATCTTTTATGTCCAACTGATTGCACTGTTTAAAAAAAGTATTCTAAAACACGATCGTATGCAAATGCAATGATGTGTCAAAATTTCAAAGCCATTGGTGAAGAACTTTCGGAGATTACTCATAAGGAACGAACGTACATTTAGGTACATTTTTATTCATGTATGTATATATAGATTACTTTACTTTTTTGAATTCAACGGATTAGCTTTTTCTTAATATTTAATACTGGTGACCTTTCCGTCAACTACGGAAAAACTTTTTTCACTTTAAATAACTTTAGCTGAGTTTAATAACGAATCTACGGAACAAGACTGGTTAGGAGCGATTAAATGGGTTGATATTAACATATTGGATACACGAGTACCTACAATGTAGTAATAAAATAAGATATATATGAAAATCTCATATTTTTTTCAAAAAAAGGAAAGCACATTCCATTTCCAAAAATTGGCCAAAACGGCAAAGGGAAAAGGAAATGCACGCCATTTTGGCATCCACATTGACAAGCGGAAACGCCATTTTGACATCATATTTTTGATAGATAAGGATGCCAGCAACAAAAAGTTGCCGGGAAAAAAGTTCCGCGAGCAACTCCGAGCAACAAAAAGTTGAGCAACTAAAAGTTGCCTAGTAGGCGCTCCCCTATATAAGCTAATGTACTTAAACTATCAATTTCAAAACCTAGGATAGAGTCATTAACATTTAGTTCAATAAAAAGTTTAATTCTTAAATTAGCACCTTAAATGTCCTCATACAATTTAATTTAAAACTACACATACGTCCATTACTATTTCAAGACATCAACAATAAGTCCCATGTATCATATTTGATACAAAAAATTTATTTTTTCTCGTGCCACATACGTCCATTTATCATTTTTGATACATAAACAGAATTCGGCTTCACTGTCCTCATATAAAATTATTTTAAAGGGCCCATACGTCCGGTACTTTTTTTTTTCAAAAAAATACATTAATATAGATAAGATAAGATAAGATAAGATTTTTATTGTATTGCTTTTAAATTTACATTTCATTACATACATATTTTTATAGACAAAAATCATAATAGCATGGCATTTGCCTTCTGCCAGATTGACAATTAAAATAACTGTAATTTATGTAATAAGCTAGCACAATAAAATTTGGTATTACAAAATAATATAATAATAACAATATAGTAGATAATTGAACAATAATTGGATTTAGTAATCGTCTAAAACACAACAAAAATCAGAAATCTTCACGTAATATTTGCGATCTATATCTTAACGCGATCTTGCAATAATTATAAAGCTTGGCAACATCCATCTCATTCATTTAGACTGAATGAACTTGTACTTCCGATAAAAAATCGCTTCCAAATATACTTCTTCTAATTCCTTTGAGAATTGGGCACCTTCCGATGAAGTGAATAACGTCCTCTCTCCCCGCTAAGTTACACATACTACAATCCAAAGGTAAATCAGGCCTGTGTGGTATGAAATTCAAGTTTAATAATTCACTCCGAAGTCTGACCATAGTAGCAATAACATAAACATTGTTGGATACATATTGGATACACGAGTACCTACAATGTAGTAATAAAATAAGATATATATGAAAATCTCATATTTTTTTCAAAAAAAGGAAAGCACATTCCATTTCCAAAAATTGGCCAAAACGGCAAAGGGAAAAGGAAATGCACGCCATTTTGGCATCCACATTGACAAGCGGAAACGCCATTTTGACATCATATTTTTGATAGATAAGGATGCCAGCAACAAAAAGTTGCCGGGAAAAAAGTTCCGCGAGCAACTCCGAGCAACAAAAAGTTGAGCAACTAAAAGTTGCCTAGTAGGCGCTCCCCTATATAAGCTAATGTACTTAAACTATCAATTTCAAAACCTAGGATAGAGTCATTAACATTTAGTTCAATAAAAAGTTTAATTCTTAAATTAGCACCTTAAATGTCCTCATACAATTTAATTTAAAACTACACATACGTCCATTACTATTTCAAGACATCAACAATAAGTCCCATGTATCATATTTGATACAAAAAATTTATTTTTTCTCGTGCCACATACGTCCATTTATCATTTTTGATACATAAACAGAATTCGGCTTCACTGTCCTCATATAAAATTATTTTAAAGGGCCCATACGTCCGGTACTTTTTTTTTTCAAAAAAATACATTAAGATAGATAAGATAAGATAAGATAAGATTTTTATTGTATTGCTTTTAAATTTACATTTCATTACATACATATTTTTATAGACAAAAATCATAATAGCATGGCATTTGTCGTCTGCCAGATTGACAATTAAAATAACTGTAATTTATGTAATAAGCTAGCACAATAAAATTTGGTATTACAAAATAATATAATAATAACAATATAGTAGATAATTGAACAATAATTGGATTTAGTAATCGTCTAAAACACAACAAAAATCAGAAATCTTCACGTAATATTTGCGATCTATATCTTAACGCGATCTTGCAATAATTATAAAGCTTGGCAACATCCATCTCATTCATTTAGACTGAATGAACTTGTACTTCCGATAAAAAATCGCTTCCAAATATACTTCTTCTAATTTTTTTTGAGAATTGGGCACCTTCCGATGAAGTGAATAACGTCCTCTCTCCCCGCTAAGTTACACATACTACAATCCAAAGGTAAATCAGGCCTGTGTGGTATGAAATTCAAGTTTAATAATTCACTCCGAAGTCTGACCATAGTAGCAATAACATAAACATTGTTGGATACATATTGGATACACGAGTACCTACAATGTAGTAATAAAATAAGATATATATGAAAATCTCATATTTTTTTCAAAAAAAGGAAAGCACATTCCATTTCCAAAAATTGGCCAAAACGGCAAAGGGAAAAGGAAATGCACGCCATTTTGGCATCCACATTGACAAGCGGAAACGCCATTTTGACATCATATTTTTGATAGATAAGGATGCCAGCAACAAAAAGTTGCCGGGAAAAAAGTTCCGCGAGCAACTCCGAGCAACAAAAAGTTGAGCAACTAAAAGTTGCCTAGTAGGCGCTCCCCTATATAAGCTAATGTACTTAAACTATCAATTTCAAAACCTAGGATAGAGTCATTAACATTTAGTTCAATAAAAAGTTTAATTCTTAAATTAGCACCTTAAATGTCCTCATACAATTTAATTTAAAACTACACATACGTCCATTACTATTTCAAGACATCAACAATAAGTCCCATGTATCATATTTGATACAAAAAATTTATTTTTTCTCGTGCCACATACGTCCATTTATCATTTTTGATACATAAACAGAATTCGGCTTCACTGTCCTCATATAAAATTATTTTAAAGGGCCCATACGTCCGGTACTTTTTTTTTTCAAAAAAATACATTAAGATAGATAAGATAAGATAAGATAAGATTTTTATTGTATTGCTTTTAAATTTACATTTCATTACATACATATTTTTATAGACAAAAATCATAATAGCATGGCATTTGCCGTCTGCCAGATTGACAATTAAAATAACTGTAATTTATGTAATAAGCTAGCACAATAAAATTTGGTATTACAAAATAATATAATAATAACAATATAGTAGATAATTGAACAATAATTGGATTTAGTAATCGTCTAAAACACAACAAAAATCAGAAATCTTCACGTAATATTTGCGATCTATATCTTAACGCGATCTTGCAATAATTATAAAGCTTGGCAACATCCATCTCATTCATTTAGACTGAATGAAATTGTACTTCCGATAAAAAATCGCTTCCAAATATACTTCTTCTAATTTCTTTGAGAATTGGGCACCTTCCGATGAAGTGAATAACGTCCTCTCTCCCCGCTAAGTTACACATACTACAATCCAAAGGTAAATCAGGCCTGTGTGGTATGAAATTCAAGTTTAATAATTCACTCCGAAGTCTGACCATAGTAGCAATAACATAAACATTGTTTGGATCACGAAAGTAGTTTTTTTCAGCAAGATTGTGGTTGAGCCTACTGTACGTTGTTCTGAACAAGGAACCTGAAGCGTCCGCTAAATATTCAGCTCTGCACTTCTCATCTACCATTGATATAACTTCGTAAAGGACATCCTTACTGGCTGGTATATTTTCTACGTTTAAGTTAAAATTTAAATTGCATCCTTCTGCAAGGCTTAACCAATCCCTGTACCAGCTATTTTGATTTTGTATAGCACTAATAACTACTTTTCTTACCAGCCGGGATTCAGGCAATTTGAAGACATTTAGTAGATAGTCCGCTTGCAGCTTTAAAGTTTTTATGAATAACGGAGAAAGACCAGTTTCGAACATAATAACGTAGTTTGGCGTATCCGGTGGTAAGTGAAATATTCTTTTTACATAGAATGTTAAGAGTTTCTCAATATTAAGGAATTTTGTACAACCCCATACTTGCGAACCATACAAAAGTATACTTTCAGCAACTGCTTCGAATACTTTAAATTTACTGCTATGAGCTATGTGTTTATTCATAAAGCATCTTTTCCACGAAATATTAATAGCAGTTTTCGCTTTTAGCAGTTTTTCGTTAAAATGCTTCTCAATACTCAAGTTCTTCGAAAAAATAATGCCTAGGTACTTGTATTCATTAACACATTCGATATCTTCGCCATTGTAGTTCCATTTTTCATTCGACGCCATTCGTCCGCCACCTTTTTTAACTATCATTACCTTCGACTTTTGAGTGTTGACTATTAAGTTCCATAGCTGACAATACTGGTATACCCTGTTAATCATGAGTTGTAATGTTTCAGGGGAATACGCGAACATGACAATATCATCTGCAAACAACAATGCCTTAATACGCACCCCTGCGAAATCAACTCCACCAGGAAGGTAAACAAGGTGGGGCTTAATGTGCAACCCTGCCTCACTCCCGATGTGGTTGCAAACCAATCAGAAAGTTCCGTTCCGGTCCACACTGCAGCCTTTGTTCCTCTGTAAAATTCCTAAATTCGTCCGAATTCGTCCGAACTTCTGCGACAACGCCAGACTATACAGTTTGTAGAATAAGGCACCTCGGTCGATTGTGTCAAAAGCCGCTTTAAAATCAATGAAGAATACATACAATTTTCTTCCCTGGTTAATAAAGCTCGCCGCAAGACTTCTGAGCACGAAGATGTTGTCAATTGTTGAATACCCTGATCTAAAGCCAGCTTGAAATTCTTTCAGCAGGTTCCGCGTTTCAATCCACGTTATGAGACGTTTATGCAGCATCGTTGTAAATATTTTATATGATGCGTTTAGAAAAGAGATTCCTCTATAATTTGCCGCATCCAATAAATCTCCTTTTTTGTGAATTGGGAATATTATAGCATCCCGGAATTCGTCGGGGGAAAGATCACCCTCTCCTACTTTATTAAAAAGCATTACAAGACGTTCTTTGAGCATTAAAGTTCCGTATTTGTAGAACTCAACAGGAATACCATTCGCACCCGCAGCTTTTCCATCTTTAAGAGCCCCAAGCGTTAGTTCTTGTTCATCTAGTGTGAAAATAGAGTCCAGAATTTCGTTGGTGAAACCAGGTTTCGCAAAATGCCATTTTGTTGGTGATGATGTCGGATTCAGTAGATCATTGAAATGGGTAAGCAGTGAGTTAGCGCAGAGTTTTGTGTGGATGTTGAATTGTTTGCCATTTAGCTCCCAAGCCAGTTTCCAAAATTCTGCCGCATTTTTACAGGATGCCAGTCTGACAGCCTGCAGTTCCGCATATTTTATTTTTTTAATTCTGCATATCTCTTTATATTTTCGGTTCGCCTCGATGTAAGAATTCCTAAACAAACCGTGAGTTGAATTATGAAAAATTCTCAACCATGCAAAAGATATCTTACGAGCTTTTAGACATTCTTCATCAAACCAGGGCTCATTTCCAAATTTGCTTCTTTTATGGCTGAATTCTTGCTGAGGATAAGATGTCTTCACGATGTGTTCAAGCATGACAAAGTCTACATCTTGGTGAGATTGAAGTTCCAAATCAAGTCGATATCTATAAGACTGTGCTTTTGTGGTTTTCCAATATAATTTAGGCAGTAACTGCATGCCAATAGATTCGTCATGTAATGTAAGTGAGCAAGATGACGGAAGGTAACAACAACCGGAAAATGATCTGAGTATGGAACTTCTTTAATCGTAAAATCAGTCACATAGGTTTCCCAATCTTCTCCTAAGATAGCATAATCGATAACTGATGAACCTTGACCACCAGCAAATGTAAAGTTTCCTGATGAGTCGCCTAAACTGGTTCCATTTAGTATTCGAAGTCCAAACGAATCACAACACTCCAGCAATTTCCTTCCTCTAGCATTACATACAGTATCTTTTGACTTCCTACAGATTCCCCTTACTTCATTCATCGCACCTGGCTCACTGCCAACTCTCGCGTTCAAATCTCCAATCACCATAATGTTTGTTTTAAAGTTTAATATTTCTAATAATTTTTCGAAGTCATCCTCCCAATTATTACAATTTAAATATAATGGCAGTATCCAAAAAAGTTTGTTGCTGATTTTTAATTCCACGAACGGTAACTCGTTGTACATACGAAACTCACATTTCAAACTCTTTAACATTTTCTTGACTCCGAAGAAACACCCTCCGCTAGCTCTCCCTCGCGTGTGATTCCGCGTAGCCGGTCCCGGTATCCATTTGAACGTATAATCTAACATTTTGTTTTCAATACTTGCAAAAAATACTATCTATATATCAAAAAAATACATTATTATTTAGTAAGATTCAACATAGAAGGGGTTGGTTGCATACAAATTTGGTCACTGTTGTTAAAAAACGGTTTTAGTTTTGTGGTCGTTTTTGATACATCGACGTATGCTTACTAATTTTGCGTATCAAATATGATACATGGAACGTATGGGTGATTTATCAGTTTGTATGGAGACAGTAAGGTCAAGAAATCCCAATGCAAAGATTATTTATTATGTATTATTATCCTCCCGCCCCTCTGACTCTCGTGACAAGTTCCAAGAAAGAACACACAATACTTGCAAAATTGATCTTTTCGTAAGAAAATTATTGGCTAACTTTCGTTCATTGTATATTCCTACCGAAATATTAGTGGTATATGAATCTAAAGTTAAACTTAATGGTCGACTTGAAATAAAAACTTACAACCTTCAATATCAAACAAATACCTACTTACCGTAAAAGGATTTATAAAATGTACACAGTAGATATTGCGTGATATTCGAGATGTGCTTACATATGTTATCCACTTGACATGGCAATGAATGGACAACAATAATGTATATGTATATGTATGTATATTAGAGTGTCCGTTATTTCCCAAATTCTTTTTTTTTTTTTGATCGGCCACCTTATAAATCGAAAGTTTATGCGCTACGAAAAATTTATTGACCAAAAAATATTTTGTCCGAGGTCATTAACCCGTGCCTCTAAAGCCATACATTTCCCATACAAATTTGTATGGAGATTTTGCACTTTGTACCTTTAATTTTTTTTCTCTCGAACTAAAATAGCTATTATAAATTGTTTTCTGATTATTTTGGTTTAGCTCTTCCTTTAAAAAAACACATCCAAAAAATTTCAATTTCTTGTCCTTTTTTTAAGTTTAATATTTTTTTTTCTTCAACTACGGCAGTTATTTTAAATTTTAAATTTTTTATTGTTTATTATTCTTGTATACTAATAGTTCTCCGACCAAAAAATATTTTGTCCGAGGTCATTAACCCGTGCCTCTAAAGCCATACATTTCCCATACAAATTTGTATGGAGATTTTGCACATTTTACATTTAATTTTTTTCTCTCGAACTAAAATAGCTATTATAAATTGTTTTCTGATTATTGTGGTTTAGGTCTTCCTTTAAAAAAACACATCCAAAAAATTTCAATTTCTTGTCCGTTTTTTAAGTTTAATATTATTTTGTTCTTCAACTACGGCAGTTATTTTAAATTTTTTTATTTTTTATTGTTTATTATTCTTGTATACTAATAGTTCTCTAAAAAAAAAAAAACACTTTCAAAAATACATGTGAAAAAATTTTTTTTATTATTTCGATTTTTTCAAAAGTATCATATTTTTACTTTTTACCTTTTTTGATACTTAACGATTTTTAATCTTTTTTTTTTAGTGTTGCTAAAAAACGTACTGGTAGTACTAATAGATGTTAAAAAAAATTACATGGGCCATAGTTTTTTTTGTATGTGATTTTTTTGTAGTCTTCGGATGTTTTCATTTATGTTCACTTACCACTTGATTTAAATACTGTTTTTGAGTTTCATTTTATATCCAGAGGCTGTGCTAGACGAAAATGAGGCGTGCACAAGATTATTTTTGATGGCCCCTGGTGAAACTATAGGGGTGTTTTTGATTCCAGAGCACATCATAATATGCAAAGAAATATGAGGCTTGTTTTATTGGAAAATTTTATAGCCAGCGCAGTAAAAATTAAATTTGTGAATCAAATATGATACATGGGCCAGTTAAGGTGTTTTAAATGACTCTACATCTACACTAAAATTTTCTTCTATTTACTCTTCCCTAGTTTGATAAATTTGTGTTATGTGTAGTTGTTTGGTGCTTTATAAAGCAAATTTGTCGTAGACGTCCTTTGATTTTACAAAAAGAGCACGTGGACGTGGAGTTTCAATGATGACACTACTTATTGGCTTTGTGGTCATTGATAGCTATAGTAATATGCCTTCTTCTTATCAGCCGCTTTCACGTCCCCCTTTGGTTTGCCACCGTCATTTTTCCCAAATTTGTTTGTAAAATGTTTAAACTGGGGACTCGTTGTTTGTTGAATGTAGCTTACAGGCTGCTCTTCTCTCTGTCGCTGCATTTCTGCTCCCCTTTGTGCCGACAGTTCCATAGTTTTTGCAGTGATTAACGCTGTTGTTAGCGTCAAGTTTGGTGTCTCCAATTACCGGTTTTGTATTCGGAGACTCCGTATTCCAAAGACAAACTCTAAGTGCCAAAACACAAACTTTTTAGTTGCTCGAATCGACGACTGAATAGTTTATGCATGTGCGCGCACTCTCATATAAGTCCATGGCAGTGCTGGGGGATCGTGGGAAAAATCCCTTTTGGTGGGAATTTTGACTTCTAAAGGGAAAAAGGGAAAACCGACCCATTTTGTGGGAATTCTTTGATTTTTAAAATTTTTTATGATAGCTCTTTCATCAACAAAATTATAATCAATTTTTTTAGATTAATTCGAAAGAAGTGAAAATGAAGTTTAAGAAATGTCAGAATTATTTCTTAAAAGATTTTATTAAACCTGGTCGTGAATATAGTAGGTACTATCAACGACTAGATATATGTACTACATATATCTTTAATGATTATTTCTATATTCGTGTTCAGTTATATCTTTATGGTCTTATTAATTAGATTTTTGGCTGTTTAAACTATGTCTAAGTATTTTGAAACAGTCGGAAATATGCTTTTTTAATAAAAAAAATATTGCATTTCTCTAGGTTTAGACAATAGATTACGTTGTCTAAAGCAAGATAAAAATATAGATTACTTTAGAAAAAATTAGAAAGGTTTTTTAAAAACTTGGACGGCTGTCTAAAGTTAGACAATGTTTATTAATAAGACCATTAGTGTTTAGAAGAACATGATATATCCACAAATAGATTGCTTCTTCACTTCCACAGTTAATAAAGCATAAACGCTTGGACCGATTTGCTTCAAATTTGGTACTTGTATGCACTTAATAATATACAGGGTGTTATCTACTTCGTGTAATACATTTTGGGGGGATGATTTTTGGGTCATTCTATATGAGATCAATTTTATCTCCCCCCACCCCTGAGGCTGGAGGAGGTATTTTCTGAAAAGTTAACTCATAATCGAAAAAATTATTAAAAATAAATGGATTTATTAAGGGCTACTATTTCATTCTTTTAGTAATTTTTTAAATCAAGTTGTTTTAAATAGTTTTAAAAAAAAATTAATTTCATATTCAAAACTTTTGTTCTTTTTGTTTTTTTAATTTCTCAAAAATTAAAATTAAACCTTATTTATGTGCTTTGTTGGTTTTTAATATTTCTTTATTTTTCATTTTAAGTCCACTTTTTAACTTTTTTTCTGTGGGAAATAAAAAGGGAAAAACGAAAATATTTGTGGGACAAAAAGGGAATTTACCGACTACGTGGAGGGAATTCTGTTAAAAATGCCCCCCAGCACTGGTCCATGGTAGTCACTTTAGCAACCAAACTGTTGAAAAACTGAAAGTTGCATGTGCGCGCCTAGCCTAATGGAACTGGATCGCAGATTTCTGACATAACCTTTATGAGCTCAGATTATGTTTTGTCTTAAGGTTTTGCAGGTGCTAATTTGTCTGAGAGAACAACGAAAGTCTCTTGAATCATGTAATGGAGAAGTAGGTATATGTATATTTCCTTATAGTGTGTAATTTTTGTATGCAGTCACATGTATATAGAATGCACATTGCATATTTTTTATACGAATTGTACTTTTAACGATTTTTTAAATCAAACTGAATAAAAATAAAAGATTCTATAATTATCCTCGTCCCGACTAATGTAAAACACAACCTTCTTCTTGCTAGATGCACACTTTATTAACTTACTTAATAAATTTGACATTTTATAATATGTACTTTTTAAATTAAATTAAATAAAAAAATTAATTTAGATGATGGATTTTATAAGTGAATGGTCCGTGGTCCGTGTAAATTATGAATTTTCTGCCGAAGAGATAGGCCTGAAATAATTTGTCCCTCAATGTATTGCTAAAAATTCTATAATAGCTTTATTCAATTCGTGTTTATTTAGGGATCTCCTTGCGAAACTATACTGATCATTGCTTCCAAGGCAAAGTTGGAAGCATCAGTGGTTAATATAAAAGTTTTCTTAAAATCTGGATAACTAAGTATAGGAAGAGTTTAAATTTTTTTAAATTTTGCCTAAATATATTAAATGATTCTAATTTTATTTACAAATCCTTACAGCTTTTTATACTACTCAATTCTATTACATTTTGGACTATCCCCTCTTATAAATAATTGTTTGTGTTTCGTGACAAGTGCGTTCAGAGATATAAAATATTCGTAAGGATATGACAGGGTTTTCTATTGTTTTTGTTATTCTTCTTGTTTCAAAGGAGAATTCCCAAAAATGTATGGGCAAAAACCCATAGTCGATTAAAAACAACAAAGTCGATGGAAAGGGTAGGTAGGTATGCATACATAATATTAGAATCAGAGTTAAATTTGTCCTTAAAATTTATCCCCGAGACTGGCTATGCCGATTTTAAATTCTTAAAAACTAACAGCCCTATTAATAAAAAATGCTTATTCTACCGTTTTCATGAGTTCACATAACCATGGAATAAAAGTTAAGCTACGGATTAACATTTTCCATTAATAGAAACAAAATGTTCGTGGAATAGTAAAGTGACGTTCATCTCAAAAACAAGAGTCTCTTAAGAAAATCTGCTCCCTAACTCGTCGTCTCGGGGATAACTTTTAAATAAAATAATTTCATACTTTATCTTCAGTTATATATTTTGGGCATCTCCTTTAATATGAAAAATTTAAACGAATTTCGAATTTAAGGCATATTTTCAAATTTAATTTTTAAAAATAAAAGCAATTCATGAAACAAATTTTTTTTTAAACAAAAATAACAAATATAAAATAAAACAAAAACATTTATATACAAATATCCATATTAAAACATAATTCTACAGTTAAATAATTACATTATAATTTCGTTCAACAAACGTAAATAAATAATGCTTATATACGGGTAGGTACCTATGCTCTACACTTTGTTCGTTGCCAATGTGTAATAATTGAATAAAACTGTAAAACTGAAAAAAGTAATTTAGTATACTTACCTATAGAGAGAAAAGTCTCATTTTTTAATATAAGGTAAAGAACTGAATTTTCCTCCAATGCCGGCCCCACAGGCCATGAACAATGTCACGTTTATGAACATGTCTACAAAAAATCCAATGAGGCACAAAAATCCATGTCCATGTCATGAACATGTTGACGAAAACTACTTTTTGAACAAGACATGAGCTCTGTTCATGTTCAAAGCTTGGCCATGAGATTTGACGTTCTATATGTGTGTGAGAGAGGTAGAAGTAGTACTGAAAGGAATTTTTGTGTGTTTCTCTTGCTCTGACTTATTAGTGGAATTTATCTACATAACTAACGACATGACATAAAGTGCCCAGTGCGAAAAAATAAGCTGATTTTTGATTGGTTTGGATGTGGGACATCTGTAGATATGTCTTGTGGAGTCGGCTTGTTAGGTATTGATTTACGTGTGGCAAAACCATAGAGAATTTGAAGCACTACAAATTTGAAGTAAGTTATACATATACCATACCTACACACTTATTTAAAAAAAAAAATTATATTTTATGTGATAAATTTTCAAAAATGCTTGAACATTTTTATTTTTTTTAACTGTTTTAATATTCCAAATTTTGAGCAAATGTTCTTAACAAAAAAAAATTAGGCAATTCAATTTTGCATACTTTTTAATTTTCCTTCACAAACTTATTTATAGAGCTAACAGAAACTGAGATATGTATGTATTCAATAAACACTAAAAACCAAAATGACAGCTAAAAGCTAAATAAAACTTGCATCAGTTGCACTTCAGTGTGCATTACTACGGAAGAATAAAAAAGTAATGTGAATACTTACAGCCATATTAATAAAAAAGGCTAATTCCACCCTTATTCCACGCATTTGCTACACCATAGAATCAGAGTTAAGCTACGAATTAAAATTTTACATTAATAAAAACAAAATGATCGTGGAATAGCAATATGACGTTTACATCCCTTAAGAAAATCTACTACAATAAGTGAGATGCCTGTTTGGTAACTTGAAATTTTAACAAAGTTTCGCAAACTCCGTATGGGTTCTGTTCTGACACCGAATTGTGATAATCTGTAAAAAAAAAAAAAAAAGAAACAAAAAAATAAAGCTCAAGTGTTTGGTAACTTAAGAATTCTCTTGTATATCTGTCAAAATTAGCTATTATCATTTTTCAATAATTGTTTTCGTTGTATCTGTTGCTTTTGTTTTGTTTTTATTTTAAAATGAAAAACATTTTCTTGTCGTTGTTGGCTGATTGCGATAAATAGATGTATAAGACATTATTATTTGTATTCCAAATTAAATTTGCAATCTTAGCTTATATTTCAGAATAAATTCACACATCTGGTGCTTATTCCTTCGCAAAACCACCTTCCTCGGTGGTTTAGTTTAGTTAAAGTCACTTAGTAGAAGTTCTGTTTTATTGATAACATTTTGTACTTAGTCCACGGAATAAAGTCTAAGCCTTCGTTATTCCACGCTTATAAATTTCGCTGTTATAATGCCACTCTGCTCTTAGTTCCTTAATGTTTTTCATCTTTGGCTTTTGAGAAAATTCCGATTACGCTTTTACTTTGTTTATTTTTAGGAGTGCAAATCGTTTCAAATTGGTTCGAAAAAACTGCAACTTCAAAAAAAAAGTCGAACGTTAAAATCATTTAGGTAACGTTTATATTTTAAATAAAAGGGGTATTGTAATGTTTGAAACCACACCACAAGACCATTATTAAATTGAATGAGTAATGAGAAGATCTATAAAAATGAATAATGCTGTATCATAATCAATCAACCACAGCAATACACTAAACGACAGATGCGATGTTAACGATGCGGAGACATCTACGTCGTCGTCGTCACTGGTGGTGGTGGCCTTCAAGTCATAAAATTCACGTTAAACGTGCTGCGAAAAAAAAAAAAAACAATCTAAAAAATTGAAAATTTATTGTGTTCAGCATTTTAAATTTATAATCAAACGATTTCCTTTTGTTTTCTCTCAAATCAAAGTTGTGCTTTTTTGAATGCACCTACCCCACCACCATCTAACATACATAAATTTAAGACGAATGAATTATAATTGAATAAGTATGTATGCTATATATAGTAGCGGAATAAAAAAACTTTCCACTTTTTGGTTATCTATTTACAAATGTTAACAAAACAACAACAAAACGAATGCAATATGATAAAATAAAGCGGCCAGTAAAAAGTTATGAGTGCAGTTAACATGAAGAAAACGGTTTCGCTCTAAGAAATTAGATACCTATCCGTTCTAATCGAGCATATCCACATGGAAATACTTCCACGTTTTAAAAGAAATTCTTATCAAAAAAAAAAAATTAGAAAAATTAGAATCGTGATTGTAATAGTGGGTAATGATATTTTATTGTAAGGCAGTTCTCATGTTTATCTCAATTGCAAACTGTTAAATTAATAAGCAAAATTGTCAGTATAGTCAAAAAAAATACGCCCCCTTTGAAGAAAAAAAAATCTATTTTCAAAAATAGGAAAATCCAAAATTTTAGATCATACGTAGATATATGAACACAAGGCTTGAAGGCGTAGTGCAAAAGTCTGCGATATTGCCAACTATTTAGGGCGCCATGGTTATAAATCTACCAGTGGTGCTGGTGCAAAATGCACCACAAGGTGCAAGGTACCGTTAGGCAGATATTCCTGAAAAACCATTTTGGAGGGCCTGTAACCCCCGTAAAATTGTTAGGGGGGCTTCTATCGATAAGGACTTTTCAGTTTCTTAAGAACACCATCAGTATATGCTGTATAAGTAGGTACCAAAATCCAGCTTTCCGGCGATTTTTCCAGAGTCAAATGTCTAATATGACTGGACTACATATCACACTGTTCGGCGATACCATTTAAAATCAAAGGGTTTACAGGAAGACTTTTTCTCGCTCAAATCTTATACATCATATGTACTGTGCAAATATTTTTTAGGGAATCACAGCCACCGAATGTCGCATAATTGGCTTTTCAACTCGCTTCTATAAATCAGATGGAAAACATACCAGCCAGCTAGAAAACACATTCAATGGCTGGCATAGATTGGCTTCATGGCTTCCGAAGAAGGCACCTTATTGAGCTGTCATTAAAATAACTGAAGCGTGCAGCTGAAGACCAAAAAATAGAGCGTTGTACTCTTTTTTTAAATAGTTTTTTATTTGTTTTTGTTATGAAATAAATTAATTTACACCATTCTTCAAAATGTTATTTCAACTTAACTCAAAATGGAGCATTCAACTCAAGTGAAAAAAAACTTGCGTTGAATATCAAAGTCTGATACAAACTTAGTATTAAACTCTTAAATGCACTTGATAAATATATAGGTATGTTTAGAACAATTACGTGCATCCCAGTCATATAGTTTTTTTATTTTAGAAACCATTGTTAACTATTGCATGCATTTGGCCCTATTTAGATAGGATGGGAAGCATGAGTACTGACTGGCAAGTTTCATCGTATTTACATTAAAAACTTTGATTCCCCTCAAATTACTTTGAAAGAAAAAACAACAATTTTACAATTTCACTGTTTGACACAACAACAAAAGAAAAAACAGACTCACGAGTCTGTTTAAACATTTTCTTCGTGCTTCACACAAGACTCCACACCCCGCATTTTTCTTACCAACAAACTGCCGAGATATCGTACTCTATCTTTTCAATCTAAACAAATATTATTTCGAGAAAAAAAAATGTTTATACTGTTTTTTTTTTTATTGTTAATACTTATTTGTTCTACTGTGTTTATAATTGTTTCAATAAAGATCCCCTGAAGAAGACAGCAACCCCTGTCGAAACGTCGGGAAAGTAAATGAAATAACCTTGACTTTCCACTATTCATTGTAAAAATAATTAATTCATTTTTATCTGATAGGTTTTTTAAAGTTTTAGTTAATAATTGGTTCTCAGAATTAAACGAAATTGTTGCAGGTGTACCACAGGGATCAGTTCTAGGTCCTATCTTATATACAATATATACATATGATTTCCCATATTTAACAGACTGTAAATCTGCCATCTTCGCAGATGATACGTGTTTCTATTCATCGGATTCAGTTGGTTTTAACATTGAAACCAATTTGCAATCTGCGCTAAATATTGTGCAAACATACTTTATTCATTGGAAAATTAAAATTAATTCTGGGAAGACTCAAGCTGTCTTTTTCACAAGAAAGAGAAAAGCTTGCTTCTTACCCAGCAGTATTCTTCAAATTAATGGCATTTCGACAGAGTGGAAATCTAGTGCAAAGTACACTTAGACAAAACCCTTACTTTTGGACTTCATGTACAGGAGGCAATGAATAAGGTTAATTTGGCTATTAAAATACTCTATCCATTTATAAACAGAAAACCGAAACTCAGTACTGAAAATAAGCTTGTTATTTTTAAAGTTATGTTCCAAAGCATAATGTTATATGGGTCGCCTGTGTGGGGTAAATGTGCTAATAGCCATTTACTTAGATTACAAAGAATTCAAAATAAAGTACTCAAAATGATGCTTAATTTGCCATGGCACTATTCTACAGAGGATCTCCACGCATTGGCCAAAATTGAAAAAGTTTCATTTTGAATAAGATATTTATTTGAGCGATACAATGTATCTTGTATATTACATCCGAAAACTACTTTATCTCAAATCTGGCTGTATCATAAAAAAATTGTTAAAATTAAAAAAAAAAAAACTTACGGCAAAATAGTTAAAAGGTTTTCGAGTTTTAAGTTTTTCGCAATTTTTTATTATTCAAAAATACTTTGACATCTAAATCAAAATACTCATACATATTTTGGCATTTTAACTAAAAGATGTTTCAATAAAAAAAATTTTTGACAAAATTAAATCTAGAAACCTCTATTGAACTAGTTTTGCTGTAAAACTAGCTTTGAAACAAGTCAATAATTTGGCTATATAAGAATACAAAAACAGAAATTATAAATTACAGAAATTATAGGCTGTCCAGAAAAATTAAATCTGAGCCATCCCAGATATTTGAACCAACAATTTCTAAGCTTTGCTTTCAAATATTGAAGACAAATATTATGATTATGCGTCAGCTCAATTTTTAATGGAGCAGGATTTTGTTAGATCTTATTTTCAAATATTATTTATAGTCCAGTCAACGAAGCAAAAATAAATGAAATAAATCGTGTAGTCTAGGTTATTTTTTTAAGTGGTAGGGGTGACCCTAAGGTCCAACATACCAAAAGTCCCCAGCCCAGGGCCGCGAGCTTAAGCCCTGAGAGGGGGTTAAAGGTCCCCTTTTTTAGTTTTTCGCGAATATTTCGAAAACCAAAGGCTTAACTGAAAAAGTCTGAACCAATGAATTAAAGTAAATTAAATTTCCTACAAAAATGTTATATTTATATTTTCGCTTGGAGCAACACTAAGGAAGATGCGGGATGGAGAAATGTCAAGAAATCTAAAAAATCGGTCATTAGCCTACAAAATTTAGTGTTTATAGATCAATTTTATCTAGAAATAACAGAAAAAATAAGTATATGTATTCAAAATTATTCCATTGACGATTTGGAAGGGAGTTTATGGGGTTAAAATAGGTGGCGAGGGTTAGAATTTCCTAATTCAATTTATTTGCTTCAGTGTTTGCATTCACTATGAAAAATACTGTTTCTTTAAAGGTAAAAAGTATAATGGATTTTTCCAAGTTACTGACCATGACTTTATTAAATAATTTTCAGACATGTACTAAGAAAAAAATCGTTTATGATAGGGGGGTCCATGTCCCCCCGTTTATAAGGGAGGGACCATTTTCTAAAGCATTGACGTAAAGTGCATTAATAATTATTTAAAATCAATGGAAGTACCTATAATACAACACTATAGGTTTTTGAAAATTCCAGGACCTATTCTTTTATTTTGTTGATAAAACAAGTTTTTTTTATTAAACAGGTTATACAAAAATTGAACTTAAATTTAAAGTTTTGAAAAAAAAATTTATAATGATTTTATTTTCAAATTTTTTTGTAACTTAGTGCTAAATTTTAGTTCAGTATTTATGGCCGTTGTTAATTCTTAGTCGAATGCTAAAAACTAGATAGCGGTAGGTCTTTCAGTTTTTGAAAAAATGAAAAATTATGGAAACTACTACTTTTTTAGAAAATTATTTCTCTTGTAAAACCGTCACTTTGCCAACGAAGGAAAAATCATGTAGTCTGGATTATTTTTTCATAAGTTAGGGGTGATGCTCAGGTATAATATACTGAAAGTCCCCAGTCCAGAGCCGCGAGCTTTAGACAGGAGGGGGGTAAAGGTTCTTTAGAAAAAAATTCTAAGAAAGTAGTAGTGTTCATAATTTTTGTTTTTCTCAAAAACTGAAAGACCTACAGCTATCTAGTTTTTAGCGTTCGACTAAGAATTAACAATGGCCATAAATACTGAACTAAAATTTAGCACTTAGTTACAAAAAATTTTGAAAATAAAATCATTATAATTTTTTTTTTTCAAAACTTTAAATTTAAGTTCAATTTTTGTATAACCTGTTTAATAAAAAAAACTTGTTTTATCAACAAAATAAAAGAATAGGTCCTGGGATTTTCAAAAGCCTATAGTGTTGTATTATAGGTACTTCCATTGATTTTAAATAATTATTAATGCACTTTACGTCAATGCTTTAGAAAATGGTCCCTCCCTTATAAACGGGGGGACATGGACCCCCCTATCATAAACGATTTTTTTCTTAGTACATGTCTGAAAATTATTTAATAAAGTCATGGTCAGTAACTTGGAAAAATCCATTATACTTTTTACCTTTAAAGAAACAGTATTTTTCATAGTGAATGCAAACACTGAAGCAAATAAATTGAATTAGGAAATTCTAACCCTCGCCACCTATTTTAACCCCATATACTCCCTTCCAAATCATCAATGGAATAATTTTGAATACATATACTTATTTTTTCTGTTATTTCTAGATAAAATTGATCTATAAACACTAAATTTTGTAGGCTAATGACCGATTTTTTAGATTTCTTGACATTTCTCCATCCCGCATCTTCCTTAGTGTTGCTCCAAGCGAAAATATAAATATAACATTTTTTGTAGGAAATTTAATTTACTTTAATTCATTGGTTCAGACTTTTTCAGTTAAGCCCTTGGTTTTCGAAATATTCGCGAAAAACTAAAAAAGGGGACCTTTAACCCCCTCTCAGGGCTTAAGCTCGCGGCCCTGGGCTGGGGACTTTTGGTATGTTGGACCTGAGGTTCACCCCTACCACTTAAAAAAATAACCCGGACTACACGGTTTATTTCATTTATTTTATGATTTTAGGTCTTCGTTGACTGGACTATTATTAAAACTACGAATATGAAAATAGGACATTTATCTTGAACAATTCACTGGGCTGGTATTCTATATTTCGACCATAGGAAATCTACTTTAAAATAACAAGTTGGCTTTTTTAAATCTGCCAACACTATTTTGTGGTCATTTCTGTATCTTTGAGTGTACCAATCAATTCCTGTTTAATTTAGTAATTCCATAGTTTTCTGAACTTCTTCGAAACTACGAAACTACGGTCAAAGTGATTTGTAAAACTAAAATCAGCCGCTGTAGATCTTACGATGCAAAGAAAACAACCCAGATTCAGATCTGGGGATTTTCAAAATGTAATGTAATGTAATGTACATATTCAAAAATCTGCAATATTTTCAAAACCTTTTTAAATACAGGCATCTTTTTAAAACATTAAGTTTTACTATAGGCTAGAGGATTTATTATCAGCTTTATTAAAAAGAATTCTTTAAAAGATTTATCATATTATGTGTATTGATCGACTATTTTCAAATTGATTGATCGACTATTTTGCGTTCTTTGGGGACAGCGGGACACAGCTCGAAAGCGGGACTGTCCCGCCCAAAGTGGGACGTATGGTCACCTTATGTATGCGGCGACACCTATCATCAGGTTCACGTAACATTCGTAGTTCTACTACTGATCAAAAATACTGAATATAAAGATATGAATCTTTCGTCACCCTCCAAAACCCTTTTGTTTACATTGTTCTATTTGTAATTTAATTTTGTGTCGATGAATAGATGTGAAATCCAACAACAATATAGCAGGGCGGTGTGAAGATAAATACTGTGAACGTGTGAGTTATGAAGATAAATACTGTGAATGTGTGAGTTTTATACCGCCATACTTTCTCATTTTTTATCTGATAGAGCATGTAGGCATGTAGGCTACTGATTGAAATATCGCTATACATGTGTAGAGGATTTGATCAAAATTTTAGAAAGTATTTCTTTAGAGCCTTCTCTATATTTACATTTAAATTTGGAATGCAATTTTTCGCATCAGTAAATCTACTGATTAGTTTTTAAATACATTTTCTAGTAACTTATACCTACATAAATTGCGTATTCAACTGCTTTCAATAAATTTAATGCATTTTTATTTTTAAAATTGTTATATTTTCTTTGGTTTAATACAATTTTTGTTCATTCGCCGTAATTTGAGATTTATGAATAGATATACATACATATGTATAGTAATACAAAAACATGGTTTATGACACCGCGAATATACTTTTTGCGATAAAGCACAAAATCGTTTAATGTTTTTCCTTGAATCAAAAATGTTATTCACGTCAGTAGATGACAAACAGCACATACGAGTAAATAAAGTAAATATTTTAACTTAAAATTAAATCAGTGTCATGATTTCGATATTTTTTTGTGATGAGCAATAATAATAATACTTTATTTTTTAAATAAACTTTCAAATTTAAGTACAATGCCTTTATCTGTTGATAATAAAATATTTTTCTTATCATAAGTCAGCGGAATTGGAGTCTCAGTAGATAAGGAAAACTTAAAATTTAATAATAACAAAGTTAAACCTATGTAAGCTTGCATTTTACCGAAACGTAACCCAATACAATTTCTTGGACCATCACCGAAAGGCAACCAAGCTATAGAATGACGATTTTTTATCTCATTGGGGCTAAAGCGTTCTGGATCAAATACTTCTGGATTAGGGTATATGTCCGGATCATAATGAAATGCATCGACTGGAATTAATATTATTGTATCTTTTTCAATGTAGTACTTTTTATCGGAAGTGTTGTAGTCTGCTTTCGCACGACGGTTTAAATGGGATACTATGGAGTATTTGCGGAGAGTTTCTGAAAATGAAAGTTAAATTTAAAAAGTATATTAATAAATAAAATATATGTTAATATTAAAAGTATAGGTAGATACATAATTCGTCGTAGCCGTGATAGTAGCATGATGGTTACTAGGCCTGTCATGCCGGAGGTCTAGGTTCGATGCCTAGCCTAGTCCACCAATATTAAAAAAAAAAAACGGCTACTGACCGCTCACATTAGGCGTTCGGATTCGGCAATAAACTTTATTCCTGCAGACACGCAATGCAAATATCTACCAAAAAAAGAAGAAAGTAGGAAACTAAATAAGTTCCTAACTTTACCAATTGTAGAATACGTTTTACAATGCTGGAATTCGTTTGCATTCACATTTATGAATAATAGCGTTTATTCGAAACTAATTAACTTTGGGAGAAGGTATTGCCGATGTATTTCTCTAGAACTACATCAGATTTTCTTATAAAATAAATAGTAGGAAAGTTTTCTTTTTATTCTTATTAAAAGTAGTTTTTGGCGACAGAAGAGTTCTTGCTGAATGTGTAGGTACATAGGTACGTAGTAGATTTTCGTTAAGATTTACTACTCAGCGGTAATTAGTAGTTAATTATTTATTGATACAATATTTTAATTCGTGGATTAATGTTTGATCAACATTTAAGTTGATCTAGAAGACATACAACCTTTTGTTATCAATAGGGTTATAAGTGTTTATTTTATTTATTTTCAATTAATTTATATGTAGGACCTATTTATAATATGTTAGCTTTACTGATCTTTGCTTTTTGAAAATACAAATCTACTGCCACCATACCTACATAGTTTAATCCACCTCATTTTTTCGGCTGCAAAAAAGTATGATGTCTAAAAGGTCAGTAATTGGTCATAAAAGGTCAGGTAGTCTAAGAAATTGGTCAGGATTACAAAATTTTTAATCCAGGGTTAAAGTTTTTCAAAGTCACCCGCGATTTTGGCACCTCATTTATGACATATTCGCAAAAAAAAGTATACCACTTGAAGGGCCACTGGACAGTGACAAAAGGTAAGGTAATTTCAGTAATTTTATTTTTTAATTAATTTTTAAAGTTTTTTTTCAAGGTCACAGTAAAAGACTTTAAGCACCGCATTAGTGGAATTTTAGAAAAACAAGTTTGCAATTTAAAAGGTCAGTAATAGTTCAGGTAGTTTCAGTACTTGGTTAGGCATAGCTTATTTTTAATAATTTTTTAAAGTTTTTTTTCAAGGTCATTACAAGGCCACATGAACTTCTAGCACCTCATTTGTGGGATATTTGAAAAAGTATACAACATCTGAAAGGTTACTTATTGCTTATAAAAGGTCAACCAGTTTAAGAAATTGGTCAGCTGTAGATTTTTAGTTATGAGTTTAACAAAAAAATGAAAGGTCATTGACCTTTACCTTGAATTTATTTTATAAAAATTATAAAAAATATTCTATGTCTGACCAATTTCTGAAACTAACTGACCTTTTATGAAAATACAGTAAGCTTTCATAATTAGTTTTTGTAAATTCCAAAAATGAGGTGCTAAAAATCTCTACGACCTTGAAAAAAAAATAAATTTTAAAAATTAATGAAAAAATCTCTATGGCTGACCTATTATTTCTGGAACTATCTGACCTTTCAGATGGTATATATATTTTTTTTTTCGAAATATTCCATAAATGAGGTGCTAAAAGTTCATTTGACCTTTTAATGACCTCACAAAAAAAACTTAAAAAATTAAAGACCTATGCTTGCACTATTACTGAAATTACCTGACCTTTTATCGCTGTCCAGTGGCCCTTCAAGTAGTACTGTTTTGCGAATATCCCATAAATGAGGTGCCTGAGCAAATTCTTAAACTACCTGACCTTATATGACCCCCACCTACTGACCTTTTAGACTGCATTCTTGTATTTTGTTTTTGTAAATTGCGGACGAGGGTCACTGCGATTCGGAAACACTCGTGTTTTGTTTTTGTAAATTCTGACAGGCAGGTCACTGTAATTTTCAAAGATGCGCAATATATTACATTCAATATGTGTACTGTAGGCCGGACCAACCATATGCGCAAGATGTGCAAATGCACAGGGCGAAAAGTTCTGGGGCGCATTACCAGGAGCAAGAAAATGTAATCTGGATCTTGTGCAAACAAACATGTACTGTTATTTGTATTTTAACCGCAAAATTTTCAAATAATTTTAAAATAACATCCATCACAACTGGCTAAGTTATTTCTTGCACATCAGTAACTGACATCACTTTCAATGTTGCATTCAAGGAGAAATTAACTAGAAATATCGTAAAATTAAAGAAAGAACTTACTAGACCTATGCAAGTTTAATCATACCTACCTAATCTCAAAATATTCCACCCTGTTCTTACAAAAGAAAAAAAAAATTAAGATCTCAACACAAAAAAGTTCCACTCCACTTCATATGTGCAAGTTTTATTTCATACACACAAAATCACAAAATTAACATGGGAAAATATGGCAAAGAAAAAATTTACTCATACTAAAATATGTGAGTCAGAACGTGCAGGTTTTGTATTATACACCGTAACCTGTGTATGGGACTTCTCATCTACCAAAAAAAAAAAACAAAAAAAGAGAACAGGTAGGTAGCTGGTTCTGGTGCATACATACTTAACTTACACCTCATAATACGTGCAAGTTTTATTTTTCACACACTTACTGCTGAACAGATTAGAATGCTGGAAGCCGCAGACGGAACTGGAAGAGCTGTCAAAAAGTGTCGTACGTTATTTTTTGTACGTGCCCACAATGCAGCTGTACAGCTTTGAAAGTATTTTGAAGAAAAACAGAAGAATATTCCAATAATTTTCCTTTTAATAAATAATTTTTTTCGCGATACACATAACCACAATATTTTTTTCCGACCTAAAAAGTTGTTTTTTTTTCTTCATACAAATTGAAACGTCAAAAGTGTCGTACGTGAAAATTTAAAAGTTGGTGAACTCTTCCGTCTGCGGCTGCAGCGCCGTATGCGGCTACGTTCCGTTGTGTTCGCAACATTGAATTTGCGTGTATTCAATATTTTGACAGCTATTCCAGCTCCGGCTCCAGTTCCGTCTCCGTCACCATTCCGTTCAGCCAGTTAGTCGCGAAACTCATGGGAAGATAATATGTCAAAAAAAACTTTTATTTATACGGAATCATATGAGTAGAGCGTGCAGGTTTTCTATTACGCACGTGCTGATCAGTGTACCTGTACTGTACACTGTACCTGTGTATGGGTTTTCTTATCTACGAAAAAAGCAAAAAAACATTAAGGGCCCGACCCATAGAATCCGTCACTTGCGTTGCGTCGACGTATACAACTGACAGCTCGATTATGAGATTATGAGGTGTTATTATGAGAAGTGACATATAGGCATGCGCCGGACGCAACGCAAAATGTAGCTGAACTTTTGACGGTGTTCACATTGGACTCAGATTTACGATTTTTTTTGGCATAAGTCAGTCAGCTCGTGTTCAGACACACACAACCGATTCACTCTGACGTTCAGTAGATGTTAAAATATTTTTCAATCACAAAATTAATATTTCACTAAATAAATATTTTTCCAATTGAAACAACTTCGATTCTGTAGTATTTAAGTGCCAAACAAAAACTAAATACTAACAAAACACATGTCACAAAAGGAAACGTCAAAATAAAATCCACAAAATTTTAAAAAATTTAAAAAATCCTGCCTCATTTGCCTGTCTCTTTCTCACCACAGAGTGGGAACGAGAAAAAGTATGTAGACGTCAAAAAAAAATCCAAGGAGTAAGTCCAATGTGAACACCGTCAACTTTTCTCTCCGGCAGGTCCGTTGACATCAATTGTCAAAAGTATTGGTTTGTTCGATGACGGCATTGCATTTGGTGCATTGCTGTTCTCTGAACTCGTTCTGATGAGATTTGTTCACTCTAGTTTAATAAAGTGAGTTTTGTCTACGCGCATAAAAATTCGCGAACACATCATTTTTTTTAATTTTGCAAGAGTAGATTGCATATTTTTTGTATATAACGTCTACACCGATAGGTAAATGTATTCGAGCACATATTGAGCGTGAATAGAAAGGGTAGACGAAACAATTTTTTCATGCTTGCGGAATTGGACCCTAAATTCTATATTTTTGCAACAAATCGATATAAGTACACGACAAAATGTTACTGTCTGCAAAATTTTAGCCATTTTTCGTGTAAATCTGCAACAATAAGGAATAACACAAGGAAAAAAGGGCGATAACTCTGCAATTTTGTAAACTATTACAAAATACAAGCGAAAATGAGCTTGCTCTGTATTTTCTTTATTTTGTAACATACGCATACAAGATATTAAATAAAGCTTTCAACAGTTGTATGAAATGCGCTGACATTCCTCAGTGCGCAATAGGTTCGAAACATCGAACGCACCTAGTAATTTGAATTAAGCTGTCAAAACAACGCAACGAATCCATTGGGTCACTCCTATCCGTTTCATAAGTCAATGTCAACGGATCTGTCTGTTGCCGCAACGCATGCGACGGATTCTATGGGTCGGGCCCTTTAGACAAACTGCAATTTTTTGACATTTCAGTTTGAATTTATTAGTGCTTCTGAGTGGATTCTCCATTTAAAGGGAATCTCACTTCAAATCTAGTAGCAAAATTCTCTTCTCAGAGACGTTGGTTTTGGTTGACCGCGTTTATTTGCCAATTGAATGGTTTTATAAGAGTTATTTTTGATTCCAAACGCTTCCAGACGTCTAATTGAACATGACACAAGCACACAAGTTAATGACATTTGTACTTTTGTTGTATATGGTTTAGTACAGATTTTTTAAATTTTTTTTTAGCTTTGTCGGTTAAGATTAAATAAATATCAGTTTTTAATAGAAGTGACGTGTTTTTTGTGGAAGTATTTATTTATTACGGAAAAATAAATTGTATATTGTGTTTCCGTTTTCCCAATATAGACAAAAAAAAATCTATCTCTTGGGTAATGTAGAAAAGACTTATGCATGTGTATCAGTGTATGCATGAATGTATGTGTGTAAATATAAAAAGGAACGCTTTCTACAAAACTTACACAGGGTGCAAGATTGGATTGGGCCGGCCCTGGCCATAAGCTATTTTTCTACTTCTGAAAATTGGTGAAATGAAAGGTAAAGGATCTATTTTTAAACATGCATATTAAAAGTTTTAAATTGTATTATGTTCTTGTAGAGTAGTGGGTAAGTATTTGCACAGCGTTTTTTCTCAAAGAGGGGGTGAGATTCATATTTTTTTAAATACACAAATAAGGAGGTTTTTAACCCTCATCAATGTCAGTCAAATGTGCCGGTAAGAAACAATTAAAAAACATTAGTTTCCCAGACAAATTTTTTTTAAATTTCAAACCATATATTTAACTAGTAAAAAGAATACTAGATTTCATTACTTCTATTAACGTTAAAATTCAATAAAAACTTTATTGTTTTTGTCACTTATTTGTTTAAATCTTAGCAAAAAATAGAAAAAACTACGCTTTTGGTAAGTTTTTAATTAAAATAAATTAAATTTGCTGACATTGATAAGTTTCTAATTTTTAATAAGTAAAAGAAAAAACTTATTTTCCAATTAAATTTGTTTGTATGTATTTTAATTATATTCTGCATATGTACTTTGAATCCTTTTCAAAGTCAAAAGTGCGGAAACTTACCCCAAACGACTTACTTTTACCAAATTATAATGTAGCATCATATATGTACAGTAAATTTTTCAACCATTGCATTGCAGTGAAGCCTTCGATTTCAAATATAACCCTGGGTTAAGTACCCCAACTCCACATTTGAAATGCAAATACTTAACAAAATATTTTCATCATTAACTCACCAAATAGCACCATTTCCATGTACTTCATTTCTTGCAACCCTTCATATGTTAATTCTTTATTGTATTTACTATATACGCCCATGATTTCATTCCTCAGTTTATCTTGTATTTTTTCATTGAGTGCCAACTCGTAGAGTGTGAATCCCATAGTCGTTGAAGAAGTTTCAAAACCAGCCAAGAAAAAAAGGAACGCCTGAGCGGTTATCTCGTTCATAGTCAATCCGGCTGCATCTTTCCGATTCTTAAGTTCCATTAGTAAATTCATAAAATCGTTTCTTTGAATATTATTCTGTTCCCGATATTCAATGGTTTCGCGAACGATGCGTTTATAAAACCTGGTGATATCATCGTGAACCCTTTTCACACGAAACAACCGCGCCAATCTTGGAAACAACTCAGAAAACATGAAAATCCAACGCTTGCGCTTCAATTCGAATGTCTTCTTACCCCAAACTCGAAATTCAGCATTTGGATCTCTCAAGCTATTGCACTCCAAACCAAACGCACAATTACCAATGACATCGGTTGTAAATCTAGCAGCATATTCTTTTATTTCGATGTCAGAAACTGTTTTCAATGCCTCCTCTATCACACTGATGAGCTCTTTTCCGACTTCCAATATTATCGGAAACATTGCTTTCATTTTTCCGGAAGTGAATGTTGGCGATAGTTTGTTGCGTAACTTCCTCCATTTATCGCCATCCAAGGCAAATAAGTGTGCAGTCAGCGGGTCATCTCGTTCATTGTAGAACATACCACGATCATCAAAGTTATTAAAGTCTTTTATCAGAATATTCTTGACCAAATCCAAGTCCAGAATAAGGGCAGCTGGTTTTGAAAAAACGAAAAAACCCACAAAGGGGCCGGTTCCCTTATATTTATTGTAGTATTCCCGAATTATCTGATGAAAATTCTTAGTTTTTCGAACTCCCTTAAGATTGCCAACCGGTATATTAGGCTTGTCATGAAGTATGTTTCTCCTCTCCCAATAGGAATAATGATTTCGAGTATAGTATATTATAAAAACAATAATAGTGCTGATTGCGGAAACCGCATAAACCACTGTTTCACTAAAATTCATCTTATCGCGACAGAGACTCGGAACGCTCTATAAATGAACTGAAGCTTTTGTTTAGGCGCGTGGTACTGCATTGATACAAAGTTGTCTCCTAAACAAAACCCCTAGAGAGCTTTTTTGTCAATAAACCGTAAATAAACTTAATTATTTTTCTTTTTTTAGGTTCAATATACCAGCTCTGATAAGCAAACAAATTTATAGTATACTTAAGTTTTTAATTTGCTATGCGCTGCGCATTTAAATGCGTGAGTCAGAATCGAATCCAAGCCCACCCAAGCTAATCGGAAGTAAACAACTGTGGCGGAGTAAACAATTTATCGGATCTTGTAGATGAAATAAGACAAATTCTATACTTACGTTTTGTTTTATGCCCTGATGAAAAAAAATTAAGTTTTATTACTGTTAAGGTTAAAGATTTGTATGTTGCCTATTTAATTTTATTTGTTTTTATTATTATAATTTATTATACAAATTTGTTATCAGCCTTTAGAACTTTAGTTTTTCAGTTGATTACACATGATCTTTGTGCTTTAAGTTTTCTATCAATAAGTTATGTTAATTATTGTAGAACATTATTCAAAAAACCAAGGGCATATACACTATACAGGATGTTTTGCAAAAGATCCAGCAAAATTTTAGGGCGTCTAGGATGGTGTAGTCGAAAACAAATCGCGTGAGGGGGTCTATTTCCCCTTATATAGGCGAGAGGACAATTTTCTTGAAAAATAAATTACAGAAAAAAAAGAAAGGAAACACACAAAATGTATTACTTATTTTTTAAGCCAAATTTCTATTCATTTAACTTGTTTTTAAATCTTTTTAGTGAATAAATTTTCAAACTCAAAAAATTAAAATTTGTTCAAAATTTTCCATTATTATGTAGTGCTCTTGTTGTTAATATTCAATGATCTTATCATTTTTTATTCAAACACTGTATACCGGATTATTAAATGTTTTTTTTTTTGCTTTTGAGGAAATTGAAAATAAAACTGCTCGACCTTAAAATTGTTCCAAAAGTGTCCTTAAAACTCCTTAATTGTACAAAAACACATCATTGTTTGTAATTTTTGATTAGAATATGGTTGAGGTAAGGTTCGGAATAAGAGCGTAAGAAATTATAGTAAGGGAATTCATTCAGATAATCTGATCTCCGCAGAAACTAGCTGTCAAAATTTGTATGGCGCAGGGACATAAAGCCCAAATTTTATTTTTGGGGCTTATGTCTCACTTGAGTGGGACGTAAATTCGAAATTGAATTTGGGCCTTAAGACTCACCCAAATGAAACCCAAGCCCCAAACAAATATTTTTTTATTGTGGCTATTTTGTGTGTGGCTAGTAAAAATGCTAGTTGATTCAAATGCATTCGTCAAACAATAAAACCTGCACTCGATCGACATGATCACTTGACCTTCGGTAGCGCAATGCGTAGAGCACTTGGCCCGGAGACGCTTGGTCTAGGTTCGAGCCTCAGTGGAGCAAATGGTTTTCGAATAAAATTGAACATAAATAGACTAAGCACCACTAAAGGAGTCTGATGATCGGCCTGGCGACCGTGAAATAGCTATAACTCCAGCCTATAAAACTTGGTGGTAGCTCACTCAAGTTGTTGTTCTTTTATTCAAACCTTCAATATTAATATGATGGTGCGAAAGCTTTGCAGCCTACACTGCGCGTGTGTTATCACACAAACAACTCTTTCAAATATTTTTTTTTATTATTAATTAATTATAATTACAATTCTAGTTTTAGAGAATTTGATAAAATATAAACCCACAATTTTAATTGGATACCATAGGATGAATTCAAAGTTTCTTTAAATCCAGATGCAAAAGAAACTTTGCATTCACCAAACTTTGCATCTACCATAAATCCTATAGTGGGCCAAGCAGGCAGCATGCCCCCCTGCAACCCCCATGCTTGTCCCACTATAGGATTTGTGGTAGATGCGAGGTTGGGTGAATGCAAAGTTTCTTTTGCTTGGTGCTAAACGTGCGCCTTTTGTTTTTCCTAATTTTCGTTCAAATAAAACACCAAAAAGTTATTGTTTATTGTATTGAAATGCGAAATCTTTTTACTCTTCTATGCTTCTAAAAAACTTGGGATTTATGTCCCATTTTTAACAAAAAATATTTGGGGCTTGGGTTCGTTTGTGTAGGACTTAAGGCCCAAATTCAATTTCGGCTTTATGTCCCACTCAAGTGAGATATAAGAATTATAAGCACCAAAAATAAAATTTGGGCTTTATGTGCCTGAGCCTTATGTCCCTGCACCGAAATGAACCTGATAAACTAATAAGTGGTTATTTGATGTGGAATTTCATATCTTTAACTCACATGAATGTAATTAGAACAAAATTTCGTATTTGATCATTTTCACTTCTAATTAAAAAAATCAAAATATAAAATGAAAGAGGCTGTTTAAGAGTGGTCTAACCATAGAATTTAATATATATCTAGATAACCAACAACGCCTTCAAAAGCGAAGCTCGACCACCATTTTGGTGGAGGCAAAACGTCAACAATTTAATAGTATTTTTTGTGCTAGTTCTTTTTTCGGAGGTTATTTCTTCTTAAAATAATAATTTGTAATTATTTAATTCATTTTTAGGTGTGCAAAATCTGAAAATTATTAAAATGCCTAGTTCGTGTAGTGCTTATGGTTGCACAAACAGAAACAATCAGAAAGAAAGTTCCATGTCTTTTCACAGGTAAGAACATACTTAAATATAAGTTAAAATTTAGTTTGGTTTTTAGATTTCCACTTAAGAAACCCGAAGAACTAAAAAAATAGCTCAAAGCTGTACGAAGAATGGATTTATGGATTTCAAACCAAACGCATGTGCACGTCTTTGCTCGGACCATTTCTGCGAGCGATTTTCAAGTAGGACCAGGTGCGGACAAACAAATGCTTCGCAACACCGGCGCGCGCGGCGGCGTAGTTCCCTCTGTTTAAGTGGATTCTCGCAGTGCCTTCAACAAGTGCAGCAAACAAATCGTGCGACTAGAACCTCTATTAAAGCTCTTAAACCAATTTGTTATCCCAGCCCCGTTACAAAAGAATATCCACTGCTGAAGAATTCTCCAGCTCCAGAATCACCTTAAAAAGGGACACTGAAAAAAAACTCGAGTTCCTAGGCAAAAGTTGAGACGACGAACTTAAAAAATTAGGGTTATGCTAAAGGTCTGGTAGATGACGATGTTCATCACATGCTCTTAGACAAGTTTTCTGGAAAATCAGCAACTTTGTTCAAAATCTACGGAAAAATCATGAAGAGGATTCTCGGGGACAAATATTTAGAAGACTTAAAGAGTTTTCCCTAACACTTTACTTCAACTCACCTATAAGGCTTACAAGTTCTGCAAACAGATACTCCATTTAACCGGACCATCAAGCTTGTTGCTTGACTGATTAGATTTGAAATGTTAAAGCTGCTCCAGGATTTTAAAGAAATTGGAAACTCTTACATATGATCTGAAGGATTGTAACTTGGTTTTAGACGGCATGTCCATCAGAAATTCAGAAAACAAATCTTATTGGATGTTTCAAATCATAAATTCGTTGGTTTTTGTGACTTTGGAGAAAGTTTGGATACTGGTGCCAGTGATGAACCAGCAACAGAGGCATTGTTTTATATGCTGGTCTGCTTGAAACACAAATGGATGTGGCCTATCGGATATTTTTTCTGAACGAGTCGCACACATTCAATGCAATTTAATTAAATCTGCATTACAGTACAATTAAGCAAAAATGTCGGACTACGTGTAACTGTACATGGCATCACATTCGATGGCACAGGAACAAACTTAGTAACTGCTCAAGCCCCGGGATGTAATGTGTTTGGTAATTATTTCGTTCTAAAAAGCAGTTTTGTCTTTGAAGATGATAACTATTACATCATACCAGACGTATGCCACATGATTAAAATTGCCAGAAATTGTTTTGGTAGCTTAGGAAAATTAAAAAGCCCTGATGGTGTAATATATTGGCGTTACATAACCAATTTGTTTTATCTTCAGTCATTAGGTCTTAAATTTTCCAACAATTTATCAAAAAGCCATGTTGATTAGACACAAAACAAAATAAAAGTAAAATTTGCCACTCAAACTCTAAGCTCCTCCACAGCCGATGCATTGGAGTACTTAAATATTCAAAGAATCGCTGAGGTTGAGGGAGCAGACGAAACTATAAAATGTATAAGAAATCTAGACAAACTATTTGATACATTAAATAGTAGAATTTCTTTTGCTAAAAAGGTAACAAACCTCCAATTTTTGCTCATAATATAAACTATGTTAAGGAGGAAACTTCAAAACTAATTTACATTATATACATTTAGTTAAAAAAAAATTATACTAATCAAGCTCTCTTTTACACTAATAAGAAGACTTTTGTAATTGGTTTTGCATTATAGCCCGGAAGGCAGCGACAGAAATTTCCGACTCATTTTCGCAGGTTTTATTTTTCTTGTAATAATTGTACTTGTAATTTGTAATAATAATTTGGAGGTCTTCAATCGCACCCTTACAACGGGGGTTACAGGGGGGTTGCAGAGTCCGCAAAAAGATGGTAAAAAAAAATCACAGCCGCAAGCTTCAAACTTTGTGTACGTATTATTCGGAACGTAAGAAATTTAAATTCTGAGGTCTTACACCTTCATCCCATAACAAAACCCATCTTACACCCACCTAAAAGTCGCAAAAAAAATTCATTTCCGCAAGGATGAAACCAATTTAAAAGTATGGTTTCCATCGTAACAAACGTAAAAATAATAGTCTTACACCTATATATCACAACAAAGGTCGTCTTACAAGCCTATGAATGTGAATTAACGCTGTATATTTACAGCGTTGATTCACATTTCATCATCGTAATTTTCTCAATAAATACTTACAAATTTTTCGTAAAATATTTATATGCAAAAAACATTTACAATAAAATTTCAACAAGTTTATAACAAAATTTAAAGCCCGTTAAAATCTTTACTATCATATGCGAATCTTTTTTCTAGCACAGCTGTGTTCCCCTCATTCCAATCATTCCAACATGATAATATAAATCGAGATTCAATTATGGGAGACGCATACAAAATTAAGCTGGCTATACACGATCGAGCCATTTGGCTCGGTGCGAATTGCACTCGTGGATTTATAACTTGCTGAAAATAAATATGGCTCGGGCGAACATAATCGCACGATGCAATTTGGCTCGGTTGAGCCATTTGCCTCCATCGTGTGTGACCAGCTTAAGAGAAGAAATATCCAGCTCTCGCACGTAACGGTATTTTTTCCAGTTAATATTTACATAAAAAACACATACCTACCCATATTAATTTTAATAGTCCAGTAACCTCATCGTCTCATAGGAGGGCGTGTTTGCGTTGGTTCCGGTAGTTCTGATTTTTTGCTGAGTCGTTTATGATATTGGCCTCATGGAAAACCCAAGTTTTTGAACTCGAGCGCCGAACGCATCATGTTCAAAAATAAAAAAACCCCAAAGAATTAGTTTTTCGACTATAATTTCGCTCTACGATTTCAAAACAATTAAATTTTCTTCAATTTTAGCCCAGAACCATCTATGTAGACCCAACATTAGTTTCGAAAATACAGATATTCAAAATATAGCAATAATAAATTTATAACAACAAGTTGTATAATTTTAAGTGTAATGAAAAATAAAATGCACGACTGGGTCGCACGAACTTGCTCTTGTAGTAAATGTTTCTTCAAATTTTAAAGATTCAGTGTAATATAAAACATAATTAATAATTATATATGTATTTATCCATTTAATAAATTGAAGAATGGAAATTTGATTATGGAAGAAAAGCATGAAAAACGTTCTTTAAATCGATAAAACAAGTACTTAAAATGTTTTAATCTTAGAATGAGGTTTATTGCCATCTCAAAAAATTAAAAATCGTTAGAGCCATTTTCGAAATATATACTTTTTTTAAAATGGTCCTATGGCAAGTACCGTTATTTTTAGGGAATCACACAAAAATCTTATGCTCCAAGTTTGAAGAAAATCGCTTCAGTGGTTTAGGCTGTAGGCCGAGGTACACACAGTATACAGACATACAGACATACAGAACGTGGTCTTCCAACACATTAATATTTACCGACAACTTAAATATCCTTAAAGGAATTAAAAACGCTAATAATAATAATTGCAGTACTCTTAGTCTTAACCATCGAGTACCTATTTATTTATTTATTTATTTATTTATTGCAGTTAGAAATCTGTTACATTAGTTATTGTTGTGAGTTTAAGAGATATAGAAAATTAAATTCTTTACAGCTTCAATAGTTTTAAATTATATATAATGAATACAATGTAGTAATTATAAACATACAGAAATGTTATGTAAGGGAAAAGCTACAAGAAAAAAACCCTTATATGATACTTAAAAAACTAAAAGATTGCACATAAACCCAAATACGATATAAAGCAACATATCTAATTTAAGAAATTAAGAATAAGTTCATTATCAGAATAGGAGCATTTTCTAATAAAGTTATCTTGCAGTTTATATAATACATGCTTAATTTGATTGATATTAGCTCTTTATGAAGCCTTACTGTTGAAAAGTGCCATGGTAAATTTAGCATTAATTTTAAGATTTTGTTTTGAACCCTTTGAATCTTTTTTATATGTGTCTCAGCCACTGATCTCTATAATACACTGGATAGTTTATTCTCTACAAAGTATAACAGTTTTTTTGACTCCAATTGAAGATGACATTTTGGAAGGCAGCTCCACTCTCTGACATCTTCTGAGCACAAAAAAATCATTTTTTTGATTTGGAAAAAAAAACTATCGATACAACGATAGTCGAATTTGAAATAAATTACCCAATATTTTGTTTTATTCAAATAAATAATTATGTAGCTTGCTCACTTTTAGACTAAAAAAAAAGAAATTAAAAAATATTTTTGTGTTTTATTATTGTATGTGAGTCAAAGTGGCATTTCGGTACAAAAATATCCTTATGTGGGCAATATTCAACCTCCAAACGCGTTTAGCTTTTAGTGCCTCTATTCAACGTTGCATAAGTTTTCTGAATAACATTTTGGCGTTCAGAGGCATTATAAAGAGTATATAACATTATGCACACGTTATAATGCAATTATGAATTAGGCTGCAAGTATTTAACCATAGCCCATTCCAAACGAGTTTCGATTAATTTATTTTTTTGTGTCTGTGAGCTTTTTTAAGTACCTATCTGTGGTTTCTGTTTTTCACATATTTGATACTTGATGAGTTAAATAAAAAAATTTAAGAAATCACATAAAAATGCTCTGGACCAAATTTAAAGCAAATCGGCCCTATCGAATTTGGAATTATTGAAACTATCGATAGTTTTCGAGTTCTTTTTAAACTATCGATGTACGCGATAGTTTTTTACTATCGATAGACTATCGATGTTTAAGCAACACTAGAAAACACTGAGTAAAATTCTTGTTTCCAATTTATTTTTGTGGCGTGCGGTAATTGTGCTTAAAATGCATTTTGTAATCTTATAAAAATTTATTTTATATCGATCGTTTTAAATACATTCATTTTATGCAATTTGAAATTATTATTTGAGAATTCATGCAATTAAAGCAATTGGAGTTTCGTTCAAAAACGGAGTCCAGCAACCGCAATGCATTAAAAAGCAAGTATGCGTTGATTTTTCATCGCCAAATATTGCTAAACAAATGCATTTATGATCCACCATTATTGGTGAATTAATTGCTTGGCTATTGGAGTTTATTTTTTTAACAAAGATTTAGTAAATCCAGAACAATATCGTTTCACATTTTCCACTTCTTTGACTTTTGACTCCTTTACTTTTTATATGCTATAAAGTTATACTGTTATACAAAAAAGTAGGCAGCTCCACTATAACAGTTCTTCAAATGGGGTCAACTTTCTTGTATGGATACGCTATCCAGTATATTATAGAGATCAGTGGTCTCAGCACAGTTAAACCACACTGGAGCACCGTAAGTGAGAATGGGCTGAAAAATAGTTTTGAATATTAAAATTTTATTATGCATGCTTAGACTTGATCTACGATTTATGAACGGGTACAAAATTCTTGTTACGAGATTAGCTTTGTTGATCGTGATGGCAATATGCTTACTAAAAGTAAGTTTTTTGTCAAGCGTTACACCTAGATACTTGCAGTTATCAGACCAAGCGATATCTGTAGAATTAAATTTTAACATTGATTGTGGCAAAAAATCAGACTTTCTACGCCGAGAGAACCAGATGGCTTGCGATTTTCGAGCATTTACTTTAATTTTCCATTTGTGAAAAAAAATTTGTAAGATGTTCAGTGAACACTGCAAACTAACGAGAGCGCCTTGAGGTAGTACGCTGGACGAAAATAGGGCTGTGTCGTCCGCAAACATAGCAAACTTTGTGTTAATATCCAAAGGTGGAAAGTCGGACATGAAAACATTAAAGAGTATGGGTCTAAGCACAGAACCTTGTGGAACACCACTTACTATATCAAATAGTGAAGATTTTGTACTGCCTATATGAACAGCAAACTTTCGGTTTTTTAAAAAACTTCACACTAACTTAATAAGATAAGTAGGAAAGTGAAACATTATAACCTTGAATATTAACCCTTCGTGCCATACGGTGTCAAAAGCCTTTTCGATGTCCAGGAGTACAAGCCCAGTCGATAACTTTGAATTTAGGTTACTTTTAACGTGATTTTTAATTCGTAAAATTTGATGACTAGTGGAGTGACCAGCTCTAAAACCAAATTGCTCAACAGGGTATATGTTCGCATCTTCGATATGGTATAAAAGACGTTCTTGAATAATTTTTTCAAACAATTTACCTATAGTCCTTAATAGGCTAATAGGCCTGTAACTATTAGGACTATCCCTAGCTTTACCAGATTTGCAAACTGGAACTACTTTTGCTATTTTCCAATCTTTGGGGAAATAAGAAAGGATAAGACAACAATTAAATATGGTCGTAAGGAATTTTGTGGCCGTTGTAGGTAAGGCTTTAAGTAATCTGTTGCTCATTCCATCTAGTCCAGCTGAATTTTTAGATTTTAATTGTCTTATTAAGACTTTAACGGATTTATTTTTAATAACGTCATTTATGTTAACGTTAGGTGGTAACAAGTCAAGCTCAGTAAGTTTGTCCCTCACAATACTTTCAGTGACAGTATCGCATGAACGTTTCAGCCAGTGCGATTACCTTTTCCTCTTGAGTAACAAAAACGTTGTGATTGAATCGAAGAGGGGGAATGTTTAATCTTTTTTTTAAATTATTTTTGTAACCTTCCAGAAGGGTTTAGGTCCCTTATCAAAAGTAGATAAAAGGTTATTACAATTCCGATTTTTGAAAATCTCAGTTTCATTTTTTATTTTGGCATTTAAAATCTTGACATTGTTATTATAAACATCAAGTCTGTACCGAATCCATTTTCGTCTTTCCGAATTACGCATTGCGAACTAGTCGCAAGATGGATTCAGGTAAAAAGAGTTTATTGCTATTGAAAGATTGAGTCTTAGGAATAGAAAAATCAGATATTTAAAATAAGAATACGTTAAATTCAAAAATTGAAATTTAAAAACAAAATTTCAATAAAATTACTTTAGGAAGATTTTATGCGACCTTTAGTCCAAATGCGTTTCGCCCAGGCACGACAGTTGGGCTCATCAGTTAGATGCTGTCGTACCTTTCTAAGACGCAATATTTTGGTCGATGGCTACCGACTCTTAATAAAATCTACAGCGCATACACACTGCAAATTGTATTATTCTAGGGGAACATGGTTACATTCTTGCACCTAGAAAATATGTTGTTGTTGTATACCCGTGGTCTGGCTAATGTATTAAGAAGAGGAATAACAAAAATAAAAGAAAAATATTTTTGTTGTTGTTTAGTGGACTATATTGAATTAAATTCAATTGGAAGATTTTATGCGACCTTTAGTCCAAATGCGTTTCGCCAAGGCACGACAGTTGGGCTCATCAGTTAGATGCTGTCGTACCTTTCTAAGACGCAATATTTTGGTCGATGGCTACCGACTCTTAATAAAATCTACAGCGCATACACACTGCAAATTGTATTATTCTAGGGGAACATGGTTACATTCTTGCACCTAGAAAATATGTTGTTGTTGTATACCCGTGGTCTGGCTAATGTATTAAGAAGAGGAATAACAAAAATAAAAGAAAAATATTTTTGCTGTTGTTTAGTGGACTATATTGAATTAAATTCAATTGGAAGATTTTATGCGACCTTTAGTCCAAATGCGTTTCGCCCAGGCACGACAGTTGGGCTCATCAGTTAGATGCTGTCGTACCTTTCTAAGACGCAATATTTTGGTCGATGGCTACCGACTCTTAATAAAATCTACAGCGCATACACACTGCAAATTGTATTATTCTAGGGGAACATGGATGTATTAAGAAGAGGAATAACAAAAATAAAAGAAAAATATTTTTGTTGTTGTTTAGTGGACTATATTGAATTAAATTCAATTGGAAGATTTTATGCCACCTTTAGTCCAAATGCGTTTCGCCCAGGCACGACAGTTGGGCTCATCAGTTAGATGCTGTCGTACCTTTCTAAGACGCAATATTTTGGTCGATGGCTACCGACTCTTAATAAAATCTACAGCGCATACACACTGCAAATTGTATTATTCTAGGGGAACATGGTTACATTCTTGCACCTAGAAAATATGTTGTTGTTGTATACCCGTGGTCTGGCTAATGTATTAAGAAGAGGAATAACAAAAATAAAAGAAAAATATTTTTGTTGTTGTTTAGTGGACTATATTGAATTAAATTCAATTGGAAGATTTTATGCGACCTTTAGTCCAAATGCGTTTCGCCCAGGCACGACAGTTGGGCTCATGATGAGCTCATGATGAGCCCAACTGTCGTGCCTGGGCGAAACGCATTTGGACTAAAGGTCGCATAAAATCTTCCAATTGAATTTAATTCAATATAGTCCACTAAACAACAACAAAAATATTTTTCTTTTATTTTTGTTATTCCTCTTCTTAATACATTAGCCAGACCACGGGTATACAACAACAACATATTTTCTAGGTGCAAGAATGTAACCATGTTCCCCTAGAATAATACAATTTGCAGTGTGTATGCGCTGTAGATTTTATTAAGAGTCGGTAGCCATCGACCAAAATATTGCGTCTTAGAAAGGTACGACAGCATCTAACTGATGAGCCCAACTGTCGTGCCTGGGCGAAACGCATTTGGACTAAAGGTCGCATAAAATCTTCCAATTTAATTAAATTCAATATAGTCCACTAAACAACAACAAAAATATTTTTCTTTTATTTTTGTTATTCCTCTTCTTAATACATTAGCCAGACCACGGGTATACAACAACATATTTTCTAGGTGCAAGAATGTAACCATGTTCCCCTAGAATAATACAATTTGCAGTGTGTATGCGCTGTAGATTTTATTAAGAGTCGGTAGCCATCGACCAAAATATTGCGTCTTAGAAAGGTACGACAGCATCTAACTGATGAGCCCAACTGTCGTGCCTGGGCGAAACGCATTTGGACTAAAGGTCGCATAAAATCTTCCAATTGAATTTAATTCAATATAGTCCACTAAACAACAACAAAAATATTTTTCTTTTATTTTTGTTATTCCTCTTCTTAATACATTAGCCAGACCACGGGTATACAACAACAACATATTTTCTAGGTGCAAGAATGTAACCATGTTCCCCTAGAATAATACAATTTGCAGTGTGTATGCGCTCTGGATTTTATTAAGAGTCGGTAGCCATCGACCAAAATATTGCGTCTTAGAAAGGTACGACAGCATCTAACTGATGAGCCCAACTGTCGTGCCTGGGCGAAACGCATTTGGACTAAAGGTGGCATAAAATCTTCCAATTGAATTTAATTCAATATAGTCCACTAAACAACAACAAAAATATTTTTCTTTTATTTTTGTTATTCCTCTTCTTAATAAAATTACTTTAAACAAATTTTTAATGGGCCGAAACAATTTTTTTTTAGTGTTTTCTTGCTTTTATCATTCAAATCTAGTAATATTCATGTATATTTATGTTGAAAACAAGACTCTATAAAAAAAATAACTGAGCTAATGCGGCCATTTTGTGTTTGAATCCACGATTCACACTGATTCACGAATAGGAAAAATAGAGTAAAATAAGAGAATTTTCTCTTACTCATCTCAAATAAATTTTGCGGGTGTTTTAGGCAAAAGGGGTACGAGTCGGTTCTCTAGATAAATATAGGTACTCTATGGTCCTAACTACATCCGCAGTATCATATACAATAACGGTATCAAAGGCAACGAACTGGCAGACACCGCAGCCAAGAAAGCAACACGTTATCCCCTCATAAAGGATCTACCAAATATCCCATTACTTATACGAAAAATTTCCACTGCTAATAAAAACGAAGAGCTGAGAGATTCGTATCTAAATGAACAAAATTTTCTTCGTAAACACCATACAACTCACCTCAGGATTCCATATAATAAAACTCTGACAAGAGAAGAATTCATCACAGTATTTCGTATCCGAGTAGGGAAATCAATCTTCACAAGCAAACATTACTTTACCAAAGAATCCCCAGAATTATGTGTAAATTGTAGAGAAATTCTTTCTATATGGCATATTTTTGCTGAATGTCCTATTTCCCACCAAATAACAACAACATTCTTACTCGAAGAAAAGCAGAAACGCTTAGCAGAAATATTAAATCCATCCGATGTCCGAATAATTCATCGTATCAAATATAAATAAAAAAAATAAATAAATTTGATGGCACAACAGCTCATGAAGAACTAGGGCCTAGTGACTTACAACTCTCAACCATTCCTGTGTGCGTGTCTGCAGGAATGGAGGGGACCTACAGTTTATTGCCGAATTCGAACGGCTAACGAGCGGCACTTTTCTGTGACAGGAGATACTCCTGGAGGATTTGTCAATTCCTCGCAAGAGGCAGTAGCCGTTTTTCTTTAAATAAATAGATGGCGAGGCTGGGGATCGAACCTTAGACCTCTGGCATGACAGTCCATCGCACTAACCATCACGCCACGGCTACTACATCGTATCAAATATAAATACATAAATTTGGTGGCAACACGTCTCATGAAGAACCAGGGCCTAGTGACTTATAACTCTCAAGCATTCCTGTGTGCGTGAGCGGCACTTTTCTATGACAGGAGATACTCTTGGAGGATTTGTCACTTCCTCGTAAGGGGTAGTAGCAGTAGCCCTGAAACAAACTTAAGGTGGAAACGTCTGGTATTGAACCCAGACCACTACGCCACGGGCCACTACAGGTGCCGTGACTTAAGGCCAAGTGACATAAGTCCCAATTTGGGTGTTTGGCCTTATGTCACTTTTCAATAGCGTCATAAGGCCAAATTTTAAGAGTTGGCCTTATGTCACTTTTGAAAAGTGACGTAAGGCCAATTGGGCCTTATGTCACTTTGAACTGTTTTCTTTAAAACCGAAACTATATTGAATAAATTCGGCATGTCGCCGCGTACATATTATTACTGTAAAAAGCCGAAATAATGAAATTCTAGAATTTACCGGTAAATTCTAGAGAACTCAGCATTACGGTGTATAAATAGATAATAATAGCATGCTTCCCCGCCCTGCAACCCCCCTGCTTGGCCCACTATAGGAATTGGGGTACGTGCGAGGTTGGGTGTATGTAAAGTTTCTTTTGCAGAATTTACCGGTAAATCCTACCTCACTGTTTATATATAGGATATACATTCAAAGTTTCTTTAAATTCAGATTCTTAAAATACAAAAAAAACTTTGCATACACCCAACCTCGCACCTACCCCAATTCCTATAGTGGGCCAAGCAGGGGGGTTGCAGGGGGGCAGCATGCCCCCCCATACATACCTCTCTATTTATACGCCGTAATGCTGAGTGCTCTAGAATTTACCGGTAAATTCTAGAATTTTATTATTTCGGCTTTTTACAGTAATATATACATATACGTGGCGAAAGGCCGAATTTATTCAATATAGTTTCCTTTTGAAAGATGTCCGAAACCTCTTTTACTGTAAGGATAGCTTTTGGGAATGTTATATAATTATATTTGGCCTTATGTCTCAAAGAAAATTGGCCTTATGTCACTTTACAAAAGCGACATAAGGCCAAATATGTAAATTTGGTCTTATGTCGCTTTTGTAAAGTGACATAAGACCAAACACCCAAATTTGGCCTTATGTCACTTAGCCTTAAGTCACGGCACCGCCATTAAAGAAATCTAAATTATGATAACAACATTATTATGCACAAAAAAAAATACCTGCACACACTTTTTTTAAATTCATTAAAAATGTAAGTCTCTAATAGATTATTGTTCCTAAACAATATCTATGGTCCTGTTGCCCTGATTTCTATAGTTTGTAATAATTTTATAAATTTATCTTTATAAGTTATTCTGTTAAATAAATAAAAATTCATAAGTCAAAATGGCGTTGATTCTCTTTCTCTCTACTTCCTCTTGTAAGTAAACGATAAATGCACTATTTTCTTGTTTTTACTCGTTTGGAAGCTCGGCCGAGATGTATTAAATGTATAGAGATTTCAAACTCTTTTACGTTACGTGACAAAAACATCGTTTAGTTAAGTATCACTGATGGTAAAACGATTATAGATAAGAATTTAAGCAATGTAAATATTTTAGCACACTTAACTAATTTACCTCTAAGATACGTTTAAAGAAAATTTAATAAATACGGCTGTATGTTTACAAACAAGTATACTGTACCAAAATTTTCAAATGTGTAAAAAAAACTTCGAAAAGACTTGATTTTTGTTACCAAAAACAAAAATTACAGTTGGCCCTTACTAACAGTATCTCTCATAGAACCACTTTTTTTTTTGTTTCGGACTATCTCATTATCTGCATAACCGATTAAAATTAAATTTTTTAAATAAATTTTTAAAAACAAAGCTTCTAAAAAGTTGAAATCTAACAGCATATCAAAATTAAAAAACAAATTTATATTTAAAAATTTTTTTTTTTGAAAATTTGATATTTCAAAAACGGTAAATTATTATTTTTTTTTTTGAAATTTAATTTTTAATTCAACATTAATAAATACGAAAAAATGGTGTACCAAGTAAAATGAAATTAAAAAAAAAACCCTCTCCTACGATTTGAATTTTTTTCTCAAAAGCTAAGGTTTGGTAAAGAAATCAGATGGTGTACATTTTTTAGTTCTTAAAACAATTTAGGAAGATTGTTTTACTAAAATAATTTCGAATTATACTGATTTTTATTTTCAATTTAAGCTTGAAATTTAAAATGTATAAATATGTGCAGTAAGCTATATTGTTCATTTTTATACTTATTTACAAAATATACTACCTTAAATGAAAGAATTATTTCTTGATGAATAAGCTTATCTATGTATGAATTCAGACTTCAAAACCACTGTGTGTTCGTTGTACGACCCAGTCATGCATTTTATTTTTGTTTCTGTTTCTGGAAAGGGGCAAACTTTTTTCTATCAAAAGAATGACAAATGTTTTTTTTTTTTAATCATTTCATTTTTTCTAACTTTTTCATGAAATTAGTTTCGAGAAGAATTAGTACTTTAGCTTTAAAAATCGCCTGTAAATGGTCAATTTAAAAAAGGTTCAAACAAACAATTTGACAAGTAAAAAATTAAGACATGCCTTGACAATTTATTTTGCACAGCGTTGTACCTACGTCTAGGTATAAAATACACAACAACAACGAACACCGAAATTGAGTAAACCACTTTGAGTCAATATTACACCTGCTGTGATACCAGCGAGAGGAAATGAATAAATAAATATTTAATTTAATATTGATTTTGATGTTGTTGTTTTTCAAACCAATGTATTTAGAATGCCCCACGGTTCAATGTGGTAAACGTGGCTTAGTATACCTATGTCTCCATAGCCTTACAGCATTTTTCGATAAAACAATATAAAAAAATTGTCAACAGGATCCTAAATATAAATCTTTTTCAAATAAAACATCACACAGGGAGCAAGAATACTTTTTAGATTAACATAAAGTAAAAAAAAAACTTGACGTGTTTATAAAATTTAAGGATATGATATACAAAATTATTCACTTATCCGTTTCAATGCATCTAAACAATTGTTGGTTTTTTTTTTTTTTTTTTTTTTTTTATTCGTGTTTTGTTTTTTTTGTATTCTTACATTTTTTTTGGTTAATACATTGAAAAGGTTTGTTATATATTTCAATTTTCAATTCTATCATATTGAATATCAATACAACTTACCTAACAGAATGTTTCTATTTGAAATGGGAATATGCCAATAGATTGGCAGTTGAATTATTTATCGATTTGAAGATTTAATAAACAAAAATAAAATCTCCTTTGAAATAATAAAATAGATAAATTTAAATATGTACATATGTACATACATAGACCCTAAACTGACATGATTATAATGTAAGATTACAAATGAATATATAGTGTGTAAGCACTAAGCAGGTTTAGCAAACTTTACAATTAAATTGGTGCTATCATTGATTGGATTTTTTTTAATTTATTAAGGGCCAGTTGTACAAATATTTGATCCGTGGTTCAGGAATTTTAACTCACCAATTTCGGCGGATTAACTGTGGTTCAACGATGGTTCAGGCATGTAATTGGCTTTTAGTGCATATTGGAACCTTGAACCATCGTTGAACCTCAGTTAACCCGTCGAAATCGGCGAGTTAAAATTCCTGAACCACGGATCAAAATTTAAACCACGATTGTACAACTGGCACTAAGTGTTATGTTGGTCGGTTATGTACATCGAAAATCTAGGTTCGTATACTCGCATTTAAAATATACAGGTTAAAATAGTTCTTAAATGTAGCTTGGTACCTCTTATTCATTCATCCGTCTTTATGAGCTATTTGCAACTTATGTTCCCGAAGAAAAAGCTCCTAAGACTTTATATGAATTTTCTAACGCTCAAATACTTTCATGATGTTAAATAGTTGTTTGCATTTGTTCTACCTATTTTTAGCAACTTAAAAATATCTTTGAACATTTAACTTATGAACTCGGTACCTTGATCAGATACTATTGTACCAGAGACCAGAGAAAAATTCTACAAATTACTTTTGTGCAGTGTGAGATTATTTATTTGGTAAAGCTATAAACTCTATAATTTTTATTAGTTCGTCTTGAAGGGTAAGAATATATTTTGACCCATTTTCGGAGGTCATCCTAAAAGAAGAAATTTTTTTTGAAAACATGTATCTGCGGTTGTTGTTATCCCTCTAAGTTAAAATTGTCCTGCCAACTCCACAGACGTTATCATTATGGAGTGTGTTTTTTCATTCTGGGATGTGCAGAATATTTTGGATACCAGTTTTGCATTTCTTTATTCGACGGAATATTCCGGATAATTTTTTTTTTGTTGTTTCTGTATGCATTCCGGAACATTTTTATTCCATGTGAAGTGTGGAATAAAAAAAGTAATAGGCGCGTTCATTATAATTGACGTTCTTATTCTCTATTATGGAAGCTTCACATTGATGTTAATTATTTAAAAACAGCATAAAAACGCGATTAAACGCACCAAAGTATAAACGCTATGTATTTGATGTAAAATTTAAAAAACTTTTGACTTTGAGAATACATAAATACCCAAAATAAAAACATTATTTATTCAAGTGTTTTGACATTTCACCGAACAACTGGATTGCCATTCTTTTTGTTCTAGTTTATTCATTCCATTCTGGATATACTGGAGAAACATTTCGTCTTTTCCATCCATTCTATTCCTTATCGGGAATAAATAAGAAAACTTACTGATGATATTCATTTAGAATTAGTTTTTTTTTGCAAGAGGCCGTTATCCTATATCTCTAATGCGCACTTTTATATTATTACCTTTAAATATTTCTTCCATATACTTTTTTAAAACATTATTTTTTTTTATGACGGCCATCTCATTTCAAGTTATAATAACAATTTTAATTGATAGAGGTTCAAAAACTTAACGCACTTTCCTAAACAAATCCCACCTGGAAAAAGTATCTAGTTTTCAAGGCCCTGGCAAGTTTTTCATAGTTACTAACAAGGGTCTAGCAAGGGTAAGATGGGCATTCACTAGGCCCTCGCCAGTTATGAACCTTTTTGCCTCGTCAAAGCTAGAAGCTGTCAGTCGCTCTTATTATATTACTCTAGATAGACATCCATTTCCTCGTTGCCCACCGCCCTGGTTATACACTCTAAATGATCGTTGTAGTGGCCAGTCCATGTCCATGGAAGAATGTTGCTTCGAAGACTTCAGTGTACTTACCACGTCTCAGATTGCCGATGAATTGATGGTCATGCTGGTTGGCCCTGTCTACAACATAGTTCTGATAGTCCCTATATTCATGCAGTTTGTGTGCATTTGCATCCGTTTAAAAGCGTGCAGCGCTCGGTAATGTCATCGTTTGTGCTTCTGCGGAGCGGCGTTGCGCTTTCTGTTGTTTATATTAGGAGATTGGAAGGTGTTCAAAAACATGTTTTTTTCTTGTTAAAGACTAATTTCACTAATTAACCAATTATCCATTTTATTTCATTTTATTTTCAAACACTGACCACTATAAAATTTTTGCGCATGCAAAATTTAATATTTCAACTGACGTTTAGTATATTGTTATTTACTTTGGTGTGTATGCAAGTATGTGTGAAGGACTGCAGGTATGTTCAGTGAGGCTGTTTGGAACAGTTTAGAACATAAAAGAACAAGTTCAATGAGAAAGTTTCTGTTCCAAACTGTTCTGAACTTGCTGTTGAGTGAGTCTGTTTGCACTAGGTTTTTAGGTAGAACAACTGAGAACAGATTTCTGAGAAATGTAAAAATCAGTTGTGTCTGGTTCTGGTTTGTCTGCAGTTGCGGTTTTATTATTTGACACACCGATTCCCAATCCTAAATTGAAATTTGCACAGTTAATTAACACACAAATACTTCTATTACGATATAATGAGATCCATGCTTTTATTCTTTTTTGTAAAATGATTTAACATAGCTAGTTACCATCAAGAGCCTCACCAGTACTTTATTAAATAAATGTTCTCAGCCAGGCACTAATACGGGTCTGTCATGCTTTCCTCGTCCATGTTTTCCTTACCGAAAAATTGCCAGGGCCTTGCTTAAACTCGCCAAAAACTTGCTATTTTCCATGCGGGATGTAGCCGATCGAGTAATAGTGCTTGTTTTGAAAAGATTTAAAGTTAAACAATAATTCTGTTGGATGTATCCTAAAACAAGATTTGGACTTATAACTTAAGTACCCTTTAGTTTTTCGAAAGTCTCGTCTTCTTCATTACTATTAGTTCTACTACTTTCAAACCTTTTTCTGGAATCTTGGGGTGTTAAAATTTAATTTGTGATGCCTTCTCTGTCTAAATTTTCTTTCACAATAGTGTCCTTTTTTTGAATTTTTTTTCTGAATTGCCTCGTTCTTCATGAGCCGTTGTGCCCCCAAATTTATTTATTTTTTTTTATTTCATTAATGAACGAGTGATCGTTTGGTGCTCCCTTCACAAAACGTTACTTGACAATAATTTCTAACGTGCTTAACTATTAATTTTATTTTAAATCACTTTTAAAAGCACACAAAAAAAGGACAACGTTTCTCAACTTCACAAATCGCTGATTTTACAGCTTATACTCTTAGTTTCCTTACGGAAAATTGAAGTATATTAAGAGGCAGTTACGGATGATTCAGGTTAGAAATACCTTCTTGTTAGAGTTCCAAATTAGGAGTTTGGTCTGCCTCAGCTAAGTGAGTTCCTTCCAGATTTTATATAACCTCTTCTTATTTTGACTTTGATCCTTCCGAATAATATTTTTAAATAATAAAGATCAAATAGACCTAGAACAATGACTCAAATTAGTTGGTACTAGTATCGCCCATTGGTCGAAAGTCATTCATTCATTCATTCATTCATTCATTCATTCATTCATTCATTCATTCATTCATTCATTCATTCATTCATTCATTCATTCATTCATTCATTCATTCATTCATTCATTCATTCATTCATTCATTCATTCATTCATTCATTCATTCATTCATTCATTCATTCATTCATTCATTCATTCATTCATTCATTCATTCATTCATTCATTCATTCATTCATTCATTCATTCATTCATTCATTCATTCATTCATTCATTCATTCATTCATTCATTCATTCATTCATTCATTCATTCATTCATTCATTCATTCATTCATTCATTCATTCATTCATTCATTCATTCATTCATTCATTCATTCATTCATTCATTCATTCATTCATTCATTCATTCATTCATTCATTCATTCATTCATTCATTCATTCATTCATTCATTCATTCATTCATTCATTCATTCATTCATTCATTCATTCATTCATTCATTCATTCATTCATTCATTCATTCATTCATTCATTCATTCATTCATTCATTCATTCATTCATTCATTCATTCATTCATTCATTCATTCATTCATTCATTCATTCATTCATTCATTCATTCATTCATTCATTCATTCATTCATTCATTCATTCATTCATTCATTCATTCATTCATTCATTCATTCATTCATTCATTCATTCATTCATTCATTTATTCATTCATTCATTCATTCATTCATTCATACATTCATTCATTCATTTATTCATTCATTCATTCATTCATTCATTCATTCATTCATTCATTCATTCATTCATTCATTCATTCATTCATTCATTCATTCATTCATTCATTCATTCATTCATTCATTCATTCATTCATTCATTTATTCATTCATTCATTCATTCATTCATTCATTCATTCATTCATTCATTCATTCATTCATTCATTCATTCATTCATTCATTCATTCATTCATTCATTCATTTATTCATTCATTCATTCATTCATTCATTCATTCATTCATTCATTCATGCATTCATTCATTCATTCATTCATTCATTCATTCATTCATTCATTCATTCATTCATTCATTCATTCATTCATTCATTCATTCATTCATTCATTCATTCATTCATTCATTCATTCATTCATTCATTCATTCATTCATTCATTCATTCATTCATTCATTCATTCATTCATTCATTCATTCATTCATTCATTCATTCATTCATTCATTCATTCATTCATTCATTCATTCATTCATTCATTCATTCATTCATTCATTCATTCATTCATTCATTCATTCATTCATTCATTCATTCATTCATTCATTCATTCATTCATTCATTCATTCATTCATTCATTCATTCATTCATTCATTCATTCATTCATTCATTCATTCATTCATTCATTCATTCATTCATTCATTCATTCATTCATTCATTCATTCATTCATTCATTCATTCATTCATTCATTCATTCATTCATTCATTCATTCATTCATTCATTCATTCATTCATTCATTCATTCATTCATTCATTCATTCATTCATTCATTCATTCATTCATTCATTCATTCATTCATTCATTCATTCATTCATTCATTCATTCATTCATTCATTCATTCATTCATTCATTCATTCATTCATTCATTCATTCATTCATTCATTCATTCATTCATTCATTCATTCATTCATTCATTCATTCATTCATTCATTCATTCATTCATTCATTCATTCATTCATTCATTCATTCATTCATTCATTCATTCATTCATTCATTCATTCATTCATTCATTCATTCATTCATTCATTCATTCATTCATTCATTCATTCATTCATTCATTCATTCATTCATTCATTCATTCATTCATTCATTCATTCATTCATTCATTCATTCATTCATTCATTCATTCATTCATTCATTCATTCATTCATTCATTCATTCATTCATTCATTCATTCATTCATTCATTCATTCATTCATTCATTCATTCATTCATTCATTCATTCATTCATTCATTCATTCATTCATTCATTCATTCATTCATTCATTCATTCATTCATTCATTCATTCATTCATTCATTCATTCATTCATTCATTCATTCATTCATTCATTCATTCATTCATTCATTCATTCATTCATTCATTCATTCATTCATTCATTCATTCATTCATTCATTCATTCATTCATTCATTCATTCATTCATTCATTCATTCATTCATTCATTCATTCATTCATTCATTCATTCATTCATTCATTCATTCATTCATTCATTCATTCATTCATTCATTCATTCATTCATTCATTCATTCATTCATTCATTCATTCATTCATTCATTCATTCATTCATTCATTCATTCATTCATTCATTCATTCATTCATTCATTCATTCATTCATTCATTCATTCATTCATTCATTCATTCATTCATTCATTCATTCATTCATTCATTCATTCATTCATTCATTCATTCATTCATTCATTCATTCATTCATTCATTCATTCATTCATTCATTCATTCATTCATTCATTCATTCATTCATTCATTCATTCATTCATTCATTCATTCATTCATTCATTCATTCATTCATTCATTCATTCATTCATTCATTCATTCATTCATTCATTCATTCATTCATTCATTCATTCATTCATTACTAAATGAAGTAAAATTTTGCAAAAAATCAGCTTGAATTTTGTTATTAATTTTTTTTTTTTCAAAATTTCGAGTTTGAAAATTACATTTTTAAAAACTATTCACTAACACTCATTCATTCATTCATTCATTCATTCATTCATTCATTCATTCATTCATTCATTACTAAAGGAAGTAAAATTTTGCAAAAAATCAGCTTGAATTTTGTTATTAATTTTTTTTTTTTCAAAATTTCGAGTTTGAAAATTACATTTTTAAAAACTATTCACTAACACAATTTAATTTAAAATGAAAATTAAAGAGATTTCTGGCTTTCTAAAAAGGTATAGCATATACAGGGTGTCCCGAAACTCAACGTCAAGCGGGCACCGGGTGATAGGGCAGGTTGTGCCCGTTCTTTAATAAGTATGAAAAAATAATCCATCTCGCTTGGTTTAGTAGTTATGGCAATATTAAGAAAAATAATGAAAATCGATACCCTAGCTCAAATTTTTAGATACAGTGGTTACAAATTTTAAAATTTTGCTGTGTTTTCTTTTTTTACGTAATCCTTAATAACCATGCTATTGATCGCAATCACAAATCCAAGAATTAATATTGTCAGTTTCGTAAGAAAAATAAAGTTTGACTGAGTCATTGTTCAAAAAAATTTTGTGAGCTAACTTTGACACTTCATATTTTTAAAAAAATGTACTACACTACCCCCGGCAAGTTATTTAAAAAATTGGCCCGTTTCATCAAGACTTCAAAATGGTACAACACTTGCTACTTATTTACTCGTAAAAAATACGATTGCTTTTTTATTTGCAAAAGGACCTCAGTTCACTTTATATCACTTTTACGTAAATAATGCCTTTTTGTGCTCAAAAATCGGTTTTACCGAGGTGTATGTAAGATAAAAAGAGGCACTTGAATAAGACACTGTTTGCAGTAAATTAGAGTGAGACAAATCAACATTACACACGGTACGCTACGATCAACGATCTGTGGGCTGCGTTCCTGCTTTTACTAGCAACTTCTTGTAATTGTGCGCCATTGTGTTACCCTGGACTCGATTAGTGTTGTGAAAATTATGTTAGTTATTATTTGGTAATTCGTAATAAAAGCCTTTCGAGAATAGCGTATTAGTACACGGCTCAAGAATATGAAAACATCCATATTAGTCCATTGAAAGTAACAGTAACCTGGCATTTTATATCCCGTTAATTATAATTTTCTTAAAACTTTCGTCTGTTTTAAATTTTAATTTGTTTTCAATTTTACGATAAAAAGTGCCTTACCATTTATTGTACAGAATTCAATTTCATACACAAATGTGCAAAATTATTTTTGTAAGACGCATGGTTCTCAAGATATAGCGAAAAACTTTTAACACCCCATTTTCCAAAATGGCGCCCAAAAGCGGGAGGGGCTTTAAGTCCCGAAAATTTCATTTTACACTAACACTTATCCCTCCCATAAATCAAAAACATTTAGTCCTGAACAAAATGCCAGGCTAATGTAACATTTCAATGAGCTAGTATGGATGTTCTTATATTCTTGAGCTTCGACAAATACGCTATTCGTGAAAGGTTTTTAGTATCTACGTATTATTAGATAATAACTAACATAATTTTCACAACACTAATCGAGTCCAGGGTAACACAAAGGCGCACAATTACGAGAAATTGCTAGTAAAAGGAGGAACGTAGCCCACAGAACGTAGATCGTAGCGTACCGTGTGTAATGTCGATCTGTCTCACTCTAATTTTTGCAAACAGTGTCTTATTCAAGTGCCTCTATTTATCTTACATACACCTCGGTAAAACCGATTTTTGAGTACAAAGAAGCATTATTTACGTAAAAGTGATATGAAGTGAACTGAGGTCTTTTTGCAAATAAAAAAAGCAATCGTATTTTTTACGAGTAAATAAGTAGCAAGTGTTGTACCATTTTGAAATCTTGATGAAACGGGCCAATTTTTTAAATAACTTGCCGGGGGTAGTGTAGTACATTTTTTTTTAAAATATGAAGTGTCAAAGTTAGCTCACAAAATTTTTTTGAACAATGACTCAGTCAAACTTTATTTTTCTTACGAAACTGACAATATTAATTCTTGGATTTGTGATTGCGATCAATAGCATGGTTATTAGGGATTACGTAAAAAAAGAAAACACAGCAAAATTTTAAAATTTGTAACCACTGTATCTAAAAATTTGAGCTAGGGTATCGATTTTCATTATTTTTCTTAATATTGCCATAACTACTAAACCAAGCGAGATGGATTATTTTTTTATACTTATTAAAGAACGGGCACAACCTGCCCTATAACCCGGTACCCGCTTGACGTTGAGTTTCGGGACACCCTGTATACATAGGTAGATAATGTTTAAGTCAATTTTTTAGAAAATTGCCCCTCCCGCCTTAACGAGGACAAATAGATCCGTACATTTTTTTCTTGTATTTACCCAACCTACTCGCTCTAGCTTTTTGGTGCACCATATACCGAACACCCGGTATCAATAAAAATACGTATATTTTTCTTGCATTTACTGTACTTTTTTTTTAAATTTTTGTGGTCAATAGTTTTAATACATTTTGCTTATTTCGACTACAACATCGGGTCTTTGCATTTTTACTTTGCAATCTATATGTTCGGTAGGTTCCACAACGGCAAATCTCAATCGGAATCGTCAAAAAAAAATTCCCATGGTAGTGTTTTTTTAACAATTCCAATAAAAAAAAATTAGCAGAGAACTTTTCTGTCTTCTAGGCCTCAAATTATACTAGTTTAATTGACGTCGATATCACTTATCTAGGTTAGGTATTTTCCATTGCGGGTAATATCGTCTTCTTTTATTTTATTACTCGTGTGCTAGCTAGGTACATACAAAGTTATATGCATACATAGAAATCTTAAAGCAGTTTATTGTTTGGGTTGTACATTTTTTTCAAAGGAAGATTAAATGATAAGATTTAAAAAGCTAAGCATTACCTCCTACTGCTACTATGTTAAGTAATAGGAAAAGTGATGGATCAGTTTTATTGTAGGGATAAGACTCATGAAATATTTTAGGATTCAAGTAAGATGAAAGTCCTTTGAGCTCCACATGCAAAAAATATAAACACAGTTCTGCATAAGAATTTATTAAGCTTATATAAATTTGCTGGATCGACAAACAAATTTCCTAATACGTTTTTCTTTTTGGGTTCGAATGGTATATAGTAAGAAATATTTTTATTTTCAAGAGAACAAGTGACAAAAACTTGTTTATTTCTTTGTTTTCCATATAAAATTAAAATTTAAAATTTACTTATTGAATGTTTACGGTTAAATGGTTCATCGCGTTCCAATTTCTTTTAAATAAAATGCACGACTGGATCGCACGAACTTGCTCTTATAGTAAACGCTTATAGAGATTGAGTTTTATAACACATTTAAAATAATTAATAATATCTTTTACATATATATTCAGTTTAGTTTAGTTTATTTCATCAAACAGCATAATTTTCTCTTACAGACTAAGATACATACATAAGTAGGTAATTTACATTTTGTAGATGGGTGTATATAAATTTATATAATAAATTAAACAACATCCACAAATATGGTAAATATAAGTTAATAACTTTAAATTTTCTTAAGAATTATTGATTTAAATATTTCTCTGGAGCAATCCATATAAAAGTCAACCTCAGAACAAATTAAATTACTTTTTTTGATGCAACGGCCAACGGGAGATGGGCTCATTGCGACCGTAGTTTCTTCGATTAAACTGCTCATAAATTACAAACCGTTCTCTTGTTACTCTTTGAGGCGCATTACCACTTTGTATATAAAAACTATAGTACTCTCATGGAACAGAAAAAAGTGCTGAACATTCGCGGCAACTGGGGGCGCTGTAGTCGACATTAATTTGCAGAAATTGACGTTGCAGACTTGAGAATTTTCTTTGGACAATAATCGGCAACAAGTAGCAAGAATGAGATGATTGTATGATTTTTATTCCAATCTTACTAAAGGGAGTAAGGGAGATACATTAATCAGATGTTCGCGCCAAGGCAATGACGAAAATAAATAAAGAGGAGATGAATTTTTTTCTGTTCTTGCTTACGAACATTGTATATATTGTTTTTATTTGTGCTATGCGAACGCACAGAACACATATATGTGTACTGTGATGCCAACGGGGTATTATAGGTATACATATGAATCTATATGAAGATTTAATATTTGATATTGAATTTTCATTATTTTTGTTGACATCAGTTTCACTTGTTTTAAATCGTAGGTACTGCAATATTAGGAGTATGAAGGTAGGTAGGTAGGTAGGTAGGTACGTAGGTACATTCGTTAGGTAGGTATTATTATTATTATTCTTATGGAAAAGCTATTAGGTAGGTAGGTATACCTAGGTATAACCAAAATTTTCAAATTAATTTTTGGATTTTTAAAAAAGTTTCAATTGTTTTTTTTTTTGAATAGGTACGGATAGGTATTTTCATTCGATATAAATTATAGGTACCTATACCTACAATGGTAGGTAGGTATATTATTCCAAAGATTTAAGATTTAGACTTTTTACTTGCATGAGTTGGTTTTATTTAAAATTGGAATTTGGTGTTTTTAGGACATTTACTTGATTTTTTAGGACCAAAAATATGTAATTGTGCTTAGCATTTTTGGACAATCTCAAATCTCAATCTCAAAGATGGATCAATACATTTTTCTAAAAAAAAATCAATAAATTTTATTAGGTAGGTATAGGGTGGTATAGGCTACCATTTGGTGGAGTTAAAATTTCGGAAAAAAAATGGTTGAAAAATTCAAGTATGTATGTATGTAGGTAGGTACCTAGGTAACCAGAATGTTCAAATTTTTTTTTTGGATTTTTAAAAAGTTTCAAATGTTTTTTTTTTTTTTTTTGAATGGGTACATATAGGTAAATGTATAGGTAGGTAGGTACCAAAGATTTCGAAAACGACTTGGTTCATTTTTACGAATGGTATTGAGATGGTTTTTAACACTATCTAAGTAGAATATTTTGGATACCTACAATCAAAAAAAAAATAAATATTGTAGCTACCTATTAAATTTAAAAATAAATAATTGATAACATGTGTAACACTACTTTTCAAAAAAAAATTATGATTTTTTTTGGAAAGTGTTTTTTTTCTTAATATAGGTACCTAAAAAAATTGGTGTCTTGAATTCGAGAATCATAAAAAAACTATTTTTCCAGAAAATTTGTATTTCTTATTTTCGAAAAAATAGTTTTGGTAAAGAAAGTTTTTGAAATTGAAAATTTATGATTTTTTCGAAAAATAGTTTAAGGAGTTGGATAATTTTTAGTAATTTTATTAATTTTTTTTTTTGACAAAATAGTTTTAAGGAAAATTAGCATTCCAATTTAAAAAAAAATCAATTGCTATATATATTGGTAGGTACCTACTTCACATTTAAAATAATTTTTTAAAAATCAATTTTAAAAAATTGAATTTAAACAAAATTGACGTGATGTGATATGACTTACCTATTGAAGAAAAAAAAATTATTTTTTGTCGACGTATTTTGAGAAAATTTAGAAGTTACTAGTAATTGTCTTCTGTCTTTTTAAAACAGGAACAACATATAAAAAAAAAAGAATGCTCAGAAAAAATTCTGTTAAAATCAATTTTCAATTTTTAGGTTTATTTTTTTATGTTGAATTTTTTTTGTGGCACATTTTATGTAAATACGGCATCACGTATTGGTATGTTTTATATATTAAAATAAAGCGCTTATTTACTCTTAAGTGAAAAAATGTTATTTGAATTAAATGCGTATATTAAATAAAAAGTAATAAAGGATTTAATCAGGCAAGCGCTGGCCTAAAAAACCAAGTCTTGAAAAAATTTAATTCAAAAAATAATTATTAACGGTTGGATAAATGGCCTTGTTATGTTCTACATATATTTAAAGAATATATTTCCCAATGATATTTTAAAAAAATTTTTTCTCTACGATCAAGTTTACATATAGTTTTTAATTTTTTAATCAATTAAGTGGGTAAAAAAAAAAACACTATTTCAATTTGTTTTAACATTTTTTTCGGTGTTGTAGTGCAATTATATACATTCTTTTTTTATGAATTGTATACCTGTTTTAATGAAAGTATTTTAAGATAATAACATTTAAGGTCCGTTAAGTAGTTTGGAAGAAAAAAAATAATATATGAAGCCGTGTCTATTGCATTTTTTGACTAAAATCGTAAAAACCGCGTAAAACGAATTTTAGTAATTTTCCTGTTGAATTAACCTTAAAACATTGTTTGGCATTATTTTAGAAAATATTTTAACCTACATACATATCATATTTATTTTTAAAAATTTTGAAATTTTTCATCAACTTTTGAATTTAAAAGAATAAAAATCGAATTGATTTTGGACTAAATCAAGTTTTTAGTATGACTTTTTTTTTTGTATTCCAATAAATTTTATATATGTATGTAGATAAACATTTTTTCTTTCTATATTTGTCAACATGAAGAAGATCCAATAACTAATAGTGAAGTTATTAGCTTTATAAGATGGTAAAGTCGGTGATTTTATTTAGTTTTTATAATTAAAATGCCGTTTTTTGGCTTTAAAGCAAATAAATGGCCCCTGGCTCGTCTCGTGTCGTATTTACATAAATACAACCACTGACTTTTTTGTAGAGAAATGTTGGGGCTATAACTTTGTAGTATATTGTTTTTCGATATTTGGAAATTTTTCATCAAAACAGCATTTTGAAAAATGAAAATCGATTTGATTCTTAACGCCCACAATAACCACGCCCACAAAAAATTCCTTAAACATGGGTAATTTTATTTTTAATTTCCTAATTGAAAATGTATTTGAAAAAATTCTAAGAAATACACCTGATTTATAAGAATTATTTAAAAAAAACTCAATTTTGGTGTTTTTGAATTTTAACCAAGTTTGTAGGGTAAAAAATTTTTTTTAGAATTTTTTAATTAACTTTGCCATTCTAATATAATAAAACTCTATTGAATGTATTTTATTTGAAAATTCTAAAAAATCCCATTTAGAAAATAGAATTCCGACTCTACCTTATATTTACCCCAATTTACCCTATTATTTTTAAGAATTTCAAAAAATTCCTTCTTAGTGGAGCTCTACATATATAAGGGTATTCAAAAAAATTTCAATATATATATATTATTAAATGCCGTCGGCATTGCAACGATATTTTATATTTTCCCTACACCGCATAGAAAGCAAAAAAATCCAACCTTCTATTTAACAACTTACCGTGTTTTTCATTTAAAAAAATCCATATTAAAATTGATAGTTGAAATGCCGTCGGCATTGCAACGATATTTTATATTTTCCCTACCCCGCATAGAAAGCAAAAAAATCCAACCTTCTATTTAACAACTTACCGTGTTTTCCCTTTAAAAAAAATCCATATTAAAATTGATAGTTGAAATGCCGTCGGCATTGCAATGCAACGATATTTTATATTTTCCCTAACCCACATAGAAAGCAAAAAAAAGTCCACATTAAATACATACAACAACACTACACAGCTACATATGTAAACCAAATTGTTGTTTTATTTAACAAGGACGTTTTTTTATGTGAGGATAAAAAAGCACAAAAAAAAAACTGCTTATTATCGTTTGTTCTCTTTATGCTAAAGCAAAAAATTCCTTATTATGCCTATTTGTATAGAAAATGCCAAAAGGAATGTCAAAAAGTAATTGTATTCTTATCTCCCTTGAACTCTCACACATTTTGTATAAGTTCTTCCCTATCTTCTGTGTTTCTTTAACGTTAAAATTATTGGCATTATTTCAAATTTACCACCCATTCTCAATTCTGCACGTCTGCAAAGCTCTATAAATGAGTTACGGCACACTCGCCACACCAGACGTCGCCTCGTTCGTTCCGCTCCATGAGAGTACTATAGTTTTTATATACAAAGATTACCATCATCTTTGTATATAAAATCTATAGTACTATCATGGCGAGAATTTTTTAGTTGTGCAGATGTCCTGGTGGCGCGCTGCAATCGCCACAAGTATGGGTTTGGATACTTGGATAATGGCAGCATATAAAATCAAGATAAAGTAGTTTAGAGAGAGAGGATTATATTTTTTCAATTCTTACATACAAGATACAACATCAGTTAGGTGCCGTGACATAAGGCCATGCGCGAATTTTTAATTTTCACACCCAAATTGATCTTCTCTTCGGAAAAATTTTTTCCCCTATATTGTATTCGAATTTTATTTCACTTAAAGGCTCTCCCAAACCAACGCGATTAATCGCCGCGACAGTAGAAAACAATAACAACAACGTGTTGTTTTGTTTGACAACCACGTGTTGTTATTGTTGTTTTCTATTGTGGCGGCGATTAATCGCGTTGGTTTGGGAGAGTCTTAAAGCGTAGCGGAAAAAAATTTTGCCGATGAAAAGATTTGTATTTGTATTTGGTGATCACATAGCGGACAAAATTTTGCCGAAGAGAAGAAAATGAAAAATTCATGCGATGTTTTAATTTTTACACCCAAAATTCATCATTCATTTTTGAGGACAAATGTTGCTATCAACATAATTATAATTATAATTATTACACTGATTTTTTTTAATGCAAGAATTTCCATTTGAAATCAGTTAATAGCATAAAATGAAGGATTTAAAGTTCTAAAATCTAAATGAACCCTTGTTGCCCTTACAGATTTTATTTTAGGGTAAATAAGAAACATATGCATCTGAAAGGGACACAAGGCCATAATGGCCTTACGTCACTTTAGGAAAGCGTCACAAGGCCATTTGTTCGAATATGCCCTTATGTCACATTATGAAAGCGTCATATAGCCATATTTCAAAATATGGCCTTATGTTGCATGGCTTTATGTCACGGCACCCATCAGTAAGAGCAGCAAAGCAAATATTTGAAATTTAAGTTAGCTGTTTGCGTCATCGTCACGTCAATGAGCAAAAAAAGGTCAAGCAACTTAAAAAAAAATGTTCTCCTATCTCTTATTAACTCTGTTGTTTTCAATTTACCTACAAATAATTTTTTTTTCTTGGGGTTTATGCGAGTAGGGAGACAAATATAAATATGCATGTTTATATGTATGTTTGTAGGTATACATATTATTTGCTTGAAAGACTGCAGTAGGTAGGTTAGGTATTTGAAGGTAGGTATTTTATGTAGTTTGTTATTTTCAATTTGATGAAAAAAGGAATGTTGCTACTTTTTACTATTATGTACCTACAGCTACAATGCGGGAGTGCTTATACAATTGTGCTATATTTCGGGTTATGTTGCAAATATTTGTCTCGTTTAAAGGTACATACTACATATACCTAATGAAAATTAGGTAGGTACAAAATGTAGGTAGTAATATATGTAGAAGGGTATAGAACAATGTATATGTACATATATGAATCAGAGATCGAAAATAGCCGTCAACCATTTAGGTATTTTCAATAGGTTTCTCAGTGAGAGATAGGTATTTAATTTGCCAATTTTATTTGTCTTGGTCTGAGATTTATTTTTTATCTTTTAATTTGGAAAATACTCTTACCTGACCTGTCGACTTATTTTATAAAAAATAAAGGGAAGCTTTTAACCATTTTCAAAGAAAATAAATCAAAAACGGTTAATAGGTAGGTATATCTACCTACTATTTATAGGTATTATTTTCTTTGGTTTTCATATAAAAAGCAAAACAAATGTAGGTAGGTATTACCTATTAAATTTAAAACAGAAAAAAAATATTCAAAAACAATGGTAACCATTACAATGGTTAAGCCAGAAACCTTTTTTTATATTTTATTTTTGAAAAAATCTGGTTTGGGGAATAGTTTTTGAATTATTTATTTTCAAACTCGAAATTAAAAAAAAAAAATTTTAAATGAGGGTTATAGTTTCAAAACTCTTCTTTTCCACGTTTGAGAATTTTGAGTAAAACGAAAAAAACTATTTAAAGCTACTAAAATGATATTAGCGTTTGGTTCTAAAAGCTAAATTTGAAGTTTGGAATGATCTTTATCTATTTCTTATGGCTTAGAACTTATAAGGTAAACCTAAGAATTATATAAAATCAATTTAATTTGGAAAAGAAGAGTTTTATAAATTATATGATTAGAATAGTTGACGTTTGATTAAACCTATTTAGGAATAGAGGAGTTTTGAAAAGACAGTAAACGGTTTAATTCATGTTTGTTTATTTAACAGAAAGTTTAAAATATAAAAAAACTTAAATAAAACATAAAACCTCAACAGTCGGCACAACTGGATCACAAAAAAGATATAAATTATTACAAACAAATCTGTGGAAGTTCTTTTGTACAGTACCTATATCTATATATCAAATAGCCTTTTTTAATGTCATTGGAATACACGAGTTTTGAAAGTGGCTACTTTGATTTGTATAAGAAAAGAAGAGTTTTGGTGCGTAATTTGGTTTGTATGGGAATAAATGAGTTTTGAATTAAACGACTGAGTGGAATAGTGTATAGTTTTGAAAAAAAGCTTCACTTTTTAAGTGCTCAAAAGTATAGGAAGTGACAAGTTTTGATAAATTTTAGCTAAATACATAGATGAGGGCCCTTCTAAAGAACACTACCCCATACTTATCTCATTTTTGAAAAAAAAAAAGTGGAATAGAAGAGTTTTGAAACTATACCCCGCAAACATCAAACTGATTTTTTTCTAATATATTTTACGAAATTTAGTAGTATCTACTATTTTTTTTTTAAATTTAATACTCTTATTAGTTTTAAGTCAAAAAACAGAAAACTGGATGCTAAAATGTCTCCTAATTTCTGAGAAAATCAAAAAAAAATATGTTCAACGAATTGTTGACTTATGAAAAGAGTATGGAGAAAAAAGAAAGAACCCGAATGAACAACAACAAGCTTGTGTGTGGCTAGTAAAAATGCTAGTTGATTCAAATGCATTCGTCAAACAATAAAAACTGCACTCGATCGACATGATCACGTGACCTTCGGTAGCGCAGTGCGTAGTGCACTTGGCCCGGAGACGCTTGGTCTAGGTTCGAGCCTCAGTGGGGCAAAAAATGTTTTTCGAATAAAATTGAACATAAATAGACTAAGCACCACTAAAAGGAGTCTGATGATCGGCCTGGCGACCGTGAAATAGCTATAACTCCAGCCTATACAAACTTGGTGGTAGCTCACTCAAGTTGTTGTTCTTTAATTCAAACCTTCAATAATATTAATATGATGGTGCGAAAGCTTTGCAGCCTACACTGCGCGTGTGTTATCACACAAAAAACTCTTTCAATTAATTCTAATTTAATTCTTGACCAGTGTCAAATCTTTCATACAATCTCCCTCCTTATATGTTCAACGAATTGTTGACTTATGAAAAGAGTATGGAGAAAAAAGAAAGAACCCGAATGAACAACAACAAGCTTGTGTGTGGCTAGTAAAAATGCTAGTTGATTCAAATGCATTCGTCAAACAATAAAACCTGCACTCGATCGACATGATCACGTGACCTTCGGTAGCGCAGTGCGTAGTGCACTTGGCCCGGAGACGCTTGGTCTAGGTTCGAGCCTCAGTGGGGCAAAAAATGTTTTTCGAATAAAATTGAACATAAATAGACTAAGCACCACTAAAAGGAGTCTGATGATCGGCCTGGCGACCGTGAAATAGCTATAACTCCAGCCTATAAAAACTTGGTGGTAGCTCACTCAAGTTGTTGTTCTTTCATTCAAACCTTCAAAAATAATAATAATTTTTTTAAAAGAATACTTAAGTACTAAAAAGAAAAAGTATTAAAAAACAACTAACCGTCACAGCGATTTGTAATGAATAGTTTTTTAAAAATTAATTTTCAAACTTAAATTTTGAAAAAAAAATTCTTATTAATTTCTAGTCAAACACTTAATACTAAATGTCTTTTAGGTTTGAGAAAACTGAAAATAACGAAATCTACTTTACTACTTGATTAGTAGAAATAGGATCTTTGGAGCAACAAAATAACGGATGGAAATCGAATTTAAGGAAAACTTACTTTTGTTATTTTTGATTTTCTGAATAACTAAATTCCTTTTTAACATATGGTTTTTAGTGTGACTAAAATTGATGGGAGCATTGAACACAAAAATATTACTTAATATCGTAAAATTTTGAACAAAGTCAGTTTGAACAAAATCTTTTAATTTGTTTTTAATTTCCCCTCCCGATATTTTTATTTTCTCAGAAACTAAAAACATATGAGCATTTTCTCTTCAATATTCGACTAGAAACTAACATCGAATATTGCAAACAAAAATACCTACTACTTAATAACGTAAAATTTTGAAAAAAAAAAAAATAGTTTGAACACAATTTTTTATTATTTTTTTTTTTTTATTTTCAGTTTGAAAATTCATTTTTCAAAACTATTCTCTCAAATAATTCTAATTAAAAACCTTGTAAAAGAACAGACTTCTGGCTTGAAAAAAAAGTATAGCATTACATTGTAAGTTTTGCCGTTGTTTTTTAACAGCTTTTTTTCTATTTTAAGTCGATTTGTTATAAAATTGCACCTCCCACCTAGCCGAGGTGAAATTTGTCACACCCTGTGCATTTTAATTCTTAAAAATAAAACATTTTGGTACAATGCCTTGCTAAACTTTTTTGTAGAGCCAGGTCCTTTTTTTATCCTGTTTTTAATTCTTTTATTTAGTTTTTGAAACAAACTCAAAATTAAAACAAAAAATTAAAAATAATTTTCTTCAGGTAGGTACTTTACGTATTTAATTATTTTTACGTTATCAGTTAGAATTTTTGTTTTAAATATTAAATTTTCTCTCAATTTTTAATTAAGCTTTCGATAAAATTGAAAAATTTGAGTTTTAAAATTAATTTTTCAAAAACTATTCACTAAAAAAATTAGAACCTCTTCTACAACCCTGTATTATAGTAGATACCTACCTAATAAATTAATAATTATAGGTAGTTACCTACCTACTTCTCGCGAAGGCCTACCTACTTATATAGGTACCTATTTCGCATTATTTTATTTGTTAGACATTTTTTTTACTAGAAAATTAGACCAGAATCTACCTACAATAGTCCAAATAATGTTTAAAGTGAAATTTGTGCAGCAAAACAAAAGGTAGGTACCTATGTACCTACCTACCTATAACAAATTTTAATTTTTTTGAGATAAATTTTTTTTAAATTTTTTGTAGGTATACATATATGTACATAACTTAAAAAAAAATTTAATATTGTCTTTACAACTTCCCCTTTAGAATGTAGACCCTAAGTTAAACCTTCCTTATTTTTCGCGCCTATAAAATTTTCAATTCATAGCAACGGAAAGAAGAAATATAGAAAGTGCCTACCTACCTATCCACCTACCTAATTAAAAAAATTATAGCAACGGAAAGAAGAAATATAGAAAGTGCCTACCTACCTATCCACCTACCTAATTAAAAAAAATTATATCCACCTACCTAATTAAAAAAATTATAGTAAAATTACATCCAACCAACATATCTACAGCAACAACATTCATAAGTCACTAAAAGCAAATAATGTAGGCATAACAATATAGGTACAAGGGTACATAATAGTCTAATAACCTTTTGAATTCAATTCTATTTCCCGAATCCCGATACAAAACAAAATTCCTAAAACATAACCTACCTTCACACATTTTTTTTCTCTAACTAGGTAAGTATACCTATTACAGAAAAAAATGTAAACAAACAATAAAAACACAGAATTGTTTTTGTCATCATTTTTTTCATTTTTATCATCAAAAATGTGTTTTTTGTTTCTCTCATTTGAACTCTCCCATTCACATATTAACTAAAGGTACAGCATTTCCCGTTCTATCGTTTACCAACATCTTTGCACCTATAAAATCTTTGTGGTGCAAAAAAACAAGGTACCTACCTATCATAATACGCAAAACTAACGTAATATCTTGCGCAGGTTGTCAGAAATTAAAAAATGGTTACTCGAGTGCTCCCACAAACTTCACTTCACACAGCAATATTAAAAACAACAACAAATATGAAAATTTAAAAAATGGTTGCTCGAGTGCTCCCAAAAACTTCACACCGCAATATTAAAAACAACAACAAACATCGAAATTTGACATGTAAATGGGCACTGGATCCACCATTTTTGCTAGCTAAAAAAACAAATTTGGATTTCACCTCTATAATCCACCCCCCGCCCCCTTCTTGAGAATGTAGACCCTAAGATAAACCATACTTATCTATGCGCGCCTACATTAAATTTGCAATACATAGCAATGGAAGTTAGAAATATAATGTATGCCGTTTTTTTGCGCATGGATTGCCTAGTGAAATGTGGTTCGTAAGGTTTCCCAGCGTTAAAGGTCAATTTTTGGGTTTATTCAATAAAAAGAAAATGTGAAAGAAAATTTTATTTAAAAATATATTAATATCAGAATTTTTCAAATTCAGAGTTAATAAATGAGGATAAACAAAGATAGAGACCGAGATTATATGTATGGTGAAACCAAAAATGATAATAAGTTGAGTTTTGCTGTAATCGATAGAACTTCAGTTAAGGTGATATTACATTGTCATATATATATGGCAAGTTTTCCAAATAAATATGGCTCAAAAATGTCATATAAGTGTGATAGTCATATTTATATGACAAAATATATAAGACTCCATATATATGACAATCATGAACTATTTTGAATTTAAAAAAAAAAATATGATTTAATGAAACGTGATTGGTCAAATATATCGTATTTTTTTAAATATTTTATTTTTCCTAGCAACTGTTTCATATTTGTAAACAAAAATTGACAGAAAAAGCTTGTGAACATTATATGGCATACATATATGGCATAGTCTATTAATACTTGTCATATATACAAATATTGTGCCATATTTTATATGACTAGCATTGGTCATATATATATGACAATGTAATATCACCTTTACAAAATAGTCTACATATAAAAGAAAATTCTATTAGAAAATCTTAAACTGGTGATAAAAACGTTTGTGAGTAAAAAATTGGTAAGTAGAATGTGGATAAAAAAAATCATCTTAAGATGATACTTTCTGGAAATAAATTTTATATTTTTCCTTTTAAGCTTTTTTCTCGGCTAGGTAAATTTTTAGTATTTTGATTTTTTTTTTTTACTCTCATTGGTATTTTGATTTTAAAACAACATCAACATAAAGTGAATTCTACTACTAGTATATATGTAATTCCAAGGTTGTTTCCAGAAATGCTGTCCACACTTGGAGTTGCCGAACTTTTAAATGCTGATATTTTGAAATTTCTCACTGCGTTAAAGAAAACAATTTTAATAGTCTCAGGTAGTTGACAGCTAATTTGGGGATTAAAAGTACATAAACAAAAATATGAATTAGTGGTTAAGGTGCCAGTGTCATGATATCTGAAACTTGTCTGGCAACTGGAATGTGGGTATTTTATGTAATCCACCGATGTGAATGCATTCAAAATCCCAAATTGATTTCCGTTTCTTACTCACGACATATTCAAGCGACGAAACGTTGCATAAATTTGTAACAGAAAGCTTCAGCTGCTGTCTGAAGTCTGATAAAGAGTGAAGGATTTAAAAGAACGAGAATTTAATATCAAAAAAATGTCGTTTTTCGATTTTAAAAATGAGTTCATAATTTTGTAATTATTTTTTTTTTGTCACCTTTGACTTTTAATTTTTTTTGAATTTTTATTTTAACTTTTCATCCTTAATATTTCATTGTTTTTGTTTCAAATGTTTGTACCTACTACTCTGAACTAAAAAAAAAAAGCCTAAATAGCCTTTTGAATTGAATTCTGTTTCCCGAATCCCGACCCGACACAAAACAAAATAAGTAGGTACCTTGACCCATTTTTTTCTAACTACCTATGACGAAATAAAAAAATGTAATCAAGCAAAAAAAAAACAAGCACACGAAATTGTTTTTGTCTACATTCATTTTTTCACGAAAATTGGCACGTTTTTTCAGAAAATATGGCACTTTAATTTTATTTCGGATGGCAACGCTGGCTGTAAATGGGCGTCGAATATTCGCCAGAGCTCGAACATTGAAAGTGCAATTTCTCAATGCTATTTGTGTTTTTTGTTTCGTGATAATCATTGTACTACGTTTTGAGATTTAAATAAAAACAGAATTCTTTTTGTAACATTTAAAGAGTTCTTTCAGTTCTTGTAATTACTACAGTACGAGAATACACCTAAGATTAATTAGCTAAACTAAGAAATAACAAATTCAAATAGGAAGTTTTTCGAGGTGGAACTTTGCAAATAAATAAATTTGGTGGCACAAAAGCTCATGAAGAACCACGACGTAGTGACTTAGGGCTCTCAACCATTTCTGTGTATATATCTGCTGGAATAGAACTTCGCAAACATTGTTAAATTAAGAAATCGGCAAAAAAAATATAGAAGACATTGACGAACTGCAAATAATACCATTCAATTTACCCCTTTTCCAAGGGTTTTTCGCTAGCTTGATATCAATTTAACAATTTCGCAAAAAAAAAAAAAAACACAGAAAACATTGCACGATAAAATTAGAATTGTCACAACTAATTCGACTGATGAATGGCAATAAACCATTCAAAATAAGAAGTTTGTACTCCTTTTTCAGGGATTCCTTTCTAAATTGATAGCAATTTGACAATTTTGCAAAAAAACACATAGAAAATATGGCATGACAAAATTGAAACTAACACAACTAATTCAACACTGATGAATGGCAATAAACCATTCAATATAAGAAGTTTTTACACCTTTTCCCCTTTTCTGCTTCGCTAAATTGATACCAATTTCACAATTTTACAAAAAAAAAAAAACAAACATAGAAAACGTCGAGCGACAAATTCAAAATTTTCACAACATATTCATGACTAACTAAAGGCTAATTATAGAGCAGTAAAACATTCACATCCCCATATCAGGGGCGGTTGAAACAGCGATTAGGGTCAACTGAAACACGTGGAAATAACACAAAATGTTAAATTATATTACATATTTAATTCATTCTTTTTAACAATTTTAATTACTTAAATGTTTTATATTAATAAAAAAAAAAGATTTTCTAAAAACAAAAAAATTAACTAATAATATTTAAAAAATAAATCCTTTATTAAATAATTTAAAAATAAATTAAAGGAACATATACTTCAGTTTTTATTAGTCATCACAAACATTTTAGTTTTCGGAATACTCCGAGTCACAGTTGTGAGTTGTGACAAACATAAGTTTGCGTATCTGGATTAAGATCATCCCTTGAAAATAAAACGATATGGATCATTGACAGAAGTGTTGCATGAACATCTCGTTTTTACCTTCGTTTTGTTAATTTTCAATTATTACCTGTCTCTTTTCCTTACCCGCCAGAGTATGATTTAATCTTTACATTGAAATAGATCCAGATAGAGAGAGAGTATTTTTTTTTGTATTACGTGTTAAGAAATAATCCTGATCCCGATCCGTAGATAATAAAACGCGGCTTTTTCTTAACTAGCTTAGGTTTGTTGTGTTTGAACGAAAACTAAGTGAAAAATTGTTTCAACCGTCTCCGAAAAAATTGTTTCAACTGTCCCCAACCCCTTTTTTAACAAAAAAAAATTCTAAAATTAATATACCCAGTCTCCCCTATCTCGCACTCAAAAAATAAAAATCTTCATGCTAATGCCGAGAATAGGTATTTATTGAAACTGGTGCATCGGCATAATTTGGGTGGAATTTACCCTTCTCTTTTTCACACACATAAAATCTACCCATCTCAAAATTTTCTAATGATAAATGTATGTATAATTTTATTTATATGCCTTCAGCTTTTGTAGACCGCGTAAATTGTACCACAAAAATCGTGTTTGCCGTTTTGTATTTATTTATTTATTTCATTCATAAATTGAGTTATAAACTCTTACAGACTATGAATTTTACAATATTTTTAAATTTATTAAAAAAATAAAAAACTTAAAATATTTTTAAAATTTTCTCTATTATAATGAAAATTAAAATCAAAATCAGTTAAGATAGGGGAACCCGGGGCATAACGGGCCTTTTAAGGATTATTGTTAATAAAAACTGCAAAATGTGTTAAGAATTGTTAAAGAACTTTTATTAGAAAGAAAATTTATCAAGGAATAAGCATAAGAAAGACAGAAACCCATCTATCTGTGGACTGAAAGTGTAAATACCCGTAACACAACAACTCCTTGTCTTCTGAATTTGCTTGCTTCCTGTTTTTCTCAATTTTGCTATGTGACGTGATTCAAACTTTTAACCATATAGCCAAAGCACATTATTCTTGCTTCATTCTTGTCACTTGGTCTTCCTGTCATAATTGCGAAACATCTGAGAAAATGCTGATAAAATCATATAGAAAAAGATACTAAAAACATAAACGGAACAAAATGGGCACCCATGCTCATTATGCCCCGCCCATTCTGACCCAAACCTCTTTTTTAAATAAAAATTTAAAAAATAAGTTAAAAACTTTACCTTAATGGTAAAATAAATTTATGTATATAAACTTATTTACATATTTTGGTATCAAATAAAGAGAATCCAATGTTCAAGTGACCAGTTACTCGAGAAATGCTCTAGAAAAATCCTCAAAATAATAAAAACACTATCGAAAATTTTGTTTCGTTCAAAACGAAAAGCAACTGCCATTTTTATTCAAAAAAGAGATTTCCCCTAATAGCGAGCGATGTATTGAAACTGGTACATTGCATTTCGGAGCTGACCCTTTATACGATATAGAAATAAATAGGGAACCCATTATACCCCGGGTGCCCGTTATGCCCAGGGTTCCTCTACTATTTATTTCTTCAACACAGCGAGTTATTGGCTCATTTAAGGCATAATTAGAAAACGACTTGGCGCATACAAATTGATTAAATTGAGTAAAAATAAGCCGTTAATGTGATAGGACAATATATCTCGTACAAAAATTATTGAAGACATCTTGCATCGTTTCTCAAGAGTGTGTAAGCCAATAAGATGACATCTTGTTGTATAATGAGGCATAATATCCATGTTCCAATTAAGCCTTTTTACAACAAATGGAGTAAATTTCCTTTGGACTCTCTAGATTCTTAATGAATATGTTATATAACATGGATTCCACACCGCACTACAATCATCAAGAACTGATCTGACATATGCAACATAAAATGATTTAAGTGTATAAGGATCTTTTAAACCAGCATTTCCCAACCTTTGTTGTGCTATGCCCCACCAGAATATTTCCAAAATCCTCATGCCCGCCTTACTTTATAATGTTGATACCTGAACAACTTTTAACAAAAACATAATCTGAAATGTAAATGTTAATGTAATGAGATCCTTGCGCTTTATGCCTCCTGCAAATGGATTTTATGTCAGGTTCAAATTTAGAGAGCTTCAGTCTCAAGTCACCTCGTTTTGTTATATTAAAATTTTTTTCTTTATCAGCAAGTCATTTATGGCACTAAATTCGCACTCACTTTTAAATATGAAGATTGTAAAAGGTAACAACAGCTCTCTTGCAATTAGAGTATTTGATTTAGGTTTCCTCATAAAGCCATGTCATAGCTCCTTTTATGTCGAATAAAGTTTAATTGTGAGTCAGTTTGTATTTCCGCGAGTTCTTCTTGATACTGTTTATTTGAAATATCAAAATGATCGACAATTTATTATTACATACATCTATTGCGGATCGGTCCCTTCAAATTTTTGGAGCCGAGAAATCCTTTCAAAATGTTTGTTGTAAATATATGTCTGACAAATGCAATAAAGGTAACGCAACCACGGTCATCTTGAACGAATACTGGTGAATTTTTTCTTGCTCTCTCATGAGAAATATATCTTCAAAGTGGAAACACAAGAAGTATAGATTTTTAGGAGAGATCAGAGAGGTGTAATGGAGAATAATTTTATATTGCCCCCCTATAAAACGAAATTGCCCCCCCCCACACTTTGGGGCGTGGGCCCCCTTTTGGGAAACTTTGTTTTAAACTTTGAAAGTTAAGAATTACAAACCCTAGCATAGAATTAGCTGTATTAACTATAAAATCAATATGATTATTAAATTTTAAATAAGAGTCAAAAATAACTCCACGATCCTTCTTAACATAGACTCTTTCCAGAACAATATCCTCGATACAATAACCAGGCAATAACGGAGATAAACGATGAGTGAAAGAAAAAATTTGACATTTAGAAATATTAATAAGCAGTTTGTTTTTATTGCACCATGCTGAAAACTTCTTAAAGTCTTCTTGTAACAGAAAAAATTCACCATTTTCCAATGATTTATTAAAGATAAAACACAAGAACCCTGAACACGAAGAAGCATACATTTCTCTAATCTAAAGTAACGCAAAGTAACGTGGAAGTTGCCAATATTAATAAAATTATTCGAAACAACTGTACCAACATTATTAAAATTATAATGATTTGTACTTAAATAATTAGGTTGAAACAAAATCGGCAAAAGCGTTACAGATGTCAGATAAGTTTTTGTATTGTGAGCCCAAATACTCCATATTCCTTGGAGTTCCACTATTATTTCTTTTTTCGTTTTAGTTAAAGTCAAAAAAAAAATTACCATCTGTTTTCAATTTAGACTCAAGATAAACATATTTTGACCGCAGACTGGCATTACCCTCAGATATCCTCAGCAATTTGTAAATGTTTTATTATATGATTTATAAATATGTCGTTGATTCACTCAAACTAAGAGCCTTTATATTAAATGATTAATCAATCCAGGTGTCAAATTAAGTATTCAATGTATCATCCTTTCCCTATATTTAAATTGATTAATGAAACTATCAATTTTAAACTATGTAATTTTATATTTAAAACATTACCCAAATTTTGAAATCGTAAACACAATCGCCAATCAATTTGTAATAGCAAAGCTTATAAACAAAAAAATATCTATCTATCTATATATCATTTTCTATGCCATCGAGAGATGTCTTTGTGATGCACATCCTTTCCAATAGCTAAAAAGGTACAGGAGATGAGTTGATATTGATGCTGGTAATGATTGCTGACAGGGGAAGTACCTTGTTTTCTCGAATGTTTTTTAAAAGTAATTCCCGGTCTATTTCACTGATACGATGGCAGTAGCTGATTTTCCTATCAGTAATTACTCCCGTGTTTAGAGAAAACAACTCCTTTCCTTCCAGAAAAAGTTGGTAAGCCGCGAGCCAAACAACATCTTGGTTGTCCCTCATAATTCGTAAATTTCTTTCATCGATATGATGACCGTCACCACAATAAATCTGGACTTAATCAAGAACTTCTTGCAGTGCAACGGCACCCAGAATCCACTCTAATTCATGCAGTATAGTAGCCGTGGCGTGATGGTTAGTGCAGACTGTCATGCGCATGCCGGAGGTAGAGGTTCGATCCCCAACTTCACCACCTAATGATTTTTAAAACTAAAACTGCTACTGCCTCTTGCGAGGAATTGACAAAATCTACAAGAGTATCTCTTGTTATATTAAAGTGCCGCTCACATTAGCCGTTCGAATTCGGCAATAAACTGTAGGTCCCCTCCATTCCTGCAAACACGAACACAGGAATGGTTGAGAATTGTAACTCACTATGCCCTAGTTCTTCATAAGCTGTTGAGGCATTAAATTTAATTTTAACTCATGACGTGTGAACTTTGGCGTTAAAATGATCACACAATATTTGGCCTATAATATCCATTAAATGCTCATTTGATAAATATTAAAAGTACTACAAATGACTTTATTATTACCAAAAAATTAAAGGCAAGCGAGTTATCTCAAGTAAAGTCGCACCACCCCTAAAACGCGATGCATAGGAGAACTTAGACCCGCTATAACTTAAAGCCGAAGCAACGGGCTGTAGTTGTTTGAATCTTGTTTTGTAGATAATTAAATTCTCTATGAGTTTATAGCTGGACATTTCATTGTAAAATAAAATGGGAATGAGTTATTTGATAAAAACCAAACCAGTCTTTCAAGATGGCGGATTTTCACTAACTCCAAAAATCCCAATAACTCGGTTTTACACTTAGGAGGTGTATCCAAACAGATACCATCAATAAAATTTTGTCCATCGAAAAATGCAATTCCATGCCCTTTTTGAGTTATTTTACTTACTTAAGCTATTTTTTTTTTTTTCAAAAACATTCCATTTGGCAATTTTCCAAAAATAAATTTTGTTGTACCTATACAATTATCCCTTTTTGTTCTATAGACAGATTCGTAGTAGGTGCTCAGGGGTCCCAAATGTTTGGGGCCTCCAGTCGCCACCAAGTGTTGATTACTCTTAAGTCATGCTCCTTGAATAAAAAAAAAAACTAGGGGACTGTAAATAAACCGAATCCTCTAGCTACCAGAAAACGAAAAATGATAAGATTATAATATTGAGCATTTACGCAGAAGTTCACCCTGTGCAACATATAAAACTCATCTAATAAGTACCTTTCGCTTAATTACCTTTCCCCGCTTAACTGCCTTTTATTTGGTGTACTTTTATTGACATTTAGCTAAAAAAAATTCTTTTAAGTACACAATTGAAATCAGCACAAAAAGACAAAAGCTTGTTTTCATCTAGCGCTTCCTTTTTAAAAGGTTACCGATACTAGTCAGTTGATGTAATGCTATTTTTAATTTTTTAAATAACTTTAAACGTTTTTTTGTTACCATTTATTTTATTTTTGTAAATATAGAGATAAGTGCTTATGCGCACTTAAGCGGGTTTTTTATAACTGCCCAAACCGGATAAGTACCTCTCAAAACGAGACATTTATGGTGAAGCACTCCGGGTTTTACTGTAAATAAATTCATATACCTACAAATGTTTTACCAGGGATAAGAACCCAAAAACAAATTTAAGACTTTAAAATCCTACTTTTTCCTACACGCTACGTTGATTTTAGTAGACACTAGTAATGAATTGCTCATTATAAAGCTAGGAAAAAACAATATTCTTTGTAGTGCGTGAGCAATTTTTTTTTATTCGTCCGCATGAGTGATTCCTATTATTTGATTTTCTCACCGTAATAAACTAGAATCCTCTGTGGAAATAAACAGTGTTTTGCCATTTTCTAAATATGATAATAGGAAATATATCTATATATTGCACAGCTAAGTTCCTGTTTCTTTTGCTCCTTATGTAAGGTATATCGTAAATATCTAAACAGATTACAGGGTGGACTCTGCACGATTTGTAACACGCATGAAATTGACACAATTGAGCACTTTCTCTTGATGCCCCAATCTTTAATGCAATGAGAAACCATTATCTTCTTTCTAGCAGTCTGATTAGCCTAAATAGCATAATAGCTGTCGAAGACGAAAGCACCGCAACTAATATTTATAAATATATCGTTAATTCGCTCAAACTAAGGGCCTTTATATTAAATGAAAACTCAATCCCGATTTCATATTAAGTATTCAATGTATCATCCTTTCTCAATATTGAAATTGATTAATGAAACTAAATTTTGAATTATTTAATTTCATATTTTAGACATTAGCCAAATGCACAATTGTAAACACAATTTGTAAAAGCAAATAAATATCTATCTACAGGGTGGACTTGGACAAGCACAAAGTATATGGACTTTCACTTTGATGAATGGAAATCGAAATAAATCGATTCATGTTAATTTATATCTGTTTTAATTAAATGAAACACATACATAGTTCTGTTTTATTTTAAATATTGGTATATAATTAAAAGTTAAACATCAACAGCCCTAATAATAAAAAATCACTGTCCGTTCCTTACAACACATTTAAGCTGGCACACGGATAGATCGAGAAAGAGTTGGATAACTTTCCTTATTAAAAAACATATCATTATTTCTAGGCTTACTAGTAAAAGCATTGGAGTATTCTACAACTTACTTACTTACTTTAGATGGCGCTAACAGTCCAGGGTGGACTACGGCCTCAACGAACCAGCCCCTCCAGCCAGCTCGGTCCCTATAGCTAGCTGCCTCCAGTTACGTACGCACTCTAAGTTGGTTGAGGTCGTTCTGCACTTGTGAGTGCCACATAATGTGGGGTCTTCCTCTGCTGCGCAGACCATCAGGGGTAGATTCAAAGACTAGTCGGATTGGTGCGTCGGTGTCCATACGATCCACGTGTCCCAGCAATCTCAGCCGCTGTATTTTCAGCTTTTTGCCAGGTCGACGGTCGTCGCTGTAAAGCCTGAAAAGCTCTTTGTTAAATCTTCTCCTCCATACTTCATCGATACAGACTGGACTGAAGATCACCCGAAGAATTTTACTTTTAAAGTACCCAAGCAGATTCTCATCCACTTTTGACAGGGTCCATATGCTTCTGCCCCATACAGCAGGACCGGGATGATTAGGGTTCTATATAAGGTCTCCTTGTCCTTAGTTCTTTGAGAGAGGGTTTTAAAGATTCTCAGCAGCATCCGTTTTTTAACAGGGTCCATGCCTTTGCCCCAAATAGCAGGACCAGGCTGATTATAGGGACTTTTATATGGTCTTCCTGGTTCTTTGAGAGAGGGATTTACTACTTGATTGGCGTGTGTAATTCTTCTCGTTTGATCTTTACACTGATTTAATTTTGCGATTTAATACTGAAACCCAGGTAGACAAAGTCCTTGACGATTTCGAACTTGTACCTATCCATCGTGAGATTTTTCCCGAGTCGACGATCGACGGCGCGGCGCGCGCGAAGTGCATTAATGTACCCGAATTTTGAAGCCTGTTTCAAAATGCGACGAGGAAACGAGACGTGAACGTGACGAGATCTCGTCGTAGCTGTCAAACCAATTTCAAGCAGACCAGAGTACTTACAATAAAACGTATCTCGTCGTCCCATCACGCCATGAGTTCGAAAAATTGAAAAAAAGACGCGACGAGACGACAATTTTCATTTTGACAACTGAGAACAGGACACCGAGCGTATCTGTATTTGTATTTATATTTATATTTATATTTATATTTATTAATTCTGTAAACTTAACTAGATTGACAACACCAACGAAAAACATTATATGTACACATATGTGCATTTAATGTAAGAACATTATCTACCGACGAAAAAATGGAAGAACTAAAAGAAGCGATTTCTAATATTGAATGGAACATCATTGGATTATCAGAGACAAGAATATATGGACAAAAAATTGTTGAAAATGACTATGGTATATTTTGCTACATAGGAGAAACCAAAGGACTCTACGGAGTTTAATAAAAAAAGAACTAAAAAAATACATAATTGACATACAATTTTGCAATGAAAGGATATGTATTGTGTAGTATTACTTTAAAAATCAATAACACGAAACTGGCTATAATTAAAATCTATGCCCTAACAGACAAAACTACCAACGAGATAAACTTATTCTATGAAAGACTTGAAAAAGCATATCAATCAACAAAAACAGAGGTAATGTACATTATCGGTGATTTTAACGCTAAGATAGGTATGCAAAACGACGGAGAAGATCATATTATAGGACGATTTGGATATGGACAAAGAAATAAAAAGGTGCAAAACTATTTGACTGGCTACAAGAATTAAACTTGACTTTTGCAAATTCATTCTTTAACAAAAACAACAAATTCAAATGGACATGGATATCATCAGACAGAAAAACAAAAAACGAAATAGATCTAATATTGACAAACAAAATTAAAACAATTATGGACGTCTCAGCATTAACCACGATAAAATTTGATAGTGATCATCGACTCATACGCGCAAAAATAATAATTAATCACAACACCTTGAACAAAAATCAACAAAAGTATTGTACTCCTAAGGAAATAACTACAGAACAGAGAATAGAATACAACACATTGAAATAACGTTTACAAAGGAAAATGTTCAAAACAATTATGACACCATTAAAAATATCATAAAAACTACAGCAAGGAATACAATCATGAAACAAAAAAACGAAAAACCTAACAAAATTTGCATAACACAAAAATATTGATGGACTAAAGTTATAACTTGAGATTTAAGGAGTTTTTTTTATCTGAAAACGAGAAACAAGAATTAAGCGAACTGAGGAAAACAATAAGAATCAAAACAAAAATAGACATACAAACATACAACGACACGAAGATAAAAGACATAATTAAAAAAACAAAATCAATTAAAAAGACAAAACAATTTTTATTTGACGATAAAGAATGGATTGTATCTATGAAAAATAACACGAAACGAAAAACAAAAACAGCAACAGAATTTTTTGAGTTACTGTTTTCATCAATCGACAATACAGCTGACGACAATGATTTGGAATATAATTTCGACGACAACTCACTATTTTTCAACGAAGCCGATATTGCATGCATTATAGACAGCTTGGAACAGCCGAAATTATAAAATTTGGCAAAGAAACACTGACCCCAACACTGACAAATCATTATAATGCTAAAATAAGAACGCAACAAATACCAAATCAATGGACAAAAAGTATCATTATATTGCTACATAAGAAAAGGGACAAAGAAGACATAAACGATTATAGAGACCAATAGGCTTTATCGACACTATATAAACTTTTTTCAAAAGCACTTTACAAGAAAGTAAAACTCTCTCTCAATGTCAAGCAACCTAGGGAACAAGCTGGTTTCAGAGAGGGTTTTTTCAACAACGGACCATCTACAGACTATAAATCAACTAATAATGGAAAACATTAACGAATATAAAAAACGCTCTACCTCTTATTCATTGATTTTAGCAAAGCGTTTGAGGTTTGACACTATAGAACACAAAAACATATATGGACAGCATTGGCCATTTGCTGAAACGAAACTTAAGTATTTATTCAAATGAAAGATTTTTTGCGACCTTTAGTCCAATGCGTTTCGCCCAGGCACGACAGTTGGGCTCATCAGTTAGATGCTGTCGTACCTTTCTAAGACGCAATATTTTGTCGATGAATACCGACTCTTAATAAAATCTACAGCGCATAGGCACTGTAAATTATATTCTTCTAGGGGAACATGGTTACATTCTTGCACCTAGAAATATACATATGTTCTTATTGTAAGCCCGTGGTCTGGCTAATGTACGAAGAAGAGAATAAACAAAAATAAAAGAAAATTATTTTTGTTATTGTTTTAGTGGACTGTATTGAATTAAATTCAAATGAAAGATTTTTTGCGACCTTTAGTCCAATGCGTTTCGCCCAGGCACGACAGTTGGGCTCATCAGTTAGATGCTGTCGTACCTTTCTAAGACGCAATATTTTGTCGATGAATACCGACTCTTAATAAAATCTACAGCGCATATAGGCACTGTAAATTATATTCTTCTAGGGGAACATGGTTACATTCTTGCACCTAGAAATATATGTTGTTGTTGTAAGCCCGTGGTCTGGCTAATGTACGAAGAAGAGAATAAACAAAAATAAAAGAAAATTATTTTTGTTATTGTTTTAGTGGACTATATTGAATTAAATTCAAATGAAAGATTTTTTGCGGTCTTTAAGACTGATTTCCAATGGCGCGTTCGCGTTAGAGACGCTTACGTATACGTTTACAAGCTTTACGAACGCGTCGACATGACAGACGACTTGAAGAGAACCTGAAAATCAAAATGAACCTACATAACTGTAATTTCGAATTCCTTTCAACGAACTATTCCATTATTTTTTAAACAAAATCGATTTTTTTCTTTCAATAAAAGGAATTTGTCCAGAAAAACCGATTTTTTCTTCTAAATAAATCGATTTTTTTGTTGAAAGGAATTCGAACATTAGTTTAATTGTCAAAACGCACGCTGAAGTTGATTTTTTTCAACTTTAACGTTGAGGTAGCTTATGTTACGTTGGTTTGTGTACATGCTAATAGGTGCCAAATCGTAACATAATACCTAACGCGTCATTGTAAACAATTTGCTTATATTGCTATGTGTGAGCTTTCGCGTTGAAAGAAAAATCTGTCAAAGCGAAGCCCAACGCGGCATTGGAAATCAGCCTTTAGTCCAATGCGTTTCGCCCAGGCACGACAGTTGGGCTCATCAGTTAGATGCTGTCGTACCTTTCTAAGACGCAATATTTTGTCGATGAATACCGACTCTTAATAAAATCTACAGCGCATAGGCACTGTAAATTATATTCTTCTAGGGGAACATGGTTACATTCTTGCACCTAGAAATATATGTTGTTGTTGTAAGCCCGTGGTCTGGCTAATGTACGAAGAAGGCCCTGGTGAGTACAATTTTTAGTAGATGTTCTGCCATAAGCTTTACAGATATTACATACATACATTCGATTTTGCTTCTTACTCATAAAAAAAAAAAAAAAAAAAAAACAACAACAAGAACAACTGCCAACAAAAACATCTGTAATTGAGATCAAACTATAAAAGCAAAGATAATATAACAAGTAAAGATGTCGCACGTAGAACAAAATTTTGTGCCAGAAAATTTCAAGAGCCATGGGTCCACCAACATGTATACAAAACCTTACAAATGAAAAGCAACATCTGAAAGTTGGTAATTATGTTTCCTCACCTTTTCTTGCCATTCTCTAGCTCCTTTGTTGTGTTGCTGGACCTATTATATGTACCTACTAAAGAAATACATTGCATTTGTAAGGTATGCGTATGCAAGAGATGCGTAAATGTGTGTATTTTTTTTGCAGATCGAAATGAAAAGGTGACGACCGCGACGACGAGAAAAAAACTGCCTGGTTTTGTTTTTGTTTGTGTTTTTTTTTAGGGATGTCCTTTTTTTTTTTGGTTTTGCGTCCTTGAGCATTATAATTGTGTCTTGTGCTGGCAAGTGCATTAAAAAAAAAGGGTAGTTATAGAAATATATCTAAGTTGAAAAAAGTACTTAGATTTTATTTATTAGGTAGGTACATATTTTTTTTTTTGTCTATCAGAATCAAAACGAATTTGAGGTTTAAAAAATTGAATTAAAGATATGTTCCTTTGTGAGAACCATAATTTATTAAGGTAGGGATGGATTTCGTTTTTTTATCAAAATTATTATTATCTATAGATAGGTATGTATGTATGTAAAATAATCTTTAATTAGTTTTCGTTTAGATATCGTCCATCAGTTTGTGGGTACATTTAATAATTATGTACCTAGGTACAAGCGTTGAATAAATATTGTTATTTATTGAATAAATATTGTTATTTATTCAATGGTACAAGGTATACCTCGGTAGGTTTTGCATTAGATAAGAGATTTTTTTCTGATTTGTACCTAATTTAAAAATGTATGGAGTAAGGATAATTTTAAATTTAGAAATAAATCGATATAGGTACCTAATGTAGGTAGGACTAAGGGAACTTTTACAGAATTAAGATTTTAATATGTGGGTATGGTTGACTACAAAAATAATTAAATAATTTATTTGTCTATAAAATGTAGATAGGTAGGTATGTAGGTACTTTGAAGCAAATCGATCACCCGTTTAAATTATCCAGATTGCGAAATGGACGTAGGGGTGATAAAATTAAATTGGTAAGGAAGCGGATATCTGATAGTTAGGTAGTTAGCTAGGTAGATACATAGGTAAGGTACAGTGCGTTTTTTTTTTAGTTTTATTGAAACCGGCTAAATTTACCTTCGTGTGATTTAGTAGTTATAGAGGTAGTGTAGTTTATAGGTACATATACTGCCTTGCTTCCTGAAAATGACATATCTACATTTTTTTATGATCAGGATTTTTTTTTTGACAATTTTTTCTTATGTACATAGTTATAAAACTATTTTTAATAACAAAATGATGTGTTTTGAATTGGTTAACTGCTCAAAAAGCGATATACGGCTTTAATTTCAATAAATACCATCCCAAGGATTTAAAACTTGGGCTGAACTGAAAAAATAGATATATGTATGTCAGATACGTCAATTTCAGTTAACTCGGCATCAGTATACATACCTATTGTAATACATATAACTTCTATACCTACACACATATGTAAATAACGTATGGTGTTGATGGTTATTATTTTCATAAAAAAAAGGGTACGTATGTCTGGTCTACTATCAGTTTGTTCAATTTTATTTTAATTTGGTTACCTTGATATTTTTGAACAAAAAACGATTGAGGGAGATGATTTTTTTTGTATTTTAAGACCGTAAAGGAAAATTTTATTTTCGTGGAAACACGTATACTTCCTGTATACCTCCATAAATTTTGGAAGTATACCTACTACATACCTACCAGTAAGGTAAGATTGGAGTTACCTCTTACAGTAAGTTTTTTTCTTTAAAGAACCGGTTCTCATGGTATGTATTTTTTATACAAGAATTAATTTTTGTTTCATAATTAATTCAAAAATATATTACATTGGATTTTAATTATTCTAGTGACAAAAACTCGATATGTAACGTTATTTATAGCTTTCTTATTTCCCATTAAAACCTAGGTAGGTATACATGTGTTTCATCACTTTGCAGAACAATATTTAGAATTTTTATACATTTTTCCAAAATGTTTTGTTTAATAATCTACATACCTCCTAGGTGGATATGCTCAAGTTGTCAATATATACACTTGTCAAAAAAATTAAGGCAACAAAAAAAAAATCACTTTTTTTAGGGGTTTTTGAATAGCTGTATCTCGGTGAAAACTGGTCGTATTAAGATAAAACAAAAAGCATTCAGCAATTACATAAGCGTTAAAATGAAAGAAAAACGTTATTTTTCAAAAAAAAAAAAATGGAACAAAAATTGAATAATTTTTTCAAAATTTTAAAAATTGAGTTGTAATTTTTTTTCTCGAAAAGATGTTTTTCTTCCCATTAAAATCTCATTAGTATTGTAACCAATGCAAAACTGTGAAAAAAGTTGACAAAAATTGTTCTTTTCTTTCCCATTTTGATGACAATTTCACAATGTTTATGAAGCACCCAATTTGTTCCTTAAATTGTTTTTTACGACTTTGATCATTCGGTACTGGAAAACGGTTCAATGGATTAATTTGAAATTTTACAGAAATATTGGTGGTCTATAGTTCTTTAAAATGTCTTACCAAATTAAGTCCTGCAGTCAATATTTGTAAAGCAGTAAAAGATTTACAAAAAGTCTTTAAATAGTCCTTTTTTGACCTTTTCTTAATGTAACGGTGAGGAGCCAAAAAAAATAATCGTTATAATGTTTTGAAAAAATCTTATAGAAAATTAATTCCCGTTTTTAAAACTACCCTTAAATTTTCCGTGTCGTCATTCCTTGCGAAGATATTGGTATTCAAAATCAAAAGTCTGTTATTTCATTCAAAGCCAGATATTCTTCTGCAAAAAAAATGTAGAATAACGAAAAAAGACGACCTTAAAACTGACTTAATAAGTTATCGAAAAAAAGCATTGATTTGGCTCAAAAAAAAAAATTAAAAGAAAATACCAATGTTCAAAAAAAAAAAAAAATTAAAATGTTTGGCTCGTGCTTCTTCTTATGATTGCGCAATAACGGTGCCTTAAAAAATTAATTTGCTGAAATTTATCAATACAAAAAATATAAAGCTTTAGAATGCTTTTTGTTTTATCTTAATACGACCAGTTTTCACCGAGATACAGCTATTCAAAAACCCCTAAAAAAAGTGATTTTTTTTTTGTTGCCTTAATTTTTTTGACAAGTGTATATATTGACAACTTGAGCATATCCACCTAGGAGGTATGTAGATTATTAAACAAAACATTTTGGAAAAATGTATAAAAATTCTAAATATTGTTCTGCAAAGTGATGAAACACATGTATACCTACCTAGGTTTTAATGGGAAATAAGAAAGCTATAAATAACGTTACATATCGAGTTTTTGTCACTAGAATAATTAAAATCCAATGTAATATATTTTTGAATTAATTATGAAACAAAAATTAATTCTTGTATAAAAAATACATACCATGAGAACCGGTTCTTTAAAGAAAAAAACTTACTGTAAGAGGTAACTCCAATCTTACCTTACTGGTAGGTATGTAGTAGGTATACTTCCAAAATTTATGGAGGTATACAGGAAGTATACGTGTTTCCACGAAAATAAGATTTTCCTTTACGGTTGCGTCTCAGGGCAGTTAATTTTGGTCTTAAAATACAAAAAAAATCATCTCCCTCAATCGTTTTTTGTTCAAAAATATCAAGGTAACCAAATTAAAATAAAATTGAACAAACTGATAGTAGACCAGACATACGTACCCTTTTTTTTATGAAAATAATAACCATCAACACCATACGTTATTTACATATGTGTGTAGGTATAGAAGTTATATGTATTACAATAGGTATGTATACTGATGCCGAGTTAACTGAAATTGACGTATCTGACATACATATATCTATTTTTTCAGTTCAGCCCAAGTTTTAAATCCTTGGGATGGTATTTATTGAAATTAAAGCCGTATATCGCTTTTTGAGCAGTTAACCAATTCAAAACACATCATTTTGTTATTAAAAATAGTTTTATAACTATGTACATAAGAAAAAATTGTCAAAAAAAAAATCCTGATCATAAAAAAATGTAGATATGTCATTTTCAGGAAGCAAGGCAGTATATGTACCTATAAACTACACTACCTCTATAACTACTAAATCACACGAAGGTAAATTTAGCCGGTTTCAATAAAACTAAAAAAAAAAACGCACTGTACCTTACCTATGTATCTACCTAGCTAACTACCTAACTATCAGATATCCGCTTCCTTACCAATTTAATTTTATCACCCCTACGTCCATTTCGCAATCTGGATAATTTAAACGGGTGATCGATTTGCTTCAAAGTACCTACATACCTACCTATCTACATTTTATAGACAAATAAATTATTTAATTATTTTTGTAGTCAACCATACCCACATATTAAAATCTTAATTCTGTAAAAGTTCCCTTAGTCCTACCTACATTAGGTACCTATATCGATTTATTTCTAAATTTAAAATTATCCTTACTCCATACATTTTTAAATTAGGTACAAATCAGAAAAAAATCTCTTATCTAATGCAAAACCTACCTAGGTATACCTTGTACCATTGAATAAATAACAATATTTATTCAATAAATAACAATATTTATTCAACGCTTGTACCTAGGTACATAATTATTAAATGTACCCACAAACTGATGGACGATATCTAAACGAAAACTAATTAAAGATTATTTTACATACATACATACCTATCTATAGATAATAATAATTTTGATAAAAAAACGAAATCCATCCCTACCTTAATAAATTATGGTTCTCACAAAGGAACATATCTTTAATTCAATTTTTTAAACCTCAAATTCGTTTTGATTCTGATAGACAAAAAAAAAAATATGTACCTACCTAATAAATAAAATCTAAGTACTTTTTTCAACTTAGATATATTTCTATAACTACCCTTTTTTTTTAATGCACTTGCCAGCACAAGACACAATTATAATGCTCAAGGACGCAAAACCAAAAAAAAAAAGGACATCCCTAAAAAAAAACACAAACAAAAACAAAACCAGGCAGTTTTTTTCTCGTCGTCGCGGTCGTCACCTTTTCATTTCGATCTGCAAAAAAAAATACACACATTTACGCATCTCTTGCATACGCATACCTTACAAATGCAATGTATTTCTTTAGTAGGTACATATAATAGGTCCAGCAACACAACAAAGGAGCTAGAGAATGGCAAGAAAAGGTGAGGAAACATAATTACCAACTTTCAGATGTTGCTTTTCATTTGTAAGGTTTTGTATACATGTTGGTGGACCCATGGCTCTGGAAATTTTCTGGCACAAAATTTTGTTCTACGTGCGACATCTTTACTTGTTATATTATCTTTGATAAAAGCTTTTATTTAGTACACTACGCTACATTACTTGCAACTAGTAGAGACAAGAACCTATTGTTTGAATTTCTTCAAATCTCAGAACCAGTTCTCCACTGAGCTACTTACAACCAAAAAATTTCACACTGTAACAAAAAAAAAGGGGACATAAAAAAAAAAAAAAAAAAAAAAAAAACAGAAAAATTTTTAAAACTAATTACATAAGAGAATTAAGATGGAAAAACCTCTACATTGCGGAAACAATAACTGTACTCTTAACGAAAAAACAAATGACTGGGTTACTTGCAAAGGTATTTGTGGTAAAGTCTTCCACCCTATATGTACTGGCTTAAGCAGAAGCGCCAAAGTATATTTAGCAGAATTTTCTTCGCATTTTAATTATTACTGTGCTGACTGCAGAACAATAACTATCTCACATATTATGCTAGCACTTAAATGTAACAACGAGCGGGTCGACCAATTATCCGAAACCATCGCAGAGTTAATAAACGAGATTCGCAATAGCTCTCGTAAAACAAATGAGCTTTTAGCCGAGAATAACGAATCCACCACAAGAAGTCTCGAAAACCATTACTTCATATTTACGAAACAACTATCTAATATCGAAAGTTTGTCTAAACAGGCCCTTATAAAATTTTCTGAATGCGTCGATAACATTAATTTAGTTCCTGACCTCCTGAACACCTAATTTATAAAAATAAGGAACACTGTTTCTACTATAAATCCTTTGCAAGAATTAAAAACTTGTATCCAATCAGTAAACTCGATGCAAGATAGTTTATCAGTGATAGATTCTTCTTTGGATAAACAAACAAATGCAATTAAAGCAATTGGCATAGACTGCACAGCCACTTACGCTAAAATCATCAACGACTCGTTAGCACTTGCTGATGTTTTAATTAAGGAATCCACTGCTACTCGTATTGCTATCTCTAATATATGTGAACAGACGAAATATGCATCAAATCAAAATTGTTTACTTGAAACCCAACCAGCTATTAACAACAAATCTTTACACTTTGAACTCCAAGACCTCGACACTTCTCTAGAACTTACTAGTGTTGACTCCAATACTCCACCTGTACCTGGTTCCCCAACACCGGCACCAGCAACGACTTCTGTACCACCACAACTTATAAATAAATTTGGAACAACATGGACTTCCGACGAATGGAACAGTCGCCTGAAAAAAATCAAAACTAACCAACCGTCGGGCACTAGTTTTTCAACCTACACCGTCAAACGTGCGCCACTACATGCAAACGAATCTTGGCTGCTAAATTATTTTAAAAACAACTACAGTATTTACCCAACTGATTGTAGTCGTCAAAAACCTGGGACCTTTAAAATATCCATACCCAACTCTTATGTATGGTTGTTCTCTTCTTATACTCCCAATTTAAGAAATAGTTTGATGAGGATAACTCCATGGATCGAAAATTCATCTGCAACTACGAATTTTAAGTCTTATTCTAGGCATAGTTATAATTCTAAATCTAATTTTAAGTCTTATTCTAGGCGTAGTTATAAGTCTAAATCTTATCCTAAGCATAATTCTAAACCTTTCCTTAACCCTAGCTATAAATCTCACTCAGAAAATGTACCCTATAAATCAAATAACTCACTCTTTTTAAATGAATCATCGTGTAACTCCAATTCCAAATACCCTAACTTCTACCTATCACACGTCCTAAATCCAGCCCCCTCTACATCAAGTAATCACATAACTCGCAATACCACTGCCACACTCAGTCATTCAAATACTCACTATAGCCCTAATCCCACAATAAATACACCTCAATTCCTAGACCCTCTTTTCCCTCCAAATGTTAAACTGTCAATGCAAACTGCTGACTCGACGGAATCACGTTACACAATGGCTAGGTTGAGAGACCGCCGAATTTACGAAAATGTTCGACTATATCTAGCTTTCCTGCATGATAAACCTGATTCTGTCTGCGTCGAAGGTAAGACCAAAACTAACGTCATGATATCTATTCACCAAGAAGGACTCCCCACGAACACTACCAATTTACGAAAAATCTTTAATTCATATCATGAAGCCTTTAACGTTACCAATCAAATGGTCTCAGACGACTTGGCTGCCTACGCCTCATACGTTAATTCAAAATTCATTTCATATCGTCAACGTAATCGTAATAACAATAACTCTCTTTAGCAAGGTTTTCGCCCATCCTAATTCCTTAAAAACACACCCAACATGTCTTACCATCTACTACCAGAACGTAAGAGGCCTCCGTACAAAAACTTCAACTGTTTTTTTGAATTCACAAAAATTACCTTATGACATTTTTGCATTGACTGAAACGAATCTCACCCCCAATTTCCTTAATAGCGAACTATTTACCTCCGATTACGTTACCTTTCGCTGTGATGGTCATAACAATGATAATGATTCCTCCGGTCGTGGAGTTTTAATAGCAGTAAACAATACTTTAGATGCCACCATTTTTAAGACTTCACAATCAATGCACTTCGAATTTATTTCTATTAAAATTAAATTACCTTTTCGGAACATATATGTTATGTGTTGCTATATTCGTCCCGCTCAACCTACAAGCTCGTATCAACTCGCTATCGATTCTATTGATTTTCTTTTTGAAACGGCTGACACTAACGATAATATCATCTGCTTGGGAGATTTCAACCTGCCTAACATCCAATGGTCTCCTTCTGATGATGCAACTTACTTTTACCCTACAAACTTAAAATCCGAAAAGGAAACTCTATTCACAGATTGCCTGCTAAATTCTAGCCTTTTTCAAGTAAATGGCATCACCAACAACTTGAACAGGCAACTTGATCTTATATTCACATCCGACCCTAGCAACACAATTGTGATTGAGAGTGACCAGCTACTATCTACACTCGATCGATTTCACCCCCCTTTGCTTACTTCTTTCTCTTATGACACACCCCATAATGATATTGCCCCTGAATATAGTTTTAACTTTCGCAAAGCCGATTTTCGTAACCTTAAAATCCTTCTTAGTGAAATCAATTTAAATATTTCTCAAAGATCGATTGAAGAAGAGTTGGAGACCTTCTATACCAAAATATTTAGTTGTTTTGCTCAGTCTGTCCCTTTTGTACGCCGTAGAAACTACTCATCTTCTCCTCCTTGGTATAACAAGGAACTTCGATCTCTTCGCAACGTCAGAAATTATCTATGGAAAAAATACTTGAAAACTAAATCGGACGCCGATTATCGAAGTTTTTCAAATGTTTTTATGCAATTTTCTGTTCTATGTGAACGACTCTATAAGGAGTATATTATTTGCATGCAATCCACGATAACATCAAATCCTAAACGTTTCTATGAATTTATTAATGTGAAAAGAAAATCTGATGGCTACCCTCCTTCCCTCTCTTACATGGACAACTCTTCATCTGACCCTGCAACTATTGCAGACTTTTTTGCCAACTTTTTCAAGGAATCATTTTCTGAATGTGATATTGAACCTGATGTACAATACTTTGACTACATGCTGAATTCTTCGCAAACATCTTTTTCATCTCTGAATATTCTACCAACTATGGTTAAAGACAAAATTGATAAGCTAAAAGAAGACTTCTCTATAGGACCTGACGGTATCCCTGCAATTGTCCTCAAATAATGCTCAAGCACTCTGATTCAACCGCTAACCGTCCTTTTTAGGCTATCTATTATGCAGGGTATTTTCCCGCAGTCATGGAAGGTATCTTATATAGTTCCTATTCATAAAAAAGGACCTAAGAATAATGTTTCCAATTATCGTCCAATAGCCAAGCTTTCTTGTATAGCGAAAATATTCGAAAGTATTGTTTTTGATACACTTTCGTTCCACTGCAAATCTATTTTGTCTCCTGTTCAACATGGTTTCCTTTCTGGCAGATCAACAACAACAAACCTTGTAGATTTTGTTTCCCATACGCTATGCACTATGGAAGATGGGGGCGAAGTTGATGTGATTTCAACAGATTTTAGCAAAGCTTTCGACAAAATATCTCATAAAATGACTATATACAAATTAAAAATTCTCGGCTTTCCAAAATTTTTCATCTCATGGATTGACTCTTATCTAAAAAATAGAAATTACATTATACGTTTCAGATCATCTTTATCTCTTCCAATTTTCGCACCTTCCGGTGTTCCACAAGGCAGCCATTTAGGCCCAATGCTGTTCATTTTAGCAATAAATGATGTCTCTCAAATCCTGAAATGTGATCTTTTAATTTATGCTGACGATATGAAAATCTTCAATAGTATATCATCGCTAACAGACTCTTGTTTTCTGCAGGGCAACCTCGATAAATTTTCTCTTTGGTGTCAGAAAAACTCTCTTGAACTCAATGTTAGCAAGTGCCATTCTATAACATTTTCCAGAAAACGTCAACCTGGGCCTATCCGACAATATTTTATTAACGGCATCCCTGTACCATATGCTACTTCACTGCAGGACCTAGGGGTCATATGCGACAGCGAGCTCAACTTTCACTCTCATATTGACAATATTATCAATAAAGCTAATTCCATGCTTGGCTTTATAAAACGTTGGTCTAAAGAATTTCCTGACCCATATGTCTCCAAATCTCTTTATATAACCTTCGTCAGACCTATTCTTGAATATGCTTCTCAAGTCTGGTCACCCCATCAGGTTACACAAATTAAAAGAATTGAAGCTGTTCAGCGTAGGTTTCTTCGGTTTGCGCTGCGTAGTCTTCCTTGGGACGAATATTATCAACTACCTCCTTATGTTCAACGTTTACAACTTATAAATCTGCAGTCCTTAGAAAAACGAAGAGACACCTCAGACATCATCTTTATTCACGACTTACTTACTGGTAACATTGACTGTCCTCCACTAATGAATGCAATTTCCTTCAACACCAACCCCCGTAATCTAAGGTCAGTACCCCTTTTCCGCATCCCTTATCACCGCACAAACTATTCATTTTATAATCCTATGTCTCGCATGCTTCGTAATGTTAACACCTTTTCGAATATATTTGACTTCAACATATCCAAATCTACTCTACGTAAAACACTCCTCGCAAGCCTTCCACAACAATATGTTTAATTTTTTTATTTTTCTATAATACATGTTCTAGTTTTTTTCTTAAGTTTTTCTTAATTGTATTAGTTATTAAGTTTGCTTGTACTAAGCGTAAATTAATAAATAAGAGAATAAACAAAAATAAAAGAAAATTATTTTTGTTATTGTTTTAGTGGACTGTATTGAATTAAATTCAAATGAAAGATTTTTTGCGACCTTTATTCCAATGCGTTTCGCCCAGGCACGACAGTTGGGCTCATCAGATGCTGTCGTACCTTTCTAAGACGCAATATTTTGTCGATGAATACCGACTCTTAATAAAATCTACAGCGCATAGGCACTGTAAATTATATTCAATGCGAAACGCATTGGACTAAAGGTCGCAAAAAATCTTTCATTTGAATTTAATTCAATACAGTCCACTAAAACAATAACAAAAATAATTTTCTTTTATTTTTGTTTATTCTCTTCTTCTTAAGTATTTATGTTCAACTTAAGCACTTATGTTCTACTTTTTCCTAAGCTCTTATATTGAACTTAAATACTTAAGTTTCATTTCAGCAAATGGAAATAAGGAATCAGAACATTAATCCGATATTCATTCAGACCTTAAAAAAATATATACCTCAACAACACCGCAAAGGTAAAAACTGACAAAATTGGACGAGAATTTCAAATAAAAAGAGGAGTACGACAGGGAGAACCAATATCTCCGCCACTTTTCTCTGCAGTACTTGAAGAAATATTTCGAAAACTAAATTGGACACAAAGGTTTGGACTAAATATATGGGGAGAGAGACTCAACAATCTAAGATTTGCCGATGACATAGTCTTGCTTTCCGAAACACCAGAAGACTTAGAAAAAATGATAAACGAAATTTCTATTGAATGCAATATACACGGACTCAAATTAAATTTAAACAAAACAAAAGCTATGACGAACCATATAAAGAAAGACATATTAATAAAAAATGAAAAAATAGAATATGTTGATGACTACATATACCTTGGACAGCTGAAATCTTTCACGAACTTTTTTCTCTTCAAAATATAAGTAAAAATGAGAGAATTGCGTTGACTGTGCATGAATAAAGATTTAGGAAGTTACTAAAAGTTAAAGTAGCCATTTTGTGATTTTAACTTTAGTAAAATGTTAAGAGATAGTAAGTTGCAAAAATCGTTTAAAATTAGCAAAATCTTCTTTTTAACTTAGTAACTTACTAAAATGGTCTTAACAATTTAACATACAAAGAATTTTTTAATAATACAAATTCTATATACTACTGAAATAAATCAGCCAAGTAGAAGACTTAGCACTATTTTATTGGACTTGTTGAATTATTGATTCAAAATAGCTTTTAACGGCCTTTAGTCCATAAAAATTTGGCGTTTCGTCCCGGCGATCTCATCATCAGTTGACTAGTGAGGGCGTTGTCAATACGCAATTTCCATTAAGTTCAGTTCATCTTACATAGATTTCATGGTGAAAACCTAAACGCCAAATTTTCATGGACTAAAGGCCGTTAAAAGCTATTTTGAATCAATAATTCAACAAGTCCAATAAAATAGTGCTAAGTCTTCTACTTGGCTGATTTATTTCAGTAGTATATAGAATTTGTATTATTAAAAAAATCTTCGTATATAAATATTGCCAGGCCACGGGCACAAAAAAACTTCTAGCTTTAATGATTAGGAATTCTAATCTGGTTAGATACACTAATGCCGAAAACAGATGTGCAGCTTTTTCCCATGCAGCGAAATTAGAAATAGAGATATCGTGCAGCAAAGGCTGCATGCAGAGCCTGGAATATGTCTTCCTCATAAGAACCTGTGTAAATTTAATTTCTCTGCATTGGAAAAAGTTGCACATCTGTTTTCGGCATAAGTATTCACCATGAAATCTATGTGAGATGAACTGAACTTAATGGAAATTGCGTATTGACAAGGCCCTCAGTAGTCAACTGATGAGTCCAAGTGAGATCGCCGGGACGAAACGCCAAATTTTTATGGACTAAAGGCAGTTAAAAGCTATTTTGAATCAATAATTCAACAAGTCCAATAAAATAGTGCTAAGCCTTCTACTTCGCTGATTTATTTCAGTAGTATATAGAATTTGTATTATTAAAAAAAAATCTTCGTATATAAACATTACCAGGCCACGGGCACAAAAAAACTTCTAGATTTACTGGCTGAACAGAATAGAATGACGGAACTGAAGCCGCAGACGGAACTGGAAGAACTGTCAAAATGTGTCGTACGTTATTTTTTTTACATGTCCACAATGGAGCTGTACAGCTTTGAAAGTATTTTGAAGAAAAAGAAAAGAATATTATTGTGTACAAGCTCAGAATTCACATTTTTTGTTTCCAATAATTTTCCTTTTAATAAATAATTTTTTTCGCGATACAAATAACCACAATACTTTTTTCCGACCCAAAAGTTGTTTTTTTTCTTCATACAAATTGAAACGTCAAAAGTGCCGTACGTGAAAAGTTAAAAGTTGGTGAACTCTTCCGTCTGCGTCTGCAGCTCCGTATGCGTCTACGTTCCGTTGTGTTCGCAACATTGAATTTGCGTGTATTTAATATTTTGACAGCTATTCTAGCTCTTGCTCCGGTTCCGTCTGCGTCACCATTCTGTTCAACCAGTTAATGATTAGGTATTCTAATCTGGTTAGATATAGTTCACACTAGGTATTAACCATGAAATCTATATAAGATGAACTGAACTTAATGGAAATTGCGTATGGACAAGGCCCTCACTAGTCAACTGGTGAGTCCAAGTGAGATCGCCGGGACAAAACGCCAAATTTTCATGGACTAAAGGCCGTTAAAAGCTATTTTGAATTTTTGAATCTTAACATTTTACTAAATCGTTTAAAATTTTGCGCCATTGTTTTTTTCTCGAAATCATTTTTATTTTCCTTTTTTTTCAATTTTTGTATTTTATTTCTCAAATTCACAGACAAAAAAAAAACGAACAATTCTACGCTGTTCAAAAAAACTCGGTGTGAAAAACTCGCTGCATTGTGAATTGGGGAACGATTCTATAACGAGAAAAAGAGGAAAGCGTTTCTCGTCACGCTGACGTCTCGTTTTCTCGTCGCATTGTGAAAAGCCTTGAAGCTGCCATAAGAACCACAAAAACAACACAAAACTAAAATCCTTGAACACAGATTTCCCATATTTCAAGATTTCTTAGATAATAATTACATACTTGAAATATGGGGAATCTGGGTTTAAGGATTTTGGTTTTATGGATTTTAGTTTGTGGTATGGACTTGGGAGAAGGGGTACCCAACCCCTTACCCCTAAAAGAGTTCCGTGTGACATTATTTGGGAAAACCTCAAAGAGCGAATGCATATGTATTATGTAGCTATGGTAAGGAAAATTCATACTATTATATTATTAAGTACTATTCATAGAAATATGCAGCGACAACGCAATGACACTTAGTTACATAACCCAAATTATTGAGGGAGACTTTTAGAAAACTTATGAGCACAATTGTCGTGCCTGGGTCAATTACATTGGACTAAAGGTCACACTTTCAATTGAATTTCATTCAATACAGTCTACTAAAATAAAAACAAAAACAATTATCTTTTTTCTTCTTTTCTGTACTAATTAATGAATAATTTTAATAATAATAATTTTTCAAGGCGGCTTGCATGTAAGCTGGCTCTCCTAATAACACACAATGAAAATAAAAATTTGAACAAATTGGTATTTAGTATTTTTTCATTTGGAACTTGTTTTGGACTATCGAAGATCAGTATTGTAATACCTCCTTTATTTTATCCAAATAATTTCACTGAAAAAGGAAATGCATTTTTATAATCATACAATACGAATCACCCTGTATATTCCAGTATATTTGCTATCATGCATCCATCGATTTATTTTACAGATTATTGAAAACACAAGCAAACTTATCAATACAACAAACTTACCAGCTAAATGTATATGGTATGACCGAGGCAAGGGCGATATTAGAAGAATTGGTTTATGAAGATTAAGTTGGAAACTATCCCTCAGGCAAAAGGATAAGTGGACTTACTGTGCTCAAAAAGGCGTTAACATAAAAGTCCCTAAAGGTTATCGGATGCTTTTCATGGTGATGTTGATTAAGATTTCCTTTAAGTGCAGTAAATCATTGTCTTATTGTTTTTAGTAACACAAATACGTGTTAGAGTTTGCATGCAGGATTCTGCACATATTTTTAAAATAAGTGAAAAGGTACGTGAGTAGGTAAGGTAGTACATACATACGGAAAAATGGATGTATTATGTATAATTTTAGTTTTAGTTTATTACACGGTGTAATTAGCTATCAAATCTACATTGATACAAGGAAAGGGAAACTTTTTTAAATTTGTTAAAAGTGACGATTTCTGTAATATGGTTGTACAAACAGACAATCCCGTACGCAGGAATTGTACAAGGGTGGAGTGGGGTTTCATATTTTTCACGTTCATTAAAAACGACAAGAGATTATTGTTTTTCATAAAAAAAGTATATTTATAGCCTTTCCACACTATCCCATCGAGTATTACATGTCAAAAAAAGTGGGATAGAATTACTTACTTACTTAATTATTACGACTGCCAAAATTTGTGTAAAGAAAACGATTTTCACATTTTGCTTCCACACTTGCACCCAAAAAATCAATTCACCATAACCTAAATCCAAGTGGGATAGAATGTGTGATGGTTTTAGAACCAATCCTAAAAATGTTCATGTATTAACACATGTCAAATTGTGTTAGATGGGCTGTCAAATCGTGTGGGATGAAATTTCATATTTTGTTTCCACACTATTATACAGGATTTACCTCCAACTTTTTTGACATGTGTTAATACTCAGTGGGATAGTGTGGAAGGCCTTTTAGTAGTTACTGTACAGGAAACTGATTAGGAGAGGAACCTTTAGAAAAAAAAAACTTGTCCAAAACTTTTTGCACATCGATTTTAACATCACGATTTATATTTAATGAGGCTAAACAATTTATCTGTAAGAAAAAAGCCGAATTTCAAAAAATTTCACTGAACACCTTTAGCAACACTGTTTTCTATTGAGTGTGACGTCTTTTTTTTCGCTCCTCCTAAAATAACTTGCTCAGTATACTTTATTTAGGTGTTAATTTATCATTTAAAATCAATTCAATTATGATCACATACGAAAAGCTTTATCGGTTTTTCTGATATTGCTTGTTGTTTGTTAATAAAAAGATGAGTCAGCTTTCGAGGTGGTGCACCGCTTCGATGGAAAGGCCAGAGATTAGATTTTTTTCTTTGTTTGTATGCTAGGGTTTTCAGAACATCTCTTTAAAAGAGAACATATTCTCCTTTTGGACACCGATCTTTCTTATTCTTTCTTTTTTCGTCAAATTCTTTTTTGTTCACTTTTTTTAATGTGTCCTCTTTTTAGTCACTTTTTTGTTTATTTTTGATATGCCTATGTTGGTAGGTATAATATAATTCAGCAAAAATTATTGACAGTGGCAAGAAATTGTGCTTGGTTAGGGAAAAGATCGCCAGTATTAAATACTGACGATATATAAACTATGTGGCTCTAAAAGCGACAGTAATTGACGTTTTAGTAAAACGTAATAATAGAGTTATTAAGCCAAAGAGCGAATATATTTTAAGAGTTTTACTTAGTTTTACTTAGTGAAGTACAAATGAATCTCTGTAAATATAAAATATCGATAGTAAAGTCATAATCACACCTCCAGTAACACTTTTTTCAACAGTGCTTGACTAGAAGTTAAGTCACAAAAAGTTTCTTGACTTGAGGACCGGTTATATCGATCAGGAAAGTGCACCAGGAAAAAAATTTCTTTTGGATAATTTACTGTTTAATCATATGATTTTAAATTTATATAAAAAGGATTCAAATCTATGATAAGTTACTTACGGCCATATTATTGACTTTCTTCAGAGCTAGTTTTAAGGAAAAATTTACAGATTTCACTCATAGAGTAACCATGGGGACATTGAAAATGACTTTATTTTGCTAGATAAACAAAAAACATGACTAATCTTTACAATCTTTACAAATTAATTAAAACGTAATAAGCTGTTTCAAACACCATTATAAGTTTTGAAGTTTTTAGATTCTAGGTGTAGGTATTTAATGTCACTTTCCATTTGGCAAAAAATAAATCTTGTTAATTTTCTTTAACTAACTAACCAAAAAAATCGTTTTATGCCCTTAAAAATCAATTACATATATTTGCCCTTAACAAGTTATTATATACTCAAAAAAAAAATGATTAGGGCCCTAAAAACACGGTATATATATTAAAGGTAATATCATTAGCATTTTCATTATTGTTCTGTTCTGCGCATATACAAAAATGGTGGATCCAGTGCCCATTTACATGTGAAATTTCGATATTTGTTGTTGTTTTTAATATTGCGTTGTGAAGTGAAGTTTGTGGGAGCACTCGAGCAACCATTTTTTAATTTCTGACAACCTGCGCAAGATATTACCTTAGATTTGTGTATTGTGCCCTAAAAATATGTTCAATATTGCTTGTAAAAATATATTCTATGTAGGTATGTATCCCTATGTAATGTATTTTTAAAAACTGCACTAAAAAGGACGACATAAATCTAAACGTCTATAAAGCTAGCATATACACATTATCATAACCAATTGAAACCATAACTAGAATTTCGTGCCCGTTTTGTGCTATTTTGTGTGAAAGTCTCGATTTTTGTGCTAGCATAGTTTTTGTTTTATGTAAATCTAAATGGTACCTTAATATTAAGCTAGAAAAACTTCTAAACCGCTTAGCTTAGTCAATTTAACCAACTCAAAAATATGTTAATTTAAAAAAAAAAAACAAAAACAACCCAAATTTCCTTAATGCCAATTTTTTCGCCATAACCTGAAGTTATGTTTTAATTTTTTGGTAACGCCCTTCCCATAGACCTTTATTTTTTATTAAATAAACATTAGAAGACACTGAACAAAAAATATGCATTTTCGACGAAACATGGAGCTTAAATGGCCCACTGGGCCTTACCAATAATCAAATTTAGTTATGACTTAAATATTGCAGTGAAATTAACCTTAACGTTATGGATCCTAAATTATTAACCATACATTATATTCTCAATTTTTTGAAGTCAGTTGAATTATTGATAGTCCACGTAAACATTTAGGTAATACCATGCACGGTTTATTATTTAGAGCCAATTCAATTATGATCCATTTTACTGAAATATTTAACTCGTAACTAAATTTGATTATTGGTAGGGCACAGTATTTCTTATAAAACTGATTTCTAATCTTATCTCGTCTTAATAGTGTTGCTAGAAAAAAACATGCTCTGGCATATTTTTTGTTGTCCTACATATTACATAGGTATATCGATTTCAAGCAAGCTCTACTCCTGCTTGCACACTCAACTGCATCACTGGCCTTTCTTATAAGACCGCATTGTATTCTGTATCCAATAAAAATAAATACCTATAATTTTCATTTTCACAAAATCACAACCTACCTACCTCCATATCTATGTAGATTGTAGATGCATATACACATATACAACATACATACTGGCAGAATACCTATCCCCTTTTGTTGGTTGCCTTGTCTGTTCATTTGTCTTCTTCTAAATTCCTTGTTGTTGTTGTTTTTTCTCTTTTTGAATATTCTTCATGACCACTCTCCACTGAAGCTTGCCCGTTGACGACGAACAATACTTTTCTTTCTTCGTTTTTTCCCCGTATACCTACGCCTGTTGTAATTCATCGCTTGTGTTCGTTTGTTTATTTTTATCATTCTAGTAATGTTTTAGTAACACCAACCAAAAATTTGATAGTTATCCCCATATACGTTGGAGTTCAGTTTTCATATTCTAAATTCATGTGTTCATTTCAATCATTTCGGTCATTTCTTAAGTAACACCAACCAAAAATTTCGTTGTGATGCCCCTATACGCTGGAGTTCATTTATGATTTATTGAATTTATTTCATTTTGGTAACACCACAACTCTCTCAAAACGATCCTATAAACATTTTCAATGTTAAAACTAGTTCTATAGAGGCATCGAGTTTTCAGTTTATCAAAAACAATTATTGATTTGAGTTAGATGTCAAAATATGTTTAAATATTTTGATTTAGATGTCAAAGTAATAAAAGTTTGTGAAAAATTAAAACTCGAAACCCGTATAGAACTAGTTTTTTGGTAAAACTAGCTCTTAAGAAAGTCAAAAATATAGCCGTTACATATTTGTTTCATAAAAAAAAATCTCTCTGGAGGAAGTGCAGGGTGGGGCAAAAAGTATGAACTGGTTTAAAGGAATGTAAGACAACAACAATTCAACTTACAGAAATTATGTTTATATTGTATAATTCAGTACAGAATCTTGTTTTTTTACATTAAGTTTTAAAGATGATATCACGTAGGTGAAGGCCATCAGCCGCGAAGGCGGTTTTCAACCGCTCTTCTGCACATTTCGATGGGCATTGCCGTAACTTCCTCTCTGATTCTGTCCTTAAGTTCTTTCCAGGCCGAGGGCCATCCGGTCAAAACCGGTTCATACCTTTTGCCCCACCCTGTATTTTATATAAAAAAAAGTATTTTTTTCATTTTCCTGATGACAATTTCGTACGGAAAACGAATGTTTATCAGGAAATACTTTTTAAGAAACAAATTTTTCTCCAAAGAAAATTTTGTTTATGAAAAAAAAAAATATATTATAAGTGGTTTGACCACGGTTCGTATCCTTTTAATATTTCAATATATGTGATAGGACATTAAATAATTCAAAAGAAATTTTTTTCTAATCGCTATAACTGGCGCTTTCGCTAAGATTATAAAGAATTAGTTTTTGTTGCATTCAATATGTGAAATGATTAGCTGGGCTGATCTACTTTTATTCGTTCATTTCTTTGACTTTGAAAAAAACACATCCATATTGAATGATTTCTTGAAATGTCCTCTTTTTTTTCATTCACATTATGGACACCCTATTGTATGCAAAAAGAAGTAATAACATATCCCTTAGGTTAGGTTTAGAGGGGTGATAATACGACAAGCCGCATTATCTCACTCGGATCTTAGTGCATTTAAGTTGTTGTTGTTTTTTTATATTATTATTAAGGTTTAAATTCACAAATTTAGTTTTGATAATAGCTGCATTTTATTTTCCCCCAGATCTGATCCGGATTGGATTTAGAAACCTAAATACAAGTAATACAAAAACAACACAAGATCCAGGTGTGCCTTTTTATTTGGATTTCAAAATCCATTTTCTGAACACTTTCCTAGCAATATTTTAATTTTATAGGTTGGTACCATTGTTAAGATTTACAAAAAAAACTCAATAAAATTGAAAATTATCGAAATTAAACACATGCCGCCATCATTCCATTTTTTTTGTATGAGTTTTTTCTTCATTTAATAGAGCCGACGCGTCGCGAGGCACGGAAAAAATACATAAAAACTATTAATTTAATGGAAATTAAACTTAAAAAAATAAAACTGTTCCATTTTTAAACATTCGCTCTTCCCTAGATACCAAATATTATTTCAAACAAGATTTGTGAAAATTTTCCTTCTGTCAATTTTATTGTGCAAATAAAGCCAACTATGAGAAATAAATAAATTTTTGATCCAGTTTGTTTTATTATCATGATCTGATCCTGATCAGATCTGGGGGAAAATAAAATGCAGCTAATGTATTTTTTTAAAACCATGGAAAGAATAATTATAGTTTTCTTTCTAATAATATAGTTACATAAATGCAGATTTTATCTTTAATATAAATTTCATATGCTTGCTCCCGAAATTCATATAATTGCTCTTAAAGGCCAAACTTAAAATTAATAATGACTTTGGCTAAAAAGAAAATAAAATAACAAAAGATGCATTTGATGCATACAAATTATTTTTCTCATAACAGCGAGTAAGGAGTTTGATATAAATTTAATAAAGACAGTTACTTAGTTCATGACATAATCTAATACATTAAAAACAAAAAACTTAAGATTTACTTATATAAACTACTTTATCTTTTTAAAGATATATGATGGGTTATTCAGCCCAAATCAGACATTTAAGTTTCGATAGGCATAAGCAGTGGTGGATCCAGGGGGGGGGGGGGGTCATAGGGTTCATGACCCCCCTCCCCCCCCAAAATCCCAGAAACAATGATCAATACAAACACTTATAGACCAAAAAATGAGGAGAGAGAGAAATAAATTTTTATATTTTGTCATCGTTATAATGCTGTTGCCTATTTTGATTATTGGAATTATAAAAGGTTTAGTAAGCCCTTATGCAGTTGAACGCGCGGAAGTGGTACACGCGAACGACAGTGTGTTGCTGTGCACAGTGGAACTTTTTTTCCTTTGCACTTGAAAACAATATATATAGTAAATTAAATGTTTTTTAACTTACGGCCATATTCTTGACTTTCTTCAGAACTAGTTTAACCGAAAAACTAGATCTATAGCGGTTTCGAGTTTTAAATATTTCACAAATTTGTATTACTTTGACATCTAAATTAAAATATTCATACATAGTCTGACATCTAAATCAAATCAATAATTTTTTTTGAGAAACTTAAAACTCGAAAACCCTATAGAACTAGTTTTTCAGTAAAACTAGCTCTGAAGAAAGTCAATAATATAGCCGTTAGAGACTAATCGTTGTTTAACGAGTTTCACCCATATTTTTGATTTTATAGAAATCTGAAGACTGACTATTTCTTCTTTCCAATCTATTAACAAGTTCAGAAGAAATTTTTGTTATATTTATACTGTAGTGCTTCCACTAAATCTTACCAAAACAAATTGTATGGGGTGACCTCTTAAGAAGGGATTCTGAACAATATGCAGGTGAAGATTTTAAGAAGGCTTTAAAATTTAATTAAAAAATATACCAAGACTAAAAGCCTTACAAAAAACACCTATGTTTTCATTAAATAAAATATTTTTCGGGCTTCCTCCTTAAAATTCGACTCACAACACTCACGTGTAGTATTTTTTGCTAAAACTTAAAGATTGCTTACGATGTAAGTAATCGATAATAATAAAGTTATTATGAACTTTTTGTTATTGTTTTTTGAGCTAGAGCATAAATGTATTTGCTTCAAGTTTGCTAAAAGAACAGTTTTTATGTAATTCCGTAGAGAAGAACTTATCTGAAACAGGTAGCGGTCATAGAACAATTTCAGTCTTCCCAAATTTTTTCGTAGCTCTAAGTATGGTCTATTTCGCCAGAATTGTTTTGCCAAATTACGTTCCACGGGGGTTTATTTCGCCTTATTTCATTTTACATTTCTGAAGTTCAGCTAAATACGTCAACGTTTTTAAAATTTCGCGCGTAATTTTTAGGCATGTGATTTAATGGAAGTAACAAAATTTCAAAGCAATAGAAGTTAAATAATAATATATGTATCAGCGAAAAAGTTAAACAGCTAAGCGATATTTTGTAAAAATAATGGTCGAATAAGTAACTGTTTAACAAAAAAAAAGTTGGACAAGAAGGTGCCAATTGAATTTTGCGAAAATTATTAAAAGAAAATTTTTATTTGTCAATTAAATGTTTTGAATTAAAAGAAATATTAAACGACTAGGCAAAACAAAGAAAAGCCAAATAAATTTTTCCAAGCAATTGTGATTCGAATTCCGCATGTAGTTTTAAAAGTAAGTAGTTGTGATTATGGTAGAAGCGGCGCGTTAGAACAAAATGTTGCTTGCGCAATTTCAAATTCGCAGGGCCCGCCCTGTTGAAATGAGATGTCTTTTCAGTTTTGGGCTGCATCATTATGTATGTATGTACATAGATACGTCCATTGTGTAGAAAAATTATTAGGTATAACACTTTTTTACCACTATTTGATTATAAAATTTAAATGTTTCATGTTTTAAGCGCTTTTCAACCCTGGTCCACACGTTTAAGTACTCGCCAACGAGTTGGCTACACATTACATGGATCTCTGTTAAAAACGGTCTAACCCAGATTAAGCGAAAATCATGTTTAATACTACGTTTTCACTGCAAGTTAATCTCGTTTAGATTTCATAAATCCCAAATAGTGTTTTCACCAGAAAAAAAGATTTAAAAATAGATTAATTTTGACAGAACCTTTTAAAATGAAGATGGTGGGTCATTTTTCTTAGGAAGTGGAAGTGAGATGGCAAGTTTGCTTTAGCAGCTTGTATTGCGCTGAATAGGGGAATAGGTCTGTTCGAATTTTACCTATGAAGATTTAAATGAGATTTATTTTAAATCTTGATTTGAGGAGATTAAAATTTGTATGGTAAATCACGGGATTTGTGAAGAGATTTGTGGTAAATCTACCTAAATCTCGGTTTAGTGGTCGGTGAAAACGTAGTATAAGTTCCAATTTTGTTAGTAGGACCAGGTAAAAAGTTTTCAGATGAACAGTGCATTATAATCACTTGACTTCTTCATTCAACTTTAATTTGGTAATTTTTGGTTTTCCCGCTTCCATATTTTAGGGGCAGTTGTACAAATATTTGATCCGTGGTTCAGGAATTGTAACTCACCAATTTCGGCGGATTAACTGTGGTTCAACGATGGTTCAGGCATGTAATTGGCTTTTAGTGCATATTGGAACCTTGAACCATCGTTGAACCTCAGTTAACCCGCCGAAATCGGCGAGTTAAAATTCCTGAACCACGGATCAAGATTTAAACCACGATTGTACAACTGGCACTTAGAAGACAATATGACTTTGAATGAAAAAGTGCGGTTTTATCTTTGAAAATTTTTAGGACGAATCGTTTTTTTTTATGTCAAATCTAGAAATAATTAATGAATGTGACAAAAGTCGACATTTACTCTATACATATAGCTAGACCCTTTCCAAGAAAAACAGAAAATTTTGTTCCAAAGTTATCTTAGCAAAATATGTATAACAGACCCTATATAAAAAATTGCAAACAAATCTCAAAATTGTAAACTTAAAACTTTTTTGTTTCATCTCGATTATATAAGTTTTAATATCTTCTAAAAAACATATTGATAAAATTATTTCTTTAATTTTTTCCGGCAGTGGTAACCTCAACGTGTGGTCGCACACACAGCACACCGCACAGCTCTGCTTCTGAATTATGGCTGACCACGTACCTTTCTCCTTAAAATTGAAAAATTTCACTGTAGGCTTGATTTCGTACAACTAAGTCTTATCTCGGTATCGTTTCCGCCTTGGGGCGTTTTTGTATTTTTTGTGGAAGAAATATCGAAGTTGAAGTAAAATTTAAATTTAAAAGCTGCTTGGTATTAAAATTGAAAAAAAAAATCAATTTTACTGATAAAATTTTGGAAAAGAGCAAAAGCCAGCTAGGCCAATGATAGACTCTCCATAAATTAAAGTCCAAAAAATACCATAACCGTAAATGGTTCACTACGTTAACCATGTGTGAACCATTCACGCATTTTTTTTTTTACTGGTCTCGGGCAATTTTGACATTTAAAACAATAAATTTATTCTCTGAGGACATTAAATGAGGCTTTCTCATAAAAAGGAAGAGTTAGTTGTTATTGTATCATTCAACTGAGATACTATTAAAGTTCGGGATCTATTATGCAAAAGATTGAATGGCGATAGGTAGTAGTGAAGGTCTGTGCTTTCATTGAAATTCGAATCCCATATCACTTTGACAAGTGGATTTGAATGGTTGGTTATTGCTTCTAATCTGGTTTTTAACAAAGTTATCACATAAATCATTAGTGGTTTAACTTTTGTTAAATTATAAAAAGTATAGTTGGAAAACCATTGAATTAAATATAGTTGGAAAACCATTGAATTAAATATAGTTGGAAAACCATTGAATTAAATGAAATCTTATATACAACAATTTTCCTTGTACTGTATAAATTTCTATTAAATTGTATTGAAATCGAAATTCGGAATGTTTCTACACTCAAGCCTCATGATACATACTATGTACCTACTGCTACATGAAATTTAAAATTTTCATTTTATGTTTTGGGCTATTTTTCAATGGGGCCAAATTTCATGTAGTTTTTTGTACCTATAATTTAAAATTGATCATATTAAGAGCCAATGTAAAAGCTCAAAATACTCAAATTCTATAATGAATTTTGCAAATAAAACATTTCGGACTTGTACCAATATTATTACTAAAGAATTCTAAGTTTCATCGTTAAATTCTCCAATTTCCACATATCGAGGTTTAACAGAAATGTGTTCACGAAAATAAAGTTAATAAGACGTTGGTTACAAATAAGTCTTTCACTCACTTTTAAAGAGATCGTACTTGAATGAATTTTTGTACAAGTAAATGCAAAAAAATTCTATTTGTACTTGTACGTGCTTAACAATGATATTATAAAAAAAATTGTCTTCAAAATATAGAGCTTAGACATAACCAGCATTTTGGAAAACAGAATTTTACACTTACAGTATTTTGGATGTATACAGTATTTTCAAATACAGAATTCTGAAATACAGAATTTTGGTCGTGCAGTATTTTCGAAAATAAAATAAACTGGATTTTGGTCATACAGAATTTTGAAACCCAGATTTTGTTCCCGCTCCCGCGATATTTTCCACTGCAAAATCTTAGGATTATTCTCAACTTCTTTGACGAAAGTAGTTTTTTTTAAGAGAGCAGTAGCCATTCTAGCTTTATTAATACATTCCGTGCATGTTTATTGAACCTGAACTTTTTTTTAAGGATAACTCCTTACTTTTTTTAACAGCTTTTCGATGACCTTTTCCGTAGGAGTTTTGGAAACAGGTGAGTTCGCATTTCTCAGTTTTTATTTTCAACTTCCAAAATTTTAAATAAGAAAGTAATCTAGTCAAATCATTTTGTAATTTCTGTTAGGCATTGTGCGGCCTTATATCAGAAGTTCAAGCTATAAGTTTAGTGTCAACTTCAAATAAGTGCTCTGCAAGTTGAGATGCGGATTGAAAAGCCTCTCTTAAAAAATCTTCGGCATTTTCTCTGATGTTTTTAAGAAAATTCAGAACTTTTTTTGTGCGGTCGATCGCAGAAACGAAATCTAAGGATTTGTTCTATAGGAAAACTGATAAGGGCAGCGTTCGCCTACAATGAGGCTTACCTACTAGGAAATCACTTTTTTGGACCGCTTCCAGAAGAGTTGATGCTTTCGAAGACATTGCCCACGTTCTGCTCGTTATTTCTTCAAGAATTATTGAGATGCATTTGAAGAGCTCTACAAAGGAAATAATACTGTCATGCCTTTCAATAAATCTTGTTTCACAAAGGCGTAGAAGTCGAATTTTTCGGCTCTCTGGTGTCTGTTCTTTAATGACATTTTTGAAAATGATATTTGCATTTGAATGGTTGCGGAAGAAGTTAGATGTTTCACTAACTACACCAAATCAACAGGAGTTGACATATTATTAGACAGAGCCAGGTTCAAGCGATAGCTTGCACAGTGTACATACTTAGCATTTGGATACTGTTGCACTGTGCTGTAATCCACTTAGGTGACCTGCCATATTTGCCGCTCCGTCATAGCCTTGACCAACACAATTTTTCATATAAAGATGTAGTTCTTCGCATCGCTGCAGTATGCTTTAAAAAGCATTGCTTTTTGTAAAGTTTTCAGAAGTTTGGTCATCAACCGGAACAAAACCTACAAAATCTTCCCGAAGCATACAAATTTTGGGATCTGTTAAACAGTTGATACATCGAAGGCATATACAAGTTGTTCAATGGCAGTAACATCCATTGTTTCGTCAGCAAAGATACTGAAACAACTTGAACATTTTTAAGAAAGTTACAGCTAGTTTAATGCTAAACCTTTTTATCAACTTTTTACATTACGCAATTGAAAGAGAAAAAATGTGGTTATTTCAATTGCACGTTTTTGGAGTGGGAAATCATTCAAAGTTATATGAGTGTGGTATTGATACATTGGAAATTTTTTTAACGCAAAAGCAACAAAAAATAATCATCTCTTATGTTTTTAAATTTGAATTAATTCGAACTTTACCATACAGGTCGCCCAACTGTGCGACAGTCAAAGTCGTACTCCCATAGAAGAAGAAATAAGAAGAACTGGCATATCGTGGAAAAACTGAGGCTTTTTTCAAAGTAATGTGAGTTGCCCAAACCCAAATGCATTCCCACAGGGTCGGCGTGAAGTTAGACGGCTAAAAGCTGGGACGCCCAAATGATTTTTAGTTATATTTCTTTTCGGTCAGAAAAGTAGGAACATATGTAGCTGGTAAAACTAGATTACGAATTTTATTTCTCAGAAGTACTTAGACAATTTTAAAGGAACACGGCAGTTGTTAATGAACCTATTAAAAAAAAATTTGGATTATATTTATCCGATTAAATAAATAATTGAATGAAAGTCATGTTTTGAAGGTTTGAATGAAAGAACAACAACTTGAGTGAGCTACCACCAAGTTTTATAGGCTGGAGTTATAGCTATTTCACGGTCGCCAGGCCGATCATCAGACTCCTTTAGTGGTGCTTAGTCTATTTATGTTCAATTTTATTCGAAAAACATTTTGCCCCACTGAGGCTCGAACCTAGACCAAGCGTCTCCGGGCCAAGTGCACTACGCACTGCGCTACCGAAGGTCACGTGATCATGTCGATCGAGTGCAGGTTTTATTGTTTGACGAATGCATTTTGAATCAACTAGCATTTTTACTAGCCACACACAAGCTTGTTGTTGTTCATTCGGGTTCTTTCTTTTTTCTCCATACTCTTTTCATAAGTCAACAATTCGTTGAACATATGAAAACTCTTTCAATTAATTCTAATTTAATTCTTGACCAGCGTCAAATCTTTCATACAATCTCCCTCCTTATATGTTCAACGAACAAGCTTGTGTGTGGCTAGTAAAAATGCTAGTTGATTCAAAATGCATTCGTCAAACAATAAAACCTGCACTCGATCGACATGATCACGTGACCTTCGGTAGCGCAGTGCGTAGTGCACTTGGCCCGGAGACGCTTGGTCTAGGTTCGAGCCTCAGTGGGGCAAAATGTTTTTCGAATAAAATTGAACATAAATAGACTAAGCACCACTAAAGGAGTCTGATGATCGGCCTGGCGACCGTGAAATAGCTATAACTCCAGCCTATAAAACTTGGTGGTAGCTCACTCAAGTTGTTGTTCTTTCATTCAAACCTTCAATATTAATATGATGGTGCGAAAGCTTTGCAGTCATGTTTTTTGTTTTTTAAATTGTGATAAAATAAAAGTGAACATAATAACATAAACTTAAATCGTTGAAAAATAACTCTGCACTACGGGCGGTCAACGGATTTGACCCAATGAAAAAAAAAACAACCCTTACATCAAGTATAGGCGGGGTTTGCATTGTTTTGTGTGATTGTGAAAATTGTTGTTGTTTTAGAAGCTTTATTATGAAATGAACCCCCACTTTTGGGGTGTTGGAGGGTGAAAGCTACAGATTTCTTAATTTTTTTCCAAATTTCAGCTTTTTAGGACTTCGGGACGTACCCTTAAGGTTTTGATGAGTGAGTGGGTCAGTGACAAAATCGACGGTTTTTGAGTAAGTATTAATAGAATCCAAACTATAAGCTAGAAATATGAAATTTGGTCTGTTTTATAAGTCCGCGCACTTAATCTAATCCTGTAAATTTGAGGTCTCTAGCACTCTCCAGACCGAAGTTATGAGGGCTTGAAAATACGACAAAACGTTTCGAGAAAATATAGGTAGTTAGGTTTGGAGGGGTGATAATACGACAAGCCGCATTATCTCACTCGGATCTCAGTGGATCCATTTTAGCAAATATAGGTAGTGCTCGCCGCTCGTTTGGTTCGTCTTAGCGGGGCGAACTACCGTGCTCAATTTTTCAATTTTTGGTTTTAAAAAGCAGTAAATACGGATTTTGTTTGTTAAATAACTAACGCTCTTCCTTTCCCATCTTGTCTTCATTAATCCGAATAATTTGATAATCCGAATACTTCCTTGCGATAATTATTTCGGATTAGCAACAGGTTAAACGTCAGCACAAAACGAGGCCTATTTAACGCCATGCCTGATGGCCTGGACCTAAACCACTTTAACGAAACCTAAAGAGGCAGTGATAATCATAATCACCTTTTGTTGAAAAAAGTTTAAATATTTTTTTAATAAGCAATTGCCACTGTCTTCATTTCTTACAAAGTTGAATTTAAGTTGATGTTGTGTTGTTGTTTTTTTTTTTTTAATCCACAGCGTTGTTCAGATAGGTTCCCTGGACTACATATAAATAAAAAAATAAATTTGATGGCACAACAGCTCATGAAGAACTAGGGCCTAGTGACTTACAACTCTCAACCATTCCTGTGTGCGTGCCTGCAGGAATGGAGGGGACCTACAGTTTATTGCCGAATCCGAATGGCTAACGAGCGGCACTTTTCTGTGACAGGAGATACTCTTGGAGGATTTGTCAATTCCTCGCAAGAGGCAGTAGCCGTTTTTCTTTTAAATAAATAGATGGCGAGGCTTGGGATCGAACCTTAGACCTCTGGCATGAAAGTCCATCGCACTAACCATCACGCCACGGCTACTACAACTGGACTACATATACCTACTAAATAAATCGGAGCTTCTGCATTGCTGCCTCTTTAATGGTTGGCTAAAAGATATATGTACATACTCACAAAATACATATTTGGAAAAGGTATGGCAAGTATTTTTAACTTTTATGCAACTGTTTTTTAAAAGCTGTATTTCAAAGGGTAAAGTTCCCTTTAAAGGCATTTTAAATGTTTATTAATTCATTATGAAGAAATCAGTCACTGTGGATGCTGCTTTAGATAATAAACAAGAAAAAATAAGACTCACATATCTTTTGAAAATTGTGGTAGGTAATAAATACGTGATCATTTAAATTTTGCAACGAAATACTTTTAATGCGATTCAGAATCGAATTTATTCATTATTTTATCAGGTGAAAATAGACACACACCCTCATTTTGTCCCTCTATTATTTTATTTATATAAGAGCCTACACGTACAAGTCCTTAAAAGCAGTCACATTTCTATAATATTATGTAGTAGTTATACGCTGCTGTTAAACGTCTCTAATAAAAACAAAACGAAAAAAAGTGCACCCAAGCATTAAATTCTCATCCGGAGAAGTAATTTTCTTGTGGTTGGAGATTTGAGAGTTTCACTCGAACAGTACGAACATACACGTAACCATCCGTATGGATGTTTTCTGCCACGTAAACAATTTCCAAGATATCAAGTGGTTTCTTCTATTATTCCCTGTGGGCAGGACACCGTTACCTTCGAGAAATTAGGTCTGATATTTTTAAAACAAGGCCGTAGTGCTGAGGCTTAATCCCCTCAAATTTTACTTGCGATATATGAATGTACATAAGTATATACATATACGTGGGTATTATTGGGGAAGTTTTGCATCCGTTAAAAAGAATCAAAGTATACAATTTAATAAACCCTGACTAACTGTGAAATGCGACTCCCATTATCCTCTTTGGTTTTTACGGGAAAATTTAATTGTACCTACTTACTATTAAAAAAAAAAACGATTTCTATAAAATATATTGAGCAAAGGTTTGTTAAGTGAAACAAAAAAAAAACTAAGAAAGAAAATTGTCAGAACAAGATGGAACGAAACTCTTGCATATTTTTCCTTCATATTTCATTATATTAGCTTACTAAGCAAATAAACTGGCTAAACCGATATGTATTCGGCTAGGTGCCGTGACTTAAGGCCAAGTGACAGAAGGCCCAATTTGGGTGTTTGGCCTTATGTCACTTTGAACTGTTTTCTTTAAAACCGAAACTAGGTAGGTATATTGAATAAATTTGCATGTCGCCACGTATATGTCTATGTTACTGTAAAAAGCCGAAAAATTCAAATTCTAGAATTATCCGGTAAATCCTAGAGCACCCAGCATAACGGCATATAAATAGTGAGGTATGCATGGGGGGCATGCTGCCCTCCTGCAACCCCCTGCTTGGCCCACTAAATTTTATTAATTTCTGCATCTTCTATTTAAAGAGCTTTGAATAAATTTATATTCAATAAAATAACATATTTGTTTTTATTCCTCAAAGGTTTAAGCATTTAATAGATAATTAATATTTTCTAACTAGGACTTTATTTTATATGTAATTCTTTCACTCAACAGATAATACTTTCATCAATCATATAAAAAGAAGATGTGTGTACATATTTTATAAAAAAAATTCAAAGAATAGATTACATACTTTATAAACACAAAATGCAACAGAAAAAAAAACTTCAGAGAAACCAAAACAAAATTATGAAACGTAAGTGTTTTTTTTACCATATTGGTTGATGGTAAAAAAGCATAACTTCTTTTTTTCGAAAACAAAAATATATGTAATAAAAAAAAATTTATAGGACGGTACATTTCAAACCGTGCCAAACCTTTTATACCAATTATATACAATTCATGACAGGATTGGTCGAAGCGAGGAGGACTTGACGATTGTACCTCTGGTTTACATACTGATGGCCTCAAAATTTCAAAATGCGTATGAGGAGAGGATGTATTTTTTGTAAGTTGTTATTATTTTTTTCATGTTCTGTAATTTTTAAAAAATAGAACGCATGACTTCACACATAACAATACAATTAGGATTTGAGATTCAAACTAATGACGGAAATAGTTACATTTATGTAATTTATAGAGCATACATAACTGGCTAAACAGAATAGAATGACGGAACTGAAGATGCAGACGGAACTGGAAGAGCTGTCAAAAAGTGTCGTACGTTATTTTTTTTACCCGCCCACAATGCAGCTGTACAGCTTTGAATGTATTTTGAAGAAAAACAAAAGAATATTCTTTTGTACAAGCTCAGAATTCACATTTATTGTTTCCAATAATTTTCCTTTTAATAAATAATTTTTTTCGCGATACAAATAACCACAATATTTTTTTCCGACCAAAAAAGTTGTTTTTTTTCTTCATACAAATTGAAACGTCAAAAATGCCGTACGTGAAAAGTTAAAAGTTGATGAACTCTTCCGTCTGCGTCTGCAGTTTCGTGTGCGTCTACGTTCCGTTGTGTTCGCAACATTGAATTTGCGTGTATTCAATATTTTGACAGCTATTCCAGCTCCGGGTCCGTCTCCGTCTGCGTCACCATTCTGCTCAGCCAGTAATGGTTCACAAAAAAGTTGGTAACGACCCGTTTGGCCGAAAATCAGTTGCCCGTGGCACGTTTCCCCGCGAGATTTTTGATACTATTTAAGTATGAAAATATACTTTTCGGGATTTGCAGTACCTTATTAAAAAATATTCTAAGTTAATATTTTTAACAAAATTATTTGATTTTTTGGAAAATATTTTTTAATTTTTTTGACCAATCAGAAGAAGTGAGTGGGGTGATGGAAAAAGACGTTTAAAATGCAATTTAAAAAATTATGGAAAATGCCTGTGAATTGCCTGAAAAAGAAAAATTTGTTTACACTTAAAAGGCATTTTAAGCGTTTTTGTGAATTTTTGTTAGAGTGAAAAGCATTTTTGACGTAAAAATTGCCAAAAAACTTAAAAGACGTTATAAGCGTTTTTGTTAATTTTCATATTTTAAGCATTTTTGACTTAAAAATATCCAAAACGCTTAAAAAACATTTTAAGCGTTTTTGTTAATTTTTCATATATTAGCGATTTTTGACTCAAAAAATTGCCAAAACGCTTAAAAGCCGTTTGAAGCGTTTTTGCCAATTTTTTTTATTTTTGCGATTTTTAGCCAAAAAATGGATAAACGCTAAAAACAATTTTAAGCGTAAAAGGTCAATTCAATTCAATTTCAATTCAATTTTGTTTTATTGAACATAATATATACAATTTGGCTTATAACTAATATGATACTATGATAAATTTACATTTGTTGGCACATAAGTTATACCATTTTAAACAAATTATAGATATATAAATTATATGTCAAAAAAAAAAAAATAATTAAAAGTCGGCTGACTTAATCGTCCTCAGGGTGTTCACTCCCGGTTGTCAATGGTTAAGCGTAAAAGGAAAAATTGCACCTGTATATATACAAAAAAAAAGTCGGCAAATTTGTATCATGCCTTGTCCTTGTTGATTCTCACAGTTTGGTATGACTACAACGAAAAGAATTGTTTGCTAAGTGACGATGATGCCGAAGTTTATTTTGATGCCGACGGTAGTGTATTAGTGGAAAATAGATACATCTGCCTCTACCAATGAGCTAAGAATGCTGCTGAAATGATTTATAACTTTAAAAAAAAGTTCTTTTATTTCTTTATATTTAGAAAACAGAGGTGTTGTTATTGGATATACAGGATGAATTCAAAGTTTCTTTAAATGCAAAAGAAACTTTGCTACACCCAACCTCGCACATACCCGAAATCCTATAGTGGGCCAAGCAGGGGGGTTGCAGGGGGGCAGCATTCCCCCCCTTACATGCCGAGCTTTTTATACGATCAAAGTGGAAGCTAGGAGTGCTGATGAAATGATTTGTAGCTTTAAAAAAAGTTCTTTTAAAGCAGTGTTCAGGGGGGCAATTTCATTTTATAGGGGGGCAATATAAAATTATGCTCAATTACACATCTCTCCTAAAAATATATTCTTACTGTGATTTCACCTTTGCAGATATATTTCTGATGAGTGGCTGTTCAGTATTGGGTCATCTTGAGGCATGAAGAAGAAGATATTTGGTTTCGTTACCTTTATTGAATTTGTTAGACATATATTTACAACAAAAATTTTGAAAGGTTTTCTTGGCTCCAAAAATGTGAAGTGACCGATACTGCTATAGACGTAATTGTCGATCATTTGAAAAATGTATCGGCTGATTTAAATTAAAGGTTTTCTGATTTTGCAATCTTGGATAATGCAATGAATGTTAGTGAGTCTTTCTGATGTTTTAAATATATACAATCAAAAAGAATTTGCGGAAATGGAGCGATTGTATGGCTTTGTGAGGAAACCGAAATCAGATAGCAATGCAACCAACTATGCAAGAGAGCTGTTGGGTTGGTACCTTTTCGTCCATATTTAACTAAATGCGAATTTAGTGCCATAAATGACTTGCTGATGGAGAAAAAAAACTTCTTGATATGACAAAACGAGAAAACTTGAGACTGAAGCTCTCTAAATTTGAAACTGACATAAAATCTATTTGCAGGAGGCATCAAGCCCAGTGATCTCACTAATTTTGAATAAGGAATATTACATAGTTATTAAATTATTTTGTACTTGAATTTCTGTTCTATACATTATCCGTCTTATTTATAAATAAAAAATGGTTACTTCTACTCTCTTGTCTTCAGGGTAACTACGCCATGGAATAAGAATTTTTCCAGACTCACCAAACTAAAGATAATTGCTTACCTACTGCTCCATTTGAGTCCGCAAAATTCTTATTCCTTGGTGTAGTAACCCTGAACCCAAGAGCTAAAATAAACATTTTTGTTTATAAATAAGGCAGTACATATATGTTTCGAAAATAAATTTACTGCGTTTACTTTTATTCTATATGCATTTTTTTCTGATATCAGCTATTTATTTTTATTTAACATATCAGATATTTTATGTTAAAAATTGTTTAGGTATCAGAATTATAATGTTAGGGGGACATGAGGATTTTGGAAATGTTGTGGTGGGGCATAGTACAAAAAAGTTTGGGAAACACTGTTTTAAAGGATGATTGTAAAGAGAAGTCACCCTTTTTCAATAGCATGCATTGCGATTAAGAAAACTGCGAAGCAAGGTACTTTTGTGGAAGAAAACTCTTACAGCCGCGGCGCCTTCCAGTCGACTTTACATGCCCTAAGCGGAACAACGGAGTTGCGTGAGCGGGTGTGTAGGCGAAAAAAGGGAGTTTAAATCCTTGGAACCCGCGCAGCGGGCCAGGCAAGGTACTTTTTTGCAATAAAACTCTTACATCGGCGCCTGCCAGGCGACTTTACATGCCCTAAGCGGAGCAACGGAGTTGCGTGAGCGGGTGTGTAGGTGAAAAAGGGAGTTAAAATCCTTGGAACCCGCGCAGCGGAACAGGTAAGATACTTTTGTGCAAGAAAACTCTTACATCGGCGCCTGCCAGGCGACTTTACATGCCCTAAGCGGAGCAACGGAGTTGCGTGAGCGGGTGTGTAGGTGAAAAAGGGAGTTAAAATCCTTGGAACCCGCGCAGCGGGCCAGGCAAGGTACTCTTGTGCAAGAAAACTCTTACATCGGCGCCTGCTTGGCTACTGAAGATATCATTATCAGAGCTTAAAGTCAAGAAAAATGTGTTCCTTTTTTACGACCATGTTTATGTGAAAGGGAAATTCATAAAAAAATTTATATCTCTTTACGAGTTCTTGGTCGTCCTGAAAAGGACGGATTTTGGTATCGTTTGGTTTTATGCAATCAGCATAAGTATTTAATATAAATTCAAATTGTTCGCTTTGTTCTTGAGGTATTGCCCGGAATTCGATGACTGTTTGCAGTCTTTCGTTTTTTTTTGTTGTCTTTGTGCGGAACTTCACTTCTTTGTACTTTTTCAACGGAAATCGTAGCCATGACCGTTTCTTTAGCCAGGTCGCCTATGCGTTTGTACAGGCCTGCATGCGTTTGCCCAACCACGATCTTTAAACGGCGATGCCAGGCTTCTACGCTGTTTTGCGTCCTTGGGAAATAGCGATCGCTTGCAGCAGCTCCGGTGGTCCAAAAACATTTCGCAAGGACTTGGCTTTCTTCATGCTGGAGTGAAGCATATAAAGCTGTGAAATATTCTGGAATATCTGCCGCAGGAATAAAAGCTAAAGCTTTCAGCATCCTCACTTCAAATGAAAAAGATTCTTCATTGCCGAATTTACGTCTGAATCCAAGGGCTTGTACCTTGCAGCCATGTGTTTCGGCCTGTCTGAAAAATGAGGATGCTGACCTTAAGAAGTTATGATCGCTTTTTCCAAGTCGGAGACTATTACGTCCGGCCTCAAATGGATGTTATTGTTGCACGCAAAGAGCATTAGTTGCAGCCAAAACTCTTCGTATGCTTTTGCAGATTTGCTGCTCATCAAGACAGTATACTAATGGAACTACAATGCCATTGATGTAACCATGTACTGAAAACAGCTGGTGCATAATAGAGGGAACGACTGCAAAGGTCCCGTCAACCAGTCAGCATTTTGACTGCTCCAGGAGTTGGACAGTGCTTCGAATCCCCAATATAATATTTCTTCCTGACGAGTGCGTTGTCTCCGCCAGCACAAATAATTCGCCGTCGATGTGTCGGAACCGCTCCGGAATAGCGATTTCTTCGAGACTTTCTGGCTCTTTTATTTGGCTGGCTCGTACTCTCTGGATCTTCATATTCTGACCCTTTTTCGATGGCAGATATGGGCGACATGGTGCCTAGACTCTCACCGTCGTGTCCCTTATTATTACACTTGGTGGCAATGTTCCTTTCGCTGCCTCTTTTAAGTGAACATTTGCGTCGGATACCTCCTTCTCGAACGCCAGTGGAGCGTGGCTGTGTTCGTTTGTGATTTTTTTTAATTACATAGTTGTCATCTGACATAACTGTAAGCATTCTGGCTTTGCAGCGCAAGGTCCGACGTTCTGTACAGAACCAAAACAAATTTTCTTCATTCTTTCTTTCAAAATGGTATAGATAACCATTTTTCTCCAGTTTCGGTTTGACGCATTTATTAACGTTTTCCCTACCGAACTGAAAAAAAAGGTATAACATCTCTCCTGGAACTATTAATCGCAGAGGTCTAACCTCTTCGAATTTCTAACAAGAACTGAATTCTTTTCAAGGTTCAAGATTAATTTATTGAACATAATATTTACAATTTGACTTAAGATAATCTTAACAACTAGGTACATTTGGTTTTACAAATCTGTGGGCACATAGGGGGCCAAACCATCAGAGCTGTAAAAGACTGCAGTTCTTTGGTAATGCAGTTAATAAAGTCGCAGTTAATTAACTTACCTATTGAATGTAAGTTAATACTGTAGATAAGTACTTTTACTGCGAAACAAGCAGTCAGCAGTCAGTACTAACATAGTAACATTCCGACTGTGCAGTTAAAAAAAAAGTTAATTAACTGTAAGTTAAGTGGTGGTTTTGTTGGCGTTTAGGATTGTTTTGGCGCTTATCCTCGGTAGTGGGCTGACCCAGGGTCAGTGTAGAAGCGTACTGCTGCTTCGTCAATGAACCGGAACCATTACTGCTTATACATATAGCAACGGATTTTGAATTAGCCGCAATAAACGCTGTGAGGTATTTATAGGTATATCCTGAAATTTCACCGAGTGGTTGTTATTTCCATTTGCAGCAAGCTTTTATGAGGCGCTTGAAATCTTGTGGATTACAAGCCATTTATGGTATAAAACTTTATCTTAAACAATTAGTCTTAAAAATATTTATCATCTTATTACTTTAATTTACTTAGGAAACAGTGATGGAGTGTTCGCTAGGTGTTATAACTTGCTAGCAACTTTAGCATTTTTAACACCTAATGATATTCCAATTGGTTTTGAGAGGATCAAATCCAAATTTGTTGAAAGTTTTCCAAATTGTGAGAAAACTAAGGAATTTCTGGAATATATATTCGATAACTATGTTCATGGAAAGCCTAGAGGTGTTCCAAATAATGGTGTTCAGAGGTATATTCCCCACGCTTTCCTCCATGTTTTTGGATGGTGAACGATAGGACAAGTCAGTTAACAAATAAGACAAATTAGAAAGATGGATAAAAAAAACGGTTAATAATTCTTTAAATGAATTGATTTGAATTCATTGTTCTCGGATTCCCTAGTACTCAAACCGAGTTTCCGTTGTTATTTGAATTATAATTTCCCGAACTTCTGGGATTTTCACTGTAAAATTATCTGAATTTGCATTATTAAAATTATTTGAACCATTAACATTACCTGAATTTATATTATTAAAATTATTAAATTTACCACTATTCTTACTATTTGAATTATTAAAATAACTTGAATTTTTACTATATGAATTATTAAAGTTACCTGAATTCTTACTATTTGAATTATTAAAATTACCTGAATTCTTACTATTTGAATAATTGAAGTTACCTGAATTATTACTATACATCTGATTGTTGTTGTGATACATATTATTTTGATTTCCAATTATTCCAGTTATATTTATTCTGATTTTTAATTGGGCGATTATCATTTTTATTTACACAATATTTTTTAAATTCATCTCTAATACAACTATCTTCATAGCTTCTTCTTATCATTATTTCAAAGATTCTGTCTAAATCTTTTCCTTCGTAAATTTTATCTAGTAATACATCCTGACTCATATCTTTAATCATATTTACAAGCATCGCAGTGTTTAAATCGATAGCGCTATCGCCTCTATAATATTCTTTAAGTTCATCGGTTTTATATTTAAGTTTTTGTGTTTCTAATAATAACTCACTTACAGTATTAACTTTCAGAGTGTAGGTACTTCTGTATATTGCACTGGGTTCCACATCTGGTCTATAGTATAATTTTAATTGCCTTTTTATCTCTTCCCAATTCTCTGGATTCAGTGGATATTTCCGTTGTATATAGTTTTCACCATAAACTTTTTTAAAGCTGTGTTCGTCAAATGTAATATTCAACGTTCCTTATAAAACTATTGATGGTTACATCACCTGTCCCGGTGAATGTGTTCAAGTGCTTTATTTCCCGAAGTACTCTTGTCCAATCGAGCTGCTTCTCTTTTCTCTAGATTTTGGACGGCTATGTTCAGCTGCTCTAGCTGATGCTCCCTCATCCTCAACTGTTCTTGGAGTTGTTCAATCTCAAATTCTTCTAAATTTCTGCTCTCGTCAAATTGTTTTATTTTTGCTTGACTCCTCGTCGTCATCAATTATTTACACTTTTCGTGTTTATTAATTGTTTTTTTGTTCACTTTTGCACGATAAACCACAATTTTAATGTTTGTTGGTTTTATTATTAGGTTTCACTACTTTTCTTTTTTATATTTCTGAGTATTATTTATTGTGAACTCTTTAATCTTGTTAGAAACCTTTCCATTATATTTTAATTTCATTTTTCTTTCCTTTCTTTTAAATTTCAAATATTATAATTAATCAACTAAAAGGCCTTCATTCACTCAATTCGCAATAACATTCACTCCAAAGTTATTTTTTTGTTTTCCTCGATCTGTGAGCAGAGCATATTGTTGATTTTAATTAAACTCTAGATTTTTTACTTTTCAAGCTTTCTCTTAAGGGTTCCCCATTTAAGACTTTGGCTAAATACCGAATTCGCCGCCATGATGATCAACGAGCTCGAGCTTAAACAATATATAACATCGCTGTAAATTTTGTTTTCTGCTCTATAATATACTCAATGTTATAACAATGTTAAGCAGTTTGAGAGGCTCTGTTAATTTGAGACTTGAATTGATTTGTTTTGTGTCTCTTATGTTAACATGCGCTGCAGGTAGAAGAGTAAAGAAAAAAAAAAAAACTAGGAAAAACCAGTCGAATTAAGGGTAGAAATACAGCATTTTAAAATTAAGATAATATTTTAACAGTGAGGCTGAAAAACATAAGTATAGTAGGAAAAAAAATTATTTCTGAAAAGGCACAAGAAAAAAAAATATCTAAAGTAAGGTATGCAAAAGTTGGTAAAAAATGGTAAAGTTCGGGAAAAAGTATGAAAAATTAAAAAAAAAAAGGTGTAATTGCGACCCATGGGTGTAGAACCAGTGCCATCTCGTTGAGGATGCTGGTGCCGCAACCGATTAAGCTGACAGGCTGCTTTACTTCTGCCTCTCTTTTTGAAATGATGAGGTGACTCAAAACGAAAGATAGCTTTGAAAAACAATTTGAATAATTGTTCGGAGTTGTTTACTCAAATTGGTACAAAAAAAAAAAAAAAACTATAGGGACATACACATTCAAACGCAAAGTAAAGAAAAATTTTTTTTTCTTCCTTCGCTAGAATTAAACCAAATTTTTGAAAAAACTTCACATGTATTTTCTAAAAATTCAGATTTGATTTTTAAATAATCATGTTAATCTTTTTGGTTAAAATCCATTGCAAAATTGGAAAAACGGAAGCCCAAATTTCGTCCATGTTGGTAGTAAACTCCTAAAATTCATGGGTGTGTGTGTTAATCTGTGAGCTCGGACCCAAAGGTATAAATAAGTCTGCTACCTCTATTCGAGGCTGAGTTTTTGGTGTTTTTCTTAAAGAACAAAAGTCCACGCGTGTTCAAAAAAATTATAAAAATAAAATACAAGAACATTTTTTTTTTTTTTTTTTTTCTTAAATTTCGAAAAGAAAATTGTACGTGGGTTATTCATTATTTATTTAATTTATTTTATTAAATTAATTATTACTTAATTTACTTTAAGAAAAGAAAATTGAAAAGGTGACACGTGATGCAATTTTCTTGGAACCTGAAAATACAAAAAATCTAAGTTGAGAAGAATTTGTAGAGGTTTCGTGAGGTGCCACAAATCTGTGCCACGAGGAGATCGTGAGCCCAAACGTAGGAAGCTAGGGCTCCTCTCGCCTATAAATCTCCGAATCAAGCTCACGTTCTTGCCAGAGGTACTCCAATATACCTACATATATATGTATATATGTATATATACAAAAAAAAAAAAAAAAACCTCTATGTTCAACGCAGAGACATATAGAGAAAAAAAAAAACACCGCCAAAGCCATCATTTTCTTTTTTATTAATCAAGAAAAAAATCATCAGAAAACACACATAAATATATTAAATCAGCGTACTCCATATTACACGCACACACTCACGCAATTCACACGCAATGCACACGCATATTCAAATCATCCCCACATCGCACCAGTTCCCGGAATCAGAATCAGTATCAGTATCCCCAAACTCCAGTATCCACACAGCGAACAATCATCATTCCATCAATCAACATATTAAAGAATTACGATCAGTCATCATTCAATCAAACACCGAGAATTTTTAATCGGCACACATTAACAACCTAGAAAACAAAAGCTAAGTTTCTTTTTATTATCACCAAATTCATTAAAATTTTTAAGAGAATAATTTTTTTATCTTAATCAATTGAAAGTCAATTGCATTTCTTATATTGTACATTCGTTCAGATTTTCTATTAAACAAAAAAAAAAAATATTTTTTGATTTCTTTCCAAGCCATAAGCTCTAGCATCATCTCTTCGCGTATTTACCCCTGATGCTGTGCACATCATCACGGATGGAGCGACGCAAAACAGAAGAAAAAAAAAAAAAAAACTACGAATCATACGCAACAACATAAAATGGTAAATTGACCCATGACTCGGTAAGTCGATTTTTTTTTTTGTAATTTGATAGAAACTTTCGAACGAATTTAAACTTCAAATTAAAAGTGCTACTTGAAAAAAAAAAAAAAACATTATAACAAAATCAAATACTTTCTTTATTAAATAACTATAATTGGTGATAAGTCAGGTCATTTAATCTAGGTTTGCTTTCGTTTCATTAAAACATATCAACAAATGCACATGCACACAGCTTAAAGCTAAATTCTTTCTTAATCAAATTGATATCTGGCACAGGTAAAAAAAAAAAGATTATTAACAAAAATATAGTGTGGTTACTTGGATTAGGTCTAATAGTTTTTTTTTGCGATTCAGTGATAATTATTTTATTATATTTTTTTTTTTTTCGAAACTCAATACCTACCAATTCTGTTTATTAAGCTTTGGAAAATTTATTGTGAAGCAAATATTTCAAGTTTTTACATTTAGTTAAAATTACAAGATTCATTTCAAGGTGTTTTATATTTTCTATCGATATATTAAGTTAAATAAAAATTTTACTGATTTTAAGGTTTGAAATGCTTGATTCCTTTTTCTATTTTTTTTGATATTTCTTTTCGAATTTGTATGGTTTTGGATATGGAATGATGTTCAACGTTATGAACATTTGGTTATCTTGCAATTTGATGTGGAACCATGGCTAAGGTTTAATACCTTATTTTAGGTGGATGTGGCTGAGCTAAGTTCAGTAGCTGGGACGTCGAAGATGATTGATGTTTGGGGTTACCATAAATATCGAGGGCTATGGTGACCAGGATATATCACATTTATTGTGGTATCGGGGTGGGATAATCCTCAGAGAGCGATAACATCTTGGCTCTCCTCATTCTCACACAGGGACAGAAGTTTTTCTTTTTTTTTTTTTGGGCAAATGGCTTCACGATTTTTTTTGTACGAGTTGGCATGATTATACGTAACGGCCATCCAGGTTCCTTACGCAAAGAACCACCCCCACCGACGAGCTACCTTTGGCCATGCAAGCATGCCGAGCGTTTCGGACCTGGATACCCACCCATTCCAATTGCCACGACAGTTTCAGAGTCCCTGTAAGCTCTGAAGCCTACCGGTGATGAAAAGAGTGGAGGGTCTCTCATTAACACCTGAGCGTACGTTACAGGTGGCGCCCAACGTGGGGCCAAAAATTTGTCCTTTTAGAAAATACTTTAAAATTGTGGTGACATCCAATTACCATTATGGAGTAGTACGAGTGGATGGGAATAGTTTAGAATAGTTTAATTTGAGCTTATATTTTATATATTATTTTTTTTTTTTGCTTCCTTCTGTAATTTTTATAATTATATTTTTTTGTATATATTGTATATATTTTGACAGATAATATTCGAGCATGACCAGGAATTGGGTGATATACTCAGTTTGTCTGCTGCATGTATTGGTACCATCCTCCTCCTTTCTTTTCTTTTAGATTCAGTTTTTTTTCATTACCGTAAACTACAGATATTTTCTCTTCTCTCAGATTGAGTAAGGAAAAGAAGACCAGTAAATGGGTACAATCCTCATTTAGTCTGCTGCTTCGGACCTTCCTCTCTCTGCAGATTATCTATTTTTTTTTTTCTTTTTCATATTTTAGATTTCAATTTTTTTTTGATAATATTTAATAAACTTAAGTTCTCTCTTGACCGAAAGCGTGGCTGTGAGCCTGTCTAGTTTGCTGCGAGAGAAGCTCAAGGCTTTAAATAAGTTTTCATTTCTGTTTTTAGTTTCCGTATGAAGATAAGTATAAGCTCTACTACTTTCCGATTTATCTCCGACTGCTTTTCATTGTTAATAACACCTTCTGTAAAGAGATTCTGTTCTTTGTGTGAATGGGTAAACATATATTTATTCTCTTTGACGTTCCAATCAATTTTATTCCTTAAGCGGAGCCATATCCACCTATACAATGATTTATTGATTACCAGTCCATCTTTGATTTTTTTTTTGCTTATGACTAGCTTTTTATTAGTATATTAGTGAATCCTATATATTTTTTTTTATTCTATCTCTTATATTTTTGTTATTGTAGGCAAATACAATACTTTTCAGTTCTGCTACGTCGTAGTTTGGATTGCCTTTCAATATTGTTTTTTTTTTTAAGTTATTTAACTTTAGTTGGGTCAATTTTGGTTATTTTTTTTCTCTCTTCTCTCAATTTTTGTTTTGAGAATGTCTTTGAATTTTTAATTTAAGGTTTTGTTTTAGGTTTAGATTTTTGATTTTTTTTTCTTCCTTTTACTTAGTTGCTGCTTAGACTCCGATTTTGTTCATTATTTTTTTTTTATAAAAAAAAAGTTTCGCTGAACTTATCTTTTTCATTTAATCTTGCTTTTAGATTAGAATTTTCTTAAACTTTTTTTTCATTTAATATTCCTTTTTATTTTTGAACCTTCGTTTTGAGTATAAACATTGTTTACTTTTTTGAGTTTTTCGGAGATTTTTGCAAACCGAGTTTATAGTTTAACTTTAAGCTTTATTATTGAGATTGATTTTATTTTATCTGATAATGTCCCAAAATCAGAGACGTGGCTTACCTCCAAGGAAAGGTTCCTATTATGGTAGGAATCGCAATCAAAACTACAAAGATTCGTCAAACAACCTCCCTGAGGATGTTTTGAATGCTGAGATTGCTTCGAACGTCTCCAATGCATCTGGCGCAGCGGCATCTAGTGCTGGGGCTGCTGGCTACAATTCGAATTCAGAAAACCCAAACCCGACTGGGGCTATTCCTAAAATTCCGCAAAACCCCCAAAACAATAAAGCTACTACGCAAAATGAAACAGAAAATCTAGAATTTGATGAGGGTGAATTTGCGAGTTATATTCAAAGAATTGTTTCTGCCACCGTTGGGTTAAGTAGAGCCGAGGATTTGAAATTTATGCAAAAAGAAATACAAAGGAATTCTGAGGACATGAGGAAAGAGTTGATAGCTGCCGTTCGAAACGAAATTCAGATAGCAAGACCAGTTGGTACTACCAACTCGCCAAGTGACCATGAGCTGCGTAAAGAAAGTGGAGTTCCACCTAATACAGTCTCAGCTCACCCTCCCGTTCAACAACATCACCAACAAAATACTTCTTCCACAGCATTAAATTCGCAACGAACACCCAACTTCACGAATGCTACGCCTAGTGACAATTTTATATCTCAACTGCGGAACTTGAGACTTAATGATCCGTCCATTTTAGCTTCAGGGGGAATTCCATTATCCCAAGCCAATATTCCTTCTACTAGTAGATTCCCTAGTGCAACATCAAAAATGTACAGCTGTCATAAATGGGGTCTCAAGTTTGACAGCACAAATATGACCATTGATGAATTTTTGTTTAGGTTAGAGCGCCTTAAAGAGTGCTACGGTGCGACATGGCAGGACATTTTTCTTCATTTCCACCAATTCGTAAGTGGTTTTGCCGAAGTTTGGTTTTGGCTTTATATGAAAGCTCATCCTTATGCTGATTGGTTAGCGTTGCATGTAGCTCTTATTGAGCAGTTTCGAACTTTAGAAACTGATGCCGAATTGTCGAAAAGACTCTATGACAGGCGTCAAGGACCAAGTGAGAAATTTGATGATTTCTTGGTAGATTTACAAAAGCTTAACACTAGGCTCGCCGTTCCTAAACCTGACTTTGAGTTAATTAGTCTTATAAAACAAAATGTCCGTAGAAGAATGGGTGAGCTGCTTTTAACGTATCAAACACATAATTTGCAAGAAATGGTCTACGTATGTAGAAAAATGGAAAAGTACATCTACGAACAAGATGCTTTTAAAAGTAAGGTTCAACCAGGTGTAGCCTCTCAGTTCCGTAAATTTGTTCATGAAGTTGACCTTGATTCTATGAACCCGACAGTAGGGCCTGATGACCAAATTGAAGCTCTTCAGTTAAAAAGGGATACAAGTTCTTTCACATGTTGGAACTGTAAGGCTCTTGGTCACAGTTATCTGGAGTGCCCTGTAGCTCAAAGGTCACTTTTCTGCTATAAATGCGGAAAAGAGGATACCACCTCTCCACAATGCCCAAATTCAAAGTGTCCGGGAAACATTCGAAGGAGCAATTTGGCACCCGAAGCTTATTGCTCTACGAACAAAAATCGGGACTCGAAACAATAAACCAAAATAACTCCACAACTCAAAATAGTCCTAGTATAGGAAATAGTTCACAGCCGAATAAAGAGCAGGCTTTTCAGATTTTAAATAGAGGGACAAACATCGAGCTTTATACACAACCACAACAACCACAGAAAGGAGAATATCTGCCTCGAAAGACCTTACATGAGCGCCTTGTGGAGTACCACGCAGCCAGAGAAAGAATTTTCGGACCAACCTCTCGGCCAGTTTCCAAGAGTATTCGAAAAATTCGAGAAAAAGTTAAATCGAAAAAGTTGAGTCATAAGGCTGTAGAAGCGACCACTCTTTGCTCAGGTGGAGACCCTCGTCCATTCGCAGAAGTGACCATTTTTGGAGATGTAATGTTGGGGTTGCTGGATAGCGGTGCCAGCATTAGCTGTTTGGGACAAGGTGGACATGAGCTTTTAAAGAAATGGGGCGTTACTTGTAGGAATTTTTCATCGAATGTAAAAACCGCAGATGGAAAAAATCAGACTGTAGAGGGCAAATTTACGGCTACAATCACTTATAACGGCATAAGCAAGGATATTGAGGTATATGTAGTTCCATCTTTAAAACAAATTTTATACTTAGGTATTAATTTTTGGATAGCCTTCAATTTAGCACCACAGGTTATTCCTCAGGTAGTATCTGAAATTTTAGCCGACAAATACGATAAAATCGCATTACATAATTGTTTTGAAATACACGATCTAACAGAAGAGCAGTCAAGGAGACTTCAGGCAGTCGTTAAAATGTTTCCATCTTTTGCCATACATGGGTTGGGCCGCACAAGCTTGGAAGAACATATTATTGATACGGGGGATGCCAAGCCCATAAAGCAGAGGCATTACCCTGTTTCCCCTGCCATCCAAACTCTTATGTACGATGAATTGGATCGCATGATGAAAATGGGCATCATTCAAGAGAGTAGTAGTGCATGGAGCTCTCCTGTAGTCCTTGTGCGTAAGCCCGGCAAGAATCGACTGTGTCTGGACTACAGGAAGGTTAATGCTGTCTCCAAGAATGATGCTTACCCTCTTCATCCCATAGAAGGTCTTTTATCAAGAGTGGAGGATGCAGTCTACATTTCGAGCATAGATCTCAAAGATGCATTTTTGCAAATCCCACTTGAAAAGTCGTCAAGGGAAAAAACCGCCTTTACAGTACCTGGCAAGCCCTTATTGGAGTTTGTAGTAATGCCTCCTGGTTTTAGCGGTGGCGTTCAACGCATGTGTCGGCTCATGGACAAGGTCATGACTCCTGAACTTAAGCAGAACGTGTTCCCTTATGTGGATGATCTTCTTGTTATTTCGCGTACTTTTGAAAAACATATGGAAATACTAATGCAACTCGCTAGTCGTTTAATTATAGCAGGTCTAACAATCAACATTGAAAAATCGAAGTTCTGTTACAAAGAACTGAAATTTTTAGGATATGTTGTTAGCAATGGGTGTCTGAAGACAGATAAGGATAAAGTAGCAGCAGTAAGAGACTTTCCAGTCCCTACCACCCCATGTCAAGTTCGTAGGTTCTTAGGAATGTCAGGGTGGTATAGGAGATTTATCCGCGACTATGCCACACTGGCTACACCTATAACAAACACACTTAAAAAGGGAGTGAAATTTGAGTTTGGAGAAGAAGCTGTTAAAGCCTTCAACTTGATAAAAGACATGTTAACAACTTCTCCTGTTCTGGTGTATCCGGATTTCACCAAGCCATTTATAATTCTTTGTGACGCGTCTGATTCAGGCATCGGCTGTGTCCTGTGTCAACTTGACGAAAATGGAGTAGAACGTCCAATTTATTATTATTCCCACAAGCTGAACGGCGCACAAAGAAACTATAGCGTTACCGAACGGGAATGCTTGGCAGCGGTGATGGGGGTTGAAAAATTCCGCCAATACGTTGAAGGGTACAGGTTTAAAATAATAACAGACCATGCAAGCCTAAAATGGCTGATGGGACAGCGAAATCTGAGTGGTAGGTTGGCCCGTTGGAGCTTAAAACTCCAGGGATATGATTTTGAAATCGAACATCGGAAAGGTTCACTGCATGTGGTGCCTGATGCCCTATCTAGAGTTCATTCATCAGATGCAATGAGCCTTGAAGTCATTTCAATTGATCCTTCTGATGTGCTGCACCTAGATCTTACAGACCCCGCTTTTCAATCGGACGAATATCTGAAGATCATCGACAGCATCATAAAGCAAAAACAACAACTACCTGACCTTCTTGTCTCGGACGGTTTCGTGTACAAGAAGGTTAGTCATTGTACAGGTAATCCACTTGAAGATGATTTAGTATGGAAGTTGTGGGTTCCAACGGTGCTAGCCAACAAGCTCGTTTCGCTGGCTCACCAGCCGCCCAAAGCTTCGCATGGGGGAATAGCGAAAACCCTTTACCGCCTCAGACAAAAATTCTTTTGGCCAAATATGGCTTCGCAAGTTAAGGCTTACATAAATAGCTGTGAAATTTGTAAGACTTCAAAACCTACCAATCAGGTACTCCGAGATCGAATGGGTAAACCTTTTGCTGTAGATTATCCTTTTCAACATGTTTATGTGGACTTTCTTGGTCCATACCCACGTTCCAAGAAAGGACACATCCACATTATTATAGCACTAGATCAATTGACTAAATTTGTCATTATAAAAGCGTTGAAAAAAGCTTCTTCGGAAGTGGCGATTCAATTTTTGCATGAAGAAGTATTTTGTTTATTCGGCGTACCGGAGTCTCTAATGACGGACAACGGAAAACAGTTTACCAGCTCGTCTTTTACAAATTTCTTGAATTTAGGTGTGCAACATATCAAAACAGCATCGTATGCACCTCAAGCTAACGCGAGCGAGAGGGTTAATCGCTCTATAACTACAGCTATACGGTCATATTTGAAATTAGACCAAAGAGAGTGGGATAAGCATCTCCCAGCAATTGGATGTGCGTTGCGTACATCGGTGCACACGGCGATCGGGGTATCTCCGTATGAAGCATTGTTTGGCCAGAGGATGATTGAGCATGGGTCCGATTTCAAGCTCTTGCGAAAACTAGGAAAAATTAATACCTCCGAATTGAACATGATTCCTAAAAGCTCAAAGATAAACATACTACACGCAAACATAAAGGATGCACTCGATAAAGCCCACTCTAAATACGAGCACAGATACAATACTCGGAGTAAAACGGCTAACTTCAATGTAGGAGATATTGTATACAAGAGGAACTTTATCTTGAGTGATGCATCCAAGAAAAGGAATGCAAAGTTGTGTCCTAAATTTCTTAAGGCAAAAATTGTGCGGATAGTAGGTAACCATCTTTATGAACTAGAGAATGAGCACGGACATTTGTTAGGAGTTTTCCATTCAAAAGACCTTAAAAGGTAAGCAATGATTTATTATAGAGCTTCTCAGTCTGAACATGAGACCCATATAATTCTCAGGTGTGGGTTTGTTTTTAAGTTTTTTTTTCTTTAATTTCATACTTATGTAGTTTATCGGTTTCTTTTCATTTTCATTTGTAGGCCTTGCAACACAAAATGAAAATGTTTTGTTAGAAACCTTTCCATTATATTTTAATTTCATTTTTCTTTCCTTTCTTTTAAATTTCAAATATTATAATTAATCAACTAAAAGGCCTTCATTCACTCAATTCGCAATAACATTCACTCCAAAGTTATTTTTTTGTTTTCCTCGATCTGTGAGCAGAGCATATTGTTGATTTTAATTAAACTCTAGATTTTTTTTTACTTTTCAAGCTTTCTCTTAAGGGTTCCCCATTTAAGACTTTGGCTAAATACCGAATTCGCCGCCATGATGATCAACGAGCTCGAGCTTAAACAATATATAACATCGCTGTAAATTTTGTTTTCTGCTCTATAATATACTCAATGTTATAACAATGTTAAGCAGTTTGAGAGGCTCTGTTAATTTGAGACTTGAATTGATTTGTTTTGTGTCTCTTATGTTAACATGCGCTGCAGGTAGAAGAGTAAAGAAAAAAAAAAACTAGGAAAAACCAGTCGAATTAAGGGTAGAAATACAGCATTTTAAAATTAAGATAATATTTTAACAGTGAGGCTGAAAAACATAAGTATAGTAGGAAAAAAAATTATTTCTGAAAAGGCACAAGAAAAAAAAATATCTAAAGTAAGGTATGCAAAAGTTGGTAAAAAATGGTAAAGTTCGGGAAAAAGTATGAAAAATTAAAAAAAAAAAGGTGTAATTGCGACCCATGGGTGTAGAACCAGTGCCATCTCGTTGAGGATGCTGGTGCCGCAACCGATTAAGCTGACAGGCTGCTTTACTTCTGCCTCTCTTTTTGAAATGATGAGGTGACTCAAAACGAAAGATAGCTTTGAAAAACAATTTGAATAATTGTTCGGAGTTGTTTACTCAAATTGGTAAAAAAAAAAAAAAAAAACTATAGGTACATACACATTCAAACGCAAAGTAAAGAAAAATTTTTTTTTCTTCCTTCGCTAGAATTAAACCAAATTTTTGAAAAAACTTCACATGTATTTTCTAAAAATTCAGATTTGATTTTTAAATAATCATGTTAATCTTTTTGGTTAAAATCCATTGCAAAATTGGAAAAACGGAAGCCCAAATTTCGTCCATGTTGGTAGTAAACTCCTAAAATTCATGGGTGTGTGTGTTAATCTGTGAGCTCGGACCCAAAGGTATAAATAAGTCTGCTACCTCTATTCGAGGCTGAGTTTTTGGTGTTTTTCTTAAAGAACAAAAGTCCACGCGTGTTCAAAAAAATTATAAAAATAAAATACAAGAACATTTTTTTTTTTTTTTTTTTTCTTAAATTTCGAAAAGAAAATTGTACGTGGGTTATTCATTATTTATTTAATTTATTTTATTAAATTAATTATTACTTAATTTACTTTAAGAAAAGAAAATTGAAAAGGTGACACGTGATGCAATTTTCTTGGAACCTGAAAATACAAAAAATCTAAGTTGAGAAGAATTTGTAGAGGTTTCGTGAGGTGCCACAAATCTGTGCCACGAGGAGATCGTGAGCCCAAACGTAGGAAGCTAGGGCTCCTCTCGCCTATAAATCTCCGAATCAAGCTCACGTTCTTGCCAGAGGTACTCCAATATACCTACATATATATGTATATATGTATATATACAAAAAAAAAAAAAAAAACCTCTATGTTCAACGCAGAGACATATAGAGAAAAAAAAAAACACCGCCAAAGCCATCATTTTCTTTTTTATTAATCAAGAAAAAAATCATCAGAAAACACACATAAATATATTAAATCAGCGTACTCCATATTACACGCACACACTCACGCAATTCACACGCAATGCACACGCATATTCAAATCATCCCCACATCGCACCAGTTCCCGGAATCAGAATCAGTATCAGTATCCCCAAACTCCAGTATCCACACAGCGAACAATCATCATTCCATCAATCAACATATTAAAGAATTACGATCAGTCATCATTCAATCAAACACCGAGAATTTTTAATCGGCACACATTAACAACCTAGAAAACAAAAGCTAAGTTTCTTTTTATTATCACCAAATTCATTAAAATTTTTAAGAGAATAATTTTTTTATCTTAATCAATTGAAAGTCAATTGCATTTCTTATATTGTACATTCGTTCAGATTTTCTATTAAACAAAAAAAAAAAATATTTTTTGATTTCTTTCCAAGCCATAAGCTCTAGCATCATCTCTTCGCGTATTTACCCCTGATGCTGTGCACATCATCACGGATGGAGCGACGCAAAACAGAAGAAAAAAAAAAAAAAAACTACGAATCATACGCAACAACATAAAATGGTAAATTGACCCATGACTCGGTAAGTCGATTTTTTTTTTTGTAATTTGATAGAAACTTTCGAACGAATTTAAACTTCAAATTAAAAGTGCTACTTGAAAAAAAAAAAAAAAACATTATAACAAAATCAAATACTTTCTTTATTAAATAACTATAATTGGTGATAAGTCAGGTCATTTAATCTAGGTTTGCTTTCGTTTCATTAAAACATATCAACAAATGCACATGCACACAGCTTAAAGCTAAATTCTTTCTTAATCAAATTGATATCTGGCACAGGTAAAAAAAAAAAGATTATTAACAAAAATATAGTGTGGTTACTTGGATTAGGTCTAATAGTTTTTTTTTGCGATTCAGTGATAAATATTTTATTATATTTTTTTTTTTTCGAAACTCAATACCTACCAATTCTGTTTATTAAGCTTTGGAAAATTTATTGTGAAGCAAATATTTCAAGTTTTTACATTTAGTTAAAATTACAAGATTCATTTCAAGGTGTTTTACATTTTCTATCGATATATTAAGTTAAATAAAAATTTTACTGATTTTAAGGTTTGAAATGCTTGATTCCTTTTTCTATTTTTTTTGATATTTCTTTTCGAATTTGTATGGTTTTGGATATGGAATGATGTTCAACGTTATGAACATTTGGTTATCTTGCAATTTGATGTGGAACCATGGCTAAGGTTTAATACCTTATTTTAGGTGGATGTGGCTGAGCTAAGTTCAGTAGCTGGGACGTCGAAGATGATTGATGTTTGGGGTTACCATAAATATCGAGGGCTATGGTGACCAGGATATATCACATTTATTGTGGTATCGGGGTGGGATAATCCTCAGAGAGCGATAACATCTTGGCTCTCCTCATTCTCACACAGGGACAGAAGTTTTTCTTTTTTTTTTTTTGGGCAAATGGCTTCACGATTTTTTTTGTACGAGTTGGCATGATTATACGTAACGGCCATCCAGGTTCCTTACGCAAAGAACCACCCCCACCGACGAGCTACCTTTGGCCATGCAAGCATGCCGAGCGTTTCGGACCTGGATACCCACCCATTCCAATTGCCACGACAGTTTCAGAGTCCCTGTAAGCTCTGAAGCCTACCGGTGATGAAAAGAGTGGAGGGTCTCTCATTAACACCTGAGCGTACGTTACAATCTTCGCGATTTTTTCCGAGGTAGTTCGTATCACTAAGTCCTTATTTTAATTTAAAAAGGATATTACCGACTGCGCCAGTTAATTATTTATTTGGTGCAAATGAATTAAAAAAAAAAAAAAAAAACGAAGAAAAAAACTATTAAATAGTCTAAAAGCAAATTTTATTATTGCGTGTCAGGAAAATGACTAAATAATATTAACTTTACCTGTTTGCTCCGTGAAGGAATGTGTAAACTGCAACATATTATGTGGGAACAGAAGAATTCCCGTATATTGAATTGAAGGTATCCGCTAACCGGATATCTAATATATAGATGGAGAAGTATGTGTCTTACTGTCTTATACATAATTCGCGTCTGGTGGTACTGCTGTATTTTATAAGAAAGGCTTAAATTTTGAGTATATTAACACAGAGTTTATAAGTTCTGATATGATCAAGATTTCCCTCACTATTAGCTCGGTTAAACTAGTTTTTAAAGATTTCATCATGTAAGTGAAGATGAAGACGAAGAGCTCAGTAATAAGAGCTCTCCTCTATTTTAAATGCTAACAATGCTAAAAATTTGTTTATAGTGGGTGATATCAACATCGATATCCTATCTTAATCTTTGTTTGTATATAACTACTTAAAGTTGATGTCATCAAATGGTATAGAATCTTGCATTAATGAACCAACGCGAATTGCATTGATCATATTTTTGCTAAAATTGAACTTAAAGCTAATTTTAATTTTATAAGCACTATATCCGAATTGAAGATTCTAGATCATTGCACGACCTGTATTTTTTTCAATTTTAAAGATATTTTACATGGTAATGTGAGCCTATATCATTTTTATACTGATGGATCCGAAACCGATGACGGGGGTGGTGGAGGCATGTACTCAGATAGACTTAATTTACGTCTCGCATTCCGTCTTCCAGATCATAGTAGCGTTTTCCAGGCGGAATTTCTAGGCGATCAAGGAAGTTTTATCTTTGCTTAGAGAAAACGTTATATCAATAACTGATATACACATCTTCTCTGACAGCCAAGCCGCACTGAAATCCCTGGACTCGGTCTCTGTCAATTCTAAAATAGTCCTAAACTGTCGATCATCTTTATACTACGTTTGTGTGCGTTCAACCAAGGTAGTTTGAAAGGAAAATAAGCAAATCTCTTCGGGTTTTGTTGCAAGTAGGTCAAGAACAAGAAGCAATGCAAGAAATGGCTGTACCTGCATTACCAGCAGCAGCAGTGGTAGGAAGAGAAAGTGACAAGTCGGAAACCACGTAAGATCTAATTGCAAACCAAATTAAAGCAATAGAACAAATTGGTGAACAAATGGAGGGCATATTGGCATACTCGCTCGTGTTTTAAAGGATACTGACCAGACCATACTATGAAAAAGCTACGAAAATCTGTGGACTCTCTTCAAAATTGTTTGGAAGCAAGAAACGAGGAAATGAAGAGACACAACACTGAAATGGAAGAATTACGAATAGAGGATATTCTTTTAAAAAAGAAGGAAATGGAGCTTTAAGAAATGAATCTCGATATCTATAAGGGAAGTGGACTGCAAGACTGACTAACAAGGGTCTTTGTATTTTGTTATCTTTAAGATTTCAGGGCCCGTATTACGAAACGAAAGACAAAACAAACGATATCTAAGAAAACGATAGCTTTGACATAGACCGATTATGATTTACGAAAATGGATGCATGAACATATTGCAAAATTAAATCAAAGAATCTATTTTTTTAAATAAGTATGCGATATATATATCTAATAATCCTTAGTCAGAAGTGTCAAAACTATAAAAGTCGACAGCCAAAAGCAGTCGTAAAAGAAAACGAGTATCGTTAAAAAAAAAACACGACTATCGTAATACGTTATCGCATCTTAACGATAACGAGGGATTTTGAACGATAATCGTAATTCGTAATACAGGCCCAAAACTGTGAAGTAACGTTTATGTTCCTTTTTTTATTTATTTTTATTTTAAGCATTTTAGGGCCACTTGCACAGAAGTTTTTTTTGACAGCAGTAACTCCTGATGTATAAATAATAAGAGCTATCTGACTGATTTGAATCAAATCGTGTTGTAGAAAAATATTTTTTCTCTATCTGAGTTTAAAAAGTTATGTTCTCCTCGTTCTCTGGATAAATATTTAAACTCTGAATAGCTCCCACGTCAAATTTTAGAATTTCTTACAAGAAAGCAAGTAAAGGGTTTAGAGTTTGTTTATTTTTCAATGTGTTTTGCGTTTGTTGTGTTGGTGATTCTGAAATAATGTTCTTATCCGGTTATTATTAATTTGTCGTTCGTGCAATTAAAAACGAGAAGTTTTTATTTATTTATTTAAACTGGGATAGTTATCCTCAGTTTTATGTATGTATCCGTTCGTTTTGTGCAAGTGGCTTTAAGTATATTTATTTTGAGTAGATATATTATTTATTTATAAAATATTTGCTTTTGATTTTACACAACAGAATAATGTGCGTCTTACTTTTACAACGTTTGACTTTCAATTCAAATTGTGCGAAAGAGATGGAGTGACTTTTTGCCATTTCAACTCTCAGGTTTCCACGAGCGCAGGCACACCACCTACCAGTGGAATCCAGAGTCTTGTTAATGGCACTATTGCACTGCTGTCAAACCATTTCCTTTTCACATTAATTTATATACTACAGCATTGAATTTCATTTTGTTTCAATTAGTTTTAAAACTCAGAACTGAAAAAAATATTTGTGTTCCTTTTTAAATTTTTATTTAAGCTTTTCAACCTTTAAATTTGTGCATATCCTAATTTAATAAAATGAATAAGAAGTAAAGAAAGAAATAAACAAATAAGAAACCAAATTGCCAGCAGACATTAAGACATTAAGAAACCAAATTGCCAGCAGAATACACTTAAGACATTCTGCTGGCAATTTGGTTTCTTATTTGATTGGCTTCATTCAAGTTTGCAGCCCTTTCTATTATCTCGGGTTCAATTTAATTTTCATTGGGTTCGCTTTCTCATCATCTTCATTTTGTATCTTGTAATGTCTACAGATGTTGTGTAATGCACAACAAACATTAATTATTTGTACCACTTTGTTTGGCTGGTATTTAAGAGAGCGAGCTTAGCACCTAAAACTATTTTTCAAAACGCCAAATGTCCTCTGCCTCTCTACCACGCGTCGAGCCGAGGAATGTTTTGGTTAAATGCGTGCTCTAAGGTTCCCGCTTGTGAATCCCTATAGGGCGTCAGAAGAAAAGGCTCTAATTCATAGCCAGCATCTCCTAAAAGCTAGGAAGAGCGCTCCCCTCAGCGCTCCCCTCTGTCTCCCCTCTTATTTGAAAATAGTTCCGAGCTTTGCTCATGCTCCAGATCAGAGCATCATGACTTGATCCTGGACGACAAGCGCCGACAGCTTTTCTTACTAAGTTGTTATCGCATATCTGTTCAAAAGAAACGTAAGTAATGTACAGTCGACTCCGCTTTACTGCACTCCGCTTAACTGAAAAATCGGTTAACTGAAACAAAAAATTTATTACGGGGCTTTTTTCAACAGTTTCCATGCAAACTACTTCGGATAATTGAGCTTCGCTTAAGTGAAAACTCCTTTTAATTGAAACAAACAATCTTGACTCAAATAGAAAATATTCAGTTTCCTATAACTGAGACTATCAATGAACACCAAATTTTCAATTAAACACACCTTTTTAATTTGAAATGTCAAAATATTTCTTATTTCTTCATTCTCCTACTTTCTGTAATTCCATGCCGGTATAGTTGATTTTATATTTTGGTTTAGTTTTTGGCTTAGACGTTCTCAAAATATATAAATTAGTTTTTTTTTTTTTTATAAAACTCCGCTTATGTGAAACTAGTTTCAGTGCGAAGTGCGTTTAAATGAGAACTCCGCTTAACTGAAACAAATTTTCTGCAATTTTAGTGTTCAAGTTAAGTGGAGCCGACTGTACTATCTTTAAAAAATAAAACAACTTACAATCATTGCATTCATAGAAAAATTACCTTTCCTATTATAGAAAAGCGTTGGATCTTGATTTGGCTCCGACATTCTAATATGGGTATGTACCGTCAATACAACCTATGACGCTAGGAATATTGAATTTGTCAAAAAATGTCGTTTTGATTTACCTACTTGATTTACCTACTTTGTTCTTCATCGGATATAGCAAGTTTTATCCAACTTGGACAAATTCGATTCTCCAAAATTGCTAGTACCTACTTCTGTTAGAATTTTTGAAATAGTGCTTCGGCCAAAAGCGATATCAGCATTCTTCCCAATTGACCTTTGGAAGCTTCTCTCGGCAAGAAAACGCAAATCTGCGGATAGCTGCAACGTTGCAGGAATTGAAGATTCCCGCCTGGAAAAAGAATCTAGTTTTCAATTAGGCCCTGAAAAGTTTTTCATAGTTACTAACAAGGGTCTAGCAAGGGTTACAATAGGCATACGCTAGGCTCTCACTAGTTATGAACCTTTTTGCCTCGACAGTTAAATCCTGTCTAAGCCCTGCACCCAAAAAAATAAATGGTACATACAACTAAAAATTTTGTCGGTACTACGAAAACATTCGCTCATTTGCTCCACGAATGGTTCTCGTACAATTTATAAGCACATATTTGTAAATTGCACGAATGTTACTTTGAAAGTAAAAAAAGAAATATTTTTGTATATCTTGCAAAACTTTCGTATCCCTAAAAAATTAGAAAACAATAAATTGTTTACAAAATACGAAATAATATTGTAGAATGAACGATCTAGCTAAAGTGTCTTAACGAAGACGTTTTTACAATTTACGAAACATTTGTGATTTAAGATTCTATAAATATGTGGAATACAAGATGCCGTTCGTATAAACTACAAATTTATTTGTGTTTTAATTAAATTGAATTCGTAGTTTATAGGAATGTTACCGTGTATTCTACAAATGTATAGGATCTTAAATCACAAATTTTTCGTAACTTCAACAAATGTTTTTTGTTAAGAATTTAATTTTAAATCGTTCATTCTACGAGTTTTCAAGATTGTAAACCACGAATGTTTCGTACATTAAACAATCATATTCATAAAAGCCTAAAAACACCATCGTGTATTTTACAAACGTTTAGTAAATTATAGAAATGCATTCGTGGTCCATTAAAATTAATATTTTTTATAATAATAAATTATTCATTTATTATTGGTTGAAACTAGAAAATCTTTGTTCATAAGTTTTCAATATTGTACAGAATGCATAAATGTGTTTACGAACCTTTCGTCGAAGAGTTAAACCACAGAAATAAAATTAAAAAAACTTGTTAATTTTAACACATTTGTTTATTTTAAAATTAATTTAAAAAAAACTTAATCTTCAGTCTTTCAAAAATGGAATTTTTGTTAATTTAAAAATTAATTCTTATTAATTTAAATATAAAAATGGACATTTTGTACACAAACACGTCATGCTATAAATAAATTTAAGTACTTTTGGCAGTTATTTAACAATAAAAAAACATAAAAAATAATAAAATTAAATAAATAATATTAATGGACAGTTATTTAACAATATAAATAACATTAAAAAATAACTTAAATTAAATTAATTAATTTTTGTATTTCATAATATACCGCCATTTAGAGAACAGAAAATTTTTGAAATTGGTACCTTGCGTTGTCAAAATCAACAAAAAACGTTGTTGGTTCTTCCAGAGTGCCAATTAAAGATATGAACGGGGGAATGCTCTGTTCACTCCGAACTTTGGCGGAGTACAATTCCCAATATTCAGCTTCCGTGGCGCATATAAGCATAAAAGCTTTATTTGACTCCGCTATACAGTAATATTTTTTTTTTCAAGTCCTTTCTGGATTCTAGACGGCGGCAACAGCGATTGTAAGTGTTTAAACACTATTGCGCAAATCGCATCTATTCCAATTTAAATTAAGAGAATAAAAATATTTTGTAATTAATAAGGGCTTGTTAAATGTAAATGTAGGAACTTACCGTCTGAAAATTGATCCTTGTTCTTGAATAATTTGTCAAGCAATTCCATTTCTTCATGATTACTGTCTTTTTTTAAATGTTTTGGAATGATTTTGTTGATGACCAAATAGCAAAAATCAACCATTCCATCCACTGCTTCGTTTTTCTCGCCATATTTGAAATTGAAATCTAATTCAATCTAAAAGTCACTGTAAAATTTTAAGATTTACCAACCATTAATAAAATGTTAAAAAGGATTGAAAAATTTATTTTTTTCAATTTTTATAACTTAAATAATGAATACACTTACCATGTCACATGTAGTTATAAAAAGTTTTGTTTTCTTTTTGTTTGCTGTTTTTAGTTTCAATGTTATAAAAGAACTCCACAAGCCAAGTTTATTCTATGTTTTTTATTTTTACTTTATAAGTTTTTGTATTCTGTTTTTATTTACTTTGAAATTAACAACACTTTATTGAAATATCTTTTTTTTAACATTGGATTCATAAATTAATATATATATATTTTCACTTCTTTCTCAATTTTTCCTTTCACTACGGTACGGCGGCGGCGCAACACGGTCAAAAAGCAAGTGAGGACATTCCATTCCGAGTAAATCACTAGACGCAGCTGCAGCTGTGGGTTCTACAAAATATTTCGTCGTATACATCAAATAAAATTGAAATCTTTTGTACATTTTACGAATACTAAAGCGTATGACTAATATTACAAAAAAAAATCGTACAAAATACAAATGCATGTGTGAAAATACAAAACCTTTGTATATTGTACGAAAACACATTGATGACATTACGACTGTCTTCGTGAATTTACAAAATATTTTTACATTTAGCTGCAGCTATGAGTAAAACGAAATGTTTTGTTATACTGTTAAAGACCTTCGTATATTTTACGAATAGTATAGAAACCTAGTTTTATTACAAAACATTTTGTGCAAAATAAAACTGTATTACGTATGCACTCAAAACATATTTTGTATGATTTACGAAATGTTTAAGGTTTTTAGCGATTGTTTTAGTAAACTTACAAAATGTTTGTAGTTTTTCAAAATCATTAGTAAAAATATTCGTGAATTGAATATGCGTATCACTGCTTCACCTTAAAAAAGATATATTGAGTAGAGTTTACAAATTTTTTGTACATATCAATAAACATTTGTTTGAAAAAGAGTTACAAATGTGGTTTCATAAGTTTTACAAATTTTTCGTAATTCGGAATTTTTTGACTTCCATAAAGGTTACGAAAACTTGGTTTATTTTACAAACTTTTGTACTTTGAACGAAAAATCAATATACGAATATATTTTGTAGTGAATTTACGAAATATTTTTTTGAGTGTGACCAGTTCCAATTAATCCCAGAAAATAAATTAAATGATTGGTATAGAATTGGAAACATGACGATGGACATAGCCTATATTATAAAGTTATAAACTTTGTTGGTTTGTATGTAGGGGGTAATGTCTTGAGCTACTGAACCGACTCCATACATATCTTTGGGGTGTTGTCTCCATGTTGTGTGTATATAATGAAATACAAATAAAAATTAGATTATTAAAATATAATTTAATTTTATTATTATAAAGTAAACTTTGAAATTATCACAACATTATTTATTAATTATATAAATTATAAAAGCGACGCGTTTCTGATATGTTAATACATTTTCGGGCTTCAATTTGTTGAACTATGGTGTTAATTAGCCAAGTATATTTGTCTATATATTCCAAAAACATGAAATTCTTAGACTTGAAAGAGATAGAGTCCTTTTTATTATAATAAAATAACTAAAGAATTACAATGAGAGCTTGTGGAGCGAAAGCTTGGAAAACGACGAAGGACAATAATGTTAATTTACGAATAAATGAATATTGTTATTAGAGTTTAAATCGATCCTTATTTTATTAATTTTCATAAAATGTTTTCTCTAGTTAGTTACTAGCTAGAGCCTCATCAGCACTTAACTTAATAAATATTCTCAGCGAGGCACTAAAGGGGGTCTGTCATGTTTTCCTCGTCTAGATTTTCCTTACCGAAAACTACCCAGGGCCTTGTCTAAACTAGCCAAAAACTTGCCATTTTTCCAGCCGGGTTGTTTAAGATGTGGCTCAACAATTTCCAGCACCATTAGGAAGGCACTTTTATTAAGACGGTAGTATAAAATGAACCTACATGTACAATAAAAGGCTTTTACTTTTGTTTTCAGTCTTAAAATAACATATGCGGTATCTGGAATTTCTAAGGGATTACCCGCCTGGAAAAAGAATCTAGTTTTCAAGAAGGCCCTGGCAAGTTTTTCATAGTTACTAACAAGGGTCTAGCAAGGGTTGCTATAGGCATTCAGTAGGCCCTCGCCAGTTATGAACCTTTTTGCCTCGTCAGTTAAATTCTGCCTAAGCCCTAACATGGTTTTCCATTCAACCATTTCAGATATGGGGGTCAAAGCTAGAAGCTGTCAGTCGCTCTATATTATATTAATCTAGATAGACATCCAGTTCCTCGATGCCCACCACCCTGTTTGTACTCTAAATGATCGTTGTCGTGGCCAATCCATGTCCATGGAAGAATGTTGCTTCGAAGACTTCAGTGTACTTACCACCTATCAGCCTTCTGATACACTGATGGTCATCCTGGTTATTCCTGTCTAAAACATAGCTCTTATAGTCCCTATATTCATGCCGTTTGTGTGCATTTACACCTGTTTAAAAGCATGCAGCGCTCGGTAATGTCATCGTTTGTGATTCTGTGGCGGTGCGATTTATGTTGCTTATATTGCGAGATTGGGATTCAAATACACGTTTTTTCTTGTTAAAGATGATAGAAGTTCACTAATTTCACTAATTAACCGCGAATCCATTGTATTTTATTTTTATTTTATTTTAATTTTTAATTTATTATAAAACACTGACCACTAAAAAAATCTTGCGCATGCAAAATTGAATAAACTGACGTTTAATTTATTGTCATTTACTTTGGTGTGCATGCAAGTATATGTGAAAGACTATAGGTCAGTTCAGTGAGGATCCTCGGAACAGTTTAGAACAGAAAAGAACAAGTTCAATGAGAAATTTTCTGTTCTTAACTGTTCTGGCTTGCTGTTCAGTGAGTCTGTTTGCACTTGCTTTTTAGGTAGAAGAACTGAGAATTGATTTCTGAGAAATGTCAAAATCAGTTGTGGTTATGTCTTATTCTGTTTTGTCTGCAGTTGCGATTTTACTATTTGACACACCGATTCCCAATCCTAATTTGAAATTTGCACAGTTAATTAACACACAAAGATTTTTATTACGATATAATAGGATCCAGCTTTTATTAATTTTTGTAAGATGATTTCACATATGTAGTAAGTTACCATTAATAGCCTCACCAGTACTTTATTAAATAAATGTTCTCAGCGAGGCACTAATAGGGGTCTGTCATGTTTTCCTCGTCCATGTTTTCCCTTCCGAAAACTTGCTAGGTCCCAGAGCTGTAAAAGACTGCAGTACTTTGGTAATGCAGTTAATAAAGTCGCAGTTAATTAACTTACCTTTTGAATGTAAGTTAATGCTGTAAATAAGTTCTTTAACTGCGAAACAAGCTGTCAGCAGTCAGTACTAATATTCCGACTGTGCAGTCAAAAAAAAAGTTAATTAACTGTAAGTTAATTAACTGCAGTACTTTTTAACTGCTTTTAGTCTTTTTAGTCAGTAAAAAGTCTTTGTACTGCAATGATTTAACTTTTAGTCAGCAAGTCTTTTAACTACAGTCAATTAACTGTCGGGGATTACCAACGCCATAACAGAAAAAAACATGGAGTTTCCATACAAACTATCGAACTATGGAATTCATGCCGGTAACACAGTTCAACTCCGTGCTTAAGTTAAGCACCGAAAATTTTCCGTGCTTAGCTAAGCCCGAATGGGCTTACTTGTTGTTGTATTTAATACGTAAACTGTTCAGCACCGACATCGTTTTTTTCATCCAATTCCCTTCGGGCTTTCAAAAGAAACACGGCTATTGTTGTTGTTGCTTCTCGTTGTAATGGTGATTTGTTTGCTTTTGTTTTATCGAAAAAATAAAGCACTTTAATTATCAGTATCGATTAGAGCTCTCGATTTTTAGCGTGTATTTAGCTACGCGCAGAGGTGAACGCAGGGGGTTTTGGGGGTTCAAACCCAGCGTATGGCCCAAAAATAGAAGTTTCTGGAAACATAAACGTAATTTGGAGGAACTTTCTTTGAAATTCGCAAAAAAATTTAATTTTTGGTCTTAGGTACTACCTACCCAAATAGGGATATTAAATAAATTATAAAGTAGGAAAAAAAGTAAACAACTTCATTTCACTTTTCATTTCATATTCGTCTATTAGTAACTTTATGGTAAGAGGTTGTAGGACTTTCCAAATGTCAAAGTACGTAAATCCTTTATCTATATCAATTTTAGGCTTAAAAGTATACAGTAAAAGCTCCTTTTTCGGACAACCCCGTTAAGCGGACAATCCTCTTAGGCGGACAAATTCTCACGACCGTGGATCTTGGATCTAAATTCCATACATTTTATGATCCCTTAAGCGGACACTCTCTTACCCGGAAGCGGACAAGAATATTAGCCGTGATTTGTTAAATTTGATTCCCTTAGGCGGACGAAAACCTTTTTTAGTATGTAAATTTCAACCCTTATCTTCAAAAAATACTTTTATATATTTTTTTTTTTTTAATTAAAAACGTTCTCCCTGGTTCACAGCGACAATAGATGCGATGTCTCCAAATCATTGTCTGTGATAAAATGCGAAACGGATGATTCTGTTTTTGTATCTTGTTTCTTGTATCTTTATGTTCATTTTTAGTTTGAAAGAATTTCATGGTTTGTAGGTGCAAAAATGTTTCATGATGCCACTATATACTATTCATTTCCTTACATAACTATTTTTTATTTTTTCCCTTGGACGGACAACTCCCTTAGACGGACAAAAGTGTTACGACCGTCACTGTCCGGCTGAGGGAGTTTTTACTGTATATCATTAAGAAACTTAAACGCTATCCCATAACAACACATATATACTACGTTTATATTCAGCACCGAGAGCTCGAGTTGGATTTGTGTCGGATTTTCGACCCAGGTTTTTCCTTCACAGATTTGAGAGCTCGATATTGAGTTGAATTAAAATGGTGTCGAGATGACATATGGTGTTTCTCAAGTTAACTCCTCAACCCAGGTTTTTTAGCACTAATTTCGACTCGACTCCGCTCCTGAAGTGCAGTCGAGTCGGTTCAAGCTCATTTCAACTCAATGGAGGTATACAAAGGGTCTGTCTAAGTGAGCTTCAAGCTCGCTTAAATACCACAGGGAAACGTAGTAATAGGTAAAAAGGTTTTCAAGAGTCGATAACACATAGACATACATATATACAGAAGTGCGTTTTATTTCCGAATAAAGTTTTCTTCTGTTCATGTTTATATCGAATACGCTATCGGCCGGAAACAAGTGGCAAGTTGGATTGATTTTTTGGTTTGGTGTTAGTATAAGGAGAGGCATTATAAAACTTGGTTTATTCTATCAAGCAATAACTACATACATCGCTTTACACAGATCGGTGCAACTCTTACCGTATCTGTGGCTTCAAGCGAACGGTCTTTCTCTTGTCTTCGCTGATTAAAAAATGGTGAGGGCCGATTAAATGGGTTGATATCAGTACTACCACTTTACTTCAATTGAAGTAGATTTACTTCTTTTTTTCAAAAAACTTTAAAATCTACTTCCTACTTCGCACCATCACCAAAATATTGAAATTTACTTTATTTTCAAAATCTCAATTTCAACTTACTTCAATTTTACAAAAAAAGGCCAAATTTTTTGTCACTTTCTTTACAATAAGGAATCGAATAAGACTTTTTTTTTAAGAAAAGGGTGAAAACAGGAAAGCTTTAGAGAAGCGGGAACTAAAACTGAGATTTTAATACATCAAAAAAAAAACCGTTTGAAAATTACAAGTGAACTACTTTTAAACCCCCTTAATATGTATACCTATCTACATTAATGATAAAAATAATAAAACAATCGTTACAGGATTTGAAGTTTACGGTAGGAACTAAATATCCTGATTTATCATATCTCGCTCCAAATACATTGATATAATAGTGTAAATATGCGATTTTTTGAAAGTTCAAATTTTCATTTCTTCTATAATATGTGAGCTCAATATGCGAAAAACATCAGCTTGTAATCAGTTGACAAAAAAAAAAAAAAAACAGTACAAAAACTAGTATTTTCAGCACTGTTTTTGTTATTTTTGGGTATTGATTGTATAACTTAAAATATCTTTCAGAAAAACTACTATCTTACAGCTTTAAAGCGACATATTTAACGTATAGATGTCTTTAAGAGCTAAAACCTTTAAAATAAAAAACAAATATAGATTTGTATAAAAATGTTAATTTTTGAATCTACTCCCACTTTTCTCAATCTACTTCGCTTTTTTCTGCAAATCTACTTCGACTTTTTTTCCGGAAGTGGTAACGCTGGTTGATATTACTTAACATATTATATGGGGATATTAAGGTGAATTATGGAAAAGTCCTTGTTTTAATGAAGAAAGTACCAAGACGTATGGATATACTCTTGTAAAATTGCATGTATAGGTTGATTATGTCATTTCATATTTATATCAACAGCCGTTTTTAAGTAACCCCTAGTTAGCTTTTGCTCCAGTTGCACACGCAGTAAAAAAAGCTGGCGTAAGATTTTGTGTGAAACGGCTTTAATTGTATAGAAGTATTTTTTTTTCTATTTGACGTTCAGAACAACAAAAAATTGTTCTGTTTTAAGAAAATAATAATTGAATTTCGAAAAAAAACAGATTTTGCTTTGCCTAGAAACAAACGACTTGTGTTTATTAGTAGTTCAACTTTGTTATTCTTCTCACAACAATGAAGAATATTTTGGCATTTCATTCCACCATCTTGACTTTTCAACTCCTTCGCCCACAAGCTTCCACTGAGCTCTGCTCAGTAGCTCAGTTTACTTCAAGTCCAAGTGGCGTATTGGTTTGGTTAGTGTTGGTCAAAAACCAGTCTATTCCATTTAAAAACAAAAATTATCTGATGCATGGAAATGATAGATCCTCCAAGAATATCCAGTCGTACATTTAATTTAATTTATTTAAACACTTATTAATTTTGGCACGAGTACGATAATTTTGGCGCCAAAAACTGATAACTATGGGAGAGTGTTTACCTCACCCCGTTTAAGAGGTATGGGCAATTTTAGAAAAAAATGGCTTAAAATGAAAAAAAAAACTATTAAAAAACAACGGGAACATTTAAAATGAAGTACTATACCTTCATTATTATACCAAATTGAAAAAAATAAAAAACTACTAAAAATTTATGAAACAAAATATAAACTATTCAAAAATTCACTTAGCATAAAAGTGAGGTTAAATCAAAAATTTGGTAAATATGAGTCAAATTATTTTTTGTTTACTTTCTAAAAATATATAACTTATTTCCAGAGAATATAACCCTGATTTATGGTGAATTATTTTTGAAACGTCTATTTTGCAGTTTTTGGCAATCAAATGACAAAATCTCGAGTTCTAGATTTTTAAATTTTTCTTAGATTTTAAGAAAACTTTTTTATATTAGCATTACCCATCGACTAAAAACACAAACAACTCTCTATCATTTTTGGTTTAGAAAATAGAGTCTCGACTTTTATCTTTGTTTACCCCATACCCTACTGAAATTCCAATTTTTTTGCTTCCATATACTGTGCTAGCACACAGCACTACGGCGTATAAACAGAATGCTGCCCCTCTGTAACACCCCTACTTGGCCCACTATGGGGTAGGTGCGAGGTTATATAAATAAAAAATAAATTTGATGGCACAACAGCTCATGAAGAATTAGGGCCTAGTGACTTTCAACTCTCAACCATTCCTGTGTGCGTGTCTGCAGGAATGGAGGGGACCTACAGTTTATTGCCGAATCCGAACGGCTAACGAGCGGCACTTTTCTGTGACAGGAGATACTCTTGGAGGATTTGTCAATTCCTCGCAAGAGGCAGTAGCCGTTTTTCTTTTAAATAAATAGATGGCGAGGCTTGGGATCGAACCTTAGACCTCTGGCATGACAGTCCATCGCACTAACCATCACGCCACGGCTACTTGCGAGGTTGGGTGTATGCAAAGTTTCTTTTGCATTTAAAAAATCTGGATTTAAAAAAACTATGTATAAACTTAAACAGTGAGCTAGGATTTACCGGTGAATTCAAGAATTTCATTATTCCGGCCTTTAACGGTAACATACATATAAATACGTGGCCAAAAGTTGCACATTTAAAATTTTCATGTCGGGATATATAATGCAATTCAAAAAATTAACATTATCTAAATAGGTACTACTGTACGACTGCGGCAAATTTATAAAATTTCTTAACATGCATGTTTGTGTCTTACAAATTTATATAATGCAATTGTAAATTTCATAGTAGGTATGCATACCTACTTAGATCATAAAAAAAACGGGTTATTGTTTACAAAGACATTTGAACATTGCCTTGACTAGCTGACCGACTAGGACATAGAATGCAATGTAAGTCTACCTCCTCGTGTTGCATTCTGGTTACGCTAAAGGAATAGCTATACTTTACCTACAAATACTTTACTTACAATGATAGGTGTCATCATCATTAATCCTCAAAGTTAGATCACCGTAAATACTAAAAAACAAAAAACAAAAATCTCATAGAAAAGTAGTTTTAGTAATTTCCAATTTTCTCAAAAACTAGAAGACATAAAACCATTCGGTTTTCTGCGTTCGATTTAGAATTGATATACGCATTTAACAAAAAAAAAAACAATTTAGCACTTTATTTTAGAATTTTGAAAAAAATTGGTCTAAACTTTCTTTTTTTTCATTTTTTTATCAAAATTTTTGAGTTGCAAATTTTTTTAAAAACTATTGACTTAAATAATATGATTTAAATTTAAAATTAAAGACCGAATTTCTGGCTTTAAAATCCGGTATAGTACTTCATTTTAGGTGTTGCCGTTGTTTTTTTAATTATTTTTTTTTAATATTTTAAGTAATTTTTTTTTTTAAATTGCCCCTACCTCCTAAACGGGGCGAAAAACAATCTCAAAAACCACAGTAATTCATTTTCCAAATTCGAAGCGACGCGTAAAATGGCGTAATAAAAAAAAACATTTAGGGTTTCAGAACCAAAAAAGGTATTTTTTCGCAGGCTAGTTATACTATATTATTATTTTATTAAACATAACTTAAATGTTTCTTAACATTTTATCAAAATGCAAGCCGTATAACCATGTACTGAGTTTTATGGTCCATACATATTAAAACTACATATCGAAGCAATATTTGTTTGGATTCCAAAAGTTTGTGATTTTTAAAGCTTCTCTGTGCACTTAAATGATTTGATAAAAATCTTTCATATACCTACCTACTCCTCCCACATATTTTTCTGAATATCATATTACATACTTTACCTACGGCCTTGCCTTAACATTCGTTCTCATAATATGATGAACGAGCACGTACAATTGACATATGGACTTGGGCCTCTGTGCTGGCAAAGCCAATTGTTTGGAAGAAGAAAATGTGTTGGTTTCTTTTGCAATTTTCTAGTAATTCAAGCGATTATGCAATTTTTATGACAGCTTACGCTGTTTGTTATAACAAATATCTCATACGAACGCAGTTCTTCATGGCATCTTGATTTACAAATATAAATCTAGAATTCAGGCAGGATTCCCGAAGGACGGAGAAAGCGAGTTTCTGAATCTATGTATGTGAGTTTATAAAGTCTTAACTAGCTATACAATATATAGGTACTATGTACATGCATAAATATGTATGTATAATATTAATTCGAATATGTGGTATACGAACATCTTCTCATGATGTTTTTGGATGATGAATGTTCAATTTGCAGCTCTCCTACTGGGAACAATTAAAATACTTATTCCAGGTTATTTGTTCTTGAACTGTTAAACTTATATGCGGTTAAGAGACTTGATATTAATTTAATTGATTACTACTCATGTGAAGTCATAAAATAAAATCTTGTGCCACAAACTTTGTGGTGCGGTAAGTCAAGTTATGATAGCTACGACCGCATTTGTAGTTCATTTTGGCAAACCAAGTATTCAGGGATGAAAGTTTGCTTATTGATTGATAGTGTTTATGGTTGTTAAGGAAGTAAAACTATTTTGGATAGTATATTATGCAGATTTTGAAAGAGGTTTATTTCTTTTTGATTCAGTTTTTATGTATATTTTAAGCTACAAAGTAATAACTTAAAATTAAATTATAAAAAACCAAATTTTGAGGGCATAGTTACTTATCGCGAATTCTTTGGCTTTTAAATTTTCGTCAGTCCAATTTGTTATACAGAGAAAGCTCCCTTAGCCGGACAGCGACGGTCGTAACACATTTGTCCGTTTAAGAAAGTTGTCCATCCAAGGGAAAAAATAATTATATAATGAAATGTATAGTATATAGTTATAGTGGCATCATGAAAATTGTTTGCACCTACACGAAATTCATTCAATCTAAAAATGAACATAAATATACAAGGAACAAGATGCAAAAACGGACTACATCTGCAGAAATAAAGTCCGTTATATATTTGATCACATACAGTGATTTTGTGACATCGTATCTACTGTCGCTGTGAACCGGTGGCAACTCTTTTAATTCTTTTAATGCAACAAAAATATATGGAAAAATTTTGCTGAAAATAAGGTTTGAAATTTACAAAATAACAATTATTTTTTGTCCGCCTAAGAGAATTAAATTTAACAAATCAGGGCGGATATTCTTGTCCGCGTCCGGGTAAGGGAGTGTCCGCTTAAGGGATCATAAAATGTATTGAATTTGAATCCAAGATCGACGGTCGTGAGAATTTGTCCGCTCAAGGGGATTGTCTGCTTAAAGGGGTTGTCCGCAATAGGAGCTTTCACTGTTCTGATACAATCTTTTGAGTATATGCAAAAAAAAATGCAGAAATAATTCAAAGCCCCCCTGGTTTAAAGAGAGGATTTGGTATTTAACCAAAAAAAACGAAATTTATAAATTAGTAAATTAATAAAAAATCAATAACGTCTTAATAAAAATAAATTATATTCAATTAGAAAAGGAGTTTAATGTTCTTAACAAGTTTCTGTGTATAAATTATATGATGTCAATCAATCAATCTAACTAAAAAATTAATAGTAAAAGCGGGAGCGGGTCAAAATTCTGGCTATCAAAATCCTGTATGACCAAAATTCTTTTTTTTCTTTTTTTGAAAATACTGTACGAACAAAATCCTGTTTTTCAGAATTCTGTATTTCAAAATTCTGTATATCCAAATATCTGTATATTCAAAATGCTGTAAGTGTAAAATTCTGTTTACCAAAATGCTGGTTATGTCTAAGTTCTATATTTCGAAGAAAAAATTGTTAAGAATATCATTGTTAAGCATGTATAAGTACAAATAGAATTTTTTGCATTTACTTGTACAAAAATTCATTGAAGTACGATCTCTTTAAAAACGAGTAAAAGACTTATTTGTAACCAACGTTTTATTAACTCTATTTTCGTGAATATATATTCCTGTTAAACCTCGATATGTTGAAATTGTAGAATTTAACGATGAAACTTAGAATTCTTCAGCAATATTGGTACAAGTCTGAAATGTGTTATTTGCAAAATTTATTATAGAATTTGAGTATTTTGAGGAGGTTTTACATTGACATCTTAATATGATCAATTTTAAATTAAAGGTGCAAAATAGCTACATGAAATTTGGCCCATTGAAAAATAGCCACAAACAAAAAATGAAAAATTTCCCCAAAAATGTATATCAAAGCAACAACAACAACAAAAAATTCATATTTTATGAATTCGGGTCATTTTTCATTGTTTTAGCGCTTCTTTTCATTTTTCGGTTTAATTTAAGTATGAAAAATGGGTTTTTTTTCATTTAGTTGGGGTGTAATTTTTTCATTTTGAAAATGTGGTAATTTCTCCAATTTTGGGGATATTTATTATATTTTGTTTAGGGTAATTTTTCATTAAGACCAAATTTCATGTAGCCGTACATAATATGTATAATGGGGCTTGAGTGTAGCAACTTTCCGAATTTTGTTTTCCTTACAATTTAATAAATATAGACAGTAGGTACAAGGAAAATTGTTGTAATATAAGATTTCATTTCATTCAAACTTTCAATGTTCATTATCTGTATTTGAGTAAATCTGTATGAGTAAAATTCTTTATTTCAATATTCTGCTTTTCAAAATACTGTATTTAAAAAAATGTTTTGATAATGTAAAAAAGTGCGCACTTTTTTACATTATCAAAACAATTTTTTTAAATACAGTATTTTGAAAAGCAGAATATTGAAATACATAATTTTACTCATACAGAATTTTGACCATACAGGATTTTAAAATACAGAATTTTGTGTAACCAGAATTTTGAGTTACAGTATTTTGAAATACAGTATTTTAAAAACAGTATTTTGACCCTACAGTATTTCGACCCCAACCCAGTAAAAGCTTCTGGAGTTTTATCGAAAACAAGCAAAAATCAAATGGTATTCCTTAGAAAATGCAGTATTTAGATTCTACATATTATACCGACATTCCGTCACTCACTCACTCACTCACTCACTCACTCACTCACTCACTCACTCACTCACTCACTCACTCACTCACTCACTCACTCACTCACTCACTCACTCACTCACTCACTCACTCACTCACTCACTCACTCACTCACTCACTCACTCACTCACTCACTCACTCACTCACTCACTCACTCACTCACTCACTCACTCACTCACTCACTCACTCACTCACTCACTCACTCACTCACTCACTCACTCACTCACTCACTCACTCACTCACTCACTCACTCACTCACTCACTCACTCACTCACTCACTCACTCACTCACTCACTCACTCACTCACTCACTCACTCACTCACTCACTCACTCACTCACTCACTCACTCACTCACTCACTCACTCACTCACTCACTCACTCACTCACTCACTCACTCACTCACTCACTCACTCACTCACTCACTCACTCACTCACTCACTCACTCACTCACTCACTCACTCACTCACTCACTCACTCACTCACTCACTCACTCACTCACTCACTCACTCACTCACTCACTCACTCACTCACTCACTCACTCACTCACTCACTCACTCACTCACTCACTCACTCACTCACTCACTCACTCACTCACTCACTCACTCACTCACTCACTCACTCACTCACTCACTCACTCACTCACTCACTCACTCACTCACTCACGTTGTACACCGAACAAAATTTAAGTGCGCCTGTAATATTGAAAAAAAAAATCGGAAGATCCCAGAACGTAGTGAGCAATTTCTTAAGAAACAAGGAAAACTACGTTAAAGACATGAAAGGACGGAAAAAAGCCACACCACCTGCAGAAAGGAGACTTATCGCTCGGTTGGCGTCCAATTCTTGCCTCACAGGCATAATGGAGTTGGTAGCTTGCACGACGCATTGGTATAAAAATCGTAGTGTATAACAAAAACAAAAATACATTTAGTTGGGTATTGTAGGTTTGGTCAAGGTATTATTATAGGTTTTAATAGGCGTAAATTCACGAAAAATGTTGTAAGTAGGTATTTTGTAGGCTTTTAACTTCAGTCAAAATGTCTGTCAATTAGAAGATAATGTAATTGGCACTCGAATTTCGAGCGCTGGACGTACTAGTTATCGTTGAAATATCACCAAAACAAGTTGAATATTAAACAAATTAAAATGGGATTGCAACAAATTTTCTAAAGCTATTGTTTACTTTTAAGCATTTATGTTGAAAAAACGAATATTTGTTGATTATTCGACTATATAATATGTTGGTTTTTCAACGACTGCGAAGTGAATTTTTTATGCATGTTAGTTTTTCCCCTAATATTGATTACAAAGATTGCCATACGATATACGATAAAATACTTACTTTTTATTTTGATGAAAATTCAACATTTCACTTTTCAGCCAGATGTTGAAAATAAAACACCGAAAATTACTGTTGAAAATTGCTACAATTATTGTAACGGACCGGCTGCATATGTACATAATAATTGTAGCAATTTTCAACAAAAATTTTTAGAGTGTCACCAATAAAATTTGATGTTAATCAACTAAAGGAGCTTTTCCCCATTTCCTGAAATGTAAATTAGTATTTGCAAATATTAAGTGGTTAAATAAGTCGCTTGATCCAAGCAAGTAACATTTATTGCGGTATTGCGTCGGTTGCTGTGTTCAGAAAGCTGCAATGCAATTAAAGGAACGCCTATATGCGCATTTGCTTAAAATTAAAAAAAAATTAAGTTTCAATATCAGAGTCAATGCAAGACTTTGCTATTTTTTGAAAAGTTCTAAGCCCTGCTATGTCTGGTTGCAGGTTATCTATTTACTGGGCACCCTGTATATGTTCATTTACTTATATTTTAAAGCTTATAAATATTTATACCTATTATAAATTTTAATATGTGTATTTTTTTTTAGGATAATACATTTTTTTATATATAGATACTTATCAATGACTTGCCCGATATTTTCTTCAATCCCATTCGACTTCTATTTGCTGATGAATTAAAATTCCTTATTCGAACTGAAAAGAGAGATTTTTTTATACAGGCAGCCGAAATGTGTATGACCTGACCATGAATTACTTCGAATATAAGAATCGCTTTCATAAAATCGAATCGGGTGCCAGTATGGGAAATCCACATTCTCCCCTAATTGCCGAAGCTTTTATGTCAAAGTTCGAAATGATACTACGAGACAAAAAATTTATTACTTGATTTTTAGAAGCGCTACGTTGATGACATGCAAACCATTATAAAACGTTCAGAAGTAGATAACATGCTTTTAATATGCTGAGATCAATTTCAATTGAAGAAAATCACAAAATTGTCTTTCTCGTTTTGGAACTACACCGATTAAACAACAGAATTAAAATTGCAATTCATCAAAAAATACAAACACCTTAGACGATGTTTACATTGTATTTTTGACGAATGGCGCATCCAGTGAGATGGGTAGATTTTATGGTGAGTTAGAAAGAGAAGGGTAGATTCCGCCCATTTGGGTGGGATCTTCCTTCTCTTTCTTACTTACATAAAATCTACCCATCTCACTGGATGCGCCGTTCGTCTGTGAGACGACGCGACGTGAATAGGGTCAAAAGCTATGTTCACCCTCTTCATCTCACTCTATGTTTCCCAGACTCTATGTACCTTCAGTGTGTTGTTAGCCAGTAAATTAGACAGCTTGTTTTTTATTGAAAATTAATAAGAGCATTGAACAAAAATTATACTTACAGCCCGATTCTCCCCGCCATCACTGATACCTCACAACTCACAAGAGGTGGTGAAATTAATTTTGTGACTTTTTCGTATTCTCCCCCAAAGTCACAACTTGTGAGAGTCACAAAAACAATCGAAATTATGATCTCCTTCAGAGCAGGTCACAACTCACAAATTACATGTGTTTTGTCATTTTGATTTCACATTCTATATATTTTTTCCTAAAAATTTGCAACTTTCTAGATTTTCGAGTGCTGAAATAAAGTAAAATAGGAATCGATTCGATTTATCCAAAAATGAATCAAAAAAATTTGACGATTGTACAATATTTTTGTAAAACTAATAATTGCACCTACATCGCCGCCGTCCGACAGCTATTGAGAACTTCAAGAGACGCAAATATATTTTTATAAATATTTTTCACTTCCATTTTGGAAAAATATACTACATATACGTATTTATTCACTCACTATTGGTACCCAGGGTGCGAGTAGCAATGAAGGATGAAATGCCAACTGGTTCTTTGCCAGAGAGTTTAGAATCAAGTGCTGGATTTAATTGTAATTCATCTACTGATCCTACGACAACTTTGAATTATATAAACTACCATCAAAGCCGGTTGCAAGTTTGTGCAGCCAGTCCCGAAACACCAATGAAAAGCACATGGCGCTACTGATCGATCCAAAATATCCCACCCTAGCCACAAAATACCAAGGTTGAAAGTGCACCCAAAGGTGGAGCTGAAGAACAAATCGATAAAATTTTTGTTCAAATTGGTCAAAGCTAATGTTTCGAATGCATTCTTTGCTGTAGCCGAATATGATTTGACAAAATAGGTCTTACTAACTATGGCAAAATCTATCGGGAGAAATTCCTTACAAGTGCATCAGAGGCTTTGGAGTTTATTTTCAAGAGGTTAGTCCTTTCTTTCAATACCCGCCTGGAAAAATGGCAAGTTTTTGGTAAGTTTAGGCAAGGCCCCGGCAAGTTTTCGGTAAGGAAAACATAGAAGAGGAAAACAGACAGGCCCCTATTAGTGCCTCGCACTAATAAAGAACTGGTGAGGATCTTGATGTCAACTAACTATGTACCTATAGTGAAATCATTTTATGATATTTAATAAAAGCAGGATCTTATTATATCGTAATAAAAATCTTTGTGTGAAATGTCCAAATTTAAACTGATGACTGTAAATCGGTGTGTCAAGTAGTAAAATCGCAACTGCAGACAAAACAAAACAGGACAGAATCACAACTGATTTTGACATTTATCAGAAATCTGTTGTAAGCTGTTCTACCTAAAAAGCAAGTGCAAACAGACTCACTGAACATCAAGCCAGAACAGTTTAGAATAGAAAATTTCTCATTAAACTTGTTCTTTTCTGTTCTAAACTGTTCTGAACAGCCTCACCGAAAATACCTTCAGCCTTTCACACATACTTGCACACACACACATGTAAGTAAATGACATTAAATAAACGTCAGTTTAAATACTCAATTTTGCACGCGCAAGAATTTTTTAGTTTTTAGTTAGTGTTTTATAACAAAATAAAATAAAAATAAAAACAAAATGGATTCCCGGTCCCGGTTAATTAGTGAAATTAGTGAATTATTATCTTAAACAAGAAAAACCGTGTTTTGAATATCTCCCAATATAAGCAAGAGAAAGCGCAGAATCACAAACGATGACACTACCGTAAGCTGCAAGGTTTTAAAGCGACACGTTAATGCACACAAACGGCAGGAATATAGGGACTATGAGAACTATGTTGTAGACAGGACCAACCATGATAAGGATAACCACCAGTTCATCGGCAAGTTAAGACGCGGTGAGTAACTGAAGCCTTCGAAGCAGCACAACAACAAGAAGTGCCTCTTAAAATAAAAACCATGGAGAATATATGTGGAACAAATCTATTTTTTACTTGTCAGGGCTTAGACAGAATTTAACTGAAGAGGCAAAAAGGTTCATAGCTGGTGAAGGCCTAGCGAATGCCTATTGTAACCCTTGCTAGACCCTTGTTAGTAACTATTAAAAACTTGCCAGGGCCTTATTGAAAACTAGATTCCTTTTCCAGGTGGGTAATATCTTTGGAGCATAAAGTTTTTCAAAAGTTGTATTTCCTTTTTTTTTTTTTGTTTTTTGACAAGATGATAAAGAGGCTCAGAGATTTTTGTCGAAAGATGCTACATTAAAAATTCAAATGTCTTTAGTTCGGCACGTCCATACAATACGATTTTTTTATAGAAATTCAAGCATTTAGTAAAGAAATTCCACAGTTGCAGACGGATAATAATAAAAAAAAAACTCTATTTTTCTCTGTATTTCCAAAGCAAGAGTAATGATCTATTTAGTTTAGTTTCCCTAATTTTTTTTATTTATTTAAGTGTTCTTTTTCTATTGCAGCCTGTTAAGGAAAAATTTAAAGTCTCTGATCGAGGTCCCATTACATAAAAGCGCCCAACACAGCTTGGCCTTAAAATCAGTGCACGACTGTCAAATTAAAACACGACTTGAAGGAACAACAATCTCAAATCTCATTTTCGGGTCATAAAATCAACTCTTTGTATTTTGTTAATTTTTATGTACTCATAAATACTACTTAAACTAAACTACATATTTAATAGCTGGCTCTCATAACTAATTTATTTCTTTCAAAATCAGATGAATAAGTTTACAATACATAGACTTTGAAACCACAATGTGATCTATCTTACATTAGAGAAAGTTCGTGGAACCAAGTCCTGCATTTAATTTTTAAAGCGAAACCAAAAACCGTAGTTCCAAAAATCCGCTTCCAGATTTTTTTTTCGTCATTATTGCAGATTTTTTAAAATATATTTATCTGGCAACACTGAATTAAGTTAAAAACCTGCAAAGTACCTAAAAGAGATTAAAATGAGTATGTTCGAATATGTTCGAACAATTCCAATTTTTCCTTTTGTTCGTTCATACTCAATCGTTCTCCTTCTATACTCGCGTCGCGGGTCATTTTTATTCATGAGGTAAGCCAAACAAAATGCTCGAGCTCGTTGGTAGCATCCGACTTCTATACTTATGAACAAAATTGCTCGTGAACAGTTGGAACTATGTATTTTCAAGTACTCGGAACAAAGCGAAAGTCAGAGATCATGAACAAAGTGAATATCGTGAACATTTTGTTCTCGGGTAGTAGCCCATGGCGTAATGGTTAGTGCGTTGGACTGTCATGCCAGAGGGGTGGGGCCGCTTCCACATTAAGTTCTTTTCGGAGCTACTACCTCTTTCGAGGAAGTGACAAATGCTCCAAGAGTATCTCTTGTCATAGAAGCTATGCAATTGATCAATATCTGTAAGTGCGTGGATTAGGTGCATGCATAAAAAGGATGATTATTTTGTTTTTCATGTGAGAAAACAGCGCTCTTGAATTGTTAAAATACAAACAAAGATAAAAGTTATATTTAATATTCCCTTGCTTCAAAAGAAAAATTCAATTTTTTGTAGCCAGCGATATGCAACCACCAATATACACACCGAAGAGTTTAGCTAGCCCAATCAGGCTTGCCAGATGGTGCGATATATCGCGAAACGTACGATATTTTTTAAACATTTGCGGTGTAAAATTTGATTTTACGGTATCCTTTTTTTTCGCGATATTTGCAGTATTTTTTTCACTTACATTAAAACTAAATCAAAAACCCAAACGAAAAAAATGTATCTTGTTTAGAATACATCCATTTCAAATTGAAAAATAAGTCCCCGATACACTCATTTTCTTCTCACTTGTTTTCTTGACATTTGACAAACGCACACAAAATATTATACAAATAAAAAAGTAGGCTAGGAGGAAAATAAAACTATCTGTCATGGTTTTACAGTTTTTAATTGAAATTCTATTGAAAGTAAAGAAAAAAATGAATTCAAAGAAAACAAAAACTCTCAAGTACCAAAAAGAATGGGGAGATCTTCATATTTTTAAAGGTAAATGAAATGCAATTGCATTTATTTATAATTTAAAAAATGTTCCCAAGGCATTTTGCAAATTATACCAATGTGATTTACGTGCCCACAAAAAAGATTTGGAAAGACACGCAGATGGAAAATTGCACAAATTAAAAGCAACAAAAAAATCCAAACAAATCGGATGGAGAATTTTGGTTCGTACAATTATTTAGCATTTAATTGTTTTTTTATTAATTTTGCTTTTTATTATTTTAAAATTATTCTAGTAACTATAGCACGTACGAAAAAAACAAAAATGATTGAGCTATACGTTCCATTGACCATTTAGGGGAAGTTTGTAATGCAGCCACTGAAAATCAGTTAGTGAAAATTCACAGGACGAAGTGCACTTGACAGCACTTATTAAAATTTTCTTGCACCTTGTTACAAAAATGAGCTCACAGAGAGCATTGGTGAAGGTAAATTTTCACTTATAATCGATGAATCAACCCAGCAGGAAATTTCGTCTTCAATGAATTCATCATTGAATTCAAGTACCACTTCATAGCCGAAACAGTGTGCACCGATTACATCAGTAAAAAGTAATGCATTGTTTCAGCAGTTCTTGATTTTCATCACATTATCTGCTTTGCACTTGGAAACCATTTCCAAACAACCCCTTCTTTTACTTGTTTCAAAAAATCCAACTGATTTCAATACGGAATTAAAAGTTGCTAAAGAGGAAAAGTCATGCATAAGTTCATCAGTTCATTCTCTTAATCCACTCGTCTGCTTTGTAAAGGATACTCTGCGAGAGAGAAAGAGTTCTGAAAACTCTCCTTGGCTTACTTTGGCCACAAATATGAAATTGATGCTGAATTAAAGTCGACGTTTTCAAATGAAAAGAAGTCAGTTCTCATTCTCTCTCAGTTTTAATTATTAATCGCGTCGTTTGCTTTATATAACCTTCTTCTCGAGAAAAAGTAACGATATTCTTAAATATGTAACCTTTCAATTCAACATGCCATGATCACGTGTTCGTTTGGATTTTTTCTTCTATTCTGTATTTCTTTTGTGGCGCGTGCTTTATTTTTTGGCTTGTTGAACATTTTGGAAATCTTCTTTTGTTTAATATTTTCATTTCAAGTTAGTTGTTCTTTTTCTATGAAAGCGGGTGTTACATTTATGTGGAAAATAATGCCAAGGTTAGTAACTCTTTATAGCTACATATGAATAAATTATTATTGAAAACTGAACATTTTTTCTATTCCTAGGTAACTCGAGGCGCCACAATAAATAATTTTGTAATAATTAATTATTTGTTGTAATTCGCGATTATTTTAATTTATATAATGTAAATAATAATGCAATAAAAAGGTAATAATTAGGTAGGTACCACATAAAATAAAATAGTTTTTATTTTGATGAGGGAAGTACCTACATTCTACTTTTGAAAAAGGTGGTGAAAAACCAATTCGTTCGTAATTGGTGATTTAACTACTGAATATTCCTCACATTTTTCCTCGAGAAATAATAAGTCCGTGAATAAGCAACTCCCAGTTACCTAGTGATTTCACTATTGAATTTTCATCACATTATTCATCGATGAAAATAAGCAGATGAAACAGCATGTTACATTTATGCTGTGATTTCACTGTTTAATATTCATCATATTTTTCATCATATTCCAAACTGGTAAGAAAGCAACTTCCAACGAACCAGTGATTTCATTGTTGAATTTTCATCAAGAAAGTGGCATGTGCCTACCGCCAATGACATGCCCATGTTAAATTCATCAGAGAAAAGAGCACAAAAGTGGCGGGTGCAGCTTCTTTTCTTCAAGGAAGAAGCAGCTTATTCAGCACTGAATTTTAGAAATTTCCTACTGGGAACCGATGTTTCAACACATATGTAAGTATTTATAATTTATGTGTTTGCATCAGATATTTATGCAGTGCTTTAAATAGGGTTGTTACTGATTACATTGGCATAATCGAAGTGACAGAATGCACTGGCCAAATTTCGTGCGACGAATTAATGAAACTAGTACGTTCAAAATTCTTAAAGCATTATCATGCAAGAAATGCAAACAATTTTTAATAAATTGTGAAACTAGTGTTTTAAAACTAATATTACTAAAAGCAAAAGGATTTCTGAGGTACCCCCATAAGGATACCATCAAAATTTGTAAAAAAAATTATTTCAATATTTGAAAAAGAAAACAAATTGACAATTAAAAATGAATATATATAGTATATAAATGAAATGGTTGTTTGTTTGTAACAACATCACTCACGAACGGCTTGTTCATTTTTTTTGCATTATGTTTGGCATTTTCTGTGGGAAGGTTCTTAGCTAAGAATTTTTTTTAAATTTAACTTTTAATAGATTCATTTATGTAAAATGTTTATTTTTACATTTTGTTTATTTGGTTGCTATGCTGATTGCAAAAAAGTCCACAGAAACTAATTTAAATTTGGATGATATGCTGTTTGCAAATTATTTATAGGAACGAATTTAATTATTTATTAAAAATCATTGGAAGCCTTGAATCAGTAATTGCAAGATCTACGTAGAAATCATCGCCTTTGCGGTGGTACAGTTATATTGCTGGCCGGTGATTTCCGCCAAACACTTCCCGTCATTCCGAGATCAACAGTTACTGACGAAATCAATGCATATCTGTGGCGGCACGTCAAGACACTCCAACTGTCTTTAAACATGCTTGTTCACTTGCAACATGATCAAACTGCAGAGACGGTTTCAAAAAAATTATTGGACATTTGAAATGGGAAAATTGTTGCAGATGCTTCTACCGGACTTATTACCTTGCCTGAAGATTTTTGCAATTTCACTACGTTAAAAGAAGAACTCATCCAAAGAGTTTTTCCAGACATTGTACAGCACTACAAGAACCACATTGTATTAGCTGCCAAAAACAAAAACGTCAACGAACTTAATGCGGCCATTCAAAATGCGATTCCGGCCAGGTTCAACCACACCTTGCAATGGCACCATACTAGCGATAAAAAAGTTCATGAACAACGTCATCGAAGCAACTATTCTAAAGGGAGAATATAAAGGCGAAGACGTTTCGATTCCACGAATTCTCATGATCTCGAATGTTTGGCCGTTCGACTTCAAACGCCGTATATTTCCGATTCGGCTTGCTTTTGCAATGACAATAAACAAGGCGCAAGGCCAGTCATTGGAAATTTGTGGAATCTATTTGGAGTACCTGTCTTTTTCAATGGCCAATTTTATTTCGCCTGTTCACACGTAGGCAAACCATCAGTGTTATTTGTGTATATGTGTAAAACGGCAAAACCAAAAACGTTGTTTATTAGATACAAGGCATTAGTATAAATATATAAATATTTTATGAAGATTATTATCATTATTATTGTTATTATTTAAATCTAAATGTTTAAAATAAAAAACTGCATCTTGTATGAACATACGCATTAGTATTTTCTGATTTATGATTTGTGTTTCTTAATATATAAATAGTTTATAGGCAGGACAATGTCTGCCGGGTCAGCTTGTATATTATTATTTCTTCGGAGGGTGAATTATTAAGAGGGATATCACTTAGCCCTTCTAAAACAAGGAGTTCTTCATCACCTAACACCTAGCTCGTCATAATTATTTGCGAAAAATTCAAAAACTGCTGCGGTTTTATTTACATATTCCTTTCTTGAATTCAAAGTCAAATTTCGGCAACCAAAAATATTATTAATTATTTGCAAAAACTTAATAGTTGGCTTGGATTCCTCAAACCCAGGTACCTTACTATCATGCAAAAACAAAAGAGCTTTTGCTGTGCTCTTGCTTAGGGTTTCTGCAGCTAGCTTCACATTCATTATTTTCGAGTGCCACTTAGGTGTCGTTGTTTGAGCTTTTTGGTAAAATGGAGTCCTAATTCACCTTGGTAATGAACCAGTTTTCCTACATATTCCCATTTAATTGCCCGTCTATTTTCATTATAAAATATTTTTTTGTACCCCATGTATTCCTTATGAGCTTTAGACAATAGCAAGCGTCGAGGAAAATCGAAATGGATGTATATTCAGGATTTTTAAAGTTTGGTTCGAAGTTCTCGAGAGTTGTTCCCAAGTGCTTGAGCATCCCAATGCTTCCAGGATGACCATCAAACGTAAGGCCAATAATTTTAGCATTTGGTACGTCGAGGAAATTGAGAACTTATCTTGTCAAACTAGCTTTCTCAGAGGAACTAAGTCCATTGCACAGAAAGTATGCCACCGGAAGCTTCCACGCACCATTCTTGCCCACTAGCAAATAAACTAGAGCTCACTTTGCGGGGAAGTTCTTCCGTTCTTGAAAACTCGGTCCATTCAATGGTGCCGACAATTTTTTTTTCAATCGTCCCATTGAATATGTTTCCTAATAGCCATTTCGTCCATCATTAGAGTTGCCACTAGCTTTCTATTAAGTTTCGAAAGCGATATGTTCTTGAGCATTTGAACTTACAAGGATTTTTTGGTATTCCCTGGATCAACTTCGGTTTGGCTGTACTAAGACCTATGCGTACTTTCTGCTGGCAAATTATTTTTTGAGAGTGACCCCACGTATTTATATATACGCCCGTGGACTGTAAAAATGCAAATTCAAAGCAAATGATCTTAGTTCCACGGGGCATTTTCCGGATAATTTGTTATTATCATAATTTTAATTTATCATGTTCTTAATTTGCCACCTTTGAGAAGTTCGATCAAACTGTTATCATAAATCTAAATGAAAAAGAAAAAGTTATCAATTAAAGTTATGTTTAAAACAAGTATCCAAATTTAGGGAGGACATATTCTAATATTGTAAAAATAAAATAATATTCATTAATTGAAATTATAGAACTCGAAAATTGGACTCTTTATAGAAAAATTTTAGCATTGACTTTAAAAATGTAAAAATATATTACCAGTAAGATTTGTGCACCGTTTTCTAATATCATGTTCTTACTTTCCAAATCCATAATTAAGGAATTATGGTTTGAAATTTGTCTTGCTTTCTGGCTAGTTCACGGCTTAGTGCTTTCAATTTGTTTTAATTTTTTGAAGTAAATTTTTATAATATATGCACTTTCTTTTGACCGTTCTGGGAATTTGATTGATGGGTAGTTAATAATCACTTTATTTATAAGTTAATTTAAATTATTGAAGTAAAATGTTTCAATAATTGTAAAACAAGCTTTTTACCTATTAACATGAACTCGTGGAAGGCTGATCAGGATCATCGCCGTCGCTGAAATTATAAATAAAATTTTGTAAATACATAGTGTGTTTTATAAAATCTTAAACGCAATTAATATTCGATCAAATTATTAAAATCTTCAGTAGACAATTCTTGAGGGACAAAGTTGATTGATGAATTATGAATTATTTCACTATAATTAGATATTTCATTCAAAATAATGTTTCTTGAACAGGAAACTGTAAATTTACCTATCACTTGAAACATTTACATCACGTTTTTCTTGATTTGAAAAAGGCTCCAAGTTCTGCTTGAAATTGAATTTGTTTCAATAAATACAATTTTAAAAGTGAAACTTCTTCGAGTGACTACACTATTGTGACAGACTATGTTACGGACGCCTGGGTTCCTGGAAGAAAAAAAAACAAAACGAAAACAACAGCAGCCGCAAGATGTCGACTTTGGTAAGTACAAAATAATATTTCTATCAAATGTAGCTATAATATTATTATTTGGAAGTATTAATTATTTCTAATATGTAAACTAATTATCCTAATTCATTTTTCTTATATTTACAGATTTCTAGCTAGGAAGACAATGCCCTACCCTTGATAGCCGTACAGGGAGTTCAAGCAGGTACGTACATGAGGATTAAATTTTTTTTCTGAACTAATTTGTTTCGTTTTTATTTTTTTTTTCTTCCAGGAACCCAGGCGTCCGTAACAAATTTTTTTCTTACAGGAACCCAGGCGTCCGTAACAACTATTTATTCAAAAAATACACTATTCTACGAAAAAAAAAAACAATTGCTTCAACTTAAGAACTAAGAAGTTACCTAGTAAAATTTATCGGCCTAGTGGAGTGCATCACGAGGCTATACTTGAAAATTTTCCTATATCCTCAAAATCTTCGAGAATGAATTGATATTTGCAACGCGTACCTGTTCTCTTAATGTTCTAACCAAAGTATTCATTATTTAAAATTAAGTTGTAAAATTTTTGATAAAAAATATACTATATTTCAAATTCTGTTTTAGATGAAACATTTAATTTATTCATACAATAACGATAATAAAAGTGGTATAAGAAATTGTTACCATTATTTATAGAATATCCGGTCATGTTAAAAAAAAACTCACATTTTTATGTGATTAAAAAAAAATACAGCATCAAATATTCAAACTGCATGTCCGACTTTGGGTAGTAGCCCATGGCGTAATGGTTAGTGCGTTGGACTGTCATACTAGAGGTCTGGGCCCAATACCAGCCGCTTCCATCTTAAGTTTTTTTCCGAACTACTGCCTCTTGCGGTGAAGTGACAAATCTTCCAAGAGTATCTCCTGTCTCAGAATAGTGCCGCTCACCTTAGCCATTCGGATTCGGCAATAAACTGTAGGTCCCCTCCATTCCTGCAGACACGCACACAGGAATAGTTGAGAGTTGTAAGTCACTAGGTCCTGGTTCTTCATGAGCCGTTGTGCCACCAAATTTATTTTTATTTTATGTCCGACTTTGGGGTGACATTTTATTTTCTATGGAAACGTAAACAATTAATACATCTACCCTTTAAGCAAAAGAGTCCATTTTGGATCCGCACACTTAGTCAACAACGTATGGATGACTCCGCGTACGGATCCAAATACGGATCCGCATAACTTCGTTTGTCGGCTCAAATTAGTATGGAAATTAGAATCACCACTGACCCATTTGCGCATGTATTGTGAGAGTGAGAGTTCACCATACTCAGCGAAAACCAAAACCAAAACGGATCCTAAACGAATAGCAAATAAAGTACTTCCCCATTTGAGTTCTACATTCTTTTTTTTTTAGCTACAACAAAGTTTTTTTCATTCCAAGTTTCTTCAATCGATTTTACCTACAACAAACAAACAAAGCTTTTTTTTCATTTCAAGACACTTTTATTTTCTTTAATTATATAAATGCAATTTACAAACATTTCTATTGCGCTGCAAAAAGACAAAATGAAGTGATAATTTCTCAATTTTTCATACGAAAATATAAGAAAAAAAACCTATGTCTTCGCTACTCCACTTGCAGAGATGAACTAAACACAGGGGGGGGGGGGGGTAATGCTTGTAGATATAAAGAATTTTTGTAGATGTGTGTGAAACACTGAGTTAAGCAAAGATCCGAGAAAGTTGGGACAGTGAATTTGCTTGAAGGGTAAGCAGCTGTTTCCTACCTATCCTCAGCGCACTGATGTAGTTAATAAAAATAACGTTAAATATTGTGAGGAGAACTTTTACCACGACTCATGTGTTCAATGGAACCCAGATAAATTGGACTATCGAGCTCAATATGGAGAAACAATATGTGTGAATATGGAAACTACTTAACCAATTGTTCAAAAAAGTTGTAGTTGAGTCCATAGTAAGTATGTTAATAAATTTAAGCTTCGATATTAACAAAACTGTGAAAAAGACGTTGATTATTCAGAATTTTTTACGGGACCTTATATGTTTCGAAGAAGAATTTTTCATCATCCGCCTTCGATAAAGTCAATCCCAGCGCTGACAAAGAGTTTCCTAAGTTCTTCGGGGTAAACCCTAACTAACTTGAGTTATCTCCAAATGTTATAGCGGAGTCGAAACAGACCCTGCCTCTTACCTTCTGGGCAGACCCGCATGCTTTTTGTTTTACTGCGTGCACTTGCCGGGATTCCTTACCAACCAACGGGTTCCTTGGTGGCAATGTTGCCGCTGTTCGACTTTAGTTGCATTTTGACCCCTTTTAGAGCCTCATGCGACCATGAGACGACTTTTTAAAAAATTGGCTTTTTGGACCCTTTTTAAAAATTTTGCGACTTTTCTGAACCTGTTTTTAGAAAATTGCTTAGACTATATCTTTATTTTTTTTTATTTTGTAAAAAAAAATTGATTCACTTTGATATTTGTCGCAAAAATGATTTGTCTAAAAGTAATGATTTTTCGGCGAAAAATCAATTTGCTAACTGAAATACGGCATTGCTGGCCATATAGTTCGACTGCAAGGGAATGTTCAATTTGCAAACCATAACAAGGCACTTAATTTATTTATTTAAAAAAAAAAATTATAGTAAAATGCAGTAGGTAGGACATATAACTTTTATGACTGGCTGAACAGAATGATGACGAAGACGGAACTGGAGCCGGAGCAAATTCAATGTTGCGAACAAAACGGAACGTAGCCGCATACGGAACAGCAGCCGCAGACGGAAGAGTTTACTAACTTTTAGCTTTTCACGTACGACACTTTTGACATTTCAATTTGTGTGAAGAAAAAAAACAACTTTTTGGGTCGGACAAAAATATTGTGGTTATTTGTATCTCGAAAAATATTAATTATTAAAAGGAAAATTATTGGAAACAAAAAATGTGAATACGTACGACAATTTTTGACAGCTCTGAGCTCTTCCAATTCCGTCTGCGGTTCCAGTTCCGTCATACTATTCTGTTCAGGCAGCGAATTTGTGCGCGATGAGAATTCGTATGAATTTTTCAATGTGATGGATTCTAATAGTTTTTTTTTTCTGAATTCGTTACAAAATGTTGATTACGATGGACTTCATTACCTATAGAGCTGATTTACTATCTAGGTATATACTCACAAAGGAAAGACGTTTTTATTTTCCTTTACAACTATATATAGCCCGTGGCGTAATGGTTAGTGCATTGGACGGTCATGCCAGAGGTTTGGAGTTCAATACCAGCCGCTTTCACCTTAAACTTTTTTCGGAGCTACTACCTCTTGCGAGGGAGTGAAAAATCCTCCAAGAGTATCTCTTGTCATAGAAAAGTGCCGCTCACCTTAGCCGTTCGGATTCAGCAATAAACTGTAGGGCCCCTTTATTCCTGCAGACACGCACACAGGAATGATTGAGAGTTGTAAGACACCAGGCCCTGGTTCTTCATGAGCCGTTTGTGCCACCAAATTTATTTATTTTTTTACTATATATAAATTTACTTAAAAAAAGCCCAAAATTAAAAGTAGCTATACACAATATTGGTCAATAAAATAAAATTAAGAAATTAACTTAAGTTTCTCGCCAATAATGTCCACCGATTAAAAATATTAAAAAAAAAAAAAAAAAAAACGGAGTTTTCAGCTATATTTTACGAAATTTTCTGAATGCGACTTTTTTTCCTCGTGACCCTTTTTTTGCGACCATTTCAAATTTCTCAGCGGCAACACTGCTTGGTGGTGGTCTGGTAAAACCCAGCATATCAGTTGTGGCTTAATCGTTTTGTATTATTGCCGATGATCCATATGGATCATTCCTTGAAAATAAAACGCTGCGGATATAAATGACAGCAGTGCTATATGCATATTGCGAGTTGGGTACGAAATCCTGAATGCCTACATTCCAAATATGCCAAAAATTCCGAATGACTATTCCGAGTGGACAAAGTCCCGAATGGCCAGAATCCCGAATTTCAAAATCCCGTATGCCAAAATCACGAATGGCTCAGTACTTTTTTAAATACCAAAAAAAGGGATTCTAGCCCTCAAAATATTGTTAATGTTACTATATATAAAAATGGGTTTAAGAACTTCATGCCTAAAGACTCATTTTTGTAAAATAATTTTTTTCATAAAATGATTGACATTTTGATACAGAAAAAGTTGATTTTTTGAAAAATATAGCTCATATTGCACTGCTCTTTCCCAAAAACCAAAAAAAAACAGAAAACAATTTAAAAAAACAATGTGAATTTAATTTTTTGTGTTAAGCCTAGTACGCAGATCGGGAAAAAATTTTCTTTTCATACAAAATTTTTCCCAGGACAAATTTTGTCTACATTTTTTTTTCAGGCAGTACGCAGTTCACGCGCAAAATTGTGAAGTTTGTACCCGCTGTAGGGTGAATTCTCCACTAAATTTTGCCAGGAAAAATAATGTTCGAAGCATTATTTTGCGGGAAAAATTCTGACAGGTCAATAATTTTGCACGATAAACACGATCTACTATTATTTATCGATAATTTTACCAAAAGAAAAAAGAAAAACATTAATTTTACGCGATTTTTCCAACGTTTTTGTACAGATTATAATTGTAGAGATAAAATTTGTCTTTTCCCGATCTGCGTACTAGGCTTTAAATATAAATATGTAGCTAATATTGAATTTTTAAGTTTTGTTTATATGTTCTTTTAAGAGCGAAAATGATCGTAAAAGAGGTATGTAACTTTAATTTCAAAGCAGCAAAAATGCAGAAGTCAAGCCAAACAAAGCAGTTTAATTTCTTTGGAAGTACTGACATCGAATGCTGAATGCATTCGGGATTTTTTGGCATTCGGGATTCTGACATTGGGGATCTTGGCATTCGGGATTTTGTCCTTTCGGGATTTTTTCCATTCGGGATTTTGGCATACATATATTTTTTTGTGCTTGGGAATTGGGATACATCATTTTTTCTATCAGCTTTTAAAATAGTCTATAAGCATTCCAGGGCTATCCATTCTTTACCGGACACTGATAATGGATTTAAGTAGATATAAAAAAGGATTCAATTGAGTTTTATGAATACGAATTCATATTACGTTCATATTATTTTTTATCTTTCTGTTGCCTAAAGCAATTTATCTCACTCTTATTAAATTTCTACATTAAAAACCCAGCGATTATTTTGGTACACAACACATATACATAGAGCTAAGTCTAATGCTAACTAAATACATATATCGAGGTTCACCGAAGAAGTTTCATTTCATTCACTTGTTCTGACTTTTTAAGCTTACCTTGGTTCTTCCAACGTATTTGGAAAAATAGTTGGAATCGCATTACATTTTAGGCAATGTTTTCTTCTTATTTTTTTAAAACATCTTTTTTCAAAGTGGGTATAACAAACCCTAGATGATTTAGAGATTATGGCAGTTAAGGGATGTTATCGCATGGATCCAGTCCTCTCTATACTGGCCTCCACGAAACAATCTAAAATATATTTAAAGTAAATAATATTTCACTTTCAACACTTTCGTAATGAAGGAACTACTTGCCTGTGAAGCGATACATGTTCGTCTAAAAGATGTGATCTGCAACCAACTACAGAGCACCTCATTTTTATTTTGGTCTTAATTTAGAAGATGTTATAGTTTGTCACAGTTTTTGTTTTTTAATTTTCAATCAGTTTCTTAACACAGACAAGTTTTTCAATATACTATTGTTTTTTTTTTTTTTAAATAAACTAAGTGTTCTTAACTTCAAAATAAACTAAGTGATTTTTTTTTAATTTTTAGTTTTTCTTAAGTATTAAAGATATGGTTCTTTTAACAAGAAAAACACGCTCCTTCGTGCTTTGAAAATTTCTTAGTGTTTTCGTTGGCACGGTTGGACAAGGTGCATTTTTTCGAAAAATTACGTTTCACAACAAAAGTTTCCACACTTTAAACTTAACCCTGCCCTTTAAGTCGAAGTTCTTCTACCATCAGCCTTGTACGTAAGTTGCACATCGTCTGCTCAGACGCACTTATTGATTCCCAGGCACTTTGGAAATAATTGAATTCCGCTGGCAGTGACACGAGTATTTTGGTTATTATCATAGAAACAGAAATTACTTCCTTTTGATCTTTTATCTGCTGAACGATTTCAATTAGCTTCGACAAGAAAGAAGCTGTATCATCGGAGGGATCATTTGTGAACCTGTAGTACTTACCTCTGTTGCAAAAACAAAATAGTTGACTTTGAAGCCTGTTCGTAGGTAGGTACTTTTTATTGTCTCCCACATTTCATACGCAGTTTCGCAATTCATTATTTGCAAGAGTGGCTGCTTGAGACATGCACTAGAAATTGCACGATGCGACGTGCCCTTGCATTAGCCTTCTTCCACACAACAATACCTATCTTCTGCATAATTTTTTGCACCAGCCAGTGGAGCAACTGAAGACCCAATAACCACTAGCGATTCCTGGTCTTAAGTTTTGGGTTGGCTAATGCATCTTATAGGATCAAAATGTAATAAAAGGTTTTTTGTTTCATTTATTTTATTTGCGGTTCTATACATATGTATGTTTTGTATATCCATTAGCTTATTAGTACTGATTAGTTTCATAGAAAAACAGACTGCATGCAAAAATAACATATCCAGAACTTAACCCTCCCCTGGGATATATCAAAAAAACTATACATCTAGAACATTGTTAAAGATTGCTGCTGTATATGTACCTACCTACTTTGTTTTTATTTTTACCAAAATCCACAATCAAATATTTTATGAATTTGAACAAGAAAGAGAATTGTTGGCTCCTTAAAAAATTCTTAAGACAAGAGGGTTCATCTTATGGTATATTTGTTTACCTATTTGGTGAACATGGTTCATTAATCATTAATTAATGTATACTTAAATAATATAAACAATAATAAGCCAATTTGTGAAGATACGAATAGATTTGCAAAAATAAATTGTAACAATTTGTACACAAAAATAAATGAGGTTGCAAAGATATTTGCAATCTCAAATCAAAACAGTATTTCCAACACAATATTTCAGTGTTGCAGTCAAATACACAGTGAAAAAAAATGGATTCGTCAATTATTTAAATGTTGTTTGCAGCAAAAGCTTATCCCCATCAGGTTTAGCTAAGCACCGAGATTTCTTAAGGGCTTTATTTAAGCGCGGAGAAAAACTGTGTTACCGGCATGAAGTTTTTTATGAAAAATACAAATTTTTTTTCTGTGACGGCGTCGATCATCCCCGATGTCGATTTAAAATAAATAAACAATAATACATTTTTATTTGCTCATAAAATTTAGTGCAAAAAGAAGTTCCGATGTTATGAAAGTGAATATTATATTACCAGCGTTGTAGCGCATATAGAACCGGAACTTGACAAGCAAAAATTTTGTTTGATCAAATTTTCTGGTATATTAATTAATAATTATAATATCATATACAAATATTGTCATCCAATTTTTCACGCAGGCACTAGAGGTTCACGTCTTCACGATTCGGTGCAATAAGCCTAGTCAAATTTTAAAAATTTATTTTTGTTTAGTAAGTTGTGAACGAAATTTTTCTATTCCGTAGGAAGAGTCTAGCAAAATCACCGAACTTTATAGAAGAATAATAGCTGACAGTACAAATTACATTTAGCGTGCTTTCAAATAAACGAGTCTATAATATACACTAATAATATAATATAATATAATGTATAATATTATTAGATTGATTCAAAAAAATTAAATTGTCTTCGATTTTTAAAGCACTAGCGTTTTAGTTAGAGTTTAGTGAAATAATAAGCCTGATAAAATTTCAGTCGTTTAGATTAATATTTAGAGGTCGCTCATTGCTAATTTCTTTTTTCCATGCAAATTGTATGGGAAATTTTCATTTGTTTGCTTCTTTAGTTTATTAATTTACAATCGATTATTGTACTTTGTTCTTTAAAAAATTTCCTTCACTTCTTATCTAATTAGTGCACTCCTTCCGAAGTTATTGAAGTTTAAAGTGGATGGTTTATTCCACAGTTTTTGGGATTCCCTGTTGAAAATATCAGCATGTGAATACCTCTATGACATTTCGTTCCAAAATATTACAAATTAAATTTTGTTTGTAGTAACCAAAAAAGTGAAAATCATTCCCGCTCCCATTACAACTATGATTCAAAGGAGCAAATTCGTTGCAATTGCAAATAATTGATAAAGATAGCACTCCAAATCAAAACTCAGGCCTCAAATACTTTCAAAATTTTTGTATAATGTGATGTAGAAAATTATCTTTATAACAAAAAATACCTGAAAGTATAGTTACATACGAAAAGTCATTTTTCACTCTAAGCCGATAAAAAACATAGCTGTGTTCATCAATTGCAAAAGGCGGTAGGTGAATTATTAAATTTTTAGCATGATTGTATTTTGAAGTGTGACCCCCCCCCCCCCCCCCCCCTTCTTAAATTGTTGTGAGAGCTAAAAAAAAGTAACCATATGATTTCATTAACATCTTAGTTTTGGAGAAAAACAAAATTAAAGTCGTAGGAGCGGTTTTTTTTTAATTAGTTTTTTATATATAAAATTTTGGAAACATTTTTAAGAGAAAAAATTGGTACACAATTTTCTTAGTATTTATTTATGTCGACTTAAAAATTAAATTTCGAAAAAAAATATCTACCCGTTTTGAAAATAGCGATTTTTCAAAAAAAAAATTTGAAATTTTTTTAAAAATCCAAAATTTGTTTTTTTGAAAATTTTGATATGTAGTATGATTTCAACCTTTGAGAAGCTTTTGCATAAAAAATTTAATTTAAATTGGTTAGACATATAATGAGATAGTCCAAAATATGAGAGGTACCGTTAATAATGGCTAACTGTAAATTTTGTTTTCAGAAGATCGTAGACCATACTAATATAAGTATTCCCAAAAAATTTAATCAAAATCGTAGGAGTCGTTTTCGAGAAAATTTATATCTTCTGTAACGGTTTTTTTACATTTATAGGAGAAAAATAAGATTTTCCAATAATGCTAAAAAAAAATGTATGGCAGGTACCGTTATTTTTGGTCCTAAAAATAAAAGGAAAAAAATGTGTGGGGGTAATGTCCCGAAAACACTTTATACCAAGTTTAATTAAAATCGGCCCAAGAGTTTAGGCTGTAGGCGAGTCCAGAGACAGACGGACAGAATTGCGAGACCTACTTTTTTCGTCTTCCATATCATCGTAATGTCAATTTTGATTGTTATCTCGAGTTCATTTTTTTTACGAATCCAAAACTTGCCATATAGTAGGGGGAAGGGGGGATGGTGTAAAGGATTTTCAGATAATTGTCTCTAGAACAATAATGCAGCTTTTGATGTCAATTTTTTTTTTTTTTAATAAAATTTTGTAATGTTGGCGTTTTATTTGCATTGATTGTTTGAAAAAAGAAAGCCTTAATAAAAAAATTTGGCATTTAAAAAGTTAGCAAATTCGTTTAGATGTGCCCCACTAGGGGGGTAAGTATAAACACTATATCTTTTATGTTTTAACATTGAAAATGTTTATAGGATCGTTTTGACAGAGTTGTGGTGTTACTAAAATGATTAAATGAAATAAATTCAATAAATCAGAAATGAACTCCAGCGTATAGGGCATCACAACGAAATTTTTGGTTGGTGTTACTAAAGAAATGACCGAAATGATTGAAATGAACACATGAACGTAGATTATAAAAAATGAACTCCAGCGTATAGGAGGACAACTATCAAATTTTTGGTTGGTGTTACTAAAACATTACTAGAATGATGAAAATAAACAAACGAACACAAGCGATGAATTACAGCAGGCGTAGGCAATAGGTATACGGGGAAAAAAACGAAGAAAAGTCGTCGTCAACAGACAATCTTCAGTGGAAGAATATTCAATGAAGAATAATAATTCAAAAAGAGAACAAAACAAAAAAAGTGTATCTATAGGTACTCTGTCAGCTTTTTGTATGAAGTGTAGGTATATATGTTATATGTAAATGCTATGCATCAACATAATTATTATGGAGGTAGGTATGTAGGTTGTGATTTTTTGAAATTGAAAATGATAGGTATTTATTTTTATTCGATGCAGAATACAATTCGGTCCTATAAGAAAGGCCAGTGATGCAGTTGAGTGTGAAAGCCGGAGTTAAGCTTGCTTGAAATCGATTTATGTAGGTATGTAATACGTAGGACAACCAAAAATATGCTACAGCATATTTTTTTTAGTAACACTAACAAGACGAGACTAGATTAGAAATCCGTTTTATAAGTAAATGCATATTTTTGTATATTTATGATTTTCGTGCATATTTTGGCATGCAAATTTATTTAGGTATGTATATTTTTCATAAAAAAAAACATAGTTTGTTCAGTTATTATTATTATTTATTGTATTGTTCATACTAGAATGTCAGTTTATGAGACTTGACCATTCTTTATTGCGTCAATTTCATTGAATTTTTGAAAAACAAACAACAACAACTTAAAAGCGCTGCCACCAATTGTTTAGGAACTCATTTTAGGTATTTTAATTTGTTTTATTTTTGTTTGACTGGAGATATAGCTATTTCAGGGGGTGCCAAGTCCTATCATCAGTCTACTTTTAGTGATGCTGAGCTTTAATCCAATTTTATTGTGAAAAACTTTCTACATGCACACCATGAGGTTTGAACCCATTGCCCAGTCTTCGAAGTCGTATGCACTACGCATTCCACTACTTATGACCACTGACGTCACTGGTCGAGATGTGCTGTTTGTTTATCAAATGCATTTGGAGCATCAGCATTTTTATAATTTGTTCAGTATCTTTTATTGTTTATTCAACAAATAATAAAGGTCTATAGGGAAGCATTACCAGCATTAAACCTAACTTCAGGTTATGTCGAAAAAATTCGCATTACGGAAATTTGGGTTAGAGTTTTTTTTCTTTTTTTTGAGAAAATTAACCTTTTTTTGAGTTGCTTAAATCGACTCGAACGATTTTATTTCAATTTTGCAATCTAGTGCTTCTAAATATTTAAGGCCGTGAGTGAATTGAATTAAAATTTCGATTAAATTTAATTTCCAAATAAAATTTTGAAGTTTCTACGTATACAGATTCACCCCACTATCGTCAAGAATTTATCTTCTGATAAAATTTAACGCGATGTTAACCCAATTCGCACACGGCCTAAACAATATGTATAGGTAGATAGCTTTTGAAAATTTAGAAAATATTGACCCAAAATAAAAAAAATCATGTTCCCAGTAATTCTGTCTTTTTAACATTTCTTTCGTTGAAAGGTACCAAAATGTTTGTTAGCCACGAGAGCAAACTAGTAGAGCTCACTTGTGTATATTTTTTTATTTTTGATCAATCAATGTCTTAAATAAATCCAGAAAAATTTAAATTTGTTTTAAAATATTGAAGGAAAAAAACATATTTTTTTTTAATATGCAGTGTTCGACAGTTAAAAAACAAAAATGACCCACAGTGTGTAAATGCGTGTTTCAAGTAGATTCTGAACATCTTCGCAATTGTGGATTTCCAACCATATAAAATTTTAACTTTAAAGATTTTTTCGGAACCTACCGCGTTAAATATAATAAATAAAAATAAATAAATAAATTTGATGGCACAACAGCTCATGAAGAACTAGGGCCTAGTGACTTACAACTCTCAACCATTCCTGTGTGCGTGTCTGCAGGAATGGAGGGGACCTACAGTTTAACGAGCGGCACTTTTCTGTGACAGGAGATACTCTTGGAGGATTTGTCAATTCCTCGCAAGAGGCAGTAGCCGTTTTTTTCTTTTAAATATATAGGTGGCGAGGCTGGGGATCGAACCTTAGACCTCCAGCATGACTGTCCATCGCACTAACCATCACGCCACGGCTACTACACGCGTTATATATATTATTTCTTATATTTAACGTGGTAAATTCCGAAAAAAATCTTTAAAGTTAAAATGAATTATGTCCGCGAAAAGAATAGTTTAAAGTTTTATACATATAAAATTTATCGAAATCGGTCAAATACTTTTTGAGAAAATGGAACCACAAAATTTATTTTAGCCTATTTATTAAGCACTAGTTTTAGGGCATTATAATCATTTTTTTTTCGCATAATATAATAATTTATTAAGGGCATATATTTATGCAATTTATTTTTAAGGGCATAATTATAAGCGCTTAAAACAGTTTTTTAGGGCATATTTGTGTTTGTCCTAATAGGTACATATAGTTCTAATATCAGATCTTAAAAAAACGATTTTTTTGGTTGAACAGGAAAGTTGATGCGACTTTAAAATCGATAAAGAGGTGGTGTGTATCGATTTGAAACTCCTGGGTTTTTTCCAAAATCTGTCGGAGTGTGAACATTTGATCGACGGTTGATTTGCCGGGCCTAAAACCACACTAATAGGGGCCGATCAGATCGTTGACAAACGGTTTTAAGCGATCACACAGTACAGATGACGAGATTTTGTATGCGACGTTTAGGAGACTTATACCTCTGTAGTTGGAACAGGTAAGAGCATCTCCTTTCTTGTTGATAGGGCACACTATACCGAGGTTCCATTCATCGGGCATACTTTCCTCCGACCAAATTTTGGAGATAAGCTGGTGTATACTCCCTACCAAGTCATCTCCCCCTGCTTTGAATAGCTCGGCTGGCAGGCCATCCGCACCAGCAGCCTTGTACGTTTTAAGCTTGGCTATCGCTAACCGCACTTCATTTAGGTCGGGTGGACGGAAGTTTTGACCATCATCGTCCAGGTTGAATGGAGTGTTCTGTCTTACAGCGGAATTTTGGCCATCTTCGCCGTTTAGCAGTCTAGAAAAGTGTTGTTTCCAGATCCTCAGCACCGACTGTGTGTCTACCACCATATGGGTTTGGCTGTTAATGAGGACAAGACGAAGTATATGCTATCATCGAGAAAGGAATCTCAACATCGTCGACTCGGGCAAAACGTCACGATGGATAGGTACAACTTCGAAGTTGTCAAAGACTTTGTCTACCTGGGCTCCACTATAACATCGCAAAATGACATCAGTGCAGAGATCAAACGAAGAATTACTCTTGCCAATCGCTGTTTCTTCGGGCTAAGAAGGCATTTGAGTAATAAAGCCCTCTCTCAAAGAACCAAGGAGACCTTATATAAGACCCTTATCATCCCGGTCCTGCTGTATGGGGCAGAAGCATGGACCCTGACAAAAACGGATGAGAATCTACTTGGGTGCTTTGAAAGGAAGATTCTTCGGGTTATCTTCGGTCCAGTATGTATCGATGGAGTATGGAGGAGAAGATTCAACAACGAGCTTTACGGGCTTTACAGCGACGTCGATCTGGTCAAAAAGCTTAAAATACAGCAGCTAAGATGGCTGGGACACGTGGAGCGTATGGACACCAACGCACCAGCCCGGCGCGTCTTCGAATCTACCCCTGACGGTCTGCGCAGCAGAGGAAGACCCCACCTTAGGTGGCGCACACAAGTGGAGAACGACCTCAACCAACTTGGAGTGCGTAACTGGAGGCAGCTAGCTAGGGACCGAGCTGGCTGGAGGGGCTTGTTGGTTGAGGCCGTAGTCCATCCTGGGCTGTGAGCGCCATCTAAAGTAAAAGTAAAGTAAGTAAGGAAAGTTGATGGGTTAGTTAAAGAAAATTAACAAGATTTATTTTTTGCCAAATGGAAAGTGACATTAAATACATAATGTGCATAAAACTTCAGAACCTATAATGATGTCTGAAACAGCTTATTACGTTTTAATTAATTTAAATTGAAAAGATTAGCCAGGTGTCATTTTCAATGTCCCCATGGTTACTCTATGAGTGAAATCTGTAAATTTTTTATTAAACAAAAGTATTTATCGATTTACAAAATTTGCCACATCAACTTCAAATGTCAGCTCGAGATGTTCCGGCTTGAATAAATGGACTGAGAAACACGAATTCATAGCAGCTCCTTCGGAAAACTGTTTAAATCAGTGTTTCCCAACGTGGGGCCCACGCCCCAAAAGGGGGCAATTTCATTTTTTAGGGGGGCAATATAAAATTATGCTCCATTACACATCTCTCCTAAAAATGTATGCTTCTTGTGTTTCCACCTTTGGAGATATATTTCTGATGGGTGGTTTTTCAAGCAAGAGACAAATTCGCCAGTATTCGTTCATCTTGAGGAATGACGAAGAATTTATTTGATTTCGTTACCTTTATTGAATTTGTCAGACATATATTTACAACAAAAATTTTGTAATTGTCGATCATTTGAAAAATTTATCGGTGATTTGAAAGAAAAATTTTCTGGTTTGAAAAAAATTAATTTCCCAATCTTGGATAATGCAACTGTTTAGGTATCAAAATTATAAATGTTAGGGGGACATGAGGATTTTGGAAATGTTGTGGTGGGGCATAGAACACAAAAGGTTGGGAAACACTGGTTTAAATCATCTGATGACACATTGTCATACAAGTCTGAATCCCTAGATGAATAGGTTAAATTCATGCTTGTTTAGATTAAGATGAAATATATGTTTTCTAAAGAAGAAAGACATTGAGGTGTAAGGATTAAAAGTTCTTATGAAGTTACCTAAATAGATAAAAAAATTCATGCGAAATTCTTTCTTGAAATGTATAGGTTTTGAAGCTAGCTTTTTGTGTTTTCTTTGAATTATTCTTTGAATTCCAAGATCTTTTTTTTATGGAGTGTCTGTATAAATAGTTTATTTTTAGGGACGTACCATCTTTTATCGAAGAGAAAAAGACAGACATTTTTTTTTTATTTTGTGGCAAATAAACAAAAAATTATTTGAGTGGCTGTAGGTGTAAATGCATTTACAAGTGCACCTTTTTTGTCGTTTACACCTACCCCAGTTGGAGTTTTTTTCATTAAAATCGTTTTACAAAATAAAAACGTTTTCACTTAAAAACTTACCAAAATGATAAGAAAATACAATATTTTAACTTTAATAATATGCACTCGCATTTTAAAAAGGGTAAATATTTTTCGTTTTGCGGACGAACAAACAGTTTTTCCGAATTTTACGTTTGGACTCCCAAAACAGTTTTTTGCGTATAAAATGCCAGCTTGATTTCGTAGCTCAACCCTTTTTACATAATGTTGTCGTCTTCGTTTTCCGAAGGTACTGGCAGTGACCTGTTTACAGGTGCCCCGCGTTGAAACCATCCCCCTTTCCCCCTACCTATCTTTGTTTTTTATTTTTTAAGGAGTGGTTTTAAAAATCTCAAAATTATACACATGATAGATGGTATTGATCTATAAATATTTTGAAAAAAATTTAAAATTGAATGCTATCGCTAAGCTGAGATAATTATGAATTACTTTCGCTCCACATTACTCTTCAATGGGTGCATCTATAAATTTAGTTTTTCTCTAATAAACAAGTAAGAAAGCTAACAATTAAAATGATGTTAATGCTTAATTGTACATGCTACACAAGCTTCACAACAGTATTTTCTCGGTATGGTCTTTGAGATAGAATGAGAAAAAACACATCGGGGATGAAGTCAGGGTTTTCTGTTTGGAGGTTTTCCCCCAGATTTAGGGGTATTTTTCATCGTCGAGGGGAAATCTTGGGGGATTAATTTTTAAGTTAAATTATTTCAATATCTGAATTTTCCTCTCAAATTAGAATCAAGGAATATCCAAAAATTATGCCACAAGCTTTGTACTGTATACGACGTGTATGTATTTTATACAAATCAACAATTGATATTTCCCGTCTAGTATTCCAAAACTCTTGGTTTTCCTTAAGGGCATACACATACATACTAAATCACAAAAGATTAATAAAGGAATGGAAAACATTATTTTGCTATTATGGAATTTATATAATTTATATGTTTTCTGTCTCGTTCAATAATAATAGTCAGTCGTCAGCTTAAATCTATGGTGCTTATTTGTAATTTTATTTGATGTCGTTGGTCATTGGAATTTATGTTATTTTTTAATCTACATACAATTTTATAAAACGCCAAAAGAGAAAAAAAATCAAATTTTTTCAAAAATACAACTACTATCTTCTACTCAATTAAATTTTTTTAAACACTATTTAAATACCATAAAGTACTTGTAGGAACATACATATGTATGAGCTGTGAATAAAAAATAAAAATACAAAATTTGAAAAAAGAACTTAGGGTTTTTTTTTTTGTTAAAATCTGGTAATCTGGTGGGTTTTTAAACTTTTCTGGGGGGAGATTTTTTTTCATCTGGCAACACTGGATAAGGTGCAATTTTTTAGGGAAACTAGGTAGTAGCGTAGTAGCCGGATTACGCATGATAGAAATTTGGGAGTAATGAATTATTAAAACGTATAGAGTTTGTTAATTTTGTAATGAAATATGAAATAAATTATATAAGAGTAATTTTTTTGATTTTCATTTTGGCTGTATGTTCCAGCAAAACTCACAATCAAACAAAAGTACCCTTTTATAAAATAGATATAATTAAAGCTCCACTATGCTGAAATGTTTATGTTCAAGCTGAAAAGAAAATATTTATTAAGTACAGTATAATAAATAAATTTACAAACTTACCACAAAAAAAATCGTATGGAAATTTTCTAAAATTAGGCATGTAGGTATTTTTCTTGCAAAATTCTGCTTTATATTTCTGCAGTTCACATTTACTTACAATTCAATTATTTATAAGGAAGAGTTATTTTCTCATGGAAAATTGCTTTTTGTGGCGGATTTGACTAGTTAGTCAAATCCATTGGGCTGATTTCCATAATCGGCTCAAAAAAAAAATTTTTTTTTAGGTAACTTTTTTATTTTAATACTTTATTTAGGTAGTAAAAATGGCAAAGATTTTTTGATGAGGGTAAGTATGGGGTGATAAAAAAAAATGTATGCAGGTTTTTTGGCAGCGCTTCATCGACAAAAACTAACAAAAAAAAAATCAAACCATGTGCATGCCTTGGGTAAGGGTGGGAGCGAGATAGTGAGTAGAGTTTTCAATGTTTTCTCTGGTTGGTTTGGCGGTGGGTGGTTGGTGATGGTGAATGGAAAAGAACTTATTTAGAGGCAACGGCATGCACAAGGATGGGTAAGGGGGCATTTTCACCCACTGCCATCAACAACGTCCCACAACTCACCTGCCTCTAAATACTGCCTCATTAGGAACTTCCATGTCAGCTACTTGGGCCTACCGTCCAATTGATCAATTTGGAAACGCTCACATTCCTTGTCTCGGTAATTTTATGCCAAAAATACACAAGTTAAACAATTTATTTTTACTTCTCTTTTCTGTTAGGGTCTGGGCCCATAATATGTTGTTATTAAATGAATGAAAAAACAGATTTACAAAGTAAATAAAATTAATTATTTGATTGGCAAACTAAAAACACATCCACTTGAGACAAAACGAAAAAAGATAAGATAAAAAAGTATCTAAAACAATTCGTTAATTTTTAAATGAAATGTATGTGACAACACGAGCGCCAATGTGCTATTGAAACTTTAACTTAATTATTATAAAAGGTGCGTTCACATTTTATAATTTTAATAAAAAACTTTACAATTTGTCTACAGTCGATTTATCGAGATAGTTAAAACAGGGATTAAGAAATTTGTAGATATAGTTGTCTTCGAACAAAAAATACGGGAAACCTACATGGTATACAAAACAACCTGTCTCATTTAAAAATTCTTTTGATGTTCAATTTGATGTTCAAATGGTAGACATATGGATTGAAGAGGACACAAGCGTCCACAAGCTTTTTTCAAAGCCCACTTCTGTCTTTCAACTCCAACTCTCACCTCCCCGTGGTGAACATTGGGTGCCTAGCACTTTTAACTGAAGATGGGGTTTCAATCCCTGTGGACGGTTTTATGCGGCTGCAAACAAGAGCGGAGGGATGAGTGTTCCCACTAAGGCACTTCTCTTTCATCCAGGCGCCAGCGGAAGAATTCCCCAGATGAAATTAACGGTAGCGGCTACAGTTCCAGTCAGGTTGAACTACTTAGATAGATAGAAAGATAGATAGATTCCTTAGGCGCCAGTTATATCTTTCATTAAAACTCATCATTGAAATTTTTTAAATTAAGTTTTGAGGCAATGATCAACTTAATGATCGTTACCAATGATTGTTTAAAAAATAAAAGTCATTTTATGAGAACGGTTTGGCCGAAATGAAATTTTGTTTTGGCCAGATATATCAATTAAGTTATAAACTTTATTTTGGCATCAAAATAATCATAGATTTTGCGTCCTTAACGTCTTAAAATACATCATCAAAATTTTAAATGATGAGTTTCAATGATGGCTATAACTGGGGCCTTATAACATAAAATCATTTAAGTTAACAAAATTGTTTTCGATTATATATTAGAATTTTTACTGGAAGATTTTTTGCTACCTTTAGTCCAATGCGTTTCGCCCAGGCACAACAGTTGGGCTCATCAGTTGGATGCTGTCGTACCTTTCTAAGACGCAATATTTTGGTCGATGACTACCGACTCTTAATAAAATCTACAGCGCATATGCACTGTAAATTGTATCATATTATTCTAGGGCTAAATACATATACACAAATATAATATATTATATACGGGATTTCTTTACGAATGGATCAAATGAAAGCTAGGACTGCAGTGCTTACAAATCCAGTGATCAGAAAAACTTTTAGGTATTTTTTTTAAGGTCGCTTGTTAGACCCTAGTTTGTACCTATCATAGCAACCTTTCTAGGGCTTCGTTAAAAACATCGAAATTGTTTTTCAAGGCGGTTTTTATTTTCGATTTTTTTATTTCACTTTTGAACACTAATCGGGAAATGAAGACTTAAAAATACTAAAGACTAGTGCCCGATTACATAAAGGGCTTTTAAATATTTAAACGCCCATCATCAAAATGGGTTTTTTTTGGTTCCACTATAAGTGCTTTTAAATCTAGTGCTAAGGCCTTATAAAATAAAAGCTCATTTTCGAATCCGTTAATTTTAAAAGCGTATTTTTTGCCATCAGAACAATTAGCTGTAGGCAGGTATAGGTGAGATACGTACTTATTATATTATCTAATTTTTTCCGTCACATTTGTTTTTTTTTTTTGTTTTGTGTATTGAATATCTGCAACCTTATTATTTAATAATTTGAATTTGAAATATGAACAGTAAGTACGGATATTTCGAATGCGGTCTGATTCTATAAAATAACTCAAATTCTGTTAAAAGAAATACCTTACCTACTATTTGCTTTATATATACATTGTTCGGCCAATATGTTTGTAATACACTTATTGACATATAAATGCTATTTAACAATTCTTCATACGCCAGAGCGAAACAATCTATTCTTAATATTAAAATAGGGTATTTTTAGAGATGTGAGGCGAACTCAATTCCAACTAAAATTGTCCTAATATTTCTCTTTTTTACATTGGTGAACCAAAGGTGAACCAAAAAGCAAGAGCGAGTAGATTGGGTCAGGACAAGACAAAAATCGTATGGGAGGAGGGTCTATTTTCCCCCCAATTTTCTAAAACTTGAAATAGAAAAAAAAAATATTTAAAAACAACGGTAACACCTACATTGTCATGCTATACGTCCATAAATCCATTAATTTTGTTTTTAATTCGAGTTACTAGAGAGAACAGTTTTTGAAAAAATAATTTTCAAACTCAAAATTTTGAAAAAAATAATGACAAAATTGTATTCAAACTAATTTTTTTTTTTAATTTACGTATTAAGTAGTAGTTTGGTGTCCATATTCCATGCTGCTAAAAATTTCTAGTCAAATACGGAAAATAAAATACTCAAGGGTCTTTTTGATTTTGATAAAATTAAAAAGGGGAGGGGAAATTTTCTAAAAAAATGACTTAAAACAGAAAAAAAAATTTATAAAACAATGGTCACTATTACAATGACATGTTATACCTTTTTGTAAGGCCAGAAACCTCTTCTTTTCAAAATAAGTTATTTTAGTGAACAGTTTTTCAAAAATAAATTTTCAAACTTAAAGTTTTGAAAAAAAAATCAAAAAAATGTGTTCAAACTAATTTCTTTAAAAATTTTATGTTATTAGGTAACTCTTTCGTGCTTAATATTCAATGCTCCCATCAATTCTCAGCCAAACACTAAAAACCAGATGTCAAAATATATTGCGTAAAGGGTACAATGGTTGGCACCCCCGATTTTTGTACTAATTATTGGCACCTTTCATGCAATAAGGAATTTCACCAAAACTACTAGTTGGAACAAAAAATCATGTTTTTTTTTATAATCTGTATGTTATTCTCCACAATTCTGCATTTTGTTCAGGTTTATTTCATTCTCAGTTCCTTTTTGTCAGTGAAAGAGTAAAGACCTTCTGAATTCGTAAAAAAAGTGCTTAAAATACAGTGTTCCCGCTAAGAAGACTAAATTTGGTAAGTGTTCGTTTTTGATTATTTTTTGAGTTTTTAGATGAAGATTTATTTTTTTTAATATAACAATTTAGTAAATTAAATATTTTCAACTTTTTTTTTGTAAAAAAAGTTGTCTAATTTGTTAAAAAAGGGGTGCCAATAATTGGTCCCATATAAAGTAGTTATTCAATTATTGGCAGGGGGATGCCAACAATTCGTGCACTAGGATTACAATTATTGGCACTGCCAATAATTGTACATTTAAGACTGCCAATAATTGTACCCTGTATCCGTTATAAATTTCAGTTCAAAAAATGGGAAAAAAAAGGCAGAATTATGGAGAAGAAAACGTCCAGCAAGCTTTAACGGAAATAAGAAGAGGGTTGATATCCAAAAAAGCAGCTTCTTTAAAGTTCAACGTGCCCAGATCTACGTTACAATTTCGTTTAAGCTCTAAATTTTCGAAGACACGCCCCGGACCAGAAACTGTTTTGACAGAAGCAGAGGAATTAATAATTGTTGATTGGTTAAAAGTATGTCAGCAAAAAGGATTTCCCAAACGAAAGGAGGATCTCTTTTATGCTGTACAGGAGTTCTTAAAACAAAATCAGAGAGAAACTCCATTCGGAAGCGATTCAATGCCTGGAAGAGGGTGGTTCAGATCTTTTTTAAAACGTCATCCTTCTGTGACCTTCAGGACAGTTTATCCTGTTTCATCGGCTAGCGCAAATGTGTCTGTGACTGATTTATTCCATTGGTTTGATTCCATACAGGACTACCTAGTCAAAAACAATTTTTTTTCTATTCTCGAAGACCCTAGTCGTGTATTTAACGGAGATGAAACAAATTTTCTACTCTGTCCGAAAGCTAAATCTGTTCTAGCGGCAAAGGGAGCTAGAAATATTTATGAAGTTGAAAGGGGTCAAGCGAAGGCAAACTTAACGGTTATGTTTTCTTTCAACGCTTTAGGATCAATGTGCCCTCCGATGATAATTTATCCATTTAAGAGAATAAAGGATGAAATTCGGAAAAGCATTCCCGAAACGTGGGGATACGGCATTAGCGATAACGGTTGGATGACAAAGCAAACCTTTTATGAGTACATTTCAAAAGTTTTTCATCCGTTTTTAATTCAGGAACAAATAGAACTCCCTGTCATATTCTTTGTTGATGGTCACAGTACCCACTTGACACTCCAAGTCAGCCAGTTATGTGTCCAACTTGGAATTATCCTCATTGCACTTTACCCCAACTCAACTCGCATCTTACAACCGGCTGATGTTGCGGCCTTTAAGCCACTCAAAAATTCATGGAACAACGCAGTGGCCGACTGGCGGCGAAAAAATCCTGGTGTTAATCTTACCAAGCAAATGTTTGCTCCACTGTTAAAAGACGTTGTGGATAAAAGTATTTCTCCTACTACAATAAAAAATGGATTTAAGGCATGTGGATTATTTCCCTGGAATAAAAATGCGATTCGTTTTTCTAAATGCCTGGGAAGGAGTAATTTCCGCTACAGCAATGAAGAACAGTCTGCACAGGTTCAAACGGACGCGTTCGAAAGCATTTGTGAAATAATTGGCAAAGAAAAGGTTGATCTACTAGAAAAATTCAATTTGGATGACGAGAACAGCGAAGATTTTTCAAAGATGCATTCACTTTACACTTTTTTTAAAATGAACGTTTTCAAGCGAGTCGAAGAAAAAAAAACATTTGTAAATAGCGGAGTACAAACTGATCCTCAAAGCTCGGACTTACCAGAATTGGTGGACATTAGCGCAATCAACGAATTTTTGTTTGCTGGAGACAATATCGACGTTTTGAATGTTGATGCTACAAATACCAATACAGAATTAAACGAAAATAATCCTGTTCTTATAGAAGTAACCGATTTGTTAGACTGGCCTGAAACACCATTACGCAAAGGTATAAAACCGCAAAAACCTAACAAGAGTTTCGTTATTACCAACTCCACATGGATTCAACAGGAAAAAAAGAAAAAAGAAGGGAAACAAAAGATTGAAAAAGAAAAGGAAGAAAGAAAAGCCCTTAGGCTCGAAAAAAAAGAAGCTAAAGCTTTAGAAAAATTAAGAAAAATGAAAACAAAAAAGATTCCGTATAAATCGAAAGTAACAAAAATGCTGCCACCCCCTAAAAAAACATTTCCCTCGGAAACTGTGACCTCCGGCGCGTTGGCTCATCTTCCACCTCTTTCGCCTCCAAAAAGGTTTCCTTTGGAAACAATGACCCCCAATGTATTGGTAGCTATGGAGAACTCTCCCGATAAACAAATGCTGCTGGATATTTATGATGAAGTTAGTCAAGAAAATGTTGTGCTCATGAGCCCACCAAAGTCTGGAAACCACATACGAAACTTATTTTTGGATCCGACAGAAAATATTGGAAACAACAAAGTATGCACAGGGCAGATGTGCTTTATCTGCACAAAATTTATGACAAAAACCATCGGGATGGATAATTGTGGCATAAGATGCTCAAAGTGTAAGAGGGAGTATCACATTAAATGTCTTAATAAGCGTAACATCGAGTATCTACCATTATTTTGTTGCTCCGTTTGTTTAAAAAAAGACTAATTTATGCAATTTATTTAAAAAAATAAAATATGAACTAATTTTTAACTTTGATAATAAGAAAACAATATTATATTTATTTTTTATTTTTTTAGTTTTTATAATTAATACTTAACCATTTTTCGAAATGTCTTCAATTAATTTTTTAAGAAATTTATTATCAAAATGTGAGTTTATTTATTTATTTAATTATAAGAGTTTATAATTAATTATATTTTTTTAGTTTTTATTATTTACTATTAATTTTTAATAACATAGAATGAACTGTTTCTGTGATGATAAATTTTGTATTCTTTTTATTAAATTTTAATATTTTGTTGCTCTGTTAAACAAGCAATTTAAATAAAAAATGTGATTTTTTTTATTTATTTTTATATAAGAGATTTTTAAATGAATTATTTAATTTATTTTGTATTTACTATTTTTTTTATTATTATTTTTTTAATTACATTGAATGAAGTGTTTTTGTTATAATAAACTTTTTTTTCTATTAATATACAAATTAACACAAAAAACAATTGTATTTCTTTCAATTTTAAGGGCGCCAATAATTGTACCCTTGGGTGCCAACAATTGTACCTGGATGCCAATGATTGTACATTTCGGCTGGCTTTTCCTTTTTTGATATTTTTATAAAATTCTTTGTTTATAAAACATTTTTCTCTGATAACTTCCAAGTAAGAAATTCTTTAGATTTGAATTTGACATATAAGACATATTCCTAACTCTTTTAATGCGAGAGCAATTCGCAAATTAAAGAGAAAAAATGCTTAGGGGTGCCAACCATTGTACCCGTTACGCTTCCAGTTTTTGAGAAAATTGAAAATAACAAAAGTAAGTTTTCCCTGAATTTGACTTCTATCGGTTATTTTGTTGCTCCAAAGATTCTGTTTCTACTAATTAAGTAGTAAAGTAGATAATTTTCTTAAAAACTAAAAAACATTTAGGCATCCGGTTTTTAGTGTTTGACTGGAAATTAATAGAAGCATCAAATATAAAAAAAAATATTACTTAATAACGTAAAATTTTGAAAAAAATTTGTATGATCCACAACTGGTTTGCTTGCTAAGTGAAAGGTCTCAAGAGGTTAAGACTCGAAATGTTTTCAGTGAAGAGATGGTAATAGATATCGGTGATCACAGGGTTCAATGCTGGGCCCTATTTTGTTTCTGATTTATGTCAATTCAATATTCTAGCCAAATTTTAGTAGTTCTGTTATAGCTTTCGCTGATGATTTAGCGTTTACTTACACAAGCAACACCTTATTTGAGTGCAGGGGCGTAGCTACCGCTGTATCAGCTGTATCAATGATATAGGGCCCCCGAGATATTAGCCCCTGAAGATACAGAGCACCCGACAAGAAAGTAAAACAAAATTTCATTGAGGTCGATTTTTAGATGTACTTATAAACAATTTGTTTACATGTGTCTTTTCGATAGTTAATGTTTATTATGGGAGGGGGTCACAATTAGGCTTTCGAAGTTTTGCTTTTCATAATTCTGCCTTGCCTTGCAAAAATTCTGCTTTTCAAATTCTGTTTTTTTTTTTTTGATTCGGTTTTACAAAGTTCTGTTTTTCAAAATTCTGTTTTTCAAAATGCATACTGATAGTAAATATTTAATAGAATAAAATTCTGCTCAATCTGCTTTTCCAAAGAAACATTTATTACCAATATTTATGCAAACTTAAAATTTTGATGTTTACAACAAAAAATGTCAGTATTTTTTAACAATTAAAAATAAATAATAGCTAATCTGAGCAAAGTTAGAGTATATTTTTAGCTATTTTCTATTAAAAAATCTTATTTGGCTTTAGCCTAGGTATATTTTCAATTGTTTTTTTTTTATTTTATATTCTCCCCATTTTATGGTACTATCTGCTTCAGCTTTTGACAAAAAAATAATTGAGATTGTAAAAACCTTATCATATGACTCGACCGAGCGACCAATACTTTTAAGGGCAACAATTTTTATACTTCCTCAATTCTTTTTCGTTCCAAGAAATGATTCCGTTTTTGATTTTGAGCTTTTTAACAGAATAAATATAAAATTATAAAAAAAATAAAAAATAACATTATTTCTATAAATAAATACATACCGTCGTGTTGTTTTAGTATTTCCAAATAGTCGTATTTATTAAAACCAGTCTTATGTACATTTACCAAGGTACAATCTATTCAGTTGTCTAAAGTTATATCAAAAATTAGATCACTTTAGCAACAATTAAAATTTTGTATTTATTTAGCCATCCAGCAAGTTAATAAACGTTTATAAATACGCTTAATAATGTTTCTTTTTAAAATTATAAAACACAACTCAAATTTCAAACCAACACTGTTTTACATAATTCTGCAAATAGCGCGAGCCTGTTCAATTTATTGAAACTTTTTTATTAATTGCATAATTGTGTAAAACAGAATTTTGAAAAGCAGAATTTTAAAAAGCAGAAATTTGAATCAGAATTTTGACAAAAGAATTTTGACCCAGGTAGAATTTTAACCCCAACCCGTGTATTATTGCTGCTTAGATATTTTGATTACTCAAACTAAAAAAAGATTTCAAAGCTTCTATAATCTAAGTAGTATGTTCGAAGTCTTAGAACCAGATAAATTGTTATCGTTTTCAAACGACATATTAAAAAAATGTGCTGGAAGACTAGTTGAAAAATATATATAAAAAAATACTTGTAAAATGATTTCCGCGAACTGCTTTGAAAAACTGTTTAAAATCCGAAATTCAAAAACTTCTTCCATAAAAGAACTTGCTAAATTATTGGTGATTGAATTAAATAATCTTGCTTCTAGTTTTCTCGAAGTTATCACTACACGATTTCTTTTTACGCTTTCGGTTACAACAAACAGCTTTTCAAGCTTCTATGGGGCAGAAACGGTTATGTTATAGGATTTATCAATTCCATAGAAGCCGAAAAACTTGAAATATTGAAATCTTGTTCAGCTATGGAAGATTTAATCAATAAATTTGCAGAAAAAAATTTGAGGAGTTTTAGTCCAAAGAAAATTTTTTTTTAAGTTCAATAAAATATAATGTTAAATTAAACTTATCTTATATGTTGACGCAAGTGTTTTAGTTAATTAAAAAAAAAAGTCAGGCAAGAGAGGGGCCCAAAAAAAATTTTTGATACAGGGCCCCCAAAGGGCTAGTTACGCCACTGTTTGAGTCCTTAACCAAGTTACAGGGCCTTACCAATAATCAAATTTAGTTAAGACTTATATATTGCAGTGAAATTAACAATAACGTTATGTATCCTAAATAATTAACCATACATTATATTCTCAATTTTTTGGAGTCAATTCGATATATGGTGCATTATTTATTGTCCACGTTAATATTTAGGTAATACCATGAACGGTTAATTATTTAGAGCCCATTTCATTTATGGTCCATTTTACTGAAATATTTAAGTCGCAGCTAAATTTGATTATTGGTAGGGCACACAAACAGATTTACAACTTTTAAGGCAGTGGTTTTCAAAACATGAACTCTTGATAAGTGAAAAAACGAAACTTATGGTTTGCAGTCTGCAGAGCTTAATTCCAATTTGTGGAATATACTTTCACTCCGCAGCCTGTGAAAAAATTTGTATGTCTGCCCATTGTTGTGATAAAAGCAATTATTGTAACAATGCTACCTGTTCTTCGAATTGTTTTAAAATAGAATCGGTTGATAGCTTCAAATATTTAGGTGTTTTGAATCGGAAGGTACACGCCGTACAGTTAAAAAAATACATGATGTCTGTAACTCGAAACATTTTTGGCTTAAAATCGTATTGTTCAAAAAATCTTCTTCTTAAAATATGTATATTACGGACACATCCATTCGAAATTGCAATATGGTATATCCAGTTGGGGAGAGACTTAATCTAACACCCTTGAGCCACTTATTATATCTCATAAGCTTATAATTAGAATTATCTGCAACAAGAATAGGTTTACAAGTAGCTGGCCTTTGTTTTAGGAACTTCGCATTATACCACTTAAACACCTGTTCAAGGCTCAAGCTTGTATAACTCAAGAGTAAACACAAAGGCCCTAGTAAATGTTGCGGCCTCAAAAACGACTCTATAACAAGTTGCCACACCACATTATTACTATAAATTAACGGATCCGCTTTTAAAATCTAAAAAAAATTCATTATTTTTTTAAAATTTCGAGTTTGAAAATTAATTTTTCAAAAACTATTATCTCAAATAATTTGAATTTAAAAGAAAATAAAAGAACGAGCTTCTGGCTTAAAAAAATTGTAGCATGACATGGTAAGTGTTGCCGTTGTTTTTTAATAATTTTGTTTTTATTTCAAATCAATTTTTTAGAAAATTGGCCTCCCGCTTTAGTGGAACATTAATGTGGAACATTTTGGATGTGGATAGTAGGAAGCTCAACAAGACATAAAAAACATTAAACATTGACATCTCTTTCAAGGTCACCAACAAGCTTTTGCTTTTGGTACATATGTGTTGCACTATACTTAATTCAATAGCTTTTTCTTGAAAATTTTTTGATTTATGACCTTTAATAAAACAAATGAGCGATATGTGTCGCTAGAAAAAATGAAGTTAATGACCTCTCTTATTTCTCTTACAAAAATGGTTATATTATCGTAGATGTATTATATAAATAAAGCAAATGGGTACAACGAAAATGTAGGTATAAAAACTCATTCCTTAATATTTGTGGGTTAAATTTAATATACTGGATAACATTGTCCTTGTGATGTTGAAAATGATTTATTATTTTAAAATCTACTACATACTTAGAGAAAATTCTTTTACTTATTATTTAAAAACAACATAAACAAAAATCTGCCAAACAAAGACTAGATACTTATTATCAACCATTAATCATTTTTTCTTCTTCTCATTTCCATGCATTTAAAATACCATTGGTATTTTAATAATTTTATATGCTAGTAGTTATACTTGCCTTTGTACAAAGTATTTCTGTTTCAATGGCTACAGAAGAAAATAACTGTACTCATATGGAAAACACACGGCTAAACAAATCGTTATCTTAGGAGCAAAAATTGTGAATCAGCCTTATTTCAGAATAAGTATGATTTGAACTAGATTAATTAACATTATATGAAACATAAATACACTAATCAACAAATTTCAAACTTTAGAAATTATCTGATATTACTTTTTTTTTCTTACTATTAAGCTTGATTCACATTATAGTGCCGATACCGATACAGTCTCGATACGTTCTTACTCCGATAAATAATAATCTTACACAAAAAACAATGGGCCTTACTAATAATCAAATTTAGTTAATAGTTAAATGAAAATCTCCAGTACCCATGATCTGTAACTCTGGTGATAAGTTATCACGTCGTTAAAAAATGAAACGATTCGTTTCACCTTTATCACTTCTGGAAATAAATGGGTTTCTGTAAGTCGAAGCGATAAGTTCAATTTTCGATTTATTTCGACTGGAATTTCCATTGGAAGGCGATAAGTTATACTGTCAAACTTCTGTCAAATAACCAAATCAATACAAATTGAAAATAGAAATTGTTTAGTAATTAATTATTAGTTTTTTTGAGATATTTAAACTAAAAAAAAGGAACAACCATGTTTGCCCTTGTGTTACTATCCGAGGCAGATGAACGTCGCAATCGTATGCGAATTCAACGCCGAAGGCTGCGTGATACTACCAACCCCTTCGAAATCCCTGAAGAGAGATTTCGAGAACTCTTCAGACTAAGCTGAGATGCAGCTCTAGTCTTAGTCGAGGAAATGCGTCCTCATATGAGGCAGGGGCAGAGGACAACCTTTATCCCCATCCCTTTACGTATATGTGCAGCACTGCATTTTTTTGCGTCCAGGTCCCACCAAAGACTTTTCGGCAGCAATGAGCCGTACTATGATATCTAGGGTAGTTGCTGAAGTTTCTAAAATACTTCAAAAATTTTGAAATGCAATTCGATAGATAATCGTTTGTACACGTTTGTACACAAAATATTTTCGTTTACGTCCCAATTTTTTTTTACAAAAAATTTTTTTTAAAAAAATGTGTCTCGAAATTTTGAAAAGTATGCAATCGTTTTTACATTTTTTATAATGATTTTTCATGGTATTAATTTTTTTAAATTTAATTTTTTTTCTATTTTTAATTAATTATTCAAAATTTTGGGACATGTAGTTGGCCCCATTTCAATTTTTTTTTTACAATTCGAAAAATCTGAAAATGCAATTCGATGGATAATCGTTTGTACACGTTTGTAAAAAAATTAATTTCGTCTGTACACGTCCTAATTTTTTTTTACAAAAATTTTTTTTTCAAAAAATGTGTCTCGAAATTTTGAAAAGTATGCAATCGCTTGTACATTTTTTATGATGATTTTTCATGGTATTAGTTTTTTGAATTTAATTTTCTTTCTATTTTTAATTAATTATTCACAATTTTGGGACATGTAGTTGGCCCCATTTCGATTTTTTTTTTTACAATTCGAAAAATTTGAAAATGCAGTTCGATGGACAATCGTTTGCACAAAAAATATTTTCGTTTGTACACTTCCCAATTGGATTTTACACACAATTTTTTTTTTTAAACTTCTGTACAAATTTCGAAAAATATACAATCGTTTGTACATTTTTTATGATGATTTTTCATGCTGTTAATATTTTAAATTTGATTAACTTTCTATTTTTAATTAATTATTCAAAATTTTGGTGCATGTAGTTGGCCCCATTTCAATTTTTTTTTTACAATTCGAAAAATCTGAAAATGCAGTTCGATGGATAATTGTTTGTACACGTTTGTACAAAACATATTTTCGTTTGTACACTTCCCAATTGGATTTTACACACAAATTTTTTTTAAAGAACTTCTGTATAAATTTCGAAAAATATGCAATAGTTTGTACATTTTTTAGGATAATTTTGCATGATATTAATATTATAAATCTGATAAAGTTTCTTTTTTTAATTAATTATTCAAAATTTTGGTGCATTTAGTTACTCTAAATTCAATTAAATGCTTGGGTAGGTAGGTAAGGTATGTAGGTACGTAAACTAATATCTATGTGTACCTATACACTTTTTGTTTTCAAACTTTCTTTGAAATAGGTATCTACCTTCCTACCAAATAATTATATAACTCTACCTATTGGTATACCTACTTAAGATACCTACAAAAATGATACTGATAGATACTGGAGCTTACATACCTAGCTCTTCTTTTGGTACCTACCTACCTATATTTTGTACATAAACTACCTATTAAGTTTAGTGAAACAACGGGAAACTGGCATTAAATCCATTACTATACTAATTTGTATGTGTTTATATTTCTGCCTATGTACCTACATACCTACTAAAAAGTAGGTAGTTAATATTCCTTCGCATTAGTTTCTGCATCAGCAAAAAAAAAGAACTCAACAAAAATAAAATGACAAAAATAAAAATGACGTTCAAATGGGTAGATATGTGTCCTCTATAACCTCTGTCTATCAACTCCTACTCTCGACCTCCCCGTGGTGAACGTCGGGTGCCTAGTACCTTAACTGAAGATGGGGTTCCAATCCCTGTGGACGGTTTAGGTGGCAGCAAATGAGAGAGGGGGGAGAAGTGTTCCCACTAAGGCACTTCTCCTTTATACAGGCGGCAGCGGAAGAATTCCCCAGATGGAATCAACGGTGGCGTCTACAGTTCCAGTCAGGTTGAACTACTTAGTGAACACCTTATATGGGCTACTACGACGTATTCGTAGCTCAGGCCTATAAGGAGCGGTTTATCCGGCTCCCCGTCCTTGGAGTTATAATAAGGATCTGGTCCTCCAGGCTAGGGGGTTGTGCGTCGGGGTGACTTCCCTACCACGGAAAAAATGTCGGTTCCGAAACGACAACAAGCCTCGGATATGGATGATTTTAATGTTGACGACCCCAGCAAACGAAACAAGGACAACGAATTTCGGATCTGCACGTGGAATGTCCGGACCTTAAATAGGCCACGTGCAGCCGAACAATTAGTGGAGAACCTGGATAGGCTAAAGGCTGATGTAACAGCCATCCAGGAAGTGCGATGGGATGGAGAGGGCATACGAAGGATGCAATCGTGTGACATCTACTTCGGCGAGTGCTGCAAGGAGCAGGGTCAGCGGCTCTTTGGTTGTGGTTTTGTGGTAAGGGGAAGACTTAGGCAAGAAGTCTTGGGCTTCAGAAATGTAAGCGAGCGCCTGGTCACAATCCGCATCAAAGCAAAGTTCAAAAACATCACGTTGATCTGTGCCCATGCCCCAACGGAAGAAAAGGATGACTCAACCAAAGAAGAATTCTACGATCTCCTCGAGGATACGTATGATAGGTGCCCCAAGTACGACATCAAGATTATTCTTGGCGACTTCAACGCCAAGATCGGAAAGGAGGGCATCTTTGGTTCGATAGTCGGAGGACACAGCCTGCACGACAACACTTCCGGTAACGGACTCAGGCTCATTGATTTCGCGGCGGGGCGAAATGTCATCATAGCAAGCACTCAATTCCCACACCTCAATATACACAAAGGGACCTGGCGGTCTCCGGATCAACGAACCGTCAACCAGATTGATCATGTTGCGATAGACGCCAGACATGCTTCCAGTATCCTGGATGTCCGAACGTTCCGAGGTGCCAACATAGACTCGGATCACTACCTAGTGGTAGCGCAAGTACGTATGCGGATATCCATGACGCCACAACGACGAGCGAATGCTGTAAAACGATTTAACGTCGCGAAGCTAAAATCGCAAGAGAAAGCCAGGACTTTTGCAGACCACGTCTCTCTTAAACTCTCAACAAGCCCGCCACAAGCATCATCTGTAGAGGACCAGTGGAAGCACTGCCAAAATGCCATCAAAAGTGCCGCTACTGATGTACTGGGTTTCACTAGGCCACCACAACGAAACCCCTGGTTCGATGAAGAATGCAGACTGGCGCATGAAGCAAAGAACGAGGCCTACCAAGCCATGCTGCAGGCTAGAACCAGAGCTGATGAGAGAGCAGCCCGGGAGCTCTACGGGCAAAAACGAAGGGAGGAACGCCGACTTCTCAGGAGGAAAAAGAGAGAGCATGCGAAGCGGGCGGTCGAGTCTATTGAGGACTGTAGCGGCAGGGGTGATGTTCGGAAGTTCTACCGAAGGGTGAGGCAAACTACCCAGGGTTACAAGGCCAGAACGGAAGCCTGCCGAGACGAGAGTGGGAATATGGTGGTAGACACACAGTCGGTGCTGAGGATCTGGAAACAACACTTTTCTAGACTGCTAAACGGCGAAGATGGCCAAAATTCCGCTGTAAGACAGAACACTCCATTCAACCTGGACGATGATGGTCAAAACTTCCGTCCACCCGACCTAAATGAAGTGCGGTTAGCGATAGCCAAGCTTAAAACGTACAAGGCTGCTGGTGCGGATGGCCTGCCAGCCGAGCTATTCAAAGCAGGGGGAGATGACTTGGTAGGGAGTATACACCAGCTTATCTCCAAAATTTGGTCGGAGGAAAGTATGCCCGATGAATGGAACCTCGGTATAGTGTGCCCTATCCACAAGAAAGGAGATGCTCTGACCTGTTCCAACTACAGAGGTATAAGTCTCCTCAACGTCGCATACAAAATCTTGTCATCTGTACTGTGTGATCGCTTAAAACCGTTTGTCAACGATCTGATCGGCCCCTATCAGTGTGGTTTTAGGCCCGGCAAATCAACCGTCGATCAAATGTTCACACTCCGACAGATTTTGGAAAAAACCCAGGAGTTTCAAATCGATACACACCACCTCTTTATCGATTTTAAAGTCGCATATGATAGCGTAGACAGAGACGAGCTATTCAGAGCCATGGCGCATCTCGGCATCCCTGCCAAACTCGTCCGCTTGTGCAGGATGACGATGGAGAAATCTCGCTGCTCCGTCAAAGTCGGCAAGAACACCACCGAACCCTTTGATGTCGAGAAAGGTTTGAGGCAAGGCGACGCGTTATCATGCAACCTTTTTAACATCGTACTTGAAGCAATTGTACGCAACTCGCAAGTCAACAACAGTGGTACAATTTTTCAAAAGTCTGTTCAACTACTTGCTTATGCAGATGATATTGACATCATTGGAAGAACGAAGCGAGCTGTCACTGGTGCGTTTGCAAGTATTGAATCGGAGGCGGCGAAAATGGGTTTGGCTGTTAATGAGGACAAGATGAAGTATATGCTATCATCGAGAAAGGAATCTCAACATCGTCGACTCGGGCAAAACGTCACGATGGATAGGTACAACTTCGAAGTTGTCAAAGACTTTGTCTACCTGGGCTCCACTATAACATCGCAAAATGACATCAGTGCAGAGATCAAACGAAGAATTACTCTTGTCAATCGCTGTTTCTTCGGGCTAAGAAGGCATTTGAGTAATAAAGCCCTCTCTCAAAAAACCAAGGAGACCTTATATAAGACCCTTATCATCCCGGTCCTGCTGTATGGGGCAGAAGCATGGACCCTGACAAAAACGGATGAGAATCTACTTGGGTGCTTTGAAAGGAAGATTCTTCGGGTTATCTTCGGTCCAGTATGTATCGATGGAGTATGGAGGAGAAGATTCAACAACGAGCTTTACGGGCTTTACAGCGACGTCGATCTGGTCAAAAAGCTTAAAATACAGCGGCTAAGATGGCTGGGACACGTGGAGCGTATGGACACCAACGCACCAGCCCGACGAGTCTTCGAATCTACCCCTGACGGTCTGCGCAGCAGAGGAAGACCCCACCTTAGGTGGCGCACACAAGTGGAGAACGACCTCAACCAACTTGGAGTGCGTAACTGGAGGCAGCTAGCTAGGGACCGAGCTGGCTGGAGGGGCTTGTTGGTTGAGGCCGTAGTCCATCCTGGGCTGTGAGCGCCATCTAAAGTAAAGTAAGTAAGTAACAAAAATAAAATAATGCAGTTTAAATTTTCGCTAACTTTTTTCCTTAATTAAAAAAGCCCAACATTTTTGAATAACAAACCTATTTATTTTCTTAAAAGTTTTACAGAAAAATCAAAGAAAAAACATTATCGGTTTCACGATGCGCTGCAACAAGCCTAGTAAAATTGCAAATTTTAATTTGTTTGTAGGTAGGTATACCCAAATATTGAACGCACTTTGCTATTTCGTTGTAACATTGCAGAAAATACAACTAACACTATCAAAAAATACTTACACGGGCCCTAATTTTATAATCTTGTATTTTTTTGTTGCAATGGGGTACGTACCCATAGTAAAATTGTTGCAATACTGTCTTGAATATAATGTGACTACTTTACCTATAGGATAGCTACATACCTACCTAACTACATTATAAAAATTGGTTAATACCTACCTCTTAATACCCTTGATTAAATAACACTGGTCGACAAAATAAAATTATTTTTTGTTACAACAATCAAACTGCACTTTTCAATAGGTTTTAGGTGTGCTGAATCCGAACATGAAATCAGAAATATTCTATTACGTCACGTTTTCGAGATATTCCCGTTTGAAAATAAAAAACATCGGTTTTTTGCTGTTTCCCAGGTTACGTTAAACCGTGAGGTAATTTGTTTCAACATAATTTGTAACGGTTTCTGAAAGTACTAGTGTTATTTTTTTTAAATTCCATTTAAATCTCTTCGATATCTTTTTCCTTCCCCCCGAAATCCTGATTTAGTTGTAAGCTTTCATCCTATAAAATTTGAAAAGTCGATAGAGGAAGATCACGCCATAGAACGACGTACCCTCATCGAGGTACCAGATAATAAGTTTACAGTTTTGTAGGTAGTGTCTAACCAAACATTTTCCGCAAGGGTTGTCTAGCGTAAGGTGGTTAAGTCATAGGGTTGCCACGCTTTAAAGGTAATTTTTCGGGTTTTTACAATTATCTGACACAGCTCATGTGGTGATGGTACTATATTTTAGAAAAAGTGTAGTAGTATCGTATTCATAATAAATGTCACTTTAAGCTGATACAGTTGTTAATGAAAATATCAATGCGGGTAAAATAAGAAAAATCAAAAACCACCAAAAAATTGATGAACAAAATGAACATTATTAGAAAATTTACTTAAATAAAAACAGAGCGTTAATGAAAAATTTGGCAAATACGGAAAAGATATCGAAGAGATTTAAATGGAATTTAAAAAAAATAACACTAGTACTTTCAGAAACCGTTACAAATTATGTTGAAACAAATTACCTCACGGTTTAACGTAACCTGGGAAACAGCAAAAAACCGATGTTTTTTATTTTCAAACGGGAATATCTCGAAAACGTGACGTAATAGAATATTTCTGATTTCATTTTCGGATTCATCACACCTAAAACCTATTGAAAAGTGCAGTTTGATTGTTGTAACAAAAAAATAATTTTATTTTGTCGACCAGTGTTATTTAATCAAGGGTATTAAGAGAAGAGTATTAACCAATGTTTATAATGTAGTTAGGTAGGTATGTAGCTATCCTATAGGTAAAGTAGTCACATTATATTTAAGACAGTTTTGCAACAATTTTACTATGGTAAAAATACAAGATTATAAAATTAGGGCCCGTGTAAGTATTTTTTGATAGTGTTAGTTGTATTTTCTGCAATGTTACAACGAAATAGCAAAAGTGCGTTTAATATTTGGGTATACCTACCTACAAAAAAAATTAAAATTTGCAATTTTACTAGGCTTGTTGCAGCGCATCGTGAAACCGATAATGTTTTTTCTTTGATTTTTCTGTAAAACTTTTAAGAAAATAAATAGGTTTGTTATTCAAAAATGTTGGGCTTTTTTAATTAAGGAAAAAAGTTATCGAAAATGTAAACTGCATTATTTTATTTTTGTTGAGTTCTTTTTTTTTGGTGATGCAGAAACTAATGCGAGGGAATATTAACTACCTACTTTTTAGTAGGTATTTAGGTACATAGGCAGAAATATTAACACATACAAATTAGTATAGTTATGGATTTAATGCCAGTTTCCGTTGTTTCACTAAACCTAATAGGTAGTTTATGTACAAAATATAGGTAGGTAGGTACCAAAAGAAGAGCTAGGTATGTAAGCTCCAGTATCTATCAGTATCATTTTTGTAGGTATCTTAAGTAGGTACCAATAGGTAGAGTTATATAATTATTTGGTAGGAAGGTAGATACCTATTTCAAAGAAAGTTTGAAAACAAAAAGTTTATAGGTACACATAGATATTAGTTTACGTACCTACATATCTACCTACCCAAGCATTTTATTGAATTTAGAGTAACTACATGTACCAAAATTTTGAATAATTAATTAAAAAAAGAAACTTTATCAGATTTATAATATTAATATAATGCAAAATTATCCTAAAAAATTTACAAATGATTGCATATTTTTCGAAATTTATACAGAAGTTTTTTAAAAAAAATTTGTGTGTAAAATCTAATTGGGAAGTGTACAAACAAAAATATGTTTTGTACAAACGTGTACAAACGATTATCCATCGAACTGCATTTTCAGATTTTTCGAATTGTAAAAAAAAACTTGAAATAGGGCCAACTACATGCACCAAAATTTTGAATAATTAAGTAAAAATAGAAAGTTAATCAAATTTAAAATATTAACAGCATGAAAAATTATCATAAAAAATGTAAAAACGATTGTATATTTTTCGAAATTTGTACAGAAGTTTAAAAAAAAAAAATTGTGTGTAAAATCCAGTTGGGAAGTGTACAAACGAAAATATTTTTTGTGCAAACGTGTACAAACGATTGTCCATCGAACTGCATTTTCAAATTTTTCGAATTGTAAACAAAAAAATCGAAAAAAAAATTTTGAATAATTAATTAAAAATATAAATAAAATTAAATTTAAAAAATTAATTTATTTAAATTGCCTGTAAAAAAAAACGGTGCGTGTACAAATTATTCTAAAAGTTGTACAAACGTGTACAAACGATGTACAAACGATTGCCATTAACAGTTTTGCCCAGCTTGAAAGTCGGGGGGCCAACTACATGCAAGCGACTTCAACCTCCGGATTTTCGGGGTCATTTCAAGGTTTGGTGGAGCTTCACATGACTCCTATATATGGGAATGTTCTAAAATAAATGTGGTCCTCGAACGACGCTATGAAGCGTGCGAAGCTCGAGAACATAGCTCTTGGCTCCAAATACCAAAATATTCGATTTTTTTTCTTAACAGAATCGAATTTTTTCTTTTAATACAAGGGATTTGTCCAGAAAAGTCGATTTTTTGTTCTTAACAAATCGATTTTTTTCTTAAAAGGAATTCGACATAAATTTCCCAGCTGGAAGTCAAAAGCAACCTCCATCTCTTTTTTATAAATTAATCAAATGTGAGCTGCGACAACAAAAAAGAAAAATCCGTGCGTTCAACCTACATCTGAAATTTCAGATTTCTGAATTTTTGGAGCTTCTGATTGGCCAGTAACTAAAAGTCACTAAAAGTCATCTAACTTTTTATGACAGCTGGCCAATCAGAAGCTCCAAAAATTCAGAAATCTGAAATTTCAGATGTAGGTTGAACGCACGGAATGTCAGTCTCAACTTTTTGACAGCGAAAGCGAAGAATCTCACTGAGTAACAAAACATCATGGAGTTGAAAATGGTACAACATGTCGAAGTATAATTCGAGTTTGGTTATTTTTTGTCGAAGTTTATTAAAGATAGAAATTGATTTTGACTTCTAGCGTAGAGAAATTTTGTTCATGTTTCTTCTTCTGCTCAGTGGAGCTTGTTCAATAAGATCTCAGAAACGTGAAGTGGCTAAACAATTCGTTATGTAATTTTTTTTTTATAAAACCAAAATTCAAAAATTAAACGCAAAAGTGGCCATTCACGTTTAGACGTTTGCAAGGACAGTTGCAAGGTTTGTATAAAATTTCAATGGACCTCCGGCCGCACTAGACCCTTTCACAATAGAATTTTATTTTTTTTATTCATTCAAAACGTATGACGTTTTTAAGGTTCTTATTTTTTTTTCGGCTCCGTGAATTCCATCAAGAAACTTTCAACTATTGCACTCGCTCTTGGAGAAGAACGCACCCGGTTTGAATTGCCATGTAATTGATTCCACCACTAGCAAATCTATCCGGATAGCTTTGGATTGCCCCCCGAACGCGCCCGTTGTTCCAACTTTGCAACGTTCAGTTTCTGGCGATTGCCTCTTGACAGACGCCGAAGCTGAAGTTCGTGCTGCAGTTGCTACTTAAGTCAAGGAATTCTGTTCGAATTAGGATAAGACAATTCATTTTCAAATAAAACTGTCATCAATTTTACCTTATATCAAAGAACTGGTACGATCCAAATCCCCATTTTAAAATTAGCTTTAGCCTCTGTCATCATGGGATTGATTTCAATGTTGGAAGCCTACAATACAGTTGAGCATTTGCTGCCATTATTTCTTGTCCAATTGAAGTCCAGAAGTGCGTTTAAATATAATTTAAATTTTGGATTGCGTCAATGATATTATTGGAACTCAACAGTTGTCTCAGGTATTTTTCCTAACACCAATGTCCAATGAAAGAATTTTAGAAATACGGTTTTCCTTTTGTCTAGTCCCTTTTGCCAGCAATATTGTAGAATTAGCAGATTCCAAATGGCGCGTTAGTTTGGCAATTATCGAACACAAGCCAGCTCTAGCTGGACAGTTGGGACAAGAGTTCTTTGACCAAAAGCTACGTGGTCGATGCATGGGTTGGTTGAATGATCATGTTTATGCTGAAAAAACATAAAAAACTCGTAGAGCAATTTGGAGCTCAATGGGCTGAACAAGCGATTATGCGATGATATTGTTTATGTGTAAGAATACGAATTATTTAAGGTGATATTACATTGTCATATATATATGGCATGTTTACCAAATAAGTATGGCTCAAAAATGTCATATAAGTGTGATAGTCATATTTATATGACAAAATATATATGACTCCATAAATAATAAATAATATATACATTATATGACAATGTAATACTTCCTCTACATAGTTAGTTTTTCATATATTTTTGTTGATTAAACATTTTTTTAAGTACTCTTTTATTTTATTTTTTCAGGAATGACTTGTCTCTTCTGTCTCAACGTCCTCGCCAAAGTTTGTGGCCCTGACATAACAACCAAACTCTTACTACCCACATCTTAGCAACTGATCCAGTAGCCAATGTACGATTCAATGTTGCAAAAACTCTTCAGAAAATTTAACAATTTTTGGAATCCAGCGTCATTTATTTATTTTGTATCCTTTTTAAATTCTCAATTATTATTCTTTTAACCTGAATAAATGGGTACTAAATCTGCTGCTTGATGTTTTTAGAAAAGACAGTTATAATATAATTCCTCTCAACTTTGAAGAATTACCAATGGAGCAGAATCAATTTATTCCACAAGATGAAGTTGGAATAGAAATATTTTGTTTTTTTCTTAAAATATTCACCCTTATTCCGAAAGGCGTTTTTCTAAAACGCCAACTGTCGTTTTTGGAGTCGTGTCGTTTTTTTATTGGTGTTCCGTAGCTAAAACGCCAGCGTTTTTCTCGCTCTTACATTCCAAAATACGATCCACCAAAAAAAAACATATCAAATTTCTTACAAATTGAATAATTTGGTTTTTGAAAATTATATTTGTGTTAATTTGTTTTAAAAACAGAAAAATGTATATGTAGCAAGTTATTTTTCTTGGAGCAACAGTGACGACGAAGATGAAGAAAGAAAAAAGAAAGATTTGATACTGCAAAGGAGGTGGATTCCATCTAAAGCAATTCCTTTTTATCCATAATTGTTCTCAGAACTTCTTTTAAAGTTTTTCGCGAGGTGCTCAATTAGGCGTCAATGTATGAAGAAAAAAACAAAGTTGTTGAATAAGTTTCTTCGAATACCTCCAGTTTGTTCATTTAAATGATTAGAATATTTGACATACAAAAAAAAAATTATTTGGATAAAATCTTTAGCCCTCTACCTCAGCTCGAATCTATGAAAAAGGGTGTTTTTTCATTAAATTCTAGACTTACTTTGAGTTGAGGAAGAGGAATAAAGATTTTATCCAAACAATAATTTGTTTGATGTCAAATTATTCTAATCATTTAAATGCAACAAACTGAATGTATTCGAAACTGCTCCATACTTTGACCCTCCACCCTAGTGCTCATTTCCCCTTCACGAGCTCTATTAGTCGCATTTGAATTTGGTTTGTTATTTTTACCTTAAACAAAGAATTTTAAATTATAAAAACTAAAATAAGTTTTAAAAAATCTTTCATTTTTACTCCTGTCTTCAACAAATCTCTCGACGACAGATTTCTACGTTTTTTATAGACGTTTTTCTTATGGAAACGACTAACGGAATACAGAAAAAATACAGTAAACGCGTTCCACAAGAGAGAATCGACAAATTGATGTTTATTTACGTATTAACAAGTTCACAGGTTCACACTGTCGTTTGTTTTTTGGCGTTCAACGCCTTACAGAATAAGGCTGATTAGCTTGTTATTTTCTTTTTTATGGGGCATGCTTCCATTCCAATTGTTTTTCTGTTCAGATAAGTGATAAATCAGATTTATTTTTCGTCTATGTAATCAATTGTCTGTCTGGGCCACTTGGCAATACTAGTACATACTATTAAATACGAGTAGATGATAATCAAAACACACTATATCCAAAAAAATCATTTTGTGCAAATCGTAAAAAACTTTCAAGGACTAAATGAGAGTACTAAGAAAAGATTTTATTCCCTCTAATTATAGATTTTTAAAAAAAGGAATGCAAAAAACATACATAAGAACCCATGGAACCAAAAATAATATTTTCATAAAATTTGTTTATTGTGTTTTTCGAGCTTTGCACTAGTACTTACCTAATATTTTTTTACCGACTTTTGTTTTTTTATGAATTTTCGGAAATTAAAAAAAAAATAATATTTTTGTATAAATTTTTTTCAAAAAAAAATAAATACAAAACTTGGTATGCAATTTTTCTATTTAATTTATAGGTACTTAACACTTCCAAGCATAATTTACAAATTATGGAATTTTAAAATTACATGAAAAGGTTATGAACAGTTTTGATGCAAACTCCATGGTGGATATGGAAAGTTTTGGAAACCATAGCGATATATGATAGCGAAATAAAGTTAGTTTTAGCTCGTTATGCCAAAACATTTTTTTAAAAATACTAAATGAAGCAAGCTTAACAAATTTGCATTAAAATCTCAATTTTTGATTAAAGTTGACAAGTTTTGATTCTCATCTTAAATTTTTGAACAAAACTAGTTTGAACACAATTTTTTCATCATTTTTTAAAAATTTTGAGTTTTGAAATTAATTCTTCAAAAACTATTATCTCAAATAATTTGAATTAAAAACAGAATAAAAAAAAGAGACTTCTGGCTTTAAGAGAAAGTATAATAAGTGTTGCCGTTGTTTTTTATAGATTTTTTTTCTATTTGAAGTCGATTTTTTAGAAAATTACCCTTACCGCCTCAACGAGGGGAATAGACCCCCTCACATACAATTTTTTCTTGTCTTCACTCAACCAATTCGCTCTAGCTTTATGTCACCCTTATGCGAATCACCCTGTAGATCAAAAATAATTAATTTAAATTTGAATCTTAAAATTTATTTGTATTTATTTCGTTTCAGCACCTATTGAAAAATCACCACTTTCGAATTAAGCCAGTATTAAATACGGCTCACTGATCCAAATTAAATGGGATCTAGATTTAAGTTCTTGTCGATCTTTCCAATTATCTTAAAAAATATCCCGTTTCAGAGTTTAATTAAAGGAAAAAAAATACTTATGTATATTTTAAGCAATATATAAATAAAATAATAATTCGAACGATATATTTAACGTGCAAATGTGTAATTTGCGTTTATTATTTATTTCAATTCAATTCGGTCATCACGTGAAAGTCAATAGCAAAAAGATAAATCATATAAGAACATGCCTCATTCCATCTAATTTTTATTATATCAGCAACAGGAGTAAACTGCAAAACTGTACCTATAGCATTTATTATACGATGTTTGCCTTCAATTTGAGGAAGACATTTTCGTTTCTTAACTTTTCGGTCCCTTACCCAGATTAAATATGAGTTCGGATCATAAGCAAACAAGTTACGTTTGATAGTTTTATTATATTTCTTTCAAGTTTATTTGTTTTATATTTTTTTATTTATTTTAATATCTACTATGTAGGTACACCAAGAATTAAATTTTATGAAAGAACTATTAAAGCGAATTATATAGTGCTGAGATTACTAATGTGAAGATCGTTTTCGAAATAACAGTCTTATAAGCACTTTGGCATTTTTTGTCGTCGAAAAACCTGAAAGAAAATTTTATGCAACTCCTTTATTATGCCTCGCTCATGAATAATCGCAAGAGTTAGTGCAACGTAGTCCGGGTAGGTATCTAGAAACGTATTGAGTAAATATTAAAAGGGGAAAAATAAGTAATGTAATGTATAAAGTGCTATTCATTAGTAAAGATTATTGGTGTATTTAAAAAAGGAAAAGCAATGTTATGTAGTACTAGCTTCATTGGTAGGGATTATTGGTGTATTTTAAAATGAAAAGCAATGTATTAAAATGTGTTTTGGTTAACAATAAAATGAAAACTTAGTTATTTGGAATTAGTAAGTAAATACATTTTTATTAAAAAAAAAAAAAAAACAGAGTAAAGTAAAGGAACTTCAAAAATTTCAAAAATACAGCAACACAGATAAAAAATATATGTATGAATTAACATAAAGTAAAAAAAAACTTCAAATAATATGTACTAAACTAAAGTGACTTCAAATAACATAATACACATATTGATAGAACACAGATACAAAATATGTGAATGAATATTAATTAAACAACAAAAAACAACAATAAAATAAATAGGAACTTTGTACAAGAAAAGCAAACAAACACATATGTAAATTAATCATTTAAGCAATAAATAAAGTAAAAAATTATTTACTTTTTAAGAGTTTTAAAACTCCTTATTTTGAGCAATTATTATGTCCAGTTTTTCATCCACTGTCTTATGCATTTGCCTTCCTTCTTCTAGAGCACTTTTATAAGAATTGTCTGTTTTTCATTTTTTTGAGGTGCTTGGCTCAGTAATTTCGTCGTCGGACTCTTTATCTAGATCAAAAATTTCTATTTCTAGGTTCTTAAAAAAAAAAAAAATAAAAATAATTTTCAATTATTAACAAAGTAAATGTTTGTACTTACTTCAACTAATCCTAGTCCCAGCTCAGGGGTGGAACCATCGCCATCCACAGCGTCCATACTAATGACCGCTAGGACTTTTTCGTCTAGATCAGTCAATGGCCGTGGTCCATCATTGATGTTCCCACCACCAGTTTTGGCCGTGGTCCATCATTGATGTTCCCACCACCAGTTTTATACATACATTTTTTATGGTCACTGGCCTGCTTCTTTGTCGATGATTTTATGTCCGTCCAGCACTTAAATGGAAAAAAATTATATATATTTTTCATAAATACAATTGTATTGTGTTAACCATATAAGCACCTTTTTCCACTGCTCCACACACTTAACAATTGGGCCTTGGGAGTTCAATTTGGAGCTAAGTGACTCCCAAGTATCTGAAATATTCTGCCGGCAATTTATATCATTAAATTGCCCCCGGGCAAACGCTTTATTCTCAAACATAAACTCGACCAAAATTTGTTTTTGGGTTTTCGAAACGTGCATCTCTGAAAATATAAATTTTATAATAAAAATAACAAAATTTATTATTTATTACGTATTTTGCTTATCTTTTTTGCTTCAGACATTTCTTCTCGCCTGCTTTGTAGATAGTGAAAAGATTTGACGTTTGGCGCGAAAAAGTTATCGTCTTTTGCACTTATAGAACACCATTTTATCGCACTTTCCAGTATTTTCTTTCCGTGTTGTTCCATGCGAAAAAGTTATCGACTGTCAGAGTAACAGAACCCCGATAATGCGATAAAATGAGTTTTGTTCCAATTCTCATCGTTTCTCGACGAATTTTATCGATGCGATAGTTTCAGAACATGGGTACAGATTTCATAAAAGTCACATACCAATAACGAATTTAGTCTCCAGCTTAGGGGCCGGTTATAGCGATCAGAAAAAACACATCAGAAAAAAAATTCTTTTTGATAATTCAATGTTTTATCATACGATTTTATATATAAAAAGAAAAACCACTTAAAATATTTATTTCAAAAAAAAAATTTTTGTTGAAGGAAATACTTTCTCTAAGAAAAGTACTTATTCATTTTTCTGATGGAAATTCCGTACGAAAAACGACTTTCTATCAGAAAATGCTTTTTGTAGGACAAATATGTCCTCCAAAGAAAATTTTTTTTATGAAATAAATATTTTAAATGATTTATCATCGATTTGTATCCTTTTTATATTTCAAATCCTATGATAAAACATTAAATTATCAAAAAGAATTTTTTTCTGATGCGTTTTTTCTGATCGCTATAATCGGCACCTTAGTCAATAGTAAGACGTTAAAATTTAATACATGGAAATCCATGTTTAAGCTGTACATTAAAGATATAAAATGTCGTTTCAATGCAAGTGTTGCCTGTTGTGCTATTTCAGGACACATAATTATGATTTTAGTACTTCAATATACTCCTACATTAGAATGTTTTTGGCAAGTTCTAAGTGAATAATTTGATGAAAAAGTCGACATGGGGAATAAGCGACGCCTTTGTAGAAGGCGTTTAGTTGAATATTATTCGTTTTGGTTTAAAAATTATTTTCTTTGTAGTGATTGTAATCGGTTTAAGTTCGACTGTTACTAGTTAGGCCGGCCGCACATTGGATGCGTTATCGTACGGATTTCACTCGTGGGAATACTTACAAACACGCACGCGCACACTGGGTGCGAGTGAGTCATACCCTTCCGTCCTCACACATATTTTTTCTAACGCGGTCCTCACACTGGGGTGTGACATACCCCAAGCATAAATAATTAAAAAAAAATTGTTTTTAATAAATTAAATTTTTTATTAATGTTTATTTTTCTTAGTACATTAATAATGTGTTTAATAGTCCACTTAGTTATACAAAAAAAAATACTTATTATAAAAAAAAAAGTTTTTAAAAAATAAATCAATAAAAAATTCATAAAAAAGTAGCTGTTAAATAAAAGTCGAATTACTTAAAAATAAAAAATAAAATAAAAAAAAAAAATGTCACACATCCTGTTTGAAATGATATCGAAACCCTTTAAAACAATTTCAAGGTAATTTCGTTGAAAACTGATGTTAGCGGAGTGCTTGAATGAGCGCAATTTTCAAATTCAATTTTAATGTTTTATTACTGCATTCAACACATTCTAGCGAGCGATGCTCTTCGCATATGGGCTTTCGACATGTCACACACACTCTTTTAGTTTTTCTGTCTTTTTCCCTGTCACAGAAAATACACCGAACATATTTTTCTAAATTTATTGGTTGTATTACTTCAAAACTGGTGGTCGTTGTGGTTTCAATTTGGAATTCATTTTTCACTATTCCTTCGATAATTTGTTTCAAACCGCGTCTTAGTGTCGGTACTTGGATCCTTCTTCGTAAATGTGGCTCAACAAGGCTGTACAAAAGATCGTACAAAAACTCTTTTCTTGGAATTTTTCGGTCTGGCTGTGCGAGTGCGTGAAGTACCATTGCATTTATGCCACCTTGATCCAACATTCTACAGAAAACCCTCATAGGCCAGCGACGCGTAGCTCTAGACGTTGTATATGTGTGACACAATTTATCAAATGTATCGGTTCCTCCTTTTGTACTGTTGTAATCTAGAATCATTTGCGGCTTACCTGACTCTAGATCCACATCATCAGAATAGTGGTTTGTAGATAGGACCAAGACTACCTTGTTCTGTTTTGGAGCAAATGAAACCAAAGTTTTATTATCATCAAATGCAAATTTGGAACAACCTTCTTCAGCTGGGGTTAAAAACTGTGGTGGGATCTCTCGTTTGTTTTTACGAAGAGTGCCTAACATCGTCAAATTATACTGTGTGAGCATCATCTGGAATAGTCGCACAGAAGAGAACCAGTTATCCACTGTAATATTCCTTCCAGTTCCATGAATACTTTCAGACAATTTTCGTACATAAAAAGAAGGCACTGGTTCATTATTTTCAACTTGAACTTTACCAACGTAGGGAATTGCGTTTATCATGTACCATGTGCGATAGTCATTCATCATCACAAATTTCAGCCCATATTTGTCTGGTTTTGACGCCATATAAATTCGGAATGGACAATTACCTCTATAGTCCATCAATTGTTCGTCAATTGTGCAGTATTCGAACGGAGTATAAAGCGACTTGCAATTTTTGATGAATAACTCCCATATTTCACGAATTGGTGCAAATTTGTCGTTCACTTTGCGTTCCATTCTAGTCGCTTTGTCATCGAAACGCAAGCATGTTGCCATAAATTCAAACCGTCGCTGCGACATTGTGGCTCTAAAAAGAGAAACGCCGAATCTTACCGACCATAATTCGCTGAGAAGTAACTTGGCAGCTTTCTTTACACCACTGAGGTAAAGCAACCCAATAAATGCTTTTAGTTCCGTGATGTCTATTGGTCCATGGTACGTTTGCGATTCAATATTTAACGAACAGCGTCCTATTTGCTCGTTTGTGTGAGCTACCACTTTTTCCAAAATGTCGTCACTAAAAAGTAAACTCCAAGCCTCAAGAGGGGTTGATATGTTTCGAGCAGCACCCTTTGGACCTGGTAGATGTGTGACCAAATTTCGAATTTGATGCCTCCCACGTTTCTCAGGTAGAATCGAGCTCCATTTGTAGCCTGATTTCCCTTTCAATATCGCTTACCTCTGTTTTCTGGGTGGAGCAGGATCCGCTTCTTCATTTTCAAACTCTGTTCTTCGATGTAGTCGGGATCATTGTCCGAATCGTCACCGGCAAATAAATCTGGTTCGTCATCTTCTAACAATCGTTCGGTTTCCAATAAAAGCCTTTCGAGGGCTTCGTCTCTTGAAAATGCCATTGTTTCTGTAAAAAAAAAACAGTTACTTCCTAGAACAAAAACTTTTTTGTGTGACTAAAATACCTCACACCAGTTATATATCAATTAATTTGTAAACTGCTTAAATATTTTTTCTTCAAATGCTGGATAACGACTAAAACACGACGTTATTACAATAAACCCTTTTATTCACAGACTGTAAAAAAAACTTACGCGAACTGCACACTGGGGTGTATGATACCCCACTCAAACTTCAAAACTAAATAATATACGTCCAAAAAAATTTAAATAACTCAAAATGGCCTCCTACCACTGCCAAAAATATGAAAATGAATTTACAGGGGCATGGCATGTCTGACAAAAAATTGTAACGGCAACGGCATGGTTTACAATTTTGGGTGGGGTATCCCACACCCCAGTGTGAGGAGGGAAGGATACGTATACGTACGTTTACTTCCGACGTACGAAATGAATCCGAACTTGTTGGGATTTTTTATACACGTTCGTATGTTGAAACATTGAAATGTATGGAAAGCGGACTTCGCGAAAGCGATGAGTCACCAGGACACTGCGTATTTGAAGGAAAAAAATGTATTCAGTGTGCGCACTCGATTCGTGCGACCAGTATTCACACGTTTAAGTACGATATGAATTCGTATGTTGACGCATCCAATGTGCGGCCGGCCTAAGGCTTAGCTTCATTCTAGACTTTTTGCAAAAGTAGAAAAAAACAAAATCGTTCGAGCGCAAAAATGTACGAAAATTGTGTTTAATTTGTCATTTTAGATCAATTAACAGATAAAACATAATTTTTTTCACACAGGCATCTCTAGAGCATGTTTTGTTTTTCACTTTTACACTTTTTATCACTTTTTTGTAAAAAGTATTAAATGTAGTTAACCCTTGTTTAAAAAAAAAAGCTCATCACTTGATCAAAAAAGTTAATAAATTGATAAATTCACTATTTCCGATCAATATAAAACTGCGATGCTTTCATTTTTAATAGCAATTTTTTTTAAATATTTTAACAATCGCAACTGCTTTAAATGCCTCTTCCAAAGATTAACAACAAGCCAAAATACAAACTTCAAAATGAGGTTACACTAAAATGTCTGACAGCCGAATTTCTCACGGAGACTTTTATCGGAACCGAAAATTAAATTTTGTCTATGGGATTTTTTAACTGATATGTTGCGAAATGAAATTTAGTAAAAGAAAATCAGTGGTTGCTAAAAATCATTCAAACACTTAACATAATTATTTTACTATAAGTACTGACAAAGTAACTGTAAAAAAGAATACGGCAATACTCAAATGTGAAGGTATCGAACAAATTTTGACAGTTCACTCCGCATTTTTTATTTGACTGGAAATTGGATTGAAATTGTAGTAGATTCATATGGGATTTTTTTAACCAGAAGGTTAAATTGTTTATTGGTAGAATTCTATTTAAGCTCCACACTTTATTTTAATCTTACATTTTACTAATAGTCGACATTAGTGATTTATTATTAGTAACGCTAAATGATTATATTCACACCATCGATACCGCTCCGATACCGATACATTCTCGCACCAGTTTCGATTCATTGGAAAGAATACTTTATCGGAGCGAGAACGTTATTTATATAGTTTCTATGGAAACAAAAGTAAAAAATAGTTAGATATATCTATCTTAAATTAATAGAAAGGATAACAAATGAATATAAATAATTTTGAATCAGTATCGGTATTGGAACGGCATGCAGTGTGAACAGAAAGGGATTCTGTTGAAGCACGAACGTTTCGAGACTATATCGGCATCGGCACTATAGTCTATAATGTGAATAAAGCTTTACAGTAATAGGAATATATCTGTGGCCACAACCAATAACCGCTTAAGTCGACTTAAGCGCAAAGTCGTTTTTTTGTTGCATTGTGTTCCCATGCTTTCTTTCGTTATTGAATAAAATTCCCTATAATTTATACTTTTTTTCATGAAATAAGAGCGAAAGAAAAAATCGTTTAGATAAAATAAGAAATCTGAGGTAATATAATGCAGTTTTTAAGAAATGACTTATATCGACTTAAGTTGTTTTTGCAAATCAAAACTTCATTGAACCAAAACAAAGTATATGAAAGTGAAAATCAGCTTATCACTACTTAAGCGGTTTTTGCAAAACAAAAAGTACAAACTAGAAAATTATTTGGACTTAAGCTGTTATGTCAAATGCATGTGGAAATTTTCAATTGACTTGAGTGTTTTTTTTAGGTGAAATAATAAAATGAGTTGCAGGTTGTATTCCATTGTTTAAAAAGGATTTCGACTTGTTTAAGAATAATTTATATGTATCTGGTATGAGTTTCCATGCTAAGGTACGGTAGGCCTTACTAGAAATAGCTCTTTATGAAACGGAGTCATAAATTTTATATTTTTTCATATGTTAAAATAGGTTATTTTTTACTAAACAACTGATAACTGGAAAACGATGAACTGTCAAAAAAGCAAGAATTTTTTGTTCTAATTTAATACATGATCAATTTATATTTCTGAGATATCTGAGATCTCAGCAATGTATTTCAGTTTATGGTTAATTTTCAAATAGGTACTGAAGGAAAACAATTTTGTATGAGCCGATATATTTATTTAAATGCTGCCTTCACTGGGTCATAAACGATGCTCGGATTATGAATATGTCTTTTATAAAAACCAAATACATGTCGATAAATTGTACATATATTAGATTTTGGTGGTGATGTAGGACATCGTTCATGGACAGTGGAGCAGGGCACTTTAGGGCCCGACCCATAGAATCCGTCGCATGCGTTGCTTATGTCGTTTTTCTTTCAGCCAAAAAAAATTGATCCCTGTGAGGGATTTTGATCCCGGACAAGTTTTTGCATTACATTCAACCAAAAAAAATCAATCCCTGACAATTCGGGATCAAAATCTCTGATCCCGAATTAAAGAGAGATTTACACTTACATGAAACACGCACTTGCACACACTCTATTTATAAAACGTCATTTTGTGCTTTTGTGCATATCGTCGCTTCGGAAGAAAAACGACACAACTCAAAAACTCTCATTTTTCAAAATAGGTAACAGAAAATTTAATTTAATTAAAGACCACGTAACAGCTCCAAATATTGTAGTAGAGTCAGGTATTTTTACAATTGATAGTTTTTCTTGTATTCAAAAAAAGGCAATGTTAGCTCGAATTTTTCATTTTTTGAGTTTTTCTCCCGAGCCGACGATATGTACATACATGGGACTTACAGCTTAAATTGAAAAATAGTTAAAAATCAACATAATTCGATATTAATTTAATAAAAATATATTCTTGATTTGTTTTAAAAGCTAAAAAAAAACTAAAGCATCTGATTACTTTAACAAACTTAGTTTTGGAGAAAAAAAAATTCAAAATCGTAGGAGCGGTTTTATTTAATTAATTTTTTATATTTGAAATTTTTGTAAAAATTTCTAAGAAAAATAATTGGTACACAATTTTTTAGTACTTTTATGTTAAATAAAAATTAAATTTTGAAATTTTTATAAAAAATCCAAAACTTGTTTTTTATAAAAAAAATTTAATTTAAATCGGTTACACACATAATAAGATAGTCCAAAATTAAGAAATGGTTCGATGATAGGTTACTGTTAATAATGGCTAACTGCAAATTTTGTTTTTGGCAGATCATTAACCATACTAATATTAGTATTTAGAACAATTTTAATCAAAATCGTATGAGTCGTTTTCTAGAAAATTTATATTTTCTGCAACGGTTTTTTAATCTTTATATGGAAGGTACCTTTAATTATGACTATATAGGAAACATTTTTGTTCAAAATATTTTAGATAATAAGACCACTCGGTACCAAGTTTTCGTAAAAATCAACCAAGTCGTTTTCGAAATATTTGATTTTCAAAAGAAAATTTTATAACTTTTTTAAAAAATCCAAAAAAAAAGTTTTTTGCAAGTTTTGGTATACAATACTATATTAAAGTTTTTCAGAAGATTCTCCATAAAAAATTATCAAAATCAGTCTAGCTATTCCTTTTCGAGAAAAACGAAAATAAAAAAAATGATTCTACGGGAGGTACAATTTAAAACCATTTTTTGGAAATCTAATTTTAACAAAAAGCATATACCCATACCTATTAAAACTTACTGATTTTTTTAAGAAAAATCTGTCGAGCCATTTTTGAGAATAAGAGTTTCCAAAAATTGAAAAAAAAAAGTTATATGGCAGGTGCCGTTATTTTTGGCCCTAAAAAGATTGTCCCAAAAACACTTTATTCCAAGTTTAATTAAAATCGGCACATGGGCTTAGGCTGTAGGCGAGTACACAGACAGACAGACAGGCAGACGGACGGAATTGTGAGACCCACTTTTGTATCTTACCTATCATCGTGATGTCCAAAATTTGCCATAAAGTACCTAAATATCGCAAGTAAAAATGTGAAAAAGCTACAACTCGAAATATGAACGTGTTTGAAAGCAAAAATGTGAAAAATAGACGGAGGGTTATTTTTCATGCAAATATAAAACTTGATTTTAAAAAGCTGATAAAAAATAAAATGACCCATATTTGTCAAATTTTCGATTTAAACTCAATTTTTGAATAATATACAAATTTTTCATAAAATTTTGTCAGTTTTTGATTTTTTTTAACTTTAACGTGCATAGGTATTTTTTGGGATGTGTGTGAAGTTAGCATATCAAGTGTCAGCATAGTTCTATAGTTCCTGATAGTTTTCCAAAATAGTTCTGTTTGATTTCCCCGTAAAAACGGATTTTAAAAAATGATATGCTAACTTCGCGTAGCATATCAATTGTTGAAATGTTAAATGAAAATATTTTTTTTAGATGTAAGAAACATCCCTTAAGAGTTCCTTATACCTAAAAAAAAATAGTTCCGTTACATCAGGGCCTAAAAAAAAAAAAAAAAAAAAAATTATTTTAATAAAAAAAAGGCTTGTTATGGAAAAAAACAACAGAATTTCAGAAATCACGGAAAATTAATCCGGTTCATCGATGCACAAACATAGGTACAATGTGTCTAGAGTATAATTCAAAGAATTTTCCTTTCTAATACATTTCTACTATATATATAATAATATTTTTCTAATTGTTTAAGATCCAACTTTCTAGAATTTTTCTTACTACATTGATAAGCTGGTACTTTTTTACGAGTTCCAGCTCATTTATCAATTAAATCAGATAGACCTAATGTTCTTACAATATAATCCGAGAAGTTCCCATTTCTAACTCTTTTTAACAAAAAGTAAGATTTTTTCTAATTACATCGTTTTTTTTTTTTTCATGTATTTTGGAAAACGACCTTGATATGCTGGTACTTTTTTAAGAGTTCCAGCTCATTTAACAATTTAATCAGATAATCCGAGGAGTTCCCATTTCTAACGCTTTTCTAACAAAAAATATGATTTTTTTTATTTAGATCGTTTTTTTCACGTGTTTTGGTAAACGACCTTGATATGCTGATACTTTTTTACGAGTTACAGCTCATTTATCAATTTAATCAGATAGACCTAATATTCTTACAATATAATCCGAGGAGTTCCCATTTCTAACGCTTTTCTAACAAAAAATATGATTTTTTCTATTTAGATCGCTTTTTTCACGTGTTTTGGTAAACGACCTTGATATGCTGATACTTTTTTACGAGTTCCAGCTCATTTATTAATTTAATCAGATAGACCTAATGTTCTTACAATATAATCCGAGGAGTTCCCATTCCTAACGCTTTTCTAACAAAAAATATGATTTTTTCCATTTAGATCATTTTATTTTTCACGTGTTTTTTTAAACGACCTTGATATGCTGATAGTTTTTTACGAGTTCCAGCTTACTTATCAATTTAATCAGATAGACCTAATGTTCTTACAATATAGTCCGAGGAGTTGCCATTTCTAACGCTTTTCTAACAAAAAATATGATTTTTTCTATTTAGATCGTTTTTTTTTCACGTGTTTTTGTAAACGACCTTGATATGCTGATACATTTTTACGATTTCCAGCTCATTTATCAATTTAATCAGATAGAGCTAATGTTCTTACAACATTATCCGAGGATTTCCCATATCTAACGCTTTTCTAACAAAAAATATGATTTTTTCTATTTAGATCGTTTTTTTCACGTGTTTTGGTAAACGACCTTGATATGCTGATACTTTTTTACGAGTTCCAGCTTATTTATTAATTTAATCAGATAGACCTAGTGTTCTTACAATGTAATCCGAGGAGTTCCCATTCCTAACGCTTTTCTGTGATTTTCTATTTCATTTGCATTCCGTTTTTGATTCTTTGCCTATCAAAATTATTTTTTGCTTTATTAAATTAAAATTATTTTTGACAAAATTAAATTTGACATCCCACACATACATTTGCAAACAAAAAACAAATCCAATCTGCGTTTCTTTTGCCAAGAAAATTCGTGATCCGGGATCAAAATCCCTATTTGCAAAAGAAAGACGAAATTAGACGTATTCAACTGACAGCTCGATTAAATACACGTTCTTATGAGAAGTGACCTATTGGCGACGCATGCACCGGACGCAACGCAAAAAGTAGCCGAAATTTTAACTTTTCTCTCCGCCAGGTCCGTTGATATGAATTGTCAATAGTAGGTCTGTTTGATGACGGCATTGCATTTGGTGCATTGCTGTTTTCTTAACTCGTTCTGATGAGATTTGTTCACTCTAGTTTAATAAAGTGAGTTTTGTCTACGCGTCATAAAAATACGCGAATTCACATCAAATATTTTAATTTTGCACGAGTGGTTTGCATATTTTTTATTGATGTCGTGTACACAGATAGGTTAATTTATTTGAGCATGTGTATTGTATTGAGCGTGAATAGAAAGGGTAGACGAAATTATTTTTTCATGCTCGCGGAATTGGACTCACTCAGCTTCCGTATTTATACAATAAATCGATATGCACGACAAAACTGACAAAATGTTATTGTCTGCAACAATAAAGAAAAACACAAAGAAGAAAGGGTGATAACTCTGCAATTTTGTAAACCATTACAAAATACAAGTGAAAATAAGTTTGCCTATTATTTTCTTGATTTTGTCCATTCTTTTGCTAGTTTTGTGACGTTAATTCTATTAATTTTTCAGTCTTATTAAATCCAGTATACGCATACAAAATATAAAATAAAGCTTTAAACAGTTTATGAAATGCGCTGATATTCCTCAGTGCGCACTAGGTTCGAAAAATTGAACGCACCTAGTAATTTGAATAAAGCTGTCAAAACAACGCAACGTATCCATTGGGTCACCGGATAGAGCTTTTTAACAAACAGCAATATTATCTCTGTCTCGTTCATTTTAAATGTCAAACTAAAATTCTTGGCACAATGACATTTTAGTGGCAGGTGGCAGCCATTTGTTTGTTTTATTTTGGAGGCAAATAAATATTTGGAATTGTTATTTCCTTTTTTTTTTAGAAAATCTACAAGTAAAAATGTTTTATATTTTATTTAAGATATTTTAATCTTTTTATGGCACAAAATAGCTAGATTTTTGTAATTAAAATTAGCCCGCCTTTTTTTTTTTCTTTCCAATTTCATCTGTCATTGTGCCAAGTTTTTGCTGTCATCTGAAACTGATAATTTGGTAGAGATCTCTATTGCGATTCGAGACGCCATTGTGATCGGTCGACTTTTATCGTGTGCTCTAAATAAATACATTTAATATTCCTGAAAAACATAAAAAGTGGATAAACGAAGTAAAGTTAATATCCAAAATAAGTCTATTTTAAAAATAAGTAAAATATCATCGATTAAAAGTAAAAAACACTTAAGTTTCAAAAAAAAAATAAATTTTGTTCTACACAAAATGGACGACAGTGGTGGGTGGCCATTGAAGCCACCCTTAACCCCTAGTGGTGTAAATCTGACTGGTAGTGATAATACCAAAACCTATAAAGGAATGCTCCCATCCGAGCTACTAAGGGATGGCGACATCAAACAAATTTATGTAAATGTTGAACAACGTTGTTCCAACCCAAATCCTGTAAAAGACATGACCAACAACTGTACAAACCAAGCAAAGGGCGCAAAAAAAGCGTCACTCACACAAACAAATGCACGTTCTGCTGAGCAGAACCTACAAAAAATTCTTTCGAACGATCAAGACTGCTTCGTGAAAGTAATTGATAGAAGAAAGAGAGCATCCGATACTGGTCCTCTCTCCTCGTCCAAGAAGCCATCGCTTGGCAACCAAAACAGAGACAACATTAACAATAACAACAGATTCAGTATACTGCAAGAAGAAGACGACAACAAAGTCATGGAAACAGAAGAACCTTCCATGCAACAACAAGATATCCAACAGAACGCTTCACCGCCATCAACGGAACAAAACTGGTGCCCCCCAATATTTATCAAAGGACTAAAATCGAAGGTTATTTTAGAATTTATTAAAACTAATTATGTAAGTGAAATAAACAATGTAGGATTTCAAAGTATTGGCTATGGTAGACTTAAGCTTTTTGTTAAAAATGTTGAACTTCATTCAATGTTCATTAACAATTTTAAATCAAACAACCCTAAATCATTAAAAAATTCTTCGATCCTTTTGAAAGGACTCACTGGCAGTTTTCCTCCTGATGAAGTCAGAAAGGAGTTGATTGAAATAGACCAATCAATTAAATTGGTACAGGTTAAGCCATTTTCCACCAAATGGTCGAGAGATCAAGATATTGATCTTGACTTATTTATATGTACTGTTGAGAGTAGTGAAGAAATCGCTAAATTAAGGAAGATTAAGGTAGTCTTTCAGCACAGGATCTGGTGGGACACAATAAAGAGAGAAGGTCCAATTCAATGTTATAGGTGCCAAAGGTTTGGGCACTCGAGTAGGTATTGCGCATATGACCCAAGATGCGTGAAATGCGACAAGACTCATGAAGTTAACCAAACTAAATGTGCAACTAATTCAACTGAAGGTGGTCCTCCACCATCCGATTTCTGTGTAAACTGTGGGCAAGCAGGACACCCTGCCAGTTACAGCAAATGTCCAAAACGCGAACTATATATGCAACGCTTAGACAACAAAGCGTCACTTAACAACAGAGTCAAAATTTCAAGAATGGCTGAGGTAAACTCAACCATTTCAAACAGAATTCCACAGCTATCTTTCGCGGATGCTTTGAAAAAAAATATACCTACACAACCTACTGCAAGCTCACGCAATTTACCAGAAAGCGGATCCTCAATGTTCGGGGACTTACTAAACGAATCAATCAAACTTTTCGGTGTACCTATTAACACCCTAATTCTGAAAGTCAAAGCTTTCTGGCCTGCTTACAAGTCACTTAATGAAAATGAAAAACCTGGAGCGTATCTTGGTTTCATCGCCTCTCTCTCACCATGAATGTAAAAACCCTAACCATTAACATAAATTTTATGATATCTTCCGAAAAATGCTCTGATTTGAGCCTACTTTTAGAAGATATTAATCCAACAGCCATGTTTATTCAAGAAACACGTCTTGAATCTAAACACAAAGTACTTTTTAGCAAATATAAATTTATAAGAAACGATAATGGAGTAGGAACTGGAGTTCTAATTAAAGACGCGATTCATCACTCAGTCATCCCATTCAACAACAATCATATTTCTGCTACAATCATATGCATTCAAACCACTGACTCCCTAGGTCAAACCAGTAAAACAGCTTTAGTTTCCATTTACGTCCCAGGCAACCTTGGACAGGCTCTTAGTCAAGCGCTAGACGATTTATTTCAAGCAATCTCCGGATGTAATCAATTTATCATTGGCGGAGACTTTAATGCCCGGCATCCTATGTGGGGCGACAAGACAATCAATCAAAACGGACACAACCTCTTCGCATGGTATCAGAATAACAACTTTCTGCACACAGACATAACCTTCCAGGACGGACCAACCTTTCCTAGATCTTCATCTCATATTGATTTCTTCCTCACTTCCCCTAGTTGCATCACTCTAGACGCAATATCCGATCACTTTTCTGTTCTTTTAGCTTTACAAATCGTCAATTTTAACCCTCTGCCAGACATGCAAGAACACCCCATTTATTTCAAGAATACAGACTGGAATCGCTGTAATAGAGACCTTGAATTACTTCTTTCAGAACGACCCATCACCAATGACGCGAACCTCACAAATAGCGAAATAGATAATTCTATTCAATTTCTAACAGATTCTATTATAACATGTCTTAACTCTCACTCTTCTGAATTAAAAATTAAAAGTTCATAGAAAAACATTTCGGCGGACTCAATAAATCTCATGAAAACCAGAAAGATTTGGAAACGCCAGCTAAAACGCATTTTTCACTGTAGTGGCAACAGGATAAATCAGCCATACCAAGAATTGTCGGCACGCATATCTTGCCTGAGTAAAATCATTAAGGACAGAATTTGAATTGATCTAAACGAGAAATTAAAAACAAGATTACAAAACCTAAAACCCTCTCCATTTGTATTCAAAGAGATTGATCGGCTGACTGGTAGGAAAAGATCTGATCCCTCAGAAATTCCTATCACATTTAGAAACATCACTTTTTCCTCAGACTCAGATAAAATTGACGCTTTTCAAAACTTCTTCAATTGACCGTAGCTCAATCATTAACCCAATTACTGCACTGGAAGTCTCCACCTCCATTAGCTCATTTCTGGCCTGGAATAACAACCCGACTATTTCTTCATTTTCCTCTCAAAACAAATCTGATCAACCCTCCGAAAGAGGTTATATCTCAACAGAGAAGTTATCAAGAACACAATTCACTACCTTAATAACAAAAAGTCTTCAGGGCCCGATAAAATATCTAATTTCTTTCTAAAAAAATGTAGAAATCCCCTAATAAACCCCATAACTATCATAATTTATTTATTTATTTATTTATTTTTCATCAACTAGAGTTTACAATTATACTCAATTAGACTAACGATTATATAAACTTAATATAATACATAAACATAAAAGTAATATTAATATGAGCTTTTAGTTAGTTAAATAGTACATGGCTAGCATGTTTTTGAATGAGTTTCTACTCATATAAAAGTCAAAATCTATGAAAAACGAAGCATTGTTAATCACCCTGACACTGCGAGTTATAGGTTCATTAGAGGCATAATTAACTCGATGAGCACTTTCACGGAACAAGGTTCGAGTTCTTAGATCACGAGAAGGAGCATAAAGATCTATAAGAGCCAACAGAAATGAGCTATCGATGTGGTAAGATAAAATGTCGTGGACAAAAATAATAGCAAACATCTTACGGCGGTTTTCCAACGTCTGAATGCCAATAAGCTTGCATCTTGTGTTATAAGAGGGCATTTCAATGTTCCATCTCAATTTATTTATAATTAATCTAGTAAATTTTTTTTGAATGCTTTCAATTCTAATAGTATGAATATTGTAGAATGGATTCCACACTATGCAGCAATACTCGACAATTGACCTAACATAAGCTACGTAAAGGGATTTTAATGTGTAAGGATCATTTAAGTCAAAAGAACTTCGGTAGATAAATCCCAACATGGAGTTTGCTTAATTTACTATAAATTCAATATGTTTTGAAAAGTTAAGTTTGGAGTCAAAAATAACTCCAAGATCTTTTTTCATCGAAACTCTTTCGAGAAGATGGTTATTAATATTATAGTCGTAAACAATTGGTTGCTGACGGCGAGTGAAAGAGAAACATTGGCATTTAGGAATGTTTAAACTTAAATGATTTTTTTTACACCAGTCGGAAAGGTTACTGATATCGTTCTGGAGAAGAACACAATCGGTTACACTATTTATACACCTAAAAAATTTTAAGTCATCTGCAAATAATAGACACATTGAATTTCGGATAATACTAGGTAAGTCATTTATAAATATAAGAAACAATATTGGACCTAAGTGGCTTCCTTGAGGAACACCAGATGAAACTGAGATAGGCTTTGAGTAGATTGAATCTATGCAAACATACTGACAACGCCCATTAAGATAGGTTATCAACCACTTCAGCATCTTTGAATGAAATCCAATTTTTTCGATTTTTTTTATCAAAATATTATGATGCACCCTATCAAATGCCTTAGCAAAATCAGTGTAGATAACATCTACTTGGTGACCCTTTTCCATTGAATTTAGAACAAAATTAGTAAAAATGGTTAGATTTGAAGAAGTTGATCTACCTGATACAAAACCATGTTGGAAAGGAGATATAGTTTCTTTCAATAAAAATTTAAGCTTATCACATACTATTTTTTCGAATAACTTCGGTATTGCAGATAATTTGCAGATAGGACGGTAGTTCGTTATATCTTGTTTAGAACCACTTTTATGAATGGGAGTTATAAAGGATATTTTCCATTCCGAAATAAACTCTCCACTGTCAAGTGAACAGTTAAAAATAAGACACAAAACTCTTGAAAATGCAGTCGCACACTTTTTTAATAGTATAGGTGGAACTCCATCAGGACCAGCATTTATATCTTCATTTAAGCCAGATAAAACCTTTTCTACTTCTGATATGGAGATGTTTAATTGCCCTATATTAACAGTGTTTTCGGAAGGGCCAACACAAAAGTTAACATTGTTGGAAGAATCTATGTAGTTTGACCTGAAAAACTCTGAAAAGGCATTACAAATGGCTGGTAGACTAGAAAAAGTCGAGTCTAAATATTGCATTATTTTAGGAATACCATTTGTTTTTCTTTTGTTTTTAATAAAACTCCAAAAGCATTTACTGTTTGTTTTTAGTTTGGACTCCATCGAGTTAATGTAGTTTTTGTATAAGAATTTATTAAGAACATTGAAATTCTTTTCCAAAGTAATGTAATTCGCGCGCAAATTGGCATCAGATAAAGATTTTCGCAACATTTTGTACGCTTTGTTTCTCTTATTATTTAAATTAATTAGCTGTCTATTATACCAAGGCGGCTTCGAGGCGTTTGATATTTTAACTTTAGGAACAAATAGATCAATAGCTTCCTTAAGAGTGGTAAGAAATTTTTTGTAAAAGTTTGACAAATCATGAATTTCATTCGAGGCAGAAGGTAATGGAAAATTGTTAATGTAACTCGCAATGCCATTGAAATTAGCTTTAAAAAAATTATATTTAAATAGAAAAGTATTATTTGATTTAAAAAAATTAAGCATTTTGAATTCAAACGATAGAGCAATATGATGAATCGTATTTGAAGAAATAGGAAAAAGGTTTTTACTAACTGACATACATAATTCCTTATCCACAAATAATAAATCAAGTGTTCGATCTAAACTGTTTTTAGAATTATTCATTTGGATTAAATTATAAGCCGTTAATGAATCAATAACATAAGAGTCACAATCATTAATAACATTGAATGGGACAAGATGAGACTCATCAGTATCAAAAATCCAATTTACACTAGGCAAATTAAAGTCACCTACTATAATTACATGTTGATTATCGTTAAGTTTAGAAAGATAATAAGTACAATTATTAATATGTTCTTTATATAAATCTAACGAACTTTTAGGTGGAATGTAGCTAACAAAAATAAAAATATCTTTATAACATTTCAATGATACCTTAATTATTATTTGATCTATGTCAAGCGATGAATTATGAGATGAAGGCAAAGGTAGTTGTGTACAGGTGTGTAAGGAGCGCACTGCAAGCAACACCCCACCTCCTCTTTCAAGACCAGTCGATAGAGAACATCTGTCTTTGCGAAATACAGAATATTGATGAGAAGAGAACATTTCTGAATTGTGGTGGTTTTCGTTTAGCCATGTCTCCGTAAGTGCATAAAGATCGTATTGTTCGGAAGATGAGGACAAAAGTATGTTTTGCATTTTTGATCGCATTCCCCCAATGTTTTGGTAATAACCGAGGAAATTTTGTGCATTTGATTGCAGTTGAGTCGACGGCGGATGAGATGATGGTGGTAGAGTAGGCGAATGTGATGGTGGTGATGATGACGATGGCGAGCAAGGAGAGGCAAAAAGAGCAAATGAATTAAAGAGCTGTGGTGACGGCGGCGATGGTGATGTTGGTGATGAAAATGATGTTGGTGATGGTGACGGGAGTGAGGGCGGTATAGATGATGTTGGTGAATGTAGTCGTGAAGATGATTGCGAATGTGAAGGCAAATGTGATGGTGGTGATGATGACAATGGCGAGCATGAATAGGCAGAAAGAGCATAGTAATGATTAAAAAGTGATGATGACTGTGATGTTGGGGATAGAGAAAGTGGTGATGTTGGTGATTGTGATGCTAATGATGATAACGATGGCGAGCATAAAGAGGCAGTAAGAGAAAAATGCTGGAACAGTGATGATGACGGCGATGATGATAGTGGTGATGAAAATGATGTTGGAGATTGCGAAGACGATGATATTGGAGATTGTAAAAGTGGTGATGATGGTGGTTGTAATGGTGAAGCTGATGTTAATGCCGAACTTGTATGGGTATAAAGAGCGGCATTAAATTTTGATCGGTTAAAAAGAGATGAGCAGGGTGATGACGATGTTGGTGATATTAAGATTGAACCATCGGAACCGGGGGCAGAGGTGGTATTGGTTCCGAGTTTTCTTTTTTGTCCAACGTTAAAAAATATTTTAATTGAACATGACGAGGCCAAATTGCAGGATCCATAACTATTGATAAGTGATCTTGTGATACACTTAATTTAAATGTTACAAACTTCAATAATAAACAACTGCTTAAACAACTCATACTTCCCCAGTGCATGGAAAGAAGCAACTCTCATCCCGATTAAAAAAAAAGGTTCTAGCAACGAAATCGATAATTTCAGACCTATATCACTAGTTTCAAATCTAGGGAAAATTCTGGAGCGTGTGATATACATGCAAATTGAACCTTTCTGCGAAGAAAACAATATTAAACCAAATGCTCAGTTTGGTTTTAAAAAACAACACTCCACTGAGCACGCAGTAATGCTCCTGGAAAACATGATTTTGGAAAATTTAAGGGAAAGGAATGCACCGTGGCATGCTCCCTTGATCTAAAAAAAGCGTTCGATTCAGTTTGGCATGACGGACTAATCTACAAACTAATAACACTTAACTTCCCAGTCAATACTATAAAAATTTTAAAAAACTTTCTAGACAACCGCAGGCTCAGAGTTAAACTAGGAACACTTTATTCGTATGCAATACAGGTGCATTCAGGAGTCCCTCAGGGATCTTTTCTGGGCCCTTTTCTTTATAACATCTTTATTTACGACCTTCCTTCATCAGTTGGTCCTTCCAAAGGAATCCAATATGCAGACGACACGATTTTGCTGGCAGCACATGAAAGACCACATGAAGCTCTCAAATATGTCAAAAATCATCTCGAACAGGCAATTAAATACTTCGATAAATGGGGTATCTCCCTAAATTTCCAAAAATGTGAATTAATATGTTTTAGGAATGCATCTCCTAGAGGACATCACCTTGCAGTAAGAGAGAGTAAGCATATCAAACTAGTTATAGAAGGCAATAATATTCCTTTAAAAAATCAGATCAGATACCTTGGAATCAATCTACATGAGCGTTTGAGAATGAACCCACATGCTAGACTGTCATTAAATAAAAGCAGAGCAGCAGCTGCCAAGCTTAAATTCCTCTTCAACTCCTCGGCAGTTGATAAAAGCACCAAACTCCTAATGTACAAGGCACTAGTCCGTCCAATACTGGCTTATGGATACCCTACCTGGTTCCAAATATCCCCCACTGTAGCTAAAGAACTACAAATTTTCGAAAGATACATTATAAGGAAATGCATATCTAAATTTAGAAGACCTGGTGGAAAATGGTTTAAAAACTCAATAATATATGAAGATTCTAATGTAACACCCCTACTTTCTTACCAATATAAACTAACAGTTAAAAGAATTCAATCATACAGCTTCCATGAAAACCCCCTTATACAAAATTTATTTACTGAAAACATCAGATTCGCAATTGAAGATAGATACTACTCCTCCCCAATAAGTCTTGCTGACTCCGCCTCTGAAGCGATTTTCCAACTTTCACAAAACGAATTCCTTTCTGACTTCTACAGGAGGAATGACCTCCCAATATATCGTGGTTAAACGATTTTAACAGAAAACATACCTACCTATAAAGAAACATAAATGTACTTGATCCATACCTATAAAAAAACCGAAAATTAATGAAAATACCTTTCATGTATATATAGAACATACAATTAAGAAAATTTGTAATTTTAATAACCCAACAAATAAAATATATTTTAAATACCAATGTACCTGCTCAGGTTAAAAGCAAGACCATTCACTATGTGATTTGTGATGTATATATGTATATACGTATTTTTGTTTTTCCTATTATTTGTATTCTTATTATTTTTTTTTTTTTTTCTTATTATTTATTTTTTTACCTAGTTCTAAGTCACCACAAAAATGTAACTCCAGAAAGTGTCCTTTGAGCAACGCTAAACCATATGTTCCCAGTAGAATAAACCATAGTTTTTAAGATCATGCAATCTATAATATATTTAAAAAAAAATACTAGCTAGACCAATTCTAAGTCAGCAAAACTATTTATGTTTAAGTTTATTTATCCAAAACCAAATGTAATATAAAAAAAAAAAGTCTCAATAAAGATGAATTGAATTGAATTAAATCCATTGGGTCACCCGCACCCCTATCCGTTTCATAAGTCAATGTCAATGGATCTGTTGCCGCAACGAATGCGACGGATTCTATGGGTCGGGCCCTTTAGGCTGTTATTAAGTGGATCCATATAATTGTAATGAACAATTAGTGGTCTTCATGAGAGAACTAACAAAACTCTACGATAATATGGAAGATAGGTAGGGATATGGTGTTTTGTTAGTTTAAAGAAGCAGCATTTCTCAGTTTCGATTTTATTTTGTTCTTAATTTTATTGGAACTATCCGCTCATGACGGAAAGTTCTGAAAAAGCGTCAAATGATATTTTTCGTTCAAGAGCGCATCCTATAACGCAACTGTAGTCTTAAAAAAAGTAGATTTTATGAGACTTATGACCGATTTCATAAAGCTCTTTCAACCATTTAACAGGCTTTTAAATTTTTAAATGACGTTTGTTCCATACAAAATACGTCATTTAAAAATTTAAAAGCCTTTTAAATCTTTATGAAATCGACCATTAAAGTTTTATGAGACTTAAAGTTGTCGTTTTACTAAACCGTCAGTAAAACCACAAGGCTCTAGATATGAAAATTGGAGACTCAGCTAAACGATTAAAGTTATAATGGTTAGAAGGGTAAAAAACGCAGAGAACGCAACGGTTAAGTTTTACTTGTCGCTTCTAGAGTCGTGTCGCTTACTACCATTTTCGTGCAACCGTAATAAGGGTAAGTATTTCTGATACTGCAAACATTTCTTAAAGTATTTTGAATAGTTTGAATGTCCATATAAATAACTTTCCAGTCTAAGAAAACCACTTCTTAAAACGTTTACTTGCAAATACTTATGCAATATCTGTATTTGTTCACAACTGATAAGCTTTTCTGGGGAAAGAATCCAACGGATTATATCATAATCAGGTGTTTTTGGATAAATAAATAGCCAATTTTAAGTGATTAAAATTAATTAAGTTGTTCTCTGTCTCTAGGGCTTAACAAGAGCAAAATTATATCAGATTGAAGAGGATGATTTTCCGAGTTAAAATTTATGAACTTTAATTTTCGCGTTCACATTTTTTTTTAGCAACAATTCGAAATGGATCATACTCATACCTAATGTGCCGCAAATCGGTAGAAAAAAATTATAATCTTGACAGCGCTAATATTTTAAATTTTGTTTGTTTCTAAACATACTGCTTCTGTTGATATTCTAATATTATTATTTCAATTTCTTCTACATATACAAGGAAAAATAGCTTACATATATTTGAAAATAAAATAAATTGAATTTTAAAAAACAGCTTAAAGCCCAAAACAGATGTGCAGCTTTTTCCCACGCAGCGAAATTAGAAATAGAGATATCGTGCAGCAAAGGCTGCATGCAGAGCCTGGAATATGACAGCTCTCATAAGAACCTGTGTAAATTTATATTCGCTGCATTGGAAAAAGCTGCACATCTGTTTTGGGCATAAGTCGTTTAAGAAGACATGAAATGAAATTTTCGATTTGGAATAACCGCTTAAGTGACATAAGTGAGTTAGATGCAAAGTATTTAAATAAGCCAAAACAGCTTTAAACATGTTTTTTGCTATAACTATTGCAAATGAGTGTATTTATTAACTATTGCAAATGAGTGTATGTATTAACGAAAAAAGGTTTATTGATTTGCGTAAGAAGTATATTTTCAAAATCCATATCAATTTTTAACTTGGTGAGAATTTTTTCACATCTCAAAATGAAAGATTAAATTGCTTTTGTGACTTGTGGCCGCATAATATAAACAAAAGCTTTCCAGAAAATTTCAGTTTCGAGATAAAACCAAAAATTAAAGAGTACGATTCTCCTATAAACTAAAATACGTAGTTTGATCGTTAATAATGTTTTGACCGAAATGGTGATGTTTTTTTTGAAGGGACTGGCTTTCCTCTTATTGGAATTCTGGGGTATCCCTGACCCTTACCCTGACTAGGCTCCAACTAGCAGAGTAGGCCCCATCTTTCTTGTTAACGCTTCTCAATTACAGCAACGTTTTGATGGAAGCGTTCTCCTTGTTTTTCACTCACTGCTCCCATCCAATATTTTCGGAGAAAAAACCTCAAAGGATAGTACAGCTTAATGACAAATTCCATCCCATTTTACAGTAGAAGTCCAGCATAACTTTTATTTCTTCGCAAATTTCGGCGGATTTTATGTTATCAACGAAATTTTTTAGTTTATCAATGGATAAGTGTAAATTCTTTACCAGATCTTTCACACTTTCACACTATTTTTGCATATTTACTTTTAACGTGCATAAAAAGTAAATATGCAAAAATATTGCCTAACAAATGGCGCTTAAAAGATAGTGGCGCAAAATTTTAAACAACCTGATGTTAAGGCATTAACATGATACTACATTACAATTTTCTAACTCTAAAGCTCTTAATTAAGATGTTCTTAGTTTTAAGCATTTTTTAACTAGTATCATATAAAACTAATTTCCTTAATAAAATCGCTTAAAACAGTGACACATGAAATCATTTCCACATTTGTAATTGTCAAAGTGACATTTGGAGTTAGTATGGTACTAAAAAGATAAAACAGCCATTCGGATATTTCAACTTTGGTTAAATGTTAAAAAGATAATATTATTCTAACTTGTTTAAAATTTGGAAAATACTCTTTTTAACCTAGCATCATATACTAAAAATGCTTTAACATCATACATAATCGTCTAAAATAGTGTTGCTAGAAAAAAATATGCTCTGGCAATATATAATAAACACATAATGTTTATTATATATTACACTAGCCGACCCGTGCTCGCGTTGCTTTGCAAGCTTTAAATATACTTATTTATATGAGTAGGTAAAAGTATATCAAATGCTCAATGAGACTAACCGCAATTTCTACTATATTATTAACAAAAATGTATATAATACTTACATATGCTTTCATTTCATTTATTTCTTGAATAGCTTACATAGTAAGATACAAATCTTTTAAATTTATGAAGCTTAATATGTTGCAATTATATTAGAAATAGCTAGAGTTACTAAACAGAATAGAAATGTGAATGAATTTAACAGATGATAAAAAAATATAAAATTATATCATGTGAGAAAAAATTTGTTAACAAAATACAAAAAATATTTGAAGATAGAATTAAGAAAATAAAAAACCAAGAAACAATACAAAATTAAAACAGCAGAAAAGGAAAAAAAATCCTCAGCAAAGTGTCTCAAAATAACGCCTGAGTCTTATCTTGAAATGGGTCGTGCAGGTAATCATTCTAATGGTACGATGGAGGGAATTCCATAGCCTTATCACATTAGGGAAAAATTGGCGATCGGATATTAAATACTTAAAACGTATTGGAATCAAGTCTAGTGATCTTTCAGAGATAGGAAAAAAATGTTTTTGTATAAATAAAGCGGTTCACGAGATTGCAATATGTTATGAAATAAAATAATTGTTCTATATTTAAACAGGCTTTCAAGAGTTAGTCCATGTAACGATAGGGCAAATAAGGAAATGTGGTCATATCTTTTTAATCCGAATACGTAACGTGCGTCCATAGTCACAATTGGAAAAAATCTCACAGCCAAACATTATAATAGATATAAGCAAAGTTTTTGCTAGTATTTTCCTGGCACTGATTGGTGTTAAGTGGTGAGTAGGCCATATAGTTCGAAGACCACCATAGATTTTACCTAGAGTCAAATTAATGTGATTTTTTCAGGTAAGCGTGTTGTTAAAAGTTATGCCAAGATTTTTGGCTGATGTGACAAAATCAATAACATTGTTATAAAGCATAACTTTGGGGAGATTTGAGGTATCAATTGCTTTTCTAGAGATGATAAGGCATTGGGACTTCTTGGCATTCAGGCAGAGGGCATTTCTTCTTGACCATGCAACAACTTTTTTAAGGTCATCATTAACATTATTTATCCCACTTACAATATTTTTCAAAAGACAGCTGTGTTGCATCTGGACATCGTCTGCGTACATATCTACGGAAGAGTTTATGGGGCTGAGGGAAAGATCGTTTATGTAGAGACAGAACAATAATGGTCCCAAAATTATTCCTTGGGGGACACCTCTAGTCACAGGAAGAAACGACGATATAGTGTCACCTTTAATAACGGCTTGACACCTTTCACTAAGATAAGAAAGTACAAGTTTGGAAGCCGCGAAGGAAAAGTCGAATTGATTGACAAGCTTAGAGCACAAAATATGGTGATCGACAGTGTCAAACGCTTTAGAAAAGTCTAAAAGGGTGAGAATTGTAATGGTGGATTTACATTGATCTTCATCTGCAAAATCAAGAAAAGTAGAGTGGTTTAGATATATTTTGAAACACGAATGTTCAAAAGAGTACACAGGTGGTAACTCTTTTTTACTTGCTATAATTTGCTATAAACTGTTTATCTGTCAAAAACATTGTTTTGTTGTATCAATTTTTGCTTTTCGTAAGATTCTTGTTATTATTTTTGTTTTGTTTTTTGGTTTTTTGCAGTTTAAAGTTCTCACATATTTGTTAAAGTTTCAATTCAAAGGAGAGAATATAAATCTCAACGAAAATGAGTTTCTTTGGGAAATGTTTGTGTACAATACGGCCATTCTGACCACAATGAAGAATAACGCTGCCGACGATCTCAAGGCAAGAAGTTTCAAAAGCCAAAATATACAGTTGTATATTTTTAAAACTGTTTATTTATATTACATTCCTCACCTAACTACCTTTGTTAAAAAATTTATAAATTTCCTTCCTTAGTTCATCAAGGACTTCAAGTCGCACAAGATAGTCTCTCGCCAACAAATAACCCCACCAAATGAGACAACAGCTGCTCGCAGATCGAAACATTTTCCCTTGGGCAATGGTGCAGTGTGTGGCTTAGAAGCCACAACATCTTCCTTGTCATCATCACCGGCTGCCGAGCAAATCGAAGATTTCAAACGCGCTGTCGAGATAGTGGCTCCGCTGATGAAATGCATATGCCACATGTATTTCAAAAGAAATTTCGAATACACTCTTGTAAGTTTATATGATTGTACCTATGATATTTATACACGTCACGGAGGTTCCAAGTCAACTTAAGGCCTCCAGGAGTCTTTTTTATCATATTTAACCATAAGAATCTGTTATCGACGATGAAGAGTGTGAATTACACCAGCGGAACCAGAGATTTTCGACAAAGAAATTATGTACCTACCAGTGGCGTGGCGTCCATATAACACGATTCCTATCGAGTTACCATTTGAAAATCTCAATCATGTTTATTAAAAAACGAGCAACATTAATCTAAATTACTAGAAAGTTCCCGAAATATGTCGAAGAAAACCATGTTATTTTTGTCCATAAGAAAGCAAAAAAATAACTCGGTTTTCTGCGTCTTATTTCGGGACTTTTAATACAAATAAATGAGCAAGAGCAAACAGAAAAAGCTTGTTCTATCCAGCGAAAATTTTTAAAAGTTCTATTTGTTTATCTTGTGGGGTATGGAGTTGTAGAAGAGAGAATTAAGTATGTCCCAATGTTGTATGAAGTTCATTAAGCAGGGTAGGGGTAGTTTTCTGTGCAAAAAATTAATTTTAATTCGAAAAATAACACGCTTTTTTTCGTCTTATTTTAATAACTTTGTATGTGTCTCGCTGCGTTGCTGTGTGAAGTTTACTGTGGAGGTCATGTAGGTTTTTCTTTAAAAAATACAGTTCATACACCTTTTTATTTTATTGTAAAATTAAACTTTTATGACTCTTTCTATACAAAATTTGTAAATCAAAACTTATATCATGGCGTGGAAAGCGATATAGACAATTTAAGGTAGACATTCATAATTTAGTTACCTATACGTTTTCGGGTGACTAATTTTTTTTAGACTTACCATTTGAAATCATCCACCCCACGCTACTGGTACCTACTGGAATTAGTGAATAGTGAGCCAACACCCCTTTTTCCATTCAATAGGTTGACCAGACTTTTGTTGGGTTAGGCGAGTCAGACTCTCGTGATTTTATTTTACTTTGCATTTAACATGTTTTTATAACTATCTTAAATATAATAAAAGTATTAAATAGGAAATATAAATATGGAAAACGTTATTGTCTTTCTTTTAATTTCCATTTGAAAAAAAAATGATCATGGGCGGAAGAGCAAAAAAATTAAGCTTTTTTTTTTTAAAAGACCTAATTAAGTATTTATATATATAAAATATACATGTAGATTAGAGCTTCTTTTATGAAGACAATCCAAAGCTCAGGTGTAACCTGTGTTTGTGCCATGTAAAGAGCTGCAAAGTTGAGTAACCTGAATTTTCTCTTTTTGACTGCAAGCTTTTTTTCAATAAAGAAAGTCTGTGATTTGTGAAGCGTACAAAATGGAAATAATTTAAATTTTCATCGGTTCGGGTACCTACATAAATACCTCAAAGTATAATAAGGATAAAGAATGAAAGTGATACATTTTTATTAAAAACAGTTATTTCAACAAGCAGAGCCCGACATAGGTAAGTTGTGTCCTCCAAGCAGGCAGTTCATAGGCATTTAGCTCGTTAGTAACATCTGGGCCTAGTGACTTACAACTATTCCTGTGTGCGTGTCTGCAAGAATGCAGGGAACCTACAGTTTATTGCCGAATATGAACGGAAAACTTTCATCGATAGGTATACTATTATTGCCGCTATAAGTTTCTGGTTTGACCTGTTCCTTAACTTAAATCCATTGCCGATTCTCTTAGCAAATAGTCGATTTAATTCGACAGTCTTTTGTTGTCGATATCTAGAACAAAATATTTTTTAGTGTTACGAAGTGAAGAAAGCTCATATTAAAAATCAATATTCTACCAAAATAAATACAAATTTAATGAACAAATTCAAATAACTACAAGCCAAAAGAAATGCATGGCTGGATCGCAACGTCACACAGGATGTTTGGTGGCTACATAATAACGTTATTAAGGCCGTGTGCGAATTCGTTTAAAATTTCGATTAAATTTTATCCGAGATTAAATTTTGACATTTCTACGTACAGATTCACCTCACTAGTGTCAAAAATTAATCTTCGGATAAAATTTAACGCGATTTTAATCCAATTCACACACGGCCTAAGTACACCTTGTAGAAATTCTCCAAATGCTGCACTTACAATTGGGCGGGTAGTTTCAATATTAAAAAGTACAACTTCTGTACAACACTGTACCCATAACTATTAAGTATTTTCGTGGATCTTGTTTTTAAAACGTCCTTTTTAAACCGAGGCAGAAATTCTTGAATTTTCCGGAACTATAGTTGCATTTTATTCCAAACCCAATTGTGGGTCACTGATAATGCTCGTATCTATCGTACTTGTTCTGGCTAATGAAGTCTTTAGTACTGTTCATGATTTTTTACAAAAACTATGGTAACTATAATTCGCTTAAAAAACAGTTTTCAGTGTGTTTGTTGTCAAAATTATTTTGTTGGAATAATTACTGAAATTTTATTTGTACGTACTGAAAAATATTTTCTTTAAATAAAAAATGGAACAAAGAAAAAGAAAAGCCGTGAGTCTACTACTGGCTTCATTTATTTTCGAGGAACAAGATGAATCTCCACCGAAGAGGAAAAAACGGTTCTGGGTTCATCCTTATCTGCAGAAAAGGAACTCCAGTGGCGCATTTGTGACTATTTTTGGAGAAATTAGTGCCGTCAACGATCCTCGGCTATTTAAAAAATATCTGAGAGTTACTTCCACGCAACTAGAGGAACTTCTAGCCCTAGTAAGCCCAGCAATTCAAAAACAGCATTATATCCGTGAACCGATAGCTTCCCAAATGCGCTTAGTTATAACACTACGGTGAGTTCAAAAATAAAGGCAGTATTACATTTTAACACATATATGGCAAGTTTGCCAAATAAATATGGCTCAAAAAAGTCATATAAATGTGATAGTCAGATTTATATTATGACAAAATATATATGACTCCATATATATGACACTCATGAATTATTTTGAATTTACATAAAATATATTATTTAAATATTTTATTTTTTGTAGCTAGTGTGTCACCTCTAAACAAAAATTGACAGAAAAAGCTTGTGGTCATATATATGGCTTATTTATATGGCATAGTCTAATACTAATTGTCATATGTACAAAAATTGTGCCATATTTTATATGACTAGCATTGGTCATATATACGAGTATATGACAATGTAATATCACCTTAACTAAAAAGGATATAAAAATTAAAAATTTTTCATGTTTACAGGTATTTAGCAACTGGTAAGTCCCAACAGAGCTTGGCCATTTGTTACAAATGCTCTGCTTCATCCGTTCACAACATATTAATGGAAACTACTGAAGCCATTAAGGAAGCATTGCGTGCGAAAGTGTTTCCAAAATTAAATGCTGAAACATTTTTAAGGATTGCCAATGAGTTCGAATCAAAATGGAACTTTCCAAACTGTGTTGGAGCTCTTGATGGCAAGCACATCATGATCCAGGCACCAGCACATTCCGGTTCAGAGTTCTTCAATTATAAAAAAAAACATTATTCCATAGTTTTGATGGCGATGTGTGACGCGAACTATTCTTTCACAATGTGTGATGTTGGAGCAGCAGGGAGACAAAGCGATGGCGGAGTATTTCAAAACTGTGAATTTGGAAAGCAGTTCTATTTCAATTCTCTTCCGTAAGCACAATCCAAATTTTGGCTTGAGTTAATGCATAATTATTTTTCTTCTTAAACTTCAGACTTCCACCTCGGGATGTTTCCTTGGAATTGAAGAATGCTCCATACGTCATTGTGGCAGGTGACGCATTTAGCCTCAGCACCAATATGCTCAAGCCGTATTGTAGGAACTAATAGTTCAAAGTTCCGTTTGTCTGCATAATTGGCTGCGAAACCATGATGGAGAAGGATTCATAGAACCTGGGTTGGTCGACACGGACATTCAAGGCCCAATTACCAGAGGAAGCTGGAGATCGCAAGAAAATAATCTTCAAGGACTACGGCCACTTTCCGGAAATTCTTCGAACGCCGCGAAACAACTGCGTAACAGCTTTGCTAAATATTTTGTTGGGTCTGGAAGCTGTCAGCTGGCAAAATAACAAAGCTTAGATGCTTAGAAAACTAAAAAAAAACGTCCTTTTCAGGACGACCAAAGATATAAACGAAGAGATAAACTTTTATTTTCATTTCTAACTTATAATGTAGCCTAGCCGCCAGCTATAACTATAACTGTCATTGAAAATTTTAATAATTTTGGAGCGTTTACAAAGTTTAATCAGTAATTATTTTGATGCCAAAGTAATGCTTGTAATAATAAGGGATTTTATGGAGTACTACTTTTAACATTGAAAATGTTTATAGGATCGTTTTGACAGAGTTGTGGTGTTACTAAAATGATTAAATGAAATAAATTCAATAAATCAGAAATGAACTCCAGCGTATAGGGCATCACAACGAAATTTTTGGTTGGTGTTACTAAAGAAATGACCGAAATGATTGAAATGAACACATGAACGTAGAATATGAAAAATGAACTCCAGCGTATAGGAGGACAACTAATTTTTGGTTGGTGTTACTAAAACATTACTAGATTGATGAAAATAAACAAACGAACACGAGCGATGAATTACAGCAGGCGTAGGCAATAGGTATACGGGGAACAAAACGAAGAAAAGTCGTCGTCAACAGACAAGCTTCAGTGGAAGAATATTCAATGAAGAATATTCAAAAAGAGAAAAAAACAACAAAAGTGTATGTATCTATAGGTACTCTGCCAGATTTTTGTATGGAGTGTAGGTATATATGTATGTAAATGCTATGCATGAACATAATTATGGAGGTAGGTAGGTAGTGATTTTTTGAAATTGAAAATGATAGGTATTTATTTTTATTCCATACAGAATACAATTCGGTCCTATAAGAAAGGCCAGTGATGCATTGAAATCGATTTATGTAGGTATGTAATATGTAGGACAACCAAAAATATGCTACAGCATATGTTTTTTAGTAACACTATTAAGACGAGACTAGATTAGAAATCCGTTTTATAAGTAAATGCATATTTTTGTGTATTTACGATTTACGTGCATATTTTGGCATGCCAATTTTTTTTAAGGTACCTATATTTTTCATAAAAAAAACCATAGTTTGTTCAATTATTATTATTATTTATTGTATTATTCATACTAGAATGTCAGTTTATTAGACTTGACCATTCTTTATTGCGTCAATTTCATTGAATTTTTGAAAAACAAACAACAACAACTTAAAGGCGCTACCACCAATTGTTTAGGAATTAATTTTAGGTATTTTAATTTGTTTTATTTATGTTTGGCTGGAGATATAGCTATTTCAGGGGGTGCCAAGTCCTATCATCAGTCTACTTTTAGTGATGCTGAGCTTTAATCCAAATTTATTGTGAAAAACTTTCTACATGCACACCATGAGGTTTGAACCCATTGCCCAGTCTTCGAAGTCGTGACGTCACTGGTCGAGATGTGCTGTTTGTTTATCAAATGCATTTGGAGCATCAGCATTTTTATAATTTGTTCAGTATCTTCTAATGTTTATACAATAAATAATAAAGGTCTATAGGGCAGCATTACCAGCATTATAGCATAACCAAAAAATTCGCATTACGGAAATTTGGGTTGGTTTTTTTTTGAGTTGGTTAAATCGACTCGAACGATTTTTTTTCAATTTTGTAATCTAGTGCTTCTAAATATTTAAGGCCGTGTGTGAATTGAATTAAAATTTCGATTAAATTTAATTCGAAATAAAATTTTGAAGTTTCTACGTATACAGATTCACCCCACTATCGCCAAAAATTAATCTTCGGATAAAACTTAACGCGAATTTAACCCAATTCGCACACGGCCTACACAATATGTATAGATAGCTTTTGAAAATTTAGAAAATATTGACCCAAAATAAAAATAATCATGTTCCCAGTAATTCTGACTTTTTAACATTTTTTTCGTTGAAAGGTACCAAAATTTTTGTTAGCCACGTCTTAAATAAATCCATGTGAATGAATTTAAACGATTCACCATTTTAAAAAACATGCATGTACTTGTACCTATTTCAAATAGGTTTTAATGGATTTTAGCCAAAGCAAAATTTGTTCGACAATCTTGCTTGTACACTACCAATTTTTTTTTTTTTTTTTTTAGATTTATGTCGTTCTTTTTAGTGCAAGTTTTAAACATACAAAGGTATACAAAGACAAACCTACTTAGAATATATTTTTACAAGCATAATTAAGCATACTAGTATCGTCCCGTGGTCGAAACTCGGCCAACAAAAACTGAAACACTAGGAAGGAGATAAATTTTAAATTTGTTTTAAAATATTGAAGAAAAAAAAAATATATTTTTTTTTTAAATATGCAATGTTCGACAGTTAAAAAACAAAAATGACCCACAGTGTGTAAATGCGTGTCTCAAGTAGATTCTGCACATCTCCGCAACTGTGGCTTTCCAACCATATAAAATTTATCGAAATCGGTCAAATACTTTTTGAGAAAATGGTACCACAAAATTTATTTTAGCCTATTTATTAAGCAATATTTTTAGGGCATATAATCATTTTTTTTTTTTGAGCATAATATAATAATTTACTAAGGGCATATATGTATACATATGTAATTGATTTTTAAGGGCATAATTATAAGCGCTTAAAACTGTTTTTTAGGGCATATTTGTGTTTGCTAATAGGTACATACATATACATGAGTTTTGATATCAGGGGCCTGTAACACAACGTGACAAGTACTTGTAGGACAAGTGAAAAGCGACAAACTTGTCCTAAATCCTGTAACACAAAGCGTCAAGTCTATGAAAGATCGTATCCTTCGGACAAGTATAGTTGGACAAGTGGATTAAGACTTGTCAACTTGTCACGTTGTGTTATAGGCCCCAGATCTTAAAAAAACCATTTTTTTTTTAACATTTTAACAAGATTTATTTTTTGCCAAATTGAAAGTGACATTAAGGGTATGTGTCCCTTGAAAAAATAGGTTGGAGTTCTGCGCTAATCGGTATAGCGTTCACAATTTTGCGACTATTTTAATGAAACAAACGGTCATCGATTGGAAATAAGTTAAGTAAAATATTTGTGTGGCTTTAAAAAAAAATAAAAAATATTTTAAACCTTAAAACCGCCATACAGATAGAAAAATCATAAAATTTAGTACGATGCTTACAAAAATGGATGGGAAATTGGGTAAAAATAACTTTCTTATTTTTTTTTTATTTTTTTTCTGGAGAAAATTGATCTCAAAACTAAGCAATACCTTTTTTTTCTTTTTATTAGTTTATTTATTCACCCAAAAAAAATGCACAAAACTATGAAAAATAAAGGAAATTCGTTATATTTTATGAATGAATAATTTGATAAAACTTTTGAAGTATATTAGGTAAGCAAGTCAAATAAACGTTTTTACAAAGCTTATATGTATATGCAGTTACCTTAATTTTTATTTTATTTTTTTAATTTTTTTACAGTTACTTTTTAGAGACAAAAATAGAAAAGATACTCCTTTTTCTTCAATTATTTTGCGCGATTGCCTGGGAAATTGAATGTTATATTTTTTAAATTTTCTAAATGTTTTTTAAATCAAAGTATCATGTGTTCTGAACTAAATAGTACCTTTGAAAAAAAAATATTTGCCTTACAACATGCTTGAAAACGCAATGCAATATGACATTATTTGTAATGCCGTTGTAATGCAAGGACAGCCAATACAATTACCACATATTTTTTTTATTTTTTTTTGGTATTTTTTTTATTAGATTTAAAAAACAAAATCGTATTTTCTTTCATGGTTTTTTTATTTCTAATTTTGGAAAAGTTGTCAATTTTGCAGTTTTTTACTGGAAAAACATCTTTGCTCACGCACACAAAGAAATTTGGTTCAAAAGAAATCCACTGGGTTGTGCATGCATTCTCTTTTCCCCAATTCTCTTTTTCCTTACAAGAGAAGTTCTGTATTGACTCTTTACACCTTATTTTTTTTTTTTTTTATAGAAAGCATACATAGTAATCCTGTTCATTATTTGGATGTCAAGTGATCTTTTTTTAGGTAAAAGAAAAAGAAGAAGGTTATTATGTATGTGTATGCCAGTCTTTTTGTTGTCAAGGGGTAGACGTGCTGGAAGTTGGTGTTCACTTCGCGCGGGCGCGTGGTATCTTTCTAGGAGATTTGGTTGAGTTTTGTGTACCTTGTACGTACATACTTAAGGTACATATGTATTTTTTTTTGTTGGCTCATCGTTGGAATGGAAGTTTTTTTCTGCTTCTTTTGCAAAAGGGAATCTATGATATTGCGTGTAATAGTCATGCACTGTTTGTTGTTTTTTTCTTTTGTTCTTATAGGTAATGTCATGTTGAAATGTTTAGAATCGTTGCCGAAAGATTGTTTTGATTTAATTTTGCGACAACGAACAATCATACCCATTTTTCAAGATTTTCGTATAATTTTTTGATGAAAACTTTTTAAACTATTGTGAGGGTTGTGTAGGATGTAGAATATTGGTTGAGATGTCAATTTAAACGCTAGCTTTCTAAGGTGCTGGTAAAAGAAATATTAAATTTGTAGATGCATCCAGTAAAAAGTTGTGAGGGCATGAAAAAAAAGCATTAATTTTGTAAATATCTGGAGTTGGGGTTGTTGAAAAAATTTAAAATTTTTAAAATATTTATAAATTAACAATCTCTATTAGCTGTAGAAATTTTAGATTTTTAGATTTACCCATAAAAATATAAAAAATCATAAACCACAAAAAAATGGGTAAAAAAATGTGTCATCTTCAAAAATCAAAAAGTGGGTGAAAAGAAATTCCTAGTAAAAATTCCTGAATAATGGGTAATTTTTTTTTTCATTATCTTTCTAATGTTGTAAAATTTGTTTCTCTATCTGATACCCCCGATTTATAGCGAATTATTTGTCAAAGACGTATTATTCAAAAGTCAACTTTTAACATTTTATAACTCACTTCGCAGATTTTTTAGAATTTCTTTTTAAATTTAAAAGTTTCTTCTATTTTAAAGATCTATCAATTAAAATAAGAATTGACGTTCTAACCTCTCCCGTTTAGAAAGTAGTTTTTCGACCTTTAATCAAAAAAAAACCCATTTTACCGTGTCTATTGCATTTTCTAATGAAAATCCTTAAAATCGCGTTAAATTAATTTTAGTGCCTCCGCTGTTGAACTAATCTTAAAACATTGTTCAGCATTATTGTAGACCAAGATTTTTGCAATGAATATATAGTAAGAGTTTTTCAAAATTCTCAAATTTTTCATCAACTTTTGAATTTAAAATGATAAGAATCGTATTGATTTTAGACTAAATCAGCTTTTTGATATGATTTTTTTTACGATTTTGAAATAATTTTTATACAGAAATTTAGCTTGACATTTTATCTTTTCATATTTGTTTACTTCAAGAAGATCCGATAATTATTAGCGAAGTTATTAGCCTAATAAGATGGCCTAATCGATTATTTTATATCATTTTTATAATTTAAAATACTTTTTTGGTCATTAAACCAATTAAAGGGCCCCTACAGCCTCTCCTGTTGAATTTACCCCTATATAACCACTGACATTTTTGTAGATGAGAAATGGGACTATAACTTTGTAGAATATTGTTTTTCGATATTTCGAAATTTTTTATCATGTTTTGCATTTTGAAAAATGAAAATCGATTTGATGACGGCTTTCTGACCCCTTTTCGTATAGAATGCTTCCCTTTCACGCAATAATTTTTTCACACAATTAAAGCTTGACATTTCATGATTCTTTTAAGACCTTAACCTAATCGATCGGACGTATAGTATAGAAGTTATGAATTTTTTAATCGAACAATATCAATTGATTTTTGTGATTTTCATAAAATAACTGTCATCTCCCACTGGTCGATGGTGGTTGACAATGAACGAAACAGGCAATTTTAATGCATTTTAATCGATTTCTTGATTGGCTTTTAATTAAGATTGTGAAGCTTCTAGAGGTCGTACAGATTCAAATGAGATATCAAAATTTTTGTCGTTAAACGGACATGCGATTTAAAGAAAAACTAAAATAATCGGTGCACTCAGCGATAAGTAATTAACGAATTTATTCAAGAAGTCAATATTTACCGCTATTTCTTTCTAACGATATTAAAAAAATAAAATTTAAATGCAAATCGATTAAGATTAATAAATCCTATCATATGTGAAAATTTCAACTCCCTACTCCTACTCTATAAAAAGATAATCGAAAAAAACCTTAAAAAATTGATTTGCTCATTTTTTTTAAACTCAAATATCTCAGCTTAACGGCACTTTAGAAATTTTAAATTTTCCAAAAATATCAAAATCTATAAGTTCTATAGGATCCAAAAATTTCAATTTTTTGGATACATCCATTAAAAAGATAAAAAATAAAAACCATCAAAAAATAAGCCGAAAAAATTGCGTCTTTTCAAAAATTCCCAACGCCCACAATACCACGCCCACAAAAAATCCCTGATACATGAATAACCTTTTTTTTTATCTTCTTTCAATCGCCGTAATCCTCAAATCAATCAAACAATCTCCTGATTTATTAGAATTATTTTGTCAAACATCGATTTTTGCATTTTTGAGTTTCAAACAACTTTATTTCCGAAAATAATTTTTCTAAAATTTTTTCCCAAAATATGTCAATCTAATTTATAAAAAATCTATCAAACACAAAAAAAATGAAATCTCTATCTCATTCCGTTTAGAAAATAGAAAACCGACTTTACTCTACATTTACCCCTATTTACCCTATTAATTTTGAGAATTTCAAAAAATCCCTTCTTAGTGGAGCTCTACATATATAAGGCTATTTGAAAAATTTTTATATATATATATATCTATAACACAAAAACCTGTAGAATGATGAGTAAAAATTATGAATGAGTCAGTCAGTGAGTGGCCAACACTTTACTTTATAATATAGTAAAGTAAAGTAAATTAAAATTTTAGATAATTATAATACATATTCACACATCACACCATATCCATAAGAAAAAAACAAATCCATCCATACCTACCTATCTGGTCAGAATATTGTTTTATTTATTTTCTCTAAATTGAATGTCTGGCACTTGTATTTACATACATAATAAGTAGGTACATTTGCTTCGTCTGCGCTTACTCGCTCGCTACCTGTTTTTTTCCTTTCTTTTGCTTGAGCGTGCCTGTGCGTGATTGTCTGCTCTCTGCAACATCGTTTGCGATTAAAAAAGAGTACAAGAGTAGGTATAATTAAAATTCGAACGCCGAATTTGGTGAAGAGAGCTTACTAACACATTCAAATTCATTTACATGAAATTTGAGTTGGTTGGTCGGGTACACCTACCCTTAAATACATAATGTTCATAAAGGTACCTAGAAACTTCAGAACATATAATGTTTAAATTGAAAAGATTAGTCAGGTGTCATTTTCAATGTCCCCATGGTTACTCTATGAGTGAAATCTGTAAATTTTTTGTATGGGCATAAGTCTATAGTATCTCGTGCAGCGCAATAACTGTTGTCCAACACTGCAACTCTTTTCGTGCAATTGTTGCATCCTTAGTGTTTTGACACTTTTTGATATTTATATCTTACTTTTCAAAAAAACATAAAAAACCTACATATATTTATCATTTCTGTTTTATTATTTTTTATCCATGTTATATGTACAAGTAATTTTTAACCAACGTACAAATAGTAGCAAAAAAGTTTTAATTTATTTGTATTACATTTATTTACATATTTATTATTATATATGTAGATACATATGTATTACATTTATTTATCAATAGAAAAAATATTAGTATAGAAAAATAGACAATAGAAAAAATAGTGGTAAGAAGGGACCAGTTACGGCATTATACACATATATGTATATTGGACTTATCGTCTCTTCTAAATACCACATAGACAGGAGGTGTCCCCCAATTCGTGCATTTTTTTGGAAGCGTAATTTCTGAAAATTTTAATTACAATAGAAACAAAAATAATTAAAATTAACGAAAGTCCATACCATGATGTGATATAGCTTTTTTGAAAGCAAATATTCCATTCCTAAATGAATGGTCTTTGAGAAATTAAATTGTAAGGTCTTAATTTTTGAAAATATTAGGTATTTTTTTTTTTTCAAGTAGATTTTTTTTTCAAAATTTTGCGTTATTTTGCCATTTTTTAAAATATTCAATGCTCTTATAAATTCTTAGTCAAACTGTGAAAACCAGCAGATGTAAATATCTGTTTTAGTTTTTGAGAAATAAAAAAAAGATACTTTTTCCCAAAAACCCTGAAAAAAGTTTTAATTATGAATGGTTATATTTATTACATAACAAAACAAACATGAGTACCTTGCGTTTTTTTAATTTCTCAAAAACTAAAACAGATTTTTACATCCGGTTTCAGTATTTAACTAAGAATTGATAAAAGCATTGACTATTGAATAACAATGAGACAATAACGCAGAATCTTGAAAAAAATAAACAATTTTTTTTTCAAAAATTGAAATTTTAATATTTTAATATCTCATAAACTTTTTTTTCGTAAAATTTTTAATAATTTTGTTTCGATTTTAAATAATTTTTTTCATAAGGTGCCCCGTCCCACCGCTTCAGAGGGGAGGTGTATTTTTCGCCTATTCAGTTGTTTTCTTAGAATAATTCCAGGAATCATCCCCTAAAATTTCATGCACGAATTAGGGGATACCCTATATATTTTATATACTTGCATACATATATATGTACATGAAATTAAGAAAATTAGCAAAAATAAAAAATAAATGAAAGAATTATAAATATTACTGGCACCTTAGTAAATTTTTTTACTTTCCAGTTCTCCGATAACGACGGACTGCATCATCAACGACGGCAAACAACTGGGTCCTTAATGATCTTTGTTCTACTTCTGGAAGCGTCTCTATATCCCTTTGAATCAATTCACAAGTCAATGCAGCAAAAGTTTTCTCACTTTGCACATTTGATTCTTCAGGTTTTGGAGAATTAATATCCTTCAAAATTTGAAATGCCTGTAGCTGAAAATTATGCTTTTCCTTCGACTTGGGTGAATCTAAAATGGTTATGTTAAAATTAAAAAGAAATTATATCATAGTATAAAGCTTTAGAATTATTTTTCTTCTTTGAATATGTCTTCACTATAGATTCACTTTCAGGAGGATTATCGGCTGACATCATCAATGATGTAGTGCTATAATGAGGATAAAATATCAGTAAAATAACATACAAAACTTATTTGAGTTCAATACCATCTCGGCTCTCTAGTGTCGTCCAAGAAACATAATAGCTGACCAAACTTATACGTTGGTTTGGCCCTCGAACCGCTGGGGTCTTTTTTGGATCGGCCGTACCCAGTTTTGAGTGTATCCCATCTTTTTTGAGTTTTGCTTTTGAATTCACTATCCAAATCTTAAAGTTGAAATAAACAAACATAAAACGTCATATATGAGATAAAGGATTTATAACTAAAAAGAATATATCGTTCCCTTCATGTCATCGATTTAAACAAAATTAACATTAAATCAATTCTTTTAAATGTTTTAACTTCATAACTTTGCCCCGTAAAATGTTTGAGACAAATGAAATAGAAAGCTATTAAAATGCCCAACCAACATTTTATGGTATACTATCGCTCTTTCTTTCTATCGAAAGTGAAAATATTTCAGGTAGAGACACCGTGTAAAAAAATTAAACAAACCCACAGATTACAGAGGGAAAATTTCTTTTTCATAGAATAATATTCATTGCTTTCTATGAGCAAAGCAATATGTGGCAAGAATTTTTTTTATAGAATACTATGAGTAGCCTCCATGAGCAATTTTCCTAGCATGCAATACAGTATTCTATGAAATCTTTCTCGTGGAGCCACCATGTATATTATGCACAATTATTGTATTTCTTTTATTTCTGTGTTAGCATCAGGCCGAGCGGAGTTGTCTTTAGAAAGTAGACAAAATTATCGATTAAGATTCTTGGATGATTCTTTTTCAACCAGTAGCACTAAGAACTCATATTCTAATAAGAAAGTGTGTTAACTAAAATTAAAATGATATTATCTACTGCAAAGTGTTGCTGTTAAAGGACACCAAAACTTCTTCGTTGTTCATCGCTTCTACAATCTTTAAACTTCAAGAACTCGCCCTCAAGGAAGAATGCATTTTATTCAACGATAATTATCGTAGTTGGATCTGCATCAAAACAAGATTGTCATAGAGTGGACCCTGCCAGTGGATATGTAAAACTGCATCGTGCATTTAGCGTTTTTCTATTTAATCAAAAGGAGAGATGCTATTCCAAAGAAGATCTGTTCAGAAGATATGTGTAACCTTTCTTTTATATAGACCAGACAAATATCCCCGTTTTGTTAGACAGCATTTCCTGACACACCAACGCTTGCTCCAGCCATCCGCTGCACAAGATTGAAAACGAAAGGAGCTGAATGAGCTGGGCATTCGTCGAGCCGCTCAAAGAAGACTTAATTACGAGCTAGGTACTCGTATTCCCACAAATCAGGTTATTATTAGAAAATCATTTGCGGCTTTTCCTGATAATAAGAAACATTGTTCATACAGATAAGACCTAAAAACTGCCATTATCTAACACGCATTCATTAATCGAATACCGGAGATGGGACGATGTGGCGAACATGAAATCGATTACATACTCTTTTTGCAGAAAGATGTCCACATCAATACACATCAATTTTAACGAAATAAGATATATCTCTCGCACGGCACTCGATAGCACAGTATCGTAGCTGAATGCTCCACAGACCCCTTGGGAAAATAAAAATAAATTTGGTGGCATAACGGCTCATGAAGAACTAGGGCCTAGTGACTTACAACTCTCAACTATTCCTGTGTGCGTGTCTGCAGGAATGGAGGGTACCTACAGTTTATTGCCGAATCCGAACGGCTAACGAGCGGCACTTTTCTGTGATAGGAGATACTCTTGGAGGATTTATCACTTCCTGGCAAGAGGCAGTAGCCCGGAAAAAAACTTGAGGTGGAAGCGGCTGGTATATTGAACCCCAGACCTCTGGCATGAAAGTCCAACGCACTAACCATTACGCCACGGGCTTACCACAGACCCCTTGGTTCGAGTTAATATTACACCACCGTCTTAAGCTGTGGTGGGATAACCACAATTATGTAGTTTTTTCCTTTGCTTCGTGAAATAATAAAGAAAAATGTTAATCGTATTTGTTTTTTTGTTAGATAACATTAAATCAGATAAGCCTAAGCCTAAGGCATCTTTTACCTAACAATGCAATGTAGCTTTAATTGTTTATACAATTGAAACTTTCAAGTTCATGATTTGTTGCAGTTGCTATACAAGTTTGAATTATGTACTGTACATACATTAGACTGATTCAATAAAATTAATTCGTCTCCGATTTTCAATGCCACTAGCTTTTTAGTTAGAGTTTAGAAAAATAATAAGCCTGTGTAAAATTTCAGCCGTATGGCGATCATCGCTATTTTCTTTTTTCCACACAAATTGTATGGGAAGTTGTCTTTTGTTTGCTTCTTTATTTTATAACTTTACAGCATATAAGAATACGGTAATAATATCGTCAGTGTTTGTTAGAAAGATTCTATTGTGGTGTTATCAGATTCCGAAAAGTTAAAATCTTTTGTCACAAAATCTAAAATTCAATTCCTCAGCAGGTGCATTGCCTGCATAATGAGATAAACAAGAATCTAATGGTGATAAAGGATCCAGAATGGAATGAATAAAGGAACGAAATTAGGAAATTAGTTGAAATATATTTTAATTTTAGGTATTTAAAGTTAAAAGCGGATGAAATTTTACAATGCGTAGCTCATTGCGTGCCTGGGAATTTTATTTGTGGTTACAGATGTTACTAACTTTCGTAGGTGTTTTTGTATATTGCCCTACAAAGAGCCGAATTGCGGCCATGCTGCTTTTGTGAGAATTTGCAGGGCGGTTTGTGAACCACATAGACCTTTTCAAGGTACAATTAAGTGTCTCGCTGCAACTGTTTAATCAATTTTGCGAGATATATGAAAAACAGAAAATAGAATAGGTACATTACCAATCTTTTCATCCGAAAATGATTTTTCTTCCGCTTTTTTGATTACGCTGTCGTCCAGATAACTGTAATCAGTATAATCTAAAAGAAAACAGAACATAAATTTCAGAAAACAATTTTACATATTGTAACGATGAAAACGGCACCTAACTACTTTCGGAACAAACAAAGAGCCAAGAACAAAAATACCCTTATCGAAGACAACAACCATCTATAAAATTTCCCAAGAGAGCGCGCCGATCCCTCTCTGGGGAAAAATGCGCTGAATGGAAGAGTGGAGAGAACGCCATCTCTCTTCATTGGAATGGAACCTTCTAGATAGCTTTTGTGCCAGTACTTTCGAGTAGAGTCCCGAACCTCTCAGCTCATTATATAAGGAGAAACTTTTTGAGCACAGAGACAGTTTATTTTTGAAAGCGAAAGTGTAAAGTTCAAAGTTAAAAGTATCCGGAAGTGAATTTAAGTTGCATACTATTGAGATTGGTGATTAATAAAATATTTGAAGTGAGGTAAACTGTGTTTAATTTAAAAAGGAAATAATTGACGGTTGACAGTTAAAAATAAATAAGTTTTATATCGAACCGTAGTAAACGTTACATTGGTGTCAGAAGTGGGATAAAACTTATTTTATCTGTGCATTTAAGTAAATTAACTTAAAATAAAAAGTGCGTGTGTGTTTTTAAATAAATAAACAGACAATGGGTAAAATTTTGAATGATTTAAATTGTGTTGAACTTAAAGCAGAACTTATCAAACGAGGTCTTCCTACTGCTGGATCAAAAAATGACCTCATTATTCGTTTGCAGGAACATTTAAGACAACAAGGTGAAAATCCAGACTCTTTATTTTCACGATTGAAATGGAGGAAGAGCAAGTAAGTACTAGTTTAGATATGACCAATATGATGGCTTTGCTGCTCGCCCAGTTTGAAGAGCAAAGAAAAGAACAAAAAAACCTTCTCCAAGAGCAAAGAAAAGAGCAAAAGAATCTTCTCGAAAAACAAGAAAAAAATCTTCTCCAGCGATTCGAAGAACAAAGAAGTGAACGAAAGAATCTTCTTGAAGAACACAAAAATCTTCTCGAAGGTAAGCTTGATGCCTTCGAAAACAAATTTGTTGCTCTTGACGAGCGTGTCGAAAAACAATTTTCGACAGTAGAAGCCAAATTCGAGAAGGTCGAAGACAAATTTGAAAGCATTACCAAGGAGTTGGAGAAGGTTCGAAAAATGAAGATTCGAGAAAGTTCTGGCGCTGCAGCTGCAGCGACAAATGGATGGGATGACGAAGACAAGTTCATAGCTCTGACGCTTGCCCTTAGAGGACCTGCTGCTGAATTATTGCAAACCATACCAGCAGACAAGAACGGCAACTTCACGGCTCTTGTGCAGGCCATTGACAAACGTTTTGGGGATGGCCATATGCAAGAAGTCTTCCGCGTCCAACTCAATACCAGAGTCCAGAAAAGAGGAGAAAGTCTGCAACAACTTCAAGCAGATATCGAACGGCTGGCTCACCTGGCACATCCAACTGCAGGAGAGGAAATAATAAACCAGTTCGCAACAGAAGCATTTGTCCGCGCTGTATCCGACATCAACCTTCAGCGAGCGATTCGAACTGCAGGAAAACGCACGCTTCCTGAAGCATTGGCGTTCGCTCTAACTATGGAAGCAGCAGAACAAGCATCTCGAGAAGTTCTTCGGGTAAGAGAAATAGAAGTTGAAGAATGCTCCTGTCAGAGAATCGCATTCCAAAGAAATCAGCGAGACGGACCTGTTCGATGCTGGAATTGTAATAATACCGGGCATCTTCAGTGGCAGTGCAGATTGCCACCAAGAAAAGCTGCATGTCACCATTGTGGAAGCAGAGAAAACAACAGAGAACAACGTGGCAATTACACCAACGCTCCTCTTACTCGACTTGTTCCACAACCAGAAAAACAGGTAAGAAGTATCGATGGCCCCAGAACCACTGTCCAGGTCTCACAGACTAAACGAAACAACAAAAGTCTGACTGTGGAGGCGACGTTAAAGGGCAAGAAACACGTGGCTACAATCGACACAGGTGCCACTGCCTCCATTGTAAGAAGGGACTTGGTCAAGATGACATGGCTGCATAACACCAATAACTACCGTCTGAAAACTGCTACAGGAGAGGCAGCAAAAGTGTACGGAGAAGTTCGTCTTCCGATTCGTTTGGCAGAACTGGAGTTTTCGCATCTGTTTTTGGTAGCAGATATATGTGACGAGTGCATCATTGGAATCGACTTCATGAAAGAACATGGAATAATTCTGGATATTGGTAAGCAAGTTCTTAGTTATCAAAATGTAGAGATTCCTATGGTTTATGGTGATGAAAAATCATCAACTCTAAGAAGTGTCATCAAAGAAGACATATGCTTGCCGTCTTCTTCTGAAGTGTTCGTTTGGGCTAAAATAAAAGGCGATTTGGGTGGTCATCGATACCTCATGGTGGAACCAGATACTAACCAAGGCTCCCAAAACATCATCGTTGGGAAGACTCTTGTGGCACCAAAGAACAACATGGTACCTGTACGGATTCTGAACATCAAACCCTACGAAGTTAAGTTGAGAAAAGGAGAAATAGTCGGAAAATGTGAACCTGTGTCAGCGATAACTAAGATCACAGAAGAGGACACGAAGAAGCCTGCGAACTCCGAACAACTAAAGGCAAAAATCCTTAACTCAACAAATCTGAGTCAACATCAACTAAGTATTGCTAGTAGTCTTCTTCATGAGTATGCTGACATATTTTCTTCACCAAGTGGGCAGTATGGTCGAACACAACTCGTGCAGCATCGGATCGACACAGGAGACGCCAGACCGATTCGTCAACCAGCAAGACGTCTCCCCTTAGCCAAACAAGCAGAAGTTGAAGAGATGATATCGGGCATGAAGAAAGATGGGCTTTTGTGCCAGTACTTTCGAGTAGAGTCCCGAACCTCTCAGCTCATTATATAAGGAGAAACTTTTTGAGCACAGAGACAGTTTATTTTTGAAAGCGAAAGTGTAAAGTTCAAAGTTAAAAGTATCCGGAAGTGAATTTAAGTTGCATACTATTGAGATTGGTGATTAATAAAATATTTGAAGTGAGGTAAACTGTGTTTAATTTAAAAAGGAAATAATTGACGGTTGACAGTTAAAAATAAATAAGTTTTATATCGAACCGTAGTAAACGTTACATTGGTGTCAGAAGTGGGATAAAACTTATTTTATCTGTGCATTTAAGTAAATTAACTTAAAATAAAAAGTGCGTGTGTGTTTTTAAATAAATAAACAGACAATGGGTAAAATTTTGAATGATTTAAATTGTGTTGAACTTAAAGCAGAACTTATCAAACGAGGTCTTCCTACTGCTGGATCAAAAAATGACCTCATTATTCGTTTGCAGGAACATTTAAGACAACAAGGTGAAAATCCAGACTCTTTATTTTCACGATTGAAATGGAGGAAGAGCAAGTAAGTACTAGTTTAGATATGACCAATATGATGGCTTTGCTGCTCGCCCAGTTTGAAGAGCAAAGAAAAGAACAAAAAAACCTTCTCCAAGAGCAAAGAAAAGAGCAAAAGAATCTTCTCGAAAAACAAGAAAAAAATCTTCTCCAGCGATTCGAAGAACAAAGAAGTGAACAAAAGAATCTTCTTGAAGAACACAAAAATCTTCTCGAAGGTAAGCTTGATGCCTTCGAAAACAAATTTGTTGCTCTTGACTAGCGTGTCGAAAAACAATTTTCGACAGTAGAAGCCAAATTCGAGAAGGTCGAAGACAAATTTGAAAGCATTACCAAGAAGTTGGAGAAGGTTCGAAAAATGAAGATTCGAGAAAGTTCTGGCGAACTTCCAAAGCGAAAGGAAATGCATCCACCAACCTTTGATGGACAAACTTCTTGGTCAATCTACAAGAAACAGTTTGAGGCAGCTGCAGCGACAAATGGATGGGATGACGAAGACAAGTTCATAGCTCTGACGCTTGCCCTTAGAGGACCTGCTGCTGAATTATTGCAAACCATACCAGCAGACAAGAACGGCAACTTCACGGCTCTTGTGCAGGCCATTGACAAACGTTTTGGGGATGGCCATATGCAAGAAGTCTTCCGCGTCCAACTCAATACCAGAGTCCAGAAAAGAGGAGAAAGTCTGCAACAACTTCAAGCAGATATCGAACGGCTGGCTCACCTGGCACATCCAACTGCAGGAGAGGAAATAATAAACCAGTTCGCAACAGAAGCATTTGTCCGCGCTGTATCCGACATCAACCTTCAGCGAGCGATTCGAACTGCAGGAAAACGCACGCTTCCTGAAGCATTGGCGTTCGCTCTAACTATGGAAGCAGCAGAACAAGCATCTCGAGAAGTTCTTCGGGTAAGAGAAATAGAAGTTGAAGAATGCTCCTGTCAGAGAATCGCATTCCAAAGAAATCAGCGAGACGGACCTGTTCGATGCTGGAATTGTAATAATACCGGGCATCTTCAGTGGCAGTGCAGATTGCCACCAAGAAAAGCTGCATGTCACCATTGTGGAAGCAGAGAAAACAGCAGAGAACAACGTGGCAATTACACCAACGCTCCTCTTACTCGACTTGTTCCACAACCAGAAAAACAGGTAAGAAGTATCGATGGCCCCAGAACCACTGTCCAGGTCTCACAGACTAAACGAAACAACAAAAGTCTGACTGTGGAGGCGACGTTAAAGGGCAAGAAACACGTGGCTACAATCGACACAGGTGCCACTGCCTCCATTGTAAGAAGGGACTTGGTCAAGATGACATGGCTGCATAACACCAATAACTACCGTCTGAAAACTGCTACAGGAGAGGCAGCAAAAGTGTACGGAGAAGTTCGTCTTCCGATTCGTTTGGCAGAACTGGAGTTTTCGCATCTGTTTTTGGTAGCAGATATATGTGAAGAGTGCATCATTGGAATCGACTTCATGAAAGAACATGGAATAATTCTGGATATTGGTAAGCAAGTTCTTAGTTATCAAAATGTAGAGATTCCTATGGTTTATGGTGATGAAAAATCATCAACTGTCATCATCAGTGTCATCAAAGAAGACATATGCTTGCCGTCTTCTTCTGAAGTGTTCGTTTGGGCTAAAATAAAAGGCGATTTGGGTGGTCATCGATACCTCATGGTGGAACCAGATACTAACCAAGGCTCCCAAAACATCATCGTTGGGAAGACTCTTGTGGCACCAAAGAACAACATGGTACCTGTACGGATTCTGAACATCAAACCCTACGAAGTTAAGTTGAGAAAAGGAGAAATAGTCGGAAAATGTGAACCTGTGTCAGCGATAACTAAGATCACAGAAGAGGACACGAAGAAGCCTGCGAACTCCGAACAACTAAAGGCAAAAATCCTTAACTCAACAAATCTGAGTCAACATCAACTAAGTATTGCTAGTAGTCTTCTTCATGAGTATGCTGACATATTTTCTTCACCAAGTGGGCAGTATGGTCGAACACAACTCGTGCAGCATCGGATCGACACAGGAGACGCCAGACCGATTCGTCAACCAGCAAGACGTCTCCCCTTAGCCAAACAAGCAGAAGTTGAAGAGATGATATCGGGCATGAAGAAAGATGGGCTGATCGAAAACTCTAAAAGCCCTTAGGCATCGCCAGTGGTCCTTGTCAAAAAGAAGGACGGAAGCACTCGATTTTGTGTGGACTACAGAAGGCTGAACGATGTGACAAAGAAAGACAGCTATCCTCTGCCCAGAATCAGCGATACTTTAGATGCAATGGAAGGTGCTAAATGGTTCTCTACATTAGACCTAAAGAGCGGCTACTGGCAGGTAGAAATTCACCCAGAAGATCGTGAAAAGACAGCTTTCTCCACAGGAAATGGTCTGTGGCAATTTAAAATGATGCCATTTGGACTGTGCAACGCTCCGGCTACATTTGAGCGTTTGATGGAATGCGTTTTACAAGGACTTACTTGGAAATCTTGCCTGGTCTATTTGGACGATGTCATCGTGTATGGGAAAACATTTGACGAACATTGTGACAACTTAAAGGCTGTATTCCAGAGGCTTCGAGAAGCACACCTCAAGCTTAATCCAGATAAATGTGCTCTTTTCAAGACCGAAGTTAAATATTTGGGACACATCATCTCATCCCAAGGAGTAAAGACTGATCCTGAAAAAGTTGACACTGTGAAGAATTGGCCAACACCACAGGACAAACATCAACTCCGAAGCTTTCTTGGCTTAGCCACTTATTACCGGCGTTTTGTGAAGAATTTTGCTGGAATTGCCAAAAGCTTGCATCAGCTTACGGAAAAGGGAAAGCCGTTCAAATGGTCAGGTGAGAAGCTTTCAGGAACTAAAGCTGCGTTTATGTAATGCTCCTGTGCTCACCTATCCGACCCCGGGAAAACCTTTCATTGTTGACGCGGATGCAAGTAATGTTGGAATTGGAGCTGTATTGTCACAAGTCCACGATGGAGAAGAGAAGGTTGTCGCCTACTACAGTAAGGTACTTTCAAAGCCAGAACGGAATTATTGTGTGACCAGAAGGGAACTCCTAGCTCTGATCTTGGCAACAAAGCACTTCCATAAGTACATCTATGGACAGAAGTTCCTTCTGCGAACAGACCATGGCGCACTCAACTGGCTTTTGAATTTTAAAAATTCTGAAGGTCAAGTAGCAAGGTGGATCGAAAGACTGCAGACATATGACTATCAGATTCAACATCGAAGAAAAAAGTTGCATTCAAACGCAGACGCATTGTCTCGAAGACCTTGCAAACAGGACTGCAAACAGGACTGCAAACATTGCACACGCCAAGAAGAAAAAGAGACAGTCGCCGTCCAACGCATGAGAGCTGATCCAATTTACGGTTGGAGTAATGAAGAACTTAGGACTGCCCAACAAGAAGACTCGGACATAGAGCCCATTCTGGCGTGGAAAGAACACCAAGAAAAACCAGAGTGGTGTGACATCTCCGACAGAAGTCCGGCCCTGAAAGCATATTGGGCACAATGGGACTCACTTCATGTGGAGGAAGGTGTTCTAAGGCGTAAGTGGGAATCCGCAGACGGTAAGTCCTATGTGATGCAGCTGGTCGTTCCTCGGTCCAAGGTTAATGACGTTCTAAGAGAGATGCATGACGGAGCTTCTGGAGGTCATTTGGGAGTCAATAAGACTTTGGAAAACATACGACAACGGTTCTACTGGCTACATGCAAGAGAGGACGTCGAAAAGTGGTGCCGAAAATGTGATACTTGTGCTGCTAGCAAAGGCCCAGGTAGAAAGCTTCAAAGTAAAATGCAACAATACAACGTAGGCACGCCTTTCGAGAGGATTGCAGTAGACGTCGCAGGCCCTTTTCCTGAGACCAACAGTGGAAACCGATACATCCTTGTAGTCATGGATTACTTCAGCAAGTGGCCTGAGGCATTTGCCATCGCAAACCAAGAAACCAAAACAGTTGTGGATCAGATTGTCTTCAATTGGGTGAGCAGGTTCGGCGTACCGATGGAACTTCATGCCGACCAAGGAAGAAACTTCGAATCTAACATCTTCCAGGAAGTTTGTTCGCTCCTTGGCATTAAAAAGACGAGGACAACGCCGCTTCATCCACAATCTGATGGGATGGTCGAACGATTCAACCGGACGCTAAAGGAACATCTTTCTAAGGTTGTCGGCGACTACCAACGAGACTGGGATAGACATATTCCATTATTCCTAATGGCATATAGGAGTGCAGTACATAGCTCGACAGGACATACACCATCGGAAATCTTGTTTGGAACGTCAATACGACTGCCTAGTGAGGTAAAATTTGGATGCCGGACAATTGAGCCACAACGAACAGAAGAATATGTGGATACCCTCAAAGAAAGGCTCATTGACATTCATCAACGAACCAGAGCATTCATAAAAACATCTAGTGATCGGATGAAAACACGTTATGATGCCCAAGCAACAACAACAGGATTTCAAGAAGGAGACCTCGTGTGGTTTTACAATCCCCATCGACAAAAGGGGCTGTCACCAAAGCTTCAACAGAACTGGGAAGGACCCTACACTGTTGTGAAGAGACTCAATGATGTGGTCTACCGTATACAGAGAGGAGTAAGAGGGAAGGGTTATAACGGTGAAAGGAGCGACAGAATTGTTCGGGACGATCAATCTTAAGAGGGGGGCAATGTAACGATGAAAACGGCACCTAACTACTTTCGGAACAAACAAAGAGCCAAGAACAAAAATACCCTTATCGGAGACAAGAACCATCTATAAAATTTCCCAAGAGAGCGCGCCGATCCCTCTCTGGGGAAAAATGCGCTGAATGGAAGAGTGGAGAGAACGCCATCTCTCTTCATTGGAATGGAACCTTCTAGATAGCTTTTGTGCCAGTACTTTCGAGTAGAGTCCCGAACCTCTCAGCTCACTATATAAGGAGAAACTTTTTGAGCACAGAGACAGTTTATTTTTGAAAGCGAAAGTGTAAAGTTCAAAGTTAAAAGTATCCGGAAGTGAATTTAAGTTGCATACTATTGAGATTGGTGATTAATAAAATATTTGAAGTGAGGTAAAGTGTGTTTAATTTAAAAAGGAAATAATTGACGGTTGACAGTTAAAAATAAATAAGTTTTATATCGAACCGTGGTAAACGTTACAATATAAATTACGCACAATCATCATTTTCAACACAAAAGTCTCCATAGCTAGCTTCATCCACAGGTTCTTGATTAACTGCAAGTGAAAATAGATATTAATTTTGCATATTAATATATTAAAATAATCGAAAAACTATCAATACTTATTACCTTTTCTTTTTTTATTTACACTCATTTTTATTAATTTTGATTTGATTTGCGTCCACACAATAACAGTTATGTTTTGTTTTGTTTTTTTTTTGTTTGACGGATTGGTAGCAACCGGCAAGAAAAATTATAGGAACTTGTGAACATATCCACAAAACTTGCGAACACATCCAAACAAATAAATGCAGAGGAAGATGCCATAATAAAGATGAACATGTTCGTCTTCACTATAATCTTCATCTGCGTTCCTATAATCTTCATACCATGAAGATCTCTGCATTTTGGTCTTCTCTCTCTATCCAACATATAGGAATTTTATATTTTATATCCCTTTTTTTTTTGCAGAACTCGCATGAAGATCAATGTAAATCCACCATAACTTTATCATCTTCTAACGATTTACGGATATCTTCCGATATTTTGATTAAAGCATTCGTACAACTGTATTTAGGGCGAAAACCAGACTGACTGCTATTTAAAATCTTATATAAATTTAGAAATTCTCGTATCTGAGCGTTCATAATTTTTTCGAGTGCCTTGGATAAGCATGATAATATTGCAATTGGCCTGAAATCATTCGCATCTTTATTCTTTGGCACTGGAATAATTTTTGCCTTTTTCCATTCCATTTGAAAAACCCCTGTCATAAGGATTCTGTTAAAGACATGGGTAAGAGCTTTTAAAATATAAGGCAGTATTGCCATAATAAAAGTAGGATGCATTTCATCAAAACCGATTGCATTGGACTTAATCGCCATAAGACTTTTTACGACATCAGCTTCATCAACAGCTGTGAAATAAAAACCCATAGCATTATCAGTTCCTCAATCCTCGGAAGCTAAATGGTGAAGAATATCTGAGTTTATAATTGGGTTTGCGGATGATTGAAGAGCGAAAATTCTGTTTAACTCATCGCAGTCGGTATCTTTTGGGCTTGTGTGGTTTTTATTTCCTATGCCCAGTTCTTTTATATTCCTCCAAAGCGTTTTTGTGCCCAGAGAAGGATCTAATTTTGGAGCGAAAAATTCTCTCTTGGCTTTGCGTATTTCAGATGTTACTTTGTTTCGTAATACTTTATAATCGCTCAATAAACTATCTATTTTAAACTTTTTCCATCTCTTATAGGTTGTGTCACGACGACACATAAGCTTTAGAATTTTGTTATTAAACCACGATGGCTTATTTTCCTGAACTATTTTTTCTTTAAGAGGAATGAAATCGTTAAAGAGTTTTAAGCTTTGTAAGAACGATATTTAGTTATCAACTGAGAGCATACTATATACTCGAAACCACTCAACCTTTTGAAGCTCAGATTCTTAATGAGACCTGTTTATATTTTTGAAATCTCTGAAACTATAACTGGTTGGAGAGCTTTCAGGTAAAATATCAAAAATGAGGTAAATTAAATCATGAAGGGAGAAACAAGAGGCGGAAAGTTGATCAAAGTTAAGAACCTTTTCTAGATGACTGACAAAAAATTAATCCAGTAGTGTACTTGTGCTTTTTGTAAAATGTGTAGGTACCGAGGTATTTACCAGGAGAAAGTCAAAAGTTTTCATGCAGTCAACAAGGCTTGAATCTCGAAGGATATCGCTATTAAAATCACCTACTTAAATAACAAGTGAGGCAACAAACGATAATTCATCTAAAATTAAATTGAGCGGTGTAATATTTATATTTTTATTAGGACGGTACATTGTTCCTAAAAGAACCTTCTGCGAAGCAGATTTAATCTCCACAAAAAGATACTCGATAGGGCAGCCCAACGGTGACCTTCGTATAAATTTACTTCCGATTTCATTATGAATGTAGATGGCCACACCTCCTCCAGTTCGCCCTACTCTATCAGCTCTAAAAAGTTTAAAGCCGTTAACAGAATAAACTGAATCATTTATTTCATCGGAAAACCAAGTTTCTGAGATGCATATTAGAGTTTTAGAGTTTTCAAAAATGTAACGGAATTCATCTAACTTATGATAGAGGCTCTGTGAATTAATGTGACATACTTGCAGCCCCGGAAACCGATTTGCAAATACATCTAACATTGAACGCGTAGTAATTTTACTTTCAAAGACTATGGATTCCGAATTATACCCATTACAATCAACCATCATTAAAGAAAGATTTCATCCAATGAGACCACCCTCAACCAAAGAACTTTCATGCTACACGACCGATTAGTGTTATTATTACTGACCCAAACGAACTCAAAAGACACCATCATGAAGATGAACATATTTAATTTAAGTTTTTGAAAAAAAGCTAAAATAATAAGAAAAAATAAATAAAAAATAATTAAATTAAGAAAACTATTATTTTTAAAGGAAAAGGTAATTGTAAGAAAAAATAAAAAAAAGTTAAACAAAAAATAATTAGTATTTGTTATGTTATTTCTCCTTCTCATTCTGATCCGGTGTATATGTTATAGTCTGCGTTGTTGTGGCAATATTTTCCAATTCCAGAGTATCATTGATCAAAACTGCATCTCCCAAGCGGTTTTTCTTAACATAAACAAGCCCTCGAATAGTAAAGACCGGGAATAGTTTTTTCTCACGTTTGAGATTAAGTGCATGGTTTAAAAGAGAACGGTTTTTTACAGTCAAACATTCATGCAGAAACACAGGAGAGTTCTCATAATCTTTGTATAGCTGTCCACTGTCAAAGCTTCGCAAATGTAAAAAAATTTATTAAAATTGGCGGATGAGCAGAAGATTGCTTTCGGAGACGTCCTATGTATTTTATATTCGGTGAGTTTGGCGTTCCCAAATTCAGGCACATAGTGTTTAATATTGTGCGAAGACATTCGTTGGGTAACATTGGAATGCCATGCAGTAGTGCATCACTCATAGTTTTTTTCATTTGCTGTTTTCCTCGCTTTGATTTACACGACTGGTGATTAATTCAATAGAGCCTTGTTGCTGTGTGATTGTGTACTTAAGTTTTTGATTTTCTAATTTGAGCTCATCGATTTCGTTTTGTTTTGATTCGGTTTTTTACGTCATCAATAACAGTCTTTAAGGGCCAGTTGTACAAATATTTGATCCGTGGTTCAGGAATTTTAACTCACCAATTTCAGCGGATTAACTGTGGTTCAACGATGGTTCAGGCATGCAATTAGCTTTTAGTGCATATTAGAACCTTGAACCATCGTTGAACTTCAGATAACCCGCCGAAATCGGGTTTTGATCCTGAACCATGGATCAAAATTTAAACCACAATTGTACAACTGGCACTAAAGCAATTATCTCGCTATCAATCTTGTCCGTTATCCTCTTTTCAAGTTCATCCATTCTCGTAAACAATTGAGAGATTATGCGGTCAATCAGCTTACTAAGAGAATCATCTGATATTTTACATGATCCGTCTGTGCCATCTTCCAAAGAGTGTTCCAGTGCTTCAATTTTTTTATTGGTGTCTTTGTTTGAAGAGAATTTACTTGGAGTATTTGTATTTGGTGTAATGTTTTTTGATGAGGATTTATTGGAAGTGCTTGTTAGTTGTGGTGCTGGGGAAGTTACCTGATCTTTGATTGATAACGTTTTTGTAACTTTGCCGCTTCTCGTTGCCATGGTTGTGTATGTAACTAGTAATTACGATAAATGCCTTTTATTCTTTTATTACTTTTACGATATAAGTATGTATGTAAGTAAGAAATAAAAGTATTTCAAATTAAAGTTTTAACACTTAAGATGATTAAAGTGTCCACAAAAATCAATTCAAACACTCTCAAATGCCAACCGCAAGTCACAGGAAGAAAAATAAAAACCTTGGCAAGTACAATATTTAACTCGGAAATCGAAAAAAAAAAGTAGCCACTCAATCACACATGTCTGCTCAGCAACACATCACCTGTTTTTTTTTGCTTTCCGTAACCAAATAATAGACTTTGTTGATGTTCGAACTTGCACAGTATCTGTGAATTTTTATTATTTTTATTTCAAAGCTTCTGGATATATAATATTAGCAATTTTATTATTTTCAGGAAGAAGTAAATACTTTTTATTTGTTGAGCCCACTGTTGAAAGGGTGTCATAAAGTTGACCATGAAAAAAAAAACACTTTCCCTAAGATTGACCCCAATAAATTTAAACGATTGACCTTGAGCCTAGTTAATTGTCATACCGAAACATGGTTTAACAGGAAACTGCAGTCGTCTGAATTGAAATGGGAGATCCGTCAGGATGATAAGTATCGTGGGAATAAGGCCATATTTTCCTACGCATGTCGGGTAAGGATTTGAAACTGTATAATGTTCTTTCAAAGCTTTTTAACTTGGAGTCGTGTGCCATTGCACAGGTTTGGAGGACTGAGATTTCTGATTAGCATTATAGGTGTACCAATTTTTAAATTTAATTTGTACGGTGGAAGACCTGCTGGGTTGAGAGAATTGAGAAATTCTTGAGGGTAGTTCAGCATTTTCTTTTTGCATCTTTGGATTGCCTCTGAAGTTTGCTTTTCTCTTGACCATTTTATATATATTCCAGATATTGAATTAGGTAAAAAGAAGGGCAATACACTAATTTTAGTTTAAATAAAACAAAAGAGGAAGCATTGAAAATAACATACCAAACGAAAAAAAAAACAATTCCATACCTCAGAGACAATATACAGTGACAATCCCCTTAGGCGGACAAATTCTCACGACCGTGGATACCGTGGATACACTTGGCAAAAAAATTAAGGGAACAAAAAAAAAATCACTTTTTTTTAGTGTTTTTTGAAAAGCTGTATCTCTGTGAAAACTGGTCGTATTGAGATAAAACAAAAACCATTCTAAAGCTTTATATTTTTTGTATTGAGAAATTTCAGCAAATGAATTTTTTAAGGTACCGTTATTGCGCAATCAGAAGAAGAGCCACGAGCCAAAAATTTAAATTTTTTTTCTTTTTTTTGAATACTGTCATTTTCTTTGAAATTTTTTTTTGAGCCAAATCAATACTTTTTTTTCGATAACCTGTTTAATCAGTTTTAAGGTCGTCTTTTTTCGTTATTCTACAATTTTTTTTCAGAAGAATATCTGGCTTTGAATGAAAAAACAGACTTTTGACTTTGACTACCAATATCTTCACAAGGAATGACGACACGGAAAATTTAAGGGTAGTTTTAAAAACGGGAATTAATTTTCTATAAGATTTTTTCAAAACATTATAACGATTATTTTGTTTGGCTCCTCACCGTTACATTAAGAAAAGGTCAAAAAAAGGACTATTTAAAGACTTTTTGTAAATCTTTTACTGCTTTACAAATATTGACTGCAGGACTTAATTTGGTAAGACATTTTAAAGAACTGTAGACCACCAATATTTCTGTAAAATTTCAAATTAATCCATTGAACCGTTTTCCAGTACCGAATGATCAAATTCGTAAAAAACAATTTAAGGAACAAATGGGTGGTTCATAAACATTGTGAAATTGTCATCAAAATGGGAAAGAAAAGAACAATTTTTGTCAACTTTTTTCACAGTTTTGCATTAGTTACAATACAGATGAGATTTTAATGGGAAGAAAAACATCTTTTCGAGAAAAAAAAATTACAACTCAAATTTTAAAATTTTGAAAAAATTATTCAATTTTTGTTCCATTTTTTTTTTTTTTTTTTTGAAAAAAACGTTTTTCTTTCTTTTTAACGCTTATGTAACTGTAACTGTAACTGTAACTGTATTTCGGTCATTCCTTTGGTATCATCAACCAAAAATTTCGTAGTTATAAGCTGGAGTCATTTCTGATTTATTGAATACATTTCATTTAGGCCCAGTTGTACAAACGTGGTTCAATATTTAAAACAGCTAAGTACATGCCTGAACCATCGCTAAACCTCAGTTAATCCGCCGAAATCGGTGAATTAAAAATCCTGAATTATGGGTCAATATTTAAACCACGATTGTACAACTGGCACTTAATCATTTTGGTAACACCATAACTCTCTCAAAACGATCATTATAAACATTTTCAATGTTAAAACATTATGAGAAAAATCAGATAATTTTGTTTAGTCTTGAGTAGTGTAATCTATCAGATTGATAAAAAATTCATTAAATCAAAAGACAATTTCATTTTATCAGTAAGGAATTCGGTACATATTCTACATTTCTATCACAAATAAACCTATATTTTGAAGATGAGCTGGTGCATATTTTACAAGTTACAAGAAGAATCATGTAATCAGGCTCCCTAACCACCTAAAAGATAGCTGGCTGTGTTAATGTCCTGTCGAAGGCATAGGCATCCTTTCTTGACTACAGCATAAACATATATGTTTAAAACGGCCATACTGTTGGCTTTCGTCAAAGCTAGTTTTGAGCAAAAACTAGTTCTATTCAGGTTTCGAGTTTTTATTTTTTCACTAATTTTTATTACTTTGACATCTAAATCAAAATATTCATACATATTTTGACATCTAAATCAAATCAATATATTTTTTTGAAAAATTTAAAACTTGAAACCCCTATAAAACTAGTTTTTTAGTAAAACTAGCTTTAAAGAAAGTCAATAATATGGCCGTTAAGAATTGACTTGACAGCACATTGTCTTCTTAAAATCCTTTTTGACATCAAAAGCATCAGTGGTTGAAAGCAGCTTGAAAGCAAAAATTTAATTCATCATCACTGATTCGATTTATCGATGCAGAAATTAATTGTCCATATCCTCAGCATGGACTAGGCATATCACGGCATCCTTCAATATCCACGATGTTATAAGCTGCATGCGCTTGCTGGCAATCATCCATCATCAAACCAGAAATTTCTTTGTGGCAGCAAAGGAGTTCTCCAGAGGTTAAGGTTATTAAAAACTCGATCGGAAAAAAAACTAGCGATCTCCTCTGATTTCTCAGCCGTTGAACTGTTTCTAAGTTTGAAAAATAACAGACACTTTAATTTCCATGCATAGTCGTAGGTTTCTGGGATAGATTCTTGATTCTTTATTGATAAAGTCAAATAGAAATAGAATAGAAACTTTTATTATTAGCAATATAAAGTGCACAATCAAAATTTGCCTTCCAGTGAGACAAATATTTAATTTGATATTGTTAAAGAAAGTTAAAAAGGACACTTTTTGATTACATTTTGCTTATGATATCAGATACAAAAATACTTGTATATCCTATTACTATCATGTACCTAATTCCGCTTATACACATGACATTCAATATACCTATATATTAATGTATTTTCTTAGTTGAAGGATATTGAGTTTGTTGAAGGGAACATTTTGCTGAAATCAATAGTTCATTTGGTGTTCCTTTTTCCTTTTTTCTTTCTATTCTTTGCTTTACTTTGATTGATTTATGAAGATAAATTGGGTTTGTGATTTGCCATTTTTACGATGACGATGATGGGTGGTTCTAGTTCTGGATGGTCATTGCATTGAACAAGAATTCTGCTTTCATTTCGTAAAGATGTTGTGTCCAGATTTAAAAAAAAAATAAAAAATTGAGAATAAGCATACCTACACGTAAATTGTGAATGTTAATTTGATCCTTTATTAAAAAAAAATGTTATCTTTTTTGAACATTGGTGGTTAAATTTAATTTAAGTATTAAATGATTTTTATAGATTCTTTCTTTTATTTAGTAGTCTATAAGAGATTTATACTCTGTTTGATAAATGAATGAAATAAAAGTACATCAGTTTTATATACCGTAACGATACTTTAGCAAAAATCTTTCCTTTTTTAATTAAGTGAATAAGGCCTTGATCGAAAGGTTTTTGACAGCTAATTTATTTTTTTTTAGCAATGCGTGTAATTTCTAGAATGTTGTACAACGCTGCAACATCGAGGTCTCTGGGTGATTAATTAATTGTCTGAACGAATAGATTTCCTAATTTCTTACGCGTGAGTAACGTTACACTTCAATATTTGTTTATATTTAAAAGCGTATTTTTTTCGGGAAACTAAAAATGAAATTTCCATATCCATATAATTTTTTTTAGTTCTCCACATGCTTCAAAAGAGAATATTTGAAGAGGCAATTTACTTGTATTTTGTCTTTGTAAATTTTGTACGCGGGTAACCGGTATTCTTAAACACTTGTGTTTTGTTTTTGTAAATTCTGACAAATAGGTCACTGAGATTCTCAAAGAAGCGCAATATATTACTTTCAATATATGTACTGTGTGAGATATCTGTCCTCAAATTAATTTTCTTATAATCTGGTTTCCCCAAAAAACTTTGAACTAAGAGAAAAAAAAGCCCTTTTCATTTGAGCTAGAAACATGGGTTGTGAAATAAAGTACATAGTGTTGAAAGGTAAAATAAAATGCACAACTCATGTAGTAAGAGTTTCTTCGAATTTCAAAGATGGAGTGTATTATAAGTACTATAATTAATAATAATAATTATATGTATATGAATTCATCGATATAATAAATTGAAGAATATATGAAATACAATGCATGGTCTTATGTACGACCACACTATAGTTCTAAAGTCGGAATACATAAACCTATTTATCTGATTTTAAAAGAAATAATTTTTGTATGGGAGCCTTGTATTTAAGGTAGTAAGCTTAAATTTAAAAAAAAATTAAAAATCAACATAATTCAAAATTAATTTATTAATTTAAATCCTCTGATTTTTGTTGAGTTCAAAATAAAATCATCTACCCGAATTTTCAAAAAAAAATTAAAATTTTTTTTAAAAATGCAAAATTTATTTTTTTGAAAATTTTAATATGCAGTATTTTGAAAAATTTTAGACCGTACTCTAGTATAAGGAACAATTTTAAACAAAATCGTAGGAGTAGTTTTCGAGAAAATTTTGGTTTTATGCAACGGTTTTTATCATTTATATGGAAGGTACCGTTAATTTTGACTATAAGAAAAATTTATATTCAAAATATTCTAGATAATGTTAAAAAACTGCCCAGTACCTACCAAGCTTCGTAAAAATCAACTAAATTGTTGCCGAAATAATTGGATTTCAAAAAAATATATTTGAAACTTTTTTTAAAAATCCACAAACATTTTTGTTGGTGTTCTATTGATGTATAAAGTTTTGAAATTACGATTTTCTTCAGGAGATGTTTGTTTTAAAGAAACTTGTTTAAATGAATATTAAACAGTGTTTACCTGTTATATTACACTTTCCGACTGCAGAAGACATAAAAAAATCGATATTAACAACTTTATTTGATTATTTTGTAATTTTTACTATATTAATTAAAATAAATTCTAGGAGCGATATTAAAATTGAACAAATCACTTTCACAGCAGAGTTGCCAAGCACATTATTATTTCATAGGTACTTGAACCTTGAACCATCGTTGACCCTCAGTTAATCCGCCGAAATCGACGAATTAAATTTCCTGAACCACGGGTTAAATATTAAACCACGTTTGTAAAACTGGCCCTTAAAAGCCAATATGTTGAGTAAAAAACGAAATGCGAAATAAACAGTTAGCGAGATAACCCTGATCTAAATAATTCATTGCACGAAAATAATTATAAGAAAAGCGAAACAACGAAATGCGAAGTAAAAAAAAGCAGTAATTATAGTTACCTAAACTTGGATCAGCGTATCCGCCTAAAATAAAATTAAAGTGCCATATTTTCTGAAAAAAACCTGCCAATTTTCGTGCCACATGAAAAACCACAAATTCTTGTGTTTTTTTGGAACTTTATAATTAATTTTATTGCCATATTGAACTTTTTCGTACCGTGTGAAAAAAGCACGATCGTGCTACTTCGGCAACGCTGACTTGGATAGTAATCCTCAGCTTTATGTATTTATCCGTTCGTTTCGGGAAAGTGAAAGATAGATAATAAAATAAAAGAAAAATAAAAAACATCGGCTTTAAAGTTTAGAACATGTAATTTTTGCATGATGTAGGTACTTTTTCTTTACTTTGTTTGTATTTTTTCAAGTATCATTATTAAACAAGCTTAATATGAAAAATAAAAAAAAATAAGGAGCATCGCCCTTAGACTAAGGCATGTTCTACCTCGGGAGATTTTTATTTTGTTTATAAAACATTTATTGTGGTCTGGATCCTTTCCTAAAAGTTTAAAAACTCACGAAAACAATATAACAAGATACTTTTTAAAAAAGGAACGGATATCGCCCCTAGAGAAATTAGCGCTAACAATTTGGTGTTTAAAATTTTCCAATACCATTAATCTATCGCGATATCCCGTCTTAAATAAAAAAAAAAAAACAGCTTCATATTTTATTATTCAGACTTTGCATCATACACCCGTGCTAAAAAACGAATTCCTAACTACACGCTCTGCATGCATTGAACACATTACATCTTTTAGATTCCTAACTTTGAGGTACCATTACTTCTTATCATTAAAAATACTTACTTTAATTTAATCTTTCCTTTTACCCTGTACCCTCGATCTATGAGCATTCAGCACACTCTACAAAATATTTATCAAAAACTTAAACTGCGATGAATAATTGTACCCTTACCCTCCATCTACGGGAATTCAACACATTCCACACAACATTTATCAAGAACTTAAACTGTGATGTCTTCAGAATAATTTTCGGCTAAATTTTAAACTAATTGAAATGTAAAATAACGAAGGAGCAGAGCAGTCTTAATAAGCGGCAATAATAATATTATCACTGGAAGAAGTTGCCAAAATTAATCATATTGGATTTTATCTAAATTTGAAAACTTTATCAAAGTATCCGGAAGGGATGTTCTTTGCGTGAAGATTTAAATAGAAAATTTTGCTTATGGCGCATCATTTTTAATTTGTTTCCAATATCTATGAATTTGAAATTTATCAGATAACGAATAAGATGGTTGATTATGGAGCGAAAATTAATTGCAAATTGTTATTTAGGTAGGTACGTTTGGCTGTGTTATAGATGAGCGATTTATAAAAGAAAGGGCATTTTGTTGATGTAGTCAATAAACTTAAAAGAACTTTTAAAAGTTAAGAAATTGTAAAAAGCTATTTTTTTTACTCGAAGTTGAAAATTTGGAGGTTTTTGAATTGCTTTATTAATTCAAGTTATTTCAGCTCACCCAAGAGCGTACGCAAGAAGGGGAGTGAGGCTGTTTTTCAAAGTTGAAATAAATCATTAAAATTTTCAATGATGAATTTCAATGATAGCTATAACTGGCGCCTTAAAAGTTTTGGTTGCTATTAGTCATGTAATGAAGTTTTTTTAAAACTCAATAAGAAAAGTCCTTATTTACTTTCAAAGCTGGATAGCAGATATAGCCATAAAATGGAGAGAACATAAAAGAAAACAAAGAAAATTAAAAATTAGAAAATAGAAAATTGACCTAAAATAAATAAAATGAATGGCCTTCCCTAATCGAAATGCTACGTACGCCCTTGATCTTACATTTTTATATTCCAAAGTAGAGTAAATTCAAACCTGGTCACGTTCTGATGTGCTCAGTTTCCCAAATTTGAATTTGAATTTGAATTTGAATTTGAATTTGAATTTGAATTTGAATTTGAATTTGAATTTGAATTTGAATTTGAATTTGAATTTGAATTTGAATTTGAATTTGAATTTGAATTTGAATTTGAATTTGAATTTGAATTTGAATTTGAATTTGAATTTGAATTTGAATTTGAATTTGAATTTGAATTTGAATTTGAATTTGAATTTGAATTTGAATTTGAATTTGAATTTGAATTTGAATTTGAATTTGAATTTGAATTTGAATTTGAATTTGAATTTGAATTTGAATTTGAATTTGAATTTGAATTTGAATTTGAATTTGAATTTGAATTTGAATTTGAATTTGAATTTGAATTTGAATTTGAATTTGAATTTGAATTTGAATTTGAATTTGAATTTGAATTTGAATTTGAATTTGAATTTGAATTTGAATTTGAATTTGAATTTGAATTTGAATTTGAATTTGAATTTGAATTTGAATTTGAACTTAAAGTTGAAGTTGAAATATGAAGTTGAACTTTATTGAGGCATTTATAAATCGGTGTATTTTTTGCTTCTTAGCCTGGTATGCTGCTGATGCACAACGTAAAATCTCATACAATAATGGCACAACCATGCGCGTAGTTTGGTAGAGGCAAGGGGGACAATGCCCCCTGGAAAAAGTCTTGCCCCCCCACCCCACCCCCTTAGAAAAATTGACATAACTTAACTACAAACATACAAACAAAAATGTTATTTAATTTTTAAGTAAATAAATTATAAAAGTACCTGTTCGCAGTAACACATAAAGGAAGAAAAATTGAAAATACTTATATTTTTTGTTTATTTTTATTTGCTTCCCAAAACTACCAATTATATTTCCAATTTTCATAATGCCAAAGTTCATTTAAATATATTGTAATAACTTTAACTTAATTGTAATAACCTTAACTTAACCTACTGTATATTATTTTAAATATACTGTTTCACATTATTCTATTAATATAAGCTATGAAAATATTGTTTAGGAAAATTATTGAAAAATTATTATTATCAAATCAAACAGCAACATAGATTGTTCTTTTTAAATAAAATTATTATTCATTATTTTAAATATTGTTTGAATTTTCCTTGGACTTTATAATATCAGAAGTGGGATACGGATTTAAAAGCCAATTTAAAGAAAAACCAACAATTTTAATGGCCTATATTCAGCGTCAAGTTTTAATTGAAGCCTTGACTGCAGCCAATGTGCTGTTTGAGAAAACGGCAACTGTTGTGGAATTGAGGTCACTATACGACCAATTATTAGTAAAAGGAATTAACATCGAATCAAATACCGATGTCCGAAATCAAGATGTTAACCAAAACCTAGAAACAAACTTACGTTCAGATGAAAACCGCTGTCCTGATAATACTTTAATTCCAGATGATAATCGACACCCAGAAGATTCCTTATGTCCAGAAGCAAACCGATGCCATAGAAATCACTTACTTCCAGAAGATGAAGATTTACAGAGAACACCTGAAGTTCAAGATCTTGATGAAGAGATGATCCGCGTAAATAAAGACATAGAATTTTTGCATAAACGAAAGGAGCTACAAGCGTTAAAAGATGAGTTGGGTTTAACTGCTACCAAAAAATTCGATTTTTTAGCATTCGAAGCTATGGTTCACCCTTTTAATGGCGATGAAACTTACGATATTCGTAAGTGGTTTGCAGACATTGAAGACGCTTTCCAATTGTTTGGATGCAATGAACGTGACAAATTCGTAAGTGTACGACGAATATTAAGTGGTACAGCGAAGCTATTCTTACGAACAACTGCTGTTCACACATATGATGATCTTAAGAATGCATTAATAGAAGAATTTGGCCGAGTATATACTATAAATGAGGTATTTCAAAAGTTGAAGTCACGAACTCTGAAGCCAAACGAATCTGTCAGAAGATACGTAATTGAAATGCAAGAAATTGCTTCACACGCCAACATTCCCGATTCAGACATAATAGAATGTATTATTGAGGGTTTAAATGACCGTAGCAGTAATGTTGCTATTTTGATGAGTGCGACTTCTCTGAGACAATTTAAGCTACTATTAGATCGGTATGAGAAGAGACGAATGCGTTCATGTAGCGTGATAAAAAATTCTGTTCCTGCTGTCCAAGGCGCTGTAACTGCTTCTACTTTAAAACCGACGAGTTCAGTTATTGTCAATAAATTATCGAGTGCCAGTCTTGAACGTATTCGATGCTTTAATTGCTCACAGTATGGGCATTATCAAAGCCAATGTCTGAAGCCTAAACGTCCACCAAGTTCGTGCTTTTTATGTCATCAAATTGGACATTTTCATCAAAACTGTCCAAAAAAGAAGTCCTTAACTGCTGGTGTTAGCAAAAGTCATGAAGAAGAAGATGATTATTCTCCAGATGACAACAGAATTGATTAAGAAGTAGAGAAGATAAAAGCGTTTCAAATGGTAAGTGTTGCCTTTCTTGATCAACGAAATAAGTGCACTAAGATTAAGTCTTGTCTTTCTCTTTTTGATACGGGAAGTCCTTGTAGTTTTATACAAAGGTCCTTGGTACCATTCGTTTTTGAAAGGAAGAAGCAAACATTATTCAAAGGGATGGGGAATAAATATTTATCTACGTATGGAACAATGAATTGTAAAATTAAATTTCGAGAAAAGATAATAACCCATAAATGCATTGTTCTTCCAGATGATGAATCTGTTATACCTTTGATAATCGGACGTGATGCTTTATATAAATTTAACATTCACTTATGTCATTTTAAAAGAGTTTATAATATTGATTTATTAATGAAATTAAAAGAAAATGAAATGAAAAATAAATTAATAAGATTATCCAAAGAAACCCTTAGTGCACTTATGTCTTTTGATTTGTTGAAAAATCCAAACCAAGTAGATCGTAGTAGTGAAGCCCTTTTAGACTATATATTTAGAAATAGTGTTGTCAAAGAGGAAAATAAAATCAAAAAATGTAAAGTTCCGACGGAAGAAGTTCAGCCTATTTTTGATATATCGAAATTGGAATTAATTAAACTTAAAGATGAAAAGGAGGTAAATGACTTTGTTGATTTAGAACAATTGGTAATAGCAGTTGGAACTGACGATATACACAATTTTGAAGTAAATATAAATGAGTTTTTGGATCCAGCTCATTCAAATGCTATTAGGACTGCTCTTGATGAACATTTTCGAAATTCAAAGAAGAGACAAAAGTGACAGATTATTGCATGAAGATTAATTTGACAAAAGATGTACCAATATATTGTCGACCTCGAAGGATTTCTTATTATGAACGTGTTGAAGTTCAGAAAAAAATTGACATACTTCTCGAAAAGGGTGTAATAAGACAAAGTAACTCACCTTACGCATCAGCCCTTGTTTTAGTACGAAAGAAAAACGGGGAAATTCGAATGTGCGTTGATTATCGTGGTTTAAATAAACACACAGTTAGAGATAATTTTCCTTTGCCATTGATAGAAGATTGTTTAGAATATTTTGCAAATAAAAACATATTTACAACCTTAGACTTAAAAGATGGTTTCCACCATATTAAAATTTCAGAAGAATCAATAAAGTTTACAGCGTTTGTCACACTCTTCGGGCAGTACGAATATGTGTATATGCCATTTGGTCTCAAAAATGCACCTGCTGTGTTTCAAAGATATATTTATTTAACATTAAAACCGTTAATTGATCAAGGTTTAGTTATTGTTTATCTTGATGATATTTCAATTGCAACTAATAATATGAACATGCATATTGAGATTCTTAATAAAGTATTACAATTGCTAAGAAAAGCTGGTTTAGAATTAAACATGAAGAAATGTAGATTTGCTTTTAGTGAGATTGAATACCTTGGTTATAATATAAATAGTAATGGAATTCGTCCGAATAAAAATCATTTAGAAGCGATAAGAACGTATCCGATGCCCAAAATTCTAAAGAAGTCCAAAGATGTAATGGTCTCTTTTCGTATTTTCGCCGATTTGTTCCTGGTTTTTCATGCATTGCCAGGCCAATAACAAACTTATTAAAAAAAGATGTAAAATTCGTTTGGACTGAAGAGTGTACTGTAACCTTTAAACTACTGAAAAATATGTTAATTTCCTCTCCAGTACTTGCAATTTATGACCCCAAACGAGAAACAGAGTTGCATTGTGATGCAAGTTCGCATGGTTTTGGCGCTGTGCTAATGCAAAAGCAAGATGATAATAAGTTCCATCCAGTTGCTTTCTTTTCCAAAAAGACAACTAATGGAGAGTCTCAATTAATAAGTTTTGAATTAGAAACGTTGGCAGTAGTTTATGCCTTGGAACGCTTTAAAACTTTTATTGATCGCTTACCATTTGTTATTGTTACTGATTGCGAAGCACTGTCTCAGACTCTAAAAAAAAAGGATGTGAATCCCCGTATAGTCAAATGGGCTCTGATATTTGAGAACTATGACTACCGAGTACAGCATCGAAAAGGTGATCAAATGTTACATGTGGACGCACTTAGCCGTTCTCCAATTTTTGCTGCTGTGTCAACTGAAGGTATAGATAAAAATATTCAAATCACACAAGCACGTGATGAAAATATACGATCAATTAGAGATAGATTAGAAAAAGGTGAGGTACCAGGGTATATTTTGGAAGATGGGTTAGTTTTTCGTGTTGGGTTGCAGAATAGTCGCCAACTTTATGTTCCAAAAGAACTTGAAGAAAATGTAATGCGATCAATACATGAAAAGTTTGGACATATGGGAATTGACAAATGTGCTAGCCAGCTTTTGAAACATTACTGGATTCCCAATACGAAAGAAAAACTTAGTCGAGTAATTGGAAACTGCCTGAAGTGCATATTTAATTCAGCACCTCATAGAAATAATGAGCGAAATTTATATAATATACTGAAGCGGTCAGAGCCTTTTGATACTATACATATAGACCATTTGGGACCATTGCCATCAAAAACTTCAAAAAGTAGATATGTCTTTGTGGTAATAGATGCATTTACAAAATTTGTCAAGCTCTATCCAGTAAATGCACCCGGAACAAAAGAAGCAATTAATGCTCTTGAGCGCTATTTTGATTATTTTAGCCGCCCCCGTAGAATAATAAGTGACCGAGGTACTAGTTTTACTTCGCAAGAATTCAGTAATTTTATATGTAGACATAATATTGAGCATGTTAAAGTTGCTGTAGCATCACCACAATCAAATGGTCAAGTGGAACGAGTCAATCGTGATATAAAGGCGATGTTGGCAAAGCTAACCGAAAGTCCTGAACAAACTGACTGGCGACAAAAACTTACGAATGTAGAATATGCTATTAATAACAGTAATCATGCAAGTACTAAAGTCTCGCCCAGCAAATTGCTATTTGGTGTTGAACAGCGGGGACGTGTTGTCGATGAGTTGACTGAGTATTTGGATGAGAAGTATACAAATCCTCAAAGAATAGATTTAGATAGTTTGCGAAAAGAGGCTTCGGAATCAATTGAAAAGTCACAATTGTATAATTTGAAATATTTTAATGAACACCATTCTATAGCTAAACAATTTAATGTTGGTGATTTTGTGGTTATCAAAAATGTGGACACTTCCGTTGGGGCTAACAAAAAACTGTTACCTAAATACCGAGGCCCATATATTGTTAAGAAAAAGATAGGTAATGATCGATACTTAATAGAAGATATTGAAGGATTTCAAGTAACACAGATGCCATACCATGGTATTTTAGATTCAACTAGATTTAAAAAATGGGTTGAACCTGGTATAGAAATTGAACAAAGAAGTTTGGATTTTGAAGGCAACACTTAAGTCAGTATAAGTATATGTAATGTTAGTATCGTAAGTACAATCGAGGTCGATTGTAAATTCAGGATGGCCGAATTGTAATAACTTTTACTTAATTGTAATAACCTTAACTTAACCTACTGTATATTATTTTAAATATACTGTTTCACATTATTCTATTAATATAAGCTATGAAAATATTGTTTAGGAAAATTATTGAAAAATTATTATTATCAAATCAAACAGCAACATAGATTGTTCTTTTTAAATAAAATTATTATTCATTATTTTAAATATTGTTTGAATTTTCCTTGGACTTTATAATATAAGAATTAAATTAGACTAAAATTGGTACTTTCGGGAATTCAACAAACATCGGACATTAAGGCCGTGTGCGAATTCGTTTAAAATTTCGATTAAATTTGATCCCACATTAAATTTTGACGTTTCTTCAGTGGTGAATACAATTTCCTCTTTTTGCTGTGTGAATTCAATTAAAAGGGATGTTTTTAATCATAATATTTTTCTTCCGTCCGCGAGTTTTGGAAAAAAATTAGAACACATTTTTTTGTAATAAATTTCGCGAGCTAAAAAATTAAACGCCCATTCTATTTATTTTAAAAAGAGAGTGCTCTTGCCCTGGGTCTGTTATAAAGAACGCTTAGGGTTCGCATTCTGTTGCAAGCAGCTGCAGATCAAAAACACAAGACGCAAAAAACTCTAGCCGCTTGTGGTGGTCACGATGAGCTGGCAACTTTATTTAATTATTTAATGCTTGTTATCATTGCTGCAATTAGCAAATGTTGTTCTTCAGATGAATAAAGGGTATCAATCCATTCATCTTTGAGATGTAATGACCTGGATGGAGACTTTTCATTCAGAACGATGTGTTTTTCTAAGAATTTCATTTTAACCACCAGATCCAGGGTTCTATTTTGCGTCAATTCAAACTCGTAGCGCAAAAGAAGTTGTATCCAAGAGAACAAACAATGTTCTACTTCTACTTCTGATGGCTTCTATTTCTCTGCAAGCAAGGATCCAGTAGTCTTAATTGTGGCTCTAGAAACAAGATTATACAAATTGGCGTTGAACTGTTTCTTAATATTTTAGAGTGAAATCATTTAATTATATTTTGACTTATCTATTAATGCATCTTCATTGAATATGTTCTTTTCATGAACATGAAAACAAACAAAACCTTTCGTGGGTGCTGGTAAACGTCAAAATTTAATCTAGCAGCACAAATTTAACGTGCCCCCGGACCATGTTAAATTTTGACGTCTTATATTCACCTCAATAGTGTCAAAATTTAATTTTGGGATCAAATTTAATCCAATTCACACACGGCCTAAATTTATCTTTTCCCCCTGACATTTAAGAGAAGTTCATGAAGAGTAAAGACAAACAGTAACCAAATAATCAAGATACCATACGCTCGCAGAGTATCTAGTTTAGGGTAAGTTTGCGCACTTTTGACTTTGAAACCAAATTCAAATTTTCATTGAAGAAATTTTAAATGAATTATAAAGATTCATGTTTTGTTTACTTTTAAACAATTAAAAAATAATAAATATCGACAAATTTACTGGGTAAGTAAGTGTGGTTTAAGGCCATGCAGAGTTAGTTCAACGTTTCTAAAATTAAATTAAGTTTAAAGCCCAGTTCTTACATTTAACTATTTTTACAATCCATAAATTAAGGATCCGTAACTAATGTCCCCAAACAACGTGTTCGCAAGACACATATTCGCAAGCAACATGTTCCCAAAGCAACATGTCCGCAACGACAAATACTCGCAAACAATATGTTCGCAACGACTAATGTTTCCCGGTGACCACGCTCAATGCAATTTGATGCGAAACGTTCGGGGTGAGTACAAAAGTGCACTCTCATAAATTTCAAAAACGCGGCTAATCCGAAAATAATAGATATTAATTATGATAAACCACGGCGAAAGCCTTAAAAGTTATAATTTATCACTTCGCCGCCTGAGAGCTTAAGTGCCTCATATCCATCGAAATTGTTCCTCAGAAAACGAATTTTAAGGTTTAAAAAATAATTTCATTACTTTTTACTTAACTAATATGACTTTTGAATATTTATGCATATTAATTGACATTTCTTTTTCTATATTGAAAACCTTGGGGGCATCAATGTTGAGACCTTTAAACTTGACTTGCGGCTAAACTAAACGACCTAGCGACTTCAAAAATGCATATTCGTAATCTAGGAACTGCCACCTTTCAATTTATGCATCGCATTATAAGAAAAATCGGTTTTTATCTTTAAACGCGATTTGCGGCTAAACTAGACGTGCTAGAGGCATCAAAGTTGAGGCCTTTAAACTTGACTTGCAACTAAACTAAGCGACCTAGCGACTTCAAAAATGCATATTCGTGATCTAGGAAGTGCCAGTTCTAAGAAATAAAAAAAAAAAGTTCGTAAAAAAAGTTTTTTTCCAAAACTTTAAAAAAATAAACTTGACTTGCGGCCAAAAAACATGCATATTCGTAATCTAGGAAGTGCCACCTTTCAATTGATGCATCGCATTATATGAAAAATCGACTTTTATCTTTAAACGCGATTTGCGGCTAAACTAGACGTGCTAGAGGCATCAAAATTGAGGCCTTTAAACTTGACTTGCAACTAAACTAAGCGACCTAGCGACTTCAAAAATGCATATTCGTGATCTAGGAAGTGCCAGTTCTAAGAAATAAAAAAAAAGTTGGTAAAAAAAGTTTTTTTCCAAAACTTAAAAAAAAATAAACTTGACTTGCGGCCAAAAAACATGCAAATTCGTAATCTAGGAAGTGCCACCTTTCAATTGATGCATCGCATTATATGAAAAATCGACTTTTATCTTTAAACTCGATTTGCGGCTAAACTAGACGTGCTAGAGGCATCAAAGTTGAGGCCTTTAAACTTGACTTGCAACTAAACTAAGCGACCTAGCGACTTCAAAAATGCATATTCGTGATCTAGGAAGTGCCAGTTCTAAGAAATAAAAAAAAAAGTTGGTAAAAAATTTTTTTTTCCAAAACTTAAAAAAAAAATAAACTTGACTTGCGGCCAAAAAACATACATATTCGTAATCTAGGAAGTGCCACCTTTCAATTGATGCATCGCATTATATGAAAAATCGACTTTTATCTTTAAACGCGATTTGCGGCTAAACTAGAAGAGCTAGAGGCATCAAAGTTTACGCCTTTAAACTTGACTTGCGGCTGAACTAAGCGACCTAGCGACTTCAAAAATTCTTATTCATGATCTAGGAAGTGCGCTAGTTCTAAAAAATCGGAAAAAAAGTTGGTAAAAAAAGTTGGTAAAAAAAGTTTTTTTTCAAAACTTTAAAAAAAATAAACTTGCCTTGCGGCCAAAAAATGCATATTCGTAATCTAGAAAGTGCCACCTTTCAATTGATGCATCGCATTATATGAAAAATCGACTTTTATCTTTAAACGCGATTTGCGGCTAAACTAGACGTTGTAACGTTATAATTTTTGGCTTCATTTATCATCTAAGCATTTGCATGCCAACTATCTCCATCCACCTTTCTCCTACCTTTTGAGCCAATGTCTACAGACCCAAAGGCCAATTAGTGTAGGAGTCAGAAGGGGTTGTCCAAAGGCCGGATAACCGTGTAGGTCTGCTAGTTCGCCTTGCTAAGCTCGCCGAGGGGAGTAGGATCTTGTTACCTGCAATTGGACGTTGTTACGTTTCCTAAATCAGACCTGAGCCAGAGATGTAACTTGGCTAAATTATTTGCTTCCTCTTTCAAAGAAGTAGGGCCCGAATTCCTATTACACAATCCTCACTTACACACTTACGGAGGAGGACATAGGTTATCGTGTCCTCAGAGCATCGTCTTTACCCTCCCTTTAGTATTCCGAAAGCAAATCCAGGAAATACTCCTATACTACTACTGCACCGCTCTAAAACAAAAAAGTAATAGCCCCTTTTTGAAAAGGGGGAAGTAATTAACTTCCCCTCAAAAGGTCATCAGAAGGATCACCTTTCTGCCCCTTTGTTCACCTTCGAACCATTTCCCAGAAATTGAACCTGTCTATTGAAAATAATTTCATCATGATCAATTGTCAATTCAAAATTTGGTTATCATTTAAAACTGTGTTCTGTCAAAAATAATTATATATAATATATAATTCCACTTTCCATCGGCCTAGTGATAACTAAAAGTAAATCCATAGATTGTTTTTTTTTTTTTTTTTTTTTTTTTTTATTCCGATATTCCATTAGGCATCCCCATTCATCATAAATCAAGAAAAAAGGTGAATGAGAATAAATCGAGTAATAACCCTCGACTATGATATTGAAAGATCTTTGTTTTTGTTGTTGCAATATTTAAAATTTCATTATTTAAGATAAAAGATAAAAGTGAATCAAAATATAAAAAGAGATAATATAACATCGACTTACCGGTGCTCCCAGAATGTTGTGCACAGCAGCTGGTGACCTGTAGGTAGTTTCACAAAGTATGGTGACCCCTGTACTTAAACAGGTTGATTATATTTATCCTTTCACTTTTCTTCACTTTGTTTATATTAATTTATTTCTTTATTATATATATATATATATATATATATATATATATATATATATATTTTTCTTTGTGGCATTTATCGCGAAATCTGACCTCTTTTTTTTTGTTTTATCTTGATAGATGGGGTGTTACACTTTTCTATTAAACTTATTATTAATTAGATTTTTAGTTAATTTTCTTTAATTATCTTTCTTCTTCTTTTTTTTTCTTTACTGTAAAACTAGCAATTCCAAAAATCAATTATTATTCTTTAATTTCTTTTTTTTTTTTTTACTGTAGCACTAGCAAATCTAAATCTCAAATCTTATTGCTTATTTCCTTTTTTTTTGTTTTATTAAATTGAGCTTAAGACTTTGGACATTTAACTATCTTATCTTTTCTATTTTTTTATTTCTTTTTCTACTTTTTTTTTTTTACGTTTTCCTTTAACTTCCGTTACAATTCTTATCAATTCTTTTTGGTTTTAAGTAGATTTTTCTGCTTTCAAAATAAAAACTATAAGTTATACATATGTACGGCTTTAATACACGAACTTTAATGACACGATTTCCCTCAGATCAAAAAAAAATGAATATTTCACCGCCACTTTGTCACACTTAATCCTTTACACATACAACAGCTAGTAGTGCAGCATTAAAACTTTATATGGGTGAAAATATATCCCTCTTTAATTAATTTTTTTTCTTTTTTCTAAATCGTTTCGTCCCGCTATGATTTTTGAGTGGTTACTTCAGCCAAACCAAACTTTCTTATAGGACAAAAAAAAAGTCGCCGCGCCGTCTGCGACCTCTGAACTTTTCTAAGGTGAATTGAGGATCTGATCGACGCGACGCACTTAAGGGTAGGTGTACCCGACCAGCCAACTCAAATTTCATGTAAATGAATTTGAATGTGTTAGTAAGCTCTCTTCACCAGATTCGGCATTGCAATTTTAATTATACTCTTGCTTGTACTCTGTTTTAATCGCAAACGATGGTGCAGAGAGTGAGAGAGCAGAGAACCACGCACAAGCACTACGCACACAGAGAATCACGCACAAGCACTACGCACAAGACTCAAGCAAAAGAAAGAAAAACAAAAAAACAGGTAGCGAGCGAGTAAGCGCAGACGAAGCAAATGTACCTACTTGTTATGTATTTACAATTAGACATACAATTTAGAGAAAATAACGATTCTGACCAGAAGGGTAGGAGTAGGAGGTAGGTAAGGTATGGATGGATTTGTTTTTTCCTTATGGATATGGTCATGGTGTGATATGTGAATATTATGTATTATGAAGAAAAAAGAATACCTTTCATAATTTTCTAAAAGAATTGGTTGGTGTAGCGCAGCGCGGTGGTATTATTTATTTTTTTTTCGGGTTGAACAAATTACCTATAAAAAGGAAAAAAAATAGGAGCTTCTCTATTTTATGTTTTCTAAAAAAAAATGTGTCGTACCTTTCCTAAGTCAATTTTTTCTTGATTTAGGTACAGTAGATGACGGATATAAGAAACTCAAAAAATCCAAGGATTTCAATGAAACTGATAGAGGTTATAGCTGACGGCTGTAAAGTTGGCAGAAAATCAACTTCTTTCCTTGGGGTACATAACCGAATGATACACCAAAAATTTAGTACAAATCTAGATTAGTAACGGTTATTTAATTTTGTTTGTTGTATGTGGTCGAATTTCAACCATTGGTAAAAAAAATTCATAAATTCAAATACCAAATTGACAAAATTTAGGCACTTTCATGGTGGCGTATGACCGTCCACCAGACTTTGAATTGGTTTTAAAGTTAGTCATTGATGGTTTTGAAGAATTAGTTTTCCCTTATAATTTAACTTTTTATTTTCCTTACTAGAGTGTGTCATTTTTTGTTGGCCGAATTTCGGCCGCTGGGCGATACTAGTATAAATAAAAATGCCTATAAGAAATGTCAAATGTATGGGCTTTTTTCTTTCTACCCGATCTTCAATTTGTCACTTCTTTGTCAATTCAATAAGGGTGGGTTCAGAAATTTTGTGAAAGTTACACGGCGCATCATTTAGAAGTTTACACGGGAAAATTTCTTATAAAAGTTTAATTTTCTATGTAATGAAAGAATAAGTTTCTTATATCAGTGTTTTTCTTATATACGTTTTTCTTATATGAGGTGTATTTAGCATGTATCTTTATGGGAATGTGCATGGTATTTTGGAATGTCTGTCTTATAAGCGTGTTTTTCTTAAATGGGACTTTCTCATATCCATCATCTACTGTACCAACGAGAAGTTGGAAAACCAAACTTACTAAATTAAATTAGATGTAGGTCCATATGTAAGCAGATTTGTGTGTTGTGTATAAGTAAGGTATGTATATGTATTTATTAACTTCCCATGAGAACTTATTGCACCTAATTGGTCCGATTTGTCTGATATGTCGATGTGATTTATTTGTTAAATATTATGTACATGTACACCCATATCTCGTGGCTACGTTCGTGATACATCATTTCGTCGACCATATCTTGAGAACAAATAAAGCCATCGGCTTCGAATAGATTTGATTTTACAGATACATAATGACGTCATAAAGTGCAAAAAGGGTTGTCAAAAAAATTCGATTACTTAATTATTTTCTTATTATTATACGAGGACAAATAATTCTATCGACTTCAGCTTAATTACATTCTATAGATAATGAAGAATAGATAAGACTTAAAAAAATAAATCTAAAAATTGTTGAAAAAATATTTTTCGACTGGAATATCTCGAAAACAAACAATAATATCGTCTTCAAAATAATTTTTAATTTTGCCATAATTAAAAATTGATAAGAGTTTGTAAAAAATGGAATGGATATTTTTTTCTAAGCAAAAAAAAACTGCCAAAGAAACCGCTAAAAATTCTTGAAAATTGTTTTTCATCTCGAAAATCTAGGGAACAAATAATTTCATATGTACATATTCTACATACATATACAAATACATATAAGATCTGGTACAATTTTTTTTGAACAAATAGGCAAGTACAAATTATGAAAAAATTATAAAAAAATTTTATTGAAGCTTTTTTTTTAAGTAAAAATAAAATACAAAAACTACTAAAAATTGTTTAAAACTGTATTTTATCTCGAATGTCTCTAGAAAAAAAAAAGATATCTGTTGACTTGTAGATCCCATAGCAACTAAACCATACAGTTTATCATTAGCCTGGCACTGGGCTTATTTTATTTACTGGATACAAAATTTATCTGAGTTAAGAACATAATTAAGCCTTGATAAATCTCCATTTTTATACAGCTCAATGACATAAGCCTTCATAGATATCAAGAAAGATTTGTTTACATTTAATTGTTAAATTTTTAGATATTTTTATTTTGTAAAAGTTTTTTCAAACGAGTTAGGTACTATAAAATGCAAACAAAATCATCACCTCTTTAAAGGTGATGGCTTTTTCCTAAACACAGCATTTTTTTTTACAATGGACAGACGTAACATGATAACATAACATTTTTTTTGGATTAAATTTACTACGAAAGATATTTTTTCACGGTTTTTGAAAATCTTCAAAAATAAGTGTAAGCTTTTCTGTTTGTACGATTTCATATGCTGCAACTTTTACCTTCACATTTTTTCAAAAAAAAAACCTGATACTTTTTGGAAAATGCTTAATACATAAAAAAGCTCTTTACCAAACTTCAGCCTTGTGGTCATTTTTTGAAGTGAAAGTCCAATTTTCAGGGTCTACCTATTAGTTTTTCTTCAACAACAAAATGCGATCGTCTTTCTCCTGTCTACTGATAAATATTCCTATATAGGTACATTTACAATATACCTACATATATTTTGGCACCAACCACCAGACACATTTTATGCTTGGCGCAGTATGTATTCCACTCAAAGTGAAATGGGATTGCTATTCAATTACACAATAATAATGCTACTAATTGACTTTAACATGTACCTACCAATGTATTTTTCCAATAGATACATTCATTACCTACTCAAAATAATCAAAGCAATCCTTCAGCAACTATACCCAACATTCCAAACATGACCTTTCACTAATACCTATCAGAAAAAAAAAAAAAAACACTGAAAGAACAAAAACTCTTCTATAATCGACCCGCAATACCCATCATAATTTTTTTTTTCCCAAAAGAAGCAGAAAAACCTTCTCACAGACTAGCGAAGAAAAAAATATACATTATGTATGTATGTACATATGTACCTACGTACAAGCTACACAAAATTCATCCAAATTTCCTGCAACGATTCCACCTCCGAATTGAAAACGAACTTCCACCAAATCTACGTGTTAAAAAAAAAAAAAACAAGGCATACGTACATAACAAACCTATATTTTTTTCATGACATCTTTTTTTTATCTTCCTTGGCGATTCACAGAATACTATATTTGTATGCATACTATGGTTTTCCATACAAGACAAAAAAAAAATCATTGGGAGTCGAGAGCTGATACCAAACAAACAACTTATTTTGTAAAAGAGAATAAGGAAAAAGAGAATGCATCACCACTTTACCCAGTGGATTTCTTTTGAACCAAACTTCTTTGTGTGCGTGAGCAATGATGTTGTTATGGTAAAAAAACGCGAAATAAACAACTTTTTCAAAATTAAAATTAAAAAAACCATGAGAGAAAATATTATTTTGTTTTTTAAATTTAATAAACAAAATACCAAAAAAAAATAAAAAAAATATGTGGTAATTGTATTGGCTGTCCTTGCCTAACCACGGCATTACGAATAGTGTCACATTGAATTGCATTTTTTAGCATGTTATACAAAATATTTTTTTTTTTTTAAACCCATTGGGCATTCAAGACATATGATTCTTTGATTTAAAAAACATTTAGGAAATTTAAAAAATATAACACTCAATTTCCCAGGGGGTCAAACGAAATAATTAGGAAAAAATGAGTATATTTTGTATTTTTGTCTCTAAAAAGTTACTGTAAAAAATTAAAAAAAATGAAAGAAAAATAAAAACAACTGCACATACATATAAGCTTTGAAAAACCGTTAATTTGACTTCGTTACCTTTTATACTTCAGAAGTTTTATCAAATAATGCATTCATACCTCTTTGTAAATTTCCTTCATTTTTCACAGTTTTGTACATTTTTTTTGGGAATAAATAAAAAAAATATAGAAAAAACAAAACCCATTTGTCAATTTGAGATGAATTGTCTCTAGAAAAAAAATGTAAAAAAAATAAAAAAGTAATATTTAACCAATTTCCCTATCATTCCTATAAGCATCTCACTAAATTTTATGATTTTTCCATCTGTCTGGCGGTTTTGAGGCATATATAATTTTTTATTTTTTTTTAAAGCCACAAAAATATATTGCTCAACTCATTTCCAATCGATTACTGTTTGTTTCATTAAAATATTCGCAAAATTGTGAACGCTATACAGCTTAGCGCAAAACTCCAACCTATTTTTCAGAGGGACACTTACCCTTAAATTGTCTTCTGTTCCTGCTCAGGATAAGGAACTACTTTTTTTTTTTTTTTGGGCGAAAATTGGTCGGGCCACGTGTCTCGAGACGGAGAATTTCTATACAAAGCTACAGGCCGTGAATAAAAAAAACAAAAAAATCTTAGAAACCTATATTATGCGATTTTGCTATTTTGTTTTGCCTTACCTTCTTTAACAGGGGTGTTTTAACTTTGTGTTTCTACTGAGTCAAGGGAACGGTGGGGTTCGACCACAGAACGTGACGCTTCACTTGAAATTTTTGTGGTGTCCTTGTTAAGGGATGATTTAATTTTCATGTCGCCTTCGTCGTCTGGTGGTGGTGCAAAAAAGGCAAGTAGCCACGGGAGGGTGCGCAGCTGCAACTCTTTGTGTTTTTTCGTTTTCTTTTTTGTGGAATACTACGCTGCACCTTATTGAGCGAGACTAGGCGCCTCTTTGCCTATATGTTGTATAGGTAGCCGTAGGTTATTCTCAGTTTTTTTATTTTTTTCTGCTCGAGCGAAGGAGCGTGTTGGACGACGACGAAAAATGGAAAGAAACTTTTTTTTCGTGCAGGATAAAATGGAGGTCGGTAGAATGGATGAAAGCGGAAGTTACTAATCGGTACGGGACGACATGAAACAGCCGATTCCAAGAGTTCCGACTTTTAGAACTTATTCTGCAAACGCAATGCTTAAAGCAAAATACACACGAGAGCGTGACGTTTTCTTTATGGTGATGATATGTCACCATAATTAACTAAAGAACTAACCCGCCTCCTACAACGTGCTAGAGGCATCAAAGTTGAGGCCTTTAAACTTGACTTGCAGCTAAACTAAGCGACCTAGCGACTTCAAAAATGCATATTCGTGATCTAGGAAGTGCCAGTTCTAAGAAATAAAAAAAAAGTTGGTAAAAAAAGTTTTTTTCCAAAACTTTAAAAAAAATAAACTTGACTTGCGGCCAAAAAACATGCAAATTCGTAATCTAGGAAGTGCCACCTTTCAATTGATGCATCGCATTATATGAAAAATCGACTTTTATCTTTAAACGCGATTTGCGGCTAAACTAGACGTGCTAGAGGCATCAAAGTTGAGGCCTTTAAACTTGACTTGCAACTAAACTAAGCGACCTAGCGACTTCAAAAATGCATATTCGTGATCTAGGAAGTGCCAGTTCTAAGAAATAAAAAAAAAAAAGTTGGTAAAAAATGTTTTTTTCCAAAACTTAAAAAAAAAATAAACTTGACTTGCGGCCAAAAAACATACATATTCGTAATCTAGGAAGTGCCACCTTTAAATTGATGCATCGCATTATATGAAAAATCGACTTTTATCTTTAAACACGATTTGCGCCTAAACTAGACGTGCTAGAGGCACTATGGCGTATACGTATCTACTTTTTTATTAGCATATATGTCTATGTACCTAGACTGAAAAATCTGTACATCACAGCATTGTAGTTTATTTTATATTATTAGGTATATTGTGAATAACAAACCCCTTTAGGCAAAAATAAGTGGTTATGTGAGTTAAGTCAGAGTTTGTTCTTTAAAAAAATTGAAATCGATTGCGAATTTTATACCATTAAAATTATACATCCTTCCGCACACATATTCTTTTGACTTTCAATTATATGACGAAGAGGTCAAATTCGTCGCACAATTTGTATATATAAAGCAATACATAGATATATGAAACTACATATATGAAATTAGGATAGGTACCTGAAATTTATACATCAATAGAAACAAATAAGTTATACTTTTTCAAAGAGATTTATTAAATTATAAATGTCCTTTCCCATGCAAATCGATTGATGTTCAACCGAATTATAATCGTACAAACAAAAACCCAATTCGGAAAGTATGGTTTTCAAGATTTACCGGATTTCCCGTGCAAATTTTGAAACTTTCGGCTCCGCAGTGTGTTTATTTGTTTAAATACGAATCCAACAAAAAGATCCCATGTAAATGAGATGAAAAATAAATATTCAATTCATAATACTTCCATCGTGTTAAAATTGAAAAAAAAAAAAACATCACTTACCTATGTATTTGCGCACTATTGGGCCTAATTGCGAGAGTCTATATTCGGAATTTTTTGCTTTGTATGGATGTGGTAGGCCTTCGGCATGCCAGACCGAAGGAATAATGTTTGGACAAATAATATCTAATTATGTAAAGGTATGTGGACAAAATTTTGAAGTGGTTAAAAAAACTTTTTTTTTGTTGCATTTTAAAAGTGCATTATGGAGGTGCTAGGGTTGCGGTATTATGCTATCAGGTGGATGGTGGATAAAACCCTTTTCGATTTTTTGGTTGCATTTTTAAAGTGCTTATTTCGAAGATGTTAGTGCCGCGGAATCGCTGAAAGACTAATGGAATCTAGTTTGGACAAATACCAATAAGTAAACATTATGCCCCCAAAATTTGAAGCGGTATAAAACACTGAGTAAATCGGTTCATTAGCTCTTGGTGTAAGACTCTACTCTCACCAAAAAGTAAAATAGGTACTTATGTAAATACATATATATTTTCCTTGGAATCCAATCAGAAAAACTTATTCTTTCTAGCTCTTATGTATTTATATCGGGCCAATAAGAATCATCACCCGTCTTTTTATTTATTTGTAATTCAATGTAAGACCCTACTCTAATCAAAAAGTCAAATACATACATACTACAGCCTATACTTCCCTGATTTTTAAAATTCTATTGATTATACTTATACGTATATTCGCACATCGCACTGCAATCTAGTTATCTATATGTCTCTCTCTCTCTCTCTTAAAATTCATTAATATTTTTTGTATTCCATATAAGACCCTACTCTGACCACAAATTCAAACACATAGATATAGAACAACCTACTTCCCTCATTTTTAAAATTCTATCATCATTATACCTATGCGTATAGATATTCACACATCACACTGCAGTCTAGTTATCCATATTTTTTTCTCTCTGAGAACCCATCAATATTTTTTGTGAGTTCCTACGTACACATAAGTATTGACCAATTAGAAATCATCGCCACCATAATAATGTTTACTTTTCAACGTCTTTGTTGCCAGCTCAAACTCCCAGTGAAAATACTTTGGATACATGTGGATTGCGAACATTAGTCGTTGCGAACATATTGTTTGCGAGTATTTGTCGTTGCGGACATGTTGCTTTGGGAACATGTTGCTTGCGAATATGTGTCTTGCGAACACGTTGTTTGGGGACACTAGTCAGGTTCCCTTAACAGTTAAATGTAACAATTTAACTATAAAATCAAACTTTACTATCAATGTATGAATTTCCATACAAGTTCGCATGGGCATTTATCTTTAAAATTGAAATCAAGATATATATGAAGTTTTGTACGATTTCTCCGCCCATAATTGATTTCCATAGTGGCATAATCTTTAAATATACAACACCGTTTGAATTACGAAACATTTTAAGAAAATAAAGTTTTTGTTTAACTGTCTCTCACCAGCACTTTAAATAAAATATCTGCTTAACTACAACTGATATTGATGAGGGTTGAAAACCTCCTTGATTGTGCCACAAATCTGAATTTCATCCCCTCTTTTTTTTATTTCGTTGAAGGTATTTAATTTTTTATGCAAAAAATTATTTTTGTGTATTTCTTGAGATTTATTGAGAAATAGATCTATAGTATTCCAACGAAGAATTAAAAAGAAAATCGAAGAATAATCAATTTTTGACTTTCGATTGTAAATTACGTAAAAACAAATTCGCTTCAACACCACAAGCAGAAGATAATGTTGAAATTCCAACAAAAATTTGGTTACGTTTGCAAAAATACCGCGTACCACTAGGTACAGCCATTATTTCGAACTTATGTTCCGCTGACTGGTTGTTTGCAAATGGACATATAAGGTAAAGCTTGATGCAAACGGCAAAGTAAAAAGATATAAAGCCAGACCAGTTGCACAAGGATATAGTCAAAAATATGGCCATGATTATGATGACATTTTCGCACCGGTTGTTAGACAATCAATATTCAGAACACTTCTTTCAATAGCAGGGCAACGACAGATGAGAATAAATCACTTAGATGCAAAGTCTGCATTTCTTAACGGAAAGCTAAATAAGGTCATCTATATGAAACCACCACCCGGTTTTGAATCAGGAGGAGAAGAACTGGTCGGTTCGAAAAAGCATAATATGGTTTTAAACAAGCAGCGCGCATGTTTGGAATGAAAAAATCCATAAAGTATAAACGGTTTCATGCAGAGCAAGGCTGACAAATGCTTATAGTAAATCAAGTTGCTACATTTTAATCTATGTAGATGACATTCTGGTTGCCAGTAAAAATGAACAAAGCATCAAAGATGTAGAGGACTTATTAAACAGACATTTCGAAATAACCTTGGAGAAATTCACCAGTATTTAGTTACTAAGGATAATTCCTCAAATTACATGATCAGGCAAAAACAATACATTGAAAAGGTTATTAAAGACTTTGGCTTACAAGATGCAAGCACTTCGAAATTTCCTTTTGAACCCGGATATGACAAGACAAGTAAGAATTCAAACCTTTTACTAGTCAACAAGGATTATCAACGCTAAATAGGATGTCTACTCCACATAGCAGTCAACACTCGACCAGACGTTGCTGCAAGTGTCTCTATATGAGCCAGCAAGACATCACAACCAAGCCAAACTGATTGGAATGAATTAAAACGTATTCTGAAATACATTAAGGGCACACAAAATCATTACCTATGCTATGGCTTTACAGAAACAATACAAAAGAAGGAGAATTGATGGGTTATGCAGATGCAAACTGGGCAGCAGACAGAACTGATCGGAAATCAAACTCAGGATACATATTCTTTGTCAATGGAGGAGCAGTTTGCTGGAGCTGCAGGAAACAATGTTGTGTTTCACTTTCGACAACAAAAGCTGAGTTCATTGCACTGTCAGAAGTAAAGAAGTAACTTGACTGCGAAACATTTTAAACGACTTGGATTAGCAGAATAATCCAACATTAATTTTTGAGGACAACCAAAGTTTCTTAAAACTTATTCAAGAAGAGAAGCTTAGCAGCTTAAATATTTCAGTAAAATGGACCATACGGGAATGGGTTCTAAATAATACACCGTGCATGGCATCACCTAAATATTTACGTGAAATATAAATAATGAACCATATATCGAATTGACTCCAAAAAATTCAGAGTATAATGTATGGGTAATTATTTAGGATCCATAACGTTATGGGTAATTATTGGTAAGGCCCATTGACACCAAATTTCATTTCGTCAACGACTACATCACGAGGAAAATTATAATATGCAAATACTGCTCATCAAACGAAATGTTAGCAGGTTAACAAAACCATTAGGACCCGGACGAATCAAAGAATTAATAACACAATGTGGACTTCATACGAATGAGGAGGAGTGTTGAATATGTCTTGAACATAACAACAATTATATGTAACATATACATTCGTATATCGTACACACTTGTTAAGTATTCACTTCAACATAAAAACATATAATATTTTAATCTATAAACACATACATAGAGGTTTATATCAACACAAAAATATTATTATGTTTTATTCTAACAATAAATATACCGAATAGTCGTCTGGTTTTTCATTCAGAGATATTCAAGTTTAGTCTAAGATAATTTAATAAAAATGACACAACGAAATTACAAACGAAAAGTTTCGTTCTGCGGTACGATGAGCGAAATCGATAATTGTAGCAGACTATTTGGAGAGATCTCCAAATAGTAAACTTCCCGAAATGTTAACAAACGCACTGAACCACTAGCCGTGTTTTTTTGGAAAAGCTATACATAATTGAGTAGGATTTTAGCAATTTTCGAAAGCAAAATTACCAAATCTCATTCACACCACACATACACTATATGTTGCTTCCCAACATATTTTATTTTGTATAATCAACCACAATTCAAGTTTTTAGCTTTAAAACTAAATTTAATGTAATTATCAAAAATTATAGTTATATTGCAGATTTGACAGGAGGAATGGCGGGAGGCATGCACTTGACTGCGTTATGTTGGGATGTATAGTTAACTAGCCATTAGCAAAAAGCTTCACATTCTCAGCATCCAGTCAGGTGAATCCTTCCTTCCATTTAGATCGTTGAATAAAATAATATTTTTTTTTACACTTCAGATTCTTTTTTGTAGTGAGCTTAGAGCAAGCTGCAACATACAATCAGAGGCCCATCATAAGTGCATGTGTTAGTGGTTAGTAATAAATTTAGAAAAATAAAGCGAACTAACACATGCACAATAATAAAATACATACAAATAGTAAACAACATTAAGCAATATAATGGTACAAATAAACATTATCATAATACACAGAACATTTGAAGTGTCCATTGTCAAGAGTAATAAACAATCACGAACGTGGAGCACTGGTTCTAAACACTTTTTTTAATCCCATTTTACTCGTGTTAAAATCAACAGAGGAAGCATTTAAATTGAAAAGCTTGCTCATACGGCCAAGAGGCTCATGTAAGCCGAAGTTAGTTCCATGAAAATCAACATGTAAAAGTTCAAATCTTCGCAGTTGGTGAGATCCTCCGCGGTAATTCAATCCAATGCAAGCCAACAAATCGGGAGCGTCGATTTGACCATTAATAAGTTGGTGAAGAAAAATTAAATCATTATTAACACGCCTTTGATGTAATGTTTGAACCTGCAGAAGTTGGATCCGATGTTCGTATGGTGGCAGGTTAAATGGATCGGTCCAAGGAAGACCTTTGAGAGCAAAACGAGTGAATTTATGTTGTATTGATTCAATTCGACTTTTGTGAATTTCATATAAAGGAGTCCATACTTGTGAGGCGTACTCAAGGTGGGGTCGTACATAACAATTGTATAAAGAAAGAGTAAAATACGGATCGTTGAATTCCTTTGCCCAACGTTTTATAAATCCAAGCATAGAGTTTGCTTTACTTACAATGTAGTTTATATGTTCAGTGAATTCCAAATTGGAGCTAAAGTTAACACCTAAATCCTTAAAACTAAAGACACGACTAAGTTTGTGCTGCAAAATTGAATATTCAAAAGCACTAGCCACACGTTTTCTTGAGAATGTAATTGTTTGGCACTTGGATGGGTTAAGTGAGAGTCCATTTCTAGCACACCAATTGGTAAAACTATCAATATCGGCTTGCAGAAGAACGTGGTCATGGCTAGCCTTTATTGTTTTAAAAATCTTCATATCGTCAGCAAAAATAAGAATATCACTAGAACGTATACATGATATTACATCATTTCTAGCTAAGATAAATAAGAATGGGCCCAAGTGACTTCCTTGAGGAACACCTGGGCAATGAAAGGGTTTGAAAGAGAATTTCGGAATTTTACCTGATAGGATCTATTTTCAAGGTATGATTTTATCCATTCTATAAAAAAGGTGGAAAACCGAAGGTTTTTAGTTTGTATACAATTATGTTGTGACTAAGTTGATCAGTATAAACACAGTCCACTTCACTTCCGTTTTCTAATGCATTAAAACATTTATGTAAGAATGTTAAGAGGTTTGTCAAACTTGATTTTTTTCTCATAAGCCCATGCTGTTGTTCACAGATTATATTCTTAGTATGGAATGCTAAAGTCTCGCATACAACTTGCTCAAAGAGCTTTGGAATACAGGATAATTTGGATATAGGCCTGTAGTTCTTAATATCAGTTTTGTCACCCTTCTTAAAAATTGGAGTGAGAAAAGAGTTTTTCCATACGCACGGAAATCGACCTGATTTAATAGATAATTCAAATAAAAATTGAAGTGGCTGAGCAAGAATATATCTACAGTTTTTCAAAAGTATTGGCGGAATTCCATCTGGACCAGATGAGTAATCATCTTTTAACGATGACAGAAATTCTAAAACACTGCACTGTTCTACAGGAATGTTATAGCAATGAGTTTGGGCATATGAATGTAAGTTTATAAAATAATTTTCGACAACATTGAGAGGTATATCAACAAAAGAATTGCGAAAGTTTTCCGCAAATGCGTTACAGATGTCAGTAGTTTCTTGTAAAGAACAATTTTCATATATAAAAATTGCAGGGTAACCATCTGAGTTTTTCTTCGAATTGACAAAATTCCCTAGGATCCTCTTTTAAAGAACTACCTATTAAGTTTACATGGTCAGTATAGTCTTTTTTAAAGGCTTTTAAATTCTTCAAAAAGGGCGATGTAGGAGTTGTGGTCACCAGGTGAAAGAGTTCTCAGGTATAATTTCCAGGTATAATTTAGCTCTTTCGTATACCAAGAGTGGCAAAAATTTGAATTTTTCGATATTTTTAAGGGGATAGTGTTATAAATGCAGCTATTAAAGATGGAATAAAATTTTGTAACTGCTTCGTCAATATTACTAGACACTGATATATTATCAATACCATATCTAGATAGTTCTTCAGAGAGTAACTGAAAATTAGCTTTTTTGAAGTCAAACGTATAAGAGCAATCAAAAGCGTTGCTTTTTTCAGCGATATGACAGCTCAAGCTTAGAAATATATCCAAAGGAGGATGGTAATCATCTTTTAACGATGACAGAAATTCTAAAACACTGCACTGTTCTACAGGAATGTTATAGCAATGAGTTTGGGCATATGAATGTAAGTTTATAAAATAATTTTCGACAACATTGAGAGGTATATCAACAAAAGAATTGCGAAAGTTTTCCGCAAATGCGTTACAGATGTCAGTAGTTTCTTGTAAAGAACAATTTTCATATATAAAAATTGCAGGGTAACCATCTGAGTTTTTCTTCGAATTGACAAAATTCCCTAGGATCCTCTTTTAAAGAACTACCTATTAAGTTTACATGGTCAGTATAGTCTTTTTTAAAGGCTTTTAAATTCTTCAAAAAGGGCGATGTAGGAGTTGTGGTCACCAGGTGAAAGAGTTCTCAGGTATAATTTCCAGGTATAATTTAGCTCTTTCGTATACCAAGAGTGGCAAAAATTTGAATTTTTCGATATTTTTAAGGGGATAGTGTTATAAATGCAGCTATTAAAGATGGAATAAAATTTTGTAACTGCTTCGTCAATATTACTAGACACTGATATATTATCAATACCATATCTAGATAGTTCTTCAGAGAGTAACTGAAAATTAGCTTTTTTGAAGTCAAACGTATAAGAGCAATCAAAAGCGTTGCTTTTTTCAGCGATATGACAGCTCAAGCTTAGAAATATATCCAAAGGAGGATGGTAATTATTTATATTAGAAATTCCAGAAATAGACTCTAGAACGAGAGTACTAATAGCGTCTGAAGAAAATACTAAATCGAGGATGCGATTTTTAGAGTTTCTAATACATCTTACTTGCTGTAAGTCATTGGAGTTAATTTTGTCAAGTAAACGTAGCTCAGATTGTAATGAAGTTAAAGAAGCTTCTTGGTAGGATTCATCTTCAGAAGGTACCCATTTAATATGCGGTAGATTGAAGTCACCTAGAAGTAATATGCTGCTATTGCAGCAAGACAAGTCAATTACGAAACCTAAGGCCATAGAAAGTTTGGAAAAAACTACATCTGAGCTTTTCGGTGGAATATATGCATTAAGTATATAAACAAATTTTGACTCAAATGTTAACTTTATACAAATTAATTCGGTAGAGAGACTGAATGGGAATACAACAGATGAAGACATAAGTGTATTGCGAACAGCGATCAGAACCCCTCCTCCGACTTCAGTTGGTTTTTCATCATGACGATCTTTCCTATAAACTATGAACTCTTGATTAAAAAGTTCAGTGTCCAGGTAACTTGAATTGAGCCAAGTTTCCGTCAAAACAAAAACATCATGAGAAAGCGCTTGAGAGTTGATGAAAATATCGGCAGTTTTGCTGCGGAGCCCTCTTACATTTTGGTATAAGAGGGTGATCCTACTTAGTTTTTTGCAGAATTATTATGGGTGAGTCTGGTTTTTCGCGAAGAAGAAAATTCTTTAATAAGAAGAATTTATTCTTAAAAATAAAACATTATTAATTTTGAATATTTATAAAATTTATTTAAATGATTAAAAATGAAAGAAACACGTCGACGGACATTAACATTATATTTTAAAACTGTCAAATGTGAAATGTGCAGAAATTATGTGCAGCCTGCAAATCATTATATTTTTCTCCCTTTTTCTTTTACATAAAGTAATTTAAATTCTATTTGTTTGTTTCTATTTGTTTGTTTGTTTCTATTTGTTTGTTTGTTTGAAATTTCAAACAAAATTCAATGTTGATAAAAACTACAAAAAAAAGTAATTTAAATTCTATTTGTTTGTTTCTATTTGTTTGTTTGTTTGAAATTTCAAACAAAATTCAATGTTGATAAAAACTACAAAAAAAAAATTCTATTGCAATTATGTAAGAGTCCCAAGAAACACGCATTTTATTGCTCTCCTTTTTTATTGACAAAAAAAATACACAAAATGGAATGAAATCTTACTACCTGAGTAAAGTATGTAGGTAAACTTCACTCTACCTTCAATATGTAGACTGTGGAGAGCAACAACAGATCCAAAAGCAGCAGAAAGAAAGCAGCCACAATCGAAGGAGAAAGAAGGTAAAAGTCATCCGTGGTACAACCTATCCCGAAAAAGGGAAAGAACAAAGGACAACTCCAATCCAGCAAAACTCTGGTCGATAAGTCTTCTTCCGGCTCAGAGTATCGGCAAGGTATTCGAAAAAAAGTTTTTTATAGAGGAGCTCTGTCTAAGTGGGCAGAGAGCTAAAATATTATTATTATTATTATTATTATTATTATTATTATAAACGGGACTTAATTTTAAGACTAACATCTTTTAGATAATTAAGCTTTTTCCATGGAAATTTCAAATAGTTTAATTTAAACGAAGTTAAATGAAGTTTATGTTAAAATTAAAAGTATAAAATTAAAGTATACATTATGTACAAAACGTGTTGACATAACTTCAATGTGAAATTCTTTATAAAAATATCATACCGGATAATCAATTCGTTGTTAAGAATTGAGGCTGCGTCTTAACTAGACTCTGGCATCCAATTAAAAAAATGTAAAAAGTATTATAGTGTAACTACCTACCTCTCTGGTTTACTTGAGGAAATCCTTGAACTTGGTATGGTTATAGAAGAGGGTCTCTACTTGGCATTTAAGATTCAGCGATAGCGATGGCCAGAATTTGTAAATAAACTTTCAGAATTAAGAAACTATTTTGTTTTGTAGAGGAGACCGTTGAATGGAGCCCCAGGGTAAGAAAGAACTGAAGCAAGCTTGTTATCAAGAAACTAGAAAGCAATTTTCTGGCAATAAGAACATAGGTATCTATATCAGCAACTTTCTTATACAAATGCTCAACACCTCAACACCCTTATGATCTCATGCAATAAGTTTTTCCTTACAGTTCACTATTAAAGTAATAACATTTAACTTACAAAAGTGGACATTTGTGCTTGCATGCTTATATGTTGAAAAATTGATTGCGTCTAAAGTCTATTCAGTCTTGTTTTAGGTAACTACACTACACTTCTAGTTCTAACCTAGGGGATTTTTTCAATTTTGTTTAGATAAACAAATAAGTAAGTACAAACATACCGTCAATTATATTGTTTTGCACATTGTTTAATCCGAGTATACATACACCTAGACAGAGTAATATCTATATTATTTCATTTTTTAATCATTATAATTTATAACCATATATTATTTAATTTAAGCAATTCCAAAGGTTTGTGTCAGTCTTATTTTTAAAAAAATCGAAATCGGGAACCCCCACAAATTGATCGAATCTATAAACTATTATCGTATACGAAGGAGAAAACGTATATTATATACCTACCATTTATAGATAAAGCGTACAAAGCAATTCTCATACTAAGTTTAGTGAAAAGTAAACACGATAGATAAACAACATCTACCTCCATTTACACAATATTTAATTATATTTAAAAAAAAAAAACTTAGTTACACGCTACAATAGGGTTTTCAAAACTAAATTCGAAGTTGTGATAATTAATTAAGATTCATTCGGGGAAAGATCTTCATTATGGATATGAATTTTGTTAATTTTTGGCATTATTGCATTTAACCCTATGTTTTATCGAATTTACATAAGCATAATATCTCACCAAAACCATTTCATATTAAATAGGTTGCCAAGACTTCACTGTGAAAAAATTATCAGATTCCATGAAGAGCCCAGCACCTAACTCTACAAGAGCTTACTCTAGGTACCTAACATACATACAAGTCCTAACTCTATATAAACCGTACATCGTTGTCAAAAAGTATAATATCTAATAATTAAGCAGGACATGCACCCTTGTTAAAGAATAGTTGATTTTTATTTATTTATTCATGTTGAATAAATTGTAGACTGTGATATTTTACATACCTAACAAAACTTACATCTAAAATATTAGCATAGCATTTAAAACAATACCCTTGCATTCATTTTTACTTTAACTATAGTCTAATGCGCCATTTATAGTTTTCATTTATACTCGTCATTGAAAATTTTTAATTTAAGTTTTGCGGCATTTAAAAAGTAAAATTAGTATTTATTATGATCCCAATATGAAGCTGCCGGCTCTATTAATATTTATTGCCAAAAAAATATTTTAAGCCCAACATTTTATATAAATCGACTTTAATTATTTCAATGATTGCACTACCTTATCAACAGGGGCGAAGCTACCGCTGTATCAGCTGTATCAATTATACAGGGCCCCCGAGATATTGGGGCCCCCGATATATAGAGGCCCCTGAAGATACAGAGCACCCGACAGGAAAGTAAAACAAAATTTCATTGAGGTCGATTTTTAGATGTACTTATAAATAATTTGTTTGCATGTGTCTTTTCGATAGTTAATGTGTATTATGGGAGGGGGTCACAATTAGGCTTTCAAAGTTTTGCTTTTCATAATTCTGCCTTGCCTTGCAAAAATTCTGCTTTTCAAATTCTGTTTTTTTTTTCGTCTTTACAAAATTCTGCTTTTAAAAATACATTATGTATACTGATAGTAAATATTTAATAGAATAAAATTCTGCTCAATCTGCCGTTCCAAGGAAACATTTATTACCAATATTTATGCAAACTTAAAATTTTGAAGTTTACAACAAAAAATGTCAGTATTTAACAATTAAAAATAAATAATAACTAATCTGAGCAAAGTAAAAATATATATTTTTAGCTATTTTCTATTAAAAAATCTTATTTGGCTTTAGCTTAGGTATATTTTCAATTGTTTTTTTTTTATTTTTTTATTTTATATTCTCCCCATTTTGTGGTTCTATCTGCTTCAGCTTTTGACAAAAAAATAAGTTTTTTTTCTTATTGATATTGTAAAAACCTTATCATATAACTCGACCAAGCGACCAATACTTTTAAGAGCGACAATTTATACTTCCTCAATTCTTTTTCGTTCCAAGAAATGATTCCATTTTTGATTTTGAGCTTTTTAACAGAATAAATATACAATTATAAAAAAGAAAAAATAATATTTTTTATAAATAAATACGTATTTATTAAAACCAATCTAAGGTACATTTACCAAGGTAAACACAATCTATTCAGTTGTCTAAAGTTATATCAAAAATTAGATCACTTTAGCAACAATTAAAATTTCTTATTTATAACTTGGATGGCTGCAATTTAAAAAACGTTTATAAATACGCTATATAATGTTTATTTTTAAAATTATAAAACAGAACTCAAATTTAAAACCAACACTGTTTTACATAATTCTGCAAATAGCGCGGACTTTTCTTTTTTTTTAAAACTTTTTTATTAATTGCATAATTTTGTAAAACAGAATTTTGAAAGGCAGAATTTTGAAAGCAGAATTTTAAAAAGCAGAAATTTGAATCAGAATTTTAACAAAAGTATTTTGACCAAGGTAGAATTTCAACCCCAACCCGTGTATTAGTGCTGCTTAGATATTTTGATTACTCAAACTAAATAAAAATTTCAAAGCTTCTATAATCTGAGTAGTATGTTCGAAGTCTTAGAACCAGATAAATTATTATCGTTTGCAAACGACATAATAACAAAATGTGCGGGAAGACTGGTTGAAAAATTATAAAAAAAATATTTGTAAAATGATTTCCGCGAACTGCTTTAAAAAACTGTTTAAAATCCGAAATTCAAAAAATTCTTCCATAAAAGAACTTGCTAAATTATTGGTGATTGCATTGAATAGTCTTGCTTCTAGTTTTCTCGAAGTTGTCACTACACGATTTCTTTTTTTTTTACGCTTTCGGTTACAACAAACAGCAACCGCTGAAAGAAGCTTTTCCAGCTTCTATGGGACAGGAACGCTTATGTTATAGGATTTATTAATTCAATAGAAGCCGACAAACTTGAAAAATTGAAATCTTGTTCAGCTATGGAAGATTTAATCAATAAATTTGTAGACAAAAAGTCAAGAAAAGTGTTAATTTAAGGAGTTTTAGTCTAAAGGCAATTTTTTTTAAGTTCAATAAAATATAATGTTAAATTAAACTTATCTTATATGTTGACGCAAGTGTTTTAGTTAATTTAAAAAAAAAGTCAGGCAAGAGAGGGGCCCCCAAGAATTTTTTTGATACAGGGCCCCCAAAGGGCTAGCTACGCCACTGCTTATCAATGATCATTGAAAAAAATAAAAGACATTTCATGAGAACGGTTGCGCCAAAATGAATTTTTTTTGTGGCCAGATATAGTTAGCTATAAGCTTTATTTTAGCATCAAAATAATCATAGATTTCGCATCCTAAACGTCTTAAAATGTATCATTAAAATTTATTTTTAGACGTTTAGAATGCAAAATCTATGATTATTCCGATATTTTTAACTTAATTAATATATCTGCCCAAACAAATTTTTATTTCGGCGCAACCTTTCTCATAAAATGACTTGGAAATCAAAACCAACTCCCAGGTCTTTTAGTGAAAAAGCACGAAGAAAATAGTTATAGATTTTGTAGTCAAATAAAATAGGATTTTTAGACCTTGTGAAGGACAACACGGAACATTTACGGATGTTGAGGTGTAAGAAATTAATTTCTCACCATTTTGAAAGTCTATTTATACCTATCAATCTGAAGTTGTAAACAATCGGAGCGCATGATTTAACTAACCGAAAAAGTTTTAAATCATCTGCAAACAGAAAGCAGAGTCTAAAAAACAGTTGGCTAAGTCATTAATGAAAAAAATTGGCTCCAATTGGATTCCTTGTGGCACTCCCGAGTGCTTAAAAATTACTTTTGAAAGATGAGATCCAATTTTGACAAACCTACTGCTTTCTATTTTTTAAGCAACTCATTATCCATTTCAACAAGGTAGAGCAATGGAAATTAAAAAATATACACATACATAAGATCTTATTGTTATTTCTCTACTTCACTCGCATACATGTAGAATTGAAGTAAAAACAATGCATGTTAATTTTTTTTTTTAAGTGTTACTAAAAAATATACATATTGAAATACACACTAGCAGAATCGTGCTTTAAAAAAATAAATTTGGTGGCACAAACGGCTCATGAAGAACCAGGGCCTGTGACTTTCAACTCTCAACCATTCCTGTGTGCGTATCTGCAGGGATGGAGGGGACCTACAGTTTATTGCCGAATCCGAACGGCTAAGGTGAGCGGCACTTTTCTATGACAAAAGATACTCTTGGAGGATTTGTCACTTCCTCGTAAGAGGTAGTAGCTCCGAAAAAAAAACTTAAGGTGGAAGCGGCTGGTATTGAACTCCACACCTCTGGCATGAAAGTCCATCGCACTAACCATAACGCCACGGGCTATTGGTAAGGCCCTAAGAAAATTGGGTACCAATTTTTTCTCTTAAAAATGTTTACAAAATTTTATATATAAAAAAATAATTTAAAAAAAAAACGGCTCCTAAGATTTTAATTTTTTTTCTCCAAAACTAAGGTAAGTTAAAGAAATCAGATGGTGTACTTTTTTTAACTCTCAAAACAATTTAAGAAGACTTTTTTAATAAATTTATTTCGAATTATGTTGATTTTTTAACAATTTTTCAATTTAAGCTCTATAATGTATAATACTAGTTTAAACTTAAGGCTCCCATAAAAAAATTATTTACTTTTAATGCACTCTATCTTTAAAATTCGAAAAAACTTTGACTACAAGAGCAAGTTTGTGCGATCCAGTCGTGCGTTTTATTTTTTTTTGTAAATTAATGTTCCAAGCTCTCGCTCTACCAATGTTACAATAACTTAAGAATTTTTTGAGATTAAGAGGAAAAAACAGACAAACAAAAAAAAACTTTCACAATATATTAATACAAATGAGGATATAAACTTCGGTTCAGAGGAGAAACGACACAACTAATTGGGTTAAAATCATATTAAATAATCCTTATGTGGCCTTACTTTAAAAAAATAGAACCTATATAAAAAAAAAAGATTTCAAAACCTACTTCAAATTTACTCAATATACTTCACTTTACAGCCTAGTTTGCTGCTGATGCGAAACGAAAAATCCCAAACAAAAATGACACAGCTAAACCACAAACTAAAAATTTCGTTCTGCGGTGACCTGTTCGATGAGCGAAATCGATAATTGTAGCAGATTATTTGGAGAGATCTCCCCTCTGTTTTCGCACATAATTAATTGCCTGTACCATTAATTGTGTGCGGAAAAGTGACATTTGGTCTCTATTCTTGTTTGTATTTGTTGTTTCTTTCATCTCGACATTGCTTTTTGTGATTTGTATGCGTTTGTTTTTGCAATTGGTGACACTTTCAAGGGGTAATTTTTCGTTGTGGTTTTCGTAAGTATTTCGTTGCCATGTTGGAGACCAACTAAAAAATTCGTTTCAGCTTAAGGCGTAAGGCTTAGGCTTAAGCCTAGTATGCTGCTTATGCAAAACGAAAATACCATACAAAATTGACACAATAAAATCACCAACCGAAAAATTTCGTTTTGCGGTACGCTGTTCGATGAGCGAAATCGATAATTGTAGCAGATTATTTGGAGAGATCTCCCCTCTTTTTTTGCACAAAATTATTTGTCTGTACCATTAATTGTGTGCGGAAAAGTGAAATTTGGTCTCTATTCGTGTTCAACTAAAAATTTCGTTTCGTATCAGCAGCTTACCTACTAGGCTTTATTTTTTTCAAATTTAACATTTTTCCGGAAGTGGAAAAATTATATGGGGAAAGTACGATAACTCAGGCGCCGCAATATAATTACGGATTTTTATAGAGACGTTTAATGCAATCATTTTTTACTATGAGAGGTGGTCTATCTCGTCCCGTTTAGAGGGTAGGGGCAATTTTAGAAAAAAATGATTTAAAATTAAAAAAAAAAATATTAAAAAACAAAGGCAACACTTACAATGAAGTACTATCATTGGTACTATATCGGGTTGAAAAGCCAGAAATCCGTACTTAGATAGTAATTTTAAATTAAATTATTTAAGACAATAATTTTAAAAAATTCGCATGCAAACTCAAAATTTTGATTAAAAAAAAGGAAAAAAAGTTTCGATCAATTTTTTTTCAAAATTTTGAAATGAAGTGCTGAATTGGCTTTCTGTGGTCAATGCGTATATCAATTCTTAATCGAACACAAAAAAACCAAATGGTTTTATGTCTAGTTTTTGAAAAACTTGAAAATTACTAACGGTGATTTTGTTCACTATTGTTCAACTTGCCGGAAAATTCCAAGTTGGCCAACTTTGGAGTTGGTATAAACTCGAGATTTGATCGGCAAGTTGAAAATTTATTTTGTTCACTACTTCAACTCCCCATTCAGAATTTCAATTTCAAATGTTTGCCAACTTTCAGTTTTGAAAATTTCCCTAGGGTATTTATGACAGATTATAAAATAATTTGTCAGTTTCAATTTTTGATTTTAAAATTACGTGTTATTTTTCTTTTACCGGCATAAAAAAACTGTTACGTTTTCAAAATTTTTGAAAACAAAAATTCAAAAAACAACGGAATCAAAATAAAAACTGCAAAAATAGTGTACACACCCGAAAGATTGGTTGCTAAAAAATGCATTAGACTAGAGTTTTATTATTGAAAACAAAAATACAGACGGTCCTCAATCGTGACAAGGACAAAGCATGGGAATGGGAGAAGATTGTAAATGCATTCAATGTTCGCGCGAAAAATATGCAAAAATGAAGCAGACCTTGCAGAATAAGATCGGGAGCGCTCGGCCATTGAGTTAAAGAGGGAAAAAAATCAACTTGCCCCAGATGAAGAGTTTCATTGCTGGCGTTTGGCTATCTTTTCAACCTGGGTCCTATCACTTTCAACAAAAATCAGCTGCGGCAAAAAAAGAATACTAATGACATATAATATATATATCTATGTATGTAAACAAGTTATTTTTAAGTATTTATTAACATATGTACATATTCAATAAACTTTCTATAATAACATGTAAACTGTTTTTTTTTTCTTATTATGATTTATATTTTCATGTCTTTGCGACAACCGATGTCAAGAAAAAACAGGCAATAACTAGAGTGAATAAACAAAAGTCATATAAACTCCCAAGTTTGCTCCTTTAACGTCTAGAATTTCGAGGGGTTGAGAAATTCTAAAGTTGATCAACTCATAAGTTGAAAATCGAAAGTTAAAAACGTCAACTTTGTGTGAATAAAACCAATTTCACAAATTGAAAATAAAAATCCTAAAGTTATATTCAAATTGGAGTGAACAAAATCGGCCTAAAACTACTTTTCTTTTTTGTTTTTGGTATATTTACGGTGATCTAACTTTGAGGATTAATATTGATGATAGGTTCATCTTTGTAAGTAAAGTACAGCAATTCATTTAGCGTTACCCAGAATGCACCACGAGGAGGTAGACTTACATTGCATTACATGTCCTAGACAGTGAGTTATGCCGGATTTACACAAGTGAAAAAATGTCATTAATTTTGTCATTTTATACCAATAAATTGTCATAATTCGGTTTTATGACAGTTAATTGGTATAAAATGACAAAATTAATGACATTTTGTCACTCGTGTAAATCCGGCATTAGTCAGTTAGGTCAAATGAAGACAATGTTCAAATGGCTTGGTATTATTACAATTACAATTGTATTATTTGTATAAATATGTAAGACACAAAAATAAATTTTAGGAAATTATATAAATTTGCTGCAGTCGTACAGTAGTAACTATATAGGTAATGTGTAGTGATCCACTACATACGATCACTCTTACAGCCTTATTTCTATATTCAATATTAAATTCCATTCCCAAGCCGCCACACACGATCTTGTATATTATCATTTTTTGTTGTCATTCGCGCAACCGATCCAAAACATTGCGAATCATAAATGTGTCATCTTCCAGAGCCCACTTAATGAAACCTAACACCATGGCAATTAATTAATTGTCGCCGGTTCTGCGTCATAACTGTAGCTACGGCTATAGCTATAAGTCAGCCAGTACCTACAAAGGTTCTAAGTAAAGCAAAATGAGAATGACCATGCACAAGCTTTGGGTTTGTACATATATCATAATCGCACTTCAATAATTAGGCCGCTGCGCTGCCTGTGTGTATCTGGTACCTCTATGGATAAGTGTATCGATTGGATATGCTACATATTGGGCCAGTGTAAATAACCTATGATACGTTGAACTCTTATGCAATTGATTTTTTAGCAACGATGCGTTTTGACAATGAATAGTGAAAATATGACGATAAGGCATTTACATATGAGATTGCGTAAAACTGCATTTTCATATGGAAAATGCCGAATATTATTTTCAAGTGGTTAAATGGTGGGGATGGAAATTAATGTTAAAACAACTATAAATAAGCAAAGGATGACTAGGAAGATTGAGAATTTAGCTAGACATTCAAACTCGAAGGTTGCAGCCTATGCATTGCGACAGCGGACCTTTCGAATTAAAAATATAAAAATAAATAAATAAAAATACAACTAAAAATATTTTCTTTTCATAATTGTTAAAACTAAATTCTCCCCTATTTAACTCTTCCCTGCAATAGTGTAGGAAGTACTGTTATTTTGGGTTATTTCATGGTGGCAGCGGTGGGATTTTAATGAAATATTAATCGATTAGAATCTCCCTACCATTTACAAGAGCTATCTGACTCTTGAGGCGTTCTGGGGCTATACACCAGAAAAGTTAAAAGTGAGTGAAAAGAAAAAAAAAGAAAAAAAAAAGGAGTATACAAATACACTCCTTTTATTAACAAAAAAAATATATATTAATATATAACATAAAAATAAAAGTCCTGGCGAACTCCCTTGTGGACGCGGAGGCAGTGATATCAAAACTCTAAAAGGAAATTCATCATCAGAAGTCCAACTCCATCAACCATCAACACATCAACAACAGCTCCAGAAAATAAAAAGAATACCAACAGCTCCAGGAAATAAAGTAAGAAATTAAAAAAAACTGTATTTACATATATTGGTGAACCCTAATTTTTTTCCCCATCCCTCTTTAAAATCTTTCCTTCAAAATTGTCAAGACACGAAGAGACCGACAACGCTTAGAAACATTTATTAATCTTCCCTTTAACTTAATAGAATCTGAAACAATGGCGTTTCAGGTTAATATTAGCGATATATTTAATATAGTGCCCGTTTTTAGTGGTAACCCTAGTGATTTAAACAAATTCATCGCATGCGGGAACATCTTGTTCTCGTCATGTAAAAAAGAGGAACATAAAACGTTCCTCGAAATTGTTAAAACTAGGCTACAAGGTCCGGCTTTCGAACTAATACAGTTCAATTCTTTTACAAAGTGGAGTGACTTAGTAAGAAAACTAGAGGACGAATATAAGGAAACAAAAACTCGTTCTGTCGCCCAAAACGAACTTTTAGTAGCTCAACAAACTACCAAAGAGTCAGTTAAGGAGTTTGGAGACAAAGTTTCAAAACTATTAACCTCCCTTAACACTGCAACATTCTCAAGTACTAATGATACATCCGTCAGGGCATATCTGGTTGACGAGAACGAAAAGCTGGCGATTCAAACATTTGAAGATGGTCTCTTGAACCAAAATTTACGTTTAATGGTTCAAGCCCGCGGAGAAACCAGCCTGAAAAGAGCAATTACTTTCGCAGAAAACCATGCTGCAAGAATAGATAGGCAAATGCCTACCTATAGAAGTAAACCCCCTTTACAACAAAATTCACCCTCAAACTTTTCTTCTCGACCCACCTGTCAAATTTGCGGGATCTTGGGACATTCCGCCCAAACATGTTACCAAAACAAGACATTACCTAACATAACCCCAAAAACAGAAGTTGTTAAATGCAATTATTGCAACAAAAATTATCATACGGAAAGTGAGTGTAGACTTCGAAAACTACATTCACAATCTATATTAAACATATGCGAATTTTTTTAAAAACTATTGGCTTAAATAATTTAATTTAAATTTTAGACTAAAAAAAAATGTCTGGCTTTCAAAACCGGTACAGTACTTTATTAGCTGCGTTTTATTTTCCACTAAATCTGATCCGGATCAGATTATGATATTAAAACAAACTGGATCACAAATTTATTTATTTCTCACAGTTTTTATTTGCACAATAAAATTGACAGAAGGAAAATTTTCACAAACTTGTTTGAAATAATATTTGGTATCTAAGGAAGAGCGAATGTTTAAAAATTAACCAGTTTTTTTTTAGTTTAATTTCTATTAAGTTAATAGTTTTTGTATTTTTTCCGTGCCTCGCGACGCGTCGGCTCTATTAAATAAAGAAAAAACTAATAAAAAAAAATTGGAATGATGGCGGTATGTGTTTGATTTCGAGAATTTTTAATTTTATAGAGGTTTTTTTGTAAATCTCTGGATCTTGTGCTGTTTTTGTAATACTTGTATTTATGTTTCCAAATCCAATCCGGATCAGATCTGGGGGAAAATAAAATGCAGCTATTGTAAGTGTTGCCGTTGTTGTTTAATAATTTTTTTTTCATTATAAGTCATTTTTTTCTAAAACTTTCCCTACCTCCTAAACGAGGCGAGATAGACCCCCCTCCAATAGTAAAAAATGTTTGTTTTTGACCCTCCTACAAAAAACCGGCATCAATTTTTGGCGCCTGAGTTATGATTCTCAAGTATTATATGCATTTTATTATTACTGATGGTCCATATACATATGGAGGAAAAGAGCGTTATGCCTATCCCTTTTTTACATATCTTATTACCTTAAACGAGCAATTTTTGTATACAGTGTAAGCTCCCGGACACCAACGGTCACAACACTTTTGTCCCTCTAAGAAGAGAAAAAATTACAAATAGTTATATACTAGCCGACCTGTGCTCGCGTTGCTTCGCAAGCTTTAAATACACTTTTTAATATGAGTAGGTAAAGGTATATCAAATGCTTCATGAGACTAACCGCAATTTCTACTATATTATTTACAAAAAATTTATATACATACTTCTATATGCTTTCCGTAACCAAATAAAGAATTTTATTTTCTCTCACTGAAACAGTTTCATGATGCCAACTATACATTTCCTTTTATAACTATTTTTTATTTTTTCACTTGGACGGAAACTCCCTTAGACGGACAACAGTGTTCGACCGTCACTCTCCGGCTAAGGGAGCTTGCACTGTATTTTATTCCTTACTCCACTCAGTTGAAATCAGTAATGTTTCATTTTCATAATCTTTAGCAGCTTTCAGTAAACCTTTTTTTCATGCTGCTTTCTACTGAATGCTCTGCCCATTTCCCTCTCAAAATATGTACATTGATGTAACACTTCGGTTCACTGCAGAAGAAGCAAAAAATAAACACACTGCGCACGGTAGTGGTACCCATAATTAAAATATGTAAGTATGTATGTAACATTTTAGTTCGCTTAAGAAGAAGGAAAAAAAACACACTACGCATTGGCCATCGTCGTTACAAAAAGTCAACAATGGAGTGTAATGAAAGGAGGAATAAAAATGTGAATGAGTGGATGAGCGAACAATTGAGTGGACAGAGATTCAGAAGCAAATACACAAAAGAAAATGCACAAAACACGGAACGATAATGAAATGGAACAAAGCAGCAACCCAGTCATTGCGATTGAATCGAATTCATAGATGCAAAAATACAAAAAGTTGATAAATTTATAATTTGTAAGTAAATTTATTTCTCAGCTTGTAAGTACAGTTAAGAATTTATTTAGGGCTTAAAATTTGCACAAAACTATTGGCTTTATACAAAAAATCCCATTTTTGTAAAATATCAAGCAGGTTTAAAAGCTATAATTAAATATGTTGGTCAACTTCGACAAAAAAGTGTACGAAATTTTCTAAAAGTCAATAATCTAATTCAACAAATATATTTCACAAATAAAAAATATTTATTTACATGCTACAAAGAATAAGAAAAATTACAAAATTTGTTTCAAGTAAATCGGTTGAATACTTTCTGAAAAAAACGCGGACAAACAAAATATTTGTTTCGTCTTTATATACTAGTAATGATAAGTAAATGTATAGTGTATAGTGGCATCATGGCACATACAGACCATGAAATTGATTCAAACTAAAAATGAGCATGAAGATACAAGAAACAAGATAATTAAAGAAATAAAATCCGTTATGCGTGAAACAGATTAAACCAGCAACAGCACGAGCACCGTCAACCACGGTTGCCGTTTTGGTAGGATCCTACCATATTTGGTAGGTTTTTTTATCTTTGGTAGGTTGGTAGGTTTTAATTCGATTTGGTGGTTTTTTTAACAAACCGATCTCATAAATGAATTACCAGATCACCACTCTTTAAAAAATAAAAAATAATTGTAATACAGCCCACACGAGTTATTGAAACTTATGTAGGCATTTATTTTATTTATGAATAAATTATAAAGTGAAATTGAATTTTAAGTTTAAACATAATACATATATGTACCTCAGGTTTCCCCATTTTTTATTCTTATCTACGGATCTAAATCGGGATAATTTTTTAACACGTAATACAAAATAATTTTAGATCCTGCTCTCTATATGGATGGGTGGCTTGAATGGTAAGGTAGTGTTAATTGCAGTGTAAAGAAAAAAGACAAAAAATGAGTAAAAAAAGATATGCATATAACACTGCTGTCACTATCGTTGCCGAAGTGGCACGATGTTTTGACACGAAATTTTTCCCGTGGAACGGTGGCATGAAAAAGTTCAATATGGCACGTTTTTATTTTCAAAGGTTACTTAAAATGAAGCAAATTTCTACAAAATTTAATAAAAGCTTGTCCTATTTCTGTAAAAAATTGACAGAAACTCATATTTTTTTACAATAAGCAAATAGAGAAAAAGTTTTTTTTTATTTTATGCATACATCCCGTAATACAAATAATTACAGTTTTTTCAACGAAATAGAAGGAGTATTCATGCAAAATCGTATGTGCCTCGTAAACCTCGTATTCTGCATAAGTTTACGACCTCGTAAATCAAATGTCAAAATTTGTATGGAAAATTATATACGCAGAGTTGATAAGTTTGCGCATGATTTTGCTGCGCAAACGAGATAAATTTACGCGATTTAAAATCTAGGAACTAATATTGAGAGTTTATGCTATATACGCAAATTGATTTATAGGTGTCTTCATGCAAAGTGAAGCATAAATGTACGCAATTACTAAGTTCACAAATTTATCTGTTTGCATGAATACCCCTAGAATAATTTGTAGTTTTTCAAGTGGCATGAAAATGGCACGTTTTTCGGGAGATACGGCACGTTAATTTTTTTCGAGCGGCAACGCTGGCTGTGATTATGATCCGTATCGTTTTATATGATACTGTTCAGATCCATAGATAATAAAACAAGGCTAACATTAACTAAGAAAATTAAAAGAGAACCTCAAAATTTGCTTTGGTAGGTTTTTCTTCTGTCTGGTAGGTTATTTTGAAAAATTTGGTAGGATTCTGTTTTTGGGAGTGGCAACCCTGCCGTCAACATCAAACAGCAGGATCGTTGAAATTTACAGACATTTAAAAAAAAAATTAATTAAATCCACTCACTGCCACGCCCAGTCTCATTTCTTTTCTTCTCAAAAACTGCTCGATTTCCTCAATTTCTCGGAAACGAACAAATCGATTTGGTTGAAATTTTCAGAGTTTTTCCTTTAAGCTAGAAAAAAAATTAATAATATTTTAAATAAAATCTGCCTACTGAAACCTCCTTTTTTATTACATATTTATTGTTTTTCCTCAATTTCTCGGAAAAGAATTAATAGATTTGATTGAAATTTTCACATTTTTTTCTTTTGAGCTAGAAAAAATGTTTAATAATATTTTAAGTAAAATCTGCCCCCCTGCCACGCACACTGTTATTAATTTTTGGGTTCTCGAAAACGGTTCTAACGATTTTTATTATACCTGTTTTCAAAGTTTATTATTTTGAGTAGGGCTGGCAACGAGACCGAGACTATTTTAAAAGCACCCGAGACGAGACCGTATTTTCGGTACCGAAATTTTCCGAGAGTCTCACTGGTCTCGGTGGTCTCACCGGTCTCGCTAGAAGAAATATTTATTTATTTCATTATTTTTTAGTAGGTGCTCATGTATAATATTCACAAGTTTTTTTTGCGAAACGTAAAATATTCTATGCGCGTTAAAATATCGAACCACATATTATATAAATAGTTTTATACTCAGGTGCACTGCGAAAATCGAGAGAAAAATACGTTGGAATATAAATAGCTCATTTTCAGACTTTGTTTTCCCCGCCGGAAAAAGGTTTTCCGATTTAATTTTTTGCTCGGGAAAAAGTTGATTTTAGACCTTTGGATGACATTTAATGTGCCAATAAAGTAAAAATCGAAGATATTGAGGATACGAGTTTAATATTAGTTTCTCCATGTTGGTCTTTTGACTTTTGGCGGCTGTCTGTGTTGTTTTTTTGTACTATATTTTGACGTTTCGGTAATTTTTTTTTTTCCAAATGTTACCCAAAAGGTCTAAAATCAACTTTTTCCGGAGCAAACAAAAATCGGGAAAATTTTGAATTTTCTGAGGTAAAATTTGAATTTTAAGAAGTTTTTTAATCCATTTAAAACGAAGACATAAATAAAAATAAATTTGATGGCACAACAGCTCATGAAGAACTAGGGCCTAGTGGCTTACAACTCTCAACCATTCCTGTGTGCGTGTCTGCAGGAATGGAGGGGACCTACAGTTTATTGCCGAATCCGAACGGCTAACGAGCGGCACTTTTCTGTGACAGGAGATACTCTTGGAGGATTTGTCAATTCCTCGCAAGAGGCAGTAGCCGTTTTTTTCTTTTAAATAAATAGGTGTCCTGCATGACTGTTCATCGCACTAACCATCACGCCACGGCTACTACAAAACGAAGACATCCTTCAGTTAATTTTGACAGTTCCTTGCTTGACAAAACCAGTTGGTTTATTTTAAAAAATCAAGCGTTGTATGTACTCTTTTTTTAAATAATTTATTTGTTTTTGTTATGAAATAAATTAATTTACACCATTCTTCAAAATGTTATTTCAACTTAACTCATAATGGAGCATTCAACTCAAGTGAAAAAAAACTTGCGTTGAATATCAAAGTCTGATCCAACTCGATGTTTTGATGCTGCATATAAAAGTAGTATTAAACTCTTAAATGCACTTGATAAAGATATAGGTATATTTAGAACAATAACGTGCATCCCAGTCGTAAAGTTTTTTATTTTAGAAACCATTGTTAACTATTGCATGCATTTGGCCCTGTTTAATGGGCAGCATGAGTACTGACTGGCAAGTTTCATCGTATTTACATTAAAAACTTTGATTCGCCTCAAAATACATTGAAAGACAAACCAACAATTTTACAATTTTAATGTTTAAAATAGCAACAAAAGAAAAAACAGACTCAAGAGTCTGTTTTATACATTTTCTTGGTGCTTCACACAAGACTCCACACCCCGCATTTTTCTTACCCACAATCTGCCTAAATTATATCGTACTCTATCATTTCAATCTAAACAGGCGTCTTATCTTGCATCTTTTTACGTACCACCAAAAACCACGAAATAAACCAAGGCTAAGGATGAGACCAAGACCGATACCGAGACCGAGACGAGACCGAGACGAGACTGGCACATTAAAATTTTCACGAGAAAAAGGCGAGACCGAGATCGAGACGAGACTTGGTTAGGTGAGACAATGACCGAGACCGAGACGAGACTGAAATTTTTCGATTTTGACGAGACCGAGACGAGACTAACAAAAGTCTCGCCTGGTCTCGTCTCGTTGCCAGCCCTAATTTTGAGGTAGACAAAAATTAAAAAAGTATTTTTAGTAACATGCACTCACTGCCACACCCACATTAATAAATTTTTGGTTTCTCGGAAATGGCATTAACGATTCGATTTAAATTTTTAGAGTTTGTTCTTATGAAGCGGATGAGTTTGGCAGGGATGTCGAGATGCGACATGGCTCTGTATAGTTCTTCTCTATCTACGCTTTCATATGCCACTTTGAAATCGAAGAAGAGGTGTTGTGTATCGATTTGAAACTCCTGGGTTTTTTTTTCCAAAACCTGTCGGACTGTGAACATTTGATCGACGGTTGATTTGCTGGGCCTAAAACCACACTGATAGCGGCTGATCAGATCTTTGACAAACAGTTTTAAGCATCACACAGTAAAGATAACAGGATTTTGTATGAGACGTTGAAAAGACTTATACCTTTGTAGTTGGAACAGGTCAGAGCATCTCCTTTCTTGTGGATAGGGCACAATATACCGAGGTTCCATTCATCAGGCATACTTTTCTCTGACCAAATTGGAGATAAGTTGGTGTATACTTAAGGTGACCATACGTCCCGCTTCGGGTGGGACAGTCCCGCTTTCGAGCTATTTGTCCCGCTGTCCCCTAAGAACGCAAAATTTCCCGCTTTGAAAATAGTCGATCAATTCACATAATATAATAAATCTCTTAAAGAAATCTTTAATAAAGCTGACAAAAAATCCTCTGGGCTATAATAAAACTAAATTTCTTAAATAGATGCCCAATGCACTTAAAAAGGTTTTGAAAATATTGCAGATTTTTGAATAGATTAAAACAATTTTTTTTTGAAAATCCCCAGCTCTGAATTTGGGTTATTTTATTTTGCATCGTAAGATCTGCAGCGGCTGATTTTATTTTTACAAGTCAAGATTACTTTGAGAGATATTTCATGGTTTGGAAGAAGTTCATAAAATGATGGAATTACTAAATTGAACAATGGTACACTCAAGATAAAGAATTGACCAAAAAATAGCCTTGACAGATTTAAAAAAGCCAACCTAATATTTTAAAGTAGACTTCATATGGGCAAAATATAGAAAACCAGCCCACTCAATTGGTCAAGATCAGTTCTATTTTCATTTCCGTATTTTTAATAAATAAAATTTGAAAATAAAATCTGACAAAATCCTGCTCCATTAAAAATTGGGCTGACGCATCATCATAATTTTTGTCTGCAATATTTGAAAGCAAAGCTGAGAGAGAAATCGTTGGTTCAAATAACTGGGATAGCTCAGATTTAATTCTTCTGGGACCAAATCATCGCATCAGTAAGCTATTTAGGTCACTGAATTATTTCAATTGGCACTACTCTTTACAATGTATTTCAAATGGAGCAGTAATGCCAATGTAAAATATTTCAGTGACGTATGACCCACTCGGCCTTGTAGCCCTGGGTAGATTGTCTCACCCTTCGGTAGAACTTCTGAACATCCCCCCCTGCTGCTACAGTCCTCAATAGACTCGACCGCCTGCTGCGCATGCTCTCTCTTTTTCCTCCTGAGAAGTCGGCGTTCCTCCCTTCGCTTTTGCCCGTAGAGCTCCTGCCTGGGCTGCTCTCTCAGCAGCTCTGGTTCTAGTCTGCAGGCCTCATTCTTTGCTGCATGCGCCTGCCTGCATTCTTCATAGAACCAGGGGCTTCGTGGTGGTGGCCTATTGGCCTAATGAAACCCAGCACATCAGTAGCTGCACTCCTGATGGAATTTTGGAAGTGTTTCCACTGGTCCTCTACAGATGATGCTTGTGGCGGACTTGAGTTTAAGAGAGACGTGGTCTGCAAAAGTCCTGGCGATCTCTTGCGATTTTAACTTCGCGACGTCAAATCTTCTCACAAGTGCACTATGAATGAAAAAAAGTAGAAAATCTTTCTAGTCGAAATAACTGATTTTAATTTAAATGAAATTAATTTATATTTATATATAATTTTTTATAGTGGAACCAGTTCATGAATTCCAGTACAATAAAATTGACGGATCATATACTCGTATTGGAAAATAGCTAAAGGGACCTACGTATAAGTGAGAATTATAGAGGAAAAAAAAAAAACAATTAACGGTAGTAATATCAAGAAGTTGCTTGTTTTAATGAAGTTTTCTGAAATGGGAGGTGATAGCGAGGTTTTTTTTCTTTCGAAAGATATATACCTACAATAAATATAAGAACATTATACATCAAAATAAATTTCTATAAAATTTACAAAGCGAGTTAGGACCATTTGCTGAAACGAAACTTAAATATTTGTGTCCAACTTAATCGCTTATGTTCTACTTTTTCCGCAGCGTAAACTGTCACGTAAGCCTTATGTTGAACTTACATAAATACTTAAGTTTCGTATCAACAAATGGGCCTTAGTTATTCGAAAGTCGAAAATTTCGAAAAAAAGGTTAAAAAATAATTCAACATTAATCGGGGGATTAAATAAAAAAATGTATACCATCGGAATGATAAAGAAAAAAAATTATTCATGGGTCAGGAATTTCCAGGGTCAAAGTTTTTCAAAGTCATCAGCGATTTTTGGCACCTTATTTATGGAATATTGGAAAAAATATATGCCACTTGAAAGGTAATTCAATACTCATATAAAAGGTTAGTTACAGAAATTGGTCAGCCATAGAGTTTTTTTCTAAATTTTTAAAATTTATTTTTTTTTCAAGGTCGTAGAAATTCTTAGCACCTCATTTGTGGAATTTACAAAAAATAATTAGGTAATGCCATCTAAAAGTTTACTGTGGGATTCAGTAGGTTGCCAGTTTGGGGGTTTTCCACCTAGATTTAGGGGTTTTTTCATCGTCGGGGGGAAATCTAGGGGGACGAGATGCTTGACGGGAAATCTGGGGAGTTTAATTTTAAAGTTAAATTATTCCAATACCTTAATTTTTCTCTCAAATCGAATCTACTATCAAAAAATATCCAACATTACACCAGTAGTTGTTTACTGTACGGTACGTGTATGTATTTTATACAAATCAACGGTTGATGTACTCCTGTATTCCAAAATTCTTGGTTGTTTTTCTTAAGGGCATACACAAACACATACACACTATGTACATTGTACATCACAAAACAAAGGAAAAAACAGCATTTTCAATCTAAAATGTTAAGCCTACTACCCAGATCGGGAAAAGACAAATTTTATCTCTACAATTCTAATCTCTACAAAAACATTGGAAAAATCGCGCAAAATTAATGTTTTTCTTCTTTTTTTTTACTTTTTGTAAAATTATCAATAAATAATATTTGATCGTTTATCGCGCAAAAGATTGCTTCGAACATAATTTTTCCTGGCAAAATTTAGTGGAGACTTCACCCTACAGCGGGTACAAACATCACAATTTTACGCGTGAACTGCGTACTGACGGGAAAAAAAACTGAAGACAAAATTTTTTCTGGGAAAAAATTTGTATTAAAAGAAAATTTTTTCCCGAACTGCCTACTAGGCTTTAGCTTAAAACTATAGTTACATTATTTGCAATTTTTATTTTAATTCGATGTCGTTGGTCATTGGTATGTTTGTTATTTTTTAAACATACAATTTTATAAAATGTCAAATTATTTAAAAATACAACTACTTAATTATATCTCTAAGTACTCAAACTCTAAATAAAAAACAAGTTTTTGTAAATACTATAGAAGTACCTATAGTATTTTTTTATGTACTTGAAGGTACATACATGGTATGAACTTTGAATAAAAAATAAGAACAAAAAACTTGTATTTTGTTTTTTGTTAAAATGTGGTAATCTGGGGGGTTCGTAAATTTTTTTGAGGGGAGATTTTTTTTTCATCTGGCAACACTGCTAAATCCTCATTAAAAGTCAGCTAGTTTCAGAAATAGGGCAGGCATGGATTGTTTTTTTATAATTTTTATAAACAAAAATTGCAAGGTTAATGGTCAATGACCTTTGATTCTTATTCTAAACTCTATCTAAAAATCTACAGCTGACCAATTTCTAAAAACTACCTGATCTTTTATAAGGATCATATGGTATATATTTTTTTCGAATATCCCAAAAAAGAGGTGGCAAAAATCTATAGGACTGTTTGCACAACATAATTGTATTTATTAATTTATAGCACACGAATATAGTGGGTCAATTTCTTTGTTGGCATACTCAACATATTTACTAACGGGGTTACAATATTGCAACCTAGTTGAGTATATTTCAATAAAAATCATTGTTTTATCAGACCTGAATCACAAACATTCTTTGCTCTTAATTGAATTTCCAAGGACCTTGTAATGACCTTGAATAAAACTTAAAAAATGTATTCAAAAATATCTATGCCTGACCAATTATTGAACTTACCTGACCTTTTATCACTATCCAAGAGATCAGAAATAAATCTCAACCTTTTGAAAGGTCCCTTAATAACTCTTATTTGTTGCTATTTTCAATAAAAGTCACAAAATAACCTTTATTCTAAAAAAAAAAGTTTTTCGGTCAAGGTCTGAGCGAAACCTTTATTTTGTTTTTTTTTTATGTTACGGTCAACCAGTGAGAGAAATCGCTGAGAAAAAAATAAATCTCATCTGCAATTTTATCAATCAGAATATCTCTTAGTATGGCCCTTAGTTTTTTGTTAGCACTGCATGCTGAAATGCAGCTTATTAGGCTTTTTAGTCATCATCATCAAGTTTCCTGACATATTTGCTTGGCGTCCCAGCGACTGAATTCAAAATTGAAAGGGAATTTTCATTTTTAAATTTCATTTTTAGTGACAAAAAAGGACAATTTTGGGTCAAAAAAACATTGAGAGCTTATCATTAGCAAAATTTAATACCATAAATTAAAAAAAACATAAAAATCCGTTGCTCCGCTTAGGGGGTTATCAGTCGCCAGGCAGGCGCCAATGTGAACAGTTTTCTTGACCAAAAAACTCATTAACCAAAAATTTAATTTCTCTTTACAATCTTTTTTATTAAAAGCACCTTGCCCGGGCTTTTTTGAAAGTTTTTGAAAAAAAACAAACTTTTTTTACCAACTTTTTTATTGATTTTTTAGAACTACTGGCGCTACCTAGATCACGAATATGTATTTTTGAAGTCGATAGGTCGCTTAGTTTAGCCGCAAGTCAAGTTTAAAGATGCAAACTTTGATGCTTCTAGCACGTCTAGTTTAGCCGCAAATCGTATTTAAAGATAAAAGTCGATTTTTCATATAATGACATGCATCAATTGAAAAGGTGGCACTTCCTAGATTACGAGTATGCATTTTTGAAGTCGCTAGGTCGCTTAGTTATATTATTAAAATTTTTTATTCGAATTAACCATTTTTGATTTATTTTCTACGAAAAAGGTTAAAGGTTGACCTTTTCCATTAATTTTTTCGTAAAAAACTCAACCATTGAGAGATATTTTCAAAAATAAAAATTAAATCTCAACCGATAACCGATATTTTGTTTTTCAATAAATAAATCTCAAACCCTAACCGAAATCTTCTTAAAGAAATGTGGTAACTCTTAGAGAGAAACCAATTGAAAATAAAGGTCAATAGTTATTTCTGATCTCTGCAGTATCCAGTGGCCCTTTAAATGGTACTAGTATCGCCCGTTTGTCGAAATTCGACCTTTTCAAAAAATAAAATGCATGCCGATAGGGTCAACGACAACTAACTGAAACGGACACGAAAAAAAAAATATCTACATAGGTATATTTTTATAACGTATGGTGTAGCCACGATTAATCAAATTACCTATAAGCGAAATCAACAATTCGTTCTTCCCTGGGGTTTATTTAGCACCCCTTAAATACATTTACCCAAAAAATTTATACTGCTGTTACTGCTACTTAAGCTAAGTACAGACGATTGTCAGATCTTACAATATTGTCAGATCTGTCAGTGAAAATACTGTCCCAAATGTCTTACAATCGTCTGTACACACAATTTTGTCTGACAATATTGTCAGAAACGTCATTGTCAGGTAATTGTCAGATGACAATGTGACAAAAAATTGTCAGGTATCTTACAATCGTCTGAACGCACAATTTGTGTCATTGTCAGACGATTAGGACATTGTCAGACTCATTGGTCATTGTCAAATGTTTTCATTGAAAACATCTTTCAATTGCTGACAATTTCTTCATTGTTCGAAATGTCAAAGGGTTGGAGCCGAGTTTAGAGATAAAAAAAAAACATTTTTGCAGGAATTTTGTAGTTTTTCCAAAACTGAATAATAAAAATCCATAAAGCAACTGGATAAATAAAACCATTGAAAGATATCTACTCAAATGAAGATTAAATACGATGAAAATAAAGTGAACAGCAAATTCCAAAAATTGGACTTCAAAATGGCCAAGAAACTATACGAGCAATCAAATAAATTTGAAAAATGCTAAAACGAGGGTGGACAGGGACACTACCTGAAAAAAAAAACCAGCTCAAGCAATTGGTAATAATAGGCAGCCTGCCCCCAACCCGCACAGATCTTAACATAGTCTCAAGGTTACTTTCTAAATCAGTCGAGCTCTCTAGAGTAAGCCTGCTAAATTTTTGGACGCAAAGGTTTATTTTTTCTTCTAAACAATATAGTTCAATTATTGCAAGATCTTCTCATTCTTGCGTCTTTCAAAAAATAAATGATTTAAAATTTAAATTCTTTTTTTTTTTGTTTAATAAATGGATAGAGAATATGGACTTTTGTTCTTCGTAGCGCGTCTTGACGACCTCTGGCATATTCCTCCTTCCTAGTGTGTAAAGTCGTCCGTTGCTCTCGATGTCCAGTTGTAGTTAAATTGTTTCAAATGCTCGTCCAATTGTTTTGGAATTACCACTATGAAACTAGATTTTCAAATCACTTTGAAAGTATCCTCTTCTTGATAGTGGCTACATATGTACATCAAAAAGGGAAATTCTATAAAAGATGTTTGATCTTGAAATCCTCAATTGAATTTTTATTGCGAATTTAATTTTTATTGATCTGCCAACCGTGTGAACAGAAAATTTTCAAGCTGACAATATTGTCAGATATATAATTGTCCGAAAATTGTCAGACAAGAGCTGACAATTAATTTGCCAGACTTTGGAACAAAATCTACCAATCGTGTGAACGGACAAATCTACATTGTAACAAATTTGTAAATTGTCAGCTAATTGTCCGCTATTGTCAGACCATTGACAGATCTGACAATATCGTAAGATCTGACAATCGTCTGTACTTAGCTTTACACACACCACACTTACAATACACTATCGATTCCAGATCCATCTCTTTGAGATTATATTTCACTTCTCCTTTCACATACACCAACCCAAACAGAAGAGAAATGGATAAGAAAATCGAAGGGATCAATAAAATGCCCGTTGCCATTTTGCCAATGTATGAATGATCTTTGTCTAAAGTTGTGTGAGAGGGTGAATATGTACTACGTTTCCATGTGGTATTTAAGCGAGCTTGAAGCTCACTTAGACCTTTTGTATACCTGCATCAAGTTGATATGAGCTTAAACCGACTCGACTGCACTTCAGGAGTGGAGTCGAGTCGAAATTTGTGCTAAAAAACCTGGGTTGAGGAGTTAACTTGAGAAACACCATATGTCATCTCGACACCATTTCAATTCAACACAATATCGAGCTCTCAAATCTGTGAATGCAAAACCTGGGTCGAAAATCCGACACAAATCCAACTCGAGCTCTCGGTCCTGAATATAAACGTAGTAATGGACTATGGAGCCAAAATGACAATTCTTTATTTGAAAGTCGGCGGACCAAACAGCCCACAGTGGCATGCGGTAAAGCGTTTATTCAATATGTGGTGCGTTCTCTTATGTTACTGTGATAGTTAACTTCGGTCGTTCCTTTAATTCAGAAAGTTACTCGGAGTTAACTTTATGACCACTGATCTCTATAATATACTGGATAGTGTATACCATTCAAGTATAACAGTTTTTATCATTCCAATTGAAGATGACATAAGGTGGCTGAGTGGCCAATTTTGACATCTATGTGAAATAAAAAAAAAGTAGATTGAGGTTATTTTTTTTTGTGAAATCAACAAAATAAAACTGTCAGTCAGTCTTCTCGTTTTTTTTTTTTTCTTTGTGTTGTATCCGATATTGGTACAAAAATATATTTTAAACTTGTGAAAAGTGGAAACGAGATCCAGGCACACCGCAAGTTCGTCGAAAAATTTGGGCCTGGTCTGGACGATTATTAACAAGTACATTTGCAGAACATTCTGCTTATACGAAACCTCAAATGGAAAAGAACGATCTTGTTGCAGCCATGGAACAAGACAAATTCATCATTAGAATGTCAAGGGATTCCCACTCACTGTTCAAGAGACACATCCAAGATAAGGAGCTGGAAATGATCTCTCAGATTGTGACCAAGTATCTCCTAATTGATACTTACGAAGGAACAGCACGCAGCAAGGCGCAGTGCGATGGCACAGCGGGTGCAATAATAGGCGAGGCTCTTCGCCAGGACAATAAAGTACGCTTGTTTTTTGGTCTCTAAAAAGAGGTAGATTTACAGAGCCTTACCATGACGACAACAGATCCACCCACTGAAGAAGAGGATGAAAACGCCATGATGCTCCAGATAGACCAAAGAAAAAGAAACCGAAGAAAGACCCGCTTTTTTCGAAAAAAAAAAATCGAAATCCGATCCAAACGCTGCCGCCCATGATCGTGTACCTCTGCCAGTACTTAAGGACGCTGATAATAAATTATATAAAATTTAAATAACCTTTAGGAGTTAGAGAAATATATTTATCTTATTAAGTTTTGTTGCTTTCTCTATAATTCAATAAAAACCTACCTACAAGTGTACTCCGAGGTTGAATTTTATGCTCCTTTTAAAGAGATCGAAAGCAGATTCCAAAATGGTATCAACCACATTTGTGGCACTCTCCATTCAATAAAAAAACCCCAAAACATTTTTCAGTTTTTTTTTTTAATTTAAATATTTAAAGAAAGTGGGGTTTCTCTATTGAATGGACAGTGCCACAAATGTGGTTGATACCATTTTGGAATCTGCTTTCGATCTCTTTAAAAGGAGCACAAAAAGTTTTGATTCCAAAGCTCTATAAAAAAAATTCAACCTCGGAGTACACTTGTAGGCAGGCCATTTGATAAGAAACTAAAAAAACTGAAAAATGTTTTGGGGTTTTTTTTATTGAATGGAGAGTGCCACAAATGTGGTTGATACCATTTTGGAATCTGCTTTCGATCTCTTTAAAAGGAGCATAAAATTCAACCTCGGAGTACACTTGTAGGTAGGTTTTTATTGAATTATAGAGAAAGCAACAAAACTTAATAAGATAAATATATTTCTCTAACTCCTAAAGGTTATTTAAATTTTATATAATTTATTATCAGCGTCCTTAAGTACTGGCAGAGGTACACGATCATGGGCGGCAGCGTTTGGATCGGATTTCGATTTTTTTTTTCGAAAAAAGCGGGTCTTTCTTCGGTTTCTTTTTCTTTGGTCTATCTGGAGCATCATGGCGTTTTCATCCTCTTCTTCAGTGGGTGGATCTGTTGTCGTCATGGTAAGGCTCTGTAAATCTACCTCTTTTTAGAGACCAAAAAACAAGCGTACTTTATTGTCCTGGCGAAGAGCCTCGCCTATTATTGCACCCGCAGTGCCATCGCACTGAGCCTTGCTGCGTGCTGTTCCTTCGTAAGTATCAATTAGGAGATACTTGGTCACAATCTGAGAGATCATTTCCAGCTCCTTATCCTGGATGTGTCTCTTGAACAGTGAGTGGGAATCCGTTGATATTCCATGGCTGCAACAAGATCGTTCTTTTCCATTTGAGGTTTCGTTTAAGCAGAATGTTCTGCAAATCTACTTGTTAATAATCGTCCAGACCAGGCCCAAATTTTTCGACGAACTTGCGGTGTGCCTGGATCTTATTTCCACTTTTCACAAGTCTAAAATATATTTTTGTACCAATATCGGATACAAAACAAAAAAAAACAGATGAAAAGACTGACTATTTTATTTTGTTGGTTTCACAAAAAAAAAAAAATAACCCCAAACTACTTTGTTTTTGTTCTTGACGTCATCTCATCTTGAAAACACAAAATTGGTATATTTGTTATATTTTGTATATCTTTTTTGACAGTTGGTGTACGAGTGGCCAGTATAACAATTCTTCAATTTGCTTCAACTTTTTTGTATGGATGCGCTATCCAGTATATTATAGAGATCAGTGTTTATGACGTCATAAAGTCGTTCTTAAATTGAAAGTAAAAATGTCAAAAAGTAACTTTTTGTAACTTGTTCCAACTCATCTACTTGATATGAGTTGAAATAGTTAATGGTGGATCTTTTGTTTACTTTTTGCCCTTATGATTTGGAATTGTTTTCAATATTTAAAATATATTTTTATTAATTTCATCGATTTTATTTTGTCGAATACGATTTTTGGTTTTCTTTTATTTTCTGATGCATTTTCTTTCTGTCGCCATTTTCTTCTTTTTATTTGGTCAATTTTTCATCAAAAATTCTGTGCCATAAGCAGTGAAAAAATTGCACGATTTATACAAAACTGAGTGTAAAGCAATCTAATTCGGAAATAGTACCTACACATGTTATTTTGAATTCCTAATAATTATTTTTGCAATTAATTTAATGCAATCACATTTTTTCTTGGTTGTTCATTCCAAATACAATTCGATTTTTTTTTCAACCCCTGGTCGTTCCTAAATGAAAAAGTTACCAAGAGTAACTTTCTCAACTATATACAACTTTTATTTTTGACACATTAACCATAGTTAACTACAGTAACATAAAAGAACGCACCAATAATGGTCTAAATTGTTAAAGGGAAATCACCTGATTTACTGCCTGAAAAGAATAGAATGCTGGAACTGGAGCCACAGACGGAACTAGAAGAGCTGTCAAAAAGTGTCGTACGTTATTTTTTGTACGTGCCCACAATGCAGCTGTACAGCTTTGAAAGTATTTCGAAGAAAAACAAAAGAATATTCTTGTGTAAAAGTTCAGAACTCACATTTTTTGTTTTAAATAATTTTCCTTTTAATAAATAATTTTTTTTGCGATACAAATAACCACAATATTTTTTCCGACCCAAAAAGTTGTTTTTTTTTTTTCTTCATACAAATTGAAACGTCTAAAGTGTCGTACGTGAAAAGTTAAAAGTTGGTGAACTCTTCTGTCTGCGGCTGCAGCTCCCTAGGTATGCGGCTACGTTCCGCTGTGTTCGCAACATTGAATTTGTGTGTATTCAATATTTTGACAGCTATTCCAGCTCCGGCTCCAGTTCCGTCTCCGTCACCATTCTGTTCAGCTAGTAAAGCCGAAAACAGATGTGCAGCTTTTTACCCATGCAGCGAAATTAGAAATAGAGATATTATCATGCAGAGAAGGCATTTAATTTAATTAATTTACTTGCCTAACGAATACTTATAAAGATTAGAACTAAATTGTAGTGGAGCGATCGTCAAAACCTTTTAAATAAAAATAAAATGCACGACTGGGTCGCACGAACTTGCTCTTGTAGTAAAAGTTTCATCGAATTTTAAAGATTGAGTGTAATCTAAAACACATAAATAATAATTATATATATATATGTATTTATCCATTAAAAAAATTGAAGAATGGATATTTGAATAAGGAAAAAAAAGCATTAAACACGTACTTTAAATTGATAAAACAAGTACAAAATGTTTTAATCTCAGAATGAAAAAATCCATCTCAATTCTTGAAAAAATGTGAATTTTTGCAGTTTTTGCGGTTTTCTTAAAAAATAATTTTTTATATATAAATAATTGGTATGCCATTTTTAAGAATATAATAATATACAGTTAAAACCATAATTTCAAAAATATTCATCAATCCCTTTTCAAAAAAATGATTTTTCAAAAAAAAAATTTGAACTTTTTTTTAAAAATCCAAAAAATATTTTTTTTTGAAAATATTTGTATCCAATACACTTGATAGGACCTCCTAAGTAAAAATTTTGATCAAAATCGGTTAAGCGGTTAACGAGAAAATCGAAAATTTAGAAAACGGTTCTATGGCAGGTACCGTTAATAACGGTTTTTGGTTAATTTTTTTTTCACCAACACATAGACCATATTACTACTTGTACACACAAAAAATTTAAAAAAATCGTTGGAGCCGTTTTTGAGATAAATAACTTTTTTTGAATGGTCCTATCCTATGGCAAGTACCGTTATTTTTTGAGCTAGTACCCATATCGCAAGTAAAAATTAAGACCATATGTTGCCATTAAGTTAGTTAAAAAGGGATGGAAAGAATTCTTGTTCACGTAACGTATTAATATAATGATACTTTTTTTGCGAATATGCCATAAATGAACTGCCAAATATCACGGATGACCTTGAAAAACTAACCCTGGATTAAAAGTTTTCTAAGCCTGGCGAATTTCTGAAACTACCTGACCTATTATGACCAATTACTGACCTTTCAGATATCATCCTTTTATTGCCAAAATTCCATATATGGGATGATGCTAAAGCCTAGTACGCAGATCGGGAAAAGACAAATTTTATCTCTACAATTCTCTTATGTACAAAAACGTTGGAAAAATCGCGCAAAATTAATGTTTTTCTTCTTTTTTTCTTTTTGTAAAATTATCCATAAATAATTGTTGATCGTGTTTATCGTGCAAAATTATTAACCTGTAAAAATTTTTCCCGCAAAATAATGATTCGAGCATTATTTTTCCTGGCAAAATTTAGTGGAGACTTCACCCTACAGATGGTACAAACAAAAAATCTACAACTTTCTCATTCTTTCCCTCCCCGGTTAATCTGTGCAGTTCCCGTTATAGAAAAACATGGCTTTATTATACATAACACAAAAAACATGGCAAGCAGAATTGTAGGCGTATTTAAAGCCGGTTGATGTCGATATTTATTATTTTTCTCTTTTCTGTGACGTAAACGTACTTTACCTAAAAATAGGTCGGTATACTAAATAAAATACTTACAAAAGTTCTTATTTTATGTACTATTCAAAGAACGTCCAAATGTTATTTACCTTATGTTCAAGAGAATTTTATGTAGGTATTCGATTTGTAAATAAATTCTTCAACAATCGGTGAATTCCCGCCTGTTAATTCAAAAGCTGCATTCGTATCGATATTCAAGCTCATTAACGCTTTAAATTTTAACCTCACACATATACCTACATGCATATATGTACCTACATTCTTTATACCCACAAAAGAAGAGATTCGATTTTGGTTGTTATGCTGTCAAACGCGCCGATTTTAATATTTATCTGATTTATTTATGAGTTAAATTATGGCAATATTATTTACTTGTAAAAAAACGAGAAATGGTCACTGCATAAATAAAATGGTACTGTTCTTTGTTTATTTCGTCTATCTGTAGTGCAATAAAAAATGTTTGTAAATTGTATTTATATAATTGATGAAAATAAAAGTGTCTTGAAATGAAACAAAAAGCTTTGTATTGTTGTTGTAGTTGTAGGTGAACTCGATTGGAGAAAGCTTTGTCGTAGGTAGTGTAGAACTCAAGTGGGGAAGTACTTTTTTTTGCAATTCGTTTTGGATCCGTTTTGGTTTCGGTTTTCGCTGTGTATGGTGAACTCTCACAATACATGCGCAAGTGGGTCAGTGGTGATTCTAATTTCCATACTAATTTGAGCCGACAAACGCAGTTTTGCGGATCCGTATTTGGATCCATACCACCGTACGCGGAGTCCTCCATACGTTGTTGACTACGTGTGCGGATCCAAAACGAACTCTTTTGCTGAAAGGGATCTTTCCAATCACTGTTGGAAAAATGGTTGTCCTACTTGCACTCCTACTTGCACACTCAACTGTATTGATGGCCTTTCTTATTAGACCGCCACCGCACTGTATCGAATAATAATACAGTAAAACCCGGATAAGTGCCTATCGCATAAGTGTCTAACCCGCATAAGTACCTTTCATTTTTTAGAACGAAAATGTTGAGGATTTTTTCCTATAAAACTCATTTAATAAGTACCTTTCGTTTAACTACCTTCCACGCTTAACTGCCTTTTATTTTGTATAGTTTTATTGAAATGTAGCACAATTGAAATCATAAGAAAAAGACAAAAGCTTCTTTTCTAGCGCTTCCTTTTTAAAAGGCTACCAATATTAGTCAGTTGATGTAAAGGCTTAACTACATTTAAGCCTTTACCATTGGCCAAAAAAGTGAAAAAGTACAAAAGTGAAAATTTTCAAACTCATTTTGAGATTGTGTTTCGCACTGGAAAACTTATAAAAAAATGTGTATATTCTTTTTCACAAAACAACTGCGCTAGCGGAAAAAACATATTTTTACTTTTTTAGTTTTGCAATAAGTGGCCAATGTGAAAAAAGTGAAAATGTGATGAGAAAAAATTTGCTTAGTCCCCTTTCACACAGGGCAACTGAGTTGCCGGCAACAATTAGTTCATAGGCGAGAAGGGCAGGAAGAAAGAGGGGGAAATGAAATCTCCCCGGTCAACAAATTCAGGAGATATTTTTGACGTTTCTCTTCACACTACGTTTGTGTGCGTTCAACCAAGGTAGTTTAAAAGGAAAATAAAGAAAATCTCCGGGTTTTTGTTGCTTGCGTGTGAAAGCTACAAGAGATTGTTAAGGAGATTTAAAGAAAACGTTAAAAAAATCACCGGCAACTAGTATCTTCGTGTGAAAGGGGACTTAGAGATGCATATGTGCGAAAAAATTGTGTTTTCTCTGTATTGTCAATCTGAAATGACATAGCAGACACTATTTTCGCAGTTTTTTTTTCGCACACAGGCATTTCTAATGCGTGCATGAAGTTTTTGCGAGTCTATACTTGTTTAAGAACTTCTTTGTAGTAAAACATCTAATTATACAACGTTACAACTGAGCCTTTATTTTAGAACTAGACATGTGTAACGCTGCGCTGAGTTGGCGCAGTGAGTTGAAGCAGCAGCTGAGTTATCTGCGCTGATACATTAATGTGTAACTCAATAACTCAAAAGCGCCAAAGCGCAATTTGTCAACTCAGACTCCCAACTCAAGAATTAAATAGAGTTTTTTTTTGTCTGTGGAAGCGCAGCGCCGACTGCGCCACACAACACACAGGTGAAGATAAACGATGAAGCAAATGAAAAAAGCGCTTTGCGTAGCTCATTTTGGTATGCTTTTCATGTCTATCTGTTGGCGCAATTTATCAAACTCTCAACGTTGCCGACGGCGAACACGATTATTTTGGCAGGTTTCAAATGTGCCAACATTTTTGTGAGTCAGATCGAAAAACGGAGTACGCCAATCGGAGGTGGATATTACCGAATATGTAACGGCCGACGCTCTGGGATCACTGGAACACTATTATTTTGACAGGTTTCAAATGTGCCAAAAATTTTTTACGTCGGATCGAAAAACGGAGTACGCCAATCGATTTAGGAGGTGGATATTACCTAGTGTCACGGCCAACGCTCTGAGACCACTGGAACACTATTATTTTGACAGGTTTCAAATGTGTCAAAATTTTTTTTACGTCGGATCGAAAAACGGAGTACGCCAATCGATTTAGGAGGTGGATATTACCTAGTGTCACGGCCAACGCTCTGGGACCACTGGAACACTATTATTTTGACAGGTTTCAAATGTGTCAAAAATTTTTTACGTCGGATCGAAAAACGGAGTACGCCAATCGATTTAGGAGGTGGATATTACCTAGTGTCACGGCCAACGCTCTGAGACCACTGGAACACTATTATTTTGACAGGTTTCAAATGTGCCAAAATTTTTTTACGTCGGATCGAAAAACGGAGTACGCCAATCGATTTAGGAGGTGGATATTACCTAGTGTCACGGCCAACGCTCTGGGACCACTGGAACACTATTATTTTGACAGGTTTCAAATGTGCCAAAATTTTTTTACGTCGGATCGAAAAACGGAGTACGCCAATCGATTTAGGAGGTGGATATTACCTAGTGTCACGGCCAACGTTCTGGGACCACTGGAACACTATTATTTTGACAGGTTTCAAATGTGCCAAAATTTTTTTACGTCGGATCGAAAAACGGAGTACGCCAATCGATTTAGGAGGTGGATATTACCTAGTGTCACGGCCAACGTTCTGGGACCACTGGAACACTATTATTTTGACAGGTTTCAAATGTGTCAAAATTTTTTTACGTCGGATCGAAGAACGGAGTACGCCAATCGATTTAGGAGGTGGATATTACCTAGTGTCACGGCCAACGTTCTGGGACCACTGGAACACTATTATTTTGACAGGTTTCAAATGTGCCAAATTTTTTTTACGTCGGATCGAAAAACGGAGTACGCCAATCGATTTAGGAGGTGGATATTACCTAGTGTCACGGCCAACGCTCTGGGACCACTGGAACACTATTATTTTGACAGGTTTCAAATGTGCCAAAATTTTTGTACGTCGGATCGAAAAACGGAGTACGCCAATCGATTAAAGGCTGTGTCAATGTGTGAAATGAACGAAACATATATGTGCGTCGTCGGTCATTTATTCAAAAACTGAACTGATTGATGTTGGGATTGATTGTTTCAGTTTACTATGATTGCAATCAATCGTTCATTTTGATGAACGGGTCACAAAGACCAAATCAATCACGATTGACACAGCCCTACAACCAACCTACTTGCTATCTCTTTACTCTATACACAAAGCGAAAGCATGGAACACCAACACAGAAATACAAGTCTCTCTACGTAAATAAAAAAAAAAATGTATAGCGGACCTGCGCCACTGAGTTAGTGGGTTATTGTATATCTTACGAAGCAAGAAAAAAAATTGCGCCATGGCGCAAGTGAGTTACTGAGTTACGCTGATGCAGTAAGGTGCGCTTGAGTTAATGTATCAGCGCACGATTTTTTGCTGAGTTACCCATGTCTATTTAGAACTGAAAACTAAATTTACTGCAAACTACGAATTGAGTGTCATTCCAATTTTTCATCCCCTCCTCGAGTGAGGTTAAAGATAGGAAAATAGATCTATTATAATGTGTCTATGTTATTATCGTATTTCATGAACAACGATGCAGAAGGCAACGTTGGGTATAGTTAGATGCTGAGACAGCTCCGATACATTGGAATGTATAAATATCTTATGGATCAAATTATAAGTGGATAATTACTTTTTGTTGATGTGACAATATTAATATTTTGTATGGTTCTTAGAAAATGTTTACATAGGAACTTATAGTTATGTGTACATATTAATATTTTGTATGGTTCTTAGAAAATGTTAAAATAGGAACTTATAGTTATATTTACAAAGGAAATAAATGAGATCTCATCTATGTGGAAATAAATGTGATCTTAACTATGTGATTTTAACTCGTGTTTTAGTTTTTCATTTTTGTACTTTTTGCAAAAAGCCTTGAATGTAGTTGCCTTAATGCTATTTTTTTATTTTTTAAATAACATTAAACATTTTTTGGTTATCATTTTTAAACATTTTCTTTTCAATGTTAAAAATATTGTGCTGAAGGTTTTTGTTGTATTTTTAGTTTAGTTTAGTTTATTTCAGGTAAATACTAACACAGTAAGATAAATCTTAAAAAGTAGTGATAGCTTATGATTTAACAAAGTTCAATTTTACGTATCATGAATTTAATAACAATCCAAAAATGCAAAAATAGATTAAACAAAAAAAGAAGGAAAAAATAAATTCGAAGAATAGATGAAAAATATAGGCTAAACATAATGTTCAAAATTGAAATATTATAAAGATAGGGAAGAAAAAAAAAAAAATTAAAAGAAGTTAGTTGCTTTGATTAAAAAAGTAAGATCTCAATCTATTTTTAAACTGTTGTGCTCCACTTGATTCTCGCAAATATAGTGGGAGTGAATTCCAAAGACGGATTGCAGCAATGAAAAATTGCCTCTCAGAAGTGAGACATGAGAAACGAGGGAGTATTAAATGGTATGATCTATTTGATGCTGGAAATCGAAGAATTTCATATAAATATGCTGGCTGTCTTTTTTTTGTTTTTTTTTTTAAGTTTTAAACTTAATAAAATTTTCCTCATATTGAGGAGGTTGGTGTGATCGTATCGAGGTGAGATGTGATCGTATTTTCTAAGGCCAAAAATATAACGAATGGTACTATTAAATGCTATATTTAGTTTTCTTTCACAATTGTTGTATATTTCGCACCCAAATATAAGAACTGGGATGACTAGGGTTTTGGCAAGAACCATTCTGGTTTTCGATGGGGTAAACTACTGGACGGCCTACAAAGACCTAAGAACTCCATAAGTTTTTCCTACAATAGAATTAACGTGATCGCTCCATGTTAATGTTCTGTTGAACACCATACCTAGGTTTCGTGAAGTGTTTGTGAATTCTAGGGGGATACTATTTAAAAGTATTGATGGAAAACAAGACAAGTCTAATAACTTTTTGGATATTACAAGACATTTGCACTTTGTTGGATTAAGCATCAATGACGTTTATTCGAAGGTGCGCAGGTGTTCACCGCACACCCTACCAACATCTTAATTTCCATACATATAGCCAAAGTTCTCCAATATACTCATTTGTCTTTCTTTTCTTTAATAACCTATCAATACATACGTCAATAGATAATTAAGATCTGTGTATGAACTCAAATAATCCTCAAATAAAAATCAGAACAAATAATTCACTTCCATTCAAAGTAACGAAAAAATTTCCACATACAACATATAAGTAATTCAAAATACCTACCTACCAGTCAAAGAAGTAGGTACCAAATAACAAAAATTTCCTCGTGGGGTGTTCTTCTTACTTCAGCGCACCCAACTAACCCAAATCCACATACAAAAAAATTCAAAAAAAAAAAGCACAAGAAATCGTTTTCCCTTTAAAATACCTTATGCATTGGTGTTCACCTTCATCAAGCGTACCAACAAAGCCCAAACAAACAAAATGTATGTTGTTGATCGTGCGTCGCGTCGCCACGACTCGGTTGCAGTGAGGGATGATATTTTTACTTGAAAAATCATCAAAAATGTCGATAGAACCTGACTAGATTGTTTATAACTTTTGATTAAGTGGGAGGATTTATTCCATAGAGGTATCTAAAGAAAGGTAAGAAATTAACCCATTTCCTGATGTACATACATTCATAACGGTTCATATAAAAAAATATAATTGAGGCGCCGTAAACCCAAAATTGATTATTTTTAAATCACATTTATCGGTAAATGTGATGAAAAATTTCAAAATTTTCAAAAATTATGTACTGCAATATTATGCATATAACTATGTTGAACAAATAAGTTGATGGTTTTATGGTGGTAATTTTAAAAGCGCAGCGAGAAATTACGATTTTCAACGATTTCTTAAATTTCATTGAAAAAATCGCTTGACTTGACTTATAAAAAAAATTCTTACCTCAAAAATAATTGGTATCAAAAAAACCTCAATGAATTATGCATTTTATTAATGTCACAATATTACAAAAACTCATTTATAAAAAATCTTAAAAATTTCAAATAGAATGTATTTTCAATTTTCTTCAAAAACTAGAAGACATAAAACCATTCGGTTTCTTGTGTTTGATTGAAAATTAATACACGCATTGACAACAAAAAGTTAAATTAGCACTTCATTTCACAATTTTGAAAAAATTGGTCTACATTTTTTTTCATTTTTTTTATGAAAATTTTAAGTTTTTATGCGAATTTTTTAAAAACTATTGACATAAATAATTTAACTTAAATTTAAGATTAAAGAACAAATTTCTGGCTTTCAAAACCGGTATAATACTGTATAGTAAGCGTTGCCGTTGTTTTTCAATATTTTTTTTTTCATTTTAAGTAATTTTTTCTAAAATTGGCCATACCTCCTAAACGGGGCTAGATGTAGACCCCCTCCTTTAGTAAAAAATGCTTGTTTTTTGTTGTTGGTGCTAAAGCTAACGTAAGTACTCTCCCCGAATGAATAATTTTACTGCAGAAAAAACATAGCGAACAGCCTACTAAAAGCACCACGGCACGTCACTGGTGCCCATGCAGAAATATGTTCAAGCTCCTCGTTTATAGTACATACGCAGTTTTCTATAAGACCTAAGGGACAGCTTTTATAGATTTGTATATCATCGGCATAAAAATGCTTAGATACATTTGGTATGATTGAAGCTATTTCGTTAATATATAGCGAGAATAAAAGGGGAGCCAATATCGATCCCTGAGGAACACCATGTTTGATTGGTAAAAACTCGGAAAGCTTATTTTCAATACATACGGCTTGTTTTCTGTCAATAAGGTACGAGGAAATCAATTTGATGGCTTCCGGTGAAAGGTTAAACTCAACATGTAACTTTCTCAAAAGAACAGAGTGATTTACCATATCGAAAGCTTTAGAGAAGTCTAGAAGAACCAAACAGGTAACACAACCGTCGACAAGTTTTCCTCTTATGTCTTCAATAACTTTCATAAGTGCTGTTGTACAGCTGTGCTTAGGGCGGAACCCTGATTGAATGCTGACTAAAAAGTTGTTGCGCATAATATGATCATTAAGTTGTTTTTGCATAATTCGTTCACAGACTTTAGATAAAAAGGGTGAGATTGAAATTAGTCGAAACTCAGTTTCGATTGAGTTTTTTGGGATTGGGATAATCTTAGCGACAGGAAAAATTCCAGTTGTAATAATAGTATTGAAAACGTGAGTAATGAACGGTAGCAACAATGGTAATATGGCTTTTAGAAAGATGGGGTTGATTCCATCTACACCTAATGCGTTCGATTTTATTGAAAGAAAACTTTCTAAAACATCTAAACTGTTGACACACGAGAAACTGAAAGAACAATCTGAAAAAGCTGCTGAAAAATTGGTAGAAGAATGCCATCGAGGAAGCACTACTGGGAAGAGATAAGAACTTACGATTCAATTCATCACCGTCGATGTATTTTTGTGAAAGAGGACGTCGCTTTCCGATTCTAAGATCCCTGAGGTTGCTCCACGACCATCAGAGCACACATTAAGACGGTTGGAATAGAAATGAGTTTTTGTCACTATTAATTTCTTGCACAACCCTGTTTCGCAAAACTTTATAAACTGCATGCAGCTCTTCCACCCGAAAACGTATCCAGCGGCGGTAGGCCTGATCGCGTTGATTCAGTATATCTTTAATTTATTTTGTAAGCCAGGGTTTGGATCAGCAGAGTAGTGACCTAAGCGCTAAGCCTAGGCCAAATAAGATTTATTAAGCAAATAGATAAAAATATCCTTTAGTTTTTTTTCACTACTTCTTATAATTTGTACCCACCGATATCTTGTTTAAAAAATAAAATGAAATGTGAGTTTACCCCCCCCCCCCCCCCCCCCTTCCCCTAATCAAAATCCTGCGTACGATCTCAGAGGTCAGAGCCCAGCAGTCAGCAAGCTTGCATTACATGAACAGGATTCCTCAGCTAAAATTCTAAGTTTTTCTGTCAAAATCATGAGGACAAAAATTCTTGAATTCGCTTGCTCATACTATTTTACGAACATGCTTAATGGTTCGTCTCCGGTTATCTCGCATATTTTCGTATATTTGAAGATCATAGGATGGCAATTTTTTTCTTTTTTTTATTTTACTCATCGACTATAAGTATGCTAAAGTCTCCCTAAGGGGGTGTTTAAGGATAAGGGTGGAGCAAAACACCGTTATCATGCTTCTCCATTACCTACATATTTTAAATAAAGTCTACTCCCATAAACTTTCATATTTTAGGTACGTAGGTACCTACATACTACGTATCTTATGCCATAAGATTTATTTATAACAAGAAGGGAACATACTGCGTGTTTTTTCAATATGGGATATTTAATCATCATGCTAACGCTACTATGTAATGTATACCTAATTATCTTTATCAATTTCCATAAAATTCATAATTTCACATGCCGATAACACTTGAAAAAATCAATGTGTGGAGAAAGATAATGATCATACAAAATTATTTGCTCTAAAATCATCATTAATTACCTTGCAACTTTCAAACACTTACATTAAATCTAACAAAACCACAAAAAATCACAAAACAATAGACTGAGATTGAATTCCATTGCTAAAACCCCCGGTCACCAAAAAGAAGCTTTTATGACGATACCTTTTACTGTTGTTATAAATATCTATAAAACAACTTCAGTCTTAAGTTCGTTCATTCATTCATTCAAAAAGAGCCCTCCAAAAAGGTGGTAGCAGCAATTTGCTTATAAAAGTTGAATAAATCACAACAATAAGTTTCTTATTTAAATTTACAAACATATGTTACCTATAAAAAAAAGCTTTTCACTGCATACATAAATACAAAACGAAAGTGTGAATCCCCTTCGGTCATTAGCATTACTTTAAGTGGTTGTTTTGGAAAAGATAAAATTATAGATTCATTTTGAATACGGTTCCGTGTGTTCTATAACAACAGACAAATATCAAAAAGAGGAAATGGGTGTACCAATATTAGATAGTGACAATGTCATACCAAAGTGCAGTGGTGAATCAAGTGAAAAATCTGAATCTTGTCAGAAACCAGTTACCAGGCATTCAAAACCTAAACAGCCAAAAGACATAATTGGCAGTTGCAAGGAATTTCGCATTGATTGCAATCGAAATAACCTTCGCATTATCGGGAACGGAAATAAAATTCGAATCAATCGGAATTCGGGTAGTCTCGATATCGTTGGCAATGTTACTCGGGTTAAAATATTGAATAACAGTGGAGCTATCAAGTACACTGGAAACGGTGGTCGCATATATCTAGGAAGTGAATCACCAGAACAAGCAGTTGATTACATAGGATGTAATGGAATACTCAAAGTACTCAATGCTGCAGATCTACAAACTGATAGCCTAGTAACAGATCGCAAAGAAAAACGTAAATCACCATCACCAACAACATCGTATTTTTCGTCTTCATCAAGTAGTGATACCGAATGTGGGAAGAATACTAATTCACTGCCATCATCTAGCCGTTTTAGCATTAGAAATAATATTTCCTTGCCAAATTTGGTTGATTCCAGTTGTAATTACAAGTCAGCTAATATAACTAATTGTATTAATTTGTCATATAGTACTGGTAGTATAGTAATTAAGAATGCTATAAATGTGTCTATTTAGTTGTTTAGTATTTAATCTGAATACCTTTGTTAAGTTGCTTTATTGGTTAAGACTGTATTTAATTCTTGCCTTTTCTTTAAGAAAATAGCTGTTCCTATTAAACAACCAGTATTTATTATTTATAAAATTACTGTACCCATTTCTTTAATAATATTTAACTTACTTTAATTAGATTTTAAAATTTAATATTACACACACAAAAATGTCGTTTCATTCTGTGAATGTTAAAACGTAAAATAAAATGGCTATCTATAAACAAATTAGAAATATATAAATAAATTAATATTAAACTTTTTGTTTTTACTTTTGAAATATAAAAATGGTGACCGAATGACCTCAATTATTTTTCATCTACTAGGGGTCTTTTTTATGAGACTTTGATCGGTGATTTTTTTTTACACTATCAACAAAAAAATATATACCTACAATGGTACTTTATGGTAGTATAAGTGTCTTCTTTTTAAATGTGTCATCAGTGAAAATTATTTAAAAGAAATCAAATCTATATTCCTAGTACTATCGAATAGTCATTACAATGTTTTTTTTTATCAAAATTTTTATGAAATCGAGCTTATACATAATTCTTACATTGAAGCTATTTAAAAATAATGTTTGAATTGTTCTGCTGAGTGGACTTTAGGACTCAAACATTATTAATAAACCAAAATCACCTAAAATGAACTCAATAGTCAATAGTTGTAGTAAGAAAAAACTAATAAAAAGAGCACCTTTGAAAACTATTTATTTTTGTTTTTTATTTTTTGTATACAACATTCCTACCTTCATACCTTCATTTTGAACTTTTTTGCATTTGAAGTTATATTTGTAGTATAGGTATTTCAAAACAGGTTTATTTTCTAAATGGTTGGCGTAGTAGCCCGTGGCGTAATAGTTAGTGCGTTGGACTGTCATGCCAGAGGTCTGGGTTCAATACCAGCCGCTTCCACCTTAAGTTTTTTTCAGGGCTACTGCCTCTTGCGAGGAAGTGACAAATCCTCCAAGAGTATCTCTTGTCATAGAAAAGTGCCACTCACATTAGCCGTTGGGATTCGGCAATAAACTGTAGCTCCCCTCCATTCCTGGAAACACGCACACAATGGTTGAGTGTTGTAAGTCACTAGGCCCTGGTTCTTCATGAGCCGTTGTGTCACCAAATTTATTTATTTAGGTCGATACAATGTTCGCTGGGGTCCGCTAGTTACTATATTATAAAGTTTCATATAAAAGGAACATGGATATATGTAGAAAGACAATTTAGAGGGTGCACTGGGAGCGCTTGAAGTCCAAGGATATAATTAATGATGGGTATAATCGAATGACTGCAATAATCGAGATATTAGTAATAATCGAATGATCATTCGAAATATGAAATAGTAAGAAAATGGAGTAAACTACTCATAAGACAATGAGTATTAAAACCTTTAAATTTTAAGCTTATGAGTAATTCGCTTAATAAGAAACTATAATAAAACTTTGAAAATTAATTTAACATTATTTTATTCCAAACATATGGAACCGAAATATTTTAATTTATTAAAAACTTTTCTATAAAAACAAAACAAATATTCAATTTTGTAATGTACATATATTCTTTATTTCAGAACTCTTAAACAGAAATACATATAAATAAAATTAATAATGACTTGACTTCTATATATCAGTATTTTACACCAAAATTCAACAAAAAACTAAATTCGAGAACTTGAGAGCCGAGAACTCGAGAGCTCGAGAATTTGAATTGAAAGCTGAGAATGAATGACAAGCAAGAGAAAGATAAAAACACATAATCGACAACTGGTGGTCGTGATCGAGGGGAAATTGATTGGCGTCCCTCCCTCCCGAGTTCTCAGTTCTCAATTATTATTTATTTCTCCTTATTTTCCGACTGACGACTTCCGATTCCGATCTCTCACTGCATTGACTTTAGTGTACTCATTTTTCAGCTCTCGAAGAAAGGTAGAATCGGTATGGAAAATCATTCGAATGGTTCAAGTGAAGAATCGAGATATCTCGAGATGTTGCCCTGAATCGATTATAATCGAAACTTACATTTTTAATTTCTTATTATAGGGCACTCACGGGATACATCAGTGTCAAATGATAGAAAAAAATACTTTGATAGTTAAATCACTTTGACGGAAAGCGTTGTAGGCAGAAAACTCATTGGATACAAAATTTTATTTGCAAGTAGTGTTAAAAGAAGCATTTTTGAACGATGAGAAAAAGTACATTTAGTGGATAGCAAAAAGAATGTATCGCCATTAGCGAATAATCAAATGTTTTCCCTCATAGGGTGATTGGAACACTTAGAAAGAGATAGCTTGGTGGAAAGCTCTATTCTATTTTCAAGAGCAATCTTTTCTTTATCCCGCACACTAAAGAAAATATTTGCGCCACAGCTTGACATGGCGCAATCGTAACAACAAAATAGATTTCGACACAACACATCACGCGAGACAAATATTGCTCTACGCATATGAAATACATAGAAGCGATAGTGACACACGACTCCACTCCACAACACACCACACGAGATAGATGTGGTTCCGGCTTAGATTAAGATTTTAGATTGGACATTTTTTTGATAATATATTTTATAAAGCTATGCGCAAACCTAAGCGATGGCGGTGGCGATCACGATAGCCTTTATCGCGCGATCAAGGTGCGATCAAAAACCAGCTTACATCAACACGATATTGCGATACATTTTGTGACGCCGTGTCCAGCATAGTCACGGTGCGTCCGGTGCGTGCGTTGCAGAGCTGTAAAAGACTGCAGTACTTTGGTAATGCAGTTAATAAAGTTGCAGTTAATTAACTTACCTATTGAATGTAAGTTAGTACTGTAAATAAGTACTTTAACTGGGAAACAAGCAGTCAGCAGTCAGTACTAACATTCCGACTGTGCAGTTAAAAAAAAAGTTAATTAACTTTAAGTTAATTAACTGCAGTACTTTTTAACTGCGTTTAGTCTTTTTAGTCAGTAAAAAGTCTTTGTACTGCGATGATTTTACTTTTAGTCAGTAAGTATTTTAACTACAGTCAATTAACTGTAAGTTTTTTTTAACTTTTTTTTTTTAATTTTTTTCTTTTTATTCCATCCTGTTTCTTTTAGTTAAAAGACTATAGAAAACGTTAAAAGACTTACAGTTAATTAACTGTAGTTAAAAGACTTGCTGACTAAAAGTTAAATCATCGCAGTACAAAGACTTTTTACTGACTAAAAGTCAGTACTGCAGTTAATTAACTTAAAGTTATATAACTTTTTTATTTAACTGCACAGTCGGAATGTTAGTACTGACTGCTCGATTTTAGTTAAAGTATTTTTGTAAGTTAAAAGACTTAATGAAATTAGTCTTTTTAGTCAATTAACTGCAGTACCGAAAAGAGTGCACTTTTTACAACTCTGGTGCGTTGAATATAAAATGAAACCTTTATTGGTAAATGCAGATGTCCACTGTAGACACGATATTGCGATCAATGCGTTTGGTGCGGCGTCTCCGCATCGGACGCATTGTTTTGAAAATCAAACTGGTTTGATTTTCAAAACAATGCGTCGACTATCGACATGACATGAAGTGCCCAGTGCGAAAAAACAAGCTGATTGTTGATTGGATTGTGGTTTGGATTTTGCGCGGGCATCTGTTACCCCTAACACAGCCACATCGACAAAGTATTTCGTTTTTGTATGGGCATTTACACGCCAATACGTCGATGTAGAAGTATATGCCAAAATCAGCTGTCTTTAATTATTTCCAATAAAATAATTATTTCGTTATGAGTCCAAATACATTTTTCTTGATCATTTTCCATTATTATTTATGTTTAAGATACTTTTAATGAAATTATCAAAAAACTATTCAGTGAATTTAAGATTAACGGGACCAAAAACACTATTTGACAACAAAAACCGAATAACAACATAAAAAAACTGTGTCGACGAACTAGTTCGCTCCTTTTCACACGCCATATCGGCTTATCGGCATCAACGTTGCCATAATGTGCCCGATCGGGCCATTTGGCCCTCTGTTTTTCATTTTGGTCCTTGGCCCCGGGCCACCAAGAAGTGGCCCGCACTTCGTAATTTATTTCAATTTTAAATTTTTTTAAAATTTATTCCATTTTCATTTTATATTTATTTACTGCTTTGATATAAATTACAATGTGGCTGTAAAACGAACAGCCGTTTTGACCGAAATCCAGATGTACAACAACCGTGGTTTAGATATGACTTTAAACTTTAAAGTTTAAACCCACCGATTTCAATGCATTATCTGAGGTTCAATACGGTTTAAGCATGTTAGTGCTAGTTGTACAAACGGGGTTAAATATTTAACCCGTCGTTCAGGAAATTTAATTCGCCAATTTCGGTGGATGAACTGAAGGTCAGCAATGGTTCAATGTTCAAGTACGTGATATTAGCCAAGCTCATGCCTGAACCAGCGCTAAACGTCAGTTAATCCGCCGAACTAAAAATCTTGAACCACGAGTTAAATATTGAACCACGTTTATACAACTAGCCCTTGTTGGCTTTACCAGTTCATCCGCTAAAATCAGTGGGTTAAAATTGCTGAGCAAAGGTTTAAATCTTTTAACAATACAAATTTTTACAATCGAAATCTCCGAAAAAAATCTCAGCTCTTAAGTGAGATTTTTTGTCCCCCTTAAAAAAATCTTTGAGCGCTCAGATGTTGCTCTCTAAACTATGTAGATAACAGATGTTCTATACAAAATAATTAATTTCTACAAAATAATTCAAAGTTCATATAAAAATATAAATTATGTACAAATTCGTAGTTTTGGGCAGTATACACGAACAAAGCTAATGTAAACGTTGTTTGCCAAACTATACAAAATTCTCTGACAGATTGGCCCGCACTTTAAGGAAATGGCCCTCAATAATTTTTTCTTCGTGGCAACGCTGATCGGCATACTACTTCGACTGCCAGAGATCGCACTGCTGTGTCGACACAATTTTCATTTCACTGAAATGTTAAAATGAACTTGTGTTTTGGATTAGTGATAGTGACGATACAAAATTCGTTCAGTGTGAAAATAAAACCTGTTTGGCAACTATTTTGGAAAATTCCCATAATTTGCTGGAAGTTGATCGGAAATTGCCTAGTGGGCGAGGGTAAGCAACAAAAAGTTGCCGGGAAAAAAGTTATGCGAGCAACAAAAAGTTGCGCAACTGAAAATTGCCTAGTGGGCGCTCTCCCATATAAGCTAATGTAGTTTGATTGGGAGAAGCAAAAAGATGCTGGGGCTAGCAACAAAAAGTTGCCTAGTAGGCGATGGGCCTTTAATAAAAAACAAATCTCCAGTAACTAGTATCTTCGTGTGAAAGTCCCCTTTCACATGAAGATACTAGTTGCTGGAGATTTTTTTGACGTTTACTTTAATGTAGAAGTAAAAAATAAAATGAACTCTTCAATAATTTCAATTTCAGAACATCCCAAGAAGAACAAGCATTTACTATTTTGACCAAAAAGACTCTATATAAAGACGCCAATCTTTCGTACGTATCACCCTCCAAAACCCATTTGTTTACATTGTTGTATTTGTAATTTCGTTTCGTGTCGATGAATAAATGTGATTTGCAACAACAATTTAACCTATGGGTGAACAGACGAGTTGGATCTATGTGTGTGTTTGGACAGAGGAGTTGGATCTATGTGTGCGTTTGGCGCCGGAAAACACGCGCGTTTTCACACATACTTTGAAAAACTAGTACATCAGCTGTTTTCGGTCAGCTTGTAGGCAAACCGAAATGTCAGCCCAGGATTGGCATCTTTATATAGAGTGTTTTTGATTTTGACAATTAATCCAACACATACTTTTAAACGTATGTGTGTTTTCAGAGTGCACTCCTAGCACTCTTTGACGGTGTTCACATTGGACTCAAATTTACGATTTTTTTTGACAGAAGTCAGTCAGCTCGTGTTCAGACACAAAGTAATGTGAATACAACCGATTCACTCTGACGTTCAGCAGTCATTAAAAAAAAACACAAATATTTGCTCGTCTGAGAATTTATTAGAACTTTTTTAATCACAAAATTGATAATTCACTAAATAAATTGTTTTCCAATTGAAAAAACTTTGATTCTGTAGTATTTAAGCTCCAAACAAAAACTAAATACTGAGAAAAAAAATGTCACAAAAGAAAACGTCAAAAAAAATCCACAAATTTTTAAAAAATTTTAAAAATCCTGCCTCACTTGCCTGTCTCTTTCTTACCACAGAGTGGGAACGAGAAAAAGTATATAGACGTCAAAAAAAATCCGAGGAGTAAGTCCAATGTGAACACCGTCTTTAATGAAATCACTCCGAACAGCAAATGGAAGGTTTTTGAAGTGTTGGGAGTGTGGATGGAGTGAAAAAAGAGTGCTAGGAGTGACCAACGGAAAACGACATAATATACGAGCTGTATTTTTAGAACTAAAAAAATAACCGCTGTATATGTATTGGCATTTTTTCACTACTAGGTGTCACTTAAAACCACCTGAATTTAGGTTGTGGAACGTGGAACGGAAAAATTTTGCTTATCAAGTCAGGTTCAGTTCAGCTTTCAGCAAAAAAAGTAAAAAAGAGTAAAAGAGCCGAACGAACAGAAAGAAATCGAACGCCCTGGCAATGTATTTTTATTAAATTGGAATTATTTAAACAAATATATTTTATTAAACGAAAATAAAAAGAAAACGCAGATTTTTTTTAAATAGAATTTTTTTTTCTTGTAAATTTATTTAATTAAAAACAAAAATGTTCGGAACACCTAGCATTGGTGGTGGCAGTACCTTTGGCACCACAGCGACAACAACCACTCCGAACCCCATGAAGGACTTCGAAGTTGTATCTCCTCCCGAGGATACAGTTTCGGCTCTTGAATTTAGTCCGTCAACTTTGCAACAGAATTTTCTTATTGCAGGAAGCTGGGATAGTAGTGTAAGGCATTTGGTTAAAAGTATGAGACTTGTCAAAAAAAATTGTATTTTAGGTGCGGTGCTGGGAAGTGGAGCATACAGGTAAAACAGTACCTAAATCAATGAAGACACTTGGAGGCCCGGCTTTGGATGTTTGCTGGTCCGATGATGGCACAAAAGTTTTCATGGCATCGTGTGACAAACAGGTCAAATGCTGGGATCTTGCTTCAGATCAGGTTCTTCAGGTTGCGGCTCATGATGCTCCAGTTAAGACTTGTCACTGGGTTAAAGGATCAAACTACACATGCCTCATGACTGGCTCCTGGGATAAAACCTTAAAGGTAAATACAAGCACTGACAAGTACTTAAGTAACATACATTTTTTAGTTTTGGGACACACGGTCTCCAAATCCAATGATGGTAATAAACCTTCCAGAGCGCTGTTATTGCGCTGATGTTGATTATCCAATGGCAGTGGTTGGCACAGCTGGGCGAACACTTATTGTCTATTCTCTCGACCAGAAACCAAGTGAATTTAAGCGCCAAGAAAGTCCTCTTAAGTATCAACATCGCACAATCTCAATTTTCAAGGACAAAAAGAAGGCTCCAACTGGTATTTATAAATTTATATGAATTTTTTAAAGAAATAGAATAACTTGAGATAACAAACTATAAATAGCCCAGGAATTTTGTGCAAAACTTTTAAATTTTGGAAATAAGTTTGAAATTTTGTAGCGTTGTAGAGCTAGTTTAGGAGTATTTAACGAATTATCCTCGCCTCTAACTGTTGTGGAATTCCTGAAATTAGTGTTTAAAAAAAAATAGGTTAAAAAAATATATACATATAAGGTTATTCCTTGATTGGGAAAGGTGAACCAATAATTTTAAAAAAATCTGAGTTTCTCTGTAATTAGAGACTTTTTGTTTATTATTTAAAAATTCTTACTTTAAATAATTTACAATAAAATATCACCTGTAATTAAAGAAACGACATTTAATGTTAATAAATTATGGTATCGATTCCTAACTATAATTGATTTTAGCAATTGTTAGTTAACAACCAATTACACGTGTTATGAAGGTAGGTAGAATCGTTTGAAGTGTTGACATGTTGACGTTTAGCGGACTCACAGGGTGATCAATTAAATAAAAACCTTTTGAAACATATATATATATATATACATATATACATATGTATATATTACGGTACATTCTAAAAAGTTGAAAATTTAATTTTATATTAAGATTTTAAATCTTTTTTTTTGTATATAGTACCCTTCAGTTGGGAAATTCTTTATTGAAATTTAAAAATGTGATTTTTTAAACAATTTTGTTTGGTTTTTTTCCTTAAAAATAACTAATTTTAGTAAAAACAAAAACACTGTTTTGTTCACTATCGAATTCTGCATCATTTGGTATATTTTTCAAGCTTCTCCTCCTTAAATTCTTAAAATAATATATTTTATTTAAAGCAAAATCATAAAAAAAACTAACGTATATGAAAAAAAATATAACGGTACATTTCCGAAAATTGAAAAATATCTTAAACGACGTAGAATTGAATTTATTATAAGCTAGTAGACAATTATTTTATATAATACCGTTAACTTGGTCTATTTTTGTATTAAAAAGTTTGCAAAAGTGTAAATTAAATTTTTTTTACACTATTTACTCTGAAAATGGAATAATGAGGTAAATATTACAAAAACAGAAAATACTGACATTTCCCGTATTTAATTCTGCATCGTTTGAGATATTTGTGAAGATTATCTTGCTTACAGTTTTGGAATTAATTAATTAATTTAATCCATGAAGGAATTTGATAAAAAATTAAGTTCAAAAATTAAAAAAAATTTCTGGCATAATATTGTTAAAATTTTTTTGTGTATATTATGCCCTGAAATTGTTAAAATTGTAAGTAAGGGTTGAAGAAGTCTACATAAAAACTGAATTTTTGCAGTATTTGCTAAAAAAAATAAATATGATGACACATCAAAAAAAAATTGAAAAATAACAAGAAATTCAATTGAGCATAAGACTTTAATCATTTTATTTAATAAAAAATGTCTTCTAAACATTTTTATTTTTAGTAAATGTTGATGAAGTGAATTTTGTTTCGTTGATTTTTAACTTCCCATTGGAAGTTATTGTAATCGGTCCGATTTGTGAAATTGGAAATTTTGACATTTCTCGACTTTCGAGGTCTCTGGAGTTCGGATTACATTGTTTTTAGAGAGATGTCTGTGTACCATGTACGTTCGTACGTTTGGGAGCTTTTTTAGCCGACGATATCTCGAGAACGCATAAATAAATTTTATTTTACAGATAATAATGTCATAACGTGCAGAAAGGATTTTCAGACAAATACAATTAGCGATTTTTTTATTACAGTAATTTAAAAAAAAGTTGTAAAATGGCTTGTTTCTCGAATATCAAAAACAACAAATAATGCTGTCGACTTCGGCCTGGTTTCATTCTATGGCCCTACGAACTAACTCCCAAAAGAACTAACTCCCATTAATTTTTGGAACTAAAACCCAACGCTGAATGAACTAAGTCCCAAAATAAAAATGAACTAAGTCCCAATAGTGGGACTAAGTTCCATATGAACTAAATCCCAAATGAACTACATAAATCCTTTTTTTTTTTTAAGAACTAAAATAAAGTTTACGCTCCTTAGTGACACTGTCGGCGGCAGTTGCGGAGGGGGGAGGCGCGGAGCGCGTGGCACCCCACGTCCGAACACGTGCCCGAAGACTCACTCGCGCGCGTTTCCGAGTCCGTGCGCCTCCCGCCTTTACGCGCCCACCAGCGTCCGTGCGCCACTACGCGGTACGCCGATAGGTGCACGAGCGCGTCGGCGGGTACGTGTTCGAACGTATTTAACATACATTTTTTCGTACACAATACCAATATATTGTCAAACATCTGCCAATGGTTCCTTTGTCACTGGTTCGCATCTAAAGTTTGTTACATTTACTACAAATTTATAAAACAAAATACTTGGCGAAGCGACCTAACTCCCACTTTTAAAAAAAATTGTTTAAAATATTCGTTAGAGTCTGTGACAAAATTTAAAAAAAAGCTAAAAATTGTTAAAAATGCTTTTCGGCTCGAATATCTCGAGAACAACCAATGATATCAACTCCCGGATAATGTTATTCTACACACAATACCATAATTAGTAATTGATAAGGTTTTTAAAAAAATTCAATCGACGGTTTTTTTTTCTAGGCCAAAAAAAAATTGCTAAAAATTGTTAAAAAATGTTTTTTTGGCTCGAATGTCTCGAGAAAAAACCAATGATATCAACTCCTCAAAAGAAACTGCTATTAATTGTTGTAATTTTCCGTGTCGCATATATTTAGAGCAAACAGCCTTCCCTTGATTGCACAACTGAAAAGTTTTTTGAAGATTTTTAATTGGTACTTTGCTTATAAAAAATAACATCTGGTTTCGAGTTTCAAAGGGAACCAATGGGAAGTTATCAGTGTGGGTCAAACCCAGCCTCTTTTTTTTTATAAATTTCAACGTTAAAATTTAAAAGTTACAAACAAAATTTATAATTAAATCCTTCATTATTTAAAATAAAACGAGAGTTTTTTCTGCTCACCGTTCAGAAAATTTTTTGAATTTATTCAAGAAACAACCATAAAAAAAATGGTTTTTGTGCACAAAAAAAAAATATAACGGTACATTTTCAAAACTGCAAAAACATCTAAGATGATGCAAAAATAAAATAGTTCTAAGGCTGCATACTGTTTTGTTTTATATAGTACCGTTAAAATTGTTACATTTCTATCAAAAGACAAAAAAGTGAACATTTAAAGAAAATTTTAAGTTTTATTGCTTAAATGGAGTATTTTACAACACTAAATTAAGCCAAATGGTAAAATAATTTATTATCTAGTTTTCCATCATATGGTAGATATAATTCCGAAATTTATCCCGCTCATCTTTGTGAAAAAATTTTGATTTGCGTGAAACAAAATTTTGAATCCAAAAAATAACTGTATATTTTACAAACTTTTAAAGTTCCTCAAATTCTGCAAAATGAAATACAATTTAAGATTATACAACATTTTTTTATATAGTAGTGTTAAGTTTGACATACTGTAATTAAAAGTTTAAAAACAGAAATATTTAACAAGTGTTCACAATTTTTGCTATTAAATTTAAATGGATAAAGGTACTTAATAAAACAAGAATACTATTTTCGCACTTGCGATTTAGGGCCAGTTGTACAAATATTTGATCCGTGGTTCAGGAATTTTAACTCACCAGTTTCGGCGGATTAACTGTGGTTCAATGATGGTTCAGGCATGTAATTGGCTTTTAGTGCATATTTGAACCTTGAACCACCGTTGAACCTCAGTTAACCCGCCGAAATCGGCGAGTTAAAATTCCTGAACCACGGATCAAAATTTAAACCACGATTGTACAACTGGCACTTAAAATCATTGCGATAAAAAAATCGCGATCGCAACAATTTTTAATCGCGATCGAATGCAATATACATCTTATAATGACTGTGCACGCACTTGCGATTTAAAGTCGTCGACTGAAAAGTCGGTCTAAAAATGCCTTTAATTTTAGATACATTAGCTAATAAAATACTCATAGTGAAAGTTCAAATAAAATAAAATGTGCAGGTTAGCAATCACCCTGTTGTAACCACGGTACCTTCCAGAGCTGTAAAAGACTGCAGTACCTTGTAATGCAGTTAAAAAAGTCGCAGTTAATTAACTTACCTATTGAATGTAAGTTAATACTGTAAATAAGTACTTTAACTGCGAAACAAGCAGTCAGTACTAACATTCCGACTGCAGTACTTTTTAACTGCTTTTAGTCTTTTTAGTCTGTGAATAGTCTTTGTACTGCGATGATTTTGCTTTTAGTCAGCAAGTCTTTTAACTACACTTAAAATTAATTAACTTTTTTTTTAACTGCACAGTCAGAATATTAGTACTGACTGCTGACCGCTCGATTTTAGTTTAAGTATTTTTGTAAGTTAAAAGACTTAATGAAATAAGTCTTATTAGTCAATTAACTGCATTACCGAAAAGACTGCCGTTTTTACAACTCTGGTACCTTCCTTTAAAAAGCTGAGGTGGTATCGCATCAAGTAAAAGCATGGACAACAGGAAGCAGGTCACTCAATGCAGTACGGATAGAAAAGCAAATGTTGAACATTTGAAAATTTTTTTTCACATATGTAAATATTTTTTTTTTTTCTGTGAAATATATTTTTATTTATTTTTTATTAAAAAAGTTTACGATAAAACAATTGTCAATCAATTGTTGTATACAACTTGGTGTATACAACTTTTTTATAGACAAATTAGATCCCAAGATATTGCCATTTTAATTAAATAAAAATTTGCCGAAAAATATTCCCACCAAAATCCCGTAATTTCTTTTCCTCAACCCCCACAGTTGGAGATCTTTCTGAAAAGTTGTATAATAGTATAAGGTATAATATAATATCTTAGTATGAAACTATTACGAAAATTAAGAAGTTCGTATGGAGCAATGTTTTTGTTTCCTGGGCTAAAAAAGTACCTCCAAACTACACTACATTTGGCGTGTTTTTTAATGCATGTACATACCGTGAGATGAATATTCATTGCTTCGAGAGCAACTACATAATTGGTTATACATTTCTCTGAGCGTAATATTAGGGAGATCATCACAAGATTTTGCTGTAGAGTGTAGATGTTAGAGGCAAAGGCAAATTTTGACAAATGTTTCGCTTTTTTGTACATTCTTCACAATTCAAACTGTTTTTATTTTTGGTGTAGTGTTTCGGCGGCTAGATCACAACGATTAAAACTAAATTAATTATGAATTTATAGGGAAGGATGGTTTTTTATATACGAAGATTTTTGTAACAATACAAATTCTATATACTACTGAAATAAATCAGCCAAGTAAAAGACTTAGCACTATTTAATTGGACTTGTTGAATTATTGATTCAAAATAGCTTTTAACGGCCTTTAATCCATAAAAATTAGCATTTCGTCCCAGCGACCTCACTTGGAATCATCATTTGACTAGTCAGGGCCTTGTCAATACGCAATTTCTATCAAGTTCAGTTCATCTTACATAGATTTCAGTATGAATACCTAGTGCGAACTATATCCAACCAGATTAGAATTCCTAATCTTTAAAACTGGTAGTTATTTTTGTTAAAAGTAAAGCATATAAAATCAAAAAAATATGCATATGTACATTATGGATTTTGGCAGTTGGTCAAGTTCTATTTTTGTTAGTATAATTTTAAAAAGTAAAATTTTGAGAAATAAGTTTTTGAAGAGAAGAATTTTGGAAAATAAAATTTTGGAAAATAAAATTTTGAAAAGCATAATTTTGAAAAGTAGAATTTCGACAACTAGAATTTTGACATGTAGAATTTTAAAAAGTAAGATTTTCAATAGTAGAACTTTGAAAAATAGAATTTTGAAAATTAAGATTTTTAAACGTAAAATTTTAACAAGTAGAATTTCGACAAACAAGGAATCTCGACAAATAAGGAATCTCGACAATTTTGGAATTTTGAATTTTGGAAAGTAAAAAGTTCTGAAAATTAAATTTATTTCCCTAACAGAAACCCCCGATTTATAAGGAATTGTTTCTCAACCCTCTAATTTGCAAAATTCAACTTTTAACATTTTCTAACTCCCTTTGTAGATTTTATAGATATAGTAAAAATATCTATCGATTAAAATTAAAATCAACTTTCTTGCACCTGCTGCTTAAAATATAGCTTTTTGACCTTTAATCAAAAACACCCTATTTTACCATAAAATCATGTTTTTTTTTTTTTTTTGAAAAGTAGTGTTGCACATGTTATCAATTATTTTTTAAAATTCAATACTAAATATATTTATTTATTTTTTTGAAAAAAAAATTATTCATAATATTCTAGATAAAGTTAAAAAACCGCTCAGTACCAAGTTTCGTAAAAATCAACCAAGTCGTTTTCGAAATATTTGGTATTCAAGAAAAAATTGAAACTTTTTTAAAAATCCAAAAAAAAAAGATTTTTGAAAATACTACAATACATACTATGTATTTGAATTTTTCAGTAGAAAATTATCAAAATCGGCTAATGAGAAAAATAAGATTTTCCCAAAGGGATGAAAAAAATTATATGACAGGTACCGTTATTTTTGGTCTTAAAAAAAGGAAACAAATATGTCAGGGGGAATGTACTCACCACACACCAATTTTAAATAAAATCGACCCATGTATTAGGCTAAAGGCGAATCCAAAACTTGTCATATAATAGTACCTATAATCGCAAGTAAAAAGTCTTACGTACCTAAATCTATAGAATAATACCTGCCATTTATTTACATACAATGTACATATATGTACCTACCTACAAATCAAAATCTCGATTTAGATTTTGTTGCTGCAAAATAATATCGCGCAAAAACAAAATTAATTTCCTCTTTCTTATTTTCCTCGTTGCCCTGACGCGAGGAACTAATTAATTTATCTCCCTTACTCCCTTTATTAATATTGGAATCAAAATAATACACTTGTCAAAACAATTAAGGGAACAAAACAAAATCAATTGTTTTAGTGTTTTGTGAAGAGCTGTATCTCTGTGAAAAGTGGTCGTATTGAGATGAAACAAAAAGCATTCTAAAGCTTTATATTTTTTGTATTGAGAAATTTTAGCAAATGATTTGTTTAAGGTACCGTTATTGCGCAATCGTAAGAAGCAGCACGATCCAAAAAATTTAATTTTAATTTTTTTGAACAATGTCATTTTCTTTGAATTTTTGTTTTTTTTTTTTTTTGAGTCAACTTGTTTTTAGCTTTAAGGTCGTCTTTTTTCATCATTCTGCAATTTATTTTTCACAAGCATATCTGCCTTTGAATGATAAAACAGGTTATGACTACCAATACCTTCGCAAGGAATGACGACACGGAAAATATAAGGGTAGTTTTAAAAACTGAAATCAATTTTCTACAAGATTTTTTTAAAACTTTATAACGATTATTTATGTTTTTGGATTCTCACCGTTTAATTCAGAAAAAAAATCGAATGACAATGTTCAATAAATTAAATTAAAATTTTTGGGTCGTGCTGCTTATGGTTGCGCAATAACGGTACCTTAAAAAAATCATTTGCTAAAATTTCTCAAAACAAAAAATATAAAGCTTCAGAATGCTTTTTGTTTCATCTCTATACGAGCACTTTTCACATAGATACAGCTCTTCAAAAAACACTGAAAAAAAAGTGATTTTTTTTGTTCCCTTAATTGTTTTGACAAGTGTATGTAATGTATATAGCAATTGAAAACTTAACAATGTGCAATTTTTACTTTTTCCTAGGCTACGCTCTCGGTAGCATTGAAGGACGTGTGGCTATTCAGTACGTGAATCCAGTAAATCCAAAGGACAACTTCACCTTTAAGTGCCATCGAATGACCGGCACAGCTGGCTATCAGGATATTTATGCTGTAAACGATATTGCGTTCCATCCGGTACATGGCACTCTTGTAACAGTAGGCTCCGACGGAACTTTTAGTTTTTGGGATAAAGATGCTCGCACCAAACTGAAGTCTTCTGAAGTGATGGATCAATCCATTACAAAGTGTGGATTCAACGCCAATGGACAAATTTTCGCCTATGCAGTTGGCTACGATTGGTCTAAAGGTCATGAATACTTCAACGCAGCGAAGAAGCCATCTATATTTCTTCGGCCGTGTTATGATGAACTTAAACCTCGTATCAATTAATTAATATACATGTTAAGTGGTAGTCCATTTGCATTCTTTATTTTTTATTATAAAAGCAAAATTTTTATGTTCTTAAAGTATCACCGTCTTGTTTTATTTAACTAATGGTGCTCGCCATGTCCATGACCATGTTCATCTCCACTGGAAAGACCTTTTTCGATGCCAACAGTTATTAGAGCAGCAGCAAGACCCCATACAAAACCGCGCGTGAAGAATATTCTGGCGCGAGAAGCATGAGTTCCGTGTTTGGGAAGGTAGCGCCAGGCTTCATTCCTGTGAAAAATCGAGAATAAGGTTATTCGTTTGCATTAAATTTTCAAGTGTATAAATCAAAATTTTAATAGTTGGACTTGGCCGTCTGCACGAATGTTTGCGGGTTGTGTGTATCTCACGTTTGTTTCAATAGGCAAATGCACACGAAGCGTAAGCTGCATGTATTCGTAGCAGCAAAGGAACTGCAAATCGCTGGACGTACAGCAATATCAGTCGCCAGGCGCATACAGCTTGAAGTATTTACTGAACATTTTGCTAAAACGTCAGATACATACAAAAATTTTGAATTTGATTGAAAATATGTAGTGATTCATCTATGATGTGATGTTTCGTGTACAGATAAGCCGTAGTGGAATCGTCGCTACATTACGAATCTTGCACGCATCTATGACACGACGATTCATGTGCGGAATGCCTAAGTTACCACTCCGACTTGACGCGATTAAATTTTCCAAAGCATACATGCAACCAATCGCATATTCGTACGGAAGCTAATTTTATTAAAACTATTTCAAACACCACAAAAAATACGAACTTTATTTGATTCGAAGTCAAGGACCTTATTTATTTATTTTTATAAACGATTTTACAAAAGCGGCTATAATGCATTGCCTTCTTGTTTGGTTATTTTAGGTTCAGCCTCGAGGCGGTCAATTATTCGGCCCTATCGAGGTAACCGTCGGAGCGGAATTTTCTCCGATTTCCTACGAATCGGAGAAATTTTGCTTCGAGGTAGTTCTCCGACGAGCAAAATGTCTCCGATTCTTAGGAAATCGAAGAGAGTTCCGCTCCGACGGTTACCTCGATAGGGCCGATTATATTGTTGTGTCATGCCATTTAATTCATAGTTAATGCTAGTTTTGCGACTCAGCAATTTGGCTGATATAATGTTCTGTGGGAACATTTTGGAAACATGATCCCAACTCTAATTTCAAGTTCTAGCTACATATAGTTATGGACAAAACAATAAGACCAGTAGGAGACATTTAACAAGTTCCTCGTTATTTTGAAAATAAACAAACTAATAACACTCTCGTTTTGATATTTGTTAGCTTTGGTAACGGTACTGTCTTGCAAGCAATGAATATTATGCGTTAACAGATAATATAAGAAAAAAATAAAATAAAGTTGAATTAACTCCCATAACGTGTGGACAAAACTATAAGACCAGGTGACTTTTGTGTGTTTATGGTTGCAGAGAATTTGATTTCAATTATTTTTTTGTAAAAAGACCTGCAAAAACAACTATAAAAATATTTAAATTAAATAATAAAATAAACGAACCATGGATGGCAGAGTGCATTGTTCAACAACCATGAGAGAATTGATCCTTAAATTCACACTGTAAGGAAAATCTCAGCGGTAGGTGTCCAGAATTATTGGGTGATCCAAACCATTTGTTTTTAATACGCTACAGCCCCAAAAACCTCATAGAAAAACAGGCCGACCTCGAAAAATATCACTTAAAGATGTAGCCAAAATTAAACGACTTTCAGATAAAAACTCCTTTAAATCACCCGCAGATATTAAATTGGATCTGAACTTCCACGTCGCTTCTAGAACAGTTCTAAGAACACCATCTCTTCGGAAGAAGTCGAAAGGGAAGTACCACTTCTTACTAGAAGACACCAGAAAAACAGTATTCAATTTGCCTAGCATCGATAGGTCCAGAAATTGGAAAAAAATGGCGCAATATTCCCTGGTCTGATGAAAGTAAAGTAAATTTAGTGGGATGAGATGGTAAGAGATGGGTCAGGCGTCCAAAAACATAGCATACCAGCCGCAATTCACCAGGAGAGAAAGCAAAATATCTGAGTTTTCTTTATTTAATCTAAAAGTTTATTATTGGTCCTATTGTTTTGTCCGTCACTGTATGTACGTAGCAACGACGATTCATGTATGGTTAAGTAAATTTAATTTAAGTGTAACTCTCTGATAATAAACAACCTAGTATAAATAAAAGAAATCGTGTTGTGTTCTTTATTTTGTTGAAGTTATTTTGATTCAAATCTTTCCTTATTTCCCAACAATAAATAAAAGTTGTGCTCGACCTCAAAGGCATAACAATATATTAAATATATTGATAGTCTGCTCTTGCTCATAAGCTTTATACGGGAATTTAAATTTTCGAATACAAAAAAAATTTAAAAATTGTGTTAAAACTATTTTTTTTTTTTTTCAAAATTGTATGTTATTAAGGGTCATTTGCTGAAACGAAACTTAAATATATATTTATGTTTAACTTAAACGCTTGTGTTCTACTTTTTCCTCAGCGAAAACTGTCGCATAAGCTCTTAAACTTAAATACTTAAGTTTCGTTTTAGCAAATGGGCCTAAGTAGTATTTTTGTGTTTAATATTCAATGCTCCCATCAATTTTAAGTAAAACTCTAAAAAAAACAGATAAAATAATAAAAGCACAATTTAAGCAACTATAAAATTGCAGTTATTATTATTGTTTGGATTTATTTCAGTCGGCATTATCCCACAATAGGTATCAATTTGTAGCCCGTGGCGTAATGGTTAGTGCGTTCGACTGTCATGCCAGAGGTCTGAGGTTCAAAACCAGCCGTTTCCACCTTAAGTTTTTTTCGGAGCTACTACCTCTTGCGAGGAAATGACAAATCATCCAAGAGTATCTCTTGCCGCTCACCTTAGCCGTTCGGATTCGGCAATAAACTGTAGGTCCCCTCCATTCCTGCAGACACGCACACAGGAATGGTTGAGAGTTGTTAGTCGCTAGGCTCTGGTTTACCATGAGCTGTTTGTGCCACCAAATTTATTTATTTATAGATATTAGTTTGTACACCAAGAACAACATCATAGACAAGATAATGGTATTTTTGCTCTGGCAACTGCAACTACTAAGCCTCGGATTTCCATGCAAATGCATGTTTTTTAATAAAACATTTAGAAACCAAGGACCAATTCATCTTTACGAACCATGACATTTCCTTTAAAATTGCATTCTTAGTGCATATTTTATGGAAAATGCAGTTTTTGGTAATAAATGCATATTTTCATAATAAATGTATATTTAAAGTGCATATTTTTCAATAAACTGGCTAGTTTTCTGGTTAAATTTTCAAACCCTTTTGAAGTGTGAGTAAATTTTAATCAGTAATCATCAAATAAGAAATTTCTGTTATAATTTGGAGTTGTTTCGATATTATTCTACTTAAAATATTTGATAATAAACCTTCATAAACTTAGAACTTGGCGAACTTTTAGATCTCATTACTTTTCACGGCTGACTTGTCACATAAAGGTTTTTTGTATGCATTGGCTCTTTTTTAACATTTATGTTTTTGGTGAGATATTAGTAAACCGAAAATGGTTTGAATTTTTTTCTTAGAAATAGTTTTTCATAGAAATTAGGCCCGTGAATGTTCGCAAAAGACGAATAAATAAAGTTCCTTATAAACTTTGGTATTCATGAAAATAAGTTTGTTTTATAACATAATTTGTTATTATTGAAAGTGGAATAAGTCCTTTTGGGACTGGTTTTTCAGCCTTTCTTTGAGAATTTTAATAAATTTTATTGCATTTTAAAATTCAACATGTTAATAATCTAAAATGTATCACTTGAATTCTTTAACATTTTCCTTTATTTTTAAACATTCAAATGCAAACCCCTAATATTTTAATATTCATAAATTCTGCACAACTGCCTATCGTAATTTTCTTTATAATATAGCATCTATTAAATTGTTTAATAAATTGCCACTGTCTCTCAGAACTGAAACATCACTTTTTTAATTTTTGAAAGACTTAAAATGATCACGCATGTATGGAATCAATTTAAAATTCTCAACTTTAGTAAACACCACCTACATACAATTATTAAATTTTTTACAGTTTTTAGCGTTTTATCGGTTTTCTAAAATTTTTCTTTTTTCGCATTGTTACTATATAACTAGTAACTATGACATTATTCTTTTTTTTATTCTCTATTTTGCTTTATTTATTTATTTATAAAGGTCACACCACCCTTTTAAAATTTTTTTTTTTTTATTTTAATTTTTTAAAACTTGCAAATTTTTTAATGAAGCCTTACAGAATCAACTTTTCGGTATACGTAAATTAACTTTTCATTGCTTGGCTCTTTTAGCCCAAGTACAAGTCCTCTTGGCGAAATGTCCAGATTTTCTCTTACAACCCTCATCAAAGTACCAATTTGCGTAAGGTGTGACAAAAAGCTAGGGCGTGTAGACTGGACTTAGAAAAGAAAAAAAATCCTATTAGAGGAGGCCTATTTCCCCCGTTTAGGCGGGAGGGGCAATTTTCAAAAAAAAAAAAAAAAAAAAACGGTAATACCTACAGAGTCATGCTATAGCATTTTAAAAAACCAGAGGTTCATTCTTTAATTTAATTTTTAAATAAAGTTGATCGAGTGAACAGTTATTAAAAAATTAATTTTCAGTCAAAATTTTGAAAAAAAACAGATTTTTTTTCAACAATTTTTTTTTTTTTGATTTTACATATTTAAGTATTATATATTTTTTTTATAATATTCAATGCTCTTATTGATTTTTCTTTAAACATAAAAAACCGGATGTCCAAATGTTTTGTAGTTTTTAAGAAATCAAAAATAACAAAAACCACTTTTTTCTAAGAAAAACCTTTTAAATTTGTTTTTACGTTATTAGATTCTTAGGTTAATTTACGAAAGAAAGGATTAACCCTTTTTTTAACTATTTTTTTATTATACGTCTTATAAGCATACAATCAAGTGAGAAAGTACTGGATTAACCATATTTCGCACATTTTTTCATTGAGAACACCTGTGTGAGAGCATTGGGTTAAAATTGACCTGCATTTTTTTTATTACGATGGGGTCGGCTTGGCGACGGGTCTACCTGTTCAGGTCAAGAAAAAAACGTTGCGTAAGTTTTTAAACCAAAAATATGTGCTACCTAAAGACAAATAAATTGCAAGAACGCGTTATTGTACAAATTATTTTTAATTTGAATGCCAAGTCGTCAACATATCACGATCTGAACTAACGGATATCCATTACTGCTACGGTATGACTCATGGTCGAAGTCGTAAAGCGCAAAGACTAAGCTGAAATGTATCCCAATAGGTATCCCAGTCATACGATATTTTTAAGAATCCATCAACGTCTTCGAGAACACCGAGTATTGGAGCACCGAGGAAGAGAAAGTTCATCTTCTGCATCAGTACACATAGAGTTGCACCAAACTAGAGTATGGAAAGTTCTTCATACTGAGAATTTACACGCGTACCACACTACACCATTACACAGTGTGACGAATTATTGGTGTTAGTTTCAAAATCTATTGTAGCAAAAATAAGGTCATGAAAAGGCTGGAGCATAAAGTGACAAAAGTTTTGTGTCACTGAGAAGAATATCCAATAACGAGGGTGAGCAATTTGGCTTGAAGTTCATTGCCTCTGTTACGTTAGCAAAGGTGATATTCAAAGAAAGCATTGCGTCACAGAAATCATTACCAGTAGAATTATTTACAAGATTTATGTTTAAATCTCCACAAAGAACCAAATTGCCAGTACCACTTACCTTGCTTATAACAAATTCAACTATCAGTGAACTAGGCGACATATAAAGTGACCCCATTAAGCACTTATTTGACCCATTTTGTATTTTAATAAAAATAAATTGAACATTACTTTCTTATTAGAACGCAACGCCTCTAGGCTTAATTGTTTTTCGCAAGTAGATAGCTACTCCTCCACCAATTCTGCCAAAGCGATCAGCACGGTACAGCTTAAAACCATTTGAAAATTTAGAGAGAGAAGAAAATAATAAAATAAAAATAACATAAAAGAGAAAAATGAATAATAGAGAAACTTATGTTGTATTTGCGTTATCACTATCATTTAAAGATGTGCTGCTGCTGATGGTATTTCTCAGCTCTTCTATTAAATTGATATTTATTGCAGATCGGTCAGTTAATGGTTGTATGAAGAGATTTCCATTGAAAGTGTATACAGACATAATGAGTGAGCGTTGTTTTAAATTTAGAGCCTGTCTTTGTACTTGGTAGGTACGTTTGGTTAGACTCTCGTTCAAATGAAAACTCTTTTGAGAGTTGATTCCAATGTCACAGGGGCATATTCATAGATGTTGTTTAAGCTGTTGCTAAGCAAAACTGGGGACTCATTCCGTAAAACGATTATCACCCGACGATAACGTTTCGACGATAGTCCTACTTCACGTAACCCTAAAAATGCATATCGTCTGGACGATCACGTTTTGACGATCAAATATTTGCTTCACGTAAGTCGATTATCATCAAAACGATATCGTCAAAACGATGGCTTTTGGACGATACCTAAATAGGTATCGTTTCGCATTTGTTTTCATGATTGTATGTAAGTTTGTACGCGACTATAGTTAAATGAGGGAAATAATTTACTTATTTTCCAAAATGGCAACAAACATTTGAGAAAAATACAAATTATATGAAAATTAAAAAAAAAAAAAACGTGTCGCCAGCAGGTATCGAACGCCGAACCTCTCGGTTAAGAAGCAAGTACCTATTCCATTGCGCCACCATCTAATGTAAATTTCTGCCAATTTCTTGGGTTTATAAGCAAACCGTGCACTAAACCCCTTCGTTCTAATAACGCAAATTGTTACGATAGACGAGGAGATAGTGTTTGAATTACGTGAAGCAAATTATTGACGATCACGTCAGCGATAATCGTTTTGATGATTATCGTTTTGAAAATTACGGAATGACCCCCCTGGAGTTTATCTGATGAAGTTTCCATAGGCAAAACTCCAGAAATCTTCGTACTTTTGCTATGTAAAGCAGCAAACAATGTAGTTTGTCGGTGGCGTGAGTAATTTAAGTACAATGCACGTGTCGGTACTAGATCCTCTCCTTCGAGGTTTAACTCTAAAGACATTTGCAAGTGTACGGGCAGGGTTTTCCATACCAAAAAATGTGACAGTTGAAAAAAATCCGAAAATTTATTTTCTAAGGAATTTTTCGATACATGTACCATCACTGAAACCAACCCAAATGACAAAATATAGGATTTATTGACAATAAGCACATTTGTTATTTACATTAACAGATATTCTTGTCGATTGAGATACGTAATACAAAAAAGAAAATTTGTCGATACTTTCGACTTTTGTCGAATCGAACGTTGAACGACACTCGAATAAGACCTTAAATTAAATTTAAGTTAAATTAAATTTAATTTAAAATGAAAAGTATGTACAATATGTATATGTATGTTTTCGATACTTGAAATAATTTAAATGTGAATTTAATTATAAATTTCAGTCTATAAAAAAGTCATAATAAATAAATAAATGGTGTCAACGCAGCTTATCCCAGGACAACTGAACCCAAGACACTTCATCCCGCGCGATTGGTCCCAAGTCCCAAGTGGTCCCAGGACAACTCATCCCGGAAGTAAAACTCATCCCCAACGAAAAATAAAAATTGGAAACTTAAATCATTGGTTTGTGTATTTGATTACTTCCGGTTTCGTCCAATCGTCCGTTAATTTGAATAATTTTTGAAATCATCCGTGAATTTATGCAAGGGATTTTGGGAAGGGATTTTTCGGGAACAAAAAATGTTGGATTCACGGATATATTGAACATCCGTTAATTTAAATGTGTTTAAAATGGCAGGGACTTCAATTTATGTTCAATTTATGGATTGGATTTTTGGGAAAAGTTTTTTTTTTGCGAATTAAAATTTATTATTTGTAATCCATTTACTTCAGATCGAGTTATGAATGAAAAAAATATTATCGAAAAAGTGTGGTTTATGAAAATGTCAACTTTGTTATTCCTTGAACGATTTCATTGAAATTGATACAGGTTATAGCTGAGACAGAGTTATGAAAGAAAAAAATAGTTTCAAAACAGGGTGGTTCATAATAATGTCAACTTCGTTGTTTCTTGAGCGATTTCATTTAAATTGACACAGGTTAAAGCTGAAACCGAATTATGAAAGAAAAAAATATTTTAAAAACAGGGTGGTTCATAAAAATGTCAACTTGGTTATTTCTTGAGCGATTTCATTGAAATTGACACACGTTATAGCTGAGACCGAATTATGAAAGAAAAAAATATTTTCAAAACAGGGTGGTTCAATAAAATGTCAACTTCGTTGTTTCTTGAGCGATTTCAATGAAACTAGCACAGGTTATAGCTGAGACCGAGTTATGAAAGAAAAAAATATTTTCAAAACAGGGTGGTTCAATAAAATGTGAACTTCGTTGTTTCTTGAGCGATTTCAATGAAACTAGCACAGGTTATAGCTGAGACCGAATTATGAAAGAAAAAAATAGTTTTAAAACAGGGTGGTTCAATAAAATGTCAACTTCGTTGTTTCTTGAGCGATTTCAATGAAACTAGCACAGGTTATAGCTGAGACCGAATTATGAAAGAAAAAAAAATGTCAACTTGGTTATTTTTTGAGTGATTTCATTGAAATTGACACAGGTTAAAGCTGAGACTGAATTATGAAAGAAAAAAATATTTTCAAAACAGGGTGGTTCATAATAATGTCAACTTCGTTGTTTCTTGAGCTATTTCAATGAAACTGGCACAGGTTATAGCTGAAACCGAATTATGAAAGAAAAAAATATTTTAAAAACAGGGTGGTTCATAAAAATGTCAACTTGGTTATTTCTTGAGCGATTTCATTGAAATTGACACACGTTATAGCTGAGACCGAATTATGAAAGAAAACAATATTATAAAAACAGGGTGGTTTATAAAAATGTCAACTTCGTTGTTTCTTGAGCGATTTCAATGAAACTGGCACAGGTTATAGCTGAAACCGAATTATGAAAGAAAAAAATATTTTCAAAACAGGGTGCTTCATAAAAATGTCAACTTGGTTATTTATTAAGCGATTTCATTGAAATTGACACAGGTTATAGCTTAGACCGAATTATGAAGGAATAAAATATTTTAAAAACAGGGTGGTTCATAAAAATGTCAATTTCGTTTTTTCTTGAGCGATTTAAATGAAACTGGCACAGGTATTAGCTGAGAGTTATGAAAGAAAAATATATTTAATCTCTTTTTACTTGCGATAATGTACATAGGTACTATAGGACAAGTATTGGATTCTTGAAAAAAATCGAAATGGAATAGTCAATCTTGGCATTACTATAAAAGACGACACGAAAAAAGTGGGTCCTGCAATTCCGTCTGTCTGTCTGCATGTCTATATGGTTTGCATTTTGGTGAAAAAAGGGAAACATACGTTGTCTCTAAAAAACAAAATTTCAATAGGACGGATTCTCCAAAAAAAATGTAATTCAACACGACGAAATCCCCAGGGGGAAAGGTGCCCAAAGGACACAATCCTAAATATCAATATATTGTTTGTGTTTCATAAGTTGATGCAGTTATTGCAATTTGTAATTAATGTACTCAGTCGATCATAGTTTCTCCTTCAATCTAAACAATTAGAATTGTTGGAATCCAACAAAGGCGGTATGGAATAAATACAATAAAAATCAATTAAAAGGAATTGAAAATAAGAAATAATTTTTTTTTAATTTTTTTTTAACCTCTATAAGGGTTGTATAATCGGCTTCTTATAAACCGTAGAAAGATTTTGTAGAGGCGTCTATAACGTTCTCCTTTGTATGCTTACAGAAATTTTACAATTGTCTTATCGAAATCAAAAGGCCTAATCAGTTAGGTTTAACCGAAGCTGAATTGTTAGTTGGGTACTGATTGAAATGTTATGTTTGTATATAAAAAAAAATGTAAAAACGCACCAAAAAATGTTTTTTTAATTTTATTAAAAAAGAAGTCTTAGAATCGCGCGCACGATTTTAGTGCTTGATTCACTACTTGCACAGCTTGATTTTTTGTAAAGATTTTTTTGGGAAATTCGTCTTTAGTCGGATTTCTCTTGGGGATTTTGTCTATGGGTATTTGTTTTTTGGGGTTATGTCGTTTGAAAAATCATCAATAACCCAAAAAAAATGTATCAAAAGCCGTTATTAACGGTACGTGCCATAGAAACGTTTTATTTGGGTTAGTGACGATAAACAAAATGACATAATCCCAAAAAAACAATCTCCACAGACAAAATCCCCAAGAGAAAACCGAGCAAAGACAAAATCCCAAAAAAACAATCCCTTAAAAAAATTTTCTTTCATAATTCGGTCTCAGCTATAACGTGTGTCAATTTCAATGAAATCGCTCAAGAAATAACCAAGTTGACATTTTTGTGAACCACCCTGTTTTTAAAATATTTTTTTCTTTCATAATTCGGTCTCAGCTATAACCTGTGCTAGTTTCATTGAAATCGCTCAAGAAACAACGAAGTTCACATTTTATTGAACCACCCTGTTTTGAAAATATTTTTTTCTTTCATAACTCGGTCTCAGCTATAACCTGTGCTAGTTTCATTGAAATCGCTCAAGAAACAACGAAGTTGACATTTTATTGAACCACCCTGTTTTGAAAATATTTTTTTCTTTCATAACTCGGTCTCAGCTATAACCTGTGCCAGTTTCATTGAAATCGCTCAAGAAACAACGAAGTTGACATTTTTATAAACCACCCTGTTTTTATAATATTGTTTTCTTTCATAATTCGGTCTCAGGTATAACGTGTGTCAATTTCAATGAAATCGCTCAAGAAATAACCAAGTTGACATTTTTATGAACCACCCTGTTTTTAAAATATTTTTTTCTTTCATAATTCGGTTTCAGCTATAACCTGTGCCAGTTTCATTGAAATAGCTCAAGAAACAACGAAGTTGACATTATTATGAACCACCCTGTTTTGAAAATATTTTTTTCTTTCATAATTCAGTCTCAGCTTTAACCTGTGTCAATTTCAATGAAATCACTCAAGAAATAACCAAGTTGACATTTTTTTTTCTTTCATAATTCGGTCTCAGTTATAACCTGTGCTAGTTTCATTGAAATCGCTCAAGAAACAACGAAGTTGACATTTTATTGAACCACCCTGTTTTGAAAATATTTTTTTCTTTCATAACTCGGTCTCAGCTATAACCTGTGCCAGTTTCATTGAAATCGCTCAAGAAACAACGAAGTTGACATTTTTATAAACCACCCTGTTTTTATAATATTGTTTTCTTTCATAATTCGGTCTCAGCTTTAACCTGTGTCAATTTCAATGAAATCACTCAAGAAATAACCAAGTTGACATTTTTTTTTCTTTCATAATTCGGTCTCAGCTATAACCTGTGCTAGTTTCATTGAAATCGCTCAAGAAACAACGAAGTTGACATTTTATTGAACCACCCTGTTTTTAAAATATTTTTTTCTTTCATAATTCGGTTTCAGCTATAACCTGTGCCAGTTTCATTGAAATAGCTCAAGAAACAACGAAGTTGACATTATTATGAACCACCCTGTTTTGAAAATATTTTTTTCTTTCATAATTCAGTCTCAGCTTTAACCTGTGTCAATTTCAATGAAATCACTCAAGAAATAACCAAGTTGACATTTTTTTTTCTTTCATAATTCGGTCTCAGCTATAACCTGTGCTAGTTTCATTGAAATCGCTCAAGATACAACGAAGTTGACATTTTATTGAACCACCCTGTTTTGAAAATATTTTTTTCTTTCATAACTTGGTCTCAGCTATAACCTGTGCTAGTTTCAATGAAATCGCTCAAGAAATAACCAAGTTGACATTTTTATGAACCACCCTGTTTTTAAAATATTTTTTTCTTTCATAATTCGGTTTCAGCTATAACCTGTGCCAGTTTCATTGAAATCGCTCAAGAAACAACGAAGTTGACATTATTATGAACCACCCTGTTTTGAAAATATTTTTTTCTTTCATAATTCAGTCTCAGCTTTAACCTGTGTCAATTTCAATGAAATCACTCAAGAAATAACCAAGTTGACATTTTTTTTTTTCTTTCATAACTCTGTCTCAGCTATAACCTGTGTCAATTTCAATGAAGTTCAAAAACATACCCAACCCACCAAGCATTTACTAATCACCTGAAATCCTTAACGTATGCAACACCTTTATATAATTATGTAGGGAAATTTCAAATATCCCTAGCGATGAATTGGTTCTTGCATTAACTTTCGTTGAATTTAAATTTTTATTAAAAGTTTCGTTATGGGATGAGTTTCATTTCGGGTCGAGTTGTCCCTGGGACCAGTTGTCCTGGGACCAGTTAGGCTTTGGGACCAGTTGCGCGGGATGAGATGTCTTGGGTTGAGTTGTCTTGGGATAGCCTATACCCAACCCAAATAAATATATGCACAAAATTTGAAGCGGTACAAAATTTGATTTTTTTGTTGCATTTTCAGAGAGCATTATGGAGGTGTTATTGCTGCCGGATTGATGGAAATTAGTTTGGACACATATAAACATAAAGCTTACAAAATTTGGAGTGGTATAAAACACTTTAACTTTGCTCATTTATTTTCTTCTTTTAAATGAAGTATCTCCTCTCTGCTTCACTTTAGTTGTATGCCATCATAAATACAAAATACAATAATTTTATGATGTAGAAGTGGTGTAAGTGGTTTACGCTATTTCTTTTCTATCAAGGGTCTTTTTTAGAAATGGACAAGACGTTTTGTTTTAGAAGGTTTAAGAACAAGACCACATTTATTAGACCACTGGAAAATATCATTAAGGTGTTCATTAATACCGTTTACAAAATCTTCTATAAAACCCAGATGGTAACTTTTAAGAAAGATCAGCATCGGCATACATTTGTATCTTGCAATATTTTAATAAATGTTGCACATTGTTTACATGTCGAGAAAAGAGGCGGTCCCAAAATAGATCCTTGTGGAACACCATAGCTCTGTGAGAGTAATTCAGATACCTGGTTTCCGGAAACGACTACTTGAATTCTCCCAGTGAGCTTTAGTACCCTACCTTGACAAGAAGAGAACATTAAATAAATGAACAAAATTCAAAAAACTTAGAATACGCATTTGCGTGTTCGTAGGCCCAATGTTCTCTTGTAAATCTATTCTACAGGTATAAATCGGGTTGAAGTGAATTTTAAACTCGCGTATTAATCCGCATTTTTTTTAGACCCGACAGTATAAACTTACATCCATAATATTCACTTAAAAAAAAACTCATTAAACTCCCTGAAATAAAAACAAGAAAAACGCATGCAAAACTGTTTAAATTTATTTGAAAAGACATTTAAAAGCTACGTTATATCAATAATTTGGCATTTGTAAATATGCTATTACTTCTTTGTCGTTTGCTTTTGTATTTTATATTTAGAATTTACACCCGAATTTAACTTCTTTAACTGCCGCCTGGAAGTCTGCTTAAATTAAATCGAATTAAACTTGACAAGGTTGAAAACGAGTGGTATAAGAAGTGAATATTATGAGCTTGGTTGGGCATATGGGTTTGACGTTCTTTAAATCCAGGTGTACATCTAAAACCGGATTTAAGTGACTGAATAATATGGCTGCTAGTCACTTAAATCCGGTTTTGAATGTACACTTGAATTTAAAGTAGGTTTATCCAGATGCCAAACCTAAGCTCATAAATATTCACTCGTTACACCCGGAAATAAACCTTTTTTAAAACTTTATCAAGTTTAATTCGATTCAATATAAACAGACGTCCTGGAAGGATTTAAAGTAGTTAAACTGGGGTGTAAGCTCAAAACACAAAAGCAAGCGGCAAATAAGTAAAAATCAATCTGTTTGTTTACTTGCAACTTTCACCAAGTTTCGCAAACTTGTTTTTTTTCCTATTGGTTTTTACAACAATTTCTGCGACGTCGTACAACGTTTCGAGTTAACAAACAGGCATAATTTCTTTACAAATGTCAAATTATTGATATAACGTAGCTTTTAAATAGTTTTATGTGCGGTTACTTATTTTTTTTTTTTCACCGAGTTTAATGCGTTTTTTTAAAGTGAATATTATAGACAAAATTTTAAATTGTCGGGTTTGAAAAATGAGGATTAAATAAACGGGTTTTGAATACACTGTGTTAGCCTTATTTGCTAAATTGACCCTATTAACTGGAAATTTTCGTGAGTTTCACCCGAAAATTATTATATGTTCATGTGGAATTTCGAGAAATATTATTCGGGTGAAACTCACAAGGCTGATTAACGCTATCTCACAATTTAGTTGCATAATGCTTTATTTTATATGCCCTGCCATGCTATAGACTACTAAGCAAACATTTTGCAACGGTTTTTGTTATTGCAAATTTCTGTGCACTGTCAAAATCTTTCTACAAAATAGATGTACATATATTTTATGGCCTAAAATTCTTTTGAAGGATATCCAGCTTACCTATAGTTCTGACTGACCCTCTTACATGATTGATGTCACTTAAGCTTTGTCTTATGGTTCATGAATGTTTTTTTGCAAAAGTCAAAATGCTGATTATGATGCGATATTTGTATAAACATTGCTAAACTGGCTGAACTTGAAAAATGCTTGTCTCCAATTATAAGAAATTAACAGACGCTCAAATGTATCTACAGAATCTATTGGCATGGGATGGGGGTTTAGACGAGAGACTTTTGATAGACCATAAGCAATCCAAGTATTGATAAAGAAGTTGCTAGAAAGTTTGGTAAAATTCCAATAAACGACATACTAAATATAAGTTTGCAAAATGTTTGCTGAATAGAATATAGCAGGGCATTTAAAAAATGCATTACCAAAAGAAAGGGATAGGTCAATTTTTGGTTTAGAGAAAACATTGGGTGCATGAATACTGAATTGTCTTATTAAAAGTTTTTTTTTTATTATTTATTTAGCTAATAAATGATCTCTTTTTGTGAACGGTGTGTATTTTTTGTTTGGTCTTTAATATTGATCTTTAACTTCAATCTTTAATAGATTGTATGAAAATTCGTACATATATTTGATAAGGTTCTCTAGATTTACTTTATTAACCAATTGTGTCAATTAAGAATAAATATGATGGTTAAATGAAGCTCACAAAATATATAAATAAATAAAATATTTACCTTGCCCAAGGATCTTTTAAACCTAATCTTGCCAAAGCTGTTTGCACTTCTACCAATTGTGGAGCTTCAACTTTGTAAATTGATGCATCTGGCACTTTGTAGGCTTCGCCATGACCATGACCATGTCCACCCATTGCGGAAGGTTCTAAAATGAAACCGAAAAATCTGTCAAAAATCAATTTGTTTTCATTTTTTGACATCGATAACCCCCATATTACGTAAGGTGTTTCTTTTTTAATAGATTTTTTTTTTTGAAAATCAAGTGTTTAAAAATAGGAATAAATTTATGGACTATGTATTCCAAAAATATTTACCAAGTGCTAAATAATGAACAGGGAAAATTAAATTTTAATGTGTGAAAATTAAATCCGCAAACGAACGAAGATAGAACAGATGAACACCTTTCTGCGGAAATGACTGACAGGTGACATTTAAAGTACAGCGGCTTATTTGAGCCTGTTTACACTTCCTTTCGTTAGACTCTGTTTAGATCATTCCTTTTAACTACGAAGTGAAAACAACGTCATTGGGCGTGTTTGAAGAGAGGGATTACGATAACTTTGGCGCATAGAAGAAGAAATTAGAGAAACGGGTATATCGTGGAAAAACTGAGGCTTTTTTCAACCTAGTGTGAGTTACACAAAAACAAATGCATTCACACAGGGTCGGCGTGAAGTTAGACGGCTTAAAGCTGGGGCGCCCAAATGATTCTTAGTTATATTTCTTTTCGGTCAGGAAAGTAGGAACATATGTGTAGCTGGTAAAACTAGATTACGATTTTTATCTTTTCAGAAGTACTAGGCACCTTTACAGGAACACGGCAGTTGTTAATGAACCTGTTAAAAAAAAATTGGTTTATACTTATCTGATTAAATAAATAATTGCATGAAAGTCATTTTTTTTAAATTGTGATAAAATTGAAAGTGAGTATAATAAAACTAACTTAAATCGCTGAAAAATAACTGCACTACGGGCGCTCAATGGATGTGACCGCCTTGCATCACCAACAAAAACTAATACGACCCTGGACGAGAGTTTCTAATTATGACAGGAGAAGTATATTTTAAATGACGGCTCTGAGTTTCTTTGTTTTTTTTTTTTTTCAATTCTTGCGGCCTCACTCACGTACACTGTATATGTGATAAACACCAGTCCCTTTACTTCTTATTCAAAGCTTTGGCGCCAAAAATTATAATAATGGTTTTTCGTATAGAGGTCAAAAACAAGTATTTTTTTTATTATGGGAGAGGGAGATATCTCGCCCCGCTTAGGAGGTAGGAGCAATTTAAGAAAACATGACTTTAAATACAAACAAAAATTATTAAAAAACATCGGCAATACCTGCAATGAAGTATACTATACTTTGAAAGCCAGAAATCTGTTCTTTAATTTTAAATTAAATTATTTAGAACAATAATTTAAAAAAAAAATCGCATGTACACTCAAAATTTTGATAAAAAAAAATAAAAAAAAAGTTTAGATCAATTTTTTTCAAGATTGTGTAATGAAGTACTAAATTGGCTTTTTGTAGTCAATGCGTATATCAATAGTCGTTTTTCTTTTTTAGCTCTGACCAAAGCACTGAGCAGAGCTTGAACCAAAGAAACTGAATATAAAGAAATTAATCCTTCGTACGTTTCACCCTCCAAAACCCATTTGTTTACATTGTTGTTTTTGTAATTTAATTTTGTGTCGATGAATAGATGTGAAATCCAACAACAATATAGCAGGGTGGTGTGAAGATAAGTACTGTGAATGTGTAAGTTGTGTAGATAAATACTTTGAATGTATGAGTTTTATACCGCCGTTTTTACACATACCGTCTCTTTTCTTATCTGATAGAGCTTGTAGGCAAACTCAAATGACAGCCGAGGATTCATATCTTTATAAATTCAGTATCTTTGGCTTGAACGATCCGAGTAAGTCCCCTCTCACACGAAGATACTAGTTGCTGGAGATTTGTTTGACGTTTCCTTTTTATCTCCTTAACAATCTATTGTACCTTTTACACGCAAGCAACAAAACCCGAAGAGATTTGCCTATTTTCCTTTTAAACTACCTTTGGTTGAACGCACACAAACGTAGTGTGAAGAGATACGTCAAAAAAAATCTCCTGAATTAGTTGACCGGGGAGATTTTGTTTACCCCTCCTTCTTTAGCTGCCTTGTGCGAAAGGGACTTTGCTCTGAGTTAAAAACTCCTAATTCTAACTCGAACACAAAGAACCGAATGGTTTTGTATCTATTACGGCCATATTATTCACTCAATACATCTAGATTAAAACTTAAATCTGTATGTAAATCATACAAATTCAATATAAATTCATCTGGATTTAAGTTTAAATCTGGATGTATTGAGTGAATAATATGGCGGTTAGTTTTTGAGAAAATTTAAAATTACTAAAACTACTTTTCTATGAGATTTTTTTTTTTTTTTTTTGTCTTACTACGGTGATCTAACTTTGAGGATTAATGTTGATAATAGGTTCATCTTTGTAAGTGAAGTACAGAAATTTATTTAGCGTTACCCAGAATGCACCACGAGGAGGTATACTTACGGCCATATTATTCACTCAATACATCCAGATTAAAACTTAAATATGGATGTAAATCATACAAATTCAATGTAAATTCATCTGGATTTAAGTTTAAATCTGGATGTATCTAGTGAACATTGCGGTTACATTGCATTCCATGTCCTAGTCGGTCAGTTAGGTCAAATGGCTTGGTAATCAATAACCTGTTATTTTATGCATTTTATTTTGAGCAGTACAATTGCATTATATAAATATGTAAGACACAAACATATATATTAAGAAATTATATATAAATTTGCTGCAGTAGTACCTGTAATGTAAATTTTTTATATATTTCATTACATTTTCATGTCTGAAAATTTTAAATGCGCAACTTTTGGCCACGTATTTATTACATTACCGTTAAAAAAGCCGAACTAATAAAATTCTAGAATTTATCGGTAAATCCTACCTCACTGTTTGTACATAGAATACATTCAAAGATTCTTTAAATCCAGATTCTTTAAGTGCAAAAGAAACTTTGTTTACACTCAACCTCGCACCTAATCAAATCTGATAGTGGGCCAAGCAGGGGGTTGCAGGGGGCAGCATGCCTTCCTTACATACCTCACTATGTTTATACGCCGTTATTCTGGGTTTCCTAGGATCTGCCGGTAAATTCTAGAATGTCATTATTTTGGCTTTTTACGATATATGATACCGGTTACATGTATATGTAACTGTAAAAAGCCACAATAATGAAATTCTAGAATTTACCGGTAAATCCTACCTCACTGTTTATACATAAGATACTGTAATGTTTTACCAAGGTTCGATATAAAACTTATTTCCTTTTAACTGGCAACCGTCAATTATTTCCTTTTTAATTTAAACACACTTTACTTCACTTCAAATATTTTATTAATCATCAATCTCAATAGCATAGAGTACCTATATTATCTAGAGAACCGACTCGTACCCCTCTTGCCTAAAACACCCGCAAAATTTATTTGAGATGAGTAAGAGAAAATTCTCTTATTTTAATCTTTTTTTCCTATTCGTGAATCAGTGTGAATCGTGAATTTAAACATTAGCCATTAGCTCAGTTGTTTTTTTTATAGAGTCGCGTTTTCAGCATAAATATACATGAATATTACTAGATTTGAATGCTAAAAGCAAGACAACACTAAACAAATTTGTTTCAGTCCATTAAAAAGTTATTTAAGAACAGTTAGCAAGAACCCATCATAATTGAGCAAAAACGTGTATACTATTTGTTACAGCAGTGGTGGATGGGGTTCCATTTAAAATGCACGGGATCACTAATACGTGCTCAACGAATAGTCGACAAAATGGTCCCATTCTCTCACTACAGCTTGTAGGGTGAAAGAGAACGAACACCTTAAGTCGGTTCTCTAGATAATATAGGTACTCTATGCTCAATAGTATGCAACTTAAATTCACTTCCGGAAACTTTTAACTTCGAACTTTACACTTTCGCTTTCAAAAATAAACTGTGTCTGTGCTCAAAAAGTTTCTCCTTATATAGTGAGCTGAGAGGTTCGTGACTCTACTCGAAAGTACTGGCACAAAAGCTATCTAGAAAATTCCATTCCAGCTGTCAGATGGCGTTCTCTCCACTTTTCCATTTGGCGCATTTTCTCTCAGAGAGAGATGGCGCGTTCTCTCGGGAATTTTTATAGATGGTTGTTGTCTTCGATAAGGGTATTTTTGTTCTTAGCTCTTTGTTTGTTCTGTAAATAGTTAGGTGCTGATTTCATCGTTACACTGCCCCTCTCTTAATATTGATCGTTTCCGAACAATTCTGTCACTCCTTTCACCAATATAACGATGTAAACGGTCACAAGGGTCCTTCCCAGTTCTGTTGAAGCTTTGGTGATAGTCCCTTTTGTCTATGGGGATTGCAAAACCACACGAGGTCTCCTTCTTGAAATCCTGTTATTGTTGCTAGTGCGTCATAACGTGTTTTCATCCGATCGCTAGATGTTATTATGAATACTCTAGTTCGTTGATGTATGTCAACGAGCCTCTCTTTTAGGTTATCCACATACTCTTCCGTTCTGTGTGGCTCAATCGTACGGCATCCAAATTTTACTTCACTAGACAGTCGTATTGTTGTTCCAAACAAGATTTCCGCCAGTGTATGTCCTGTCGAGCTATGAACTGCACTCCTATACGCCATTAAGAATAATGGAATATGTCTATCCCAATCTCGTTGGTAGTCGCCGACAACCTTAGATAGATGTTCTTTTAGCGTCCGATCGAATCGTTCAACCATCCCATCAGATTGTGGATGAAGCGGCGTTGTCCTCGACTTTTTAATGCCAAGGAGCGAACAAACTTCCTGGAAGATGTTAGATTCGAAGTTCCTTCCTTGGTCGGAATGAAGTTCCATAAGTACGCCGAACCTGCTCACCCAATTGAAGACAATCTCATCCACAACTGTTTTGGTTTCTTGGTTTGGGATGGCAAATGCCTCAGGCCACTTTCTGAAGTAATCCATGACTACAAGGATGTATCGGTTTCCACTGTTGTTTTTCGACACGCTCGTCAAGAGCAACAAATTTGTTTTCGAAGGCATCAAGCTTACCTTCGACAAGATTTGTATGTTCTTCAAGAAGATTCTTTTGTTTACTTCTTTGTACTTCGAGTCGCTGGAGAAGATTTTTTTCTTGTTTTTCGAGAAGATTCTTTTGCTCTTTTCTTTGATCTTCGAGAAGGTTCTTTTGTTCTTTTCTTTGTTCTTCGAACTGGGCGAGCAGCAGAGCCATCGTATTTTTCATATCTGAACTAGTACTTACTTACTCTTCCTCCATTTCAATCGTGAAAATAAACGTGTCTGGGTTTTCACCTTGTTTTCTTAAATGTTCCTGCAGACGAATAATGAGGTCATTTTTTGATCCAGCAGTAGGACTTCGTTTGTTTAGTTCTGCTTTAAGTTCAACACAATTTAAATCATTTAAAATTGTACCCATTGTCTGTTTATTTATTTTAAAACACACATGCACTTTTTATTTCAAGTTAATTTACTAAAATGCACAGATAAAAAAAGTTTTATCCCACTTCTGATACCAAGGTTCGATATAAAACTTATTTCTTTTTAACTGTCAACCGTCAATTTTTTCCTTTTTAAATTAAACACACTAACACATTTTACTTCCCTTCAAATATTTTATTAGTCATCAATCTCAATGGTATGCAACTTAAATTCGCACTTCCGGATACTTTTAACTTCGAATTTTACACTTTCGCTTTAAAAAATACCCTGTGTCTGTGCTCAAAAAGTTTCTCCTTATATAGTGAGCTGAGAGGTTCAACACTATTCGTAAGTACTGGCACAAAAGCTATCTAGAAAATTCCATTCCAGCTGTCAGATGGCGTTCTCTCCACTTTTCCATTTGAAGCATTTTCTCTCAGAGAGAGAATCTTTCGGGAATTTTTATCTTCGATAAGGGTATTTTTGTTCTTGGCTCTTTGTTTGTTCCGAAAATAGTTAGGTGCTGATTTCATCGTTACAATACATTCAAAGTTTCTTTAAATCCAGATTCTTAAATGCAAAAGAAACTTTGCATACACCGAACCTCGCACCTACCCCAAGTCCTATAGTGGGCCAAGCAGGGGGTTGCAGGGCGCAGCATGTCCCCCATACATACCCCACTGTTTATACTCCTTAATGCTGCGTGCTAGTACTGTACGTAAGCAACAACAAAAAAAGAAGAAAAATCTCATAAAAAAGTAGTTTTAAGCTAAGTATAGACCAGTGTTTCCCAACGTGGGTCAATTTCATTTTATAGGGGGGCGATATAAAATTATGCTCCGTTACACATCTCTCGTAAAAAAGTATGCTTCTTGTGTTTCCACTTTTGGAGATATATTTCTGATTCGAGTGGTTGTTCAAATAAGAGAATTCTGCAGTTTTGTTCAATTTGAGGCACGAAGAAGAAGATATTTGGTTTTGTTACCTTTATTGAATTTGTGAGATATTTAAAACAAACATTTTGAAAGGTTTTCTTGGCTCAAAAAATGTGAAATATGTGAAATACATTTGAAAAATGTATGGACTGAAAAATTTTCTGCTTTGAAATAATGCAACCAATGTAAGTGAATCTTTCTGATATTTCAAATATAATATAATATAGTATCAAGAAGAACTCTCGGAATTACAAAATGATGAGTCAATCAAAACTTTATTCGACATAAAAGGAAAGATGACATGGTTTTGTGAGGAAACCGAATTCAATTCCCCAATGCAACCAAATATGAAAGAGTACTACTGTTGTTACTTTTTCCATCTTCATATTTAACTGAATTCGAATTTAGTGCCATAAATGGCTTGCTGATAAAGAAAAAAGTCTTGTTATAACAAATCACGGAGACTTGAGACTGAAGCTCTCTAAATTTGAACGTGAAATATAAAATCTATTTGTATAGAAGGCAGCAAGCGCAAGGATATCAGTAATTTTAAATAATAAGTATTCATAGTTATTAAATTATTTTTTACTTGTATTTCTGTTACATTATCTGCCTTATACGGCGTTTTCATTAGAGCAAATGAGGTAATTTCGTCAAAAATTTTCAAATTAAATTCAAAATCATCTCATTTCCCATACAAATTCAAATTTCCAAATGAGATAATTTCAACCAAATTTGCACGAAATTCGGTAGGAAATTACGTAAAACTTTTATGAACACACCCAAATGGATTCCATTCAAAGTGGAACCCATTTCAAATGACAGGATTCAATGCAAAAACAACAAAAACAAGCGATTGACAATCTGGGCCTTCAAACAAAATTAGGAAATTTGAAATGTGAACACTTTTTTTGTAATTTGCCAAATTACCTCATTTCAGGTCTAATGAAAACGCAGTATTATTCATAAACAAAAATTGGTTATTTCAGCTCTCGTGTTGAGGGAAACTACACCATGGAATAAGAATTTTCCGTACTCAAAATAAAGGCAATTGCTTACTGTTTCATTTGAGTCCGGAAAATTGTTATTCCATGGTGTAGTTTCCGTGAACACGAGAGCTGAAATAACCATTTTTTGTTTATGAATAAGGCAGTATATGTTTCGAAAACAAGCTTTGTCATCGCATAAATAATTTTATTTTATTTACCTTAACAAGTACAAAGACTTTTAGAATATCTTATAAATCTAATTGACTAATTAACGTTCAGTAAATATTTCCGCCTTAAAGGCTTCTCCCTGTCGATAGTGGCGCGTGGTCGATAATCAAATTATTGGCGGAAATCCTAACCTAAAAAGTAAGAACCCATTTTGTAATTTCTTTGAGTCATTTTTAAGAAGACGATCGACCACGCCGCCACCACAAGGAGACCAAGTAAGAATCTAATATATATATTATTCATAAAATGTAATGTAAAATTTCTCTTTATATTTAAAGATATAAAACACACTACACACACGCTACACACATACGATATTGTTAACCTTTCAGTTAAATAAAGTACACATCGTTTTATATCTCCGAAGTATTTTTCTTTTATTGGTCGTTCGTCGCTGATAATTTATTTTGTCACCAACAATTTTTATATTTGGCCGAAAAAACAAAAACCGCCAACACCGAATCAAGAATTTGGCTCTATTTAGAAAATGCCGCGAAAAAACAGAGAAGTATCACCAAAGGTGTCGTCCAAGACACTATCGAAAGACCTCGATACTTCTGTGGAAGAAACTGTTCAGCAAGATCTGCTTTCTCTAGATAAATTGAAGAGTAAGGTCGACAACCTCATGCTGTCCCTCGCTCAAGCCGAAGCGGAAAAAGCTTCCCTTCAGCAGCAACTGCAGCTGCAATCAACATCTAAGCAATATTATAATAACGCCGCCGGTGCAACATCCACCACGCCATCATTTTCTGCCGTCACACCATCATTCACTGCCGCCACGTCCGTCACACCATCGTTTTTTGCCGCCACGTCCGTCACACCATCGTTGTCTGCCGCTACGTCCGTCACATCATCATTTTCTGCCGTCCCGTCTGTCATATCATCATTCATTGCCGCCCCGTCTACTACATCATCATTCGCAGTCGCCACTTCCACAACATCCTCATTCAACACCAACCCGCCGTTTCACGACATCAGCAATATTCCCCAAGGTACGTACCCATTTTCTAATTGCATGCCATTTCATACATATAAATCTGTGCCACTACCACCTGAAAATATATTACAATATAATTCGTGCGCGAGCCCATACATTTTCTCAACGTATTCAATGCCTCCACGTCCGACAAAAGCACCTTCGAACCCATATTCACAAACAGTTCTATCGCAACACTTGCCTGCTACCTCCTACAACTCCGCTCACCCAAATCAGCCACCGCCAAATCAGCCGCTACCAAATCATCTACCATCATATCAGTCGCCTCCAAGTCAACCTCCAATTCGTAAACTACAAGACCTGCCTGAGTTCTCTGGTCAACCAGAACAATGGCCAATGTTTTCAGTTTCATTTCGAGAAACTACATTAGCATATGGGTACACCGACCTTGAAAATTTAACACGTCTGCAAAAGGCTCTTAAGGGCATTGCAAAAATTAAAGTAGAGAGCTTATTGATTCATTCGAGCAGTGTTAATGCTATTATGCTCGAACTAGAAAATAGCTTCGGACGGCCAGACGTTTTGGTGAGAAGCCAAATTACTAAGGCCAAATCGTTTCCCACCATAACAGATTCCCGAATTAACGAAATCATACCTTTTAGCACTACCGTGTCGAACCTAACAGTTTTCTTGGAAAACTCTGGCGCCGTGCCTTATTTGTACGATCGGTCACTTCTCGATGAACTCGTTTTTAAATTGCCCTTATCTAAAAGAGTAGAATGGGCAAAACATTCGTTTTCGACTGGAATATATCAATATCCTTCTGTTCGTGAATTTAGTACCTGGCTTAAGCAAGTTGCCGCTTATGTATTGATAGCCACAGAAATAAAACACGACTCAGTCGAAAAGAAAGTCAAACAAGTCAATGCCATATCCATATGCCCGGTGGGAAATGAAATCGAGAAGAAACCGAACGTTTGTGTGGTATGTCAACAAAACCACAAATTGCACCAGTGTTCAAAGTTTAGAGGCGCCACTGTTCCGGATAGATGGAAAATAGTCAAAAATAATCGCATTTGTTTTTGTTGCTTACGCAGTGGTCATAGCGTGGCACAATGCTCTTTTCGCCGTGAATGTGGAATTGCTTCATGTCATAAATGCCACAACCGTCTTTTGCATGACACTAAGGAACAATCAAAGCAAGTTCCACATACAATAGGCAGCCCTTCTCTTAATCGTTCTTCAGTAGCAGCAGCTGTTGGTACGTCGAAAAATAACCCCGTAATTGAAATCCCTGTAGGCACGATACTTATGTCGAATTCCTTTTAAGAAAAAAATCGATTTGTTCAGAAGAAAAAATCGACTTTTCTGGACAAATTCCTTGTATTGAAAGAAAAAATGGAGTCTGTTTAGAAGAAAAAATCGATTATTTTTGGTAAAAGGAATTCGACATTAGTAAAGGAAACGAAAAGAAGACACTTTTCAAATTTATTCCTGTTTGCTTGAGTGGTCCAAAAGGGACATGTAATATAATGGCCTTCATTGACGATGGTGCCAAAATATCGTTGATCGAAGAAAAGGTTGTTAATGCAATTGGCATTAGAGGTCAGTCTGACATGTTGTCATTGAGATGGATTGGCGACCAGACAAGGAGCGAGATGTCTCAACACGTCGACCTTGAAATATCCGGGGTACATAACAGCGCTTCCAAGTACCAAATGAAAAATGTTCGAACTACCAAACAACTGCTACTGCCGGCCCAGACTCTCGAAATGCAACGATTCCATGAAGAATTTGGCGAACTTAAAAGCATTCCGGTATTCGATTATTCGAATGAGATGCCACAAATGCTAATCGGCATGCCGCACACAAACTTGGTGAGACCATTAAAAGTCGTCAACTTCACTGAGGGGTTCTCGGTCCACAAAACGAAACTTGGATGGACTCTTTTCGGTTCTAATGAAGAGTGTACTACGGATGCCATTGTAAGTTTCATTGAACCTGAAGAGAATACCTTGGTAGATCTTCAGAAACAGGTAGCGGAGTATTTTGCTCTTGAAAATGTTACCAGGCCCACAAGAACAATCGTATCAGAAGCCGATGAGAGAGCCGAGAAGATCCTAAAAGAAACAACAATAAAAGTTAATGGCCAATATGAAACTAAACTTCTCTGGAAAAATAATGAAGTGCAGATCCAATCTGGAAGTTACAACATGGCTTTGAAACGGTTGCAAACAATCGAAACAAAAATGGTAAAAGATCCGAATTCAGCCGAATGGTATAAAGCCAAAATAAAAGAATACGTTTCAAAGAACTATGCCCGAAAACTAACACCTCAAGAAGTCTCCGTTTCAAATCCACGTTCATGGTATCTTCCACATTTCGCCGTCTGCAACATCAACAAGGGAAACAAACTGCGATTGGTGTTCGAAGCTGCTGCCGCCCTCAATGGTACATCTCTGAACTCGATGCTGATGAAGGGTCCCGAAGAATATCAACCGAAACCTCTTCTCACAATTTTATTGAAATTTCGGCAAAAACAAATCGGAGTATGTGCCGATATACGAGAAATGTTTCACCGAATCAACATCCGAAAAAAAGATCAAGACGCACAGAGGTTTTTATGGAGAGAAGCAGATCAACAAAAGCCACCAGATGTTTACATTATGAATGCGATGATCTTTGGGTCCAAAAGTTCTCCATGCTCGGCCCAATTTGTAAAGAATTTAAACGCAAATGAATTTAAGAATATTTACCCATCAGAGGTGCGTTCTTTTATGTTACTGTGGTTAACTATAGTTAATGTGTCAAAAATAAAAGTTGATGTGCCATAGTTAAGAAAGTTACTCTTGGTAACTTTTTCATTTAGGAACGACCAGAGTTAACAATAGTTAATCTGTCAAACGAAAGGGGTTGAAAAAAAAAATGAATTGTATTTGGAATGAATAACCAAGAAAAAATGTGATTGCATTAAATTTATTGCAAAAATAATTATTAGGAATTCAAAATAACATGTGTAATATTTCCAAATTAAATTTCTTTACACTCAGATTTATACAAAAATCGAACAGAAATAAGTCCAATTTTCTTCATTGCTTATGGCACAGAATTTTTTGATGAAAAATTAACCAAATATAAAGAAGAAAATGCCGACAGAAAGAAAATGCATCAGAAAATAAAAGAAAACTATTCCAAAAATGAAATTCGATAAAAAAAAATCGATTAAATTGATAAAAACATATTTTAAATATTAAAAACAATTCCAAATCAAAAGGGCAAAAAGTAAACAAAGCATCCACCATTGCATTTCAGCTGTGTTTGACAGATCAACTATTTCAATTCATATCGAGGAGATGAGTTGGAAAAAGTTACAAAAAGTTACTTTTTGACACTTTTACTTTGGAATTTAGGAACGATTTTATGACGTCATAAAGTTACTCGAAGTAACTTTTCTGAATTAAAGGAACGACCGAAGTTAACTATAGTTAACCATAGTTAACCACAGTAACATAAAAGAACGCACCACAGCTGTGAAGGCAATTATTGGACGTCATTATGTCGATGACTACGTTGATTGTTTTCATTCTGTCACCGAGGCGTGTTCAGTTTCCAAACAGGTCATTGAAATCCACAGTAAGGGTGGTTTTGCACTAAGAGGATTTGTTTCGAACTCATCTGAATTCTTGAAAACGATTAATAATTTTACAAATTATGAGCAACCCTCGAAATTAAAAGATATTAGTCACAGTGATACGTCAACCGAAAAAATTCTTGGAATGCACTGGGATGCAAGTACAGATGAATTTTGTTTTATTCTTAAATTTGGAAAAATGCCAAAGTCAATATTAGAGGGAAGAGCAATACCAACAAAAAGTCAAGTTCTGAGCATAACAATGTCAATTTTCGATCCCTTTGGGTTTCTTGCAAATATAGTTATAAGTCAAAACTTCTACTACAAGAATTATGGAGAGTCAACATCGGTTGGAATGAACCCATTCCTGAAGATACTTACCGAAGATGGTATGAGTGGTATAAGAGTCTTGATGAAGTCAAATGCTTAAGAGTTTCGCGATGCTATAACTTACAGATAATGGATTCAAATACTGACGTTCAACTCCATATATTTGTGGACGCGAGCGAGGTGGCCTATTCAGCTGTTGGATATTGGCGTGTCTGTTATGGTAGTCAAGTGAAAATCGTTTTTGTTATGGGTAAGACAAGATGTAGCCCAATGAAAACCCTCTCAATACCCAGACTCGAACTTCAAGCAGCCCTCTTAGGTGTTCGTCTGAAAAATACAATTGTGGATGCTCATGATATTCAGCCGAGCAAAATAATTTTCTGGTCTGACTCAAAAACGGTAATTCATTGGATTAGATCTGACTGTCGTGTTTACAAACAGTTCGTGGCTCATCGTATATCCGAGATTTTGGAGGATTCCGAGGTAAATAATTGGAAGTGGGTGCCAGGGATTTTAAATCCAGCTGACGATGCGACAAGGCCTAAACAAAATGCATCAGTTGACACTGCGTCGATAAAAGGGCCGACCTTTCTTAAGCATGATAAGGAAGAATGGCCAGAACAACCAAACGACATCGCCTCGAATGAAATGAGCAACGAGAAACGATCGAAATTTGTTTTTACGATTTCCGATGAAGAAACACCTATACCATATGCACGGTATTCATGCTACTACAAATTTCTTCGAATTATGTGTTGGATTCGACGTGGAATTAACGGTTTTAAAAATATTTTAAATAAAGTTGATAAACTAGAACTTAAATCACCGAACACTCCACTTACAGTTCAAGAAATAAACTCTGCCGAGAAACTTATTTGCCGTCTCGTTCAAGAAGAGGTGTTTTCCAAAGAGATGCATGCTCTTTTGTCAAAACAGAAAATTTCAAAAGGTAGTTCGATATTCAAACTAACACCAGTACTTGACGAAGACAGTATTATACGGCTTGGAGGTCGCATCGACAATGCAACGTGTTTACCATTTGATACTAGGAGACCTATCATTTTGCCAAATGCTCATAAATTTTCAACAATGATAACGAGACATTATCATGAACTCTTTCACCACCATAACCAAGAAGCGATCGCATGTGCTATAAGAACAAAGTTTTGGATTCCAAATATTCGTCAAATGGTCAAAAGATCAAAGAAAGCATGTCAGTTATGTAAGAATTTAAGCACTGTACCAGAAACACCACAAATGGGACAATTGCCAGCTGATCGTCTTACTGCATACGTCCGGCCTTTTTCGTATACTGGCCTTGATTACTTCGGCCCCATTCTTATCACTATAGGACGTCGTCAAGAAAAGAGATGGGTGGCATTGTTTACATGCCTTTCAGTGCGTGCAGTTCATTTGGAACTAGCTAAAGATTTATCGACAGACGCAGTGATCCTATGTTTACGAAATTTTATAAACCGTCGAGGTGTTCCAGTTCGCATACGGAGTGACTGTGGTACAAATTTTATAGGAGCGACTAAGAAGGAGTGGATTTTAACCGAAACTGGACTTCAAAATGAATGTACGCGAAGAGGCATTGAATGGATATTTAATACACCTGGGAACCCATCGGCTGGAGGGGTGTGGGAGAGGATGGTACAGAGCGTAAAAAGGGTTCTTTCGTTTACATTGAAAGAAAAGGCACCACAAATTGAAACGCTTCAAAGTCTACTAATAGAGGCCGAGAATTTGGTAAATTCGCGACCTCTCACTCATCTGCCGATTGAAAGCGAAACAGCAGAACCGCTGACTCCAAATCATTTTCTCTTGGGGTGCTCGAATTTTGTGCAAACACCTAGGGTTGGTAGTGGTGCACATCTTCGCAAACAATGGCATATTCTTCAGCAACTCAAACAAACGTTTTGGAAGAGATGGGTGTTGGAATATCTTCCTACACTGGCGCGCAGAACAAAATGGCATGAGAAGACTGAGCCGTTGCAAGCGGGGAATATTGTTGTTGTGTGCGATGAGAACGAGAGCCGCGGATGTTGGAAACGAGGAAGAGTTATAAAAGTTTTCCCAGCGCCTGATAGTCAAGTGAGATCAGCACTCGTTAAGACATCCACTGGTGTTATAAAAAGACCAGTCTCGAAGCTTGCCAAGCTGGATATAGATGGTGAATCTTCCTAAGCGATTCACGGGGGCTGGAATGTCATCGCATAAATAATTTTATTTTATTTACCTTAACAAGTACAAAGACTTTTAGAATATCTTATAAATCTAATTGACTAATTAACGTTCAGTAAATGTTTCCGCCTTAAAGGCTTCTCCCTGTCGATAGTGGCGCGTGGTCGATAATCAAATTATTGGCGGAAATCCTAACCTAAAAAGTAAGAACCCATTTTGTAATTTCTTTGAGTCATTTTTAAGAAGACGATCGACCACGCCGCCACCACAAGGAGACCAAGTAAGAATCTAATATATATATTATTCATAAAATGTAATGTAAAATTTCTCTTTATATTTAAAGATATAAAACACACCACACACACGCTACACACATACGATATTGTTAACCTTTCGGTTAAATAAAGTACACATCGTTTTATATCTCCGAAGTATTTTTCTTTTATTGGTCGTTCGTCGCCGATAATTTATTTTGTCACCAACAAGCTTATTGTGCTTACTTTTTTCCATGAATATTTTTCTGATATCAGCCATTTTATTTCTTATTTAACACCAGATTTCTTTATGTTAAAAATTGTTTAGGTATCAACATTATGTTAGGGGGACATGAGGATTTTGTAAATTTTCTGGTGGGACATAGTACAAAAAAGGTTGGGAAACACTGGTATAGACGATTGTCAGATCTTACAATATTGTCAGATCTGTCAATGGTCTGACAATAGCGGACAATTAGCTGACAATTGACAAATTTCTTACAATGTAAAATTGTCCGTTCACACGACTGGTAGATTTTGTGCCAAACACTGATCTCTATAAACACTAGATAGTGAATTCATATAAAAATTTTGAAGAAAATTGAAGGAAGATTATAACAGTGGGAAGGACGTGAAACGTCAGATTATATAACACTTATAACATTTATTACAGTTTAGATTGGCCGCGTTCAATCCATTAAATCCATCAAATCTGAAAATTCAGATTTCTGAATTTTTGGAGCTTCTGGGGCCTATTTCTGCGCTACTACATCAGCTACAATGTAATAGTATAACAGTTGTAATACATCATTTCTGTTTCAAACATACATTGGTTTTTCTGGTGTAGTACATCAATGTAGCTTTGGAGAATTGACTGGAAATATTGAAAAAATGTATGATTCTGTTTCACAGCTTTTGATACTACATTGTTGTAGTACAACTAACGATAAATTCTTGTTACATTCTCACAACAAAAATATTTGCTGTGATTGTTGTATACCATCAAAAAATGGCTGGATATAAAAGAAAATATACGAATGTAAGTATTTTTTTTTGTTATTTAAATATGAGAAATTCAAAAAATGTATGATTTATCTTTTAATTTTTTTATATAGTCGGTGAAGGAACAGCCAATGGAGTGTTAATAAAATCTGTTGGAGTGGTGATAAAGTATATTTGTTGCAATTGATTGGATGGGCAATGAATGCTCCCAAGCGTTCAGCCAAAAATTCAATACACATTTTTGGCATCCTGAATCTTTCAACAAAATAAGGGTCTTCCAAATTAAAATTGATTCGCTGTAAAGCCTTAACTACATAAGCCAAAAAAGTGAAAAAGTACAAAACTGAAAATTTTCAAACTCATTTTGGGATAGTGAGAAACACTGGAAAACTTATAAAAATGATGCAGAAAGCTTAAATTTTGGTTTAAAAAGAATTGTATGCATTCTGTATCACAAAACAACTGCGCTAGCGGGAAAAAACATATTTTTACTTTTGTAATTTTGCAAAAAGTGGCCAATGTAGTTAAGACTTAAATATGTTTTCGGTCTTCTTTCAATACGTATGTTGAATTCAAAATAATCGTCGAAAATATTTACTTATGTCAAAATCCATTTATTCTTAATTTATCTTTATTTATGTTTATTTATTTATTTGTGTCTTCCAAAATCGAAACTAGCACTCTTTTCCCAAAAAAATTATATAAACGTCAAACGAGCTACACATCTACTACATCAACGAGCTACATCATACAACACTTCCAGTTGTAGTTATGAAACAGAAAAATGTAGTTGATGTAGTTATACTATTTTGCTGTAAGATGTAGTCGATGTAGCTGCTGTAGTAGCGGAGAAATAGGCCCCTGATTGGCCAGCTTTCATAAAAAGTTAGATGACTTTTAGTGACTTTTAGTTACGTTTAGTTACGTTTAAGCCTTAACTACATTGGCCACTTTTTGCAAAATTACAAAAGTAAAAATATTTTTTCCAGCAAGCGCAGTTGTTTTGTGAAAAAGAATACACACATTTTATTTTTAAACCAAAATTTAGGCTTTCTGCATCATTTTTATAAGTTTTCCTGTGAGAAACACTATCCCAAAATGAGTTTCAAAATTTTCACTTTTGTACTTTTTCACTTTCTTGGCTTATAGCTTTAACTACATAAGCCCCTTTTTGCAAAATTACAAAAGTAAAAATATTTTTTTTCCCACTTGCGCAGTTGTTTTGTGAAAAAGAATATACACATTTTTTTTAAACCAAAATTTAAGCTTTTTGCATCATTTTTATAAGTTTTCCAGTGAGAAATATTATCTCAAAATAAGTTTGAAAACTTTCATTTTTGTATTTTTTCACTTTTTTGGCTTATGTAGTTAAGCCTTATGTAGTTAAGACTTTATTCGTAAATTTCAGACAAGAAAATTTAGTCTGGAAATTCGGATGACAGTTGTTTGTGGTGGGGGAAGTGTAAAAGAGCTGAAGTGCTACCATTAAAAGTAATACTTACTTATTTGAATGAAAGAACTTTTTGTTAATTATTTAGTGACGCTTTGAATAAAAGGAATGAATTTCTTACAAAAGTGTTCCATCGGATTATTCTGGAACAATTTTTCATTCAAGTTAAAATAATTTACTGCAAAATAACAAACAATTGTAATGAAATTTAGTGTTGCTAATCTTTTTACATAAAATTTCATCAACAAAGCTCCTGCTAAATTATCAATTAACGAATATAATAAAGTTCTCTTTTATTTCGCTTCAATGCATATTCTGTAAGTAAATACAGGAATTCGACACAATGTCTTTTGACTGAAATTTCAGATTGTTTTTGCGTTGAACGCGGCCATTTTTTTGTTTGGTTTGCGAGTACGAATACGAAAACAATTTCAATTCTATCTATCTCTTTCTTTCCTTTTGTTTAAAAAAGACACAAACTGTGTGGGAAGAACGAGAACTGTCAAATTCAATTTTCTTCAAAAAAAACTGTTATACATATAGAGAATTCACTATCCAGTGTTTATAGAGATCAGTGGTGCCAAAGTCTGACAATTTAATTGACAGCTCTTGTCTGACAATTTTCGGATAATTATATATCTGACAATATTGTCAGCTTGAAAATTTTTTGTTCACACGGTTGGCAGACCAATAAAAATTCAAGTCACAATAAAAATTCAATTCAATTGAGGATTTCAAGATCAAACAAACTTTTATAGAATTTCACTTTTTAATGTATGTGGCCACTATCAAGAAGAGGATACTTTCAAAGTGATTTGAAAATCTAGTGTCATAGTGGTAATGCCAAAACAATTGGACGAGCATTTGAAATAATTTAACTACAACTGGATATCGGGGGCGACGGACGACTTTACACACTACGAAGGAGAAATATGCCAGAGGTCGTCAAAACGTGCTACGAAGAACAAAAGTTCATATTCTGTATCAAATTATTAAACAAAAAAAAAAGAATTTAAATTTTAAATCATTTATTTTTTAAAAGACGCAAGAATGAGAAGCTCTTGCAATAATTGAACTATACCTATTGTTAAGAAGAAAAAATAAACCTTTGCGTACAAAAAATTCAGCAGGCTTACTCTAAAGAGTTCGACTGATTTAGAAAGTGACCTTGAGACTATGTTAGGTCTGAGGGAGTTGGCAGCAGGCTGCCTATTGTTACCAATTGCTTGAGCTGGTTTTTTCCAGGTAGTGTCCCTGTCCATGTCCACCCTCGTTTTGGCATTCTTCGAATTTATTTAATTGCTCGTATAGTTTCTTGGCCATTTTGAAGTCCAATTTTTTTTTAACTTGTTGGAATTTGCTGTTCACTTTATTTTCATCGTATTTAATCTTCATTTGAGTAGATATCTTTCAATTGTTTTATTTATTCCGAACAAAATATACAGCACAAGGAATTTAATATAAAAGTGAGTCCAGTTGCTTTATAGATTTCTTTTATTATGTTGTGGAAAAACTACAAATTTCCTACAAAAATGTTTTTTTTTTTATCTCTCAACTCGGCTCCAACCGTTTGACATTTCGAACAATGAAAAAATTGTCCTAATCGTCTGACAATGACACAAATTGTGCGTTCAGACGATTGTAAGATACCTAACAATTTTTTGTCAGATTGTCATCTGACAATTACCTGACAATGACGTTTCTGACAATATTGTGTGTACAGACGATTGTAAGACATTTGGGACAGTATTTTCACTGACAGATCTGACAATATTGTAAGATCTGACAATCGTTTTTTTGTTACCATTGTTTATTTTGATTCTAGTTTTTTTTTCAATTTTGTGTAATCGGTGATGTTCTTGTGTAGAAAATGGATTTAGTTTTTGGTGGTGACGCGAACACGCAAAATTTAAGTTAAAATACTACAAAAAGTCACAAATTCGGCGAAATCATTACCACAAACACAAAATAAATGTTCACATATTTTGAATAAGAAGAAATTCAATGCAACACACGACAATATTAACTTTATTCGTGTACTGTCGAAACCTACAAATTTCTACGAATTACATATTTTAGTAGAGTAGAGTAGAGTAGATTTTTATTGAGTCTAAATTTTCATTACAATTGTTCTTTCTCTTTCTATTTTACATTTAATACTTAGAGCTAGAAAAGTATGGCTCTACCATATCGATTTGACATTAAGTTTGCCTCATGGCGTTTGTTTCTTTTTGTTATATGTTCAATAAATACATAAGTTAGTGTTTGTATATATCTCTTGCTCCCGGAGGTATCTTTATAAGTTTCTATTGACGTTGTTAGTCATTCTTAATCTATACTTAAAACTAGGGAAGAAAGAGAGCATCTTTTCGCTCAACATTATTGAACGATAGATACCTTCCCTCTTAGGGATGCAAGCTGGCAGTAATTTTCTGAGTTACAGTTGGGTTTATCTATTTCATTTTTACATTTGAGATGGATTTCACTAAAGTTTAATGTGTTGACATTGTTTTCGTTTTTATTCTTTTTTCTTTTGTTTTATTCTGGTTTTATGTTTCTTTTTTCTTATTTTTAATAGTTTTAGATTTAGATGTAGAAATTTCCTCTTTTCCGGCCAGTGTTGGAATGGGAGTTCTAAATAATAATTATAAATTATTGATACCTTTTTGTATTATGTGTCATTGTTTTAACTTTGTATTTACATGTTTATTTGTATACAATTTTTGAAGTATACCTAATATTTTATTTACAGTTTATCATTTCTTATACATTTGAAGTCTTTATACCTTATGATAGTTGTACAAAGAATTTTTGATTTTTATATATTAAAAACTTTTTTCTTTTTTTTTTTTATTATATATTTTTTATTTGTTTTTATATTTCAAGGTACATACTATTGGTCGAAGATCCCGCACACTGCTCTAATCGAAATGACAGAATTACATATTTTATTTTTATATGAACTTTGAAGTATTTTCGCCGAAAATTCGTAGTTTTGGAGAGTAGGCAAACAGACGTATTATAATTATTAGCATTGTTCGTGTACTGTCCAAAACAACGAATTTCTACGAATTTTCAGCGAAAATACCTCAAAGTTTTGTGTAGAAATTCGTAGTTTTGGACAGTACATGAACAAAGCTTTTATTCATCTTCTATACAAACAGAAAATTAATTAAAAACTTCACAAAAAAGCCTTAACTACATAAGCCAAAAAAGTGAAAAAGTACAAAAGTAAAAATTTTCAAACTCATTTTGGGATAGTTTTTCTCACAGGAAAACTTATAAAAATGATGCAGGAAGCTTAAATTTCGGTTTAGAAAGAATAGTATACATTCTTTTTCACAACACAATTGCGCTAGCGGGAAAAAAAAATATTTTTACTTCTGTAATTTTGCAAAAAGTGGCCAATGTAGTTAAGACTAAACTGACGTAAAAGTTAAATAAATATCAAACAAAATTTAAAAGCCAAAATCAGTATAGGGGGGTTCACATTCAACGACGCGTCGACCGACCCGAGTCGTTTTGCTAGCGTTCACATTCTACGACCGTTTCGCCGACTTCATTTGAAAACAAAATTTCAATGAGCAAACATTGCGCGTATTTAATTTTTTACACCAATATAACCGCACTATTTTTGATTTTTCGCGTTTCTATTTATTGTTTAACTTCGATTTCAACGCGTGCTAATTAAATCTTACATACAAAAATAGAAAAAAGCTATAAAATTAAAATCATCGGTCGTTCAACTAGTTTTCACATTTACTACAACGGTCGACCGACCGAGCTTTTGTTTTCAAATGAAGTCGGCGAAACGGTCGTAGAATGTGAACGCTAGCAAAACGACTCGGGTCGGTCGACACGTCGTTGAATGTGAACCCCCCTTATTAGACCAGTTTTAGACGTATTAAGTTCCTAGTACCGCTGTGTGAACTTAGATCGGGTACTGAGGATGTGAAGAAATGCTCAGGTACTAACTTTTCGTTAGGACCCTGTACCAGAGCTAGTACCTGGTCCAACTAGACCGGGTTCTAGACTAGCTTAGTACCAATGTGAAGAAATTGGGCGTTAGTAATTTCCATTTTTCTCAAAAACTAGTGGACATAAAACCATTCGGATTTTTGTGTTCGATTTAAAATTGACGAGGCATATGATCGTTGGAAACGTTATTGCTTAGGAGAACATCTATGCACGTACCGTATATTTCGAAATCAAGTCGTAATGGCAATACGTACCGCGAAACGACAAATAATGTACTCCAATCGACTTAACACTGAACTGAGCGGACATGAGCTATGGAAAAATCTTCGTCAAATAGAAATCGCCAAAGGAAAAAGCTGTCTTACTAATAAAGTTTGCAGTTTACTTTATTAGTAAGACAGCTTTTTCCTTTGGCGATTTCTAAACCAAAAGGTTATTTCTCTTCCGGTAACCCCATTAAATACTACGAACTTCACTGAGGCTGTAACAAGTAGTCATTTTAACACCATAAATATCAGTGGATAGGGCCGAAGTGGTTTAAAACCTACTTTCGATTAAATCAAATGCGGTTGGTCTCGTTGAGATCCACCCTTTATTCTTAAAAATACTATTACCAATCCTTTTACCCTATGTAACCTATATTTTTAATGTAACAGGTCCGTCTTAATGGAAAATGGCTAAGATTATTCCAATATCCAAAAATTCTAAAGGTGATGACTTTAGGGCAAGCGCAATTTTACCATACTTATTTAAAGTCTTCGAAAGAATCCTTCAAAATCAAATAACAGTTTATCTCAACTCCTCACGTTTACTTACCAAGCAATCTGGTTTTCGGAAGGGACATCATAGCTGTATCACCGCCTTATTGAAAGTAACCGAAGACATCCGACAAGCTATCGACGAAGATGACATCAGCTTTCTTGTTTTGTTAGATTTTTCCAACACGTTATTTGGCAGTGAGTGAGTTTGCCTCCTTTTCCTGTGTTTTAAATAGCTCCCAAGTTTAATAATTTCCTAGCCTTTTAAACTATTTATACAAAATAATAATAGGTGCGCTTTATTGGCAATTTTATAGCTAGCGCAATAAAATTTCCCTTGGTGAACAATAACAAAACCAAAAGTGCCGATAAATTAGCCTGTAACATTGACTTATTATATATGGACTGCTAGTCGGGTGTCATTTCCATACAAAATCGTAAATGAAAATGGTTCAACGACTTTAAAGCACCATCAGCGCTCTCGTGGCACATCGGCAAAAAAAAGTAAGTAATTCAAAAGCCATCTATTGCAACTTGGCCTCAAGAAGCATTTTTTGGCAAAGAAACTAAGGACATCTATTATATTTCTTTGTGTTGTGACGCCTGACGTGTTTGTGATTAGCCGCGTTCAATGCATTACGTTTTACATCTGAAATTTCAGATTTTACTGCTATTACACACTGCAATTTTTTTTTTGCGATTTTTAAAACACGCTGGCGAGAAACGTTTGTGGGTTACCGGGGTGGACAAAATTGCTGAGGTTGAACAAATTGCAGAGTTATCTTCCTTTCTTCTTTCTGTTTTTCTTTATTGTTCAAGTAGGTACATAATATTTTATTGCAATTCATCTTCTACTCTGTGACCTTCACTTAGTCAAATTCTGATGAGAGTTGTCAAAAGAGCTGAAGTACTAGATATAAAAGTTAAACTGTATTATTTTCACTCTGGTTTTTGGTTGATTTGTGCTAATTGTTTTGTTTTAAATAAAATTGTAATACTGAAAGCTTAAATGTATGTACCTATTCAATTTTTTTTGCAAAAAGCACAAAAGTGAAAAACTAAAACATGCCGTCATGGACCTATTATATATGGACTGCCAGGAGCCAACTTCACGACGGTCCGACTTAAAACTAAACGCCACCAGCGCCCCGTGGTGCAAAGCGGAAAAGTGTGTGAAACTTTTGACAATTATTGATTATGTATATGTCATATGTACGTAACTTTCTGTTTATTTTTTTCAAAACTTGTATTGAAAATGGTGAAGAATTTCAAACAATTAAAAAATATTAGAAAAAAACAATAAAATCCTAAATATTTGTTCGATTAAATAGAGTAGTCTATAATAAATTGGTTGCATTTCTTTTATTTGCCTCATCTAACTTATTATGTGGGTGAAATCGTAAATTCGTGGCTAAAGCTCAACAACATAGATTATTAAATAGTGATTCTGCTTCAAGTTGGTCCAGGAAAAAGTCTTAATCTCCCGTAAAGAACTGGAAGAAAGCAAAAGATCTTAAGGACCCCCAAGGAAGCTACAAAAATCTTCACAAGAAAACCAATTCATTGTTGATTGGCGATGAAGAAGCAATAAAAATATCTATATACCGGTGCAGAACATAAATTCAAATCACAGCCTAGAATTCGAGAGCTTCTGCACATAGGGATGTCGCAGAATAGCGAGTCTGAACCGATTCCAACTCCATTCACTTCAACAACGAATAAAGTTGCCAAAGAAACTGAACCTAAACCAAGTTCAACTACTGCCAAATCATCTACTTTGGCTGAAATTAAATGTCGTCGTCGATTGCAGAGAAGAACATTCTCCTAGTTCCTACGCTGAAAGGTGGTGCAGAAGACATATACAATGAAGAGGAAGCGAACTTTCACAAATGTTCATGTAAGTATATTGTTTTTGGGGCATTAGAGTGGTACCTATAAGTATTATCATGTTTTTATTTTTTAAGCGCAAAGTAATTATGTACCAACAGGACCAGAAGTCAATGACGTCGGCGATCAAGATGCCGAGAACCCTACAGAAGCTGCATCAGCTCCCAAACCAAACTAAGCCTCTTAAGAGATGTTACGTGACCGATTCTCCCTATCTTAGGAACATCACTTCCACCCCACTGCACAAAAAAAAAATTAACTATATACATGCGTAGTACATAGGTATTTCTAAATAAAACGGAATTAATACGCAATTTTAGTATTCACTTTATTTTATTTTTTTTAAAACACAAAAAAAAATCATAAGCACAAACAGTCGATGCGTAGTGTAACTAATGGTGTTTTGTTTTGATTAAAATTGGGGTTGGTTTTGTTGTTGTCTTCCTGTCTAATTTGTCTTGCACTTCACTTCCAATATATCCTCACTTTATGATCAAAAATAATAAAGTGTGCAAAAAAAAAAAAAAAAAGGAAAAATAAACCTGAAAAAGAAAGAAAAAGATTTAATTAAACAAAACAAAAAAAAAAAAATTTAGAATTACAAAGAGAAGTTGCCACCAGAAATTGACTCTGAATTACTTTTATTAAAGGATAATCTAGAGATCAACTTCTGGCAGCTAAAATACTTATCTGTTCCGATGTTGAGTTGATTATTGTTGACGATGACTAACCTGCAAAAAAAAAAAAAATTAAATTGTAATTAAAAAATAATAAAATAAAGAAACTATGTAGCTAGTAAAGGGAAAGCTCACCGGCAATGATGGTAGAGTATTCCAATAGCTATGATTCGGTAACCCAAGGTATGCACTCGTTCATATCTTCTTTTATTGTTTCATTGTTTATTTTTTTGTATGTTTATTTATTTATATTTATTCATATTTATGTTTATTTATATTTATTCATTTATTAATCGATTTATTTCTAAATTTAACAAAACATTCGCGAAAGAAAAAAAAAACAACAAACTAAACAAACACAGAACTTGACAAACTAATTATTGCTGTCACTTGTCAAAGGTAGACCAGGAAAAGGTCAATCTCCAAGAAGTGAGGCAATTCCGAATTGTAATGTAGGTAAGGTAGCTTAGTAAATACTGTGATAGGGATTTAGTGCAATATTTTATTATTAGGTATGTATATTATTTATTTATGATTAGATTATAGTTCATGTTTTAAATTTATTTTACCTTTTGGCTTGATATGTAGGTATTATACTAGATCTGTGCAATATTAGATGTAAGTAAAGTAGTTATACTCACACTCACATATGTTTGCAGTTAACTAATACAATTGTATGACCATATAGACATAGAGAATAGAATTCTGTTGAAAAATAAAGATATCGCTGACTGGGGAAACTCAATTCCAGTCTGCATACCAATATCAAGGCATTTTCTTTTGTAACGAACATAGGTCATAAAGGTGATGACCGATTATAAGAAAATTGATCTGATCACTTTAAAGCAATTACCAGCTGTAAGAGGTTCAGTGTTGCCGTAACTCGATTGATATATATTCACGTTAAAAGAAAATATATATACATATATAGTTTTTTTTCGTTCGCGAATTCATTTTATTTTATTTTTGAAAAAAAAAAAATAAAAAAATACCTACTAAGGATTTGAATTTCAATAGAAATTCACTAATTTGCAATCGAGCGAATTAGAACAAATTTCAAATTAAGGTATATATAGAAAAAAAGAGACGAACGAAGGTCAAAGTAAGGTGACATTCAACACTGTGGTGAAGGGGAAGAAATCCCTATAGGAAATTTTGGGGCCCTATTCTTGAATAAAGCAGAGGTTCGGTTCAGTAGGCAAAGGCAAAACGCATCAAAGGCAACCCCTTAGATATATACGTACATATACCCATATATATACATATACAACCTACCTATAGCCTACCTATAGACCTAATTGATATTGGTTCGGACCTCTGCCCGGTTTTTTTTTTTTTTTAACCATACCTACTTCGACCATCAGAGATTGGGTGACAGGAAGAGTTGAATCCAGAACCAGGTTCTGACTCGGGGGCTGGTAGCAGATTGAGAAATTGGGACTAGCCAGTTTAGAAGGGCAATCCAAAGGATAACCTGGAAGAAGAGCACAGATAGGGTGTTGCAGACAGTGCATTTCCCTGTTTGTTGTTGTTTTGTAAAAAAAAAAAAAAAAAGGTCCCTGTTGGACTAAGTGAATTTAGATTTTTTTTTTTTTTTGCTATTTTGATTTTTGATTTTGATCTTTTTTTTATAAATTTTTAAATTTTTGTATTGTGAAAGGAAGAAAGAAAGAGAAATTAGTGAAAGGAATATAAAGTGAAGAAAAGTGAACTTAAGGTCAAAGACCAAATGAAAAGTAAAGCAAGGTTTTTTTTTAGTAAGCAAAAGGTGAAGTAAAGAGTGTTGTGTTTTCTGGACTTTAAATCGGATATATATGCATAAAGTGTATTCCAAAAATAAAAGTAATCAGTGGCTGTAAAAGTGAAGCCATTTTTTTATATACTTCGAGAGTACTGCCGGCAGGACACCGAGGGAAAACTTCTAAAGCAGTAAGTCTTTTGTTTGTAAATTATATAAAAAAAAAAAAAAAGAAAAAAAAATATATATCAATACAATATATATGTATATCTGAAAAAATACACTTAGGTGAATAAGGAAAGGAAGTACATACACTCCAGTGCTTCGGATAATATCCATTCCATTTTTGTTTACTTAAATTTCGAACTTTTACTAATCTTTCTTTTTGCACTAAGCGGAGGCAAGATATTTATACACTCCTGTGCTATATAATAGAGCCTTTTTTTTTATATTTCTTTTGTTTACGAAACGCATTGGAAAGTTATTTTTTTTTTTCTTTTCAAATACCTTTCTTTCACTAATTTTTTTAATTATTTCTTATTCCTTATTTCTTATTTAATTTTTTTATTTTTATTTAACGTAATTTACCTAGTTTTTCTTGGATAACCGAATATTATGTTAAAATAAACACCAATTTTTAGAAATTCAAAAATCTTTTAATGAAAATTATTCGTGATCTGAAATCCATACAATTATGATGAAGTGCTAATTTCCTAAAGTAGGTGTGTGGAGGCTCGGCTGGGCCGGCGATGAGAGGAGAGGGAATGACTTGCGATTGGACATTGACTTGACTCACATAACTTAACATGGAACTGCTTATACTTACCCTATACTGGATACACTTACCATGTATTATACCACCGACTTAACGTACCTAACATTTACTTACCATATACTAACTACACACTTACTTTTTTAACGAAATACTTACTTTATTTACAATACTTACCATATACTAACCATATGTTTACCTTAAAGAACAGACCTATCTAAACTAACTTATACCTACCTGACTGAATTAAAATTCACATTGTTGGACGACACTTACCTCACCTACTTACTTAATGGACACTACGTAATTTACTTGAGAGAAACTTACTTTGACATGACCTGACTTAGACAATAGTATGATTTGTGACTGGGAGTTAACGTTAGGGGCTATCTCCAATAGACTCTGGCCAAGGGGATGGCAACGGTTGTATCTGCGATACAAGGGAGGGCAGGCCAAGCTTTTGCCATCAACATCAGGCAAGGCCTTTGAGGACTCAGCGAACTACTGTGCTGGTGGGACAGTGGGGCTGTTGGTGATTTTTGGTAAACCAAAAAAGGAAAAGTTTTATTTTTTTGTAGTTTTAGATTAGATAGGCTTAGCTTTAAGATTATATCCTCCCGATATAAATATTTAGATTTTAGGGTTTAGATTTAGATTAGGTTTAGACTATGTTTACATAAACTTTTTTTCTGTTTTTTTTTTGCCAGAAAATCTACCCAATGCCTCACCCTTCCACCAATGCAGTAGCATAGGTAACTTGGTTTGTGCGATTTCCTTTAATTTTTCCATTCCAGTAGCCTTAATCCATTACCCTATCCACTGTTCCTACCCTCATCCAATGATACCGGCATGATTTTTTTTGTTTGCTGAGTAGGATGAGTTTGGAAAAGGGCAAGAACCGCCCCAATCCGTCGAGCTTAGCCGAGCTAAAACAAGCATGCCACCGCCCTTTTCCGACTCATGAAGATACACCCCTGTGGTAACCCAGACTCGCAACAATGGCGCCCAACGTATCGAACGGCTTCCAGATTGCTTGGGACTCCAAGGAAATGATTTTTCTTTTAAGATCATTCCCTTGGACTCACAACAATCCTCCTTTTTAAACTTTTCTTCTTTTCGCAATTTTTTTTTAGTTTACCTTTCCCATCCTGTTAGCACAAGCTTGGAGACCGCATAGGCTCTTTGCTTGGCGATAGATGGAGTTCAGCTATCCAATCTAGCAGGTCTAGCACCGGTAGATCTCGTGAGGTAGAACAAAGTCTTTCACAAAGCGGAGAGCGGAGTAGGGTGGAAAAGCAGTTCACTCACCGCTATCCATACAGTTAGGCACAGCCAGACTTGTTGAGTGGCGTGAGTGGGATGTTTTGAAATTCTACTCGTGTGGAGGGTTTTCTCTGTTTCCTAGCCAGCCACCTTTCAGGTTAATCATCAGAAAGCTCGATGTGGCAGGAAAACTAGTGATGACCCGAAGCACTCGTTGAGTCCCAGAGGCACCAGTCACAAGGAAAAACTGACTTTTGGACAAATGACAAGCGCTTAATACTTACGATTACGAAACATAACATGATTTAACAGTACTTTACCAGGACCAGTGACAAACGATTTTGACTGATCGTATAATTTCTTTTCCTCTTTCGTCTGGATACTCAGTTGGGACTTCACACACCTAATATGAATATTAAATTACCTTTTTTAAGCAAACTTTTTTTTTGAGTTTTTTTTTTGAAACTTTTAATAATTTTCGTTTTTGAATTCTTATACATACCTTTTTTTTGATTTCTTCATTTTTCTTTTACTTCATTTTTTTTAGTTTTTTTACTATTGAATTTTTTTTTATTTTTATTTCCAATTTTCATTTTTGATTTTTTTTTGAAACTTTTTACTTTAAGCTCTCCCATTTTTTTTTTATTTTTTTTTTTTTCTTTTCCGAATTTTTTTTTTTTTTTGAATTCATTAAAACTTAATTTTGTTTACTCTAATTTTTTTAAACATTTTTTTTTATAATTAATTTTTTTTGAAGATTTATCTGGTTTTGTTGTTTTTTTAACAAATCCTTTTCTTTATTTTTTTTTGTCACAAATTTTTTTTTTTTTTTTTTTGAAAGATTTTTGGATTTTTTTTATATTTACTCCAAAAATATGAATAGAAAAGGCAGTGGCGGCGCAGTCAAAAAGGGTAGTCTGCCTCAGCAAAGGCAAGAAAGAAGCGACAGGCCTGCGACAACACGCGCCATGTCTGCTCAAAGTCCGCAGGTTCAATTTGATGATCCTCCTGGTTCTGAATTTGACCGATCTCGGTCTAATCCATTCAATGAAATGGTCGAAGATAGGGGGAATGATTCAGGTGGGGAACTAGGAGCGGGGGCGGTAGGTTTAGCTGAAGGGTCAGGCCAGGGAACTGGTTCTCGAGGACTGATTCCTCCAGGAGACACCGATGATAAACATGAAGAAGAACATCAAGAGACTAGGGAAAGTATAGACAGACTGACACAGGAACTAGAACGAGAACGTTTACTACTAACACAAAAGGACCTAGACTTACAAGAAGACGAAGAGAACGAAATGACTAATGTAGGAAGTATAAGAGGAGAATGTCTGAAGAATGCTATCGACTACGCAGTTTCTCGCTCGATCTATGAGACCCAGAGCAAGACCATGGCTTTATTCACAGAGCAGGCAAAAAGTCTCAAACTGATGCAAAGCACGGTCCAGTCCGTCACTGGTAGCATAGCAACAATGAGCGAAAGACTGAAGATCATAGAGAAATCTAACCTAGCTCTTTACGCCAGACAAGAACAACTGCAGGGAGCACGACTGGTTGATCCAGATGTCAGTCAATTAAGGGCTTCTTCTCCAACCAATACAAATAGAATTTGTCACAAAGATCCACCCTGCAATAACCATAATAACCAGGGGAAAAGGGTGGATATCCATAAATGGGGGATAAAGTTCGATGGAACCTCCAAAAATATGACAGTGGAGAGTTTCATTTTTAGGATTGAGACCCTGCAAAATAAGAATGGGGTCACCAATGACCAGGTCTTTGCCAATTTCCACCACTTGGTGACCGGAACCGCTGAAAAATGGTATTGGCAGTTTCTCGAAGAGAAGCAAGGAGACGAGTTTCTTAACTTCTATGACTTGAAATCGGAATTGCTTAGGCAATTCCGAAATAGTAAAAGGGACCATGAGATTCTTAGGGAGATAATGGACAGGCGACAGCAACCAAATGAATCATTTGACGAGTTCTACGAAGACGTTAGGGGACTGACTCTACAAATGAGGAATCGGCCAAATGAAAAAGATCTAGTCTCTATGGTTAGACAAAATCTTAAAGACAAGGTAGCGACGCTGATTTTCGGGTGCCCTATTAAGGACATCCGAGATCTAAGAGAAGAGTGCCGACGAGCTGAAAAACACTTGACGACTAGAGATTTGAAAACGAAGAAAATAAGTGCAATAGAGGACCACGACTTAGTACGGACTAGACGTTATCTGACTGACTCTGAAGACGAACCAGAAACACACATTTCTGCCGTTCAATATAACCGTACGGACAGACTATCGACGAACGCAAAGACAGACAAACGAAATTTGACTTACAAAAACAGTGACAGAGACAGGTCCAGCGAACATACGAAAGACAAGAACGGAAACTCTACGTCTTGTGCCTCGACTTTCCATGCACTCACCTGCTTTAGCTGTGGCCAGGGAAATCTCTCTTTTAAATGTGCTTCATGTCAGGGAAACATGAAGGTCGGAAGTGTACCCGGGTTCACTCCCCCGACGAATATGTCCCAGACAGAGAAATTGAACCCGGACAAATAAAAATATTAAAACGCGAAGAAAAACAAGTAACCAATCCAACTGAAAAATCTGTGCAAAATAAAAGTCTACATGTACGCATGTTAGAGTATGACAAAGCGAGAAAGCGGATTTTTAACTCAGAAATCATGTTTAAAAAAACCAGTGGTAGGAACTTTCGAAAGATATCTAGGCTTAGGGAAAAGTGTGCAATGTTCAGAAAAACCAAAAGTAAAATTGAAGCCACTGTCTTAGCGGTCTCTAACGACAACAGGCCTTATGCCAATGTTATTATATATGGCGAAGAATTGACCGGCCTATTAGACAGTGGAGCATCGGTGAGTTGCATGGGAAAAGGGGCAATAGAGTTCATACAGAAACACAACATACATATGACTCGAATGACAGTTGACATTAAGACAGCGGACGGAAAAAACCAACATATACGAGGACGTTTTAAGACTAAAGTCACATGGGGTGGTCTCACCCAAGAAATGGAACTGTACGTCGTTCCAAGTTTGACACAGCGGCTCTATCTAGGAGTAGACTTTTGGAGGACGTTCAAGGTCGCTCCAAACATCATCAGCGCGTTAGACATTCCATCGCCGACGGGAGGGCAAGAGTCTGATCCTATGCGTCAGCTTACCGCAACACAATCTGAGGAACTAGAGCGTGTAAAGCTTACATTCCCTTCTTTTGCGACGATGGGATTGGGTAAAACTCATGTTGAGGAACATGTCATTGAGATGGAAGACGACACCATTCCCATCAAACAGCGGCATTATCCAATCTCACCTGTCGTTCAGAAGTTGATGTATGCTGAGCTCGATCGCATGCTAGAACTAGGTGTTATCGAGGAGAGCAATAGCGCTTATAGTTCTCCAGTTGTGTTGGTGCGTAAGCCAGGCAAAAACAGACTTTGCTTGGACTCGAGGAAAGTAAACGCGGCCACGAAGAAATTCGCCTATCCCCTGCCGCACATTGAAGGAATCCTAAGTCGACTTCACAACACGCACTACATATCGAGCATCGATTTGAAGGACGCCTTTTGGCAGATTCCTCTGGAGCTCAAATCAAGAGAGAAGACAGCTTTTACAGTCCCTGGACGACCGTTGTATCAGTTCACGGTTATGCCGTTTGGATTGTGCAACGCCGCCCAGAGAATGTGTAAGCTGATGGACAAGGTCATTCCCGCTCGTTTGAGGGAGAATGTCTTTGTCTATCTCGATGACCTCTTGATTTGCTCTCCAGACTTTGAAACCCACATGGGCGTTCTCAAAGAGGTGGCGAGATGTTTGCGTGAGGCGGGGTTGACAATCAATGTAGAGAAAAGCAAATTCTGTTACAAAGAGATCAAGTACTTAGGCTATTTCGTCGGTGATGGATGTCTAAGAACGGATCCAGAAAAAGTTTCTGCAGTGAAGGATTTTCCGGTGCCAAAAACCCCTAAACAACTCCGTCGGTTCTTAGGGATGACGGGATGGTATAGACGCTTTATTCCGAATTTTGCGTCTATATCAGCCCCAATGACAGACTGTCTGAAGAAAGGGAAGGACTTTTTTATGACGAGCGAAGCCTTGACTGCTTTCGAGGACTTGAAAATGACTTTAGTGACCGCACCAATACTAACTAACCCAGACTTCTCACGACATTTTTACATACAGTGCGACGCTTCAACTTCCGGCGTAGGGAGTGTTCTTTTCCAGATGGATGAAGAGAACAACGAACGACCCATAGCGTTCATGTCCCAGAAGCTTAATTCTGCACAACGAAATTACAGCGTTACGGAACTTGAATGCTATGCGGCCGTTTTGTCTGTTAAGAAGTTCCGGGCTTACATTGAAGGGTTACCTTTCACCATAATTACTGACCACGCAAGCCTTAAGTGGCTGATGACACAGAAGGACTTGAGTGGTCGGCTAGCTCGGTGGAGTCTAAAGTTGCAAGGCTTTGACTTCACTATAGAGCACAGAAAGGGAACTCTCAATGTAGTCCCGGATACTCTCTCAAGAGTACATATGGATGAGATAGTAACCGAAATGCCAGAGGTTGACTTTAACTCTCCATATTTTACATCAGAAGAATACGTTGAATTGAAGAAGACAATCAACGAAAACAAAAACAGACTACCGGACATTTGTATCTCGGACGGCTTCGTATACAAACGGACCGACAGACGAACAGGAGACCCTATTCAAGAGGACAGGGCTTGGAAACTCTGGGTACCGAGGGAGTTGTGTAGGGGCCTTTTGGCATCAGCGCATGATTCCTTTACTGCCGGTCATGGTGGTATACATAAAACTTTGGCCAAGCTTCGCCAAAGGTATTTCTGGCCAAATATGACTAACGAAGTAAAAGACTATGTTTCCAACTGTGATATTTGCAAGTGCAATAAACCCGTCAATACAATTTCAAGGCCACCCATGGGACAACAGACTATTACTGAAAGACCCTTCCAACGTTTATACATAGACTTTTTAGGACCATACCCACGAACGAAAACAGGAAACACACATATCTTTATTGCACTTGACCACTTTAGTAAGTACGTTTTTCTTAAACCCTTCAAACGAGCAACAGCAGCTGAGGTAGTAAAATATCTTGAGGTAGATGTGTTCCACATGTTTGGTGTGCCCGAATATATTCACTCTGACAACGGGAAACAATTCGTTTCAGAATTGTTTTCTAGCTTCCTAAAAAAGTACGGTGTTAAACACGTCCGCACGGCTTTTTACTCGCCTCAAGCAAACGCCTCTGAACGAGTAAATCGGTCTGTGTTAACGAAAATTCGGTCCTACATCGGTAGCGACCAACGTAATTGGGACCTACATGTAAGTAACACGGCTTTTTCTTTGCGTAGTGTGTTACATGACGCCATAAAGTTTGAGCCATATTATGCAGTTTTCGGAACCCAAATGATCCAAAACGGTGAGACATATGAGCTCATGAGAAAACTTGATATGATCAAAGATAGCGAAGTCGAAATTTTAGAAAAAACAGATAAACAAGCTATCCTTAGAAAAGAAATATTCGATAACCTCAATTTAGCTCACCAGAGATCGACAAAAACATACAATACAAGAAGTAGAGATATATCGTACAAAGTAGGGCAAATAGTTTATAGGAAAAATTTCAAACAGAGTAACAAAGTAGACAAATACAATTCAAAGTTAGGCCAAAAATATCTTAAATCTATAGTGTTAAGGACAGTAGGCAATTCCCTTTATGAATTAGGGAATCTGAGAGGCGAAATAGTAGGAGTTTACCACGCAAAAGACATTCACTCCTAATGACGCAATCAGCTGCTGTTGTTCCGTTAGCAAACTGTGATATATATGTATGTGATGTGATGTTTATTTATTTATTTATTTATTTATAGAGAGTTTTATTTATTTATATAGATTTTTATTTATTTTTAGAGTTTATTTATATATTAATTTATTTATTTATTTATTTATTTATAGAGTTTTATTTATTTTTAGAGATTTTTTTTTATTTACAGAGTTTATTTATATATATATTAAATTATTTATTTATTTATTTATTAACACTTTGTTCTGTGATATTAATTTTTTTACTTATTTATTTTCTTGTGATACATTCCTTTTGTACCTGACTGTGATTAAAATCACAATTTTTAGATTTGAAGACTGATTTGTAATATGCAAATAAAAGGCATAATATTCCATACTTCGAATAAGATATTGTAATAAATAAATCCTAAGAGTTTGCCCGAACAAAAAAAAAAAAAAAATGAAAGCTAGCTCAGGGAGTGGGACGTGCCACACGTGAGAACGGCAAAGATAATTATACCAAATCAATTACATGATAATCGGCCGACCTTTTTTTTTACGAGCCCATTTTTCTCACGACCATTTGAAAAATGTTTCGAGCCTGTTACGTGACCGATTCTCCCTATCTTAGGAACATCACTTCCACCCCACTGCACAAAAAAAAAATTAACTATATACATGCGTAGTACATAGGTATTTCTAAATAAAACGGAATTAATACGCAATTTTAGTATTCACTTTATTTTATTTTTTTTAAAACACAAAAAAAAATCATAAGCACAAACAGTCGATGCGTAGTGTAACTAATGGTGTTTTGTTTTGATTAAAATTGGGGTTGGTTTTGTTGTTGTCTTCCTGTCTAATTTGTCTTGCACTTCACTTCCAATATATCCTCACTTTATGATCAAAAATAATAAAGTGTGCAAAAAAAAAAAAAAAAAGGAAAAATAAACCTGAAAAAGAAAGAAAAAGATTTAATTAAACAAAACAAAAAAAAAAAAAATTTAGAATTACAAAGAGAAGTTGCCACCAGAAATTGACTCTGAATTACTTTTATTAAAGGATAATCTAGAGATCAACTTCTGGCAGCTAAAATACTTATCTGTTCCGATGTTGAGTTGATTATTGTTGACGATGACTAACCTGCAAAAAAAAAAAAAATTAAATTGTAATTAAAAAATAATAAAATAAAGAAACTATGTAGCTAGTAAAGGGAAAGCTCACCGGCAATGATGGTAGAGTATTCCAATAGCTATGATTCGGTAACCCAAGGTATGCACTCGTTCATATCTTCTTTTATTGTTTCATTGTTTATTTTTTTGTATGTTTATTTATTTATATTTATTCATATTTATGTTTATTTATATTTATTCATTTATTAATCGATTTATTTCTAAATTTAACAAAACATTCGCGAAAGAAAAAAAAAACAACAAACTAAACAAACACAGAACTTGACAAACTAATTATTGCTGTCACTTGTCAAAGGTAGACCAGGAAAAGGTCAATCTCCAAGAAGTGAGGCAATGCCGAATTGTAATGTAGGTAAGGTAGCTTAGTAAATACTGTGATAGGGATTTAGTGCAATATTTTATTATTAGGTATGTATATTATTTATTTATGATTAGATTATAGTTCATGTTTTAAATTTATTTTACCTTTTGGCTTGATATGTAGGTATTATACTAGATCTGTGCAATATTAGATGTAAGTAAAGTAGTTATACTCACACTCACATATGTTTGCAGTTAACTAATACAATTGTATGACCATATAGACATAGAGAATAGAATTCTGTTGAAAAATAAAGATATCGCTGACTGGGGAAACTCAATTCCAGTCTGCATACCAATATCAAGGCATTTTCTTTTGTAACGAACATAGGTCATAAAGGTGATGACCGATTATAAGAAAATTGATCTGATCACTTTAAAGCAATTACCAGCTGTAAGAGGTTCAGTGTTGCCGTAACTCGATTGATATATATTCACGTTAAAAGAAAATATATATACATATATAGTTTTTTTTCGTTCGCGAATTCATTTTATTTTATTTTTGAAAAAAAAAAAATAAAAAAATACCTACTAAGGATTTGAATTTCAATAGAAATTCACTAATTTGCAATCGAGCGAATTAGAACAAATTTCAAATTAAGGTATATATAGAAAAAAAGAGACGAACGAAGGTCAAAGTAAGGTGACATTCAACACTGTGGTGAAGGGGAAGAAATCCCTATAGGAAATTTTGGGGCCCTATTCTTGAATAAAGCAGAGGTTCGGTTCAGTAGGCAAAGGCAAAACGCATCAAAGGCAACCCCTTAGATATATACGTACATATACCCATATATATACATATACAACCTACCTATAGCCTACCTATAGACCTAATTGATATTGGTTCGGACCTCTGCCCGGTTTTTTTTTTTTTTTAACCATACCTACTTCGACCATCAGAGATTGGGTGACAGGAAGAGTTGAATCCAGAACCAGGTTCTGACTCGGGGGCTGGTAGCAGATTGAGAAATTGGGACTAGCCAGTTTAGAAGGGCAATCCAAAGGATAACCTGGAAGAAGAGCACAGATAGGGTGTTGCAGACAGTGCATTTCCCTGTTTGTTGTTGTTTTGTAAAAAAAAAAAAAAAAAGGTCCCTGTTGGACTAAGTGAATTTAGATTTTTTTTTTTTTTTTGCTATTTTGATTTTTGATTTTGATCTTTTTTTTATAAATTTTTAAATTTTTGTATTGTGAAAGGAAGAAAGAAAGAGAAATTAGTGAAAGGAATATAAAGTGAAGAAAAGTGAACTTAAGGTCAAAGACCAAATGAAAAGTAAAGCAAGGTTTTTTTTTAGTAAGCAAAAGGTGAAGTAAAGAGTGTTGTGTTTTCTGGACTTTAAATCGGATATATATGCATAAAGTGTATTCCAAAAATAAAAGTAATCAGTGGCTGTAAAAGTGAAGCCATTTTTTTATATACTTCGAGAGTACTGCCGGCAGGACACCGAGGGAAAACTTCTAAAGCAGTAAGTCTTTTGTTTGTAAATTATATAAAAAAAAAAAAAAAGAAAAAAAAATATATATCAATACAATATATATGTATATCTGAAAAAATACACTTAGGTGAATAAGGAAAGGAAGTACATACACTCCAGTGCTTCGGATAATATCCATTCCATTTTTGTTTACTTAAATTTCGAACTTTTACTAATCTTTCTTTTTGCACTAAGCGGAGGCAAGATATTTATACACTCCAGTGCTATATAATAGAGCCTTTTTTTTTATATTTCTTTTGTTTACGAAACGCATTGGAAAGTTATTTTTTTTTTTCTTTTCAAATACCTTTCTTTCACTAATTTTTTTAATTATTTCTTATTCCTTATTTCTTATTTAATTTTTTTATTTTTATTTAACGTAATTTACCTAGTTTTTCTTGGATAACCGAATATTATGTTAAAATAAACACCAATTTTTAGAAATTCAAAAATCTTTTAATGAAAATTATTCGTGATCTGAAATCCATACAATTATGATGAAGTGCTAATTTCCTAAAGTAGGTGTGTGGAGGCTCGGCTGGGCCGGCGATGAGAGGAGAGGGAATGACTTGCGATTGGACATTGACTTGACTCACATAACTTAACATGGAACTGCTTATACTTACCCTATACTGGATACACTTACCATGTATTATACCACCGACTTAACGTACCTAACATTTACTTACCATATACTAACTACACACTTACTTTTTTAACGAAATACTTACTTTATTTACAATACTTACCATATACTAACCATATGTTTACCTTAAAGAACAGACCTATCTAAACTAACTTATACCTACCTGACTGAATTAAAATTCACATTGTTGGACGACACTTACCTCACCTACTTACTTAATGGACACTACGTAATTTACTTGAGAGAAACTTACTTTGACATGACCTGACTTAGACAATAGTATGATTTGTGACTGGGAGTTAACGTTAGGGGCTATCTCCAATAGACTCTGGCCAAGGGGATGGCAACGGTTGTATCTGCGATACAAGGGAGGGCAGGCCAAGCTTTTGCCATCAACATCAGGCAAGGCCTTTGAGGACTCAGCGAACTACTGTGCTGGTGGGACAGTGGGGCTGTTGGTGATTTTTGGTAAACCAAAAAAGGAAAAGTTTTATTTTTTTGTAGTTTTAGATTAGATAGGCTTAGCTTTAAGATTATATCCTCCCGATATAAATATTTAGATTTTAGGGTTTAGATTTAGATTAGGTTTAGACTATGTTTACATAAACTTTTTTTCTGTTTTTTTTTTGCCAGAAAATCTACCCAATGCCTCACCCTTCCACCAATGCAGTAGCATAGGTAACTTGGTTTGTGCGATTTCCTTTAATTTTTCCATTCCAGTAGCCTTAATCCATTACCCTATCCACTGTTCCTACCCTCATCCAATGATACCGGCATGATTTTTTTTGTTTGCTGAGTAGGATGAGTTTGGAAAAGGGCAAGAACCGCCCCAATCCGTCGAGCTTAGCCGAGCTAAAACAAGCATGCCACCGCCCTTTTCCGACTCATGAAGATACACCCCTGTGGTAACCCAGACTCGCAACAGAGAGCAGTTACCAAGAACAAGGAATCCTTAAATGCCCGTTTAGATACAATTCCTTTGACTGATCAGGTGTTTGGTAAACAGAATTCAATTGTCGGCAGTAAAAATAGTTCGAAACATTTGCTAAACAATATTCTCCCATTAACAGAATCTGAATTGCGCCTGAGTTTGGACTTTCAATTCACTATCGAAGAAATCGATTACACTGAAGGGATTGACTTAGCCGAGGAGGAACCCACATGTGACATCGAAATTAATTTCGAAGAATTAACGCTGCGCCCAATGCATAGTGGATATATCATTTCGGATACTCCAGAGGACATTGATGAAGAGGTGGACAAGGAAACCCGTATTCACGATTCGAAGAAGATTTCAATCACGAACTGGCTTTTGATATAAATGCCGATGTAGAACCTATTCCACCAACTGTGCCGAGATTTAGCTAATTCGAAACCGCAGCGAGTGAGTGAGATGAGTCACTTTTCATTAAAAATCGATTTAGCTAGCAAAAGTGAGTGAGTGAGCGAGTGAAATGAAATGTCAGATTACTCGCCGGATATTTCAGCGGTGACTTGATGTATGTGTTGGTAAAATTATACGTTTGCATTAGTATTTGTTCTTTTCTAAAGGAATTGTTACACATCCTACGCACGATTGTGAAATGAAATTGCAAGACAACAATGTATAGTTAAAAATGTACATATATGTATGCACTAGATTTATTTTTATATAAATATACACATTTAGTACAAAGTACTTCATGAACATTTTTTAAATTTGTTGTTTATATTTTTGTTCATTTCAAATTAAGTATCGCCATCGAAATGAGATCCTCATCGACATACTAGGAAGTTCCAATTACAAAACATTGGAAAGAGATTTAGAAGACACTTTACACTAGTATCACACATTTATTTAGTTTTCCTATTTTATTTTATTTTTCAATTTTGTTGTCTATTTAATTGCTATGATACACTATTTTTGTTAAATTTAATAAAATTGAAACTTCAAATCACAAAAAGAAAACAAACCAAAGACAACAAAATAAAATATAGTCTTTGGTTATGACATTTTATGTGTTCGAAACTAAATTCGAAATTAATCATTTCACTTTAATAGCTAAATCACTTTTGCGAGTAAAGTGAGATGAGTCGGCGAGTAAGGCGAGTCATCTCACTTCACTCGCTGAAATAGCTAAATCTCGGCACTGGGCAAACAGCTACTATGGTTGATGTTAATTTTGGGGACTTTGAAGAGTATAATAATGAGGAGCGCGGTGCAATAAACCAATGCAGGGGGCTACAGTACTCATAGAAGATCTTCGCCCGGTAGACCCTTCGTCCAAGCTGGAGTAGTAGTGTCATCGATCCACATTGGTTAAGCCAGCAACCGGCTGGGAATAAACAACAAAATGCTCTATCTCGGACAAAGCAACGTTAGCCTAAGCATGTGAACTTTGGAGAGTTCCATGATGATCTGTTCATAAAGTTAGATGATAAATTCAAATCGCGCAAGACTAACGTACAGAAAAAGTTGGACGCAAGCAAACTTCAAGCTTCAAACAGATCTTCAAATCGATCCGAATATGTTTAACCAGTTCCGATTCGCTCGTGTGGTCTCTTCTCTGAATTACGAGGCATGCACTTTTAAATAACGTTTTTTATGTTGAAAACTGGCGTAATTTTTAATTATTTGGAATTCTTGAAAAATAATGTTGTTATTTATTATTATATATTTGAAAAAATGAATAAATTTTCCTGCTAAGTTTGACAAATCATTATCCTAGAGAGTATCGACCTATCTATAATTTAGATACCTTAAGTTGTTGTATCAGCGCTGTTATTGCACACAAACCTATCCGGATAGTGTTGGATAGTTGCACAAACGCGGGCATTGAATGGGAATAAGAACCCAATGAAATGGTCGGAGTAGCCCGCGAAGGGTTCTCTGCACTCCTCTTACCCATAAACCAGTCGTGACACATGCGTCAATCTTCCAATCTAAACAGGGTCATACAAATTGCCATTACGAACGGATTCGGTTATAGTTTTTTTTCGGGATTCGTAAAGTTTCCGATTACGAAGGAATTCTTGAAAGGGGTGAATGACTGAATATCTCAAAAATAACCAATGATATCAAGTCCGAATTGATTTTAATCTACACACATGTTTTTTTCTAAGCCAACAAAAACTGATAAAAATTGTTAAAAAATGTTTTTCGGCTCGAATGTCTCGAGAACAACTAATGATATATATATATATAACTACTAATTAATAAGGTTCTTAATAAAGTTCAATTGACGGTTTTTTTCTAGGCCAAAGAAACTGCTAATAATTGTTGAAATTTTTCATGTCGCATATATTAAGAGCAAACAGCCTCCCTTTGACTGCACAACTGATGATAAGTTTTATGAAGATTTTTAATTGGTAATTTTCTTATAAAAAATAACCTCGGGTGTCGAGTTTCAAAGGGAACCAATGGGAAGTTATCAGTGTGGGTCAAACCCAGTCTCTTTTTTCGTCTTCAAATGTGACTTACGATGGGAATGATTAGGAACCATGAAATTCATGTATTCAATTGATAAAGATCTTTTATTAGAGTAGAGTACGAAACCCACTAAAGAATACAAAAACAAATAAAAATGTAAAATACAAAATATAGGAACATTTAATTTAATTTAATACCGAAGCAGTTGCTTCGCATAAAAGTATCCTGCTTTTGTGCACCTTAACAATGCTTCCTTCCTTATTTTTTTCTATGCAATAACACTTCTTATAGAACTCCGAGAAGGTGTTACAATCTTCATAACAATACTCACACAGAGTATGCAAGAGCAGATCCTATGGTTATTTTAAGGATTACATCCGGAAATTTCAGAAGAATCTGCTAGTTTTCATTCCTTTTCATGCTCTACTGAAATCGGTTCTGTTTTCAAAACTATTTGCAAGTCGGTGAAATCGACACCACAATTAAGATAAACCGCAGTGATTCCTCGATCTTTAAGCATTTTGTCAAAATAGAACACGTAAGCATTGGTGCCATTGTGGCAAAGATCTGCATATTTAATACAGCCATAATAAGCGACGGATTCCTGGGCGGCTTTTAATACTTCTGATATTAGTACCTTCTCACGCGCTTTTTCTTTGAGTTTATCCAAAGACTAATAGTTTCACCAAACATTACATGATCCATTCGGTGTTTTTTTTTCAAATAAATGATTTTCGCACGTTCAGTGTAGTCAAAGATTGTGGTAAGATTTGTGTTTTGACCAGCACCAACAAAGTAAATAGCCCAATCAGCTTTTACCCCTCCCGAATCGATATCGGATTGCAGTCATTTCGTCGTATTTGAACCTACAATCTTTCTTCACCACGGTAAGTGGTCTTAGACTCATCTGACTGCATCATTTTTCGACCTTCATCCTCTTAAAGGAACCCTTCATCGCTTAGAAGTTTGACCACATCGACCATTATTCTGGATTGATTAAAAGTAGATTCGCCCCTTTCTTCAAGAGTCACATCCAAACGTTCATAATATATTTTGAAACTCTTCGAGAAACATCACAGATGAATATCTACGCCCTAACAGAAAGAGGATCTCCACTCTGCAGTTTTACTACACAACTATAGGCCCGCTTCTTATTCTTCATCTTCATCGAACCTAATATAAAACAAAATTCTTTGAAATCGAGCCAAAAATTGTATAAATATTTTACAAACCTTTTTTTTTTTTGATTCCTTATGTTACGCTTGGGGATCGTGATTTGGTGGATTTTCAGTATGAAAGAAAACTGTCCTCTAAATGAGCGATGCATTCCAAACTGGGAACCCCAATCTTCGAGATGATTTTAACGAATTACGTCATGCCCAGTTAAGTCCAAGAGCCGAGATTCGCCAAAAATGGTGGATCGTAGGTGAATGCCCAACGTGCATTTGTTTAGCAAAATTGCTATTAAAGTTTAAAATTTTATTCAATTTTGAACGACAGACGTCAAACTTTTACCTTCTTTTAAAAAAGATGGCACTGTTCATTATAAGTAAAAATAATAGATGGCCTTAGTTTCTTCGACAATAAATGCTTGTTGAGGTCAATTGTCAAGAGATGGCTCTAGTAAAAGTTTCTCTTTTTTCCACTTTGCACCAAGAGGCGAAACGTCGCTTAGAAGAGGTCGGACCACTTTTATTGGGGCTTTTGTATGAAAATAAAGCCCGACTAGCAGTCCATATCTAGTATGTCAATGCATGCCGTATATCATTTGTGGTTGATTTCATAGATAAAACACTTGATCTTATTAATTATGCCGGATTTACACGAGTGACAAAATGTATTTAATTTGTCATTTTATACCAATAAATTGTCATTATCCCGAATTATGACAGTTAATTGGTATAAAATGACTTATTTAATGACATTTTGTCACTCGTGTAAGCCCGGCATTAGGTTTTTGGCTGTTTAACTATGGCCGCGTTCGGGGGGCAAGCCAAACCTATCCTAAATTTCTGATGTCAGCTGATGCAACAACAACTCAAGGTATCTGAAAATTTTTGGGATAGGTGGATAGTCTATTTCACTACCACCCGAACGCAAGCTATGTCTAAGTATTTGGAAACAGTCGGAAATATGCTTTGTTTAATAAAAAAAAATGCATTTCTCAAAGTTTAGACAATAGATTACGTTGTCTAAAGCAAGATAAAACGAAAAATCACTTTAGTTTTTGTTTTCGTCGTCGCTCCGAATGTTTTGCGTTCGTTTTGGAGAACCTTACTGGATAAAATCATTGCCTTAATGAAACTCATTTACACGAAGTCAAATATTGGCGCTATGATGATCTGGCATTATAATGTCAAAAATTCTCTATGTGCATTGCCATTATTTGCAAAATGATGTCAACATTCATACCATGATGCCAGTATAATGGTAAAATTAAATGTCATCTGCATTTCGTCATTGTTTTTCTGACAAAAATATTTTGGTATTTTGGTATATTTACACTATTTGGTTATTAATGGCAATATAAAAAAAAACATTGTGGCAATTTTTTACTCGTGTAATTATGGCATTAGATTCTGAAATTTCAGATTTTCTATTGAACGCGGCCAAAACTTACAACGTATTTCCGACATGCCACAAGAGCGCTGGTGTCGTATAGTTTTACATTGAACCATCGTGATTTGGCTGCTGGCAGTCCATATATAATAAGTCAATGGCCTGTAAATTAGTGAATATAAAAGTGAATAAATAGTGTGGACTTGAACCTTAAATGCCGGTAACGTTGTTTATTTTCACTCAAAAAAGGTTATGAACACATCCAGAGAAGAGTGGACATACAATTTGATATAGCGTTTTATTGAACTTGTATTATTGCTAGCTATGAATTACGAATAAAACGCACCTGTTGTGTGCACATCTCTTAAACAACCTTTTGCAATATATTTTATGAGTTTTTAAATTTGCTTGCTTCTCAAAGTTCCATTTTAAAGTTAAAATTAAATACCTACTTTATCAATACATTTCATTGAGTGAAAAGTGCTTTTAATTTTTTAATATCAATTACCATCCATCCATTAATCACCCGTTAAATTTTCTACTGTCTTCCCCCGGGTGAGTGCATTTTTTTGGCATATGTTCTGCCCTAGATGCATAATTGATTCATCACAAATCTGCATTGTTTATATTTCATGCAACAACAAAATATTAATTGAGCACCCAGCTGGAAAAAGTTCTCCCCATCGACACTGCAATACAAACTAACCCATCCGCTTTTACTAAGTTGCTGTTCATTTCTGTTCTGCCAATGAAGCAAAATTGAGGTTACATATATTTCTTTTTGCCTCCTTTTTCATGCTGCAACTGCAATTCAATTGAGTGCCTGTGTAACATCTCAGCCCGTCAACTTCATCCCACACCCACGCTTCCAGCCACCGTGGACTACTGAGACTGACTGAATAGTAACGAAAAGCTTACAAATTCCATAACACGATTAACAAACGTCAACACTCTGCTTTACTCATCTTTACCGGGAGTTAGGTTTGGGATCGCAACGTGGCCGGTTGTGCCCGGCACAGCCGTGCATAAATACAGTGTTTAAAAAAAAAGAAGTGCAGCTATTGTTTAATTATTTTAATAATTATTGCCAAAGCCCAGGAAAGGAACCCTTTAAGGGGAGGGAATTCCTTCCTGGCACAAAACAGGAGACAGTTTTCTCCAGCAATTGAAAATCGGGCCCTCATTGCAAGAGCCCAATGGGATACCGTTAGTCCCGTTACAATTTTAACGGACCTCCGGGCAGTAGGTATCTGCAGCAACTGGTAACTGTCGACGACACGGCTTACTTGGTTACCCACAACCGACAATATAAAAGAGTTGAATAAGAAAACTTATGGACAACGCATGATTTCCATCACCACAATGAAGAAAGGATGACTATCAACCTGCATCATGGCTGCAATCAGTAGCATCCCAGAAGAAGAAATGCTTAAACAGTGATTAAGAATAAAATCATAAAATATTTTTTAACTTATTAAAGTAATTAATCTTTTGCAAGTGTTTTAGTATAACCTATAACAATCATACTTTACATAATTAAATCGTGTTCTTCTTTATTGCCATTAACTGTTTTATAATGTATCTAATATTATCCAAAAGAAGTGAATTTATGTATGCAAAAATTAATTGAAATTGTCTTGTATAAAAATAATGACGTCGAAGAAATTTAATTGTAAAGAGCCTTCTCGCTCTAAAAGAGTATACAAATTCCGTGATAATCATTTCACCAAATGTGAATATTTTAACATCGCTCTATAAAATGATATTTTTTATGTTTATAAATGTATTTTCTGGCGCATATTAGTTTATAAGAATTGTATATATATATGTACGACCATGCGCTTCGAAAGAAATTGTAATACAGCTCCACGAGCAAGAGCTTTCATACCGAATCCAGTAATTGTAGCCATGTTGGCAATTTCATAGGTTATTAAAAGTGAGAGCCATACATTATAGCCTCCTGTAAAATATTAAATATTTAATATTCAATAACTTTACTTAAGATAAAAATACGTTCGTATTTCAAAAGATTTCAAATGTAATTATGTTTTAATAAGTCTCAATAAAATGAATCTGAATCATCTTTACCGACACCTTTAGTTACTGATATCTGTAATTACCGATGTCAGTAATTACCGACACTAACGCTAAACCACCCACATACTAGTGCTGGAACTATTGGTTCTTGTACATAATAACCGTGTACACTATAAACAAAAAAAATCGGTCCATCTATATTTTCAAAATAATTAAAATAAAAGGAAAGCAACTAAGAACTTCGTAAAAAATGTCTGCATGTGCGCAACCTAACTGTTTTATTACTGAATGCGAAGGAATTTGTGGAAAATCTTTTCATCCGGTTTGCATTGGGTTGACCAGAAATGCGATAGCACATCTCAATGAATATTTAAAAACATTTTGGTTTCTTTGCAAAGAATGCGAAACTATATCCTTATCTCACATTTTACTGGCCATCCGCTGCAACAACAATAAAATAACATCACTAATTGAAACTATATCAACTTTTGAAGCTAAATTTGACCATGAACATCGGCAAGCAAGCGTTCTAATTTCCGACCATTGTGACTATATAACCAACGCAATGTCCAGCTGCACTAATGATTTGAATTCAACCATTAGACAAACTATTATCTCATCGCTCCAACAAACCTCCACGTCAACGGTTTATTGTACATTCTCGTCCATCTTTACTCTCATTTCCTCTTCAAATGAAACAACTTAGAATATATACTCGCTTCTTAAAAAAATTGACTCTAATATCACCAATTACTCTGAGTCGTGGGCAGGTATTCATCATACCTTTAACTATCTTCTAGAAGATTCTACTGATTCAAAAATTGGTCGATATATTGGAAGAACTTAAAATCATCTCTAGTAAACCCGCTCCATCTCTCGATGCATTTAACTCACGTATAAATAATTCTGAGCTGCAAAAAGATGCAACCCATGCTCATTCAACCGAAAAAAAACACTAATTCAACTGACAAAACTACAGATTTAGAAGCCGTTACTGCTTCTCCAAAAGAATTTGCTATACCCACAATTAAAATCACCACTACTGACGACTGCAATATTATAATTAAGTCTAGCCCTAAGTCTCTTAAGCAGTCATGTAATAATTCTTATTTTACTCCATCTAATCAAGCTCCAACAACTATCCCGAATCCACCGCCAATTCTGTCCGTATCTCCTCACAAAACTTTAAATAAAATGTATATTTTAATTGCCTCCTCTCTCAACTCCCTCTTCTTATAATTCTTCTTCTAATTCCAAATACCCTAACTTCATTCATTCTGAAACTCTCAACCAACATCCCCCTTCCAAGAATGATATATGAACGGTTGCAAGCAAACCTCTTTAGCTTCAATTAACATATGTAAAATGTCAGTGATTAACAAAATTAACTTACTTAAGGATGATTATTCATCGGGTCCTGACGGGATTCCTCCTATTTTTCTTAAGAAGTGCGTTACAAAACTCGCTCAACCACACAACCACACAATGGAAAGAATCCTTCATAATCCATATTCATAAAAAAGGATCTAAAAATGAAGTCTCTTACTATAGGCCAATTGCTAAACTTTCCTGTATTCCTAAATTATTTGAAAGTAAAGTTCATGATAACTTACTCCCTCATTGAAAGTCACTTTTTTCTAATAATCAGCACGGCCTTCTCAAAGGTAGATCAACGACATCTAATCTTACTGAATTTGTATCAAATAGTATTTGTGCCATGGAATTAGGTTATGAAATTGATGCAATTGAAACTGATTTTAGTAAGGCATTTGATAAAATTTCCCACAATATAATTATTTTTAAATTGAAATCATATGGATTCCTATCTCCGTTCAATGGGTTCAATCTTTTTTGAACGACCGAATGTACACAGTTTTGTTTAGGGCTAACACCTCCAACCCTATACACTCACCATCAGGCGTCCCGCAAGCGAGTCACCTCGGACCCCTGCTCTTCTTGTTAAGTATTAACGACGTTGTACTTACTTTAGTAGGATCTGACCTCGAGATTTACGCCGATGATATGCGTATATCCAAACAGATTAGATGCACGGAAGATTCTCAGGATTTAAATAACTTCTATACCTGGTGCCGTCATAATTTCCTCGAGTTAAATGTTAAACCATTACTTACTCCCGCAAGCGCCCTCCTCTTCCTCAGCGTTGTTACTTCATGAATAATGAACAAATTTCTGTTGTTAATTCCATCCGCGACTTAGGGGCTCTTTGTAATAATCAGCTGAATTTCCGAGCTCATTATGATTCTATTATTAGCAGAGCTAATTCAACCTTGGGATTCATTAAACGCTGGTCCAAGGAATTCTCCGATCCCTACGTTACTTTTGTTAGGCCTCTGCTTGAGTACGCGTCTCAGGTCTGGTCACCCTATCACCATGTCTACATTCAAAGAATTGAATCCGTTCAACGCAGATTTGCTTTGAGGGGCCTTGGATGGGATGATCCATTCATACTGCCCCCCTACGAGAACCACCTTAAGCTAATCAATCTGCAAACCCTCAGCAAACGTCGTGATAATGCTGACCTACTCTTTTTACATCAGTTATTAACTGGTGGCATTGATTGTGCTGACTTACTCAACAAAGTATTGATCTCGCCTGAGATCAATACCAATGTTTTGTATACCATTTCACCGAACCGAATATGGCCAAAATGAGCCACTGACAAGGATGCTTAGAAAAGCCAAACACTCAAATTTGTTCGATGTAAATTGTTCAAAAACCTCCCTAAAGAATGCTCTCCACTAACTTTCCTTTTTTTCTCCTAATTTCCACCCATAATTACTTTATTATTAAGTTATTTAAGTTCATAGCTTTAAGAATTTCTTGTTGTTTAGTCTTAAGATGTATACTTGCTTGAACTAAGCTAATTATACGAATAATTATATCTAGATATGTAGTAAACCTTTGCCTTAAAAGATTAATATTTATATTTATATTTATATTTATATTTATATTTATATTTATATTTATATTTATATTTATATTTATATTTATATTTATATTTATATTTATATTTATATTTATATTTATATTTATATTTATATTTATATTTATATTTATATTTATATTTATATTTATATTTATATTTATATTTATATTTATATTTATATTTATATTTATATTTATATTTATATTTATATTTATATTTATATTTATATTTATATTTATATTTATATTTATATTTATATTTATATTTATATTTATATTTATATTTATATTTATATTTATATTTATATTTATATTTATATTTATATTTATATTTATATTTATATTTATATTTATATTTATATTTATATTTATATTTATATTTATATTTATATTTATATTTATATTTATATTTATATTTATATTTATATTTATATTTATATTTATATTTATATTTATATTTATATTTATATTTATATTTATATTTATATTTATATTTATATTTATATTTATATTTATATTTATATTTATATTTATATTTATATTTATATTTATATTTATATTTATATTTATATTTATATTTATATTTATATTTATATTTATATTTATATTTATATTTATATTTATATTTATATTTATATTTATATTTATATTTATATTTATATTTATATTTATATTTATATTTATATTTATATTTATATTTATATTTATATTTATATTTATATTTATATTTATATTTATATTTATATTTATATTTATATTTATATTTATATTTATATTTATATTTATATTTATATTTATATTTATATTTATATTTATATTTATATTTATATTTATATTTATATTTATATTTATATTTATATTTATATTTATATTTATATTTATATTTATATTTATATTTATATTTATATTTATATTTATATTTATTTATTTATGTTTAAAAAATTTTGAAAAAAATTGTGAATTTTTTTTAAGTTGATTTTTTTCCAAATTTTCATTTTAAATCAATAAACTGCCATAAAACCGGATTATAATAATTTATTGGTATAAAATGACAAATTTAATGACATTTTGTCACTCGTGTAATTCTGCATTATCCTAAAACTATTTTGAGGTTTATAAATAAATAACTATACATTTCATGGTACAAATGCTTATGAAGAACTAGAGCCTGGGTGACTTATTTTGAAGTTTGCCAAGTATAAACAAATAAAAATTATTCTCTTCAAAAACTTAACAAAAACTTCGATTTTTTTTAAACAGAATCGATTTTTTTCCTTGAACAGGGAATTTGTGCAGAAAAATCGATTTTTTTCTTTTAAACAAATCGATTTTTTTGTTTAAAGGAATTCCACATCAAATTTTCAATTTTTTTTTCTGAACAGAATCGATTTTTTTTTCTTTCTATACAAGGAAAAAAATTGTTTTTTTTTTTCTGAATAATTCGAAATTTTTTATGAAAGGAATTCGACATGAATCAAGTTCGTAGACGGCCTAAATCGGCGTACAATAATAATGTGTACACTCTGTTTGATGGTTTGTCAGGCAAACTACAGGCAAGCTCATGCTCACAAATTTTTTTATATTGAATTTTTGAATTGAATTGAATATTTTATTGAGACTTTTAGATTAGTTTACAGAGTTATAATCAAAGAAACTGAATATGAAGAAATGAATCCTTCGTAGTTTCACCCTCCAAAACCCATTTGTTTACATTGTTGTATTTGTAATTTAATTTTGTGTCGATGAATAGATGTTAAATCCAACAACAATATAGCAGGGTGGTGTGAAGATAAGTACTGTGAATGTGTAAGTTGTGAAGATAAATACTGTGAATGTATGAGTTTTATACCGCCATTTTTACACATACCTTTTCATTTCTCATCTGATAGAGCTTGTAGGCAAACTCAAATGACAGCCGAGGATTCATATCTTTATAAATTCAGTATCTTTGGTTATAAAGCTAAGTATAGACGATTGTCAGATCTTACAATATTGTCAGATCTGTCAATGGTCTGACAATAGCGGACAATTAGCTGACAATTGACAAATTTCTTACAATGTAAAATTGTCCGTTCACACGATTGGTAGATTTTGTGCCAAAGTCTGACAATTTAATTGTCAGCTCTTGTCTGACAATTTTCGGACAATTATATATCTGGCAATATTGTCAGCTTGAAAATTTTCTGTTCACACGGTTGGCAGACCAATAAAAATTCAAGTCACAATAAAAATTCAATTCAATTGAGGATTTCAAGATCAAACAAACTTTTATAGAATTTCACTTGCTAAAACAATTGGACGAGCATTTGAAACTACAACTGAACATCGAGGGCGACGGACTACATTTAGAAAGTGACCTTGAGACTATGTTAGGTCTGAGTTGGCGGCAGGCTGCCTATTGTTATTAATTGCTTGAGCTGGTTTTTTTTCCAGGTAGTGTCCCTGTCCACCCTCGTTTTGGCATTCTTCAAATTTATTTGATTGCTCGTATAGTTTCATGGCCATTTTGAAGTCCAATTTTGTTTAACTTGTTGGAATTTGCTGTTCAGTGTTCACTTTATTTAATCTTCATTTGAGTAGATATCTTTCAATGATTTTATTTATTCCGAACAAAATATACAGCACAAGGAATTTAATATAAAAGTGAGTCCAGTTGCTTTATAGATTTTTTTTCCTTCTGTTCTGGAAAAACTACAAATTTCCTACAAAAAAGTTTTTTTTTATCTCAACTCGGCTCCAACCGTTTGACATTTCGAACAATGAAGAAATTGTCAGCAATTGTAAGATGTTTTCAATGAAAACATCTGACAATGACCAATGAGTCTGACAATGTCCTAATCGTCGGACAATGACACAAATTGTGCGTTTAGACGATTGTAAGATACCTGACAATTTTTTGTCAGATTGTCATCTGACAATTACCTTACAATGACGTTTCTGACAATATTGTCAGACAAAATTGTGTGTTCAGACGATTGTAAGACATTTGGGACAGTTTTTTCACTGACAGATCTGACAATATTGTAAGATCTGACAATCGTCTGTACTTAGCTTAATTCTTAAAATATTACTTCAGCGAAGCTAAATATTAACTGCGGCTATACGTATTGTCAACTTTATCGAATTAAAAGAATGGCACATGGCTGTGATAGATCTTTGCTCTTTCTCAGGAGCAATTATGTATAGGTTTTGAGCACGGTTGCCACTTTGGTCATTTGTAACCATATCTGGTAATTATTTTTTCACTTGGTCGCATGGTCATTTTTTATTCCATTTGGTCTTTTTTTTTAAATATCGATTTTATGAGCATATGTATATTTTTTTTTTATTAAGCTCCTCTTTGATCACATTTTAAAATGCTCTGAGAAGTTATTATTTTATGTTTTTTTTTTTATTTATGATTCGTTACTTTTATTTATTTATGTTAGTCTAATTTAATTAAGTTCATTAGGTACCTACTTTGTGAATTTGTTTGTATCTGTTTTTGTTTTTGTTTATTACTAAAGCCTAGTTTATAGATCGAAGCGAAGCGAAGTTTTCATACAAAAAAATAGCTTCTTGCCCAGGCATTTTGCATGCCTAAATTAAATGCAATTATTTAAGCGAAAAGGGGGAAGAAATTTGTTTCGAAGTTAATATAATTCAACGGACTTAAACCAAATATAAAACTAAATTAATTTTTGTTTGTACACCTTTTGACGCGAGATTTATTGATATTTCAATTTCATTTCGGTTTGAATTTCCCTTCGCATTGATTTATAAACTAGACTTAATAATACATACAAAAATAATATGTCATCCGTGTAATATGAAGAATATCTATGTTAAAATAAATCTGATGAATTCATTGTTTGCTGTGTTTAGAGGTACAAATATTTCGGACTCAAATTATTTTGGTCAATTTTAGCTGCAGTTGGTCATTTTTATTTTTGATTTTGGACACAAACTTTATTTTCAAGTGGCAACCGTGGTTTTGAGTGACTGAATGACGGTGTTCACATTGGACTTACTCCTTGGATTTTTTTTGACGTCTATATACTTTTTCTCGTTCCCACTCTGTGGTGAGAAAGAGACAGGCAAGTGAGGCAGGATTTTTTAAATTTTTTAAAAATTTGTGGATTTTTTTTGACGTTTCCTTTTGTGACATTTTTTTTCTCAGTATTTAGTTTTTGTTTGGAGCTTAAATACTACAGAATCAAAGTTTTTTCAATTGGAAAACAATTTATTTAGTGAATTATCAATTTTGTGATTGAAAAAGTTATAATAAATTCTCCGACGAGCAAATATTTGTGTTTTTTTTAATGACTGCTGAACGTCAGAGTGAATCGGTTGTGTTCACATTACTTTGTGTCTGAACACGAGCTGACTGACTTCTGTCAAAAAAAATTGTAAATTTGAGTCCAATGTGAACACCGTCAATATGTCTTTTTTGATATTGACTGACAGTCAGATCCAAAGAAACTAAATATAAAGAAATGAATCCTTCGTACGTTTCACCCTCCAAAACCCATTTGTTTACATTGTTGTTTTTGTAATTTCGATTCGTGTCGGTGAATAAATGAAAATTGCAATAACAATTTAACGGGGGGAATTTGTCTGATTTTGACAGATCGATTTTTTTTCTGCTATTGCTGTGGTGAGAATTTTATTTCTGTATTCTGTTTTGGTTGTCTGCCACTTTGTTAGTGTTTTTTTTGTAAATAAACATTTTTTTAGCTAAAATATCGGGGATCGGGCTAACACAAATATCGGGCTTACAATTTATCCGCTAGAAAACGAGCTTGATTTTGTGGGCTCTGAAGAAATTCCTACTTTGAGTAGCAGCGCTCCAAATAAAATAGAAACATCACGAAAGAGTAGTGGAAACAGTGACAAGAAAAAAATAGTTGATGTCGAAGACGAGGATGATGAAGAACCTGCATTAGACTCTTCTTCAACAGATGTTTCACAATGCAGTACATTCTAAACAGAATCGAAGAACCGAGAGACCAGTGAAGTCATGGAGGTGTTGGAGAACGCTATGTCATCAGTTTTTGTTGATGGACATGCAGTGGAGGGTGGAGATTCTGTCCAAGTTGCTGATGAGTACTTTGGCTCATAGGCTGACACAAAGACTTTTGTCGGCGATTTGATGGATAATGTGAGTAAGACCTGTGATCAGTCTAAGTCAATCTCTTAACCGAGGAAAAAATTGAAACGAGGGGATGCAATGAGGGATCAGAAGTCTATAAAGAAATCAGTAAGCGAAGGTTCGGGTAAAGATAAGAAGCGAGTTGTATTTCGAAGACATCAACAGACAGCAAAAACAGGAGGAACCGTTGTCACGTAGTGAAAAACAATCAACAAGTGCTAGTGCCACGATAAGCGTCGAAGACAAAAGTAGAAGTTTGAGTCTTGAAACAGGTGCCACAGGACATGAAATCGAAATCGACAGCACAACCTTGACATACTTAGGCAAAATGTTGCACTAGAAGCAGGCAAAAAACATGGACACAAAAAGAAAAATTCGAAGGATTTCAAAAGAAATTTTTATAAGGTAATATTTGTGTTAGTTGACACAATGCTAATTTTTTACATTAATTTTTTTTTTTTAGATCCATCCCTTCCATACACATATGCTACTATACTTTGGCGTCTACGACATTAAACAAACTCTGTATTCATTTCAAACACTTCAACATCATTGCTTGCGATACACGAACATTCTTTTGCCTTTCGATTATCACATCATTCTCCGGTAGTTCGATGAAACAACTCCTCATCCGATATCCCTTAAGAGTAGCCGATAAAAAATTATGGCCAAGTGATAATTGAGTTCAAGTGTCTTAAAAAGTAATGTAACAAAAGGGAATGAATGGGAATATGTGTAAAAATGGTAATTTAATAATTAAAAATTATTCTGTTATAATAGCTGTGAAAAAGAAACGAAGAGAAAGGAAACTTAAACAAAAATTTAAATTTTATCGTAATATCATCTCAAAATCAATTAATTGAAAGTTTAATTTTGTATACAAAATAATTATTGTCAAGACGAAAGATGAAACAAAATCAACCTGAGCAAAACATAATATTCTTGTCCATTTTTATATTTTATAAATAATCTTAAATATAAAAGTTAATATAGGAATTGTCTACGAAACTCGGGTAATATTAAAAAGTGCTTAGACAATGAATAAGTAAATTAGTTATGCTGTAAACAAAAAGAGTTAAAATAAATTTATAATTACAAAAAATATAAATATACATTATATATCTATACTATTATATAAAGACGAAACAAATATTTGGTTTGTGCGCGTTTATCTCAGAAAGTGTTCAACTGATTTACTTGAAACAAATTTTATAACTTTCCTTATTCTTTGAAGCATGTAATTAGATATTTTTTAATTTGTTAAATTTATTTGTTGAATTAGATAATTAACTTTTAAAAAAATCTCGTACACTTTTTTGTCGAAGTTGACCCACATATTCAATTATGCTTTTAAGCCTACTTGATATTTTACAAAAGTGGGATTTTTTGTATAAAGTCAATAGTTTTATGCAAATTTTAAGTCCTAAACTGTTTCTTAAATGTACTTACATGATGAGAAATAAATGTATGTACAAATATAAATCTACCAACTTCTTTTGTATTTTTGCATCTATAAATTCGATTTAATCGCAATGACTGGGTTGCTGTTTTGTTCCATTTCATTATCGTTCCGTGTTTTGTGCATTTTCTTTTGTTTATTTGTCCCCTCAGTTGTTCGCTCATCACTCGATTGTTGATTTTTTGTAACGACAGCCAATGCGTGTTTGTTTTTTCCTTCTTCTTAAGCGAACTAAAATGTTACATACTATGTACATACATATTTTGAGTATGGGATGGGCACTGCTGCCGTCGTGCGCAGTGCGTTTATTTGTTTCTTCTTCTGCAGCGAACCGAATTGTTACATAAATGTACATATTTTGAGATGAAAATGGGCATTCAGTAGAAAGAAGTATGAAAAAAAGGTTTGCTGAAAGCTGCTAAAGTTTATGAAAATGAAAAATTACTGATTTCACCTGATTGGAGTAAGGAATAAAATACAGTGCAAGCTCCCTTAGCCGGACAGTGACGGTCACAACACTTTTGTCAGTCTAAGGGAGTTGTCCGTCCAAGGGAAAACATAAAAATATAGTTATAAAAGGAAATATATAGGATATAGGTAGTAGCATCATGAAACATTTTTGCACCTACAAGCCTTCATGGCTACGGAAAGCATATGTAATAGACCGAGAGCCCACAACAATTTTTGGGTGTGAAGTATAGCAAAAATTCAATGATGCAATAAGATAGGTCTTTACTTTTTATTTGCAAATATTCAAGTCTTGCAAGTCGTAGTTGGGGCGTTTGCAAATAATGCTGCATTGAAATGTACTTAAAACATTTTCAATAAAAGAGCTGAATACTATAGACATGAATATGAGGGTCCAAGACTACTTAGATAGGGCCTTCTGTATGCAAGACGCACTTGAAAATTCATTTTTATAGTGCGTCTTGCATAGAAGGCATACCTAAGAGGTTTTGGACCCCAATATTCATGTCTATGGTATTCAGCTCTTTTATTGAAAATGTTTTAAGTGCATTTCAATGCAGCATTATTTGCAAACGCCCCAACTACGACTTGCAAGACTTGAATATTTGCAAATAAAAAGTAAAGACCTATCTTATTGCATCATTGAATTTTAGCTATACTTCACACCAAAAAATTGCTGTGGGCTCTCGGTCTACAAGTATGTATATACATTTTTGGTTAGTAATATAGTAGAAAAGTCGGTTAGTCTTATTGAGCGTTTGATATACTCTTACCTACTCATATAAATAAGTATTTATATTAAAAGCTAGCGAAGCAACGCGAGCGCGGTTCGGCTAGTAAAATGTAAAAACAAAATCAAATTAAAGTAGACAAATCAAAATTTTATATTCAATTTTGTGTTTGTTTTCTTATTTTCAACAGTTATTTTTTTATTTATTTTATTAATAGCGTGATGATGTATCGTTCGTACATTCTTCCATACAATATTTTAGACTTGTGTCGTTCTTCCGAGGCACGGCATTTCTTTTTAACGGTTTTTCTTGTAGAATAACCATTTTTTTTCAAAAAGTTAATTAGACATCATATAGTTACAAAAACCTACAAAATGTTATCATTAGTTTAATTTTGAAAAAAAGTTTTTCCTTCATTATGTATTTTATTGGACTTTTTTTTTTCTTCAATTTGGTTTCGATTGATAGTTGAAGAAAGTCGTTCACAAAATTGAAAACCGCATCAATTAATGGTTTTTGAAAAAAAAAAAAAAAATTAATTTTTTTCAATTTTTTTCTTTTGTAAACTAAATAGTTTTTTTTCCGAGAAAATTCAAAACTTTAAACACTACTATCTACATTGTTAGATAAATATTTCTCTTGTTAGTACCATACAAAACTTCACTTTGCCAACAAAGGAAAAATCATACATAGTCAGGATTATTTTTTTTGTGTTAGAGGAGATGCCCGGGTACACAATACTGAAAGTCCCCAGCACAAGGGCGAGAGCTTTAGACAGGAGATGGGTAACAGTTCATTAGAAATAATCGTTTGTGCTTTTTACCATCTTAATGTCAAGTTTGATTGAAATCTCGAGTTCGATTTTTTAACGAATCCTTAACTTGCCCTATAGTACCTATGTATATCGCAAGTGAAAATGACCAACACATCGGCAGCAACCGATAAAGATTTGGAAGCTGGTGTAGAAGAGGCTGCTCCAACTCCCGAACCTTTTGAAGATCCATTACCTGCTGGTCAATATTGATATTGATAAAACGGATCAAGATAAAGACAATCGAAGAGATTTTTTTAATATGAATTATATTTCACCAACGCCACCATTTGAACATGTTGAATTGAAATGACCAAAAGTCATATGGCCCACAAATCGCGAATTCGCTGTTCGCTTATATTCATGCAAAGAAAAACAATAGTGGCCGATATCAGTTTACTTGTAGATAGAAATTTATAAGGTCCATATAACACACAGGAATTCCACACTCGCCAAGGTATCTTTTGGATGTTGACATAAAGCTTGCCATCTCCAAATTATTATAGGGAGCACCCATTCCCATCAAAACTTTTTTAAACGAATGGAATTTCGAGTTTTTGTCGTAAATGTTGTGTTGATAAACTTATTCAGCTAACAATACCACGAATTGCATGTTTTTTTTCCTTCATCGTTGCAGTTCTTAGATATCCAAGCCCCAATTGGTGCTTTGCTTTCATCTAGATAGTAACCGATTTGTCCAATGCCGTATTCGGCCAAAGTTGCGCAATAAAGAGGATACTGTGGAATCGGAATTAAAGTTCCTGATGGTTTTCCATCAACAGTACACCTGAAATGATTAAAAAAAAATTACATAGGTACAAGAACCATTAACAGTCAATTCTGTAAATTTACTTCGACATGGAGAGAACACTCTTGATTGCAGGACTTGCACCAGCAGAAAGGTAAATGTTTTCCTAACAACACTGAACGCCATCAGCTCAGCATGTTTTGCTTGCACAAAAACTTCTGCCAAATGAATTTAATTCCATAAGCCGGTTTACCTTAATTGTTACGATGCTTCTTATATTCTTACTGGGAATGTGTTTGATGAGATCTTCGGGAGCAAATTCAGGGGTATTATCAAACTTGGTTAAGATTTCAGCAGCCTTGATTTCAGCCTTTCACTTCAACCTTCCCGTCTTCGAAAGTATTTCATCCAATTTTGAACTGTGTGGTGTTTCAGAAGTTTCTGCTTTTGTCTTTTGCAAAATTTGTTTGAAATATTCTGCACAAGTTCCTTTGTGAAAGTTTTGTATAATTTTTCTCACAATATTCACAAACAACTCTAGTTTTGTTTGCAATTTAATAACACAATCCAATGGCCGCGTTCGGGGGGTACACAGATAGGCTATCTGAGATACTTAAGTATCGGATATGTTTTCGAACGAACCGGATAGGTTACCTATCAAAAATCAAAACAGCTGAAAAAAGTTCAAGTAAGTACCAAAAATTATTTTTTCCCAGATCTCTGCTGTGTCTTCAAAATCGTATGTTGTGTCCTTCCAATTGACAGATATCTTCATTTTGTTTATTTTTGCAACAATTTGTATATGTATTTTTATGTTTAAAAGCCAAAAACAAACAACAAAAAATAAAAACAAACAACTACTCAAGCGTCACCCGAAAACCAAAAGTCAGCTGTAATCAGCTGGTCCTCAAATTGCGCATAGGATAGTTTAGTATCCCGAAAATTTTAGGATAGCTTTAGATTTGTTTTTGACAACAGCTGTTTGGTTCATCAGCTGAATTTTCCTATGGGATTACAACAACACAAACCTATCCGGATAGGTTTGGCTTGCCCCCCGAACGCGGCCAATTTGTTTACAAAAAATTTTGACATTTTAAAATTCACCACGAAAAGATGTGTTCGAAAAGTAAAAAACTTAAGGGTAGAGACACACTGTACTAAGAAATGAAATTGAATATTTCAGGTGTTTTTTTTTTTGGCAAGTATATTCGCTAAAAATATTAGTGCACGCCGGTTTGGAAGAAACATTAATGCCGTTTTCGGCTCTACTTTCCTTTAAGAGCTTTGGAATTTAGGGGCAAAAATAGTCTTATTCGATAGGTAATCACTCAAAACAAACAATTAGTTTTATTGATCGGAAATAGTTATAAGTATTTTTAATTTAATTAATAAAAGCCGTGTTTTTTGCAAGCACGGAGAAAATTGGTCGAAATAAACGATATCGGGGTTTACAAAAAAAACATGGAGTTTCCATACAAACTATCGATAACATGTATGGAATTCATGCCGGTAACACAGTTCTTCTCCGTGCTTAAGTTAAGTTTTTTCGGGTTTTTTTTTGGGATATTTTGGGACTTTGTTTTTTTTTTTTTTGGGAAATTTGTAATTAATCGCTTTTAACGGCCTTAAGTCCATAAAAATTCGCGTTTCGTCCCGGCGATCTCACCTGGGAATTTGTTTTTTGTGTTCGAACTCGAAATTAAAAACTATTATTTTGTCTTGTGAAAATGCTTTTGAAAATCAGGGAAGATAATAGTTTAAAATTTCGCGACCTATTGACGTTTGGATTTTGGAAGTTTTATAATCCTATCGAATATGGAAATTTTTACACTCACCTTGACCTAGACTCCAAATTTTCCATATTCAAGATTCAGAGGAATGTTCCAAGAATCGAATCTATATTCATAAAAAAAAAAACGATTTTTGTAGAAAAATTCCTTGTTTTGAAAAAAAAAAAAAAAATCGATTCTGTTTATGTCGAATTCCTTTTAACAACAAAATTCATTTTTTTTTTAAACAAAATCGATTTTTTTTCTTTCAATACAGGGAATTTGTCCAGAAAAATCGAATTTTTCTTCTGAACAAATCAAATCTTTTGTTAAAAGGAATTCAACATTAGAAAAAAAAATCGAATTTTTTGCTGAAAGGAATTCAACATTATCTAGTCTGGTAATATAAAAATTCATTCATATTTTATCCTTCAACTGTCCAAACTCTTGTTTTTTTTTTTAAGTTCAAATATGGTTGCAAAAAGAATTTTAGGTACATATAACCAGGAATTAAAAAAAAAATAAGCACCCAATAGATTTTATGTACCTAACCCTGAGGCCACAAAGGCAAGTACTGGCAAGCAAGTATGGTACATGCACTGCCTGCCGTATTTGTATCTGTGTACTTGCAACCGAGCAAGTTGCTTCTTGGTTTTTTTCTCTAACGGCCATATTATTCACTCGTTTAATTCAGATTTAAACTTAAATCCAGATGAATTTACATTGAATTTGTATGATTTACATCCAGATTTATGTTTTAATCTAGATGTATTCAGTGAATAATATGGCCGTAATATTAGTTCGAGATGTAGCATTTCATACACGCAGTTGCAAATTTGTAGGCATGCCATTTTTATTATTGAGGAACAATCAAAATTAAAATGTAATTGATCGACCATACGAAATAGGTTGAACAAAAAAATTAAATACATTTGGAATTCAATACAAAGAACGATGAAAGTTGACTTTGTTGTGGACGCCCGAACGTCAGTTTTAGTTCCGAAAATGACAGATGCTACTGTTAGATTTATAATTTGCTTCAGTGGTCGGTCCACCTTTGGCGTGCCAAGAATGCATATGGACAAACCAGAAAGCTGGTAACGATCATTTTTATATAAATTATTATAAAATACAAATGTGATTATTTATAGCGTTCGAAATTACATTAGTTTTCAAATGCTTGGTACATCTAGATAAAAGAAAGATGAACCCAAAATTTGTAAACTAGTGTTCCATGATAAAATATTAAACCGGGTGCTTTAGATCAATTAAGTTTTAAATGCAAATAAATATTAAGGTCTGGTTAAACTGTACACTGCCTGGCAGAGTGCGGTGGAAGTCAAACAGTACGTAGGCACAATTTTGGCATGCTTTAATTCACACAGTCAGCGCATGTTTTCGTTGTTCTATTTTTCCACTTTTTGCGAAAAGCCTTAAATGTAGTTTAACCTTTACACTCTAACAACCAAATATGTATACAGATTATAATCTTGCAATACTTGCACTTTGCAGCATAAAAATACAACACAGTTAAGTATGCACACACAGTTTTCTTCATAAAAGCAATTCAACATAAAATTAGGGCTGATTCAACAGAAAATTAGGGCTGATGAGCACTTGCACATAAATTGGTTATACCTACGAACTACTTTTTGAACATACCCATCGGACCTCATGAGATTTTCAAAATAACCGCCAATTTAGTTCACCACCGTGGTGTGAAGATCCCTACTGTGAATGTGTGAGTTTCATGCGCATTAGTACACATACTTTCTCATTTTTTATCTGATAGAGCTTGTAGGCAAACTCAAATGACAGCCGATGATTCATTTCTTCATATTCAGTTTCTTTGGTCAGATCATTCATGGACAGTCAGACGACTGTCAAACGTGATCGATAATGTGTACCCTACTTAAAGTTTTGAAACGGCACCCTAATGTCAACGAAATCAATACTTTTTCCCACTTTTTCACAAAGGTTTGTCTCCATCTTTCTTTTCACTTTTTTCTCACTCAGACTCAGTCTTGTATATTCTATTGCGACGGAAGCTGTTACATTTAGCGGAGGTCCGTCACTCGCATCATCTTTATTTTTTTATTTTCCCAAAACCAAACTAAAACTAAAATCTATCTTCACGAAGCATTTGGATAACAAATTTATACTTGTAACTGTCAAGTGCTCTATGTACTTTAAATAAATCTATTCCTGAAAAAATTTACCCTGAAAAATCCTTTTCCGGAAAATAGAAAATTCAATGTGAGTTTCAGATGGTGTAAGTGCACTTGTGCTATTTTAAGTCGGCCATTAAAGCATCTGGGAAAAAATTCCATGATCTAATTTTTCTTTTAATATTAAATTCAAAATTATTGAATTTAATGTAGGTTTGATTAAATTTGAATTTCTTTTTTATTTCATGTGTTCGTGCAGTGCGAAAATCTAGTTAAAGAAAAAAAGGCGAAAGGTTAAATCACCAAAAGATAAATTGTGCTTTTTAAATTTATTCTGAAGCCAGATAAAAAAGGATACACATTTTTTATATTTCCAATGTGGGGTAAGTTTTCCACTATTTTCTTTTTAGTTTTCTGCAATAAAGTTAAATTTAGATATAATACAAGATGGCGGAAATGTCTTCTTGTACTTTAGGCTAATTAGTAAATTAAATATTAATGAACTAACCTATAATATAGGGGTCTCTTTCTAACAAAAGGCTGAATGTTTTTAACAGCTGGTGTCTGGAAATGGGATTTCGACAACCTGTTTTGTTTCTACTACTTTGTGTCTGAAAATAAATGTTGCAGCAACAATATGAATGTTTCTTTTCTTAACAGGCTGAAGCAAAAGAAAACGACGACTTTTAATAGTAAATATTAAGTTTTGAGCCGGAATACACAGCAAATTTTCTTACTTCTAATACTACGTTTTCATTAGAGCAAATAAGGCACATTCGATTCGAAATCATTTCATTTCCCATACAAATTCACATTATCAAATGAAGTAATTTTAACTAAATATGCACGAAATTCGGAAACGTATAACCAAACCGGGGCGACTTTCCATTACGACATCCCGATTTCGAAGTTGATTTTTTTTTAGGGGTAGGTAGGCATCTCAATAGAATATTTTTCAAATATTAAGGTGAGGAAACCCCCCTAAATGCAATTAAAAAATGTTTAAAATTTTCAAATTCGGGCATTTTTTTTACCGATTTGCACTTTTTATACGCGGAATTTGGAAACGCGAATAGTCTCATTGGAAAGATGAACACCTAAAAACACTAAATATCATTTAATTTTTAGAAGTTTTTGTTTTGAAAACAATACAAATTAAAGAAATGTCTGTTTAGTATTGCCAGGCATGTATTTTTTCACTTGGGTTTTTATTTTGGGAATTTTTTTCGGGAAATTTAAAACTGTTTAACCTGATTTAAAATGTATTTCAAAATGAGTTTAAATAATAGTTTTAAATTTCGCGCGAAATTTAAAACTATTATTTAAACTCATTTTGAAATACATTTTAGTGAGGTTAAATAATAGTTTTAAATCTCAATATTTCTCAAATAAAATGCCAAATAACATTGCAATTGTGACTTGTTTCCCGCATATTTTATCGTTAAAATTTTACTCTTTCATAACTGATCATATAAGTAATTTCCCTAAAAATCGGGCTAAAATCTGAAAATTCCGAATAAAAATCCCAGAAATCGCAAAAATAAAAAATATCCCAAAACCATTGTGTACGTATGGCAATACTAAGCATACACTGTCACGACAAGGGAAGTTCTTTCATCCCCATCTTGGTAATTTTTATTTATTTCCATGCATTTTGTATGGAAAAAGTGTAACTTTGAAAATTAATTAAAAATACTTACAAATATTTCCTTACCCTAAAATTGTGATATTTTTTAGTGAATATCTATCGAATGAGACCATCCGCGTATCCAAATTCAGGATGTCGTAAAGGAAAGTTGAGCCACCAAACCTTTGAACACAAAGTGAAACCCATTTAAAATTACAGAATTCAATGTACAAATAAAAACAAATGACTGATAGGCTAGACTGTCGAACTAAATTATGAAATTCGAAATATTAACTTTTCCTGTAATTTGCCAAAAAGCCTCATTTCACGTCTAATGAAAACGTAGTACCCCTAAAACATTGGGCTAAGAAGTGCCATATTGATTAAGTTTTACATGTGTTCAGTAATAGGTACAATATAAATTCAATTCAAATTAATAACAGCGTAGATAAATATATCAACATTTTGGCTTATTTCACACTAGCGTCTTTTTCTACGCGTCCATTTGGAAGTACGTCCTGAGAACCAAGGAAACTTATAGGAATGTACACACGAGCGTTCACTTATTGGTTTCATCCGCGCATCCAACTTTGTCAAACGTTTAAATCTCATGTCGCGCAGATTGTAAAACGTCATGAGGGGTACTGTCGTAAATTAGTATGGTCACACGAACGTCTAAATGGACGTGAAGTAATGTATCCAAAATTAAATTTAAAAAATTGAGTTCCTAAAGTACCATTGAGCTGAGATAACTGCTATATTAGAACCCTTATTCTATGAGCTCATATCTTATCAATGCATGCATGGTTTAATTTGTTTTTTTCTTATTCTGAATGTCAGTAAAACAACGATTACAAACCTCACAATTTTATTTTGAAATTATTCGAGAAATTGGTAAAATTGCATAGAAAAAGTGTGTTTGGTTCATTGCTCTCGGTAGTCTACCAGTGGAGAAAGGTCCGATAGTTGCAAAATTATACAAATTTTTAAAGTTCAGCTTTCTTTTTAAATTATATCTTTTGTTGTAATGATCCGGTTTTCAAGGTTAAGATCTCAAAATAAAGATTAAATGTGCCTGACATTGAAACAGTGCATTAATGCAATAAACTGTTTGTTTTTACATAAGTTGATATATCTTAATGCTCCTTCATATATTTGTTTACCAAACTCTCAGCCGGTCTGCTAGAAGTATCAATATTATCCCAAAACTTAGCAATTTTCTAAAATCCTTCCGTTTATTTTTCTACGTGCTGTTTACCTCTATCTATAATCAAATTAATAGTAAACTTTACTAAATTTAGAACTGCAATCTTCCGTCTTCCCTACAATCGCCATGAATTGTTCAAAAATGTATCATAAACTCTAACATAAACTCCCTATGTATATTTAATTTTTGTGTTTTGTCAACTTAATAAAACTTCACACATCATACCTAAGTAGGTACTGCTGAGGTCAATTTAGACCCCAAAACAAAATTTCAGAAATAAAACTAGACCTGAAAACAAACGTGTCGTCGTCTTTTCTTGATAAGAAATTGGCAGGACCATCGAATATTATATACAAAAATACTACTTAATAGCGTTAAATGTTGAACAAAATTAGTTAACACAATTTTTTTCATTATTTTTTCAAAATTTTGAGTTTGAAAATTAATTTTACAAAACTATTCTCTCAAATGATTTGAATTAAAAACAAAATTAAAGAACGGACTTCTGGTTCTAAAAAAACTAGTAGATGCGGGTCCTAGGCACCCTCGGTAAGAACGAAGTTCCCATTATGTACATGCGTGTCAGGCGCCACCTGGGGGTATTGATTGACCTATCACAATAATGAACAAACAATATTATAACTATCATCAGAATCAAAGCAGACGAGTCTCGTTTTGACTTTCGATAAATACCTTAGAACGATTAGAAAATATGAAAGTCACATAAAAAGAGTTACAAGATTATTAATGTATACATACATAATTTGGCTTGAAAATTTTTTCGCCTATTTTGAGTTTAACCCGACAAATTTTCAGCCTTATTGTAATTGTAATTGTAATTTATTTATAAGTTCCAAAAACTCTTATATTCTATTAACAATTCAGTCTTAAATTAAATTATATTTTAAAAGATAGGTAATTTTTAATTTAAACAATTTCAAAACTGACAACACTTTTACATATCTGGGAAGAATATTAAAAAGCTAAAGGCCTTTATATAGTAGGTTGTTTTGGGTTTGCGCTCTTCTATACAACGGAAGCCGGAAGTCACCAAGATTTCTTAACGTGTACCGTTGGTTGATAATGTATTTCACATTATTCTGTAAATAAACTGGATAGATGTTATTTTTGATTTTAAAAATCATAATTAGTGTATAAAATTTTAAGCGCTGCTTAACACTTAGCCAACTTAAGGATTGCAACATACATATGACATAATTGGTGTCATTCTATCACAATTTAAAATTACTCTCATTGCTTTATTTTGCAAAATTGTGAGTTTCGCCCGAACAACCTTTCACCCAGAAAATTTGTTCGCCTATTGTGAGTTTCATCCGTAAAATATTACTTGTTCCTAACATTTCCCTAATTGCGAACATTAATAGGCAGAATGTAATGGCATCGACAGCTTAAATTTTCACCTATCTTTAGTAGGCGAACGAGGGAGCAATTAGGCGGAAAACGTACATTTTGTACGGGCGAAACTCACAACAGCTCTTAAAATTCCGGGTGAACAGAAAATTTTGTTCGGGTGAAACTCTAAATAATCCTGATTGCATGTTCCGAGAATTACCTAATTGTTAACATTCATTTCGGGCAGAATATAATGCCATTGACAGCTTTTTACCTATAAATATTTAGTAGGCGAACGAGAGAGCAATAACGCGGGAAACGTATGTTTCGTAAGGGAGAAACTCTAAATTTATTTATTTATTTTTTTAATTTTGTTTTTTATTTATTAACGCTCAAGATTAAAGTAATAAATTTTCAAGATAGAAATTCTATATCGCGATTTAGCCTAGCGAAAGCATAGACGGCTAGTAACCAGAAGGTCGCGGGTTCGAATCTCAAATATACCGGTTGAACTTTTTTCATTTGCATCTTGTCCTGTTGAAAATCCTATAAGATTCAATGGGATTAATGATGTGCATGTGACGAAATGAAAATAGTAAATGATTTGCAATACACATTGTGCATGTGACAGAATAAAAAAAAAATTGTTACCAGCAGGATTCGAACGCCGAACCTTTCGCTTAATAAGCAAACAACTATACCATTGCGCCACAATGGGTCGAAATCGATCTGTCGTTTTTTGGATTTACCCCCCAACGCAACCCTGGGCTAAAGAACTTTGTTCTAAAAAGTAAAACATGATATAGTGAATGTTGCCGTTGTTCTTCTATGATTATTTTTTTTTCTATTTTAAGTCGATTTTTAGAAATCGGAAGGAAATAGACTTCCCTCCCATACGATTTTTTTTCTTGCCTCGACTCAACCTACACCTTCTAGCCTTTTATAACACCTTAGTTGAATCGCCATGTATAAACATTATGAGTAAGGTAAACTTATCCAAAATAATTCTAATTTACTTTTAAGTAGAAGCATATTTTATCGCGTAAACGAAAATTGGCAGCAAAATCAAGCACTATTTCCCTCCATTGACATGTTTGTTCATATACTATTTATTTTTCTGAGGTTTATTCGGGCAACACTACTAATGTTGTCAGTTTAATTGATTCTTTTGTGCAAGCAAATGAACTAATAATATGCATTGAAATTATTGGATTATTTAAATCTTTTTCATATTACGAGGTACGAATTCATGATCATTCGTCATGATAAAAAAAAAAGATAAATTGAACATAAACCGCAATCAATTAGTTTGACAATTTTTTTCAGCTCACTATCTACACACTTGACTTTTCATTTACATACAAAACATAATAGAAGCAATATTGCTTATAGTGGCATATTCAATCCGCATGATATAAAAATTCAATAAAAGATCTATGGAAATTCTCCTCCAACGTAAATGAATTTTTATTCTACATATAATTCTTATGAAATTTTGTTCATATTGCGCATTTGTTTCTTCAAAATTTCCATTCTGCGGCCAATATTGATTCTTAAAACCAATATGTAATTTACAAACATGTGTTAAACAAATACTACTGCAAAGTACCCTGAAAAGTAAACACGTATAAATGAAAAACGTTTCTTTATCAAAAAACTAAGAACTGATAGATAAGAATAATGGACTACCTATCAAAGCAAATAAAGCAAAGTAAGCTTTACCAATATTCAAGGGCTTTAATATAAAATATAAAATACATTTAAAAGTACAATCAAATTAAAGTTTATAAATGAGCCGTTCATTGCACAAATCGATTGATTCCATAAAACAAAAATTGAGAAATGCAACCGACATCTCCCCCTTTGATACGTATGTACTACGAATTGTAGTCTATCGAAATAAGGTATGGAGAAAAATGGAGGCGGAACAAGACAGCATACTTAGTGCTTATAAAAATGCTGATGCTCCAAATGCATTTGATAAACAAACCTCACATCTCGACCGCGTAGTGCATACGGCTTCGAAGACTGAGCAAATCTGATGCGTGGGTTCAAATCTCGCATGATGTAGAAAGTTTTTCATAATAAAATTGGATTAAAGCTCAGCACCACTAAAAGGAGACTGATGATAGGGATTGGCACCCTTAAAATAGCTATATCTCCAGCCAAAACAAAAATAAAACGAATTAAAAATACCTAAAAAAACATTATTTCGTAAACAATTAGTGGTAGCGCCTAAAAGTTGTTGTGGATGTTCACAAATTCAATGAAATTGACGGAATAAAGAATGGAAGTCTAATAAACTGACATTCTAGTTTGAATTGTACAATAATAATAGCAATGCAATAATGTTTGATTGTTTTTTTTTTTTTTAATTTCATTTTAAATATATATATGTACACATATATTACAGATATAACGTTAATCTGACGGTATAAAAAATTAGATTAGTGTTTATTTAGTAAAAAAAAACTATTTTTGCATTTTAATTTCGTGTTACAATAAATAAATTTCTTAATTGAATATTATTAAAGCTTAATAATAAGTTTTAACGAACTGTAATACTTCATTTTTAAATCTCGTTATTTTCGTTTCAATTTCTACAATACTTGGCACCCTATTGAATATTTGTATATACATATAAAATATTTTGCGTTCGATTGTTTAAAAAAAATGTACATTAAAATTATTATTGTTTCTTAGATTATATGGCTGAGCATCATGGTGTATAAGTGTATACCTATTGCAATATAGAATCGATCGCATAGCTATTATTAATAAAGGATATTTAAACAGTAATCGTAATCGTCATTAATCTTACAATTTGTATGTGATTGGTAGCACTTGATCTTGCTACTGAAAAAAGTAATAAAGTAAAATTCAGTGTTAAAATGCATTTAAGTGAATTTGAAGGGTTGGGTACGATATCCCGCTTTTTTAATCCTGTTTTTTTAAATCCCGCTTTTTATAATCCTGTTTTTTATAATCCCGCTTTTTTATAATCCCGCTATTTATTATCCCGTTTCTTATAATCCCGTTTTTTATAATCCCGTTTCTTATTATCCCGCTTTTGCAATCAAAACTAGTTGTTTTATTTTAAAAAATCGCGCGAGCAAAAAATAAAGTGTGTACAGCGATGATCAAAAACAGTAGCCCATGTATCTATTTTCTTTGAGTCGAAAATAGTATATACTAAAATAATAATATTTTTCACGAGTAAACGTGAAAAATAGGAAAATAACAAATTTCGTGTTTAATAAGGTTTAATCATGTTATATAAACGGGCTTAGCGGGATTTTATATAGCGAAATTATAGAAAGACGGGATTTTTATTAAACGGGATTTTAGAAAACAGTATTCTAAAAAAACAGTATTTTAGAAGACGGTATTTTAAAAATTTTTTCTCGGGATTTTTAAAAAACGGGATTTTAAAAAGCGGGATTCCGATACGCTCCCGCATTTGAATTATGGAGTTAATCAAAATGGCCTCTGAAATAAATTACTTATTATTCAATTCATTTGTGCACTGAACGGCATAAATTCTTATGTGTATTTTCTCTAGTGTAGGTGTGTAAAAATTCTGATTCCAAACAAGTCAAAAGCATCTCTAAAAAATACCATGAGAAGAGCCAATTTTTACAACGGCGCCGCGTGCCACCGGCAAAATCAATAAGCTCGGTTCTTCTGCCACACAAAACTTACTTACTCGGCTGAACGAGTGCAAGAGGATGTGAGTACACTACACATACACACCCTTTTCAGTCTGTTCTTGTTCTTCTTCAATAGGCTTTCAATTTCCATAACTGTTTTATTTCTTAAAAAAAAAAATACGTATTTCGTAAATTTTAAGTTAAAATTTGATGCTTTTAAGCATCCATGTCTTTTTTTAAATTTGTAAGTCAGTTTTGAGAAAAATCTTAAACTACCGTTTTTAATCAGAACAATCCAACTATTTGTTTAAAAAGATTCAATATCAGTCATGGGCAACTATTACGTGACAATACAATTCCAAGCTTGTTTCTAATTAAATTAAGAATTTTCCTCTGAAATTCGTAAAATCCACTTGTCCTGAAGTCCTGATTTGCCATTCCCAAAAACTCACTTTCCTTGAACTGTTCAGGATGGTTTTCTAAGATCGTGAAAAGTCGTAGCCTAGTCGTATGTTTGTTAAGGACAACCAACTAAAATGAAAAATAAAGAGAAATTCGAACAAAAAGGAACCTGTCTAAGAACAGTCGCATTCTATATTTTATGTGTGCATATTCTTTATGCTTCATCTCCTTGAAAAATATAGTTCAAGATTGAGATTTATTAAATTATTATTTCAATTGAGTTTGGTAGAAGTTGATTACGTATGTACACATGTACATACAACATAGTACATATTGTATATACATATGTATAGGCGAATAAATCTTTATCTTAATATTTCCTGATTTCATTTTTTGCCGAAAATATGCGCGCTTAAAATTTATTATTACAGACGACCAGACGAGACCAATAATTTGTTGTCAAATAAGATTAAAATTTTTAATACAAATTAATTAATACGAAGTCCACAGTTAGTGTTGATATTGATAATGATTGATATTGAAACCAAGACACCCGAGAATTAATGAGCTCGTTTCAGATAAGAAAAATCTAGAAAAAAAAAACTGTTTCAAGACCAGGGTTTAATGTTTAAATAATAATAAAAATTGAACATAAGTTTTGTCTTAATAAAAGTTGAAAACGATCTTCTTATATAATAATTGCCCAAAAAGTTATTTAAAGGGAATTGCCCATTTCTGGCAAAGAGTGTACACGGACGAGTTTGGTATCAAATAAAAGATGACGTTGAGTGAAATATTTTCAAAGTCCTTCATGGGAAAGCCGAGATATTTGAGCTTGAGGTTGCCGATTGCAAAATAAGATTTTAGCTTTTTTCCACTTAATTGTTAATAACGTGCAATATAAATTCTATACGTAGAAAAATAATTTTGATATCAAATGAAAGGTATTTTTCTAGTCCTCAAAATAGAACTAAAATAAAAGTTATTGCGCCATAGTTAAGAGAGTTACTTTTGGTTACTTTTCATTTAGGAACGACCAGAATTAAAAATATAGTTTATCTGTTAAACAAAAGGAATTGCAAAAAAAAAAATAGAAATAGAAATCTATTTGGAATGAATAAACAAAAAAAAAGTGATTTCGTTAAATTTATTGCTAAAATTATTATCAGAAATTCAAAATTACTTTTCACTCAATTTTCTGAAAAATCGAACAGAAATAATGTGCAAATTTTTTTTTCATCGCTTATGGTACAAAAATGTTATTGAAAAATCGACCAAATGAAAAGAAAGAAAATAAAAGAAAAAACTATTCCAAAATTCTAAATCGACAAAAAAAATCAATGAAATTGATAAAAACATATTTTAAAAAATGGAAACAAAACAAAACAAAGGACAAAAAGTTAACAAAAGACCCACACAATGAAAACATTGCATTTCAGGAGTGTTTGACAACTAATATCAAGGAGATGGAGTTGGAAAAGGTTACAAAAATGTACTTTCTAACATTTACTTTGAATTTAGGAACAGCTTTATGATGTAATAAAGGTGATTCAAAGTAACTTTTATTTTCAATAGTTAACTTTAGTTAGAAAAAGAACGCACCAAAGGTATTTTTCTATGTTATTTCGCACGATATGCACATTTATTTGGAAAAAAAGCTAAAATCCGCAATCGGCAAATTCAAGCTCAAATTTCTCGACTTTCCAAAGAACGATTTTGAAAACTTTTGTGTTTAATTGGAATTGTTAAAACTTTAATAAAAATAACTTAATTTAACACGATCTTTACTTTTCTTGTTTATTTAACTTTACTCATATACCTTTAATTTATTAAAATATAGATAGATAGATTTCTTCTATCGTAGCGCGGATGCGTGGTTAAAAAATCTGTTTTTTTCTGACGCTGCAGTCCGTTGCAATTAAAGTTGTATCTTCTCTCTTTCTTAGTGGCTGTTCCAAACAGTTTGGAACAGTTTACAACAGAAAAGAACAGGTTTTTGCTGTTCAGTGCGAAATTTTCTGTTCTAAACTGTTCTGGCTTGCTGTTCAGTGAGTCTGTTTGGAACATTTTTGAGCAGGATATTCTGTACTTGCTTTAGAGATAGAACAACTTAGAACAGAGTTTTCTGAAAAATGTTAAAACCAGTTGTTGTTCTGTTCTGTTCTGTTATATTCTATTCTATTCTATTCTATTCTATTCTATTCTATTCTATTCTATTCTATTCTATTCTATTCTATTCTATTCTATTCTATTCTATTCTATTCTATTCTATTCTATTCTATTCTATTCTATTCTATTCTATTCTATTCTATTCTATTCTATTCTATTCTATTCTATTCTATTCTATTCTATTCTATTCTATTCTATTCTATTCTATTCTATTCTATTCTATTCTATTCTATTCTATTCTATTCTATTCTATTCTATTCTATTCTATTCTATTCTATTCTATTCTATTCTATTCTATTCTATTCTATTCTATTCTATTCTATTCTATTCTATTCTATTCTATTCTATTCTATTCTATTCTATTCTATTCTATTCTATTCTATTCTATTCTATTCTATTCTATTCTATTCTATTCTATTCTATTCTATTCTATTCTATTCTATTCTTTTGTTTTGTTTTGTTTTGTTTTGTTTTGTTTTGTTTTGTTTTGTTTTGTTTTGTTTTGTTTTGTTTTGTTTTGTTTTGTTTTGTTTTGTTTTGTTTTGTTTTGTTTTGTTTTGTTTTGTTTTGTTTTGTTTTGTTTTGTTTTGTTTTGTTTTGTTTTGTTTTGTTTTGTTTTGTTTTGTTTTGTTTTGTTTTGTTTTGTTTTGTTTTGTTTTGTTTTGTTTTGTTTTGTTTTGTTTTGTTTTGTTTTGTTTTGTTTTGTTTTGTTTTGTTTTGTTTTGTTTTGTTTTGTTTTGTTTTGTTTTGTTTTGTTTTGTTTTGTTTTGTTTTGTTTTGTTTTGTTTTGTTTTGTTTTGTTTTGTTTTGTTCTGTTTTTTTCTGTTCTGTTCTGTTCTGTTCTGTTCTGTTCTGTTCTGTTCTGTTCTGTTCTGTTCTGTTCTGTTCTGTTCTGTTCTGTTCTGTTCTGTTCTGTTCTGTTCTGTTCTGTTCTGTTCTGTTCTGTTCTGTTCTTTTCTGTTCTGTTCTGTTCTGTTCTGTTCCTATTCTGTTCTGTTCATTTTTTTTTTGTTTTCTTTAAATCTCCTTAACAATCTCTCACATGCAAAAAACAAAACCCGAAGAGATTTGCTTATTTTCCTTTTTAACTACCTTGGTTGAACGCACACAAACGTATTGTGAAGAGGAACGTCAAAAAAATCTCCTGAATTTGTTGACCGGGGAGATTTTGTTTACCCCTCTTTCTTCCTGCCCGTCTCGCCTATGAACTGATTGTTCCTGGAAACTCAGTTGCCTAGTGTGAAAGGGGACATACTAAACTCGTTCGTGTACACTCTTGGCCAAAGCTCCGTAGTAAAATAGGCATTCCATTTCGGGGGATATATGTATATTATATATTTTTAGTTTGTCCACGATTGTCGGAGCAATAATATCGTTTGTTTGAAAAAAGAAACAAAAATATTTAAAATTCTTTTTATAAGAAAAGTAAAAATAAATCGCGTGACAGCTTGTGTAAATTCAGGACCATAAATACTGAATATAAAGATATGAATCTTTCGTACGTTTCACCCTGCAAAGCCCATTTGCTTACATTGTTGGATTTGTAATTTAATTTTGTGTCGATGATAGATGTGAAAACCAACAACAATATAGCAGGGTGGTGTGAAGATAAATACTGTGAATGTGTGAGTTTAATACCGCCATTTTTACACATTCTTTCTCATTTTTTATCTGATAGAGCTTTTAAGCAAACTCAAATGACAGCCGAGGATTCATATCTTTATATTAAGTGTTTTTGACTTATGGGGTTTTTCATTGGTTTTTAATAATTTTTGCATCCAAATGGGCAAACAAAATGATCAATGACCAATAGGGACGCGGATGGAGATTAAAGTTTAATAAATATTTACTTTTATTTAAAAGGATTATCAATGTCATTATACATATATGGCCATTGCACAATCTAGCTTGCCAAAAATCAGTTTTTTTTAAATCTTTGTAGTAAAAAAGCTACATATCGACCACTTCACATAATGTAATGTCAAACAAATATTAAATTTCTAAACAAAGAAAGTTATTTTTTTTTAATTGATTTTTACAAGCAAAAAAAGCATTATGTTAACCTTCCCTGGCCGTCCCATATTTGTGTGTGTGTGTGTGCAAAGACGCGCCATATATGTCATTATTTTCATATTTCCAATTGCCACAAGTTAAAAAACATGTAAGACGTCTTTAGCCAACCGTAATAAAAAGTACGGATGCAAAGTGACGAAATATTTTTGTACATGAATAAAATAATTTATAAAAAAAAATATTTGATAAAAAAAATCATTTAAAGTTAAGGTTGCAGCTGATCTTTATTTGTTATTTACTTATTAACAACTTATTTCCTTTAAATTAATGTTTTTATTATTTTCATTTTTACTACATTTTGTTCAAAACGCTTAACTATCTTCAACATATTAGAATTATCTTATCGTAATACGAGAAAAGCACAAAAGTCATTTTGGCCAGCTATATATTGGCCAAATAACCCTATGTGCATCTTTTAAATGCATTTTTTTCATTTTGATTTGCGACAATCGCGTCACCCGAAAAATGAAACGAATTTCAGCCTTTTAATAATTTTTGTAGGTTATTAAAATTTTTATAAAAAACAACGGATTCATATATATGTACATATAAATATTCTTTTATTCTAATTTTGTCAAAAATAGGAAGAGATACCCCATTGATTATTTTATTCTTTAGACTTCTATGATTCTTGATATTTTTTTGTATTTGCACAAGAACAGTTATGAGTTTTTACCCACCCTACAACTTTTTTCCGAGGGTAACGATTTTCCCGCAATTTGTTATAAAATCCATTTGTTGGTATTCTGAATATTTGAATAAAACCAGTATTTAAATATTTGAATAAAACCAAATAAATACTACATAAAAAAAATCAATTTTTTTAAGAAAACAAATTGCGACTATCAAAGTAGAACAGAAAAAATGGTACTTAATTACGTGTTTTTGCGAAAAAATAATATCAAAGCCAAAAAAAAAAAAACCTAAAAATGCCAACAAATGGTTTGTATACTAAATTGCGGGAAACCGTTACCCGCATAGAAGAAAGTTGTAGGGTGGGTAAAACTCCTTACTGTTTTTGTGCAAATACAAAAATATCAATAATCGGTTGCAGTTTGGCAAAGTTAGAGCTACTTAAAGAAACGAGACCAAAAATCACATAAACCGTTATTAGTCGAAAAGGAAGCGAAAACAAGACAATTACATTTTACGTTTTTCGACCTAAAAAGATCTCAGGAGCCCATGGATACCGTCTGCATCGACGAACGCGGGACACCCTGTATATAGTATATATTTTAACCCCTTCTTTGCACAAAATGATCCACTGTGTGTCGCGTCGTCGATTTCGTATTACAGATCATCTGGTTTTTCCTAGTTGAAATGAACGCGCCATATAATTTATGTTACATAGACATTTCGGTCAAGCTCTTGAAAGAATTTTGAATGGCAGCAATTCTATTATTACACATACCTATGTTTGTCAATGATGACCAATCATAATACATATAAATCACATATAATAATTGTTGAAATTTTATTTTCGACATGCGTACATTTATCCAAAGACAAATAGTTTATGTATGCTATAGTGACCATTCACTTATTATTATTTTTGAAGTGTTCTAGTGCTTTCAAATATATTTTTGTGTAATTTGGTCTTCAAAAACAGTCTGCTAACGTCTGGTCATATTCTAATACATACTCGGACAGATATTGTGTTTGGTTAACCTGGTCACCTTAGCCCCAACTTTATAGTGACATGGACGGACTGAGTCTCATTGTGATGGTTTAAATATACTATTTATTCTGGCAATGATCCAATTTGATAAATTGCGCGAGTTGGTTATGGCCAGCCGAATAATATTGGTGCATTTCAGTTTTGGCCAGTTGTTGGCTTTTTGTGATTTCAATTTTGTTCTCCTCTAGTTGAATTTTATTTTTGGACCGAAATTTCTGGTACATAAATTTTGGTTATGCATGCGGTGCCATCAACCGCGTTTACACAGTGGTGGCGCACAAAATTGACATCATCAATTGCGATTATGTGGCTATACTCCTATGAATATTGATTGCATTGACCAGGCCACAGATGAATCAACTTACCGACTAAGTTTGTGAGAAAAAGAGCAGTATACCTACATATGTATCTACCTTATACACTTGAATGGTTTTGTACACTTGTGGACGATTTGTTTTTTGTCACTTGTCATATGAAATAAGAGAATGTGAGATGGTAGGAAGTGTTTACTTTTCAACCGCATATCAAAGGATTGTAAAGTGTTGTTTTTTTTTTATTATGTTGTGTCGATGACAAAAGATTGTCATTTTGTTCTTTGAAATAAGAATAGGTTGTGAAGATGTGTTATGTTGTTTTTTTTAACATTAAGTAGAACAGTTTTCATTCATTTCATAACTTTTTTATTTGATATTGTAATTTTAATTGTGTCACCAGAATTCTTTACACTCAAATGTCAAAATCAGTTTTTATTTAATTGTAAGAACTTAGTATAAGTACATAAACTATATTAGTTGCAGTTCACGAAAAAAAGCCAACTTCGTGTGTTCATAGTACGTACAATGTATTATTATTTTAAAAATATTAAGGTAATGACGCATTAGATGTAGTGCTGCTTGACTACTAAGTTAGGGGTGTGGTTTCGAACCCCACTCTAGGAAGCATTTTTTCCTAATTATCCCCAGTTACAACTGGACAACACCCGTGGGAGTTCAGTCCATCGCGGCACCAAATTTTTTTTTTTTTTTTTCATCTCCTTAACTAGAGCCGTGCAGTTTAGGTTGCCTTTGATCCCTAACATCGCCTATAGTTCGTCCAATATTTCTTGTCAGTACAGGGCAGGTAGGACGTTTGCATCTCAGTTTGGTTGCAGTGTATTGCATAAGTCTATCGAATGTAAAAGCTCTTATGGCGATGCATGCCGTAGTATGCATAATAAACCATTGCAAGTTTAATTGAAACTGACCAGCGTTTCCATCTAGTACGTAAAATTGCACAATTAAAATTTTGAAAAACAAAAAAAAAATGAAGTAGGAAAATATTTCATTGAATTTTGAACAACAACAACAACTTAAAGGTGCTACCACCAATTGCTTACGAATTAATTTTGGGTATTTTAATTCGTTTTATTTTTGTTTGGCTAGAGATATAGCTATTTCAAGGGGTGCCAGGCCCTATCATCAGTCTCCTTTTATAGTGGTGCTGAGCTTTTAATCCAATTTTATTTGAAAAACTTTCTACACATCATGCGGTATTTGAACCCGCGCATCAGATTTGCTCAGTCTTCGAAGCTGTGTACACTACGTACTATGCCACCGTTGACCACTGACGTCACAGGTCTAGATGTGCTGTTTGTTTATCAATTGCATTTGGAGCATTAGCATTTTTATAAGCCCCTTTAAGTATGCTGTCTTGTTCCGCCTCCATTTTTCTCCGAACCTTATTTGATAGACTACAATTCGTAGTACGTATCAAAGGGGGAGAGGTTGGAAGATCGGTAACAAACCAGACTATTAAGTTATTATTATTTGTATTGTATTATTTATACTAGAATGTCAGTTTATTAGACTTGACCATTCTTTATTCCGTCAATTTCATTGAATTTTGAACAACAACAACAACAACAACAACAACAACAACTTAAAGGTGCTACCACCAATTGCTTACGAATTAATTTTGGGTATTTTAATTCGTTTTATTTTTGTTTGGCTAGAGATATAGCTATTTCAATGGGTGCCAAGCCCTATCATCAGTCTCCTTTTATAGTGGTGCTGAGCTTTTAATCCAATTTTATTTGAAAAACTTTCTACACATCATGCGCATCAGATTTGCTCAGTCTTCGAAGCTGTGTACACTACGTACTATGCCACCGTTGACCACTGACGTCACAGGTCTAGATGTGCTGTTTGTTTATCAATTGCATTTGGAGCATCAGCATTTTTATAAGCCCCTTTAAGTATGCTGTCTTGTTCCGTAGGAAAATAGGTGCGTTTTTGTAAGGGTATCCCCAGTAGTTCTAATCCATTAAAAAAAAAGAAACAACAAAAAATACCACTTCATTTATTTATAAATAGTTCGTTCAGCAATTAATAAACAGGATCAATTTTTTAACAATATAAAATAACAAGCAAGAGCGATTGGTGGATATGCTGCAAATTTATGGTACTCATTTGTACTTACGCTGCATCTGAAAGTTTTTTTAATATTCGTGTGAAACTCGTCTTTCCTCTTTTGTCTTGTTCTTATGTTAAAGACTTCCGCTTCCAAAACTAAAGCGACACTACCCGCCTGGAAAAAGAATCTAGTTTTCAATAAGGCCCTGGCAGGTTTTTCATAGTTACTAACAAGGGTCTAGCAAGGGTTACTATAGGCATTCACTAGGCCCTCGCCAGTTATGAACCCTTTTTCCTCGTCATTTCAATTCTGCCTGAGCCCTGGTTTCCTATGGTTTTCCATTCAACAATTTCAGATATGGGGGTCAAAGCTAGAAGCTGTCAGTCGCTCTATATTTTATTTATCTAAATAGACATCCAGTTCCTCGATGCCCACCACCCTGGTTGTACACTCTAAATGATCGTTGTCGTGGCCAGTCCATGTCCATGGAAGAATGTTGCTTCGAAGTCTTCAGTGTTCTTACCACGTCTCAGCCTGCCGATAAACTGTTGGTCATCCTGGTTGGTCCTAAAACATAGCTCTGATAGTTTCTATATTCATGCCGTTTGTGTGCATTAACGTCTGTTTCAAAACATGCAGCGCTCGGTAATGTCATCGTTTGTGCTTCTGTGGCGGTGAGCTTTCTGTTGCTTATATTGCGAGATTGGGATTCAAAAACACGTTTTTTCTTGTTGAAGATGATAGAAGTTCACTAATTTCACTAATTAACCGCGAATCCATTGTATTTTATTTTAATTTTTATTTTACTAAAAAATTCTTGCGCATGCAAAATTGAATACACTGACGTTTAATTTACTGTCATTTACTTTGGTGTGCTTGCAAGTATATGTGAAAGACTATATAGGTAAGTTCAGTGAGGATCCTCGGAACAGTTTAGAACAGAAAAGAACAAGTTCAATGAGAAATTTTCTGTTCTTAACTGTTCTGGCTTGCTGTTCAGTGAGTCTGTTTGCACTTGCATTTTAGGTAGAAGAACTGAGAACTGATTTCTGAGAAATGTCAAAATCAGTTGTGGTTATGTCTTATTCTGTTTTGTCTGCAGTTGCGCTTTTACTATTTGACACACCGATTCCCAATCATAATTTGAAATTTGCACAGTTAATTAACACACAAAGATTTTTATTACGATATAATAGGATCCTGCTTTTATTAATTTTTGTAAAATGATTTCTCATAGTTAGTTATCATCAAGAGCCTCGCCAGTACTTTATTAAATAAATGTTCTCAGCGAGGCACTAATATGGGTCTGTCATGTTTTTCTCGTCCATGTTTTCCTTTCCGAAAACTTGCTAGGGCCTCGCCTAAACTTGCCAAAAACTTGCCATTTTTCCATGCGGGTACCTATTCATTTATTTGCAAACAAATATATTCAACAATTTCTCAGATAAAAGTTTTTCGCTTATGAAACAAAACAGCTGAAGCTGACCCAATGTCAAATGAACGCGATTGTATGCTTCATTTATGTTGTTCTAAAACGGATAACTCGAACGCTATACAAGTTAAAATGAGATTTGAATATATATATCTGGTCAAAAAAAATTGATTTCGGTCCAACCGTTCTCATGAAATGACTTTTCTTTTTTCACTGATTATTGATAAAGTAGTGCAATCCTTGAAATAATTAGGTGCCAGGTAGTGCAATCCTTGAAATAATTAGGTGCCAGTTATAGCTATCATTGAAATTCATCATTGTAAATTTTAATGACGTATTTTAAGACATTAAGGATGCAAACTCTAGGATTATTTTAATGCCAAAATTAAGCTTATAACTTCATTAATATATCTGGCCAAAAAAAAATTAATTTCGGCCCAACCGTTCGCATGAAATGACTTTTCTTTTTTCAATGATCATTGATAAGGTATTGCAATCCTTGAAATAATTAAAGTCAATTTATATGAAAGGCTGGGCTCAAATTGAATTTTTTTTTTTACAATAAATATTTCTTGAGTTCTCAGCTTTACATTGGCATCAAAATAATCATAGATTTAGCATCCTAAACGTCTTAAAATACATATCATTACAATTTTCAATGATGTATTTCAATGATAGCTATAACTGGCGCCTTAGTGTGTTTTTGATCCTAAGAGCTTTACAATAAGCTTTAATTCTGTAAGCTCTTGAACATAATCAATAGAAAAAGGAGTAGTTTATGTACGTTAGCTTACCAATGGTCACACTATATTGTGTGAATACTTTATATTAACACAAAGAGCAAGAGACCATGATTGGTTATTTATTGCGCGTGCCCACGGCTGTGGGCGAGATAGGTCGTGAGGGATATACGTCGCTTGAAAAAAAAAAATTACAAAAACAAATGTCGTGGGAAGTCTGTGGTTATTGTGTATGTGGCATCTTTTTTCCTAGAGTGTCTTGCGATATCAGTAGGTCCCATTGATTTAAAAAAAGCTTTCCTATAAGGCATGTACTGACAAGAATAGTTGGACGAACTATAACAGCTAAAATTATTTTAATTAAAAGAGTTTTTCTATTCGTAAGGGATACTTGTTGAAGATTAATTAGCAAAAAAAAAAATCACAAAATTGGATGGCTTGTTTTTGAACAAAAAGGGAGGAAATAAAACAAAAACTTAAATTTCACGAAAAACGTTAGAATTTAGAATAAAATAATATATTTTCGTTCAATAAATGAAATTACAGATTAGGAATTATAATTATTCAACCAATAAGATGATAAAAATGCACTTGGATTAACTACTACTTAGTGCTTCCGGAAGAACCTGAAGCTGATATTTGTTTAAGCTTTTCTGCATCATTTTTCGGTAGCACATAGACTACTTTCCGTGAAAACTAGAAATTTAGATAAATAATTTAAATTTTTACTCAGCGATTCTTCGTTTTCGTACGGGTACATAAAAATTTTCAACGAAGTCTGCCTACAGATTTTTTTATTTGACCATACAGGCACAGTTTCTGATGTTTTTGTACTATCAGTGTATCAGGTAGTACAGGCAACTCAATAAATTCGTTAGTTCTGCCACAATCTCCATTTTCACTTAAAAACCCTATTTAAAACCCTTAAACATTGAATAAATTTAAGTTTTTTACTTGGGGTTAGCTCCCTGATGTTAAATTTTTGTGGTATGCAACCAAGCAACAATATAATTTTGTCTACACGTGCACATGTTTCCTCAATTTTTCAAAAATTTCTGTTTTGAAAATCCGGATACTCCCACAAAAAAAAAACGCTATAACTTCGCCAAAAGCATAAAAAAAAGCAAAAAAAATTCCACGCTCGATTAGCTCAATAGTAAAACTAAATAAAAACTTCAAATTTAAATGGACGACACTTGATGATCAAAACGAATCTCTAAAAAATTATACCTTTCTTTTGAGTTTTTCAAAAATAAACATGCTTATCAAAACACTTCTCAACAAATGCTAAAACAAAAGATTTTTAAAACATTCAGTAAAAAAGTCCACGATTTTATTATAACTTCAACTAAATAAGGACATGTGTTTAATTTGACGACTGAATTTTATTGATTATTTTCTTCGTATTCAGGTCAACCAAAGATGTAAGTTTGAACTCGCTTAGAGCTGTTATTTTGCCAGAAATATTATAAATATTCCTAGGTATGGTGCATTGGCTATTTTGCAACATCCGTATGATGTTTCAGTTAATATTGGAATACAATTTTTTTTTTTTTTTAATTTTGTCAACCTAGATCGACTTTATTGACCACTGTGCGCCGGGACGAAACGCCAATTTTTGTGGACTAAAGGCAGTTAAAAGCTATTTTGATTGAATATTGAATTCAATCCAATTAAATATTGCTTGTTTAGAAAAATCTTCGCATAAAATTATTATTTAATAAAGTAATGAAATTTTTATTTGTGGGAAATACCCTTTATTTCTAATGGGATATCAAAATTCGGCCCACAAGTCCGTAATTGGCAAGGGCCTTGCCAAGTACTTGAAAAGTTTTCTCGTGCGACGTTATCTTGTGAAAACTTTCCAGGGCCTTAACAAAAGTTGCCATTTTATAGGCGGGTTCAGTTGCAAGAAATAGAAAATATGACAAGACTTGGTAAAATCTAAGTGCAGGCAATATCATTTGATTCCAATTGATATATGTATTTATTTTTGGATTAGTGATGTTTGGTCAAACTAACATAATCCAAAAAACAAATCTCCAAAGACAAAATCCTCAGGAAAAATACTGAGCAAAGACAAAATCCTCAAAAAAAACTCCTAAAAACAAAATTCCCAGGCGCGATAAAATCGTGCGCGCGATTTTATTGCTTGGTTCACTACTTGCAAAGCTTCTCTTTGAGTTAAAAAAAAAGTTGTCGTTTATACATATATATGCTTTTATAAAGATTCCAAGACTTCTTATTTAAAGAAATTAAAAAATACACAGGTTTTGGTGCGATTTACATTTTTTATATTAATAAATACATACATAATTCATTATACTTTGTTCAAGGGTTAATTTTAATTAATTTAATAATAAGTATTTATTCTTAAAAATGTAATTTTCAATAGTTAGATATTACTTATTCTAACGAGTAGGAATACATTTTTTTTTTTTCATTTATTTATCTGATGATTGTTAAAAACAATATATTAGCTTAACAGCTCTACAGCAAATTTCTACCGCTGAAAATTACACTACTCAATACTAAAAAAATATCTGATTAACTTACTTACTTTAGATGGCGCTCACAGCCCAGGATGGACTACGGCCTCAACCAACAAGCCCCTCCAGCCCGCTCGGTCCCTAGCTAGCTGCCTCCAGTTACGCACTCAGAGTTGGTTGTGGTCGTTCTCCACTTGTGTGCGCCACCTAAGGTGGGGTTTTCCTATGCTGCGCAGAGCGTCAGGGGTAGATTCGAAGACTCGTCGGGCTGGTGCGTCGGTGTCCATACGCTCCACGTGTCCCAGCCATCTCAGCCGCTGTATTTTCAGCTTCTTGACCACGTCGACGTCGCTGTAAAGCCCGTAAAGCTTTTTGTTAAATCTTCTCCATACTCCATCGATACATACTGGACCGAAGATCATCCGAAGAATTTTCCTTTCAAAGCACCCAAGCAGATTCTCATTCGTTTTTGACAGGGTCCATGCTTCTGCTCCATATAGCAAGACCGGGATGATTAGGGTCTTGTAAGGTCTCCTTGGTTCTCTGAGAGAGGGCTTTATTACTCAAATGCCTTCTTAGCCCGAAGAAACAACGATTGGCTAGAGTAATTCTTCGTTTGATTTCTGCGCTGATCTCATTTTGCGATGTTATAGTGGAGCCCAGGTAGGCAAAGTACTTGACGACTTTGAAGTTATATCTATCCATCGTGACGTTTTGCCCGAGCCGACGATGTTGAGATTCCTTTCTCGATGATAGCATATACTTTGTCTTGTCCTCATTAGCAGCCAAACCCATTTTCGCCCCCTCCGATTCAATACTTGCAAACGCGCCGCTAAAAGCTCGCTTCGTTCTCCCGATGATGTCGATATTATCTGCATAAGCAAGCAGTTGAACAGACTTGAAAAATTGTACCTCTGTTGTTGACATGCAAGTTGCGTACAATTGCTTCAAGAACGATGTTAAACAGGTTAAATGATAACGCGTCGCCTTGCCTCAAACCTTCCGTTCTGGGCTTGTAACCCTGGGTAGTTTGCTCCGCCCTTCGGTAGAATTTTCGAACATCCCCCCTGCCGCAACAGTCCTCAATAGACTCGACCGCCCGTTTCGCATGCTCTCTCTTTTTCTCCTGAGAAGTCGGCGTTCCTTCGTTCGTTTTTGCCCGTAGAGCTCGCGGGCTGCTCTCTCAGCAGCTCTGGTTCTAGTCTGCAGCATTGCTTGGTAGGTCTCATTCTTTGCTGCATGCGCCAGCTTGCATTCTTCATCGAACCAGGGGTTTCGTTGTGGTGGCCTAGTGAAACCCAACACATCAATAGCGGCACTTCTGATGGTATTTTGGCAGTGTTTCCACTGGTGCTCTACATATGATGCTTGTGGGGGGCTTGCTGAGAAAAAACTGTATTGTATACGTTTAATCACTAAACCTTCAAATTAATTAAAAATCAAAAAAATATGACGGTCACATGATTTCATAAGCTATAATGAAACAGTTTTAAATCAGCTTTCAATAATAAAATACCCCTTTGTGACGGTGACACAACTTTCAATCATTAATTAAAGTTTGTTTTCCGCAACTTAACTCGTAACGAGTGTTAGTTATATTTGAAATTTTCCGCTTTTAAGTGGAACCAAGTGTATTCATCAACCCCACTAGAGTCACAAAGATGTTCACTTATTTCGTCGATGCACACATCCATCAAAATTTTAGAAGCAATTCATTACATATTGTTAAAATGCGCAAAATCGTCATCCATGAGTTATCATATGAAATATTGTCAGAGAAAGGCAAAGCACTTTATTCGATTCAGTTCTTTTACACTCTGATCGAAATCATGTGCGTCTCTTCGTCTTATTTAATATACCTGAATTACCAAAAATAAAAAATAAAACATCTTTAACTCAAGAATATAAGACTTTAGTGAACAGAAAATCAACTTGTCCAATTATGGCACAAATATGTTGTCTGTTTCGGAAGTTGTTAAAATAATCAGATACAAATTACAAAGTTTTAATTTAGAAAAAAAATTAATTAAAAGTCTGATATCTGTGCGATTTTCGGTAATTAATCATTTTTTGTCGTGTTTATAAAAAATCCTAATTGGAGGCTAGAAAAGCGAATGGCATCATTCCCATTTTTAACTAAATATTTTGCACTTAACATCAAAGAAACCTATATGCTAACCAACTGCATGTATAAAATACAAAAACATAATTATGTACATATCAATGTAAGGAATAATTACTTATTTTTAAAAAGGTACTGTTAAGGATTTGTTCGATTTGTTTGGGAAATACATCTTAACTATTAAACGCAATAAAAACTTATGTATGTTTGTCAGTTTGTCTGATGCATTTGCCATTTTTCCATCATGGTGGCGGTAAATATTATTTTCAATACAATTTTGAAAATAAATAATTCTTTATACCAAGAATTTTTCAAACATTTATGATATACATATATATATGGTTTTATGCGGGTTATTTCTTATGGTATAACAAAATTTCCCCAAAAAGATTATACTATAAAGGGCCTAACGACAATTGGCAACCTTTACTACATTTTTTTTCTACTGAAAACTTTTCAAGGTCTTTTAACTTTGCAATAATTTATCATTTTTAAATTAAATTCAGTTGCTCACATTAAGTTAATACAAAAAAAAAACTCTAATTGAAAGCTATTTATGATTAAACTTTTAATATTTAAAGTATAAACTAATAATAAAGCCTTTCTTTCTCTTTTTAGGTAAGATTACATACATTTACAATTAAATAATCCTATTAATATCAGGTAGGTAATAAGTATTTAGTAGTAAAAATGATGAATACAAAGGGCCATTATTCCCAAAACCAAAATCACCAAATCCAAAACTACAAAATCTACAAATTACATTAAATCGCTAAGCACAAAAACCATAAACCAAAATCTCCAAATCCCAGCCACTGCTTTTTAAAGTTATGTACCATTTATTTAAGATTTTGTTATTTTCTCAAATCTCAAAAATATTAAATTATCAAGTTCTATATCGGATGCTTGCATTATTATTTTGTTATAAACGCATTCTCATAAGGTTTTACTAACAATTTGATTTTAAACTTTTTCTTTTTATAAAACGTCTCAAACGGTTTTGACATTGATCGAAATTTTGAAGTTTGTACAAAATTCAATGGCGCAAATGAATAGTCGTTGAATTCAATTAAACCCACTTTTAACTTAGCAGCAACTTAAAAATGGGTATGAATACGGATATGAATTTTTAATGATTTTAGAAAAATACAAACAAGTGCAAATTATTCCTAACCTTTAAGGCACTCCAATAAATCGGTTAATAAATTAAAGCTAAGAAAAGCTTTTCTTGGTCGTTAACGCGAATCCAGCCATTTTTATTAAAAACTGGTTTTTGGGACACTTTTCCTTCTGTTTTCCATTTATACCCATAGTGATATCTGCAAACTACATTTATGTATGTACATGCTTACAACTGTGTAACATCTTTTCAGTAAACTTATAAAACATAAACTTATGCAACATAATAGAGGCATGTGGCCTCAATTATAAGACGCAACTATTTACACCCTATTTTTCAGCTTCTTTACAGAATTCAGCAATTTTTAATGGGCTTTCCTAGTTACCTTCATTTGAATTTTTTTTTTTTTTTAAGTTTTTACTCAGGCTAACCCGATTAGTTCTATTACTTATAGATATAAATTAAATAAATTTGGTGGCACAAACGGCTCATGAAGAACCAGGGCCTAGTGACTTACAACTCTCAACCATTCCTGTGTGCGTGTCTGCAGGAATGGAGGGGACCTACAGTTTATTGCCGAATCCGAACGGCTAAGCTGAGCGGCAATTTTCTATGACAAGAGATACTCTTGGAGGATTTGACACTTCCTCGCAAGAGGTAGCAGCTCCGAAAAAAAAACTTAAAGTGGAAGCGGCTGGTGTTGAACTGCAATATAGATATATTTTTAAGAAAAAGTTACGCGCAATAAGTTTAAAAAAAAATTAGGGCCTTCTTCACTGCAGTTAAAATTGATTCATAACCAAACCACCCAGCACCATTTGACATTTTCTCGAGATTTTTTCCCTACGTTATTTTTTTAATTTCCCTCTTTTGCGTCGTAAAGGTCAAACATGAAGGTACTCTTCGAGTTGAGTTTGTTGTTTTTATAGAACAGTGATGCCCTTCTGTGATTTTGAAAAGTGATAGACCTGTTCAAAAACCACCCTCATCACTTAACAGAACACAGAATGTCAACTTACAAATTACCATTTAAAGCGATTGAGACAAAAAAAAAAAAAAACAAAACGGTCATGGAATTTAAATTCTTGAAAGAAAAATGGTCGCTGTTCTTTTCAATTGTCCCCGAAATAAATTTTGCCTTTTTTTCCTTCTCGCAAACGCATTGTCTTTTGTTTGTTGAAATGTAGAACGTAAATAAATAATCGAAGCGCTTTGTCTCCGATGCTTTCAATTTTTATTGTTCTCCCTGAATAAAAATAAAATAATTTGCACGACTGAATTTCACGTATACTTTCTCTTATGGTTAAACCAGCTATTAATGGTTTAACATTGAATATGCGTTTGTGCGTATACCATTAGTTTATTTTAACAAAACGTAAGCGGAAGTTACAATTGAAGTGCAGTTGGACAAAGTTCTATCTACTTATTTCTGAGTTTTTCTGTTTTCATTGATTCTTCAAAAGCGTTGCAGAGTTTTCTAAGTGATACAATCTTGGTTCAAATATTGGTCCGTGGCGTTGGGTCAGTAATTGGCTTTTATCACATACTTTAACCTTGACCCTTTGTTGAACCTAAGTTAATCCGCCGTATCGGTGTTAAAATTGCTGGGCCACGGGTTACATTTTAAACCATGTTTGTACAACTGGTCTGTTTTTCAGAGTAAGTTAATCTTGCTTGCATATAAATTGAACCAGAGTAAACTCAGAAGCATGTTTTCAGCGTAGAATTTACTTTAAGTTGTCAAAAATCTCCTGACTGTGCGCTACCGAATGACTACTTCATAAGACGCACATAGTAAGCTATGTGCGTTTTTATTATTGTTCATCTTCAAGAATGTTCGATGAATAAAAGCTCACGAAATGTGCACACCTATTATGTGCGTAAAAGAAACTGCACATTCATGGCCTTCTAGTTTTTTGTAGTCCTAATTTGAGCGTGTTTTTTATAATTGTATTGTAATGTGCTCATGTACGCATAGGCTGTATATTCTATTTCCACGAAAAAAGGAAACCAATTCTCATAAACGCGTGTCGTTGTGCCAATGACATTTCCATACAAAAAAGCCCCCTAATTATTCTTACATTGCAATCTTTTTAAACTTTTAAAAGATATTATACTGCCATTGAATATTACAATTTGGTGTAAAATTAAACAAATTGATATTAAACAAAAATATCTCATCAGAACTTTTTTGCAATTTAAATTGTTGGCACAGTTTTTACAATTAATGATCTTGACATTAACAACACACTTGAAGATGTAAATCTAAGTACGAGCAATAAATTCAATGTCTCTTAGATAAAAATAAATAAATGAATGAACCAAGGAAGCATGAACATAATTCTAAAATTAAATATATATTTTTTTTAAATATACGTACATATATATTATATTTTTTAAAAATGTGTGTTTTTTTTTATCTATGTATCTGTACATATGTATACACATAAAACATAAACTAGTTCTTATAAATACAAGTAATAGTGTGATTTTTAAGTGTGAAAAGTTGTTCGTTTGGTTATGGATTATAATAAATAAATGTTGTCAACAAAGTGACAACAGCTGTTCTATAATAACAAAGCATGAAACTATATTCTTTATTTTTTTTTTTTTAATACAGGAAGTGAATAACACAATATTTTTGCTAAATGCGTATAGTTAGTTTAACGTATTTAATAGTTTTTATTTATACAGCTATGGACAGAGAAATAGCACACATATTGGGGAAAAATTGAAAAATATTTTCCGTTATTTGAAATCATTGCGGACCAGATTTTTTATAGGCACGTTGCTTGCAGATACTAGCCACAAATAAGAGTTCCAAATATCCTGTTATTATAACGAGAATTTAGTTTCCCCTCATTTATGTTATTACATATAGCCTTTTTAAAGTGGGAAAAAGAAATAGTACAGTTTTGATTTTTATATTGAATTTTCATTTTTTAATCGAGAACTGCAGCAGATAATTACAGTTTTTAGTTGGGTGTGTTAAAACGGACACGTGCTTAAAAGATACTTAAAAAGGGTTCCCATATTATAAGCGGGAAAAAGATGTGCCATTTATGAACTCTACTTTATTACTCAAAACAATTTTATTACTGAACTATTTGAAAAATGGTTTAGAATGCCGTTAATTTCATTAAAGGTAATTTAGATTTTCGAACAGAAAACAAAATTTTAAGCTTAACCATCTCAAAGTTATAATTTGAGTTAACCAAGCCAACATTAGGAAAAGGTTGTGCGATCCTTACGAATCTTTTGGTTCATAGTGGCTGAAATCAATGGAAAATTAGATTAGACTTGTAAGAAAACGAATATAAGATATATAAGAATATAAGAGCCTCAACTAAATGGAGGCTTCAGCAAAAGAAATTCGTAGCTGCCTAAAGCATATTTCAAAGTCCGTATAAATTTTGCTGAGACTCATTGAATTAAAGCTGTACAATTTTCGCAAACAGTGGTTAAGAGCGATGAAATGAAGGATTAAACGCATTGGACTAGTGGCAAATATTTGTTTATCGCCCTCAAAGCCAGGTGCCTATACAACTGCAAATGTCAATAATCATAGTTGAGGAAACATGCAATAGTCTGGGTGCATTTTCATGCCTTAGAATGGCTCCAGTTTTAATAATTGATGACAAGATTGTTGTTTTGAAGTCTAAAAATTATCAAAAGACCGATGGAACTGTGTTCATTAGAGTTTATGTTTTTCATTTGAATTTCAATGCATCAAAATGACCAAAACTATGTGGCGGTTTCGGTACAAAATTGGTTTTTGGAAGAAAAAATTGATATTTTGTGCGTATAACATCTTGTAATGATGTAAATGTTCATATTGGGTAAAGAAAACAGAAACTAAGGACAATCTTTGGGCTTAAATTAAGAAAGCCTGGAACTCCATCTGACAGAGAGGATGCTTCCACAGAAGATGCAAGTCTAATCTAAAAAATCATGGTAAATCTACCAAGTATTAACTTGGTTAATTCAGAAATTGTGTACATTTCTGCAATTGTGTGCTATTTCTGTGTCCACCAAAAATCATGTCATTACAAACTTATTTTTTTAATGCAATTCAATTGATATTAAATTTTTAATAATCCTTAATATTTACCAAAGTTCCATACATACAAATTACAGTATTTTGTTTTAAAAATTAGAAATAAAATCTGATTCATAGGTAAGTGTGCTATTTCTCTGTCCATAGCTGTAACTATCAGACCCGCGCTCGCGTTGCTTCGCAAAGTTTATGCAATAATTAATTAGTTTTACTAAATAATATCGTATCAAAACAGTGCTCGATAGGGTTAATTGCAATTCCTACCATGTAGTTGACAAAAATTTTACTAAATGCCTTCGTTTTGAGTAAGAATCAATCCGATCTCCTTAAAACAGAAATCTTTTTGCATTTTTTTTTAATTTCAATTATGTTTAAGGTTAACAGATAAACAGAATCTTTGCACCCCTTCTCCGTTTTCTTTTACTAATAATTCAATTTTTATTATTCCTTCATATTATTCGTCTTAGAAATCCGTGAATTACTCTAAAATTCCTAAGTATCTGTGCACTTATGTAAATTCTCTGCATCGCTGTTATAAAAAAGTCAACTATTGAGTGGAGTCAGCAAGCTAAGAAATTGAAGCCCATTTTGGTTCCAGTGATTGCACTCAACTTATATTATAATTTATGAATAATTATACAAATGCTAAATATTTTTTTTGGGTTATTTTAAAATGAATTTTTTAAATAGAATTTTGCAGTGTGTAAAAGCAGTCTTAAGCCACCCACCTTCTGTGTTATCAATCATCATAATGTATGATTGTTGTCTCGCGATTGATTTCTCCGAATCCAATAATTTCGCTTCTATATGTAGACCCAATTTATATTATACAGTAAAACTCGCTTAAGAGAAAAGCCCGCTTATCTGAAACACTTTTTTCATCCCCGAGTATTTTTCGACCAATTACCTTTGAAACACTCCGCTTAAGCGAAACTTGCTTAAATGAAAAACCCGGGTACTTGAAACATATTTTCAGTTCAATTTTATATTTTTTATTGAACAAAAAATAACTTTTAAGTGAAAAAAAAATAGAATCGAACAGAACGAAAAATTTGCTGAATGCTTTCGTTTCTTCCTTATTTTTCACCTTTACCATTTTCATTACGAAAATGGCATTTGAATTTCTGATTATTTCACAAACGTTTACATACATTTACATTTTATAAACAAATTGATTTGTCCTCTCAACCAAAAATCCAAAACAACATTTCAATTGGCTCAAGAGATATACGTATTTGGCATTTATTAAAAAGAAAATTACATTTGCATAATTCAAAGATAAATACAATTGCCGTTTAAGTAAATTTTTTTTCACTTAAGCGGGGTTCGTTTAAGTGAAAAAAACCGCTTCAAAAAAACTGTGACATTTTGCAGTTTCTCTTAAGCTGGTTTTACTGTATATTCAACGCACTGAAGTAAAACGCTCAACAATTGAGTGGACAGAGATGTAGAAGCAAACAAACAAAAGAAAATGCACAAAAACCGGAACGATAATGAAATGGAACAAAGCAGCAAGAGCAACCCAGTCACTACGATTGAATCGAATTCATAGATGCAAAAATACAAAAAGTTGATAAATTTATAATTTGTACATAAATTTATTTCTCAGCTGTTAAGTACAGTTAAGAAATGATTAGGGGCTTAAAATTTGCATACAAATTTTGACTTTATACAAAAAATCTCATTTTTGTAAAATATCAAATAGGTTCAAAAGCATATTTGAATATGTTGGCCAACCTCACCAAAGAAGTGTACGAATATTTTTTAAAAGTTAATGATCTTATTCAACAAACATATTTAACAAAAAAAAAATTAAATATTTTTTTCCTCTTTATATAATAGAAATGAGTATCTCGCATGTTGTGGTTTTGAGGTAATACGGGAAATAACTAAATTCAATAAAATTAAAAAGAAAATTGTCACACATAAATTTAAAGAATCGATATCCATGAAATTTAGTGGAGCGATAGGTTAATCTATACGGAAATCAACTCACAATCACGCAATTTTTAATGTTTATAGAGCATTCGTTCTCTTTTTAAAATTTTCGAGAAGCAATTACAGAAGTAATTACGCACATGCATATACAGGGTGTTTTGCATAAGGTTTTTGCATAGGGCCTGTACCTGTAGGTTGGACTTAGACAAGAAAAAAATCGCATAAGGCCTAATAAAGTATTATTTTTTTCCTAGTATTCAATGCTTTTATTTATTTTTGATCAAACAAAAAAAAACCGGATGTCGAAGCTACTTTTTTCTAAGAAAAACCTTTTATTTTAGTTTTTACGTTATTGGATTCTTAGGAGAATTTACGAAAGAAGGAATTAACTTTCTTTTTACTATTTTTTTTATTATCTGTTTTATAAGCATACAATAAAATAAAGCGACAAAGTACTGGATTAACCATATTAATATAGTCAAGAATTTGTGAAAAATTGATTTTCCAACTCAAAATTAAAATTTCTAATATTCAATGGTCCTATTAAATTTAAGCCGAATAGTAAAAACCAGATGCCTTAACATTCTTTAATGTATTCTTGTTTTTGAGAAATTGAAATGAAGTCTATGGACTTGTGCCATTCTTCCATACAATATTTTGGACATAATTCGTTGTTCCGTATAGCACGGCATTTCTTTTTAATGGTTTTTGCTTGTAAAATCACCACTTCTTTAAAAAAGTAAAGAGAACATCATATAGTACTCACAAAAAGCTACAAAATGTCATCATTAGTTTCATTTTGAAAAAAAATTGGACTTGTGCCGTTTTTCCCCTGTACCCTTCACATGCAAGTATAAATTTAAAAAAAAATAAATTAACGATAAGCGACCTCTAAAAATTAATCTAAACAGATGAAATTTTACTAGGCTTATTATTTCAATAAACTTAATTTTGTTGAATCAGTGTAATGTATGTATATTTATGTAGATATACAATACATACATAGGTACAGTATTTATTGCAAACTATAGCCAGATAATTCTAAAGAAGTTTTTTGATTAATTATCGAATGACAGCCTTTTCTTTATAGAGAAATATAACATGCCTCTGGAGTTGGTGTCAGAATCAAAACCAGAAGCGTGCACACGTTGACACAGATTACATGTTAACGCATCCAGCGACAACGTTGTGTGTACTGGTTATTTTTTGTGACGTCAAAGATTCAACGGATTAATTTATATACGTTGACCGTCTACCTAACCGTTGCAGTAGGTCCCCTCCATTCCTGGCTAACAACACGCAACGCATGCAGGAATGGTTGAAATGTAAATCACTAGGGCTTGCATCTCCACGAGTTTTTGGGCCACCAAATTTATTTATTTTTATTTTTTAGTATTCTTAATACGTCTTTGAAATTTGAAATCGTAATGTTGATGGATTGCCGATAGTTCTATTAGACATTTATGACCATTTTTTACAATATGAAAATTTACATTCGAAGTCGATCTCAAACGAAACGAAAATTTTATTTGAAAAAAATTAATTCATATCATTGCATATTAACACTAAGGGGGTTTTCGCTTAAGATGGGACAAAAAACTAAACCGTGTAGCTTGGGTCAAGACAGGAAAAGGGTGTTAAAGGGTGTTTATTTCCAAAAAAACATGACTAAATGGAAAAATATGTTTAAAAATAAATGGGTTAATTTAATTATTAATAACAAGTTAGTAAATACATTAAAGGGTCAAATATAAGATAAGCAATTCTTAAAATATTTTCCCTCATTCAAGAGATTACCATAATGTTCAAAATATTGAACTGCAAAGATATTAACCAAACATTTGTAAATATTCTCTTTTGTTATCTTTGCTTAATGTATGGCACTTTGCCGAGGCTCTAAGATTTTTTTTTTTAAACCAAAACACAGTAACACAAACTTAAACAAAGCTTCTAATGCAAACATCAAACAATAGCGTAAGCCAATGCTCAAACAAAGATAACATCTGTCACTAATTTGCTTTAATTAATCGGAAGTTTAAATAAGAAGAATAACGCTTACAATGTACACAAAATAATGGAAAATTTTGTCATCTTTTTGTATTTACAAATGAAATGCATTCAAACGTGTGCCGTTGAAACTGTTATACGTATACATATATTTATAGAAAATAACCTAAAATTAAAGTCATTCTAGGCAAGGTATGCCAATTTATAACAGGTTAGATTATTAAAGTACTGTTTATACGACACCACAGATCCAGGGCCTTCCGCCAATGTAAGTATTGCCATATTTATCTAGGTAGGGAATTATGTTAATATAATATTTATTAATTGTATTTCTTAGGCCTGAACAAGGAAGTAATCACGCCCGAAACGTTGCATAAAATAAAAAATAAAAAACAATAAAGACCTAAAGCCCACAAGAGGTATTAATCAATAAGGTGAACTTCTGTACATTTCCCGTGTGTTCTTCAAAAATGTGTTAAGTTGAACTGAACTTAACAAAAATATCGAGTTGCCAAGGCCCTCACTAGTCAGATGATTCCCAGTGAGATCGCTGGGACGAAACGCCAATTTAAATCAATTGTTTTTTGTTTTGAAGGCAAATAATAAAATAGTATTTTACAATTTTTATTATTTGTATGTGTACAAATTTGCTGACTATGAAGAAAATATGGCGAAGTTAGACCGTTTCGGTAAATCAGCAATATTTTACTCCGAGATCGTGAATAATATCCTTTTCTCTATTCAAAATATGTGTGAACATATTTTACTATTTGTGTACACGTTATTTGTCAAAAAATTTGCATCTCACACTTGCGAAATCGCAAAATTTGAGAAAACAATCAATTGTCCGCGCATAGTTAAATTCTGTGTGAAAAAATAGTGGAGACTTCCCCAAACAACCTGCTACAGTTATTAATTTAGATTGTTGAATAGCGTTCGACAAGCAGAATGAAATTTCATCAGAAGCCTATCTACTAGACTTATGTTTTTAAATAATGATCATTGCTGTATGGGTAAAACACCATAAGAAGAAATAATCTTTATATTTGAATTCATTCTCTATCCATAGAATAATGCCAAGTATTTTTAGCACCAGAATAACATATTCTTATCATGGAACTAGCTTTTTATTTGATGTTCTACCTGCTAATGAGTGTGACTCGAAGCTCAAGGGCATCAGATAACAAACTTATTTTGTGATGCAATATTACCATTAACGAGGTAGACAAACGTTCAGAGTACATACATTATGTATATGTGACTATATATGTATAAGGTGAACTGCATCTTAATAATATGCACGACTGTATTGCATGAGATTGCTCTTGTAGTTCATGGCAAAATTGTGTCAGGATATAACAAATTCATGATAATTTATTTAAAAACGTTATAATTTATCGCAAGAGAGAAAATAAAAAGTACATACTAAAAAATTGAAAATTTTATATTACTTTCGCGTAAAAAACGATGGAGAAGTCTGAAACTTTAATTTGAGCTATAGCCAAAACGGCTGGGCCAATTTGCTTAAAATTTGGTACAGGGTGTTTTTATGTGATCCGAATTTTTGATTTAGCGGTCATCTAGAACAAGTAGCTGCCATACAATACGCAAATGTTTCGGTTTTTTTTTCAAATTTTCTCAAAAACGAGTAACGATTAAACTTCGTACCTGTAATGACTTAAGTTATTGTAAAGAAAGTGGTAGAGCTATTTTCGAGAAAATTTGAGAAAACAGAAATTGTTGTAAAGGAGCAACCAGTTCTAGATAAGCTATAACCAAAATTCGAGTTTATCCGCTCTAGAGAACTACACATATATATGTATATACATATATGCTCTGTTCCAAACATGAAACAAATTGGTCTACCCGTTAAGGCCTTATCTCAAGTTACACAGACCCACCCACGTGACAGCGACGGATGGTATGACGAAACCCATTTTTTCATATTTCTCAATCATCTCAGTCTTAATTTTGATTATCTTGTATCTGAACAAAATAAACTTATTTTAAATTATCTAGCAACAATGGCCTAGTTCCTTTACTTTGAAACTCTGTGATTTTCGGTGCATTTGTCTGAATTTCAGTCCAACGTTCTGTCAAAGTTCATATAAAAAAATAAAATGGCAGTAAAATGCACAGAAAATTACAGAATTTCTAAGTAAAAGAACAGACAAAATTTTAATTTAAGAACTTATTTTAATGTCAATTAAAATATAAATAAATTTACTTTGATCATTCTATAAAAGCGAAAGGTTATGTGTATTTATATATTAAAATAGATAGCTTTACTATTATAACCTTGAATTTGTTCACAAAACAACTTTACTTGCCCTGTTAACGTTGAACGTTGTATCGTGTATCGACCTACTAAATGTTTTATACCGGTTTTAATAAATAGGTTTTATGCTCCACCAAATATCAAATATCCTGTATACGGATATTGAAAAAGATTAATCGATAGCTTGAGTCCAGACATAAAGAAACACGCTAGTTGGACAAGCTTCAAATAGAGTGCCCCACTTCTGTTCGATTAATCAATTCTGTAGAGGAGGGTCAGGGCAATAACTTTGTAAAATATTATTTTTTGTCAACTTTAAAATATAGAAAAGCGAAAATCAAATATATTGTGGTTTCGAATTCTTATCTAACATGTTTTTGTTGGCTATACCATTCAATAAAAACAAATAGAAGTAGACACCGGGAACGGGAAAATCGGCCAGTACGATTTACAGGTAGAGCTGCTATCGCATAGTAGGTTGAAAGATTGTTATAAATACGTTTTATAAAAAATAGTTTTTTTCAAGCGCATATGTATATTCAAGAGTTGTAAAAGAATGCAGTATTTTGGTATTTCATTCTTTGAAATCCCATTCATTTAACCGATTGCAAAGACTTAAGCAATCAAAAGACTTCAAGCAATTAAAAGACTTTAAGCAGTCAAAAGATTTCAAACAGTCGAAGGACTTCAAGCAGTTAAAAGTCTTCAAGCAGTCAAAAGACTTCATGCAATTAAAGTACGTGCAGTAAAAAGACTGCAATAGAATGCAATCAATATAAAAGACTTTTAAAAGACTGCAAGCAGTCTTTAAGTATTGCATTCTTTTAACTTTTAGTCTTTTAACTGCATAAAATGATTGCATTATTAAAGACTTCAAAATTGATTGGGAATTATTTTTTAAAGTTGAAGTACTGAGGTGAAGTAAAAAAACTTTAAAATAAGTCTTTTTATTCAATTGACTGCAGCTCTAAAATGATTGCATTCTTTTACATCTCTGCTGAACAGCAAGTAGAATAATTAAAATATCCTTATCCTTATATATTTTTGTTTTGATTTTCAATATGCAAAATATAATCCTCGCGTAGCTTGTAAAAAATCATCACCATATAAACAAAAATAAAAAAAAAAACAACCAGTACCTCTAAATGAAAAAATATACATAATCATACATATTTCCCATGCCTTTGTAAACAAATTGAAAAACTAAACAGAATACCTATTAAAAATCATCGTTATGGATACCGATACAAAAAGGAACAATTTAATAAATATAAATAGTATCGCCCAGAGGCCGAAATTTGGCCAACAAAAACTAACACAGTCTAGCAAGGAATATAAAAAATTAAATTGTAAGAACAAACTAAATCTTTAAGGGTTTTTACTTTTATTAGTAAAATTGATAACGTATAGTTGCTGACCCCCACTTATATCAAAATTTAAAACATATATATTCTTGATCTACCTTTTTAATATTATAAAATACATCTCAAACAAACACCACCCTTATTATTGGTGAATTATTTCTGAAATTTTTGATTTTCCGAAATTTTTTAATTTGCTGATACATATAAACTTATATTTTAAGTATCTATCGAATCCACTAATAAAAAAACAATTCTGGCAGGCATATGGCTAAAAACAAATCGTCTTGGACCTACATTTTGATAACCAAAAGATCCTTACTGAATTTTTGGTGTAACATTCATTTCTTTGTATTTGAAAAGAAAAAGGTTTTTAAGTTTTTTTGTTGAAAAATGCATTTGAAAGTACTTAAGTTCATCTACCAGGCATAAGGCTGAAAACAAAACGTCTTGGACCTAAATTTTGATAATCAGGAGATTTCTACTAAATGTTTGGTGTATAGTTCATTTGGTTATACCTCAAAGGAAAGAAATTGATTTTCTGCAAACTTAAGAGCCATCATACTGTGTCCAGTTTCATTGAAATCGCTTAAAAAAACAACGAGTTTATAACATTTTTCGAATTCGACAGATACCTACCTTTAAGCGCCATCTGTTAGGGCATATTTTTGCATATTTCCTCGAATTCGCTACTCCACTCGCGTTCGACTTTAGGTACCTATTGCTATGCCATCATTTTACCTAATTGCTGCCAGTTTATTTTTTTTTCCTTTTCACAAAAAAAAAAACCGTTCTTTAACACTCCCAATTTTGTTATTATTTAAATACGGTACGTTTGCAATTTCATTTTTTCATCAAAAATCCAAATCGGTTTGTGTACAGACAAATCCTACATCACCTCTGTTCGCTTACTACCCATTTTAATCCAAAGTTCTGTCAAAGTTAATATAAAAAAAATATAAAATTGGACCAAATCTGGCTGTTTTGGGCAGTAAACGAACAGACCCATCATCAATTTGTTTCTAAAAAACGCCACAGGACCAATATATGGCGCTTTGAGTAATTGGGTGTCACTTCTATGGCTATACTTCTCATATTTTATGACTTTAAACTTTGAAGATTCGATACTTGAAACTCTATTAATTGTTTTTGTTGGTTTTAATCCCACTTGTGAATGGTTCTTTAGCCCAGGATTGGGGGGTAAATCCAAAAAACGACAGATTTTTTTCGACCCATGGTGCGCAATGGGATAGTTGGTTGCTTCTTAACTGAAAGGTTCGGCGTTCGAATCCTGCTGGGTGACAATCTTTTTTTGATATATTGTTTTTTTTATTCCGTCACATGCAAAATATTGAAAACATTACAATTTCCATTTTGTCAAAATGTATCATAATCCAATTGAGAATCCTATAGGATTTTCAGGGGGAGATGCAAATGAAAAAATTTCATTCTGTACATCTGAGATTCGAACCCGCGACCCTCTGGTTAATAGCCGCCTGTACTTCCGCTAGGCTAAATCGAGATATGGAATTTATATCTCGAATATTAACAACTTTTATATTGAGCGTTTTAATAGCTAAAAAAAATATATATTCCGAATATAACTTCTTATTTGCTTTATTTTGCCCATAAAGAATGTAAACAAACGTGTGTTGTTGTTGTTGTTGTTGTTGTTGTTTTCCAAAATAGGTGAACGTCGCCAGTTGAAATAAGATCATGTGCGTAGTTGGGGAAGGGGTTTCAAGGGCGAAATCAATTGTGAATAAACTAAAATAATTTTGTATCTGCTATGTGTTCCCTAGCCGAAGAAAAGTATGTAACTCTTTTGTCACAGTTTGAAATATTATGTTTTAAATTTTAGAAACTTTATTGAATAAATAAAAAACATTTAAAGAGATTAAAAAGAAAACTCAAACAATCAATATGGAACATTTCGAAATATGTAGATACATAGACATATACAAAATAAAAACTGTTTGTTCTGGGCATGGGCACACATTTATAATTCACTAAAAATGTTATTATGTATTAATATTTTTGCTAAATAAAGACTTTTTGCAAAAAGGTGAAAAACGAAAACATGCTTAGAGTTGCCATTGTGTGAAAAAAATTGTTTTTGATCACACTATTTTTCACATCTCTGTCGAATTTATACTCGACATTATACTCGATTTTACAAAAAAGAGTTTTCACATACAAAAAAAATCATTTCTTCTTATTTGACAATAATTTTTCTTTACAACTCTCAAACACATTTTACAAAACACAAAATAAAAAAAAAAACATTTTGAATAATACTGGCTACGCCCCTGTCTTGCTTTTTTCGTAGCCAAATATTGTTGTTGTTGCTTCTTGTTGTAATGTTGATTTGTTTACATTTTTTATCTATAAAATAAAGCACTTTAGTTATCAGTTTCGATACATTTTATGCTTGATTTACAAACTCACATGTTTTTTTGTTCAATTGCGATTATAATACGAATACTCGTTTATTTAAAATAAATTAGGAAAATAAACTTTTTCAGACCTGTTTTTAGTTTTCTCTTATGGGAAATGCATTGAACGTCAAATTAGAAAAATTTTGATCTCCTAATCGCAGTTCACGATCTGAGATGAAGGCGGCGTGGAAAGCAACTTACCAGGTGTCAATAGTGCGATATAGCAAGCGGCGCGCCGCAGTGCGTCAAAAATTATTGAATGTTTTGTTTTAGTATAGTGAAATAGAAAATGGTGGCTGTTCTTTGCTTTTTGGGTAGGGAAAACATTTTTTATGTGTAGGGGAAGGTAGTGTGAGAGGAAAACTTTGTTTTCGGGGTGATTTGGCCGCCATCTTTTTTGTAGTATTGTAGAAATTCAATTGCCACTAACTTCATGATTTGTCGCTTACTGTCGCACTGCTGCAGTTCAAGTGCGGCATATTAAAAAACTGCCGCGGAGTGCTGTGTAGTGTCGCGCAGTTCCGCTGAAGTGCAGTTCCGTCGAGTGCGGTCTTACCTTTACACTAATGTAAAGTGGTGCCTTCTCAATTTCGGAAGTTCTTCCAAAGGTTAGCCATCGTCCTTTGGAAGAACTTCCGAAATTTAGAAGGCACTACTTTAGTCGACATAAATAGTACAAAAAAAAAAAAAAAAACAATAAAATGCTGAGACAGGATTAGTTTGTTAACGGTTGACTTTATTCCCTCAGTGTTTCTCGGCAAGTGCATTATTTATTTTTAAGTACAAAGTTCTTTAAAAAAAATTTAAAAATATATAAAGAATTCAGTCTTATTGTGAGTGTTTCACCCGAACGCTTTTACCTTAATACATAAGAACCTTTATCACGAAAAGTAACGTACAATTTATGTTCATATATCGAAATAAATAATCACTTTCACTATAAAGAAGAATAAAGTAAATCCATATATACCTACACAGGTTGAAACTGTTACCACTTTGAAACTATATTTTCTCCGCATAACTGTTGTATGTACGTTAGACATTTTTCGCCCAAAATACAAATCATCCCATCATATTAACTTATATTGTTTCATTTAAAGAGTAATTAATTAGGTTTTATTAAATATTTTGAATACTATTGAACTTACATAGTGAAAATAATCTAGTTCTTAATGATGCTATAGAAATTAGCTCAGAATTTGTATGTTCAGTTGAACTTTCAGGAAGTTATAAATCAATGAATCCAATTGACACGGAGCCAGATTGCTCGATCTTGTAAGGCAAGCATTAGACTTTCAAAAGTTCAAGAATCCGTATGATAAACTTTTACTAATTTCGAAAATCGTTTAATCTTTGATATTAATTGTTTTTATAACAGTTCCATCTTTTTGCGTTGTTTACTTTCCAAACCACTAGGACAACAAAAATCATAATAAATCATCACTCGTTTAATGATTAATTGTTTATCTTCTTCGTGTTTATACAATTATATTAGTTTAGTTACCTAATCATTTTAGATCTCTTATCACAAAAAAAAACAGGAAAAATATCCCTTCATGTCGATATTTATCTGTTTATATTAACAAATCAAATGTCTACCTAAGCAAAAAAAAACAAATTTGTGGCCTGTTTTCGAACATTTATTGATTTGTTGCTACCTACATTTAGTTTTTGTTTAAATTCACGCGCCAACTTGCTGATTCAATATAATAAATACTTGATTTTGCTTATTCGTTTAAGATTAACAAATCGTTCACAAAAATTTCCCTGACAATGATAAAAACTTTACTATATAGATATCTGCCTATAAAAACACATTTAGGGTACCTAAATACTACAGACACGCAATCTTCTTGATTAGCATCACACTCATCCGCTGGCTGTCTAAATAAAATAAAACGAATTCGTTCATCGGAGCACATATGTACATACGTATGTGAGTGTATTTATGTTAGTGAATGTATTTATATGTATACATATGTGTGTTGACAGAAATGTGGATCAGAAAATCAGATGCAAATTCGGATCCGGAATCCCCTTGTTTACTTAATGACAAGATAATCTTCTTCATCAATACTTTTGTATTTTTTATACTCGCTCTTTGAGTAACTCCCAGGTATACATATATAATAAAAGATAAAGAGTATATAGCATACAACTACAATGTAAGAAAGTCAAAAGATAGACTAAAACAAAACATTGACACAATAACCACGACGACAGACTGTTATTTATCTAATAAAAGAATTTTAATTTCTGACTAAGCTACCTACTACATTTACATTGATGTCAAAGAGAGGAGAGGAGGTTAATCCGGTAGTTTCTTTTAGTTTTTGTTAGTATCCGTATGTACGCTATGTATGCTCACTGTAGGTACTATTCCCGTCCCGTAATATTTCTATAAGTATTTGTGAGAACTGCTCTCCATAGTTTTAAACTCACGCTATTGCACATGCTTAACAAGTAATTACTCTTTAGTCTTTACCATTATTTGTATACATAATAATAAATTTGTATCTTAACACTCGAGTTAAAAAAAAAACACCTCATATTCGTGGATTTTTAACAATTTTATTCTTCTTAAAGTGTGGCCACACAAAAAAAAAAAACAAAACTTAAACGTAAACGTAAAATATTGAATTAAAACAAAGTTTCGTTCGATTCCTGTTAAATTCAAAATGATTTCTGGGAATTTTTTTTCTTAAACATTTACCAAACCATTAATTGGGGTAGTTTGCGTTTTGACTGTGGACGCTGTATAGATTTGCAATGCTTAAAGACCTGGTCTCTAATTATTCTTCCTGATATTTCAACTAGTTCCAAGATTATATATGTAAATATAAAGTCTTAAACTATGTAAGAGTACAGATGCGTCTCTACTTAACCGCAGGTAAAACAAAAATTAGAGTGGATCGCATCAACTTGCTCTTGTAACCTGTGATAAAAAACTGAAATGAGGCTAGACTTTTCAATATAAGAATAGGTGCAAAGGAGCACAAGAAGGCACTTGCCCCCTGGCTCTGGGCCCTAACAACTTATTTTGTATTTATTAAGGGCTTATGAAAAATACGACAGTCAGGTCATGGGTTTGGTTCCCGGGTCTTCTTTTCTGCTTTCGCGAAACTTACACATCGGCGTGTCTGGAAGTGCCCTCGATTAGCATATGTCTTGATACCGCATCTCTGAATGACTGACGACCTCGGTGTTCACTGTGCAATATACATACATATATATATAGACAGATCGTGACCATAACTTATCAAAAAAATTGTAGAATAGAGGATGATCGGTGAATAGACAACGACTTGAAGAAAATAATTTTTTTTTTGGAAAAAATACTCCGTTGCTCATGCTCCAAATAACGTCTCCATCTTGTGCCAAACCTGTAAATTGAGCTACAATCTGGCTCTCCACTTTTTTCAGATTCATCGGCTGGATCTGGCCGAAAAATATCATCACTGTCAGGAGAAATTTCTGCTCCGCTTGAATTTCCTTCTTTATCATTCAAGAATCTTTCAATTTCTTCGTCCTCCATTGACATCTTAGGCTAAAAGAGAAACAGCATAGTAGGGGGAAAGTGGCGTGAAGTACATATATGTAAGTACCAACATACAAGACAAAAGGTACACTATTCTACGACACCTACGTTTATTTGTTGATAATTATTTTATTTTGGTTCAAAAGTCTTACCTTTTGATATATTACCACACTACGATTATACAGGGTGTTCGGAATATGGTGCACCAAAAAGCTAGAGCGAGTAGGTTGGGTGAAGACAAGAAAAAATTCGTATGGGAAGGGGGTCTATTTCCCCCGTTAAGGCGGGAGGGACAATTTTCTAAAAAATCGACTTAAAATAGAAAAAAAAATTATTAAAAAACAACGGCAAAGCTTACAATGTCATGCTATACATTTTTGGAAAGCCAGAGACACGTTCTTTTATTTTATTTTTAATTTAAATTATTTGAGAGAACAGTTACTGAAAAATAATTTTCAAACTCAAAATTTTGACAAAAAAATAATGAAAAAAATTGTGTTCGAACTAATTTTTTTCAAAATTTTACTTAATTAAGTAATATTTTTGTTTTTAATATTCGATGCTCCTATTAATTTCCAATAAAACGCTAAAAACCGGATGTCTAAATGTTTTCGATTTTTTGAGAAAATTCAAAATAACGATATCTACTTTACTACTTAATTAGAAGAAACAGAATCTTTGGAGCAACAAAATAACCGATGGAAGTCAAATTCAAGGTAAACTTACTTTTGTTATTTTTAATTTTCTCAAAAACTGGATGCATTGAATATTAAACACGAAAGTATTACGTATTAACATAAAATTTTGAAAAAAATTAGTTTGAATACAATTATTTGATTTTTTTTTTCAAAAATTTTGAAAAACTATTCACTAAAACAACTTAAAAAAAAAATAAAAGAATAGGTTTCTAGCCTTACAAAGGTATAACTACCATTGTTTTTTAATAATTTTTTTTTTCTGTCTGAAGTCATTTTTTAGAAAATTTCCACTCCCATTTTTTTAAATTTTTTCAAAAGTGTCAACAAGACATTGAGTATTTTCTTTTCCGAATTTGACTAGAAATTTACAGAAGTAAAACAAAACTACATATTACTTAATTACATAAAATTTTGAAAAAAAAAAAATAGTTTGAATAATTATTTTTTTATTATTTCTTCAAAATTTTGAGTTTGAAAATTAATTTTTCAAAAACTGTTCTTTCTAGGAACTCGAATTAAAAACAAAATAAAAGAATGGATTTCTGGCTTCAAAGTATAACATGACATTGTAAGTGTTACCGTCGTTTTTTTAATATTTTTTTTCTAATTCAAGTCGATTCTTTGACTTTTTTTCTTGTCTTAACCCAACCTACTCGCTCTAGATTTTTGGTGCACTTTATACCGACCGAAACATAAGCGTTTAAGTTGAACATAAATATTTAAGTTTCGTTTCAACAAATGGCCCTTTTAATCTGAAAGTTTAGACCTCAATTAGATTTTTTTCTTTTGACTTAAATAATAATTGAAGTCATGAGTCGAAATTCTGCATTTCAATTTTCTGCCTTTTGATTTTAGAAATTCCGTTTTTTCGATTCGGTTCTACAAAATCGTTTTTTCTAGCTGAACCTTTGATTTTTTTTTTGTGAAAAGATTTTCTTTTTTTCCATTTTTTTTTTATATTTTGTTTAAAAAAAAATGCATTCTAGATAAGTTCTCAAGACAGAAGCGATCTTTTTAATTTAGAATATTGATCAGCGTTCACCCATACATGTAAATAGGCTTCCATATCAAATTGAAAATATCATTGTTCAGTGAATCGAAAGAAAAAAATACATACATAAGCTTTGAAGATAAAATTTTTCTATGCCAACATGTTTTATTCAGAAGATCAACTCTGGAGCTTGAAAGGAGATTTTCAGAGATTGCAATGAAAACCACAAAATCAAACATGTCCTTTTTGACATTTGTGAATGTCAAAGTGACGTTTAGAGTTGTGTCGAAAAATGCTCTAAACTCGTTTAAAATTATCAAAGTCAAAACATAGTATAGTACGAGTATGGAAACGGGTCGTTATTTTGTGTTCCAAAATTCAGTAAATGAAGGAGGGGTGTCTTAAAGCTAAAAATTCCATTCAATCCCATTAGATACAGATGAACTTTGACAAGCTATAACTTAAATCACAGATCGTTAATACGAATACCTCATTTTGTAGGTACATATTTTGATTCATTTAATGTTTTTTATTGGTTATTTCGTTACAAAATAAAATGCAGGCGAGTTATATTAAATAAAAATAAAATGACCAGTTGTTTAAATATGCAGTTTTCTAACCCCTACCACCCCGAAATTTTTGTTTGTATGATGTGGAGATGTTCCAAACACATACGATAAAGAAAATATCTTATAACATTTTTATTGTAAAATTACATAAGCTACAACTTTCGCCTTCATATTTTTTTAAAGGCACTGATAGTTTTTGAGAAATTTGTAAAAAACTGAAATTCAACCCCCGTAAAAATTTTATTTTAGCTCCAGTCTAAATTTACGGTACCTACTTTTTGAAAAATGCTTAAGATACAAAAATAAACATCTTCACTGAAATTCAGCTTTGTCGGAATGTTTTCGAAGTGAAAGTCTAATTTCACTGGGCTACAAACTTTCCGAATTAAAAAAAAATAGGTTGGAAGCTATGTTAAATAAATCGAACATACCTTAATTGAATACAATTTACACATTTTGAACAAATATTTCAAAAACTGAAGTATGCTAATAAAAAGCGGGTATAAAAACAAAAAAAAAACAAATCCATGTATGCAAGATCTTAGAGCCCTTATAAGCAATCTCAGTCACATGAGATTTTTTTTAGTTTTTTTGCCAAATTAAGGCTCTCCCAAACCAACGCGATTAATCGCCGCGACAAAAGAAAACAACAATAACAATACGTGGTTGTCAAACAAAACAACACGTTGTTGTTATTGTTTTCTTTTGTCTCGGCGATTAATCGCGTTGGTTTGGGAGAGCCTTTACCGAGGACAAAAAAAATTTTTGGTTCACTTGCTCACTATTTGAAGGAGCGAAATATCTGAGATATCATTTTCCATGACATACTTATTTTCAATCAAAGCAAATTCGGAAGTGTGATCAGATGTTAAACAAAATAAGCAAACAAAATAAAGCTCTAGTCAAAGCTCAGTAGATATAAATTATTCTTTTGTGTTCTTTACTCCAAAATTCTGTACTTAAAAATTCTATAAATTATAAAAGAAAATTTGTTCGATAATAAAAGTGCGAACTGTTTTCATTATAAAAACAATTTTTTACAGAATTTTCAAATACAAAATTTTGGAAACCGAATTTTGACACGAAAGAATTATGAACCCAAAACACTACGAGTATATTAAAAATTCTTAACTAAGCGCCACTTGTAAAAACATGGTTCAGTGTGTAATGCATTGTTCAGCAATTTTTGGTCACCTATTTCGGCAGATTTACTTTAATTCAACAATGGTTCAAGTATGTAATTGAATCATTGCCATCTTTGAACCTTATTTACCCGCCTATTTCGGCTGAACTACGGATCAATATTTAAACCGCGTTTGTATAACTGGTCTTAAACCGACTTAAGTTTTGCACCATTGGCTCCAAGTTTTTGATGATATATGTATGATACCAGTAAACCCGTGTTCGATTTGCTTCGTATTGGGTAAACACTTTTTCGTTTTTAATTTAAATCAATTTTTTGTCCCTACCTATATTTAACTTTTTTTGGAAATTGGTCGAACATTTGAAATAAAAACAGCCTATGTTCCAAGCACTCGCTCTAACAATTCTCATTACTATCGCTTTGGTATTTTCTGAGATTAAGAGAAACAAAAAAAACAGACAAACCAACTTTCACATTTATAATAAATTGAATCGTAATAATAAAAAGAACAAATTTTCGTTATTAATTATTATTTTTCGATTTTATAAAGGTGATGTAATTTAGTTTACTTATAAAAAACAACCTGAACTGATGCTGTTTATCATTAATATTTGTTTTGAAATTAATTTTATATGTAGATAGCAGATGCAAATTACGAAAAGCTCAAATTTTGAAAAAGTAAAAAGTTTTTTTTTGCACGCGTGTGTATTAAAGATAGAGATATATTTTAAGGCCACGTACGTATACATATAGTTTAAAAAGTTAATATGTTTTTCGTGTTCGCGTTGCTCTCTTGTTACACGGTATAATCAGTCTAGCGGGTGCCATCATCTGATATACACGTATTTCTTTATTACTCCGCAGTTAAATTTACGGACTGATCATACATATATATGTACATTGTATACATATTACATTTATAACTGTATATAATAAGTTAAAAGTACAATTTTTTCTCGGAAAATTTATGAACAATAATTGGAGAGAAAAATATTTATTGAACAGTTTTAACTGAAACTTTTGAGGTACGAATTATAAATTCATACCCCTTAAAAAAGAAAAAAAACGTTTCTCTCTATCCAAGTATTTTAGTCAAGAAATTGGGAACTTTTCTTTGTTGTCTTTTTTTTTCATAGATATTCACTTTTTGACTCTTTTTTTTGACTGTTCTAGTAATGTTATCACTCGAGTACCTAGTCGCTTCAAATTGGTTGGTTAAATTTTTTTAAATTAAACAAAACGTATGTGAGTTAAATGAATAGCACAGAACAGCTGATTCTTCAGTTCATTTTAATGCAATGTATCTGTGTTCCTTTAAGTGTACTGGCAACACAAGTTTAACGTGATTTTGACTTTCGTACTATTTTACATTAGCTTTTTGGATACCTAGCTGTGCCAATAAGAAAGAGAGAATATACATGCATACATAGATACCTACTTAAATATTAAAATGTTTAAAAAAAAAAAACTTGTTTTGTGCAGTGCGATATGAAGAAGTGACGGCATGGAATGAACATTTACATGTATACTTTTTTTATATTAGTGTTTTGTTTTATAATGATTTTGAAGATGTTTTTATTTCGAAGTAATACAAATATGTTAATAGATCATTATTTTCAATAAATGCTACTGTTCGGAAATAAATATTAATGCGGCCGTGAATATCATATACATATGTATCAAGTTAGATTTTTTTTAAATAATACAAACTCTTTTTGTCCTTTATATAAGACTTCAGTTCTGTAAGTGAGAATATAACAGTGGATGCAACCTAAACACTTGAAAAGTACCTACAATCAGTGAAACGAGAAACTGCGTATGTAGGTACTTTTCCGGCGGTATTGAGACAATTTAACAATGACAACCTTGGAATGGTTTACGATAAGAAAAGTTCAATATCACGGTGATTCAGGGGTTCATGAAGGGAGTTCATCTTGAAAGAAACTTATTCCTTTACGTTCTTTATTTTTTAATCCTATACCTACCACAAGTGGATTCATTTGGATCTATGACCGCATTAAAAAACATAAACACAAACATATTAATGCACTTTTTTAAATTAAATAATTTCGAAATTGATTTAAGTTTTTGAAAAAGTTATAAAGTACGAAAAAACACTTTTAGTCCAAATCTACATGCCCTACCTTTTTATCGCCGCTTCTTATGCTAATAACCTTGTCACTACATTACATACTCTATGTAGGATAGCATCAAAAATATAATTTTAAATTAACCGATACAGCAATAATAGAGGGTGAAAACAAAAATTGGAACACAATTTTATTTTCTCCATTTGAAACAGATTTATAGGCATTCAAACATGACAATTCAAAAAAGCCGATATAAAACTGCCCTGGTTGTCGATTTTCTGATCGATGAACGACTTCGATCGTCAATCACTCTACTTCATATTGTGATTGTAAATTCTGATCGAATTCTGTCGCTTTCGTTGCCGATTGTATTTTTCTGATCGATGCATTAGGAATGTGATGTCTGGAAGTGTTTTTGTGTGATAATTTGATTATAAATAATATACAACTTACTGTTGATGCAGCTCAAAGTTTATAAAAAATTAAAGGCAAATTGATGATTTGATGAGTGTTGTAAAAAAAAATTCGGACATCGCCAAGGGGACTTGTACTTGTGCTAAGAGCCAGGCAATGAAAAGATAATAGACGAATACCATAGAATTGACTCTTAATAGTTCATTGACAAATTTTTTTTTAACAGAGACAAATATTAACAAAAAAAAAACTATCAACCATAAATTTAACACTGTTTTCTTTAGTTAGGAATTTGAAGTGTCTCTCATGAGCTTTTTCGGTATCGGAATCACTGTCACCCGATTCCACTCATTTTAAAATGTGAACAACAACAAAATTAAAAGATAAACAAGAAATTTTGTTGATTCGATTGGCAATCCAGCAATCGGGACCCTAATGTGCATTTATGTTGTTTATGTTATGTTTAATGATGAAACAGCAAATTGCTTATTTTATCCTGCTTTGTTTTTTTTTTCTCCCGACAATCATTTGGTTTTATTGTTAATAGAGTCTTGGGTATTAGATACTGGACTAAAAAAACCTATTAAGATTTTTGCATTAATACAATAAAAAATATATATATAAATTGTCACTTTATTTTCAATTGATAATATTAGATAATATAAAAAATCTCTAGTAGAGGGTCACATATTGTTTAAACTTGACATGAAGATGTTTTCGAAAAAAACACACCCTTTATGAGTTATAAGCGAAATACCGACATTTTGTCGTTTACCGTTTTTGAAATGGCAATATATTCTATACGGTAAGTCGGAGAGAGGAAAATTTGAGAAATTTTAGTAAGGATTTGGTATGGACAAGTTATGATATTCTGAAAGCTAATGGCCTGAGCTTCCACGAGTTAAAATTTGAAGCATGAGTCTAAGACAATCAGTAAGTAATTAATGTGTATAAGTGAGTGAGGCATTGCATTATGCATAAATCTGGTCGGCCAGCCGCTCTGCCCAGGACATGGGGTGGACGACCAGGCGTTTCTATATCCCTTAATGATTGTTTATAGCTACATAGGTAAAATTTTCTTTATATCGATGGGTGGTTACCCCCCTAAAAGATGTATTTTGGTTAGACGGCTTTCACACCTTGCAATATTCTTTTGTGATTTCGTCGTTCCTTCTCTTTTCTACCACATAAATCCCTCGGCTACATTTTTTCAAAATTCCAAGAGAATATTGCAAGGTGTGAAAGCCGTCTTACTATATGTGACTCAGTTCTTAGCTCAGCTGGTAAACAAAACACGACGTGCAGTAAAACGAGAGAAATATAGTTTTTTCCAAATCGGAAACCTTTTTCTAGTTCTATTTACTAGAAGGTGTGCGTTATATTGGCCGCGTTCGGTTGGCAATCAGATAGACTATCTGAGATAGGTTAGTATCTGACAGCTGAATTTTTCTATGGGATTACAACAACACTAATCTATCCGGATAGCTTTGGATTGCCAGCCGAACTCATTTTGTTTACTTTAAATATGGGTACCGTTAAGCTTTCAAAATCAGCTGTAAATTTCTTACCAATAGGGAACTTTACGAATCTGTCAACAGCTATCAGTTTATGGGGTCTAGCAGATGCGAAATTGCACCACGATGTTTGTGCTCAATTTAAATATTTAAAACGGTGTTTTAATTAAAATAAACTTGATATTTTTATTTTTATATCTCGCAAAATATCAGCATTTGCTTACAAAGAAAAAGATAAAAAAATTTTAGTTTCCACAAAGTGATGATTTTGACGGTGGTGAAAAAAAAGAGAGGGATATATTGCTGTTTGGTAAAGAGCTCTATTATAACCAACGTCGTGACGTCGCATTTTCAAACGAGTTTACCCGAGGCTAAAGATGTTTCTCATCAAAAAGAAAAAAAAACTGAACCTTATAACCCACCCTATCCTAACTTGAGTTTTCGATCGTGCATATAAACGGAATAAATTTTTCAAAATTATGCTGTCAAATAATTCGAATCAAAAACATAATAAAAGAACGGACTTCTAATTAAAAAAAAAAAGTATAGCATGACATTGTAAGTGTTGTTTAACGGGGATAAATAGACCACCCCTCTCATACGATTTTGTTTTCTTGTCTCGACTCATCCTACACGCTCTAGCTTTCTGTCACACCTTATGTGAATCACCCTGTATATGTATGTACATGAAAAATTTTTAGGATTGGTGCTGAAACCATAACATATTCTATATCCCACTTGGGGGTTTGAAGTGAATTAATTTGTTTGGATGCAAAATGCAAGGTGTTGAAGAAAAATATTAAAATAATTTTCTTCACACAAATTTGGCAGTCATAAGTGATTCTATCGCACTTGTTTTGACATGTTTGTGTTGATACTCGATAGGATAGTGCAGAAGGGCTTTTAGCAAACTCAGAACTATGAAAAGCATTTCTCAGAAAAATGTCTCAATTTTGATGTCAAATACTCAGAGACAAAAGTAAAAAACTTTGTTTGAGCACAATACTAAATTACCAGTTCGGAATAATTCCACAAACAGCTGGAATTATACTTATAACAAAAACGTAAAAAGCAAAAAACAAATACATACACATGTACCTATAGTTATTTATATTTTTTTATCAATTGAAAACAAAAAATATTATCAAAAGTAAATAATTAGGTCATCATCCATAGAAGATTTAATGATATAAGAAACTTTTGAATATAAACAATGACGAAGAACAAGCGTCATTTTTTGCTAAAAAAAAAAATAAGAGAAAGATAATATAACTTTTAAGATTTTTGCAGTTGTTTACACATGTTATTTCAAAGTTTTCGGATTAGCCGCGTTAATAAGTAATAGATATTAAGCGGGTTTAGATATTTAGATGTTACAAAACGATTTAATCGAATAGTGAGTAACATTGAATGCACGACTGCGTCGTACTTATTTGCCTTTAAAATTCAAGTTCAGATTGTTTATAATTTGTACAAATAAGAACAGTGATAAGAACAACTAAAATATTATTAGCTCCCATCGAATTATTCTATTCTTTTATGTTCCTTTTTAAATATAAAAAAAAAATCCCCTCATTTGATACCAAAATCATTTTTTTACGTCCATGAACAATTTTAAAAATATTTCACTTATAACAAGCTCAGCGTCACCTTTTATTTGATGCCAAACTCGTTCGTGTGCTGATTGTAAAACGATAAAGGAAAATTTACACTACCCAAAAATATTATTTTACGCAATAATAATGCAGAAACAAATATTTTCAATTTGAAGTTAAATTTTAATAAATGTTTTGTTTGACAGATCAACTATTTCTAACAATTTATGGCTCCTAAATGAAAGTGTACAATCCTAAAAATGGGCACGTTCAGAAGACGTAGGTGACTAGGAAGCTAGGCAAGTTTCTAGTTTCTGATTGGTCAAGCTGTCAAAAATATGCATTCCAATCTAGGCAAATTTTATTGAAAAATGGCTGGAAAGCTAGGTGAGAAATATCTCCCTACATTTCTAGTCAAGTGAATTTGCGTCAGAATATCAGCTGATTATATTTTGTCATTAAACAGCAAGCTGAACTTTATTCTTCCGTGGCTTGTTTTTTTTTCACGTTTATCTTCACAGTTTGAAATAAATAAATAAAGATTCAATTTAAAAAAATGTATCATTAGTAAGAAAAGTTTACAAATAATATACAAAATTCCTAACTGATTACTGGCTTGTGTGATAAGTGATTCTCAGATAAAAATATTAATGTACTTTCTTCCTATCAACGGAAGGTAAAGGTTTGAAGTAAGGTTCATAGTTTGGCATTAATGACATCTCTAGTCATCAACTAGGTTCCTAGGTCAAATTTGCGTTCAACGAACGTAGTTGACTACATATGAAGTTCCCTATTTCTTCTGGAACGTACCCAATATCTAACAATGGGAATTTTGTCTTGACATAACAACAATAGTTAACTTTGGTTAAAAAAAGGACGCACCACAGGTGTTGAAATTGTTTGTATAATGGCGTTTTCCTTTGGTAAATTCAGATTTCTGCCTAAAATTCGATTTTTTTTCGTGGCGAATGGAGTACGATTTCAGATTTAATTTTTTTTTGCCATGGTATTATTGTATATTCGTGTCTGTGGACCTTATGTTGTCAAACTGGTAGCTGTCAATTGTACTAGTGTATAGTGGTGTTAGTAAAAAGGGGGTCAGATCTGCCACAAAATCCAGATCTGATAAATAGATTTTTTTTTTCGAGAAAAATCAATTTTGTTTGCCCATAGGAAGAAGAAAATTGTCGAAATCGGTTTTTTGATCTGCATTAAAAAAATTAGTTTTTTTTTACCATTGGAAAACCCAATAAATAAATACTCATTTTTTGCACTTGCGTTAGGCACAAAATATTTGTTTAAGCTGTTGTCAATCTTTGAGATCCCCATTTAGTGTTTTGCATACAGGAAATGTTCCATGTAATAGATAGTAGAGCTTAAAAGATTAGGTGACGCTTTGATAAGAAAAATATTTTTTCTTGAACAACGTTGAAATGTTTCCTGTATATCTTTATTTTAAAAATACTTTTACAAACAATTGTCCAGTGAAATACCCAATTGTATTTCTTCCCTAAAACAATTAAACCGTGATACTCACACCGGCCGCTATGAGTTCCCTACCCTTGAGCTCAATTTTATTCCTTTTGTTAAGTAAGGAGTTTCCATTTAGTACTCACAAAAAAAATAACCCCTACAGCAATATAAAACTTTTGAAATTAACTTAATGTTGTTATTTTCAATATTAATTAGTATTAGCAAAAACTAATTTCACTTTTTTTATTTAATTTCAGGCACAAGCTTAATACCGCATAAGGACTAAAAAATCATTCAAATTAAAAAAAAATCTGTATACGTTGTGGAGAATTAAATTTTACTTCACAAAACAAAATTAAAAAAAAAAACTGCTTTTAACGGAAGAAGGAGAGTTATTTTTTAATTTTTAGAGGCAGAAGGGAATGGTATATTTCCTGGGGGACTGGGGCATGGGAGATTCTGACTGTACGTCATATCAACATGTTCCAAGTATACAAAATTCACACATTACCCATCAATCGCATCACAATCGCCAACAACAACGTCGAGAGTTGCAAAGACAGTTATCATCAGCAACAACAACCGAAGGAACAAATGTTGGCCAAACAGCTCCACTATCTTTAACACACTCGCCAATTCAGCTTGGAACTAGTACAACAACTGTTGGTAGCCAACTGCTTCACCATCAACAGCAACAATTTAGTGAAAATACAACAGCTCCAACTGGTTTTCTACTAAGGCAACAGTCGTCTCCAATCAATTCGAGTTCAAACTTAGTTACAGCAAATCTACAACAGTTGTCAGTTAGTAATACGCCAACAACTGCAGCAGCAACGACCACAAATACTAAAACTAATAAATTGATAGCATCAAATCAAGGTGCAACCGCAACAGTTGGCGTAAGTGGATTGGCATTACATAATTACTTGGGCAGACAAAGATCCGAATCATGTGCTGGAAATGTTGGTGCTGAAAGTAATATATCAAAGGATCTCCTTGAAAGTGAAGATGAAGTTGCGCTGCAACCACTCTCCAATCAGGTTAGTTTTGCCGATTAATTAGAAAGTTAGAATTAATTTTTAAAAATAAGTATGTTACGTATGTATGTATGTATGTATGTATGATGTATGTATGTATGTATGTATGTATGTATGTATGTATGTATGTATGTATGTATGTATGTATATATGTATGTATGAAGAACTAGGGCCAAGTGACTTACAAGTCTCAACCATTCCCGTGTGCGTGTCTGCAGGAATAAAGGGGACCTAAAGTTTATTGCCGAATCCAAACGGCTGATGTGAGTGGCACTTTTCTATGACAAGAGATAGGTTAGGAAAGGCGTGTCCAGCTCTGAGGCTGCTGCGTACATTTACGAACCAGCCTGTGCTTTCTATGTATTTTCTCACGTTTGCCAATTAGACCTGCGCTAAATCGTCCAGTTCTCCTACAAACCTGTTTGCAAAGTAACGGAGGCGGTTTGTTTGGAGGTTTGGGCAGTCGCAGATCAGGTGTTTAATGGTTTCTATTTCTTCAACATCCTGACAGCTTCTACAGAAATCGGCTGCGTAAATACCCAATCTAGTGGCACAATGTCCCGTTAGTACACCTATCAGGGTTCTAATGTTCTTTTTACTCACCGATAAAATATACTGAGATTTCTTTTCATAAATTCTAGGCCATACACTTCGAGAGATGGCGCAATAGTTCCTGGATATCCAGGGGTTATTGATTTGCTCTTTCGTTATTAGGTCTATTTTCTTTTTGATCACGCCGATCGGAACGTCTGGTCCCGTATCTAATTGGCCAATACTGTCTCTATTTGTCATTGACCCTTTCCTCGCCAGTGCATCTGCTATGTCATTCCCTTCTATATTGCTATGTCCAGGAACCCAGCAGAGTTTGACTTGGTTAGTGTTGCAAATATTGTTCAGTATATCACGACATTTAGCTACTACTTTTGATCTTATAGTCTCACTGGATAATGCTTTGATAGCAGCTTGGCTGTCCACGAAATATGTGATCTCTGATGAGCTCAATTTATTCCTGTGGACGATTTCGGTGGCCTTTTCGATAGCATACATTTGAGCCTGAAAGACACTACACTCATCTGGGAGTTTATATGATTCTCTAATATTAAGAGCTTCACAAAACACCCCGGCTCCTGTTCCTTCTTCCATTTTTGATCCATCAGTGTAGAAGGGGATACCCCGTTCACTGAGTAGTGAGTTGGGTTCCCAACCATGCCTTTCGGGTATTAAAACCAAGAAGTTTTTCCTAAAATCTATGACAAATTTTATGACAAGAGATACTCTTGGAGGTTTTATCAATTCCTCGCAAGAGGCATTAGCCGTTTTATTTTTTTAAAAGTTATTATGTGGCGACGCTGGGGATAGAAACTAGGCCTCCGGCATGACAGTCCATCACACTAATGTCATTTTTCATTGCAATCTATAAAATCTCTTCTCAAACTCCAGAATTTCTTTTTTGAATAAAACACGTTGGCATCGAAAAATTTCATCTTCAAAGCATGTCAGCCCATATTTCAATAGTATTGGTGACGATTGTACACACATATAGACTCTCAATTGACTGAACAAAGATAATTTCAATATCTAATAAATAATATCAATATCAATTTCAGAGTCGCAGATCAAATCTTCCAAATTCAACAGATCGCATCTGTCGTCTTCAGATCTCATCCAGAACGCATCTTTTTGTGAATAAAACATGAACAACTGGAAAAAGGGCAAATCTTTTCTACAATGAAAAACGACATAACCATTACGCCACGGCTACTACAACATGTTTAGAAAATATCTGTCTAAACACTATTTGCATCACATTTCCAAATTAAATTATTTGCTAGGTTTTCGGCAAATACATATTTCATCTGTGTTTTATATTTCGAGTAACCTATTTTATTATTTGTTGCCTCATCAATTTTGGCCAACGCATTTATTTGTCCAAAAAATCGATTCCAGGTACATGTGTGTGCCTTGAATTTATTCTATAATCGAACGAACACGAAGTTATCATTTCAATGCAAGCTGTTTATCTGGTTTTCGGTTTATTTTATATGGAATACTAATGTCGTTTTCCATCGGACGTCCGGAAGCTTCCGGAATCAAAAAGAACTCTTATAAAACCATTCCATTGGCAATAAAACAGTCAACCGACGATTTTAAAAACAGAATTTTACTTCTTGTTTTTAAGTCAGAATCTATTCAGAAGCATTAATACATCCAAACTGAAACGCTAAACAAATAGTGTGCATTAATGTTTTTTTTTGCTCTCCATTTTTATTATTTTGCACTCAAAAGCAAAGTATGTTATAAGCAAGTTTTACGGAAAAACTAGTTCTAAAGGGGTTTCGAGTTACTAGCTTTGATGCAAGACGAAAAAACGCTGTTTGTTCAAACGAATCATATTCGGCCATTGTAAAAACGAATTGAAATCAAATGAAAGCTGTTGTTGAGTCGTTCAAATCGTTCATGTGCGTTATGAGATATTTGAACTTGAATTTGTCCGATGCAAAAAATATCATTCAAAGTGATTAAAAAATCTGTTCGTCGGTTTTTACCGTCATTATAATTTTTGCGATAGTTCACATTAAATTCCCCGACGTTATGGCAGGGGTTGCTACCTTCTTCAGAGGACGTCAATATAGTACATGGTCACGAAACAACTACAAAAATAGTACACATATAGCCCATTCCATAAAGTTCTTTTAACAGGCTTTTATATCTTAAAATGACGTTTGTTCCATACAAAATAAGTCATTTAAAAATTTAGGAGCCTGTTAAATAATTGTGAAACCGAATTTTGCTTGTTTTAAGTAGTTTACAACCATATTGTTCACTTACTTAAATCCGGACTTAAATTTACAAATGGGCCCCAAACGAAATGAAAACCTAGAATTCGAATTCAGGGCATCAAAAACATTTGGAAATCTATAATCTTGTTTCGAAAATTGACAAAAATTAATTTGACAAGCCTCTGTAAATCTATACATACATTGCTTTACAGCCGGATATCCAGCTTCCTTTAAGCTCTAACAAACAAATTTATCTCTAATTCGTTTAAATTTCACTGACTTATACATATTTTAATTTTTTTAGGTTGGAGGACATACTCGTCTACTCTTGCTTAACCAGAGTACTGTCATAAAACCGTTGAATCTTCGTGAATTGGGATTTTATCAAAACATTCCTCAAGAAATTCAGAAGTTTGTTCCAAAATACAAAGGTAAGGTTATAATGCCCAATGTTTTTCTAATATAGGTACTTATTTTTAAACACATTTTTGTTTACAAAAAATAATATTACGTTTAGTTTGTATCCGTTCGTCGCATATTTTTTAATTTGATCATGAAGTTTGCTTATTCTTTGTCTTTTCCATTTGATATCATCATCAGAAAATAAAAATAAATACAACATTTTTTTTATTATAATATAAATAAACAAAAAAAATAAGGAATATTTATCAGATTTGTATATTATTTTTGTTTAAATTTATTTAGAAACCATCACTGTACCAGACTTACATTTTTGTTGTAATTGTAATTTGTAAGAATTATTTTATGTAATTTTAATAATAAAACGAATAATCGATTTAAAGCTTAGAAAAAAATAAAACTAATATATAGAAAAAAAAACTTTTCCAGACAATGTAATTTGTCATTTTTAAGCATATTTTATCGCGTATATTTGTTGTTAACGTTGAGTAATTTCTACCAAAACAACGAAAATTCTTTAAATAAAAAAGTGAAGTTTTAGTTGTTATAATTATTATGTCAAGGGCCTAATGGGTAAGTCCTTTTTCATTTTAAGTAAAACTAGAACTATTATTTAATTATTTTTTTAGATTTTGTGTCTAAAGGGCCTTTAAAGAAAAAGCTCACAAGCAAGCATCTCAAGTTGGTCTAACAGTTCTGGTGCAATTACTGGAAACGGCAGAGACTTTACAGCATTGGTATACTCGTAGCCATGTAATTAAAGCTTGCTGAACATTTCTGGTATATTGTATATATTTAATTATTTTTGTTTTCTAAATGACTGATTATGGGTTTATGATTTAAATTTTAGTAAAGGTTTCAATTCCTAATGTATTTGTGTAATACATACATAAGCACATTGGTTTCAAGAAATTGGCTTGTTAGTTAAAATAGTAATTTTGTGTGTCACCGAGAGTGTTGTAAATTCAAGTTTTAATGCAAAATTATAAAAAGATAATTTTGTGTTATGGTATATTCTCTAATACTCGATAAATTAATAAAAAGAGTTGTCAGAGTTGTCGGAAGCAATTCCCCAAAAACAGTAAAATAATATATTCAGTACATAGAGTAAGTTGAATACAAAAGAAAAAAAAAACGTTAAAGTTTCAAATAAAAATTCGAAAAACTTCTGAAGAATTCATTTTTGTTCTGTCGTGTGTGATATAATTTAAATAAAATAAAGTTATACATAACATAACTTCTTAAAATTAATATTATATTCTATATTACATATGTACATAAAAGTGGGGCCAACTTTATTCATCTTATCTCTGATTTGAATATATGTACATATGTCATGTTATATTAAAATCTAAAGTTAAATTTTTTTACGAAGTCCAAGGGAGAGTATAACCCTTTGACGACGTTTGATTGATATGAACTTTCAATATCAATTTTATTGCACAAGCCAAGTTCTCATGTCAGTTTTTGTCGATGCAAATTTGGTTTGGGGAATAATGCTCAAAATATTTCAAAAACATAACTTATGATAATATCAGCAATTGATAGACGCCCAATGATGTTCAAGTGTCAGCTTGATTTTTTTCTTTTACAAATTTTGTGTGGTTTATTCTTTAGAAGTTTTCAAATCGAAATCAAAAATATATTTTTCAAAATACCGTTTATTTAGTAACTTAAGCTATCGGAGGATCTAAAGCGTTTAGGTGTTATTCTTTTTATAACATAAAACACACTAATTGAATAATCTGGTGAGCAGCGGCCGGAGTCAGACTCACTTTTTGTATTATCGCGGTTTTCGAAACCTTAATTTTTGTTTGCGGCTTTTAATCACGGAAAATGGTAAGGTGGTTGGTTTTTTTTTTTATTAATAGTTCATTCCACAATTGAATTCAATGCGAATGCACTATCGCAAAAGTAGAATACAGTAACATTGATAAAAGTCAGAAATGTTTGGTTTTCATAATACATTCTTGACTTTTACCATTATGTATTTAGTAAGGGGCCACCCAAGGTCAAGGTACTGGCGTCCCAAAAAAAAACCTGGAAACATTGGCCTGCCTGGTGACTAACATACACTAAGCGGAGCAACGAAGTTGCGTGAGCGGGACAGCGGACCCAAAGAGGCCAAAAAGGATGTGAAAATCCTTGGAACACGCGAAGTGGGCCACCCAAGGTACTGTTGTACAAAAAAAAACTGTTGACAAAAGTCCGGAATGAATTATGAAAGAATAACATTTTGTACTTTACCAATGATGCTGAAAAAATCAAAGTTTAACCGTTAAATTATAGAATTTCCACATTTTGAAGTTTAACAATAACATAGTATTATGCAAACTACAAATAAAGATAATTTAGCTTGATTGTTAGTTTCCCAATAGATGAGTATAAGCCGAACGCCAAAAGGACCAGTTGTACAAATGTGGTTCGATATTTAATCCGTGGTTCAGGAAATGTAATTCGCCCATTTTGGCGGATTAACTGAGGTTTAACGATGGTTTAAAGTTCAAGTATGTGATAATAGCAAAGTACCTACCTAAACCATCGCTAAACCTCGATGAATTTAAAATCCTGAACCACTTATCAACGTTTAAACTCACGATAGTACAACTGGCACTAAGCATTTTAAAGCAAAAGCGCATTTAAAGTACACAAGAAAATCAGTTAACTGATTTATTAATACTTCAATGTACTTCGGAATAAATTCAACATAATTTGGTTTTAAAAACGTTGCGTATGTTATATCTTTTAAACCAGTTCCTTAGGCTTGAATCACACTATAGTGCCGATACCGATACAGTCGCGATACGCTCTTCTTACGATAAATTATGCTTTCATAAGAAATAATGATTATATTCATACCCACAGTACACATACTGAAGGTATGGTAAGGTATATTGCGCATCTTCGAAAATTACAGTGACCTGACTGTCAGAATTTACAAAAACAAAACACAAGTGTTTCCGAATCGCAGTGACCCTCGTCTACAATTTACAAAAACAAAATACAAGACATGCGCAGAACTGAACAAAAATGAAAACTCGGAAGATATTACCTTCTATATGTGTACTGTGATTCATACCATCTGTAGCGTTCCAGTATCAATACATTCTCACTCTGTTCTCGATTCATTTAAGAGAATATTTTATCGGAGCGAGAACGTTTTTGATATACTTCGTATCTGTAGGAATTGTTTTGTATATTTATCTTAAGTTAATAGAAAGGAGAACAAATTAATATAATTTTGAATCGGTGTCGGTATTGGAGCAGGAATGTAAACCGAAAGGGATTCTATCGAAGCCAGAAAGTTTCGAGACTTTATTCGTATCGGCACAACAGTATAAATTAATCTTAAATCATACAAATGTACAAAGAATAAAAGGTAATAAATAAGAGTGAACAAATTATATAAACTATTGTATTGTATGATGTCGTTTATTTTTGTTTCTTCTTTTCTCTCTATTTTTCCTTGTCTTTATCAAGAATATCCACTCTATTATCATGTGACATGATTATAAATTAACTGAGGGTAATACGAAGAGAAGTATGCGTTAAAAAATTAAACTTATTTAAACAAAATCCACATAAAGGTTTACATACACTATTTGAAAAAAAAATATGATTCATAATATTTTATTGTTTAACACAAATATATGTGAGCGCCATATGTTGGCGTGTGTATGAATTATAATTTCAGCGAAAATACAAAATCACACCCCCAAATCATAACATGATTGACAACTGTGTGTCACAATCTATCATCCTCCATGTGTACGCTCTCTGCCTAAGTGATTTTGCTTTCATCCACCAAAAAAAAAATGAGGAGAAATTCGTAATTCATTCGTTGATCCTTTTTTAAGGGTTTGTATGCATTATATCCGTATATACGTAATTTATATTAACATTTATATATTTTTTTTATTATAATATTTTTATTCTATACATATGTATGTTAAAATCAAACTTAAAACTAAACTTATCAAAGTATGTATTCATTTTCTAAGAAGTTTTTTTTTGTAAAGTTTTAAAACTGACAGGTTTTTAATCTTACAAAGCTGCTTCTTGTACGCCTGGTGATAGATTTAAATGTTTACAAAAAGCCAAGTCATACAGAAATAATTTTTATTTAATTTGTTCTGCACATTTTGACGTTTACACTGTGTTACTTAGAATAAAGCTTAAAAAAAATAATCTTTCAAGTTTATACAATGAATAAAGTTAGTTTGGTTCTCTGTTGAGCTATCCATTGGACAGAATGTCATCATTGGTATCTATGTACATATGTATGTACATATGTGCGTTACATGAGAAATTTATTCAAGTGCATATATGTAGTTGCATGTAACATTTTTTGAAGTTGCAGTGCACTACATGCATATCACAAAGTTTTATAAACATTTTAAATGTATACAAATTTCATATTAGTTTTGCATTATTTCCTTGCAAACATCAAAATATACTTTATTTATGTTTTTATTTTTATATTTTCAAAAATGTTCTTAAGACTTCATCCTCTAAGGTGACACACACATTCTAGTACAATCTCGAGGAAATCAAGGAGTTGAAAATAGTGCCACAAACATAAGCACAAATATGAGCGCAAACTTGAAAACGCTTCTATTATCTTAAAAAAAAAAAGCTGCCTCTTCTTAAACTTCAGAAAGCAAATTTCTCAACAATCAATCTCTTTAAAGAACTTCACTAAAAAGTATTGTTGAGGGTTAACATAATAAGGATTATCATGCTCCAAAATAGTCTAATAATTCGTATTTGTATCTTAACTTTCTTCAAAGATTTTATTCCTTCTATTTAAATACATTAAATAAGAAGTCAATTTGAAAAGACTACTATCGAATTCTTCTTATTTTTTTTTTTTTTTTTTTTTTTTGTAAACGTTTAAGTGTTGCAGTATTAATGAACATAGGCTTTTGATGATCATGATCTAAAATAATCTCCATTTCCATTACAAAAACACCGCAACGCTATATGTATATCCAATTTCACCACTTAAGGTTATACTTTGCATTCATTATCAATTTTTTCAGTGTTCACATTTATTCGAATGTTATAATATACCTAAAAACAGTAAAATTTCTTAATTCTGAATAGAGGACTTAAAGTGAAAATGTTTCAAAAAAAATCTAAAATTTTGTGATATTCTAATTTTAGGTGTTATGCAAGCAACAACAATGGGTGGCACCAAACTAGAAAAACGCTATTCGCCAAGCTTCCGTGAGGAACACGTTCGTAAAATCAGTGCTTCAAAAAGGAAACGTGAAGATGTCTTACGGTTAGTATTTTTTTTTGTCGACCATAATAATTTAAAATTTTGAAAATGTATGTTTTTTTTAGATGATATAAGAATAATATGACATAATTGAGTTTAATCAGACATGGGTAAATAAAATTGATAAACAATTTATTACAATTTATTAGTCTATTGTTATTTATTTATGCTTCTTCAACAAAAATGATTTTTTAAAATCAAGAACGTTTTTTTTTTAGGAAAAAAAGTCAATCGCGCACCCATATCTCGCACGTACTCAATTATTTAGCCGTCCAAAAAACGACTCGAATTTGTTTCCTTGTTACGATTTAAAAAAAGAAAAAAAAAAACAAATTTCTTCTACAAACTGCGTAAAAGTTGAAAATATTTTGTTCCCTATAATTAAGTTGCCCTAAATAATGAAAAAAATATAATGCAAATATGTAGACCTATGCAACACGATCAATTAATTATCGATTTTTTTCTTTTTCTTTCTCTTACAGGATGAAAGTTCATAAAAATGGAAATGCAGCCGATGTTATAAAGAGTATTTCTCAATTAGACAACACAAACAAGCAATGTTAGTATCAGAAGAAAAAACAATTTGATAACTCTAAATATCACAAATTTTACTAAAAAAAAAAAGGAGAGACAAAAATAAGAGGCGGTTATATAGAGGCACATCCTTTAGCAACAATTTAAAGTTAGACAACATTTATAAATACGACTGTTAATCTTTTTATTGGACTTAAGAAAAAGCGACTTTTTGTACTCAACAGATTAGAATATGCTCTGGGTCTTTAATCAAAGCATTACTACAAGGATTGGTCGCAATCCATAACACTAGTGGCGTATTAAAGTAAAAAAAACCGCCATTATTCTCAAAATTAAAAAAAAAAATATTTTTTTTAGGATGGCATTATTCATGCAATTTATACAAGATGTCACTTGTTATGAAAATAATCTCTTTTCGAGCCAGGTCTGATTGGGTTTACATGTTTAGCTTTTAAGGTTAGCTTTGGTAAGTTTTAAAGAACAAATTTAAACAATCAAAACCAATATTGAGTTGTACTACTCTTTTCAAGATGCTCCACAATCCTATTAATATTATAAATATGAATGCCTGCCTGTTTGTTTCTCTCAATATTAAAAAATACCTAACTGATTGTAATGAGAATTGGTAGAGCGAGAGCTTGGAGTTGCAGTGTATGCTTTCACAGACTGCACATCCGTGAAAATCGTTGATTACGATTCTCTAATACAACCTTTCAGAAGCTTTTTTTGTGAAATAGAAATACAAATATAGTTTTTATGACAGTTTATAAAAGTATCGAACGAATTTTGAAAAAGGCAAAAAAGCCAGAACGGCATAAAAGGCATTTATGGTATAAAAAATACAAAACAAATACTTGCATTTGCAATCAGAAGGATTTTTTTAAGCAAAGTTCACCGTTAGAAGTTTTGATATACCTTCTACGAACTGTGAATGAAAAATGATTTATAGAGGAAGTTAATATACTAAAGTAGGCAATTTTTTTGGAGGTCTTAAGAGTCTGACTGAGAACACGGTAAAGAAGCTGCCGAAGATGGCCTTAAAATCATTTCGTCGCGTTGAGAAAAGATAATTCTTTGATATAAAATTTCATTTTTTTCATTGATTTAACAACTTAAATGAATTTAATGTTTTTTGAAAATGTTTGTGAAGTTATAACCATATTTTCTAAATTCTGAGCCATTATTTAATGAACATAAGAGGAACTCAGTTGTGCATTTTATATTTAATTACTTATGCACTTACTCAGAATAAAATTGTAGCTTACTTAAAAAAAACTGATCTGAAAGTCGATAGAAACTTGGAATGGAAAGAATACTTTAAGAATTATTTTAAGCTAGAGCTTTGTTACAAGAAGTTTTTATTTGATTCACCAAAATTCAGCACCATTTGTTGATTCATACTGAAGTTTTTTTCTTAATTTGTACTTACAGATTTTCTCATGCTGGAGAATATAACATCTCAATTCAAAAATCCTTGCATTCTGGATTTAAAAATGGGCACACGACAACATGGTGATGATGCTTCTGCAGAGAAACGCACTAAACAAATGGCCAAGTGTGCTGCTAGTACATCTGCTTCTCTAGGAGTACGACTTTGCGGCATGCAAGTATTCCAAGCTGATGTGGATCAGTATGCCAAACGTGATAAATACTGGGGTCGTGAACTAAACGAAGAGGGTTTTAAACAAGCACTGCATGATTTTTTTTACAATGGCTATAGATTAAGAACTCGAGTTATTAAGAAGATATTGCAACGATTACAGCAGTTGAGAAGAGTTATTGAAAAACAATCGAGTTATCGATTTTATTCTTGGTACGTTAATATATGATCATTCGTGATTTCTATAATTAAATATATGATAATTCTCGATTTTAGCTCCCTTTTAATTGTCTATGAGGGCTTTGAAGAAAATCCTATGGTTCATCCACTAGATACCTTCTTTCCGACACCAACAACAAATGCGGCGGCACAAGCACCACTATCTGTAACTGAATGTTCTGCTTCTCAATACTGTCATGATGCAATACCCATTGACCATCCAATTAACAATGTCGATGAAGACAATGATGAAGCGGAAGCTGACGATGAAGACAACGATCTCAGCAGCTGCGGCCGAACACCCACTTCCAACCAGTGTTGCTACGATGCCGATGCATCTAACGACTCCACTGAGTTAAATCTCTCTTCATCCCACGAGGACAGCGATCATAACCATCGAATATCAACACCTGTGAGTTCTGCGTGCCGACATCATCGACACCAGCGTCATAATCAACGTCATCAAAGTCAACACCAGCACAATAGTAAACACCACCATCACCAATCCCATCATCCTCATCGTTATCATCGTCATCACAATCATGATGATTCCGTTGACGGTGATGACGATGAAGATGAGGATAACCATGCAAGCATCGAAATGAACACAGCAGCACATCATCGAGGGTTCGCTGAGGCAGTGGCCCGTGGAGCTAAAAGTAGTAGTAGCAGTAGCAGCCCTCCACCATCACAGCAGCACACAACTACACAACAGCAATCTTCACCGTTCATTCCAATTTCCGAAGAAACAGTATTCTTAGACCCTGAACCACCTTTACCAAGTATCTCAACATCCAGTCCTCACTCTGGTGATTCCTGGATGAATTACAGTAGTAACAGCAGTGATGACTTTTCAGGTCTTTCTGAGCAGATAAAGGCAGTGACTTCAGGTCGTCAAACAGGCAATAACAGTTCAGATGAAGGGAGCTCTGACTATGACAACAGCCTAATGGGCCAAACAGAAGCACTGATGAAACGGTATAAAAGCGACGAGTCTTCCCCAAAATCAACTCCGAAAGGAGCTGTGAAACGACTCCGCTCAAAGGATGACGAGGAAGATAACTCATTGGACAAAACTGAAACTTCGTCGTCGTTGGCCAAGAAATCCACCACAGCAGTAACTAAAGGAGATTCACTTCTTAATAATGTGGAATCAGTGGAAACAACAGCCCCAGCTTCTGAACCTCAAACACCGTCAAAAGGAGAATCTTCCGGTATTCTAATGGACACAGCTCAACGAGATGATGTTCTTGTAGATGAAAATAATACGGGTTTCCTAATACCAAGTGATATTTCCAGGCGCCATTCGCATCCGCATGAAGAGTCTACTCAAACAACTACCACCCGCACACCTCATCATTTTGCGCAGCCACAGCGAAAATTATCTTCCGCGTCATCACAACGCCAAACGGTACCTCGACAAATACAAAATCAAAACTCCCACCAGCAGAATACCTACACATACAATCAATTGCAACACTCGTCCAAATCGTTGGACGTCAGCAGCAGCATTGCAGCTACAGATGATTCACGTTGCCTCGTCGATATACGGATGATTGACTTTGCACACACCGCCTTTGTGCCAACAAATGGATGTTGTTTATTACCATCGCCGCCATCGATGCCAGTGCACCATGGCCCTGATGGAGGATTTCTTACCGGAATCGACAGCCTCAACAAGCTCTTAAGTGAGATACTTTCCGATGAGAATATATAAACAATATGGCGGTTCAGTATACAGCAACTTCTCAAACAAGTTGTTAATTCAAAACAGTTAATATACATTACAATTAAAGAACTAAAAAGTATAAAAAAAATACACTACAATTACTATTAAAACAACCCTGGTTAATTTTAGTACATTCTTATTTGTTCATTCTGTTTGTGATGTAGAAAATTTGCTTAACACTAAATTTTAGAAACGACACTGAAAATAATATATTTTGTAAAAAAAACTAACAAAAATGATTATAAATCGGACTAAAATATCCCTCTGGAGGGAAATTCACACACAGTATTGATTTTACATACATAGGTGTTTTTTATTATTTTATTTCTCCCAAAATAGTTTTAACGAATAAATCTTAAGATGCATCGTTATTTTTTAGATTAAATAAGTGATACGTAATAAAACTTAAAATATAATCCTAATAAACATATATGATAAAATTACAAAAAAAAAAATGAAACAATTACACTGTTATTATTTTAATATATTCTACTATAAACCCCCTGTAGAAATATATACTTGGAAATTACAAAATTAATATTCTTCTACAATAAAATGATGTTCTCAAAACTGTTATATTTAGCTTAAAATTTCAGCCTATCTGTTGAAGAAACATAAACTGAAATAGAATTCAGTATAAACAAATTACATTGAAATCACTAAACAACATATGAATTAAATTTTATTTCAATAACAAAATAAAAATGGTACATACATAGCATATAGAACAAAAAATTAAGAAACACGTAAAAATCATTTAATAAAATACAATTTAAATTAATAAGAACAAATGTTTTAATTGCGCAGAATAACAACCTTAATACAAAAAAAAAATTAAATTAATATTCTGATAAAATTTAACGCTACTTTAACCCAATTCGCATATGGCCGAAGTATTGAAATAATATCACGTTAATTTGTATCCGAAAATTAATTTTTGACAGTAATGAGATGAATTTGTACTGAGTAGAAAAGGTAGATTTGGTAGGTGTAAACTAACAGAGGTTTTAAGGCTCTCCCAAACCAACGCAAATTATTCGCCGCGACAATAGAAAAAAATAATAACAACGTGTTGTTTTGTTTCACAACCACGTGTTGTTATTGTTGTTTTCTTTTGTCGCAGCGAATAATCGCGTTGGTTAGGGAGCTGCGGTTACATGCAACGCTAGTGAGCGAGTGAGCTAGTACGCTAGTCAATCGAATTCCATCGTTATCGGATACTTGGTATGGAACCCCGAAAAAAACTATCACAGAATCCATCGTAGTGGAAAATCTCAAACAAATTGCCATTACGAACGGATTTGATGGTAGTTTTTTTTTTGGATTCGTAAGTCTAAGATCCCGCCATAGAACGACCTACCCTCGTCGAGATAAGTATACAGTTTTGTAGGTAGTATCGAAGTCCCCTATCCCACGAAGCAACTGAGTTTCCAGTAACAACCAGTTCATTGGCGAGAAGGGCAGGAAGAAAAAGGGGTAAACAAAATCCTGTTAAAAAAAAAGTTTTGTTTTATATTTATCCGATTAAATAAATAATTGATCGAGTCATGTTTTTTTTTTAATTGTGATTAAATTAAAAGTGAACATAATAAAATCAACTTAATTACTCTGCACTACGGCCCCTAAAAGGATTTGACCGCGGCGGCCATCGCCAACAAAAACTATACGACAACGAGAAATTCTAATTTTGACAGAAGTGTATTTTAAATGACGGCTGTGAGTCTGTCTTTTTTTTTCTTTTGTTCTTCAATTCTTGTGACCTCACTCACGGACACTGCATATGTGATATACACCCATTCCTCTTAATAATTTAAAGGGTAAAATTCGTTGAGCGTTCGTAGTGCAGAGTTTTTTTTTCAACGAGTGGGTTTTATTATGTTCACTTTTAATTTTATCATAATTTAAAAAAGGACATGACTCATTCAATTATTTATTTAATCGGATAAATATAAACCAAATCTTTTAAAAAAAAAAAAAAATATCTTTACTTTTGTAATTTTGCAAAAAGTGGCGAATGTAGTTAAGACTTAAGGTCGTAATTCCACAGCCTAAAAATTATAAATTTTATTTTTCCGAATTTTTATCCAAAAAATAAAAAAAAAAGTACAAATTAAAGTGTCTACCTTTAAAATAAAATACCTGCTATAAAAACACACACATTTTTTCCCGGATGACCATTTTATCCGGATATTTAAGTGGATTTCTAAACGCAACACGTGGCACTGCCGTATAACACCACTGCCGCTTACACTTCGGCGCGCCTTCGGTGTAGTTAGCCTCGTGTCTTTCAATCCTCAATTAAGATTAAGCTTGCCTGGATAAGAAGCTTCCATCCACCTGCTTTTCACAGAACAATAATGTCCTAAAATGAGACTAAAAAACGATCACCCATCACCATCTACCTCCAACAGATCGTCCCGTCAGAATAAATCCAAAATTCCGTGTACAATTGTGAATCAAAGGAAATTGGTCTCAGCGCAACAACTCCTTTCGCTAAGCCAAGCAAAGGATGCAACAGTTATACACAATCCCGAGAACTTGAGTTCCCCACAACGTATCGAGGGAAATTCCACCAACGCCCCTCCAGAGCCCCCGTCACTTGCTTCACTTACACAAGCCACCGAACATACCCAAGGTTGGCTCCTCCCTGACAAGAAGCATACAGCATTCGAAAACCAGCTTTCCATGGAAGCCACACCTTCTAATACTGACCAAAACCAGTTCGCAATACTTCAAAACCTGGTCATCTCAGCAAAGAATCAACATGGAACAAACACCCAGCACTCCACCATATCTCCTGCCCGCTCCCGTGGCCAGCAACCTACTAATCAAGCTAACCCTGAAGCACAATATTCAACCACCGAGAGACCCAACCTACCGGACAACGAGAATAACCAGTATAATAAACTGCTCAAGGGTAAGTTTTGCCCCCCTATCATTATTTATAACGTCAATGCACATAAATTAGTTAAGGACCTTAGGGAGAGGGCGGCCGTCTTTCTTACAAAATTATTAACAGGGGGGAAAAACTAAACTATTTGTTGACGACGCGGGGGTCCATCGGGAGCTGATGGACATCCTTCGAAAAAGTGACGATGTTCAAGCTCACTCCTTTACAATGAAGGAGGACAGAACGTCTAACATTGTCCTTCGAGGTCTCACCTCTGACTTCCCTGAGTCTGACATACTTGCGGAACTAAAAGCTAAAATTCCAAATGTAGACAAAGTTTCAGCCTTTGAGACGCTTCGCTCGAAGCAACTCAAATTAAAATATAATCTCTTTCTAGTTCGGCTTCTCCCAGGTACCAGCTATGATGAGCTCATTAAAATAAAATTCCTGTTCAACACCCGGGTGTACTGGGAGAGACCCAAGGGCAACTGGGGTATCCTGCAATGTAGGCGCTGTCAACAGTTCGGCCACTTGGCCAAGAATTGTGCCAACGCCTATAAATGCGTTAAGTGCAACGTAAAACACGAACCTGGCAAGTGTTCTCCGTCGGAGATGGGCACCCAAATTACCTGCGTTAATTGCGGCGAGAACCATACAGCTAACTATAGAGGCTGCATTGCTTATAAAAAAATTCCTAGAAAACAAGAAAAAACTCGCAGACGCAAGAGAAAAAAAAACAAAATGCAAAGTACCCGCTAAATAACTTCCCCAAAGGGAATTGGGTTTCCCCAGGAGTAACATTTGCCAGCCACTTCAGCCAACAACCTTCGATCTCTAACACAGCAACTCCTGTTGCCCTTAGCAATTCCAATGCTCCAAATAATAAGCCTCCCTCTAGTGTCATGGCACAGTTCTTTGATCTATCAAAAGACCTTTTCGGCCTCGAAGTAAGTTCCCTTGTTCAAAAAATTGAAAATTTTATAAACAATATGGACAAATTCGATTCGATATTACAGAAGAAGGTGGCTTATCTGGACCTCGTCACCCAACTCATGAAAAACCATTATTAATGTTATTAAAATTTCTTCAGTTTAAAATTACGTCACTGATAAACCAGGCAAGAAGAATTGAACTCACGAAAATTCTTCTTGCCAGTAACACTGATATTGCGTTCATACAGGAAACGCACCTGAAAACCAGACACAGAGTCTTCCTTGACTCTTATAATATAATAAGAAATGACTCCTTTCAAGGGGTAGCTATAGTGCTTAAAAAAATATTACATATGAGACCGTTGAGTGGCAGTCCCCTCACTTTCCTTCAATTTTCCTATCCATCCAGCTAACTAAGAACAACATCAAAAAAAAAAATTCTGATTGGCTCTTTATACATCCCTACCAATATTCCAACTAGTATCCTAACTTCTGAGATGACCAGGATTGACACACTGATCAACACTTTCGAAGGTATCATCATCGGAGGAGATCTTAATGCGAGGAGCCCTAAATGGAAAGACGCTTGTTATAATGCAAATGGGAAAACTTTGGAATCTTGGCTTGAATCCAATAATCCCTCTTTTACTAATTTCACTTCAGCTACTCCAACCTTTCCAAGGAGTTCCTCCTTTCTTGACCATTTTCTAATTTCCAATCACCTTATAAATCAAATAGATAAAAACTTTGAGATACAAACCCTACCCTCCTTCACGGAACACTTCCCTGTCTCCCTAAAAATTAGCTTGGAGGAAGCCTCCCTATGTACCCATAACTCTCGCACTTCAAAATGTTTCAAAAACACCAACTGCGACGAATTCAGGGAACATCTAGACTACTCCTTAGCTGGACACCCACTACCGATCAACACTTGTCTCTCCAACTCAGACATAGATCGCAGCATAAACACCTTCAACGATATACTCCAGGGTTCCCTTGAGAGACATTCTACAAATGTCACTAACCACTTTAAGAAATACAATAATCTCCCGGTTGAGATCCAATCACTCTTCAAAACTAAACATCAATGGCAAAAGCAGCTGAAAAAGATCTTCCACGCTTCCTTTAACAGAGTTAATCTCCCGTACAAGGAACTTTCCGCAAGAATCTCCCTCAAACAAAATAATCCAGGATAAAATTAGAATATGGCTTAACAAGCAGTTTAGCACCAGACTTTCAAAAATAAAACCAGGCCCCAGGGCATTTAAAGAAATCTTCAGAATTGTAGGGAAAAATAAAAAATTCTCAAGCGAAAAGGTGGTTGTTAACAATTCAACATTTAATAACGAGGGTCAGATCGTATCTGCGTCATTACGGTGAAGTTTACCGTGCTAGAACACCGAACTTTAACCCTTTTATCACCGAGAAAGCGACACTAAATGCTCGCCAATTAAGGGCCGTCAAACCAAACCATATCTTTCTATTTAACTCCACCAACACAGCCCTCAATCCAACTGAGGCTTCCTTTTATACAAACACTTTTGAAATTGAAGGAATTCTGAAACAACTAAGACCAAAAAAATCTTACGGCCCAGATGGGATCACCAACTTTGCGCTAAAAAAAACTCTCTCCGATGGCCATTCAGTACCTCACTGTATTGTACAATAACTATTTAAATAACGGATACTTCCCAGACTCGTGGAAAGTAGCCAGGATACTCCCCATCATAAAGAAACCCAATAATCATGAGATAAACAACTTCAGACCGATCTCCCTGCTTTCAAACGTAGGGAAAATCCTAGAAAGAGTAATTCTAAATAAACAACTCATCAGAACACATTCAAGTTGACCCCATTTCAGACATTCAATTTGGTTTCCTCAAAGGGCACAGTACAGTCCATTCTTTGCTCAAGCTTCATAACGACGTCACGAATAACCTAAGGGACAAACGCTGCACAACTGCGTGCTTATTAGATATAGAGAGGGCATTCGACAGTGTCTGGAGGGTCGGACTCATTTCCAAAATAATGTCTCTTGACTTTCCAGCCCATCTTACACATCTCCTAGATAGTTTTCTTAACAACAGACACTTTTACATTCAAATACAAGGCTCTAAGTCTAACAATCGACCTGCGACAGCGGTGTCCCCCAAGGGTCCATTCTCGAGCCTTCCCTCTACAATATCTTTCTCCATGACTTCCCCCATATCCTAAGAGAGAATAACCTGACATCGACTGCCCTTCTCTACGCAGACGACACGATAGCCTACGCTAGCCATGACTTCCCACTGATAGCCCTACGCCACCTCGAAAAACAAAAGCTTTATCTTGAAAGTTTGAATAGTTCTCTTTATGACTTTGAATTTGGTCTATATGACGTTTGAACTGCCTGCCGAGGTGAGTAATTTCATAATGGAGATCTCCCAAACGGGTTGTAATAATTCCTCGAATCCACTTGTCCATACGAGGATTGTTTGAAAGGAACAACACAGATTGGCCTTGCTGAAGAATGCGGAACGTAGGAGTGAATTGCGCGATTTGTTTTTCGGTAACTTTTGTAAATATATCATCAGGTTTGAGAAGATCTAGGCGAGTCCGGAGTGAACGACCCAAAAATAACTGCGATGGTGATTGGCCTGTAATGGTATGAGGTGCTTTTCTATACTGCCGAAGAAATTGGTTCAGGTTTTGCTGAAGTGAATTTTTAGTTGTATCCATGGTTTTTAATGCATCTTTAATTGTTTGTACACTCCGCTCGGCTTGTCCATTTGTTGATGGATGGTATGGGGCTGTCAGTTTATGGTATTTAACACCAACTGTCTGCAGGTACGTTTTAAACTCAGCTGATGTAAAGTTTGAGCCATTATCGGATACGACCATCACTGGAACTCCATAGGCGGCGAACATTTCGTCAAGAATAGATATTGTAGCACCAGTTGTCATCGAACTAGTGGTTTTGACTTCAAGCCATTTACTATATGCGTCAGAGACTATGAGCAACATCATTCCAGCAAAGGGTCCCGCATAGTCTATATGGATACATTCCCACGGTCCTTTCGGATATTCCCAATGATGTTCTCGAAACTTGGGGGTAAGTGTGCATTTTTGGTACAGCTGCTACAAGTCCTTGCCACCCGTTCTATGTCTGCGTCTACTCCAGGCCAGAAAACGAATGATCGCGCCAAACCTTTCATCTTCACCATTCCCAAATTCGCTAGGTGAAGATCTGCAAGAACTGTTTCACGTAGGGTTGTTGGAATGACCACCCTGTGTTCAAAAACAAGGCAGTTAGCAGCTAACCTATAGCTGGACTCAGGAGCTTTGAAGCCCGACCGGATTAGACACTGACCTGATTCGAGTATGCGACAGATTCTACCCAAATGTATATCTTTCCTGGTTTCTTGAGCGATTCGTTTTGCATTGAGTGGCAGTTGAAGAATTTGTCGAATTACAAAATTATCAAATGGGTCATATTCTGCTTCTGGATCTGTCATTTGATGTAGTTGCAGTTGATTTACTTTATCTGTTGATATTGAAGCTCGTGAGAAGTAGTCAGCATTCGCGTTTTCCTTCGTTGTTTTGAATTTAACGTCATAGTTGAAGTTTGTCAAGAATTCAGCGTAATTTGCCATTCTGCTGATACAAAGAACAGGCAACGATTTTTCTGGATGCAGAATTTGAGACAACGGCTTGTGGTCAGTGATAATAAGGGTCCAATGACGTGCGTATAGATACATGAAAAACTTCTGGACAGCCCAAACAATGGCTAATGCTTCCTTATCAATCTGAGGGTATCGTTGTTCGGTTGAGCTCATGGTGCGGCTTGCATAAGCTATTGGCCTTTCCTGACCATTACTTAGGATATGCGAGAGCACGGCCCCAAGCCCAGTTTTACTCGCATCAGTGGCTAAGAGACGTGGAAGTGAAGGGTCATAAGGCATTAAGACCTGCGGAGATACTAAGATGTTCTTGATATCCACATATGCTTTTTGTGCTTCTGGTGTCCACTTAAATGTTTCGGATCGTTGTATGTCTCTTAATGGTCGATCTCTAGTAGAAAGATCTGGAATAAAAGAACTATAGTAAGTTGCCTTACCCAAGAATAGTTGCAGTTCTTCGAAGGTAGAAGGAATAGGTGCTCGATCTTTTTACTGCTTCTATGTGTTTGTCCGACTTTTGAATCCCTTCAGCATCTATTTTGCGACCCAAAAATTCTACGCATGATGTCGCAAACACACATTTCTCCCGATTCAGATGAAGTCCATGCTCTCTTACTCTCTCCAGAACCAGATTGAGGATTTCCAACATTTCATCGAAGTTTTTTGCGTGAATAAGGATGTCGTCAAAGAAGATTCTTACATTTCGAATACCTTGGAACACATTTTCGATTCTTCGTTGCCAAATAGCGGGAATATTAGCAGCTCCATATACAGCACGAGTTGGACGAACCAATCCATGCGTAGGGGTGTTAAGTGTCATGGCATGGCTGAACTCTTCATCAATGACTAAATGTGAGTAAGCATCTGTAACGTCTAAGTGACAAAACACGGTTGCATCTTTCATTTTATTAAAGATGTCCTCGACTTTTGGAATCGGATGTTCATCAATGATTATACGAGGGTTAAGTGTTGGTTTGTAATTTCCTGTGATACGTATTTGTCCATTTTTCTTGGAAACAATATGTGTTGTTGATGCCCATTCAGAGTATTCCACTCTTTTATAGAATCCTGAGGCAATCTTCAAGTCAATTTCTTTCGCATAGGCATCCCGCAATGCCAGCTATGTTACTGAAAACCTCATCATATTGTTTTAGAAGGCAGTTCATAAGATTCCGTTGTTCCCCTGACAGGTTAGGAGTTTTTGATGTGAGAGTATTAACGTGATTTGATGTTGCAAAGAATTTTGCAAATTTTATTTTGCTAGCAAATTGAGCGATCAATTCCCTTCCAAAGAGGGTATTAAACTGGCCATCTACCACATAGAGATTCAACCTAGGAACAGTTTCGCCGACAGTGACGGTGACTGGAATACGACCTATGCAATTAAGTCGATGACGGGTATAACTTGCGAACTGCCTGTCTGACTTCATCAACGAAAATTTAGGTTTTATTGTACGAAGAACTTGTGCACTTATGATGGCACATGGCAAACCCGTATCTAGTTCCATTTCAAGATCGTGGCCATCAATGTTCACCTTAATTCTAAGAACATCTGTGGATGAAGGCTTAATAGAATTTACCATGTTAATATTTTCCAGGTATTGTACGATTTCATTTGCATCATTTGAATGTTCTTCGTCGACCTCTTTTATCTGTGCGGCTTTTGATCTGCACACTTTTGCAATGTGTCCTTTCCTGCCGCAAGCATGACACTCTACTTCACGAAACTTACATTGATTTCTGAAGTGTCTACCTCCGCATCCATAACACGCAGAGAATTCTTTTGTCTGGTTCGGGTGTTGCCCTTGCTTTTTTTGGAAGTAAAGCTTCTTTTTGTCCTCGCTTGAATCGTGGGGGGGCGTATCCCAGTTTGTTTGTGGCTTCACCTGCCGGTGTAAGTTCTAATTTTACCTCCACTGCTGTGTTGCGACTTGCTTCAATTGATTGTGCAGCTTCGTATGCAGTGTTAAATGTATCCGGGTTTTTTATTATTATAGCATTGCACATCTCACGACATGCAAGTCCGTGAAGAAATTGTTCTATCAACATCCTGTCCAAAAAGCTTCCGTAGTCACAATCCACAGCGCCTTGCCTCAGACGAAGAGAAAAGTTAGCGATTGTTTGTTGTGGACACCTACAAGAAAATAATGAAAGATATATTGTTGTGGTGCAATTTTTGTTTACTCCTACTATAGATTACTCACCGAATGAAATCTGCTGTCAACCAATTCATATAGATGAATTTTATGTAGGGCATAGCCTATCCGATGGCTATTCAGACAAATGATGTGAACAATAATCCTAGAAGAAAATAATTTGTTTTTATATAAATATGAATGGATGTACAAAATGATTTTGAAACTTACCTTTCTTTTTGTCGTCGATTATCGATGACGAGGAACGAGATGCCACTGCCACTGCTTGCGCTTGCCGGCTATTTTGTTTTTTTTGTTGCTTTTCTTTTCTCTGAAAAGTGAGATGAGATCATGGTTGTTTCTAAATCGTTTCAAACTTATTTTCGTTAACTTACCTGTTTAAGTTCCTTTTTTAGTTATTTTTTAAATAAATTTTTCTTTGATTTTTGTTTTGGTGCCGACCGCACCATGATGAAATTTTTTTTTTTTGTTTTGATAATTTTTTTTGTTGTGCTGACATTTGATTTTGTTTCTATCTCATGCTTTGAGATATATTGTTCTTTTTTTGTTTAACTGCAAGAACTACTAGAAACCATGATGGCCGCTATATCTTGTTACTCTATTGAAAAACTAGATGTCGTTTTTGAGTAGACGTTTCTTTCTAAATTATAGGTCTAGATCTGGTTTGAAATTTGTTGTTTTTGTAAATATTGGCTGATGAGATGCAAAAAAATTTGATTGGCAGGTTGGGTGGTATGATTGATCCGTTGGATTGAGAGAATTCTCGGAACGGGTGAAATTTGAATTTTTGATTTCTTACCACAGAGACATAGTTGTAGCAACCGCCGTAAGCGATAGACGGCTACTTAGAAAAAAAATTGATAGTTATAGGAAAATAATTTCCAACCAAGAAAAATTATTAATACTTACTTGTGATAAAATTCACACAAATTAAAAAAAGGCCGAATAAGAATAAAATTAAAATTTAATTGTGAAGAACAAACGTAAGTTAGATTGAAACTAAAGTGCTAACCTAAGAAAATATTAAAGTGCAAAAAAAAATTGATTTTAGAACGTGGGCATTGGATGTGGTCATATAAAGTACCTACCTACTTACCATCGGTGATAACCCCATTTGATACATACCTACCTAAAAGTACCAGCTACAACTATAAAAGAAAATTTAAAAGTTGATCCAATTGTGATTGGGTGAGTGATTTTTTTTTGATAAAATAATAAACGAATAAAAGTGCCATATATGAGGAGGGAAGAAAACAAAGAAATTTATAAATGGAAAAATTATATTTATTATATACCTATATAAATACATATATATATAGATATATAAAGTGATACAAACCTTTTTCATTTCTTTTACCATAGGCTTAAATGCTGTTTGGCGATCACGAACTATATATACATATATTCAAGAAGTCGTGATCGCCCGCCCAATTTTCATACGGGTCCTCGAATCAAAAAAAAATAGAAAGAAGAAACTCAAGAACAGGAGAACTTTCTTTTTAACAAGATCTGATTTTTTTTACTTGCTAAATATTTTAAAACCTAAATATATAAAGTCAAGTCATTAAATCATTCCATCATACGACATATACTTACAATTGCGGATTATATATATATATATATAAAGTGCTGTGAAAAGCCGCACGCATATATATATATCCATATGATATATTGGACGTTAATGACGTCACGATTTTGTTTTTGGTTCCGGAGATCCTGCTACAGATACTTACTTAAAATTTGTTTTTGCTTGGTGCAATCATTTTTCTTTTGAATTTAATGTGATATTGTAAAAGTATATAGGAATTTAAAGTTTTTTTTTGTTGTTTGTTTCAGGGAATTTTTTTTATTTAGTTTCCTTTTTTTTGTTAAATAAAAATAAAGGTTATAATTAATCCATTAATCAGATCCTCTCACCTATATTGAGCTCGTTTAGGTAGGGCAGCTGATATGGTTGGAAAATTTTTTTTTGCGAGAATATTTTTTTTGCGAATTTATTACCGAGATAAAGAAGGAAGCTGGATAGATTCCACATTAACATTGGTTTATTTAAACAGTAAAAAGAAAAATTCCTAAATACTTTGATTTTTTTTACTTTTTTTTTTATGTCAAAATTTATTTGTTATTTTTGGTCAGGGTTACCACTCTTTGTTTTATAGCGAATTTCTTTCTTTTTGTTTTAAATTTTGTTAAAATTTAAAATTATTTATTTCATAAATGCACATTTGTTTTTCTTTTTGTTTATTTCTTTTATTAATATTTAATAAAATTCTTATTTGTAAATTGCACCATGTTGGTTGAAATAGCGTCTTTTTTTCAAGCACATAGCTTGATGGTTTGCTAAAGTTTCTTATTTCAGGGGATGCGGATGGCGACTCAAATGGATCGGTGAATATGAACTAAGTTGTGAAAATGGTAAGCTAAGAATTAAGGGGAAGCTACAACAATGGCCAAATTAGCTTCCAAGGAGGGGTGGGCAGGCCTACGCTGAATAACACCCCAGCGCCCCCTAGCGGTAAACGTCCGTCCGTGTTTTCATTTATAACAATCTTAAATTGTTTTAAATTAATATTTTTTTTTGATGGCATGATATATGTATATGTGGTTGGTGAGTTTTGAGCAGCGAGGACAAGTTCCCACCCGATTCCGGCGAGCTCCAGCCGAGCAAAATGCTAGCATGCCAAGTCCATAGCTCTCAAACCGTTTAATTTCAACTTTTTGAAATTATAAAAAAAACTATCCTGCTACAAATGGCGCCCATAACGTGAGTCTTCGTTTTTTCGTCTTCCTTTCTCCAAATTTCACTATTCCTGATTTTTTCTTATCATCACCATTGGCAACTCGTATGTCATGAATAAGGAAAGTTATTTAACATACCCTTTCATTTGCGACGAGATAACAAGGTGGTGATGGCAAGAACATTTCAACCGTGTTTTGTTTTGTCTAAGCCCTTCCCTAAATGTTTTTTTTACTTTTCTATCATTCTAATTTTTCAATTTTCGTTCCTCAGTCCTGTTTTTCTTCAAGGAGTTGTGACCTGTAGGTGACGAAATGTCGCACAGTTGCACAATTTTTCCTTTCTTTTCTTTCTTTTGTGTTTTGCTTATCTAATGTTTTCAAGTCTTCTATTTATTGGCCTCAGGCTGGAATAGAATTGCGGAAGATATTAGATAGCAACAAATTTTGTCCTTTGTGAAAAACTTTTATGTATCTTCTTACCACTCAGGGGGAAAATTTTTCATAATTAGTCCGTCCGAATGTCTTTATAATCATAATATATTACAACTTTTCAGCTCAGTTCATACATCGTCAAAAACTACATTCACCGAATAGTTGCCTGAAGCATCCCCGCATGTTTCATGAAAATCACACTACACAAAAAAAAAAAACATACACAATTCATAATTTTGAAAAACATTTATTTATAAAACCAAAAAAAGGAAATCTTTCTCCAATAATATTAATACAACTTAAATACATATACACACTCAATTCCAAAAAAAAAATATATACACTTATTTCTATCTTATATATAATCTGCACATACATTAGACGTTATAATATTTTGAATACCCATCATTAGGGTGTCGATAAGTTTTTTTTTTGTTTTTTTTTTAGGTTTTGTTTTCAGTGTTACAAACACTGTTTCTTAAATTTATATCATACAGATAGTTAAGATACAAAATATATATTTATCTCTACAATTATTTCTTTAAGAGCAATTTTTCTTAAATAATACGTTCAAAATATTTCATTCCCAAATTCTTTGATATAGTGAAATATTTCACAAAATAATTGAATAAGTTTTTGTTTATTATTTTTGTTTGTTATAATACATACAAAAAAAAAAAAACAACCAAACAAAATTTCCCTTTTTTTTAGTTTATTTGTTTCTAGTTTTTCTAGTTTTTTTTTAACGGAAAATTACAAAAAAAAATTTCACTACAAACTTGCACTTTTTTTTTGATTTTTTTCAATTTTCTTAAATATAACAAAATGAGTCAAGGTTCTAAAACTAGTACTGGTACTACGAAAAAGAAAGGCTCAAGGTCTTCAGCCAGGTTACTTCCTGATGAACAAGAGCGCTTACTTTATAGCTTAAGTCCACTAGTCCCAGATCCTCAACCCAACAGTGACAGTCAACCAGGTTCTAGTTCTACAACCGCTCTAAATCCGACCAATAACCTTAACGATCCTAACAGTAATTTGAATGATCTTCAATCACGTCCTCGAATTATTCGCACACCAATAGTAAACAATAACAACGTAAATCAAAACCAAGGTCAAATTCCAAGTATAATTCAAATACAAATTCCAAATCCGAACCAAGGTCAGCAACAAGTAAGCGTTGATACAGTTACAGTGGATAATAACTTAGGTCTAGCACCACTTAATACGACAATGGAGTCAGAATCCATTACAGCTCCATCGTATAGCAGCCTCAGTAATCAAGGTGCAGCTTTCGTTGATCTTGATCACAGTATCGATACCATCAGAAACGAACCGATAGTCGAAAAGACATACAATGAAAAAGGTAATAATACCGATTCGGTACCAAACGATCTCAAAGCTTACATTAATTTAGCAGTAGTAAATGCTTTCACGTCTTATACGGAGTCGATGCAATCTAATATTTCTGATCGTATCAAGAAAACTATCAAAGATAATTTTATTGATTTCCTAGGCGAAATCAATGCCTCGACATTACCGTTAAGACGTGAACAAACAATCGCTAAACCTAGCTTGACTTCAAATACTATTCGTAAACCGTCACCTCAATATCCACAGCAACAAAATTTGCAAAATCAACGTCCGGCGCAGCGCCAACAATATCCTCAGTTAAAACAAAGCTCCTCTATACAACTTAATGATCGAACTATTCAAAATACTAACTTTCAGCACCAATCCATTCAAAATCCTAATCCTCAACAACAACAACTATCTTTTCAAAATACAACCATTCAAAATCATCTACAAAATAAAAATAATCAATATGTACAACAACAATTATTCAATTAAAATTCCACTCCGCAACAAAATTCCCAAAATATTCCCTATCTTCACAAAATATTCTTTACCAGCAACAACAGCAAAATCCGAATCAAATACCTAATCAAAATCTACAAACCAATCGTTCTTCAGCATTTTCACAACCTTCAAATATCTTCAAACCTATTACCAACTCCGAGTTACAACAACCAGTTAATTTTTCGCAAAATAATCCTGATTTAGGTAACCATAACGGTTATCAACAACATTCTTCAAATTCATTTCCCGATACGAATTTTAATAATGTCAGAGGTTATCGTGATCAAATAAAACTCGACCGATGGGGTCTGAAATTTGAAGGGAATCCGAAAGTTTTGACGGTTGAAGACTTCATCTTCCGGTTAGAAACTCTCCAATACCAATATCAATGCCCGTGGTCTGAGATATTGAAACAATTTTTCATCTCACTCTCACAGGAGATGCTCAAGATTGGTATTGGGGATTTCAAAAATCCAGTAGCTTCAGACCGGATTGGCAAATGTTGCGTGAAGCTTTATTGCTTCATTTCTGAAATGTTAAGTCCGACTATGAAATAATGCGTGAACTTTCAGATCGAAAACAAGGCTTAGCTGAGACTTGTGATGCCTTTTTCTCAGCCATCTTCAAAATAAGATCTCAACTTCAAACACCTATGCCCGAAATCGAGCTGGTAAAAATGTTGAAGAGGAATCTCAATGATAGGATTGGAAAACTGGTTTATCCAATGTCAATTTTCTCTTTGGACCAATTACGGTTCGCCTGTAAGGAAGCAGAGAATGCATTTCCATTGAATACTTCTGGTTCCAATCGCTTTTATAGACCACCTCAAAAATTAGCAAATAATGAATTACAGTATTTTGAAGAAGATCAAAATCATTATGAAGATACTATTGCAGCAATGCAATATATCAACAATAACCGACCAAGACCAGCAAATAAAATACTCTCTTGCTGGAATTGGAAAAATGGTGGACATTTATATTGGGAGTGCCCATCTCCGAAACAAAACATTTTTTGTTTCAAATGTGGAGAAGAAAACTTCATAGTTGCGAATTGTCCCAAGTGCAAATCGAAAAACGCACAGAAGAGCGCGATTTCGACGGGGGAATCGCGTTCAAAACAAATCCCCGAATTATCGAACACAACCAATGTATAATTAAACAAAATGAAGAAAGTGAAGATAAGGAGAAGATTACGATTTTGAAAAGAGTCATTACAAATTTAGAACAAAACGAAAAAAATAATAAAATACTAAGTCATAAAAAACCATTACATATAAGAATAAACGAATATAATAAAGCAAGAGAAAGAATATTCAATGTTAGCACTATTAGCAATAAAATACTTAAAGCTAGGAAACGATATAAATTAAGAAAACAAATAAAATATAACTTATTATCGACTATTATAGACGTATCTGGAGATCCTAGGCCTTATGCCAAAGTAAAAATAGCTGACAAAGAAATTTTAGGCTTGCTAGATAGCGGCGCAAGCGTCAGCATACTTGGCAAAGGCTGTAGAAATTTTATTAGTGAACTAAACGTTCAAATCACTCCATTTACGTCTAACGTTAAAACGGCTGATGGGAAATGTCAATCCATCATTGGAAAAATAGACTTAGAAGTTAAATATAAACATACCATAAAAGATATGACGTTTTACCTTGTTCCGAGTCTGGACCAGGAACTTTATCTCGGCGTCGATTTCTGGAGAGCATTCGACCTTGCCCCTGGAATAGTCAGTGAAATTTCAGTAATGGACGCTAAGGATACTTCAGATACTCACCAATTGTCTCCAGAGCAGGAAATGAGATTGGATGCAGTCAGACGAAAGTTCCGGTGTTATACCAAATACGGACTCGGAAAAACGAACCTTGTCGAGCATGTCATCGAAACCGGAGAGGCGGTTCCAGTAAAGCAGCGTCACTACCCTGTCTCTCCAGCGATACAAGCCCTGATGTATGCCGAGATAGACAGAATGTTGAGCCTTGGTGTGATTGAAAAGAGTGAGAGCCCATGGAGTTCGCCAGTGGTCCTGATACAGAAACCCGGCAAAAATCGTCTGTGTCTCGATTCACTTAAGCTGAACTCCCTCACGAAAAAAAATGCGTATCCTCTCCCAAATCTCGAAGGCATCTTCAGTCGTCTTCGTGATACTATCTTTATAAGTAGTATCGATCTCAAAGACGCATTTTGGCAAATACCGTTGGAAGAGCAGAGTAGAGAAAAAACTGCTTTTACAATACCGGGACGGCCCTTGTACCATTTTACTGTCATGCCTTTTGGACTGTGTAATGCGGCCCAAAAGTAATGTCAGTTGATGGACAAGGTCATTCCCTCAAGGTTAAGGGATCGTGTCTTCGTGTATCTCGATGATCTGCTCGTCATCGCTCCGGATTTCGAGACACACATCGCTCTGCTGGACGAAGTGGCTGAATGTCTCAGTAAAGCTGGCCTCACCATCAACGTAACGAAGTCTAAATTCTGCTTCAAAGAATTGAAGTACTTGGGCTTCATCGTTGGTGGTGGGAATATTAAGACGGATCCAGCCAAAGTTGAGGCGATCGAGAGCTTCCCGGTCCCGAAAACAGCAAAACAAGTTCGGAGACTGCTTGGTCTAGCAGGGTGGTACCGTAGGTTTATACGGGAATTTTCGACTCTGACGGCTCCAATCACAGACACTCTGAAAAAAAGCAATACAAAATTTAAAATGACAGAAGAAGCTCTGGAGGCTTTTGAGAAGTTGAAGAAGGCCTTAGCAGAAGCTCCAGCGTTAATGCATCCAGATTTCAGTAAACGATTTTACATCCAATGCGATGCATCTGACACGGGGGTAGGGGCGGTGCTTTTCCAGAAAAACGACGCCGATGAAGAAGCACCACTTTCATTCTTTTCTCAAAAGCTTAATAAATGTCAAAAAAATTACAGCGTTACGGAGAAAGAATGCCTAGCAGCCGTTCTAGCTATTCAAAAATATAGACCTTATGTCGAAGGAATGTTGTTTACTGTTATTACAGACCATTCGAGCCATAAATGGCTCATGAGTCTTAGAGACTCATGAAGACTGGCGCGATGGAGTTTACAACTTCAAGCATTTTCGTTTGATATTGAGCATCGCAAAGGAAGCTTAAATGTTGTCCCCGATGCGTTGTCGAGAGTGTACATAGAAGTTGATAGTATCGACATAGAAAATATTGCGCCCATGATCGATCTTCAATCAAAAGAATTTGAATCCGAAGAATATAAAACTTTATTAAAAACAGTAAAAGACAATCAAGACCGTCTACCAGATTTGAAGATCGAAGATAATTTTGTATATAAGAAATCGTTTCCGTCTGGTGAAGATACTACTAATGTTGAACATTCATGGAGATTATGGGTACCTTCAGGTCTCACAAATAATATAATTGTTCGTGCCCATAATCCACCTCAAGTGGCTCATGGTGGAGTAGCAAAAACATTACAAAGAATTCGCGAATATTTTTACTGGCCGAATATGACAGTCCAAATACGTGATTATATAGCGAAATGTGATATTTGCATTCAGTGCAAACCGTCAAATCAAGTCTTACGTCCACCCATGTCAAGTGTGTATAGCGTTGATCGTCCGTTCCAAAAGTTATATGTTGACTTTTTAGGTCCGTATCCTCGTTCTAAGTCTGGTAATAGTTTCATATTTGTCGTTCTAGATCATATGTCAAAATTTGTCTTTTTGAAGTCCTTACGAAATGCTAACACTACAAGCATTATTAAATTTTTACAAGAAAATGTTTTTCACGTGTTTGGAGTGCCTGAAATCATACACTCCGACAATGGAAAACAGTTTTTGGCTAAAGATTTTCAACATTTTATGCAGTTATATGGAATTCGACATTTTAAAACGGCAAATTATTCACCTCAATCGAATGCGTCGGAGAGAGTGAATCGCACTCTTCTTGCCGCCATTCGATCGTATATTAAAAATGACCAGCGAGATTGGGACCTGCATTTAAGCGAAATTGCGTGTGCTCTTAGAAGTGCTGTTCACACTTCAACAGGTGTGACGCCTTATTTTGCTCTTTTTGGCATTAACATGATGACTCACGGCACCTGTTATGAGCTGGCTCAAAAATTAAATTCCGTTGAGGATAGTGAGCTTATGACACTTTCCCGTCAAACTAGGCTGCAATGTATACGAGATAAGAATAAAGACAGTATCGCGAAAGCAGGAGAGAAAAGCGCGCAAAAATATAATACTCGAACTCGCGATATACGTTTTGTACCCGGCCAAGAGGTATTCCGAAGGAACTTTGTCCTTAGCGATAGTTCGAAATACCTCAGTGCGAAACTTTGTCCTAAATTTGTTAAATGTAGAATTGTTAAAGCCGTTGGCAAAAACCTTTATGAATTAGAAAATTTATGGGGTAAAACCATTGGTATTTATCATGCAAAGGACATAAAACAATGAATTGAATTTGAATTTGCTATTATACTTGATTATTATTGTTATGGCAGCATCGTATCTATTATATGTTTCTATGTATATTCGTATATTATTCTTCATATTTATTTTTATATGTAGATATATAATGAAATTTAATTTATTTATTTAGAAGAATTATTAACTCAAATTATTTTTGGGTTTGATAGCTTTATTTATTTATTTTGTTTCTATTATTTATTTATTTGTTGCTATATTAGGTATTTGCATGTTAATTTATTAATTGTTCATTAAATTATTTATTCATTATTTATTCCTTCAGAACCTGTGATATTTTTGTTAATTTATGTTAGGTTAAGTTTGCAATATTAGTTTTAATTTAGTATAGTATAGTATTTATTTATAATTATTTATTTATTTTCCTTTAGATAGTTTATTAACTTATTTATTTATTTATTTATTCGTTCCGTTTATTTATTTATTTGTCAATTAATGTATTTATTTAATTTATTTATTTATTACTAATTTAATTTATTTATTTATTTGTTAATTTATTTATTAAATCCATAATTTATTTATTTATTTATTTGTTAATTTATTTAATTATTTGTTAATATACTCATCTATTCGTTAATTTATTTATTTATTTTTTTTATTGATCCAATTATCTGTTCCATTAAACTATTTTTTTTTTGTTAAATTATTATTAACTTAATTGTCTAATCATTTTAATTTTTCTGTTAATTTATTTTTTTTTGTTCAACAATTTATTTATTTTTTTTTGAGTTATTTATTTGTTCATTTATTTTTTTTTGTTCAATTAAATTATTTATTTTCTTTGTTTATTATTTATTTAATTATTTGATTATCAATTTATTATGTCTGATTATTTCAGTGGCCACAAGCCATAACCGCCTAAGTCGATTTTTCATACTTTTCAGGAGAGCAGATTGAAGTTTCAAATCATCTCTAAGAATAAGATAATGCTAATTTTTAAAGTTTGTAAAAGCAAAACTAAAGTAAATGCACTTCTTTTTTGTTAACTAAAAGTAAATTAGTTTCCATCGGGTAATTAAAGAGTTATTAAAGAAAAACATACTTAAGCTGTTATGGTTTGTTGACCGTTAAAAAATTAAAAATCTTAAATCGAGTTAGGCTGTTTTGCCTTATTTTGATTTGATGAATAATATTTCCTATGTCTACTTAGGTCGTTATTCCTTGTTTAAGATTGTGAGATAAAATTTCTTATGTTGAGTTAGGTTCTTTTTCCTCAACAATAACTGATGATTTTTATCGACTTAGGTCATTTATTTTCCCACGGTTGCGATATTAGTTCTTTGTTTTATTCATTTCAATATGATATATAACAAGAAATGAAGGTGTTTTTTGTAATAAACCTATTTTATTTTAGACCTGCCTTATTTTTAATTTTATAGGTACAAATAAAAAAAAATGTTAAAAAAATTTCTTAAGAACTTTTTTTCTTTGCCTTACATTAACGATTAAGTTACTTTACTTTAAACAGTTCAGGGTGAACCACGTTCTTTACCAACAAGCCCTTCGCCTACTGCCATCTCGGTCTCTAACAAGCTTTAGCTGCCCCCACTTGCGTGCACCAACTTTGTTAAGGTCATTCTCGATTTGTGCGCGCCACTTAAGGCGACCGTTATGTGTTGCTGTGCAGCCCGTAGAGCTAGTCGATGAATCTTCTTTTGCCAAGTCCAGGTTTTTATGTATGCGTTGCGATAGGAGAGGAGGTAAATGAAAACCACGACGTTCAGTTGAAGACTAACTTTAATAATTTATAAGTTTTATAATTTCACCAAGACTATATTATCATGTAAAGATTAGTTATACAATTGAAATATAAACTTTTTTTTTTACATAATAGTAATTTGAATAAATTCATTTTATTTTATTTTTAGTTACAAAACAGTTCAAATCAATTTTCTTCTTTTTTCCATTTACTTAATTTTTTTTTTTTTTTTTACTTTTCATTAACTTTATTTTATTCATTCATAATTAATTCTGTATTGATTTTAGTCTTTCTGATCTTCTCGGTACTTCAGATTGAGAAATTGATCTTTTCCTACGTGGAAGATTAAATCTAACTTGTCTTTTCCCTTTAATATTTGACGATGCAAAAGATACATCTTTGAATTTACATTTTTTTAATTGAGATATATGAGCCATTTTATAATTACCATCAATATTTACAGAATATACAACTCTTCCTATTTTTTTAATTATGATTCCAGGAATCCAAGTATATAAATTATTGTGTTTCATTTTATAAAGAACTTTTTCACCCATAGCTAGTGATTTTATAGGAATTTGATTTGTGCATAGAGATTGAACTTTGGACTTTTTAATTTTTACAGCCTCAATATTTGTGTTTTTACTTGAATCTATAAGCTCACGGACTTTTGGATTAACCATATCAAGGAGAGTTTTAGGTTTTACTTTAAATATAAGTTCGTTTGGACAAAACAGAGTTGTAGTCGATGGAGTGGAACGATATTTTAAAAGAAAATTGAAAATAAGCCGTTCCATCGAGATGTTTTCATTGTTGGGATCCGCAACTAATTTCTTAAGAGAATTTTTGACCGTTTGTACCCCCCTTTCCGCTGCTCCATTTGATTGTGGATGATATGGTGGACTTTTTAAACACTTTATATTGTAATTCTTACAAAAAACTTCAAATGATTCTGAATTAAAGGGCGGACCGTTGTCTGACACCAAAATAGAAGGCAAACCAAAATATGTAAAAATAGGCCTCAAAATTGCAATTAAAATTTCTGCATTCGTATTTTTCATTAATTTAACATCTATCCATTTGGTACAACTGTCTACTAAAATCAAATAAGCGCAACCTTTCAAACAAAAAAAATCTAAATGAATTCGCTCAAAAAATGCCTTTGCTTCTGGCCAAGAGCTATGTTGATTTGAAATAGGTTTATTATGACACAGATTACACGACCTACACTCAGACACAAAAGTTTCTATGTCAGCATCAACCCCTGGCCACCAAAAATATTTTCTTGCAAGAATCTTCATTCGTACAACTCCAATATGCGACTCATGAAGAAGTTCTAAAATGGACTTCTGAACCGCTTTCGGAATAACCAAACGCTCACCATAAAATAGACAACCTTCATCTTCAGACAACAACAAACGTTTAAAAAAATATTTCTTTAAATTATCAGATACACTACAAGGCCAACCTGATTTAACCATGTTTAATACGCTTTTAATTTCCCAATCCTTCTCTGATTCCTTGGCAATATCTGAAAAATTTACATTTAGATAGTTATTGCATTCAAGCGATCTTATACAATCTTCTTCTATATCCGTAGGATAAGCTAAAGGCAAGCGAGATAGACCATCAGCATTTGTCATCTGTGCTCCTTTTTTATAGATAATTTTATAATCATACATACTCAAAAACAATGCCCAACGATTAAGTCTTGCCGCCGCCACTGCTGGGGTGGACTTGTTTGGGTTAAAAATTTCTCCGTTTACTACATGACCTAAGTAAGAAATTTCCTTTTGAAAAAACTGACATTTTTCATATTTGACTCTGATGTTGTACTTATTTAGCCTTTCTAAGACCTCTATCAGGTTCCTTTCACACTCTTTTTCATCCACACCTCCGATGATAATATCATCAATATAACACCTGACCTTGGGAATATTTCTTAAAATTTCATCCATTATTGATTGGAATGCTGCAGGAGCCGACTTCAAACCTAAAATTAAACGACGAAAACGGAAAAGACCAAGATGGGTATTTATAGTGAGATATTCTTGACAATTCTCCTCGACTTCGAGCTGTTGATAGGCCCCTTCTAAATCTAACACGCAAAAATAAGATGATCCATGCAAACTGGCAAAAATATCTTCCGAAAGTGGCATAGGAGAATGATCCGTGCGAACCCATGGATTAATAGTCATTTTGCAGTCGACACACAGCCGAATATCACCACTTGGTTTAACCACCACAACAACTGGGGAAGCCCAATCACTATAACGCACTGGATATATAATACCCTCGGATACCATTTTCTTAATTTCGTTTTCTACCTTGTCTCTAACCCCAAAAGGAACTGTGTAGGGTTTGAAAAACACGGGAACACTGTCTTGTTTCAAAAGAATTTTAGCTCTAAAATGTCGGATGCAATCTTTTTTATCACCATGAAACACGTTTTTATAATTTTCCACTAAATCCGAAACCTTACCTGAAACTTTTAAATTATTTCACTAACTTAAGTATTTCTCCAATTAGGTAACAACTTATCAAGCCACGATCTTCCAAGCAGGGGTACAAACACCTTAGGACCCTCAACTATGACCAACTCTAAACAAAACGACTCACTTTCACGTGACAGACTGACTTTAGCTTCGATAAAACCTACAATTTTAACTTTGTCACCCGAAATTACATTTAAACTCCGATTACTTTTTAAAATTTCACCGTCTGGGTATAAAGAATTAAATGTGCAAATATGCATCACTGAAGTACAAGCCCCTGAATCCAGTTCCATCTTTATGCATTTATCATTACAAATTAAATTAAAAAATAAAGGATTATTTTCCATTTGCAAATTATTAATATACCCTAAATCATTTGGCTCATATTTTTCGATTTCAGAATTCTTATTAATACAACTAACATTATTACCTCTGCTGCCGTTATAACTGTGATAGCTGTTTCTCGTTCTGCTTTTGGATCTGCCTCTACTGTTATTTTTCAAAAAACAGTACTTTTGCATATGGCCCCATTTTTTGCAAAAATGACATTGGATGTCTGCCAAATTCGACCATCTTGCCCTCGACACATGCCTCCCGTCATGACCTTGCTTCCTCCCATTCTCCTGACTCCTTGAACGACCTACTGCTGTCTCCTTTGAACATCTCCCTTTCATAGCGTTTAAAGCTCCGGAAGAAGATGTTCCACTCATGTGAACCATCTCCAATTCAAGCATCTCCATATTTAAGGCTGACTCACACGCTTTCTCAAACGTTAAGTCCCCACAGTCTATAAGTTTGGACTGAATCTTTTTATTTTTTATACCCATTAGCAACCTGTCCTTAAGAGCATCTTCTAAAAAATCTCCATATTTGCATTTATCTGCCAACTGCTTGATAGCCACAATATAATCGGACAGATTTTCATCCGACTCCTGATTGCGGTTCAAAAACTTAAAGCGCTCTGCTGTCGTATTTCTTTTTGGTTGGAAATGAGTTTTAAGCTTATTAACCAACTCCTCATATTTCAGCTCATCAGGACTTTTCGGTGCAACCAAAGTCTTGGAGATACTATACAAATCTCCCCCTCCTACTCCAATCAAAAAAGAAACCTTGTCTTCATCCGACGTGATCTTGTTAAGCTTCAATAAATGATTTAAACGCTCAATATACGTATTGAAATCGTCACCTGCATTGAAATATTCAATGCGTCCAATAAAACTCGACATCTTAACGGTGCCGCTACTTGAATCTTCGATTTTAACTTTTCCAACTTTATCACCCACCATATAGCCATAAAACTACCGCAAAAAAAAAATACAGAAAAAAAAATAACTTCCAGTTATCCTCGTCGCCAATTTTATGTATGCGTTGCGATAGGAGAGGAGGTAAATGAAAACCACGACGTTCAGTTGAAGACTAACTTTAATATTACATAACTTAGACTAATTAGGTACGTTCTTACATACTAGATATAATGATATACATAAATGATAAGAGAAGTAAAGGTAGATGGTGAGAGATGACGATATGAGTAATACCATGCATATTCAAGTGTACTAAAATACAGTAGTGTTTCAAAGTAGTACTACATATATATCACAGGTGATACACTTTGACCGAATACCACCCAAAGAAATTGTCTGATCTTACAATTAGTCGTATACTTAGTGACTTTGCAAGCCAATAGTGGAGCCCGAGTATACTTGACTCTTCGTTGAAGTTATATTTACGATTCATGACATTTCGTCTGAATTGACAGTGTCGAAATTTGCCTCCACTTTAATGCTTGCAAATGGGCACGTTTCAGCTTACGACCTGCCGATAATGTCAAGAACATCTGCATAAGCAAAGTTAATTGAACGAACTTTTGAAAAATTGTACCTTTGGTGTTTGGATGTGAATTGCGAACAATTTGCTTTGGGACCGATGGTAAGTAGGTTGCATGATAACGCGTCATGCGTTATACTTTTTTCGGCATCAAAGTTTTGGTGGTGTTCTTGCCGACTTTGATGGAGAAGCACGATTTGTCAATCGGGACTCTGCATAAACAAGACAAGCCTGGCAAGGATGTCGAGACAAGGAAATTTCTACAATCATGATTCAAGTTGAATGGGAATTCCGCCTCTGCGATATGTTAGCTGTACCTGTTTTGTTTCTGTATTCCCATTCCTATCTCAATAGACTGGCATTTTACACTTGGCTAGAACATTTCATCTTTCGATAGAATATTCGTAAGAACAACCTTCTCATGTTTGTCCTGGAGTTCAGTTCTCCTTCTTTCTGTTCTACCCGAAGATCCCTGGCTGCATTCACTAAGCTTTTTTCTTGGCCGTACTTTTTGTTGAATCAAATGTATTGTTGTGATCAATTGATGAGATCCACCCAGTCGCGGCACTAGCGACGGTATTTTGGCAGATTTTCCGCTGGTCCTTTTCTATTGGTTCTGGTGTCGGACCTGCTGAGAGCTTAAGAGGTATGAAGTCAGAAAAATTTCTTCGTATATTTTAAAAATTTATAAATCGACTAAACGGCGTCGCTTAGACGATTCAATTTTATTGGTTCGTATACATATATCGTGAAACTATCAACTACGATCGCTTGAACGTTTGATATTTTACAACCGTCTCATAGTTATCCCATTGAATTTCCTTAAGATAATCTTAAGAAAGAAACATTTCAACCAAAATTTTTCTTCAAAAACACAATAAATAGTATAGTAAGTATATTTTTGGTTCAACATTATATATTTTAATCACCATTTACTTTGTATTATTCAATAATAGGTGTCTTTGTTCAACTCCTTAATGTGCACATTCAGAAATTATTCACATTAAGCTAAATTTTCACATGCAAATTCTACTAACAACAATATTAAGAACACCACATTTGCTCTTCGGCTCAGTTGTTATATTTTGAGGTATGTACCTATCTACATACATACGTTTTAAGTCAATCCATCAACAAAAATAAAAACTTTAACATTTCATACTGAAATATATATCAATTTCTTGACATTTTAAATTAAATTTAGTTTAGTTTTAACATTCAAAATTTTAATTTCCGTCTATTTTTGTATGTTTTGTATGTATTACACGAAGTAAAATATTGACGATTCGTTCACTATAATCGTTCATTAAACAACGATCGGCTTCAAATTTACGCGACGAGAGCCCAGGATTCAGGTGAAGCAATCGAATGGTTGCTAGAGGATAATTTGACCCGCCACGCCGGCCGCCCCCCCGGCCACCTCAAAAATCTGATCAGGCAAAGTGTTATCGTGTAAGTCTGGATTTACATTGTTCAACTTTTCCCATAAGTTTTTTCCAGAAATCGGGTGAAATGTTCATATGGTCCGATTTTTCCAATGAGAATTTCTGTCGTTGCACTCTTCGGTCTTATTGCTTTCCTCTTCATTTTTCATTAAGATTTACTTACACCATCAAATAAACGACACATGTATACTAAACACACACAAGAAACTGGAAAGGAGGTGAAAGAGAACCAAAATAGGCTCGAAAAATCGGATGAGTTTTGCGGAAAAACCAATTACTTCCATCCCCCTCACTTCTTACCCCGCTCACCCAGGAACAAGTGATCGGAACTGGAAAAGTTGAACAATGTAAATGCAGACTAAGTCTGCACCCGCTCACCCAGGAACAAGTGATCGGAACTGGAAAAGTTGAACAATGTAAATGTTCCTGGGTGAGCGGCGTAAGAAGTGAGGGGGATGAAACAAATCGGTTGTTCCTCGAAAACTCATACGATTTTTCCAGCCTATTTTGGTTCTCTTTCACCTCCTTTCCAGTTTCTTGTGTGTGTTTAGTATACATGTGCCGTTTATTTGATGGTGTGAGTAAATCTTAATGAAAAATGAAGAGGAAAGCAATAAGACCGAAGAGTGCAACGACAGAAATTCTCATTGGAAAAATCGGACCATATGAACATTTCACCCGATTTCTGGAAAAAACTTATGGGAAAAGTTGAACAATGTAAATCCAGACTAATTTGTATCTTATGGAATAAAAATGCCCTCCTTTCCAATATGGAATTGAACAAGAATAATCTTCACTTCATACTTACTTAGGGTACTTATTATACTACTTATCTTAACGAGAAGATTAGAAAATGCTTGCTTGTTGAATGTTGAGTCTTCAAATCGACAATTTTGAATGCTCTTACAAATTTTTTGGGAACTTTTAAACTAAAAAATATAATTTCGAAAATGTACTTGCATTAACTCCTCACAACAAATACGACGGTCCATAACAGCCTAAGTTAACTTGTGACTCTACTTTTCCCAATTTTTGCAAAATGTAAATTTTGGAAAAACAGCCTAAGTCGACTTAAATCTAAGATTTTGTGAATCCAAATACGCCATAACAGCCTAACTTGATATATGATTTTGAAAGTACTTTAGCTTGTTTTGCAAAAAGAACCTAAGTTGAGTTAAGTTAATCCACAAAGAAAACAGTAATTTGCCATAACAGCCTAACTCAAGATAAGAAAATTAAATATCTCTTCTAGTTTTTGGAATAACAGCTTAAGTTGACTTAAGAAAAAAAGAAAAATTACGGATGCAAATAATTAGAATATAATACATTTCTTAACTTGAGTTAGGTTGTTATTCCAAATTAATTTTTATTTATTTGAAGAAAAATCTAAGCAGCTAAAAGGCTTAACTTGAGTTATGAAACGGACGTTGAAAACAAAAATATTTTTTACAAGTTAGGTTGTTTTGCCTTCTCTTTATTTAAAAAAAAGGACTTAGGTCATTAGGTTTTTCGGTAATAACTTCCGTTTTAAAAAAGATACGGACATAAAAAATTGAGTGAAGGTAGATTTTAATATAATGAACAAGATTATTACAAAAACTCAATTTCGACATAAGTCGACTTAAGCGGTTATGTTTTGTGGCCACAGACAGTGGCCACAAGCCATAACCGCCTAAGTCGATTTTTCATACTTTTCAGGAGAGCAGATTGAAGTTTCAAATCATCTCTAAGAATAAGATAATGCTAATTTTTAAAGTTTGTAAAAGCAAAACTAAAGTAAATGCACTTCTTTTTTGTTAACTAAAAGTAAATTAGTTTCCATCGGGTAATTAAAGAGTTATTAAAGAAAAACATACTTAAGCTGTTATGGTTTGTTGACCGTTAAAAAATTAAAAATCTTAAATCGAGTTAGGCTGTTTTGCCTTATTTTGATTTGATGAATAATATTTCCTATGTCTACTTAGGTCGTTATTCCTTGTTTAAGATTGTGAGATAAAATTTCTTATGTTGAGTTAGGTTCTTTTTCCTCAACAATAACTGATGATTTTTATCGACTTAGGTCATTTATTTTCCCACGGTTGCGATATTAGTTCTTTGTTTTATTCATTTCAATATGATATATAACAAGAAATGAAGGTGTTTTTTGTAATAAACCTATTTTATTTTAGACCTGCCTTATTTTTAATTTTATAGGTACAAATAAAAAAAAATGTTAAAAAAATTTCTTAAGAACTTTTTTTCTTTGCCTTACATTAACGATTAAGTTACTTTACTTTAAACAGTTCAGGGTGAACCACGTTCTTTACCAACAAGCCCTTCGCCTACTGCCATCTCGGTCTCTAACAAGCTTTAGCTGCCCCCACTTGCGTGCACCAACTTTGTTAAGGTCATTCTCGATTTGTGCGCGCCACTTAAGGCGACCGTTATGTGTTGCTGTGCAGCCCGTAGAGCTAGTCGATGAATCTTCTTTTGCCAAGTCCAGGTTTTTATGTATGCGTTGCGATAGGAGAGGAGGTAAATGAAAACCACGACGTTCAGTTGAAGACTAACTTTAATAATTTATAAGTTTTATAATTTCACCAAGACTATATTATCATGTAAAGATTAGTTATACAAATGAAATATAAACTTTTTTTTTTACATAATAGTAATTTGAATAAATTCATTTTATTTTATTTTTAGTTACAAAACAGTTCAAATCAATTTTCTTCTTTTTTCCATTTACTTAATTTTTTTTTTTTTTTTTACTTTTCATTAACTTTATTTTATTCATTCATAATTAATTCTGTATTGATTTTAGTCTTTCTGATCTTCTCGGTACTTCAGATTGAGAAATTGATCTTTTCCTACGTGGAAGATTAAATCTAACTTGTCTTTTCCCTTTAATATTTGACGATGCAAAAGATACATCTTTGAATTTACATTTTTTTAATTGAGATATATGAGCCATTTTATAATTACCATCAATATTTACAGAATATACAACTCTTCCTATTTTTTTAATTATGATTCCAGGAATCCAAGTATATAAATTATTGTGTTTCATTTTATAAAGAACTTTTTCACCCATAGCTAGTGATTTTATAGGAATTTGATTTGTGCATAGAGATTGAACTTTGGACTTTTTAATTTTTACAGCCTCAATATTTGTGTTTTTACTTGAATCTATAAGCTCACGGACTTTTGGATTAACCATATCAAGGAGAGTTTTAGGTTTTACTTTAAATATAAGTTCGTTTGGACAAAACAGAGTTGTAGTCGATGGAGTGGAACGATATTTTAAAAGAAAATTGAAAATAAGCCGTTCCATCGAGATGTTTTCATTGTTGGGATCCGCAACTAATTTCTTAAGAGAATTTTTGACCGTTTGTACCCCCCTTTCCGCTGCTCCATTTGATTGTGGATGATATGGTGGACTTTTTAAACACTTTATATTGTAATTCTTACAAAAAACTTCAAATGATTCTGAATTAAAGGGCGGACCGTTGTCTGACACCAAAATAGAAGGCAAACCAAAATATGTAAAAATAGGCCTCAAAATTGCAATTAAAATTTCTGCATTCGTATTTTTCATTAATTTAACATCTATCCATTTGGTACAACTGTCTACTAAAATCAAATAAGCGCAACCTTTCAAACAAAAAAAATCTAAATGAATTCGCTCAAAAAATGCCTTTGCTTCTGGCCAAGAGCTATGTTGATTTGAAATAGGTTTATTATGACACAGATTACACGACCTACACTCAGACACAAAAGTTTCTATGTCAGCATCAACCCCTGGCCACCAAAAATATTTTCTTGCAAGAATCTTCATTCGTACAACTCCAATATGCGACTCATGAAGAAGTTCTAAAATGGACTTCTGAACCGCTTTCGGAATAACCAAACGCTCACCATAAAATAGACAACCTTCATCTTCAGACAACAACAAACGTTTAAAAAAATATTTCTTTAAATTATCAGATACACTACAAGGCCAACCTGATTTAACCATGTTTAATACGCTTTTAATTTCCCAATCCTTCTCTGATTCCTTGGCAATATCTGAAAAATTTACATTTAGATAGTTATTGCATTCAAGCGATCTTATACAATCTTCTTCTATATCCGTAGGATAAGCTAAAGGCAAGCGAGATAGACCATCAGCATTTGTCATCTGTGCTCCTTTTTTATAGATAATTTTATAATCATACATACTCAAAAACAATGCCCAACGATTAAGTCTTGCCGCCGCCACTGCTGGGGTGGACTTGTTTGGGTTAAAAATTTCTCCGTTTACTACATGACCTAAGTAAGAAATTTCCTTTTGAAAAAACTGACATTTTTCATATTTGACTCTGATGTTGTACTTATTTAGCCTTTCTAAGACCTCTATCAGGTTCCTTTCACACTCTTTTTCATCCACACCTCCGATGATAATATCATCAATATAACACCTGACCTTGGGAATATTTCTTAAAATTTCATCCATTATTGATTGGAATGCTGCAGGAGCCGACTTCAAACCTAAAATTAAACGACGAAAACGGAAAAGACCAAGATGGGTATTTATAGTGAGATATTCTTGACAATTCTCCTCGACTTCGAGCTGTTGATAGGCCCCTTCTAAATCTAACACGCAAAAATAAGATGATCCATGCAAACTGGCAAAAATATCTTCCGAAAGTGGCATAGGAGAATGATCCGTGCCAACCCATGGATTAATAGTCATTTTGCAGTCGACACACAGCCGAATATCACCACTTGGTTTAACCACCACAACAACTGGGGAAGCCCAATCACTATAACGCACTGGATATATAATACCCTCGGATACCATTTTCTTAATTTCGTTTTCTACCTTGTCTCTAACCCCAAAAGGAACTGTGTAGGGTTTGAAAAACACGGGAACACTGTCTTGTTTCAAAAGAATTTTAGCTCTAAAATGTCGGATGCAATCTTTTTTATCACCATGAAACACGTTTTTATAATTTTCCACTAAATCCGAAACCTTACCTGAAACTTTTAAATTATTTCACTAACTTAAGTATTTCTCCAATTAGGTAACAACTTATCAAGCCACGATCTTCCAAGCAGGGGTACAAACACCTTAGGACCCTCAACTATGACCAACTCTAAACAAAACGACTCACTTTCACGTGACAGACTGACTTTAGCTTCGATAAAACCTACAATTTTAACTTTGTCACCCGAAATTACATTTAAACTCCGATTACTTTTTAAAATTTCACCGTCTGGGTATAAAGAATTAAATGTGCAAATATGCATCACTGAAGTACAAGCCCCTGAATCCAGTTCCATCTTTATGCATTTATCATTACAAATTAAATTAAAAAATAAAGGATTATTTTCCATTTGCAAATTATTAATATACCCTAAATCATTTGGCTCATATTTTTCGATTTCAGAATTCTTATTAATACAACTAACATTATTACCTCTGCTGCCGTTATAACTGTGATAGCTGTTTCTCGTTCTGCTTTTGGATCTGCCTCTACTGTTATTTTTCAAAAAACAGTACTTTTGCATATGGCCCCATTTTTTGCAAAAATGACATTGGATGTCTGCCAAATTCGACCATCTTGCCCTCGACACATGCCTCCCGTCATGACCTTGCTTCCTCCCATTCTCCTGACTCCTTGAACGACCTACTGCTGTCTCCTTTGAACATCTCCCTTTCATAGCGTTTAAAGCTCCGGAAGAAGATGTTCCACTCATGTGAACCATCTCCAATTCAAGCATCTCCATATTTAAGGCTGACTCACACGCTTTCTCAAACGTTAAGTCCCCACAGTCTATAAGTTTGGACTGAATCTTTTTATTTTTTATACCCATTAGCAACCTGTCCTTAAGAGCATCTTCTAAAAAATCTCCATATTTGCATTTATCTGCCAACTGCTTGATAGCCACAATATAATCGGACAGATTTTCATCCGACTCCTGATTGCGGTTCAAAAACTTAAAGCGCTCTGCTGTCGTATTTCTTTTTGGTTGGAAATGAGTTTTAAGCTTATTAACCAACTCCTCATATTTCAGCTCATCAGGACTTTTCGGTGCAACCAAAGTCTTGGAGATACTATACAAATCTCCCCCTCCTACTCCAATCAAAAAAGAAACCTTGTCTTCATCCGACGTGATCTTGTTAAGCTTCAATAAATGATTTAAACGCTCAATATACGTATTGAAATCGTCACCTGCATTGAAATATTCAATGCGTCCAATAAAACTCGACATCTTAACGGTGCCGCTACTTGAATCTTCGATTTTAACTTTTCCAACTTTATCACCCACCATATAGCCATAAAACTACCGCAAAAAAAAAAATACAGAAAAAAAAATAACTTCCAGTTATCCTCGTCGCCAATTTTATGTATGCGTTGCGATAGGAGAGGAGGTAAATGAAAACCACGACGTTCAGTTGAAGACTAACTTTAATATTACATAACTTAGACTAATTAGGTACGTTCTTACATACTAGATATAATGATATACATAAATGATAAGAGAAGTAAAGGTAGATGGTGAGAGATGACGATATGAGTAATACCATGCATATTCAAGTGTACTAAAATACAGTAGTGTTTCAAAGTAGTACTACATATATATCACAGGTGATACACTTTGACCGAATACCACCCAAAGAAATTGTCTGATCTTACAATTAGTCGTATACTTAGTGACTTTGCAAGCCAATAGTGGAGCCCGAGTATACTTGACTCTTCGTTGAAGTTATATTTACGATTCATGACATTTCGTCTGAATTGACAGTGTCGAAATTTGCCTCCACTTTAATGCTTGCAAATGGGCACGTTTCAGCTTACGACCTGCCGATAATGTCAAGAACATCTGCATAAGCAAAGTTAATTGAACGAACTTTTGAAAAATTGTACCTTTGGTGTTTGGATGTGAATTGCGAACAATTTGCTTTGGGACCGATGGTAAATAGGTTGCATGATAACGCGTCATGCGTTATACTTTTTTCGGCATCAAAGTTTTGGTGGTGTTCTTGCCGACTTTGATGGAGAAGCACGATTTGTCAATCGGGACTCTGCATAAACAAGACAAGCCTGGCAAGGATGTCGAGACAAGGAAATTTCTACAATCATGATTCAAGTTGAATGGGAATTCCGCCTCTGCGATATGTTAGCTGTACCTGTTTTGTTTCTGTATTCCCATTCCTATCTCAATAGACTGGCATTTTACACTTGGCTAGAACATTTCATCTTTCGATAGAATATTCGTAAGAACAACCTTCTCATGTTTGTCCTGGAGTTCAGTTCTCCTTCTTTCTGTTCTACCCGAAGATCCCTGGCTGCATTCACTAAGCTTTTTTCTTGGCCGTACTTTTTGTTGAATCAAATGTATTGTTGTGATCAATTGATGAGATCCACCCAGTCGCGGCACTAGCGACGGTATTTTGGCAGATTTTCCGCTGGTCCTTTTCTATTGGTTCTGGTGTCGGACCTGCTGAGAGCTTAAGAGGTATGAAGTCAGAAAAATTTCTTCGTATATTTTAAAAATTTATAAATCGACTAAACGGCGTCGCTTAGACGATTCAATTTTATTGGTTCGTATACATATATCGTGAAACTATCAACTACGATCGCTTGAACGTTTGATATTTTACAACCGTCTCATAGTTATCCCATTGAATTTCCTTAAGATAATCTTAAGAAAGAAACATTTCAACCAAAATTTTTCTTCAAAAACACAATAAATAGTATAGTAAGTATATTTTTGGTTCAACATTATATATTTTAATCACCATTTACTTTGTATTATTCAATAATAGGTGTCTTTGTTCAACTCCTTAATGTGCACATTCAGAAATTATTCACATTAAGCTAAATTTTCACATGCAAATTCTACTAACAACAATATTAAGAACACCACATTTGCTCTTCGGCTCAGTTGTTATATTTTGAGGTATGTACCTATCTACATACATACGTTTTAAGTCAATCCATCAACAAAAATAAAAACTTTAACATTTCATACTGAAATATATATCAATTTCTTGACATTTTAAATTAAATTTAGTTTAGTTTTAACATTCAAAATTTTAATTTCCGTCTATTTTTGTATGTTTTGTATGTATTACACGAAGTAAAATATTGACGATTCGTTCACTATAATCGTTCATTAAACAACGATCGGCTTCAAATTTACGCGACGAGAGCCCAGGATTCAGGTGAAGCAATCGAATGGTTGCTAGAGGATAATTTGACCCGCCACGCCGGCCGCCCCCCCGGCCACCTCAAAAATCTGATCAGGCAAAGTGTTATCGTGTAAGTCTGGATTTACATTGTTCAACTTTTCCCATAAGTTTTTTCCAGAAATCGGGTGAAATGTTCATATGGTCCGATTTTTCCAATGAGAATTTCTGTCGTTGCACTCTTCGGTCTTATTGCTTTCCTCTTCATTTTTCATTAAGATTTACTTACACCATCAAATAAACGACACATGTATACTAAACACACACAAGAAACTGGAAAGGAGGTGAAAGAGAACCAAAATAGGCTCGAAAAATCGGATGAGTTTTGCGGAAAAACCAATTACTTCCATCCCCCTCACTTCTTACCCCGCTCACCCAGGAACAAGTGATCGGAACTGGAAAAGTTGAACAATGTAAATGCAGACTAAGTCTGCACCCGCTCACCCAGGAACAAGTGATCGGAACTGGAAAAGTTGAACAATGTAAATGTTCCTGGGTGAGCGGCGTAAGAAGTGAGGGGGATGAAACAAATCGGTTGTTCCTCGAAAACTCATACGATTTTTCCAGCCTATTTTGGTTCTCTTTCACCTCCTTTCCAGTTTCTTGTGTGTGTTTAGTATACATGTGCCGTTTATTTGATGGTGTGAGTAAATCTTAATGAAAAATGAAGAGGAAAGCAATAAGACCGAAGAGTGCAACGACAGAAATTCTCATTGGAAAAATCGGACCATATGAACATTTCACCCGATTTCTGGAAAAAACTTATGGGAAAAGTTGAACAATGTAAATCCAGACTAATTTGTATCTTATGGAATAAAAATGCCCTCCTTTCCAATATGGAATTGAACAAGAATAATCTTCACTTCATACTTACTTAGGGTACTTATTATACTACTTATCTTAACGAGAAGATTAGAAAATGCTTGCTTGTTGAATGTTGAGTCTTCAAATCGACAATTTTGAATGCTCTTACAAATTTTTTGGGAACTTTTAAACTAAAAAATATAATTTCGAAAATGTACTTGCATTAACTCCTCACAACAAATACGACGGTCCATAACAGCCTAAGTTAACTTGTGACTCTACTTTTCCCAATTTTTGCAAAATGTAAATTTTGGAAAAACAGCCTAAGTCGACTTAAATCTAAGATTTTGTGAATCCAAATACGCCATAACAGCCTAACTTGATATATGATTTTGAAAGTACTTTAGCTTGTTTTGCAAAAAGAACCTAAGTTGAGTTAAGTTAATCCACAAAGAAAACAGTAATTTGCCATAACAGCCTAACTCAAGATAAGAAAATTAAATATCTCTTCTAGTTTTTGGAATAACAGCTTAAGTTGACTTAAGAAAAAAAGAAAAATTACGGATGCAAATAATTAGAATATAATACATTTCTTAACTTGAGTTAGGTTGTTATTCCAAATTAATTTTTATTTATTTGAAGAAAAATCTAAGCAGCTAAAAGGCTTAACTTGAGTTATGAAACGGACGTTGAAAACAAAAATATTTTTTACAAGTTAGGTTGTTTTGCCTTCTCTTTATTTAAAAAAAAGGACTTAGGTCATTAGGTTTTTCGGTAATAACTTCCGTTTTAAAAAAGATACGGACATAAAAAATTGAGTGAAGGTAGATTTTAATATAATGAACAAGATTATTACAAAAACTCAATTTCGACATAAGTCGACTTAAGCGGTTATGTTTTGTGGCCACAGATTTATTTGTTTATTTCGTTTGAATCTTTATTTATTTATTTGTTAACTTCGAAACTCATTTATTTGCTATTTATTTCATAGTTTATTTATTTATTTATTTCCTTAATTTATTATCTTTATTCATTAACTTGGAAAAATTTAATTATTATTATTGATCTTGTTGTCGTATGTCTTTTGCACGATAAACAATAGTAAAAATTATTAAAATGATCAAAAAAATATCAATCGAACCAATATCTAAACCATTCACGAATGTTAGATGTATAAACATTAAACATCTATTACATAAGATTGACCGATATGCTATACGATAGCCCGGCTGTAAAGGGTTCTTCCCCACGTCAAAACATGCCTACATAGAACTCAAGACTGAAATCACACATATATATACCTAACAAACACTGAAATCACGAACCAACTTCTTCACAGCAACACCATAATTCGAGCAAAACAAGAAAAAAAGGAAAAGAAAAAAAAAAACAAATTTAAAGAGACACAACTTCCGTGCAAATATTTTATTTGCAGAATCCTTAAATTATCTACTTAAACTGTGAAACGGATTAAATTACTATAATTTTTTTAAATAAGAGATAATAATACCTACAAAACTAACTAAATCCTTATATCTAAGAATCTCTATGTTTTTCACTCGTAATACTCACCGCTCTACTACTGCACATTGTGTTTTATAATAGTCCTGGTGGAAGTAAAGGGCTCTTAAATCTTTGTGGTGTCCCTTTTCACGGTAGTTGTTTCGGTTAGGAAACCCTCGTCAACTCCCGAGATTTGTTGTGGACACCTACAAGAAAATAATGAAAGATATATTGTTGTGGTGCAATTTTTTTTTACTCCTACTATAGATTACTCACCGAATGAAATCTGCTGTCAACCAATTCATATAGATGAATTTTATGTAGGGCATAGCCTATCCGATGGCTATTCAGACAAATGATGTGAACAATAATCCTAGAAGAAAATAATTTGTTTTTATATAAATATGAATGGATGTACAAAATGATTTTGAAACTTACCTTTTTTTTTGTCGTCGATTATCGATGACGAGGAACGAGATGCCACTGCCACTGCTTGCGCTTGCCGGCTATTTTGTTTTTTTGTTGCTTTTCTTTTCTCTGAAAAGTGAGATGAGATCATGGTTGTTTCTAAATCGTTTCAAACTTATTTTCGTTAACTTACCTGTTTAAGTTCCTTTTTTAGTTATTTTTCCTTTTTTTTTTAAATAAATTTTTCTTTGATTTTTGTTTTGGTGCCGACCGCACCATGATGAAATTTTTTTTTTTTGTTTTGATAATTTTTTTTGTTGTGACATTTGATTTTGTTTCTATCTCATGCTTTGAGATATATTGTTCTTTTTTTGTTTAACTGCAAGAACTACTAGAAACCATGATGGCCGCTATATCTTGTTACTCTATTGAAAAACTAGATGTCGTTTTTGAGTAGACGTTTCTTTCTAAATTATAGGTCTAGATCTGGTTTGAAATTTGTTGTTTTTGTAAATATTGGCTGATGAGATGCAAACAAATTTGATTGGCAGGTTGGGTGGTATGATTGATCCGTTGGATTGAGAGAATTCTCGGAACGGGTGAAATTTGAATTTTTGATTTCTTACCACAGAGACATAGTTGTAGCAACCGCCGTAAGCGATAGACGGCTACTTAGAAAAAAAATTGATAGTTATAGGAAAATAATTTCCAACCAAGAAAAATTATTAATACTTACTTGTGATAAAATTCACACAAATTAAAAAAAAGGCCGAATAAGAATAAAATTAAAATTTAATTGTGAAGAACAAACGTAAGTTAGATTGAAACTAAAGTGCTAACCTAAGAAAATATTAAAGTGCAAACAAAAATTGATTTTAGAACGTGGGCATTGGATGTGGTCATATAGTGTACCTACCTACTTACCATCGGTGATAACCCCATTTGATATACATACCTACCTAAAAGTACCAGCTACAACTATAAAAGAAAATTTAAAAGTTGATCCAATTGTGATTGGGTGAGTGATTTTTTTTTGATAAAATAATAAACGCATAAAAGTGCCATATATGAAATAAAATAAGAATAGGAGAATTGACAGAAAAAAAAAAGAAAAAAAAAAGAATAAAACCATGAATTTTTTTAGTTGGAAAAAGAAAAAATAAAGAAAAATAAAAGAGGAGGGAAGAAAACAAAGAAATTTATAAATGGAAAAATTATATTTATTATATACCTATATAAATACATATATATATAGATATATAAAGTGATACAAACCTTTTTCATTTCTTTTACCATAGGCTTAAATGCTGTTTGGCGATCACGAACTATATATATATATTCAAGAAGTCGTGATCGCCCGCCCAATTTTCATACGGGTCCTCGAATCAAAAAAAAAATAGAAAGAAGAAACTCAAGAACAGGAGAACTTTCTTTTTAACAAGATTTGATTTTTTTTACTTGCTAAATATTTTAAAACCTAAATATATAAAGTCAAGTCATTAAATCATTCCATCATACGACATATACTTACAATTGCGGATTATATATATATATATATAAAGTGCTGTGAAAAGCCGCACGCATATATATATATCCATATGATATATTGGACGTTAATGACGTCACGATTTTGTTTTTGGTTCCGGAGATCCTGCTACAGATACTTACTTAAAATTTGTTTTTGCTTGGTGCAATCATTTTTCTTTTGAATTTAATGTGATATTGTAAAAGTATATAGGAATTTAAAGTTTTTTTTTGTTGTTTGTTTCAGGGAATTTTTTTTATTTAGTTTCCTTTTTTTTTTGTTAAATAAAAATAAAGGTTATAATTAATCCATTAATCAGATCCTCTCACCTATATTGAGCTCGTTTAGGTAGGGCAGCTGATATGGTTGGAAATTTTTTTTTTGCGAGAATATTTTTTTTTGCGAATTTATTACCGAGATAAAGAAGGAAGCTGGGTAGATTCCACATTAACATTGGTTTATTTAAACAGTAAAAAGAAAAATTCCTAAATACTTTGATTTTTTTTACTTTTTTTTTTATGTCAAAATTTATTTGTTATTTTTGGTCAGGGTTACCACTCTTTGTTTTATAGCGAATTTCTTTCTTTTTGTTTTAAATTTTGTTAAAATTTAAAATTATTTATTTCATAAATGCACATTTGTTTTTCTTTTTGTTTATTTCTTTTATTAATATTTAATAAAATTCTTATTTGTAAATTGCACCATGTTGGTTGAAATAGCGTCTTTTTTTCAAGCACATAGCTTGATGGTTTGCTAAAGTTTCTTATTTCAGGGGATGCGGATGGCGACTCAAATGGATCGGTGAATATGAACTAAGTTGTGAAAATGGTAAGCTAAGAATTAAGGGGAAGCTACAACAATGGCCAAATTAGCTTCCAAGGAGGGGTGGGCAGGCCTACGCTGAATAACACCCCAGCGCCCCCTAGCGGTAAACGTCCGTCCGTGTTTTCATTTATAACAATCTTAAATTGTTTTAAATTAATATTTTTTTTTGATGGCATGATATATGTATATGTGGTTGGTGAGTTTTGAGCAGCGAGGACAAGTTCCCACCCGATTCCGGCGAGCTCGAGCCGAGCAAAATGCTAGCATGCCAAGTCCATAGCTCTCAAACCGTTTAATTTCAACTTTTTGAAATTATAAAAAAAAACTATCCTGCTACATGTTTCATCAGTTTGCTGAACAATTTGTCTGAATTTTATGCTTTCAGCAAATTTGTTTTTTGCCGTGTCAAAATGATGCACAAGAATTGATTTGATCTCGGAATATGAAAGGCCTTCTGGATCCTTGGGACTTACAAGAGTTTTGAGAGCATTATTCAGCTCTGTTCCCATGTATACACGTGCGTAATGCTGGTAATCGGTTTCTCGAATTTTGCTCAGCTGGAGTGCCCATTCGAAGCGCCTAAAATAATCTGTGACGGACTCGGAGTCAGGAGATTTGTACTCACCAACAGAAAATGGTGGTGCTTTTGAAGAAGGTTGCTGCGACAGTGTGCTGTTACTAGTGGCAGTGGATATTGCCGCCTGTGTGGCATCTAAAACTGCTTTTTTGATTGCATCAGAGAAGGCTGTTGCTAACGATTGCAAGGTTTCTTCCGTCATAGACATTATCGAATAATTCCACTTATGACACCACTGTTATGTATGCAACTCAGATTTATTTAATATAAGTTCTTTTATTAACAAAAAGATAATGCGACTTCAAATATAAAATTACACGAATAGAATAATAGTTATTACCAGATACTGTCAAGAAAAGATTGATGACTTCAAGATACAATTGCAAATTAAGGTGAATACACAATACTCTCCTACAGTGGCAGCCGAATTTGAAATCTTAGAGAGGAAAGTTCTTCGTCTCTGCGCTGATAAAAACTTCGAAACCCTTATCAAAAGATATTCCAACGCTTTCATTTACAACGAAGCTAATGTCACCCCATTCATTAATTATGTCCTGCAGCTCATGAAAAAAACAGTCACTAAACTCAGCGATGTCGACAATAGCTGTATTTTATTTTCCCCCAGATCTGATCCGGATTGGATTTGGAAACATAAATACAAGTAATACAAAAACAACACAAGATCCAGGTCTGCTTCTAGATTTGGATTTCGAAATCCATTTTTTGAACACTTCCCTAACAATATTTTAATTTTATAGGTTGGTACCACTGCTGAGATTTACAGAAAAAAGTCAATAAAATTAAAAATTCTCGAAATCAAACAAATGCCGCCATCATTCCAATTTTTTTTTATGAGTTTTTCTTCATTCAATAGAGACGACGCGTCGCGAGGCACGGAAAAAATACATAAAAACTATTAACTTAATGAAAATTAAACTAAAAAAATAAAACTGTTCCATTTTAAACATTCAATACCAAATATTATTTCAAATAATATTTGTGAAAAATTTCCTTCTGTCAATTTTATTGTGCAAATAAAGCCAACTGTGAGAAATAAATAAATTTGTGATCCAGTTTGTTTTATTATCATGATCTGATCCGGATCAGATCTGGGGGAAAATAAAATGCAGCTAATGATCTAATCAAAGAGATCTTATCCTCCCAGAGTGACTCCTCTTGGGACAATGTTTCTTACTTATCCCCAGTGGGTATATTACCACTTATCATTGATTCAGCACCCGATGCTCCCTCTCCGTCGTTTTACGCGAGGGCCATCGCAAGTCAATATCGTGGCTAAAACCATTATTCAGCCTAATTTTATATTTTCATTTCATTTTCATTTATTACGTATTTATATAAACTAACACAGTAAGATAAATCTTATAAAATAGTGCAAGTTTGTGATTATTTTAATATTATAAATAGAATTTTAAATAATATTGTACATATTTAGTACCTAGTTATAGAAAATTAGCAAGAACAGAATAGTAGAGGCTTACCTAGTAGGCAGAATATAGTTAAAGAAGTTTAAGATTTAGAAGAAGGTGATAGGAAAAAAGATGAGTCTAGACTGAAAGATGAAGTTAGTTGCTTTGGTTGTTTAGAAATAATATTAGATCTTTGTGAAACTGTTTAATGCTACTTATTTTTCTCAAAGAAGATGGGAGTGAGTTCCAGAGACGGATCGCGGCAATGAAGAACTGCCTTTCAGATGTCAGGCTATTAAATCTAGGGAGTATTAAATAGATTGCACGGTTTGATTCCGCGAAACGAAGAATTTCGAAAAGATACTTTGGCTCGCGTGATTGGATTATATTAAATAGCATTTTAAGGGTTCGAAATTGTAGAAAATTTTCAAATGACATATTGAGAAGCCTCATACTCAAGTGCGAAACATGATCATATTTTCTAAGTCCGTAGATGTACCGAATGGTGCTGTTGAAAGCAACCTTTAGTTTCTGTTTACAAGACGAATCACAGTTTAGAAAAATTTCACAGCCCTGAGTAAGTACAGGTATGATTAAGGTTTTTGCAAGCATAAAACGTGTATTTATTGGGGTGAATTGGTGGCAAGTCCATAGAGTGCGGAGAACTCCATAAGTTTTTCCGACAATAGAATAAATATGATTGTTCCAGGTCAGCGTTCTATTGAAGGTCATTCCTAGGTTCTTAGCTGTGCTTACGAATTCTAGTGCAATATTATTTAACAAAATTGGTGGGAAGTATGTTAAATCGAGGGGTTTTTTCGAGATTACTAAACATTTGCATTTATTGGGATTGAGACTTAAACCGTTGCTGATTGACCAGTTAGAAATCAAACCAAGCTCCTCATTAATTATGAAGACACAATTCTCTATTAGGCCGAGTGAACAACTTTTATAGATTTGAATGTCATCGGCGTAAAAGATTTTGATTTATGATTTTGATAGTTGATCGGCCGCCCGCTTCTTGGGGTTAAAAAAAAAAAAAAAACAAAAACAAAAAATAAAACAAAAAAAAAAAAAATAATATAATAATCCGACTATAATCTCAACACCGATAACGATGGGGGGCAGAATTTGCCCTTTTTCTATTTATTTTATATTATTGTTCATAACTTATAATTTAAGTAAACCTAATATATAAACCTAATATATAAATGACTCATTACATGTAACTTATCTAAAGATTCAAACACCTTTCTTCCTCACTCGGAAGCCTGGGAATGTAAAAACATTTACTCAAGTTAAAAATTGTAAAATCACTCACTTATCTAAACCATAAAAATTATAAAAAAAAAATAAAAAATATATATATAAATAAACAACCAATGTAAAGGGAATAAACAAAATATCTAAAATAGATAATTTAAATAGAAAGCAGTGTTCCCAGATTGGTGGTTTTTGCCACTAAAATGGTGGGAAATTACGAGCTTGGTGGGAATATTGGTGGGAAAAATTTCATGGTGGGATTTATGGTGGGATAATATTGGAAATATTTTTTTATGGGTGGAAATATTATTTTTACCATAACCACAACTTAAAAAATTCACCACCTCTCTATTTTCCTTCAACTTTTTTTCTTACAGCATATTCATAATTTAACTGCACCCTCGATACAAAATTTTTTAACCTGTTAATCCGATATGTACACAGAGAATATGTCAACAAGGAGTGATACTTTTTAAGAAATAAAAGATGGATGGGATTTTTGTTGTTGTGCTCCTCTTTTCTTATGGCTGTTCTCTGCATTTTATATAGATTAACTCATACCCAGAGCCAAATTTCAAGAACAGAAATTCTTTTTAACCGTACTACACGAATGCGAATTGCTTTAAGCTGACCATACACGATAGAACCAAATGGCTCGTCCGAGCCAAATTGCAGGTTATAAATGGCAGGTTATAAATCCACCAGTCCAATTGGCACCGAACCATTTGGCTCTATCGTGTATGGCCAGCTTTACTATACTCCATTTTCCCCTTTCGTAATATTTTTATATTTATTTACACATTCCCACAACAAATTACAGATCGGTAATGGACAAATCGCGGAGAATGAAAATTTTTAGTATGATTCTAGGTTAAAAACAGGATTTTCTAAATTTTAAGCGCAAGAATCGTTTTATATTTTTAACATTTTACTAAAGTAAAAATTGCCAAATGCCTGTTTTATCTTTTTTTTCATCTTGTTAGTATCATACTAACTCGAAATGTCAGTTTGACAATTACAAATGTAAAAATAGCGTTAGCTGTCACTGTGTTTCAGTGAGTTTGTTAGGAAATTAGGTAGTATGATACTATTTAAAAAATGTTTAAAACTAATAAAATTTTAGTAAAGAGCCTGAAATTTAGAAAATTGTTCAGTAAAATTGTGATAATACCTTAATATCAGGCTGTTTAAAATTTTGCGCTATTGTTTTTAATGTATTTTTTTTTCTTCGCTGAAAAATCATTTTTAGTAGGTAAACTTTTCCTCAGTTGAGACAAAAAATGTAGAAATAAGTAATTGTACACAATAAACATTTAGGTAAAATTAAGGCAGAAAAAACATGGTGGTTTTTTTTTCCTTCCAGTACAAAAATGGTGGGATTTTTTGTCAAATATGGTGGGATTTTAAAAATCTCATCTGGCATCACTGATAGAAAGAAACAATGTGTCGAAAATCAAATCATCTCAAAATCTTTTGAATGTTCTATAACCTAAGATCTATTAGCGAATTCCATTAGTATTGTGTAACAAATCACTAATTATTTAATATAACAAAATTCATTAATGTAACATCACTTACATGTTTCGCTTGTTAAAGATGAAAATCTACATAAAACAAAAAAAAAAACTAAAAGAGAAAAAAAAAAAATTTAAAGATAACAAAATCACCTGTTAACACCTTCTCCAAGGGTGTACTCGCTTCATTGAATAATCATTTGTACTCTACCAAACAAACTAATATATACACATATATGATTGGTCCTAAATATCGCTATCTTTTATTCTGTACTCCTTCTCATTTCTGTATCTATTCTCTACCGTTTAGTTTATAAGGTATTTATTTTATTATATTTTTTTTTTTATTCACTTAATTATTTATTTATATGTATTTATCTGTATATATGTATATTTGTATAACATATGCGGCAACACGCCAGCAAGTCATCTCTTTCTAAGCTCCTGAGCAAGAGCAGCTATAATATACTAACCGATTGCCATGAGGCATACACACTATATCACAGCACATAGCAGGCAATACATTATAGCCGCAGTTTACCTTATGTCACTGCACTACATATAAACTTGTCATTGTATCTTTAAAAAGTCTCAATAAAATTAAATTAAAAACAAAAAATTAAAAATCCATTATGGAATCCGCAAAACTGCATCCGCACTGAATCGCAGTGTAGTGCTCTCTTTTATATCTATCGATTTCACGTGGAAAGAAAAGAGAACAATGTACTGCGAATCACTGCGGATCCACTGTTGCGGTTTCCACAATCGACATGATTATGAAAATGTGTGATGAAAGGTAAAACTTCATTGATGGGAAAGAATCATTTCATTGTTAACTATTATTTTAGTTTTGTACAGAGCTTTCACCTGTCCAAAAATACTTTTTTGTATGATCTTAACTCAATACAAGGTGAACTTTCTGCTTCTTTACGAACAACTGCAGTTCCAGCCCAGCCATCTTAAGACTAGCTGTAACTCTTAAAGGCTGATTTCCAATGGCGCGTTGGGCGTCGCTTTGACAGATTTTTATGTCAACGCGAAAGTTCACATATAGCAATTTATGTAAAGTGTTTACAATGACGCGTTGGGCAGTAACAATACGATTTGGCACCAATTAGCATGTACACAAACCAACGTAACATAAGCTACCTCAACGTTAAAGTTGAAAAAAATCAACTTTAGCGCGTGTTTTGACAATTAAACTAATGTTCGAATTCCTTTCAACAAAAAAATCGATTTGTTTAGAAGAAAAAATCAGTTTTTTTGTACAAATTCCACCCATTGAAAGAAAAAAATCGATTATGTTAAAAAAAAATGGAATTGTTTGTTAAAAGGAACTCGAGATTACAGTTATGTAGGTTCATTTTGATTTTTAGATTCTCTTCAAGTCGTCTGTCATGTCGACGCGTTCGTAAAGCTTGTAAACGTATACGTAAGCGTCTCTAACGCGAACGCGCCATTGGAAATCAGCCTTAGGCCAGGCGCGCACATGCAACTAACTGGCTGAACAGAATAGAATGACGGAACTGAAGCCGCAGACGGAACTGGAAGAACCGTCAAAAAGTGTCGTACGTCATTTTTTTTACATGTCCACAATGGAGCTGTACAGCTTTGAAAGAATTTTGAAGAAAAACAAAAGAATATTATTGTGTTCAAGCTCAGAATTCACATTTTTTGTTTCCAATAATTTTCCTTTTAGTAAATAATTTTTTTCGCGATACAAATAACCACAATATTTTTTTCCGACCCAAAATGTTGTTTTTTTTCTTCATACAAATTGAAACGTCAAAAGTGCCGTACGTGAAAAGTTAAAAGTTGGTGAACTCTTCCGTCTGCGTCTGCAGTTCCGTATGCGTCTACGTTCCGTTGTGTTCGCAACATTGAATTTGCGTGTATTTAATATTTTGACAGCTATTCCGGCTCCGTCTCCGTTTCCGTCTGCGTCACCATTCTGTTCAGCCAGTAAACTGTTTGGTTTCGATTTTGAGTACTATAGGATTATATGAGAGTCCGCGCACATAAACCGGCGCGCACTCCCATATAAGCCCATTGTGCACAAAATCGAAACCAAACTGTTTAGTTGCATGTGCGCGGCTGGCCTTAAAGTTTTTAGAACAAAGAGGCTATCAGCACCAAATATATTATATATGACATGAAAATTGCATTGGCATGAAACAACAAACAACATCAAGTTTTATTGCAGAAGTCTGCAGTGCGATAAAAAAAATATTGTGTGAAAATCACATACATTTTAAATTAAATGAAAGAAAACGACGAGCAGCCAAACAATATTTTTTTTTTTCAAAGTCTGGAATTCCGGGAGTTATTGGTGTGGTGGATGGAAAACACATCCAAATGATAAGGCCAAAAAGGAAAGAACACTTCTATTTCTATAGTTCTCTTTTTCGTTGTTTGCTTAGCGTAAGAGGGTTTTTAAATTCATCCAACATATCGAATTGTTTTTGTTTTGTGTGGACATTTTTGCTCAAGGATTCCCTGTAAGTAATGTCAAATTCCTTTTACCAAAAAAATTCGAATTTTTTTCTAAACAGAATCGATTTTTTTTCTTTCAATACTAGGAATTTGTCCAGAAAATTCGGTTTTTTCTTCTAAACAAATCGACTTTTTTGTTATAAGGAGTTCGAAATAAAATTCATTTGGTCAAATTGTTATCATCAATAAACTTTCCTAAAAAAAACTCAAATTTTTACACATTTCTTGTTCGTTCCGTTATCACATTTGTTGTAGAAACAAATTTTCCGTATTTCAATGCTTTTGACATTCGGAAACGTGCTACCAGGAACGAAAATTCCACTTTCGGAATTGTCAATCCCAAAGTAGTAGATTTCATTCCGCTTTAGAAATAGAAAGTACAAAAATTATTCGTTTTCAGGAAATTTCACTTTCAAAACGAACTACAGAAGGGCCTCATAATAAAAAAAAGAATCGTGCCATATTAATTCAAAAGAAAAAAAAATTGTTCTACCTCTCTACTACTACCTTCACTTCCTGAATTCATCTCGGCCCCATTAAAGAAGCACCATCGGTAGGTGTGATGTTACCCTACCAGAGCTTGCCCGCACCGTCGAGGACGACCTAATGCGCCCCCCTCCTCAGTCAACGATTTGCTCAAAAATGTTTCGATGACTCCCGTTGTCAGTTTCTAGTTATTCATTGACCTCCCCACTTCCCTTCCACACATCTTCTTCTCTCACCAAACAAGAAAAAACAATATCAAACAACCATTTCTTTTCTTTTTTTGTTTTTGTTTTTTTAAGGTTCCATCATATCGAATTCAAATAATTTATTTTTCAAAAAGAAAAAAAAAAAAATCAATCAATTAATTATTCTTCTTATATTAAAATTGATAGGTTTTCTACGTTAATTCCAAGAAAAATCGAACTCACGATCGGAGAATAGGTACCGAACTAAAACAAATATACCCTAATTTCACCCGGCAATAAAAAAAAAAAAAAAAAAAAAGGAATCAATATAAAAGCACTAGAACAAAAAAAAACCAAGGATGTAAATGATGATCAAAACGAACTTACATGTGGATGTTTTCTTTTCTTTTTGAATCCAGTTGATGTGCGCACAGGAACTGTTGATGGTTTTTTTTCTTTTTCATGTCTTTTTTTTCCTTTTGATTTCTTTTCTCTTCCACTACTTTCACGTATTCCTTCTTTACGATTGCTTTTAGGAAATGGCATGGTTTATTAACACTATTTATTACAAATTCACTATTCCCCTCACGTTCACATTTAAGGTGTATGTATCAAAAAAAAAAAACTATTACTAGATCTTAACTTATATGAATATATATATGGGTTGTTATTTATATTTAAATACGATATTACCATACGAAAGAAGCTAATTTAAGTTCACTTGTTACTTGTTAGGACTTAACAATTTCAGTACCGTATCTTTAAGAATTTAAAGCTTCAGATAAAATCGTCGCGACAGAGGTTGTTTTATATTTTCCTTTGGGCTATGTACTTTTGTATCTTTTCTTTGTTTCCTTTTCGTATACTTATTTATAATTAGTTTTTTTCTTTTTTTTCTATATAGGGAGGTTTAAAAAGCGATTCACCAACGACGGGACGAAAGAATCACGAACCTTTTACATATTATAAGAGCGACGCGCTTGACTCGTTCGAAATACAAGATAATCAAAAAGGTAAAAAAAAAAACAATTTGATGATGACGGACGGAATTTACAACTCCTCCGTTAACGCAACAGCAATCACATGGAAGGTGTGAAGCTTTTCGCTGCCGGCATCCGAGGCCAAGAGAACCTTCCTTGTTTTATTTCACCTTTCGGTGGCGGTAGTTCTTTCGATGCAATGCCTTTGCTAGGAGCAAGAGATAAATCCCGCCAGATACGATCACGGATTCCCCTTCCCTCCAGAGTAGAAGATGATCCAACGGAATTTCGTGGTTGACGGACGGGATGGCTATACGAGATACTCCTTTTCCTTTTATTTTGTATGGGAAATACACATGCGCAAGGGCAGATTTTCAAGCAAGGGCTAATGTTAATGATTCTGGATTTTTTTTTCTTTCCTCTTGGGGCGGTTTATCACTGATTTTTTTTTTCTCTCGGTGGGATGCAGCACTCGAACCGAATCGATCCTCAGTCAGTCAGCGCAAAATGGAAAAGAACCATGCGACAAGCCGGAAATTGAGAATTCACTCCCGTTTAGTACAATAGGTTTAGTTGTTCTAAACGAGCACACCACAATGGACTAAAAGAAAATGGACGTAGCTCTAAAGGTGCGATGACAATGAATCTGAAGCGTCAAGACGCGCGCCTTCACAACTGCACGCTACAATACATAAGTCTTATGATTATACTAAAGGAGCTATAGCTTCCCAAATTCCAAAAACTGGACCTTATACAATATAAATTGTTAGTTGGGCAGGTTCATTAACAACTGCCGTGTTCCTGGAAAGGTGCCTAAGTACTTCTGAGAAGATAAAAACCGCAATCTAGTTTTACTACCTACACATGTTTCTACTTTCCTGACAGAAGAGAAATATAGCTAAAGTCATTTGGGCGCCCCAGCTTTTAGCCGTCTAACTGGCTGAACAGAATAGAATGACGGAACTGAAGACGCAGACGGAACTGGAAGAGCTGTCAAAAAGTGTCGTACGTCATTTTTTTTACATGTCCACAATGGAGCTGTACAGCTTTGAAAGTATTTTGAAGAAAAAAAAAGAATATTCTTGTGTACAAGCTCAGAATTCACATTTTTTGTTTCACATAATTTTCCTTTTAATAAATAATTTTTTTCGCGATACAAATAACCACAATATTTTTTTCCGACCCAAAAAGTTGTTTTTTTTCTTCATACAAATTGAAACGTCAAAAGTGCCGTACGTCAAAAGTTAAAAGTTGGTGAACTCTTCCGTCTGCGTCTGCGTCTCCGTATGCGTCTACGTTCCGTTGTGTTCGCAACATTGAATTTGCGTGTATTCAATATTTTGACAGCTATTCCGGCTCCGTCTCCGTTTCCGTCTGCGTCACCATTCTGTTCAGCCAGTAACTTCACGCCGACCCTGTGTGAATGCATTTGTGTTTGTGTAACTCACACTATAGTTTGTCCAATTATTCTTGTCAGTACAGTGGTGCGTTCTTTTATGTTACTGTGGTTAACTATAGTTAACTTCGGTCGTTCCTTTAATTAGGCCAGTCCCACGTGGGACAAAAAATTTCACCTGAGCAAATATATTTTGCTGAGATATGTGAGACGAAAATTTTTTGTATTGAAATAAGGCAATAGGAAGGTTTTTGGGAGAATAGAATATGGGAGGATGAAAGCGGGATAGAAAGAAGCAATAGAGAAATTAAAGTAGGAAGAGGGTTAGGATAAAGTAGGAACGGAGAAGGGAGGAAAAGAATGTCCGCTACGGAGGCGATGGCATGCTCGCGATGCTCGGCTCAGCTCGCTGGATATAGGGGAAGATCTTGCCCCCGTAGCTAGACCTCGCCTATTTCAAAAAGAAAATTTACATGCCAAAAAAAAAAAACGAAACTAATACTGTCACCATGTAAACACATCACATCTTGGGATCGCCACGGTTGTCGTTGTAGCGCGACCTAGTCCTTCCCTTCCTGGAATTCGTTCGGCCATTTTTCAGAATTCCCCTTTCCTGAACTCAGGATTCTTTACTGCTGTTGTCGTCAAACCATACTTTACCTACGGGGTCTTAGCCCGCCGTACTGCACCCCCTGAAAATGTCCTTAAAAAGTCACTAAGCTTCTTAGAAGCTCAGTGAAAACCAATTTCATTTCGTTATTCATTGACGTGATTTACAAAATCTCTTTATTTATCCAAAAAAAACTTTCAAAAAATATGAAAACAAAATGATTGTCAACTCTCATCATATTAAGTAGAAAGAGAACGAATTTACAAAAAACAAATAACGAAATCTTTCAAAATTTACAAAAAAGAAAATTAACGGTATAACGAATTAAAATTGAACCAACGGAACTGTCGCCGAACTATTGGTGACTAAAAGTGGGTACTCAACTTGCACGGCAATTCCGCCGATACTTGTGTCCCTAACCAATATTTGGACCAAGTCCTCAATTTCCCAGTTTTTTTTTTCTAAGAGTACCCAGTGTTTGGGCTCCAAACAAATCTAACCTCCTTTTTTTTCCTACCTACAGAGAGCTCTTTGTACGTAGATAAAAGGGATTCGCAAAAGATTGCCGCTCAATAACTGGTCTCTAGAGGATCCGGTATCCGTAAAAGGCTAACGAAACTCGGGGTATCACTTGCAACGGACTCACTTCCCGCCAACTAATAATCGCGAGTAGAACCACCAATTTAAAACAAATATATATGTATAAAAAAAATATTGAAAATTTGAAGAAAAAAAATATGTAAAAGATTCGAAAGTTAAACAGAAAAATGGAAATCTATAACAAAAAACTATCACGCCAATTTAATTCCTAAGAATATTCTGGAGTCTGCTTCGGATGACGTCTTGTGAGCCTGCTTCTAGGTTCACGGCTACACAGCCGACGTTGGTATCTTCTTTTGTTGAGTTATTCGCGGTATTTGATTATGGATTAATATTTAATTTGAAATGTATTTATAACCAAAAAAAAAGTTACTTCGGTGAGGGTCGAGTAGTCGGCGTTTCAAGGGCAAATGAATGTCCTCTAAAATGGCGGGTAAATTCCCACTTTGTTTGTATTTTTAGAGGAGTTATACCACCAAGAAAAATACCTTTTTTTGTTTGTACAAAACTACTTGGTTCGTCTGGGTTTCAATCACAGACTTTATCCTCTTTTCCCTTATCAACTTGAACTTCGCACTAGAAATTTCTGCTGGGTTGGTAAGTTCGGTCGGTACCTTTTAATCTGCCACTTTTCACCTGGTCTTATGGGACACTAGCACTTGCCCGGCGGTCACGACCTCTGTCGTCGTCGTTGGCCGCCAATATTCACCCTCACTATAAATTAAATAATTCGCACTATATCACTATATTCTTCTAATAACATTTCTTAACTCACCCTTGTCGAACTTTTATTTAACAAAAAAAAACTACTTAGATTTTTGGACGGAAATCTCTCGCTGCAGGTTTGGATTTCGATAGTAGCTAATATTTTACTTTTCCTTATTATCAGCCCCGTTTAGTACTATTCGAATCAAAAATTGAATAAAAAGAAAATAACTATCACTGCACTATGACGTCGTGCTTTATAGTTCTTCCAGCAACGATGTTGACTCTAGCTGGGTTGAATAGACAGTGTCTATGACGATGACAAAGTCGTTACAGTATCGTCACTCGCAACCGTTGTACATCTTCTTTGTCATCGCCAAAATTCAACCTGATTGGAAGATTACTATTGAGGGTTCAATCACCTATAGTGGTACAGGTGATGGATTTTCATCTGTATACGTACTAACATTATTCAAATGATTTAAATAACTATTCTACCGGCTTTTCATTACCCTATAAAGCTTACATTCAAAAAAGAAAAATTTCGTACACAAACCAATTGCTACCATAAAAAAAAAATACTATTGTGAATTTGCGTGAGCTTTCCAACTAATTATTTCTATTTCAGTTTTTAATTGTAGCTTTCCTTTTCCAAAAAAAAATATCTTTTACACTATCATCTACCTGTTCCGTTTCCTCTTTCTAAATCCATGAGCTTTTAATAAGACAATATATCTATCTCGATTCTCGTACGCGTCAGCGTCATTCATTTCATTTCCTACAACAAGTTTCCATTTTTTTCTTATTTGCAGTCGTGTGTCGTGTCGCGGTAAACATTTGATTTTTTTTGTTTTCCCATTTAATGCGCAATTAGCCATTTTGTTAGCCCATTTCGGGTGTTTTAACTCGCGTGAATTTTGAATACGCATCGGACAAAAGTTTTTAAAACAAATCGGTCTCTAGAGAGACCCCATCTCATTCTCATTCCTCCGGGCTGGCCGATGTGTACCTCAACTCTAAAACAACAGCAAAAGCGGATTGCAGGGAGTTCCGAGTAGCACTGCCCGTGAAGACCCTGCCACCAGTGCGTACCGATAATGACCCATTAGTACTCGTACGGAACCAATAACCCACCCCAAGGTAAGAAGTGCTCAGGACCATCGGTTGACGTGCAGGCCCACCGGCCAGCGCAGATCCGGCTCCCTTGGCTTTCTCACATTAGACGTTCCACCTCCATCTACTCTTAGCCATTTGCCTTTTGTTTTTCTAGGCACGCCATCGTCACCCAACTTTGCCTGCACTAGGATCTCATGTAAGTCGGACGCACCCCTCTCCTTGCCCGGGTCCACCATTGTTCAGGGACAAACCCGCCTATGCTCAAGCAAATCGATGGCCCCTGCTTAAAACAGGTAAATTGCTTCCTGTACACGGCCAAAGAAACCGCGATCTTGGATGAAAAGGTCGATGACCTTTTACATTCGACTTGGCGGTGCCTTTACCTCTATTCATTAATTATGTACCTGTAAGGAAGAGCATCCTTTGGGATGAATAAAAAGAAAAATGTGTACCTCATCGTTTAGAGTTTTATTACTCAAAAGTAGGAGCTTTACAGTCGTACACAGAAGTAAGTACCTCCCGCCCAATTGGAGAGAATCAGTTTGTTCTTTCCCCTGGGCTGCCTATGGGGAGCCGCAACAAAACAACGGTCTCGATTGTTTCGAATGATAAACGATGGGGACGGTGATTAGAGGATGCCCCATATGTTATGGCTACAACGTGCGGAAGAACCCATTATATCCCAGCCGGGTAATATTAAATTAACACCAAACTATATGAAACACCTGTTGTTCATTATGATTTTGGCCACCTATACCTACGAAGTTACCTTCCATACCGCCATCGCCTCTTACCTAATAAGTGTCTGTGTAACAACCCGTTATTTTATTTATTATTAATAAGAGAATTCAAATCTACCTTTGGCTATACTACTTTATTTTGTATTTATAAATTTGCATTATATAAATTATTTTGTATGAAAGCTTTAATTCAAAATTGCCTTTGACTATTATTTTGATTTCTAAAATATTTTTCCTAAATTTCAAAGCCTACTAATTTTCAAACATAAAGCTAATTTTCTGACTATAAAAGGAGAACTAAATTTAGAATTAAATCACTTCCGACTTGACCAGGAAACTGGTAAGTAATAATTCAAAGGTATCACATACCGCTTTTTATTGCTTATCTTCTTTTCTGGGTAATTAATTGTTGTGCCCTTTTCTCTTCAGCAGTTACAGCAGACCTCAGTCCGCATAATAGCAAAGAGAAAAGACATAATAATATAATACTCTATAGAAGTTTAACATGTACCTAGTTTTAATAATTTTGTTCCTAATAAAAACCTTACTCTAAAATATTCACGGTGTACTTAGTTCTTATTTGGAAGACCCTTACACTTTTGCTCTACCGACTTACCACCACGCTACATTGGCACCCAACTAGTGGCCCATTTATAAACTTGAGAACACCATACTGGATATTCCCAGACAAAGCGAACGCTTAAAGAAAAATAAGAGTAACAACATGGCACTCACAGCTGACCAACTCAAAGAACTTTTGACGGCCATCAAATCGAACAACGACTCAAATGGTAGCTTCAGCCATTGCAATGAACGTTTTCGAGGACAACGAGACCCATCCATCGTGGAAGGTTTCATCGCCACAATAAGCATCTACAAGGAGATTGAGCACATCAGTGATGCCGATGCAATTAAAGGATTCCCTCTTCTGCTTCAAGACAGCGCCATTCCATGGTGGCAAGGTATTAAACACGAGGCTAAGAAATGGAAAGATGTCATCTCGCTCTTAAGAAATGCATACGCGCCTGCTAAACCAGCGTACCGCATCTTCTTAGACATTTTTGAGCAGCGACAAAAAACAAATGAATCAACAGATGACTTCATATGTTCCAAACGAGCATTACTCTCACAACTTCCTCAATCAATTCCAACCGAATCCATGATGATTGATATGATTTACGGATTACTAACTCTACAAATACGTGATGGAGTTCCAAGAGATAGCATCAACACCTTCTCAGAACTCTTGACTAAAGCCAGAGCTGTTGAACTTTCAGCATCGGAAAGGACTGCGGCCCGACGCGTTCAAAACGTGGAGACAGTAGGGAAGAAGAAATACAGCTTCTGCAATTACTCTGGACATACAGTTGACGAATGCCGGGAAAAAGAAAAGGCGCAATCTCGTCAAGTTGAGCCACAACTACATTGCTATAAATGCAAATCTCCAGGGTATGTCCGCTCAAACTGCCCTACCTGTAAGGAACTACCTAAAGGACCCTCAACGGTTTCCTTCAATAGCATCAAAACAACAATTGGCACTGACCTTCCAACCATACCAATCGTTTCATATGGCGAAAAGGGGATTGCATACTTGGACACAGCTGCCCGGACAAGTGTCTCTGGACAAGATTTGTTTCTGCATCTTTTCAAGAACGGAGCAAAATTCTTCCAAGTCAATGCTGACATTACCTTGGCAGATGGAAATTTAACAAACCAAGAAGTCTACATAACGAACACAAACATTACTATCGGAAATCGAATAAGACCCATCAAATTCATGGCATTACCCAAAGCAATCAACAACAGAACCTTGATAGGTATTGATTTTCTTGAACAAAATGGGATAGTGTTAGATCTCGGATAGAGACTATGGTACTTTGCAGACCAGAAAAACAAAGTGTTTGATTTTTATGACACATCGCAAACTCAAGTTGTCAGAAAATCTCCTCCAAAACCTAACCAAATCGTTCCAATAGCACCGTTTCAGACAACATCTTTACATGAAAAACATAAGCAGTTGCCAACACCAGAAAGCAGTAGTTTTGAACCTTCTTCAAATAAAACACCACTCTTTAATCCAATCAAGGACCAGCAAACAGCCTTCCTCACTTGGTTTGATAATATCAAAATTATGCCTCCTACTGATTCATGGATGCAAATTTTGGGCCTGATCCACCTATCAAAAGAAAGCAAACAAGCAAGGCCAACCAGAATTATTCACTACACTTCGGTGAACAAAAAATTAAAAAAGAAAACCTATTCCCTGATCCACACAAGGAAGAAAGTGAATTTGGATCATACTTTGCTGAAATTCTACTTGCTGATATTCAATTACGGGAAAATAAAGCTCGACACATCAGCTCACCTGTAAAAACTGATCTTACTATAGAAGGCCATCTAGAAAAAAAAACAACCGCAATATCAAATCAAATAAAACCCAGAAACTCGAAACAAGTTCTTTGGTTATTACAAACTTCTTCATCGTACCAACGACGGGTATTCCGACCCTTGAGCAACCTCACTATAAATAACAAAAGAAAGATGCTAGCAACTGTTCAGAGATGTTTCGATCCAGGGGGAGATAACAAGCGAACATCAATCCTGTCGCATCGTCGAGACGACTTCAGCTCCAGAGGGGGAGAATGTAACAACCCGTTATTTTATTTATTATTAATAAGAGAATTCAAATCTACCTTTGGCTATACTACTTTATTTTGTATTTATAAATTTGCATTATATAAATTATTTTGTATGAAAGCTTTAATTCAAAATTGCCTTTGACTATTATTTTGATTTCTAAAATATTTTTCCTAAATTTCAAAGCCTACTAATTTTCAAACATAAAGCTAATTTTCTGACTATAAAAGGAGAACTAAATTTAGAATTAAATCACTTCCGACTTGACCAGGAAACTGGTAAGTAATAATTCAGAGGTATCACATACCGCTTTTTATTGCTTATCTTCTTTTCTGGGTAATTAATTGTTGTGCCCTTTTCTCTTCAGCAGTTACAGCAGACCTCAGTCCGCATAATAGCAAAGAGAAAAGACATAATAATATAATACTCTATAGAAGTTTAACATGTACCTAGTTTTAATAATTTTGTTCCTAATAAAAACCTTACTCTAAAATATTCACGGTGTACTTAGTTCTTATTTGGAAGACCCTTACACTTTTGCTCTACCGACTTACCACCACGCTACATTGGCACCCAACTAGTGGCCCATTTATAAACTTGAGAACACCATACTGGATATTCCCAGACAAAGCGAACGCTTAAAGAAAAATAAGAGTAACAACATGGCACTCACAGCTGACCAACTCAAAGAACTTTTGACGGCCATCAAATCGAACAACGACTCAAATGGTAGCTTCAGCCATTGCAATGAACGTTTTCGAGGACAACGAGACCCATCCATCGTGGAAGGTTTCATCGCCACAATAAGCATCTACAAGGAGATTGAGCACATCAGTGATGCCGATGCAATTAAAGGATTCCCTCTTCTGCTTCAAGACAGCGCCATTCCATGGTGGCAAGGTATTAAACACGAGGCTAAGAAATGGAAAGATGTCATCTCGCTCTTAAGAAATGCATACGCGCCTGCTAAACCAGCGTACCGCATCTTCTTAGACATTTTTGAGCAGCGACAAAAAACAAATGAATCAACTGATGACTTCATATGTTCCAAACGAGCATTACTCTCACAACTTCCTCAATCAATTCCAACCGAATCCATGATGATTGATATGATTTACGGATTACTAACTCTACAAATACGTGATGGAGTTCCAAGAGATAGCATCAACACCTTCTCAGAACTCTTGACTAAAGCCAGAGCTGTTGAACTTTCAGCATCGGAAAGGACTGCGGCCCGACGCGTTCAAAACGTGGAGACAGTAGGGAAGAAGAAATACAGCTTCTGCAATTACTCTGGACATACAGTTGACGAATGCCGGGAAAAAGAAAAGGCGCAATCTCGTCAAGTTGAGCCACAACTACATTGCTATAAATGCAAATCTCCAGGGTATGTCCGCTCAAACTGCCCTACCTGTAAGGAACTACCTAAAGGACCCTCAACGGTTTCCTTCAATAGCATCAAAACAACAATTGGCACTGACCTTCCAACCATACCAATCGTTTCATATGGCGAAAAGGGGATTGCATACTTGGACACAGCTGCCCGGACAAGTGTCGCTGGACAAGATTTGTTTCTGCATCTTTTCAAGAACGGAGCAAAATTCTTCCAAGTCAATGCTGACATTACCTTGGCAGATGGAAATTTAACAAACCAAGAAGTCTACATAACGAACACAAACATTACTATCGGAAATCGAATAAGACCCATCAAATTCATGGCATTACCCAAAGCAATCAACAACAGAACCTTGATAGGTATTGATTTTCTTGAACAAAATGGGATAGTGTTAGATCTCGGACAGAGACTATGGTACTTTGCAGACCAGAAAAACAAAGTGTTTGATTTTTATGACACATCGCAAACTCAAGTTGTCAGAAAATCTCCTCCAAAACCTAACCAAATCGTTCCAATAGCACCGTTTCAGAAAACATCTTTACATGAAAAACATAAGCAGTTGCCAACACCAGAAAGCAGTAGTTTTGAACCTTCTTCAAATAAAACACCACTCTTTAATCCAATCAAGGACCAGCAAACAGCCTTCCTCACTTGGTTTGATAATATCAAAATTATGCCTCCTACTGATTCATGGATGCAAATTTTGGGCCTGATCCACCTATCAAAAGAAAGCAAACAAGCAAGGCCAACCAGAATTATTCACTACACTTCGGTGAACAAAAAATTAAAAAAGAAAACCTATTCCCTGATCCACACAAGGAAGAAAGTGAATTTGGATCATACTTTGCTGAAATTCTACTTGCTGATATTCAATTACGGGAAAATAAAGCTCGACACATCAGCTCACCTGTAAAAACTGATCTTACTATAGAAGGCCATCTAGATAAAACAACCGCAATATCAAATCAAATAAAACCCAGAAACTCGAAACAAGTTCTTTGGTTATTAAAAACTTCTTCATCGTACCAACGACGGGTATTCCGACCCTTGAGCAACCTCACTATAAATAACAAAAGAAAGATGCTAGCAACTGTTCAGAGATGTTTCGATCCAGGGGGAGATAACAAGCGAACATCAATCCTGTCGCATCGTCGAGACGACTTCAGCTCCAGAGGGGGAGAATGTAACAACCCGTTATTTTATTTATTATTAATAAGAGAATTCAAATCTACCTTTGGCTATACTACTTTATTTTGTATTTATAAATTTGCATTATATAAATTATTTTGTATGAAAGCTTTAATTCAAAATTGCCTTTGACTATTATTTTGATTTCTAAAATATTTTTCCTAAATTTCAAAGCCTACTTATTTTCAAACATAAAGCTAATTTTCTGACTATAAAAGGAGAACTAAATTTAGAATTAAATCACTTCCGGCTTGACCAGGAAACTGGTAAGTAATAATTCAGAGGTATCACATACCGCTTTTTATTGCTTATCTTCTTTTCTGGGTAATTAATTGTTGTGCCCTTTTCTCTTCAGCAGTTACAGCAGACCTCAGTCCGCATAATAGCAAAGAGAAAAGACATAATAATATAATACTCTATAGAAGTTTAACATGTACCTAGTTTTAATAATTGTGTTCCTAATAAAAACCTTACTCTAAAATATTCACGGTGTACTTAGTTCTTATTTGGAAGACCCTTACACTTTTGCTCTACCGACTTACCACCACGCTACATCTGTACTTTCTCTGGGTAAGTTTCATATACATTTGAATTTTTTCTCGGATTCTGACTAAGCTATTATATCATAAATTTTTAATTAATTCTTTTTTTCTTTGCGTACAATCCTTATTTATATCCGAATCTTATAAGCCGCATTGGTACATTATTGATTTTATGTTCAGTTTTAGGTGTAGGTTCCTATTCTCTTACGAATATAAACTCAATTCTTTATATTCTTTGAGAAATAAATGAACCTGATATCAAATTAAGATCTAATAAAACTCCTTCATAATCAAAATTTTAGTGTTGTGTTGCATGTACTTCTTGGAGGTCGTAATTGGGGTTATTAATGCCTGGTATTTCAACCCTTCTTACATCTCTATAAGGGAAGGTGAATACCTGTGGCTCATAACACGAATTGCAGCTGCCGGTTATTCCTAAACTACATATCTTTGTATAATTTCTACCGTCTCGGTCTTAGAAATTTTCAACCTCGATTTTCTTAATATTGATTTTTTTTTTTTTTTATTTGTATGTAACTAAAAAGAATATCACAGTTAATGCATCAGTGGGCGGTTTCATCACAGATGGAATTTGCGAAGTGACTTTTAGTCACTTAACTTATATTCTAACTATCACAGGCGTCGTATCAGGTAGGCGGTATTATCACAGTGGGAAGTTGAAAAGTGACTATTAGTCTATCTTATATTCTAAATATCACAGGTGTCGTATCAAATAGGCGATTTTATCACAGGTGGAAGTTGAGAAGGGACTTAGTCTAACTTATATTCCAAATATCACAGGTGTCGTATAAAAATTTCTTACTTAGGGCATAATATCACAGATCTTCAAAATAATTATCACAGTTGTTCAGGTACTAGGTATCTAGAGTCGACATCGACTTTAAATATACGAAATTTAGACTTTTACGAATATCTAAATAAATAACACTTAACATTTGTTACCAAAATGCGAATATTTTGGTGAGTATTTTTTGTAGACAACAACGAACGTTGACACAAAAAATTTTATTTTAAATTATCTTGTAGCTCTGCTTTAAAGAGAGCCTTAGTACTCTTAAACAACTGTGAATTCTACTTGGGATAGGTATGACTAATTTGAGCTTACTGCTTAAGATCTTTTGCGTGGAATACTCCGATTCTTTTGCCGGCTAAGTTTTCTAATTCATACATACTTTTTCCAATCGGTTTAACTATACGACACTTAATTTATTTTGGACAAAGTTTCGATGACAAACGCTTGGACGAGTCACTAAGGACGAAATTACGTTTATACACTTCTTGTCCTGGAATATACCGCACATTTCGGGTTCGTGTGTTATAAGTATTCTGAGTCGTCTCATTTGCTTTACCAATGCTTTTTTTGATTTTATCGCGAATTATTTGTAATCGTTCCTGCTTTGGAAGAGTCAGCAGTTCACCATCCTCCACAGCGTTCAACTTTTGGGTCAGTGCATAGCTGCTTCCGTGCGTCATCATATTTGTTCCGAATAGAACAAAATATGGTGACACACCAATGGCAGAATGCACTGAGGTCCTCAACGCGCATGCGATGTCACTTAAGTGGACATCCCATTCGCGTTGATCTTCCTTCAAGTATGAACGTATGGCTGCTAACACCGTTCTGTTGACTCGCTCCGAAGCGTTGGATTGTGGTGCGTAATTTGCCGTCCTAAAATGACGCACCCCATATTTCTCTAGGAAATTCTGAAACTCTTTAGCTAAAAATTGCTTTCCGTTGTCGGAGTGCAAGATTTGAGGCACTCCATAAGTATTAAAAATTTCATTCCTAAGAAATACTATGATGCTACTTGAGTTGGCGGCTCGCAAAGGTTTAAGAAATACAAATTTTGAAAAGTGATCTAACACGACGAAGACAAAAGAATTTACAGCTTTGGACCTAAGATAGGGACCAATAAAATCTACTTAGATTTTTTGAAAGGGACGGTCTGAAACGTAACTGTTACATATAGGTGGACGCTGGACTTGACTCGAAGACTTAGACTGCTTACAGGTTTCACAATTTAACACAAATTGTCGAATTTGTATGGTCATATTTGGCCAATAAAAGTATTGCCGGATACGGTACATTGTTTTTGCTATTCCACCGTGAGCGGTCTGAGGTGGGTTGTGTGCCTTAGCAATTAAGGTTTCGGTTAAACCCGAAGGTACCCATAGTCGCCAGGTGTTTTCTAGAAATGTTTCTTCACTGTTTAAGGGAAGTGCACGTTTATAGACGAATGAATCTTTAATTTTCAAATCAGGTAATTGTTCTTGGTGTTTTTGAATAGTCCCTATTAAATCTTTGTATTCTTCGGAGTGGAATTCCTTGGATTCCAGATCTACTAGCGGAGCTACTTCTCCCAAGTCCAAGCTGTCTAAGTGTGCCCGAGAAAGCGTGTCTGGCACCACGTTCAGTGAACCCTTCCTATGCTCTATGTCGAAGGCATAGGATTGTAACTCTAAAGACCATCTTGCCAGCCTTCCGCTGAGGTCTTTCATCGTCATCAGCCATTTTAAGCTAGAGTGGTCGGTAATGATGGTGAAATCCATGCCCTCGACATAGGGCCGGAACTTTTTCACTGCCATAACTGCCGCCATGCACTCTCTCTCGGTCACACTGTAGTTTCTTTGGCAAGAGTTTGACTTTTGGGAGAAGTATGATATCGGGAATTCTTCTCCCTCCGCCTCGCCCTTCTGAAAGAGCACCGCGCCGATTCCAGAGTCTGACGCATCACACTGAATGTAAAAACGCTTCGAGAAATCTGGGTGCGTAAGCACCGGAGCTGTCGTCAAAGCCTTTTTCAGATCCTCAAAAGCCATTTTCGCTTCTTCCGTCATAACAAATTTTTAATTCTTTTTCTTGAGTGTCTCCGTCAAGGGAGCAGTCAAAGTCGAAAAATCCTTTATAAATCTCCTATACCACCCTGCCAGACCAAGTAACCTTCTAACCTGTCTTGGATTCTTTGGTATGGGAAAGTCGATGACCGCTTCTATCTTGGCTGGGTCTGTCTTCAATTTCCCACCACCAACGATGAAACCCAAATATTTAAGCTCTTTAAAGCAAAATTTGGATTTCGCTACGTTGATGGTGAGATTTGCTTTCCTAAGACAGCCGGCCACTTCATCCAACAGGGCAATATGGGTCTCAAAATCAGGCGCTATTATGAGCAGATCGTCTAAATACACGAAGACGCGATCCCGCAGTCGTGCAGGAATTACCTTGTCCATTAGACGACATAACCTTTGGGCTGCGTTGCACAACCCAAAAGGCATGACCGTAAATTGGTACAAGGGTCTCCCCGGTACCGCAAAGGCAGTTTTCTCCCTACTCTCCTTCTCCAACGGTATCTGCCAAAATGCTTCCTTTAAGTCTACACTACTAATATAGTAGGTATCCGGAAGACGACTGATAAGCCCTTCGATATGGGGAAGAGGGTTGGCGTCCTTTTTGCTTAACGAGTTGACCTTACGCAAATCCAGGCAGAAACGATACTTAATAGTATTGTTTGGGCCTGGCTTCTTGATAGGGACAACTGGCGAGCACCAAGGACTCTCACTCTTCTCGATAACGCCGAGCTTAAGCATTCTATCTATCTCTTGGTACAGAATGGCCTGCACCGCTGGAGAAACAGGGTAGTGTCTCTGCTTCACCGGCACCGCGTCTCCCGTATCGATGGTGTGCTCTATAAGCGCCGTCTTTCCTAGACCGTGTCGATCATAATCCACAAATTTCGACTTGACCGCTTCCAATCGGGAGCGCTGTTCTGGAGAACGTTCGTGTGAATTAAATACGTCTGTGTCTTCCTCCAGAACCGACACGGAACTCACCACATTCGGGGCGATTTGGAACGCCTTCCAGAAATCCACTCCTAAATACACTTCTTGATCGAGGTTTGGTACCAGATAGAAAATAATAGCTTGTTCTGAATTTTTGTACCTGACTAATATACTAACTTTTCCAATAATGTCTTGGTTTTTACCATCGGCCGTTTTTACACCTGATTTATAAGGCTGAAATCGGATTCCGGCCTCTGATAAAAACTTTACACAATCCTTTCCTAAAATACTTACTCTGGCCCCACTATCAAGTAAACCTTTTATATTTTTGTTGGCAATGTTAATTGTCGCATACGGTCGGGGGTCAGTGTGAGTATCTATAACCGTCGATGAAATGTTCATTATGGTTTGTTTTCTTAACTGATACCTCATTCTCGCTTTCTTTATTCTCATTGAAACTTAAGGCACTTTTTGGAGATATTTCATTAAATCAGAAATTATTTATGAATGAAATTGAAAATACAACAACCGGAAGAAAAAACACATTTCACAAAACGTCATTTACCTTGCCCTCAAATATATTTTTCCTAGCTAAATAGTAATCTTTTAATCTCAAATGTAATGGTCTAATTTCAAATCGGTTCTCATTTTTAGTGTTGGTTTCTTTATCTTTGTTTTCCCTGACTAATATTCTTATTTTCGTTTCATCATAACAGGTTTGCGTCGCAGCATTTCTCCTTAATTCGTTTGGGAAGTTTGGGTTGAACGCGACTCCCCCAAAGACGTCGCGTTCCGGTTCCGGTTTTCCGGGTTGCAACGCGAACACTTCGGAGTAATCACCCCATCCTGACCACACCGGTAACAAAAAATGTTCCTCTTCGTCGACGGACAATCCATGAAAGTATGACCTGTCTGTCGACAATTCCAGCAATTACTTGTTCGACCTTCAATTTGGCCTGATTGGTTTTTCAGTCGAGCTCCTTGATGGTGGAAAGCATCAACTTGTTCTTCATGAGTGGTTCTCATATCTGGGTCGGAGTCAAGCTCCAGCTCGTTTGCCACAAAGCGAGTCGGTGCTCTCTGTTGTTTCGGCCCATCTCGCTCTCTCTTTGGGAAGGCATACTCGGCTCCAACCTCTCGTTCAAGTTCCTTTTCAGAATGCGCACTAGTTCAATTTCCGGTATTTGTATCCTGAGCTGAGATCTAAGTCTTGTAATGGCCGCAAAATAGTCGTCACTTGTCTCCCAGGCATTCTGCTTTCTTTCCATTATTTCTCGGATTATTTCGTAGTCCGACTTTGAATTACGGAACTGGCGCATCAGTGCGTCCCGTAGCATCGGCCAGTCCGGTCGACCATTCGATCGATGATACCACCAGTACCATTCACTAGCAGCGCCTGAGAGCAAGAGATGAAAGTCTCTCATTATCTCAGCCCAGGAACAACCGTACTGGCTTTGTAGCGTTTCTACCCGAAAAACGAAGTCCTCTACTGTCAGAGTGGTAGACTTACCGTCAAATTTCAACCCCCACTTGTCCATTTTAATCGGCATTCTAATGGACGAGTGTGGGTAAATCGGAGGGGAGTTGTAGTTGAGTGGAGTATGTCTATTAAAAGGCATCCTAGCATCGTAATATGGCTCTTGATATGGACTCGGTTGGTATCCCCCAGTCCATTTTCCCTATTTGGTCTTTGATCAGCCCCACCCTGCTGAACTCTCGTTGGATGGAATGGCCTCGATCGAGGATCGAGCTGAGGATGTCTCGGCCGTTCGGAAGGGTGCTGTTGCGCGGTCCTTTGTCCACTTTCTGGATTGCCCGTCGGCTGAGTGTACAGTTCTGCGCACGGAGGAGTCACATGAAGGGTTGTATTCATCTCCTTCATGACCTCTGCGACTTGCCTTCTTATCTCTACTTTCAGTGATTCAGAAATTTCGCCCACTCTAGAATTATGTTGAGGCTCTTGTCTATTTATTCTTGCTTGCTCCACCGCAGTTCGCACCTCGTTAACAATAAAAGACCCTATACCTTGCTCCCCAATCACACTGTTATGGTCTTGCGCGCTCGCGCCCGTTTCGGATCTAGACCCAAAACTGGCGTTTGCCCCATGCGTAGCATCTGGCAAATTTTCCCCCATCCCTGTTAATTCACTATACGCCGGTGCCGAAACCGTTTCATTAGTGGTGCCATTATTATTGTTAGTGTTAAGGCCACTGGTGCTGCTTTGGGGTTGGATTTGACTATCCGCAGCTACTGTCCCCGACACCCCTTCAATTGTCGCGGCGGTTGAAACCCCGGGACCCCCTTCGGATCCGACAGGAGGAATTCCCCCTCCTAGACTAAGTTGGGACTTATCCTTTTTGTTTATAGGAGTGTGTTTTACCAAAGCCATTTCCGATAAATTATTCAAAAGTTTCTCGCGCAGGGACCGAGTAAGTACTCGACTATTCACAAACTTCTGGACACTTACTATTTCCGCTTCAAGTCTTTCTTCCTCTAGTCTTTTCATGAAGTGAAACTTATGAAGAAATCTAATCAGGAAAGCTCTAAATCCAAAATAACTAATTGACACTAAGCCTAAAATTTATTTATGTGTGTTAGAGGTGCTATATAACTATAATCGTTATCCTATGAGTAACAAAATTATCTACCTATATTCTATTACAAATTTTACTAAAAACTAATACCTAACAAAATAAACCTAATTCTATGATTTTCACTTAATAAATTATCTCTAAATTAAATTATTTAAGCCTATTACTAACTAACCATAAACTACTCCTAATTCTTACAATATATATATTATTTTTTTTTTTTTTTTTTTTTTTTTTTTTTAATTGTATATTACACCAGTTTGAATCTCTAGACCCTAAAACTAGAAAGAAAATCACAAAACAAAAAAAATACTACAGAAACTAATTACTACAATATTTTAATAGACTACTGTAAATCTCGTATTCCTATCTAAATCGACGATGATTTACTAAAATAAACTAAAGGCCTACAATAGATACACAATTTTTGCTTATACGGAAGTAATCACAACCAAAAATCCTTTTCAAGATTTTATTACAAATAGTCGTAGATAAAAAAAAAACAAATTCTGATTCTTGTGAAAAGTTTGTACATACGCATGCGGGGGTGTTTCCGGCGGCTATCTTCGGTAAATCAGTGTTTTTGCCGCCTATGTATGGTTTGACAACATATCCTTTTTACTCTGATTTATTTATTCTTTAATATAATTTGATAATATTTCCCAAGATGTGAATCTAAAACTCAAGGAAATAAACTACCATACGCAACCTTGTTCACCTGTCTCTATCACCTGTTTTCAATTCGCTTCGTCGCATTTGATGAGCTTCCTAAAGAGTGATCCCATTCAAGTCATACGAATTGAATTGATCATGGCCACAAAACAGCTGATTCTATATCGCGCACTGTCTTCGTTGTTCAAAACAGGAAGTCTTGTCGCAATTCTTTCGGTAAGTTGGAACCCTCCGAAAGGAGACCTACCAAACTGCGAACAACGAAGTAAGCTTCCTCTATAAGTTTCTGACCGTCAATCTCGACAACATCCATTCTCCACGTCGCAAGTGAACAAGCATTCTCAACAGCCATCTTGTTCACGACATACGCTAAGCCTGAACGCCGTCGCCTTTGCCAGCCAAAACTTGTTCATTACCTTGCTTTTTTTTTATATAATTTTCATTTTTTTAACAGAAAACATAATCACGTTTCCCCGTCATGATTGGTAACTCGAACGCCATACGATCGTACCGTCGCAGGTAAACTAGCATTCTCTCGAGCTATCTTGCTTACGACCGTATATTGTCCTTATCACCAACCAGAACTGAAGAAACTGAAAACGAAAATCTAAAACTCAAAATACAAAAAAAAATACGTTGGGCGCCATTTGAAATAAGGCAATAGGAAGGTTTTTGGGAGAATAGAATATGGAAGGATGAAAGCGGAATAGAAAGAAGTAATAGAGAAATTAAAGTAGGAAGAGGGTTAGAATAAAGTAGGAACGGAGAAGGGAGGAAAAGAATGTCCGCTACGGAGGCGATGGCATGCTCGCGATGCTCGGCTCAGCTCGCTGGATATAGGGGAAGATCTTGCCCCCGTAGCTAGACCTCGCCTATTTCAAAAAGAAAATTTACATGCCAAAAAAAAAAACGAAACTAATACTGTCACCATGTAAACACATCACATCTTGGGATCGCCACGGTTGTCGTTGTAGCGCGACCTAGTCCTTCCCTTCCTGGAATTCGTTCGGCCATTTTTCAGAATTCCCCTTTCCTGAACTCAGGATTCTTTACTGCTGTTGTCGTCAAACCATACTTTACCTACGGGGTCTTAGCCCGCCGTACTGCACCCCCTGAAAATGTCCTTAAAAAGTCATTAAGCTTCTTAGAAGCTCAGTGAAAACCAATTTCATTTCGTTATTCATTGACGTGATTTACAAAATCTCTTTATTTATCCAAAAAAAACTTTCAAAAAATATAAAAACAAAATGATTGTCAACTCTCATCATATTAAGTAGAAAGAGAACGAATTTACAAAAAACAAATAACGAAATCTTTCAAAATTTACAAAAAAGAAAATTAACGGTATAACGAATTAAAATTGAACCAACGGAACTGTCGCCGAACTATTGGTGACTAAAAGTGGGTACTCAACTTGCACGGCAATTCCGCCGATACTTGTGTCCCTAACCAATATTTGGACCAAGTCCTCAATTTCCCAGTTTTTTTTTCTAAGAGTACCCAGTGTTTGGGCTCCAAACAAATCTAACCTCCTTTTTTTTCCTACCTACAGAGAGCTCTTTGTACGTAGATAAAAGGGATTCGCAAAAGATTGTCGCTCAATAACTGGTCTCTAGAGGATCCGGTATCCGTAAAAGGCTAACGAAACTCGGGGTATCACTTGCAACGGACTCACTTCCCGCCAACTAATAATCGCGAGTAGAACCACCAATTTAAAACAAATATATATATATAAAAAAAATAGTGAAAATTTGAAGAAAAAAAATATGTAAAAGATTCGAAAGTTAAACAGAAAAATGGAAATCTATAACAAAAAACTATCACGCCAATTTAATTCCTAAGAATATTCTGGAGTCTGCTTCGGATGACGTCTTGTGAGCCTGCTTCTAGGTTCACGGCTACACAGCCGACGTTGGTATCTTCTTTTGTTGAGTTATTCGCGGTATTTGATTATGGATTAATATTTAATTTGAAATTTATTTATAACCAAAAAAAAAAGTTACTTCGGTGAGCGTCGAGTAGTCGGCGTTTCAAGGGCAAATGAATGTCCTCTAAAATGGCGGGTAAATTCCCACTTTGTTTGTATTTTTAGAGGAGTTATACCACCAAGAAAAATACCTTTTTTTGTCTGTACAAAATTACTTGGTTCGTCTGGGTTTCAATCACAGACTTTATCCTCTTTTCCCTTATCAACTTGAACTTCGCACTAGAAATTTCTGCTGGGTTGGTAAGTTCGGTCGGTACCTTTTAATCTGCCACTTTTCACCTGGTCTTATGAGACACTAGCACTTGCCCGGCGGTCACGACCTCTGTCGTCGTCGTTGGCCGCCAATATTCACCCTCACTATAAATTAAATAATTCGCACTATATCACTATATTCTTCTAATAACATTTCTTAACTCACCCTTGTCGAACTTTTATTTAACAAAAAAAAAACTACTTAGATTTTTGGACGGAAATCTCTCGCCGCAGGTTTGGATTTCGATAGTAGCTAATATTTTACTTTTCCTTATTATCAGCCCCGTTTAGTACTATTCGAATCAAAAATTGAATAAAAAGAAAATAACTATCACTGCACTATGACGTCGTGCTTTATAGTTCTTCCAGCAACGATGTTGACTCTAGCTGGGTTGAATAGACAGTGTCTATGACGATGACAAGGTCGTTACAGTATCGTCACTCGCAACCGTTGTACATCTTCTTTGTCATCGCCAAAATTCAACCTGATTGGAAGATTACTATTGAGGGTTCAATCACCTATAGTGGTACAGGTGATGGATTTTCATCTGTATACGTACTAACATTATTCAAATGATTTAAATAACTATTCTACCGGCTTTTCATTACCCTATAAAGCTTACATTCAAAAAAGAAAAATTTCGTACACAAACCAATTGCTACCATAAAAAAAAATACTATTGTGAATTTGCCTGAGCTTTCCAACTAATTATTTCTATTTCAGTTTTTAATTGTAGCTTTCCTTTTCCAAAAAAAAATATCTTTTACACTATCATCTACCTGTTCCGTTTCCTCTTTCTAAACCCATGAGCTTTTAATAAGACAATATATCTATCTCGATTCTCGTACGCGTCAGCGTCATTCATTTCATTTCCTACAACAAGTTTCCATTTTTTTCTTATTTGCAGTCGTGTGTCGTGTCGCGGTAAACGTTTGATTTTTTTTGTTTTCCCATTTAATGCGCAATTAGCCATTTTGTTAGCCCATTTCGGGTGTTTTAACTCGCGTGAATTTTGAATACGCATCGGACAAAAGTTTTTAAAACAAATCGGTCTCTAGAGAGACCCCATCTCATTCTCATTCCTCCGGGCTGGCCGATGTGTACCTCAACTCTAAAACAACAGCAAAAGCGGATTGCAGGGAGTTCCGAGTAGCACTGCCCGTGCAGACCCTGCCACCAGTGCGTACCGATAATGACCCATTAGTACTCGTACGGAACCAATAACCCACCCCAAGGTAAGAAGTGCTCAGGACCATCGGTTGACGTGCAGGCCCACCGGCCAGCGCAGATCCGGCTCCCTTGGCTTTCTCACATTAGACGTTCCACCTCCATCTACTCTTAGCCATTTGCCTTTTGTTTTTCTAGGCACAGCATCGTCACCCAACTTTGCCTGCACTAGGATCTCATGTAAGTCGGACGCACCCCTCTCCTTGCCCGGGTCCACCATTGTTCAGGGACAAACCCGCCTATGCTCAAGCAAATCGATGGCCCCTGCTTAAAATAGGTAAATTGCTTCCTGTACACGGCCAAAGAAACCGCGATCTTGGATGAAAAGGTCGATGACCTTTTACATTCGACTTGGCGGTGCCTTTACCTCTATTCATTAATTATGTACCTGTAAGGAAGAGCATCCTTTGGGATGAATAAAAAGAAAAATGTGTACCTCATCGTTTAGAGTTTTATTACTCAAAAGTAGGAGCTTTACAGTCGTACACAGAAGTAAGTACCTCCCGCCCAATTGGAGAGAATCAGTTTGTTCTTTCCCCTGGGCTGCCTATGGGGAGCCGCAACAGTATTCATTTTTCAGTTTTCTTTCTCAGCCAAAACAGCTTTTGACAATCAAATTCAATTTTTGTTGTGGTGCGCAAGGGCAAAATAATTGTAAATAAAAACGGAATGTAAATAAAAACTAAAATAAATTGAACTTGGTATTATTTCTCATTCATTTCTTTAAGTTTTAAGCCTTAACTACATAAGCCACTTTTTGCAAAATTACAAAAGTAAAAATATTTTTTTCCAGCTAGCGCAGTTGTTTTGTGAAAAATAATATATACATTTTATTTTTAAACCAAAATTTAAGCTTTCTGCATCATTTTTATAAGTTTTCCTGTGAGAAACACTATCACAAAATGAGTTTGAAAATTTTCACTTTTGTACTTTTTCACTTTTTTGGCTTATGTAGTTAAGGCTTTATGCTTCAAAAATTAAATATTTAAAAAAAAAAGTTGAAAGTGATTTTTCAGAAGTTCAACACATGAGTTTTTTACAATTGAGCGGAAAATGTTGTCCCACGAAATGATATCGCCTCCGTCAAATTATTTGGTAGGACACGCCTATTCAGAAAACTACTTGGAGTTAACTTTATGACTTCATAAAGTCGTTCCTAAATTCAAAGTAAAAGTGTCAAAAAATAACTGTAACTATTTCCAACTCATATGTGGTGCGTTCTTTTATGTTACTGTGGTTAACTATGGTTAATGTTAAATAAAAGTTGATGTGCCATAGTTAAGAAAGTTACTCTTGGTAACTTTTTCATTAGAATAGACCAGAGTTAACAATGTTGTGGTATCGAAGCTTTAAACCTTTTAGTTTGATATCGAGGGCGGTAGGAGTGAAGGATACCCCCGCCTTTGCAACCATAGCCTCCTGAATTTTTTGCGAATTTTTGGGCGGCGAATTTTTGGGTTCCTAAAATCTGCTTTATATTTAATGCATTCATTTAGGAATAAAAGCACGTTTTTGTGCTCCCACGATGGTCCTGTAAGTAAAAAAAGTTTCTATCATCGAAATAAAGCAACAACTTGATTTAAAAAATAAATGATATGGAATTAGCTTTGCAAAAAGAGATATAAGGTAGGTACATCATAATGTAGTTTTGTTGATAATAGTTTTTTTTTTTCATTTTAAGTTATTTTTTCAGAAATTAACCTATGTACTTTAATTTGCTCACCTTTTGTGTTACCACCATCCACTTGAAGGGGGCAACAACTTCGGTTGAAATGTCTGGTGGTCGTATTTCTGCCTCCGCCTCCGGTGGTACAGCTATCTCCGAATCTATAAATTAATAAATATAAAATGGAAAAACAATTAACACACTTTATATGCACTGACCTCTTAAATTTGTTTCCTGCTCGGCTCCCATGCAGTACAAACTTGCAAAATTTGCATCTATAAAAAAAATTCGATTAAATTCATGAAAAAAGCAAATTTTTATTACTTGCCCAAAAGAATTTTTGTACAGACTTCTTCTGTATCTTCGATTTCATATTGCACATTATTGAGTATTATCGATCTATGCATCTTTTTGTTTCTAAATTAGTTTAATTTCGCAAAAAAATACCGACACAAACAACAAACTTTTTTTTGTTTTCAGAGTCATCTGTTCTTGACATAGGTCATCGGATAGATAAGTATACCAGAATTTTTAGGATAGCTTGAGATTTCTTTTTTGACAGCAGCTGTTTTGTCATCAGATGTTTTTTTTACTAGAGATTACAACAACACAAAGCTATCCAGATCGCTTTGGATACAATCCTGAACGAGGCCATTTAGGAACGATTTTATAAAGTTACTCGAAGTAACTTTTTCTGAATTAAAGGAACGACTGAAGTTAACTATAATAGTTAACCATAGTACTTTGGTTAACTATAGCTAATGTGTCAAAAATAAAAGTTGATCTGCCATAGTAAAGAAAGTTACACTTGGTAACTTTTTCATTTAAGAACGACCAGAGTTAACAATAGTTAAAAAAAAATTCCTTTCAGTATTACTTCTACCTCTCTCGCACACATGGAACGTTAAATCTCATGGCCGAGATTTGAAAAGAGCTGATGATGTCTTGTTCAAAAAGTAGTTTTCGTCAACATGTTCATGACATGGATTTTTGTGCCTCCATTGGATTTTTTGTAGACATGTTCATAATCTTGACATCGTTCATGGCCTGTGGAGGCGGCATGTAAACAACGGAGCCTGCGTCTGCGACCAAAATATACGAAAATGCACTTCCCTACTTGTAAAAGCATAGCATCGGTCGCTTCAAAACAAACGGAGGTCGTGACCGAATTCTACGAAAATGAACACCTGCATCGTAGCCAATATAAATCACACATACTAAAAGCGATGAGCATAGGTACCATGCCTTTTATTTACAATGATATTATTGCGAGTACAAAATTGCACATGTATAGTGGTCTTAGGCCCGATTCACACAGAAGTGGCTCATGGTTCTGGTGTGTCATTGGCATGCTTCGGGAGTGGAGTGGGTGTGATGTACTCAAGTTACACAGAAGTGACAATGAACCGACATTTGTCAGAGTGAATTAATGAGAATTGATGCAAAGAAATGCATTTTTTGAGTATTTGGAAAATTTTCCTAATCTTTGCAATTTTTTTTTAGATTTGTTTACCACAAATAAAGTGATAAAAGTACTTCAAAATAAATAAAGTAGTGGTCTCATGTTCAATTTTCAAGTGATTTCAATATGGCTTGCCGGTTCACGTAGGCCACTGGAGTTTTCAATATGGCGTGGCGATGACATGTCGCACCGTACCCTCGCCTACTCACATGTGTGTGTATTGTCCCATAAGAGAACATGCAAATTCCACAACGTGGCATATGTATGAACCACGCCAGAACCATACCAATACCATAAGCCAGTTCTATGTGAATTGGGCCTTATGAGGATGATTCACTAATGCATGTGCGATCATTTACATGAAATCGAAAATCACGAAATAGAAAACCGAACGAAAAAGTAGTAAGTAAATAATTTGTACTTACAAAATAATTAGATAGGAAGTAGTAAAAATTATTTACTACTTCCTATTTCGGTTGCTGAAAATTATGTTCATTTTATATGAATCCACTATCCAGTGTTTTATAGAGATCAGTGAGTAGACAAAGTAAACGAACCCGGTGTAATTGAACTGACAGCTGGCATCGGAATTTGTATTTGCTTAAAGCTAAGTACAGACGATTGTCAGATCTTACAATATTGTCAGATCTGTCAGTGAAAATACTGTCCCAAATATATTACAATCGTCTGTACACACAATTTTGTCTGACAATATTGTCAGAAACGTCATTGTCAGGTAATTGTCAGATGACAATCTGACAAAAAATTGTCAGGTATCTTACAATCGTCTGAACGCACAATTTGTGTCATTGTCAGACGATTAGGACATTGTCAGACTCATTGGTCATTGTCAGATGTTTTCATTGAAAACATCTTACAATTGCTGAAAATTTTTTCATTGTTCGAAATGTCAAACGGTTGGAGCCGAGTTGAGAGATAAAAAAAAAACATTTCTGTAGGAAATTTGTAGTTTTTCCACAACTGAATAAAAAAAATCTATAAAGCAACTGGACCCACTTTTATATTAAATTCCTTGTGCTGTATATTTTGTTCGGAATAAATAAAACCATTGAAAGATATCTACTCAAATGAAGATTAAATACGATTAAAATAAAGTGAACAGCAAATTCCAACAAGTTAAAAAAAAAATTGGACTTCAAAATGGCCAAGAAACTATACGAGCAATCAAATAAATTTGAAGAATGCCAAAACGAGGGTGGACAGGGACACTACCTGGAAAAAAAACCAGCTCAAGCAATTGGTAACAATAGGCAGCCTGCCGCCAACTCAGACCTAACATAGTCTCAAAGTCACTTTCTAAATCAGTCGAGCTCTCTAGAGTAAGCTTGCTGAATTTTTTGGAAGCAAAGGTTTATTTTTTCTTCTAAACAATATAGTTCAATTATTGCAAGATCTTCTCATTCTTGCGTCTTTCAAAAAATAAATGATTTAAAATTTAAATTCTTTTTTTTTTGTTTAATAATTTGATACAGAATATGGACTTTTGTTCTTCGTAGCGCGTCTTGACGACCTCTGGCATATTTCTCCTTCGTAGTGTGTAAAGTCGTCCGTCGCCCTCGATGTCCAGTTGTAGGTAAATTGTTTCAAATGCTCGTCCAATGTTTTGGCATTACCACTATGACACTTAGATTTTCAAATCACTTTGAAAGTATCCTCTTCTTGATAGTGGCTACATATATTAAAAAGTGAAATTCTATAAAAGTTTGTTTGATTTTGAAATCCTCAATTGAATTGAATTTTTATTGTGACTTGAATTTTTATTGATCTGCCAATCGTGTGAACAGAAAATTTTCAAGCTGACAATATTGTCAGATATATAATTGTCCGAAAATTGTCAGACAAGAGCTGACAATTAAATTGTCAGACTTTGGCACAAAATCCACCAATCGTGTGAACGGACAATTTTACATTGTAAGAAATTTGTCAATTGTCAGCTAATTGTCCGCTATTGTCAGACCATTGACAGATCTGACAATATTGTAAGATCTGACAATCGTCTATACTTAAAGCTAAGTACAGACGATTGTCAGATCTTACAATATTGTCACATCTGTCAGTGAAAATACTGTCCCAAATATCTTACAATCGTCTGTACACACAATTTTGTCTGACAATATTGTCAGAAACGTCATTGTCAGGTAATTGTCAGATGACAATCTGACAAAAAATTGTCAGGTATCTTACAATCGTCTGAACGCACAATTTGTGTCATTGTCAGACGATTAGGACATTGTCAGACTCATTGGTCATTGTCAGATGTTTTCATTGAAAACATCTTACAATTGCTGAAAATTTTTTCATTGTTCGAAATGTCAAACGGTTGGAGCCGAGTTGAGAGATAAAAAAAAAAACATTTTTGTAGGAAATTTGTAGTTTTTCCACAACTGAATAAAAAAAATCTATAAAGCAACTGGACCCACTTTTATATTAAATTCCTTGTGCTGTATATTTTGTTCGGAATAAATAAAACCATTGAAAGATATCTACTCAAATGAAGATTAAATACGATTAAAATAAAGTGAACAGCAAATTCCAACAAGTTAAAAAAAAATTGGACTTCAAAATGGCCAAGAAACTATACGAGCAATCAAATAAATTTGAAGAATGCCAAAACGAGGGTGGACAGGGACACTACCTGGAAAAAAAACCAGCTCAAGCAATTGGTAACAATAGGCAGCCTGCCGCCAACTCAGACCTAACATAGTCTCGAAGTCACTTTCTAAATCAGTCGAGCTCTCTAGAGTAAGCTTGCTGAATTTTTTGGAAGCAAAGGTTTATTTTTTCTTTTAAACAATATAGTTCAATTATTGCAAGATCTTCTCATTCTTGCGTCTTTCAAAAAATAAATGATTTAAAATTTAAATTCTTTTTTTTTTGTTTAATAATTTGATACAGAATATGGACTTTTGTTCTTCGTAGCGCGTCTTGACGACCTCTGGCATATTTCTCCTTCGTAGTGTGTAAAGTCGTCCGTCGCCCTCGATGTCCAGTTGTAGGTAAATTGTTTCAAATGCTCGTCCAATGTTTTGGCATTACCACTATGACACTTAGATTTTCAAATCACTTATAAAGTATCCTCTTCTTGATAGTGGCTACATATATTAAAAAGTGAAATTCTATAAAAGTTTGTTTGATTTTGAAATCCTCAATTGAATTGAATTTTTATTGTGACTTGAATTTTTATTGATCTGCCAATCGTGTGAACAGAAAATTTTCAAGCTGACAATATTGTCAGATATATAATTGTCCGAAAATTGTCAGACAAGAGCTGACAATTAAATTGTCAGACTTTGGCACAAAATCTACCAATCGTGTGAACGGACAATTTTACATTGTAAGAAATTTGTCAATTGTCAGCTAATTGTCCGCTATTGTCAGACCATTGACAGATCTGACAATATTGTAAGATCTGACAATCGTCTATACCATCGTTAGCTAGTTTCACATAGGTACTCTTTTGTTGAACGCCGGTCGCAAAGAATCAAAATATAAGCATGGGTACTAATATTTTACGTTTTATGAAAAAAACAAACACTGTAAAATTTCGATCAACATGCTTCATACGCTCCTTAAATTACATCCAAGGACAGGAACCACAACCAAAAGTCCGTGAATACTTTTACTACATTGATCACGATGGAATGGTATCTTTTTACTCAAAACTATAATTTTAAATTTAAGAAAACGTTTGCTCAGCTCTTTTTAGACGATGCCAAAATTAAAAACTTTACATCCTGCTTTAAGGAAATAAAATTTTTAAAGTTTTTCTTTTCACGGATTAAACTAAACGAAACTATTCGGTACCGCGAGGAATTCCCTTTTATGTCACCTTGTGGTACAGAAAGAAATTATATACGATGTGACGATTTACCAATTGTTTTTACTCGTGTATTCAGACATTCAAATGGTTTGTTGAATAAAAAACTATTTTGACTTATAAGGAAAAACTTTCCTTTCTTAAGGAAACGATGTTCTTTCATATGCCCACGCAGGTGATCAGTTGGTAACTCCGTTTCAGCCAGATAAAATCTATATGGAACCCAATTCAGGAAGGATTTATCATCCAGCATGGCCAGAAGTTGGTGGCATTGGTCTTATTCGATCTAAACTAGCTTTAGAAATTTGCAAATACTTTGAATTTGAGAAAGGCGAAAATTATCCACCGACACACTTTATTTGGAATGATCAACGGTTGCAATTGGACGTTCGTTGGATTAGAGACACAATAATTAAAGAAAGGAATAAACAATAATATTCGTTAATGTGATATTTGTATCAACTTTTTAATACAATTTGTATAAATAAACACTATTCTATGCTAAGCGCTTTAAACTCGCCTTCTTTTACCCAAGAAAGACCCACGGAGCCAGATAGCGATGAATCGCTTTCAAAATAATTTGATTTTATTTTTTCAATAACTGGACTATGAGTTTCGTAATTGAACTTCTCAAAAACAATGTAATGTGGGTCCTCTGAAGTTGGGGCGGTGTATACACTTGTTTTACTTTGATCCGCACATTTTTTAGCGCGTGCAATAAACTCAGCTCGGTTTTGGGCAAGGAGATCAGCTGCTTCTTTGTTCAATACCGAAGGACTGGCTTTAAGCGACTCCCACGGATCGAGAAATACGAACTGCAAGAACTTTAACACCTGCCAAATATGATCCTCGCCCACTTTCCAAACTGGAAAGTCTGCAGTGATGTCCAGCGCTCCAGTAAATGGGCAGATAAGTGGATGAAATACTTCGTTTTGAAATATAATATTCTAAAAGAAACCTCTTAATGTCAAATTACTGCAATTTCATTATTCTAACTTACTGGTAGTGCAGAATCTTGGGGAAAATTTTCGGGAAGTAAGATGTTAAAGCGAAACACAGCTTCAGCATAGAAACCAGTACGGACAAAAATAACTCCAAACCAAGCTGAAATTATGGAATTATGAACTTCTGAAAAGATTATGGGTAAGCTAATGTACAAAGGGAATTTCCAAAAGATGGAATAACATAAACTCCAGGGATTTTCTCGGCTGCAACCATCTTACTAAAATATATTTTATTATAAATGTAGGTATAAATTGACTAAATTAAGATTTATTTTATATTACTACTCAGCAAGAGTCTTATATTCTTGTTGAATTGTAGAAAAGATTTGTTCTTCTGATTTTGTTGTGTCTAGAGTCATTTTATTTGCTTTTAATTAATAGAAAAGAAATAGAAATACGAAAAAGAAAAACCTAGCCTGTTTGGTAACGTGAAATTTCTTTAAATGTTCACATTTTGCTGTCAAAAAAAACAAGTGTGTACCAAACAGGCGTTAGGTCTGTTTGACTGCTTTTACACTACACGACGGTGTTCACAAGCCAAGTACGCAGATCGGGAAAAATTTTTCTTTTCATACAAAACTTTTTCCAGAACAAATTTTGTCTTCAGTTTTTTTCCAGGCAGTACGCAGATCGGGAAAAATTTTTCTTTTCACAAAATTTGTCCTGGGAAAAATTTTGTCTTCAGTTTTTTTCCAGGCAGTACGCAGTTCACGCGCAAAATTGTGACATTTGTATCCGCTGTAGGGTGAAGTCTCCACTAAATTTTACCAGGAAAAATAATAGCCCTGTTCCTTTACTTTGAAACTCTACTGTGATTTACTGTGCATTTGTGTGAATTTCAGTCCAACGTTCTGTCAAAGTTCATATAAAAAAAAATAAAATGGCAGTAAAATGCACAGAAAATCACAGAGTTTCAAAGTAAAGGAACAGACATAATGTTCGAAGCATTATTTTGCGGGAAAAATTTTGACAGGTCAATAATTTTGCATAATTAACACGATCATGAATGAAAGAATACAAGATTACGCCATTTCATTTTTTTCGCTTTGTTGTTGTAATTTTTGACAGCTCGTATGGCGTAATCGGAGACAAAAATATGATTTTTTCCTACTAGATAAGGCCGGGAAAAGTTTTTAACTTGAATTTTTATTTCATTGTTCTAATTTGAATTAATTAAAAGTGAAGTGTAGTGTAATAAAAGTGCACAAGTTCAGAATTATCTATTCTTCTTTGCACATATTGCCGCTTTATTTGCTTTTTGGCGATTTATTTTAAATGAAAAAACCTTTATTTCAAATGAAAAGTATTAATTCGGTATTTATAATCATATTTCTAAACGAAAACTTTGTTTTTTTAAACTACTAAACGCGCACGAAAGGAAAAAACACAACCGAACAATCGATTAACTAAACAAACTACTGGCGGCCATATTTGTTTACATATTATTTGTCTCCAATTAGATAGCAAATGGCGCAATCTTGTATTCTTTCATTCATGTAACACGATCAACTATTACATATGTATCGATAATTTTACAAAAAGAAGAAAAACATTAATTTTGCGCGATTTTTTCATCGTTTTTGTAGAGATTAGAATTGTAGAGATAAAATTTGTCTTTTCCCGATCTGCATACTAGGCACGCGCACAATTGTGGGGTTTGTACCCGCTGTAGGGTAAAGTCTCCACTAAATTTTGCCAGGAAAATTAATGTGAAGTAATTTTGCGGGAAAAATTTTGACAAATCAATAATTTTGCACGATAAACACGATTAACTATTATCGATAAATGAAAAGACTGCTTTTACACGTTGTGAAATTCCTTTGCGATTTCGGAAAACTATGGCGAGGGACGTATATGTGGTGGCCGGGGTAGACGAAATTGCAGAAGTTGAACAAATTGCAGCGTTATCGCCCTTTCTTCTTTGGTGTTATTCGTTATTGTTGGAGTATGTTTATTAATAAGACCACTATGGTCTTATTAATAAACATTGTCTAACTTTAGACAGCCGTCCAAGTTTTTAAAAAACCTTTCTAATTTTTGCTAAAGTAATCTATCTTTTTATCTAGCTTTACGCAACGTAATCTATTGTCTAAACCTAGATAAATGCAATATTTTTTTTATTAAAAAAGCATATTTCCGACTGTTTCAAAATACTTAGACATAGTTTAAACAGCCAAAATTCTAATTAATAAGACCACTAACCTTTAGTTGTTAATAACTAATTAACTAGGGTTTTCCAAATTCTGAAAATGATTTTCCAAATTTTTCCAAATCATAGGAATCAAAAAAATTGAAATTCCTCACTTATTGCTGCTAACTATACGGCGGTACAAATTCAGGAGATGTTTTTGACGTTTCTTTTCACGCTACGTTTGTGTGCGTTCAACCAAGGTAGTTTATTAAAAGGAAAATAATGATGGATTTACATGTATCTTCATCTGCAAACATCAAGAAAAGTAGAGCGGGATAGAGTGATACCAAAAAACCGAATGTGTGAAAGAGCACCACCATGAAGATGAACATGTTCGTCTTCGTTATAATCTTCGTCTGCGTTCCTATAATCAAGATCTCTGCATTTTGTTCTTCTCTCTCTATCCAACAAACACGCATTTTATATTTTGTATCCCTTATTTTTTGCAGAACTTGCATGAAGATACATGTAAATCCAGCATAAAGAAAATCTCCGGGTTTTTGTTGCTTGCGTGTGAAAGGTACAAGAGATTGTTAATACTGCGTTTTCATTAGAGCTGAAATGAGGTAATTTGGCAAATTACAAAAAAAGTGTTCACATTTCAAATTCGCTAATTTTGTTTGAAGGCCCATTACCTCATTTGGAAATTTGAATTTGGATGGGAAATGAGATGATTTTGAATTGAATTTGGAAATTTTGAACGAAATTACCTCATTTGCTCTAATGAAAACGCAGTATAAGGAGATTTAAAGAAAACGTCAAAAAAATCACCAGCAACTAGTATCTTCGTGTGAAGTAGTAGTAGTAGTAGTTTTTATTGAGATTTTTCTTTTCAACACAGATTTATGTTCTTAATTCTATGGTAATAGCTTTGTTCGTGTACTTTCTGCACTAAAATTCACAGTCTATCAAATATTGGGGAGTGGGGATGAAATTCTCTCAGAGAGAAGTAAAACTGCGAAATAGTACACGAACGCTTTGAACAAATAATTTTTACCGGTTTTCTAACGTCAAATACAAAAAAATAAATATCGTCATCATTTCTTTGAAAAGATTTTCAAAATAAAATAAAAAAGTAAGAAAAAGTTAATTTATTACATTAAATTAAATAAAACAGAGGAGTATAAGAAGAGAGATGTTCTGACAAATATCAAAGTGACTTTTGACTGAACTCATATTTCTGCCCGAAGAATTTCTTTGGGCTGAAATTAGCAGAAAGGGGAAATAATTTACTCTCTCGAGAGCGCTCTCTTCTGCGAAAAACTACACATTTATTGAGTAAACGAACACAATTTGCGTTAAATTTGTAGAAATTCGTAAAAATTCGTAGATTTGGGAAGTACGCAAACGAACCTAATATAGTCACTAATATACTAATACAACTTGCCGACTTAGAATTGGTCTGGCTAAACAGATTATTACATAACGATATTTTGATTCTTCAAAAAGCAATTTTAGATTTTTAAGTATCTTCGTGTGAAAGGAGACTAACATAAAAGACGGTGTTCACATTGGACTTACTCATCGGATTTTTTTTGACGTCTATGTACTTCTTCTCGTTCCCACTTTGTGGTGAGAAAGAGATGGGCAAGTGAGGCAGGATTTTTTAAATTTTTTAAAAATTTGTGGATTTTTTTTTGACGTTTCCTTTTGTGACATTTGTTTTCTCAGTATTTAGTTTTTGTTTGGAGCTTAAATACTACAGAATCTAAGTTTTTTCAATTGGAAATCAATTTATTTAGTGAATCATCAATTTTGTGATTGAAAAAGTTCTAATTAATTCTCCGACGAGCAAAGATTTGTGTTTTTTTTTTTAATGACTGCTGAACGTCAGAGTGAATCTGTTGTGTTCACATTACTTTGTGTCTGAACACGAGCTGACTGACTTCTGTCAAAAAAAATCGTAAATTTGAGTCCAATGTGAACACCGTCAAAGAACGCACGAATGAAAATCTTGGTCCCCTTTCACACGAAGATACTAGTTGCTGGTGATTTTTTTGACGTTTTCTTTAAATCTCCTTAACAATCTCTTGTACCTTTCACACGCAAGCAACAAAAACCCGGAGATTTTCTTTATTTTCCTTTTAAACTACCTTGGTTGAACACACACAAACGTAGTGTGAAGAGAAACGTCAAAAAAGTTTCCTGAATTTGTTGACCAGGGAGATTTCGTTTCCCCCTCTTTCTTCCTGCCCTTCTCGCCTATGAACTAATTGTTGCCGGCAACTCAGTTGCCCTGTGTGAAAGGGGACTTGTTCTTTGTCAAAAATGGGAAAAAATTCAGTCTGTTTGGTAACATGAAATTTCTTGCAAATTATTTCGCGTTTTGCTGTCAAACCCACTAAAAAAAACCCAGGTGTGGGAAACTTGGTGAAAATTTCACGTTGCCAAACAGAGGTAATCTGTCAGTCCTCAATCATCAAATTTTCAGTGTTAAATTTTTCAAGTCCTAAATCGTTATCGTGTTGGATTTGGATCAGTAATACAAAAATTAAACAGAGAAAAATAGTATTAAATAAGTTAAAATATATACCAAAATTAAACTGTATACTACCACAACCACAGTTTTACAACAAAGCAACCATGGGCAACACAGATTCGAAATTGAATTTTCGCAAGGCAGTAGTTCAACTTACTACGAAGAATCAAACTATCGATTCCAATGACGACGTTTTCTGGGATCAGTTCTGGAATGGCCACAATACAAACTTAGAAGACGTATTTGCTTTGGTTACAGCTGCCGAAATACGAAATTTGCGCACAGAAAATCCTTCCAACTTGGCCACATTGTGCTACAAAGCCGTTGAAAAGCTAGCAGCTGCGGTAGATAGCAGCTGTCGCACTCAAAGCGAACAACAGTGCGTCCTAAATTGCGTGCGGTTGCTGATCCGGATTTTACCCTACATATTGGAGGATGCAGAATGGAAACATTTCTTCTGGTCATCATTACCTGGCTCCAATGAAAACCCAAAAGAGAACACCTCAGAAACTCCTCTCGCCCAGAGTTTGCTTAATGCCATTTGTGATTTACTCTTTTGTCCAGATTTCACTGTTTTTGTAACCAGAAAATCAGGGCCCGAGAAGGCCGACGAGTTGGCTAACATTGATTCATGCGAATACATCTGGGAAGCGGGTGTGGGATTCGCTCATTCGCCGCCAAAAAATGCACTTATGGAAAGACGGCGCTCGGAACTTCTTAAACTCCTGCTGACCTGCTTTAGTGAACCAATTTATAGGCTGCCAAATCAAACAGAGGAACCTAATAAATGGATAGCTTATTTTACGAGCGCCGACAACCGCCATGCGCTGCCATTGTTTACATCGTTTCTAAATACAGTCTGTGCGTATGACCCTGTAGGCTATGGGGTTCCGTACAATCACTTGCTTTTCTCAGACACGACAGAGCCTCTAGTTGAAGCATGTCTTCAGATACTTATAGTAACTCTTGATCATGATATGATCATGCATTCGGGAGGAAATTTCGACGAAGGGTTCGGAGATAATCTCTTTATAAACTATTTGTCTAGAGTACATCGCGATGAAGATTTTTTGTTTATTTTAAAAGGAATAACAAGACTCCTTAATAATCCACTTGTTCAAAACTATCTTCCGAATTCCACTAAACGTCTACATTGTCATCAGGAATTGCTGATACTTTTCTGGAAGATTTGTGACTATAACAAAAAGTTCCTCTATTTTGTTTTAAAAAGTAGTGATGTTCTAGATATCCTTATACCTATACTCTATCACTTGAATTATTCCCGAGCCGACCAGTCTCGTGTGGGACTCATGCACATTGGTGTCTTTATTCTCCTCCTGCTTTCTGGGGAAAGGAATTTTGGAGTTCGCCTAAATAAACCCTATACAGCTACGGTACCCATGGATATTCCTGTTTTCACGGGAACCCATGCTGATCTCCTCATCACAGTGTTCCACAAGATTATTGCGACTGGGCATCAGAGACTCCAGCCTCTTTTCGATTGTTTACTGACTATTCTCGTAAATGTGTCGCCTTATTTAAAAACTTTGTCAATGGTTGCCAGCGTAAAATTGTTGCATCTTCTCGAAGCATTTAGCACACCTTGGTTTCTATTGTCGGCGCCGTCAAATCATCATTTGGTATTTTTTCTTCTCGAAATCTTTAATAACATCATTCAATATCAGTTCGATGGAAATTCAAATTTGGTATATACTATAATTAGGAAAAGGCATGTTTTTCACGCTATGGCGAATCTTCCTTCGGACATGGCTGGAATTGCAAAGTGTTTAAGCACGAGGAAATTTGGTAAATTCAACCTTCCACCAGTGCCCGAGGCTATGGTTAAACAAATTGCATCTACAATCTTAGTTGCGCAAGAGGATCCTCTCACGGAAGAAGAATCTGAAGTTGAATCGATTGATAATAAAGATGAATCGACTATGGAAGGATCACGACCAGCTCTACCAGCAGAGCCGGGAACGCTTAAAACATCTCTGCTCGATACACCAGGTATAAATCAAATGACTGAACGTGAAACTGCGCACCCGAGTAGTCCGCCCGAAGGAACCATTTCAATAGAGGGATCAGAAGAAATGGTTGCAGTGCAAAAATCGCCATCTGAGTCACCGCCAGGCACACCACCTCTTAAAGACCTGACGACAAAATTGTCTGTAAGTACACGTGGTAGCATTCGGATGGCCCCATCAAGTCAAGATCGCTGGACTCCGACACCTGAATGGATCGTGTCTTGGCGTTCCAAATTACCGCTGCAGACAATTATGAGATTATTACAGGTGTTGGTACCTCAAGTGGAAAAAATATGCATCGACAAAGGACTTACAGACGAATCTGAAATTTTAAAGTTTCTTCAGCATGGAACGCTGGTGGGTTTATTGCCGGTACCACACCCAATTTTAATTAGAAAATATCAGGCGAATAGCGGCACCACTGCCTGGTTCAGGACGTACATTTGGGGTGTCATTTATTTAAGGAATGTCGAACCAGCGATATGGTATGATACAGAAGTTAAGCTGTTTGAAATTCAAAGAGTCTAAGGATAGTTTTGAAATTAATAAATTAATGATATATGTTTACATAAAGACACATAATATAAGTATTATAAAGGAAGCATTTTAAAAGCATATAAAAGTATGTTATTTTATTCTTAAAATTTTGTTATACATGTTTATTTATATTCTTAATTTTGGATTAATACATATTTGTTTTTAAATTTTGTTTGCATGATGTGAACACTTGTATAAATATTAAACCTAATGTTTTAAAAAACTGAGCGCTTAAGTAAATAACAGCTTTAGGTAATACCACAGACAAGAGAAATATACAGATGTAGAATGGTAGATCAAAAGCATGTTCAAGAAAAAATTAAAAACTAGCATACCAAATTGAAAAGCTAGCATTCCCAATATAATAACTACATATGGTGACTAAACAAACCCAGCCGTCATACATCGACATCCTATGTTAGTATGAAATTTTAAACATGCAACTGCATCGCAATCTATTTTTGGGCTTATGCTCGAGGCGAAAGGATGTGCAGAGTAAAATTAATTATGTAGGTATTGACAGGTAATTATATATTTGACCGACCAATTCTATGGCATTTTTTGATAATCCATAAAAATATATAATAATTGTAGATTTGTAAAATTATTTTCGTGAACAGAAAATTATTTTTTAAATTCTATTTTTAGGTCGGTAGGTACCTAGATAATATTTCTCTACATGGTTGGAAAGAAGATAAAAAGCAATTAGTAGTAGGTATTTGGAAGATATGTATAGGTAGTATATTTTTGATTTTCAGCAGTTTTGAAGTTAGGAAATACTAGAACCTTTTCAATGATTGTTTTTGACACATTTTTATATTTATTTAGGTACCTAGTACCTAACTATGTATGTATATCATCCGAGGGTGGGTGGAAACTGATTTAAAATGGAAAGTTTATTTATTTGTATTTTGATTTGATTATTTGTATTTTGATTAACAAAGACAAAATTTCTTATGCACCTAACGTTAAACGGGTAGTTTTGAAAAACACCTTTTATTATCTTTCATGTTTGTATAATTTTTTTCTATCTATAATAAATATAGTATATATAAATATATACAACATAGTAAACTCGTACTTTTCGCAGATGATGGTTTACTTTATATAACAGGAAATGATATAAATACCTTGGTAGATAAAATACAAAAAGACTTATGTGCAATATATACTTGGTTAAATATGAATAAACTTATAATAAATATAGACAAAACCAAATTCATAATATACAATAACCGCCTACCGCAACAACAAATCAATTTATCTATTAACAACATACCAGTAGAACAAGTAACTTCAATCAAATATTTAGGCGTTGTCTTAGACAATAAACTATCGTTCAATGAACATATAGATTATATTTGTAAGAAAGTGTCAAAAAAGTTAGGTGTCTTGAGGAGGACACGCAGAAATATCTCCAAAAATAGTGCAATCAAAGTGTATAACGTAACTGTCAAGCCCCATTTCGAATACTGTGCGAGTATACTATATCTGTGTAACAACACTCAAAAGGCAAGACTTCAAAAGCTTCAAAACAAAGCCATGCGCGTCATCCTCAAGTGTGATAGATTTACATCTGTGTCGACAATGCTTGAGTCACTAAAATGGCTTAATATAGCCCAAAGGCTTTATATGATGGCAATGATGTTCGTCTTTAAAATCAAACACAACATGTGCCCCGAATATCTTCAATCCAGTGTTCCTGAAAGAAGAGTCATTCAATATAATCTCAGAAATATCGAAGAATTTAACATAATCCGGACTAGAACATCTAGAGCTAAAGCAAGCATTCTTTATATGGGACTTCAAGCATTCAACAACCTACCTTCTAATATCAGAAATATAAATAATTTTAATCATTTCAAAAACCAAATTTGTTTATATGCAAAATCGTGTATTAATTGAAATTCCTAGAAGAAAAAAAAAAAAAAATCATTTTGAATGTATAAATAATACCTTAATGTAAATTATTTTGTAAATTTTAATGGCTATTGAGCCAAATAAACTTCAAAATCAAAATCAAAATATGTTTACGGATGCTTCAAAAACTGGATTGTAGAAAAATTAAAATAATGTCCAAACAAAAATTAAACGAGCTTAGGGTAATTTGTTTTAAAAAATGTCGATATACAAATTGATTATTCACAAATTTTTACTGAGTACTTACGTATCTACCTATAATAGGGAAGGAAAAGACATTTTGATGAAAGAATATTCTGAAAACTGTTTATTTGAAAAATATTTAGGAGTTAATGTACAGAGGAAATTGATTCAGTTCAGATCGCTAAAGATGTAGCTTCTAGTTGCACGCGTTATAATAGTAGAGATAAGATAAGATAAAATAAGATAAGACAAGATAAGATAAGATAAGATAAGATAAGATAAGATAAGATAAGATAAGATAAGATAAGATAAGATAAGATAAGATAAGATAAGATAAGATAAGATAAGATAAGATAAGATAAGATAAGATAAGATAAGATAAGATAAGATAAGATAAGATAAGATAAGATAAGATAAGATAAGATAAGATAAGATAAGATAAGATAAGATAAGATAAGATAAGATAAGATAAGATAAGATAAGATAAGATAAGATAAGATAAGATAAGATAAGATAAGATAAGATAAGATAAGATAAGATAAGATAAGATAAGATAAGATAAGATAAGATAAGATAAGATAAGATAAGATAAGATAAGATAAGATAAGATAAGATAAGATAAGATAAGATAAGATAAGATAAGATAAGATAAGATAAGATAAGATAAGATAAGATAAGATAAGATAAGATAAGATAAGATAAGATAAGATAAGATAAGATAAGATAAGATAAGATAAGATAAGATAAGATAAGATAAGATAAGATAAGATAAGATAAGATAAGATAAGATAAGATAAGATAAGATAAGATAAGATAAGATAAGATAAGATAAGATAAGATAAGATAAGATAAGATAAGATAAGATAAGATAAGATAAGATAAGATAAGATAAGATAAGATAAGATAAGATAAGATAAGATAAGATAAGATAAGATAAGATAAGATAAGATAAGATAAGATAAGATAAGATAAGATAAGATAAGATAAGAGAAGAGAAGATAAGATAAGATAAGATAAGATAAGATAAGATAAGATAAGATAAGATAAGATAAGATAAGATAAGATAAGATAAGATAAGATAAGATAAGATAAGATAAGATAAGATAAGATAAGATAAGATAAGATAAGATAAGATAAGATAAGATAAGATAAGATAATATAAGATAAGATAAGATAAGATAAGATAAGATAAGATAAGATAAGATAAGATAAGATAAGATAAGATAAGATAAGATAAGATAAGATAAGATAAGATAAGATAAGATAAGATAAGATAAGATAAGATAAGATAAGATAAGATAAGATAAGATAAGATAAGATAAGATAAGATAAGATAAGATAAGATAAGATAAGATAAGATAAGATAAGATAAGATAAGATAAGATAAGATAAGATAAGATAAGATAAGATAAGATACAGTTAGCATCCGGTTTTCTATTTTTTTATGAAAATTAATAAAAGCATTGAATTTTGGAAAGAAAAATTATACTTAGGGCCACTTGCACAGATTGAACGGATAAATATAAAAAATTCAGGATAACTACCCAGTTTAAATAAATAAAAACTTCTCGTTTTTAAATTGCACGAACGGAAATAAATAACAAGCGGATAAGACTATTTTTTCAGAAACACAAACACAACAAACACAAAACACATTGAATAATAAACAAACTCAACACTTTGATTAATTTTAAAATTTGACGTAGCAGCTATTCAGAGTTTAAATATTTATCCAGAGAACGAGGAGAAGATAACTTTTTAAACTTAAGATATAGAAAAAATATTTTTCTACAACACGATTTGATTCAAATCAGTCAGATAGCTTAAATTATTTATAAATCAGGAGTTACTGCTGTGAAAAAACTTCTGTGCAAGTGGCCCTAAATAAATAAATACAAACTTAGGGCCATTTGCACAGAAGTTTTTTTGACAGCAGTAACTCCTGATTTATAAATAATAAAAGCTATCTGACTGATTTGAATCAAATCATGTTGTAGCAAAATATTTTTTCTCTACCTCAGTTTAAAAAGTTATCTTCTCCTCGTTCTCTGGATAAATATTTAAACTCTGAATAACTCCCACGTCAAATTTTAAATTTTTTTACGGGAAAGCAAGTTAAAGCGTTAGAGTTTGTTAATTTTTCAATGTGTTTTGTGTTTGTTGTGTTGGTGATTCTGAAAAAAATATTTTTTATCTGCTTGTTATTTATTTCCGTTCGTGCAATTTAAAAACGAGAAGTTTTTATTTATTTATTTGAACTGGGATAGTTATCCTCATTTTTATTTATTTATCCGTTCGTTCTGTGCAAGTGGTCCCTATTGTTTCTTAATTGCACGAAAGGAAAATAAATAACAAGCGGATAAAATACATTGATAAATAAACAAACTCTAACGCTTTGACTTGCTTTCTCGTAAGAAATTATATAATTTGACGTGAGAGCTATTCAGAGTTTAAATATTTATCCAGAGAACGAGCGAATATAACTTTTTAAACTTATGTCGAATTCCTTTTTTTTTTAACAGAATCGAATTTTTTCGAATTTTTTTTTTAATACAAGGGATTTGTCTAGAAAAGTCGATTTTTTCTTCTAAGCAAATCGTTTTTTTTCTTAAAAGGAATTCGACATTAAATAGAGAAAAAATATTTTGCTACAACGTGATTTGAATCAAATCAGTCCGATGGCTCTCAATTATTTATAAACCAGAGGTTACTGCTGCCAGAAAACTTTTGTGCAATGAGCCCTAAGAAGGGATTTTTTGAAATTCGCAAAATTAATAGGGTATTTGATAGATTTATTTAAAATTAGAATGACATATTTAATTAAAAAATTATTTTATGAAATAAAAACCTTTGAAACTCAAAAATGCAAAATTCGATGTTTCACAAAATAATTCAAATAAACCAGCAGATTGATTTCAAATTTACACTAATCAAAAGAAGATAAAAAAAGTTTTCTATGTTTCAGGAATTTGTTGTGAGCGTAGGGAAGTTTTGAAAAGACACAATTTTCTAATTTTTTGACAGTTTTTTTTTATCCTCTTAACGGATGCACTTAGACAATAAAAATTTTCGGACAATATAGAACTTATTATATATTTGGAAAATTTCAAAATTCTAAAGTACCGTTAAGCTGAGATATTTGAGTTTGAAAAAATTGGCAAATCAATTTTTTACGGTTTTTTTTCAATTATCTTATGAATGCACCGATTATTTTGGTTTTTTTTCTTTAAATCGCATGTCCGTTTAACAATAAAAATTTGGTACCTCATTTGAATCTGTACAACCTCTAGAAGCTTCACAATCTTAATTAAAAGCCAATCAAGAAATCAATTAAGTTGCATTAAAATTGCCTGTTTCGTTCATTGTCAACTACCATCGACCAGTGAGAGATAACAGTTATTTTATGAAAATCACAAAAATCGACTGATATTGATCGATTAAAAAATTCATAGCTTCTATATTAATTGTCCGATCGATTAGGTTAAGGCTTTAAAAGAATCACAAAATGTTAAGCTTTAAATTGTGTCCACAAAATATTTCGGTGAAGGGAAGCATTCTTTACGAAAAGGAGTCGGAAAGCCGTTATCAAATCGATTTTCATTTTTCATTATGCAAAACATGATTAAAAATTTCAAAATTTCGAAAAACAATATACTACAAAGTTATAGCAGGAGAGGCTGTAGGGGCCCTTTAATTGGTTTTATGCCCAAAAAAGTATTTTTAATTATAAAAACAATATAAAATCATCGATTTGACTATCTTATTAGGCTACTTATAACTTCGCTAATATTTATCGGATCTTCTTGAGGTAAATAAATATGGAAAGATCAAAGGGCAAGCTATATTTACAGTGGTGTGAAAAACATTCCGGATTTCTTTTGGTAAACTGCATTGATTGTTGGTTTGTGATATAAAAATGAAAAATCAAATGTTTGCAATTTTTTCCCATTTTTATTGAACAGTTTTATTATTTGAAACAAAAACCATGGAACTTTATCCGTCAAAACAAACAAAAATTCAAAAAATTAAAGTTAATTCAAAATTTTAATGTGACAAACTAACCGGATTTTATTTTTTTGCAATTAACTTTTATTATTTATTTAATATTTTGTCCAGTAACCCCTGGTTTTTATCACAGCTTGGCATCGACGAGGCATTGACTGGATTAAATTCTCGAAAACGGAAGCAGGAATATTCTCCCATTTATTTTTCAAAGCTGCAAAAACTTTTTAAACTTAAGATATAGAAAAAATATTTTTCTACAACACGATTTGATTCAAATCAGTCAGATAGCTTAAATTATTTATAAATCAGGAGTTACTGCTGTGAAAAAACTTCTGTGCAAGTGGCCCTAAATAAATAAATACAAACTTAGGGCCATTTGCACAGAAGTTTTTTTGACAGCAGTAACTCCTGATTTATAAATAATAAAAGCTATCTGACTGATTTGAATCAAATCATGTTGTAGCAAAATATTTTTTCTCTACCTCAGTTTAAAAAGTTATCTTCTCCTCGTTCTCTGGATAAATATTTAAACTCTGAATAACTCCCACGTCAAATTTTAAATTTTTTTACGGGAAAGCAAGTTAAAGCGTTAGAGTTTGTTAATTTTTCAATGTGTTTTGTGTTTGTTGTGTTGGTGATTCTGAAAAAAATATTTTTTATCTGCTTGTTATTTATTTCCGTTCGTGCAATTTAAAAACGAGAAGTTTTTATTTATTTATTTGAACTGGGATAGTTATCCTCATTTTTATTTATTTATCCGTTCGTTCTGTGCAAGTGGTCCCTATTGTTTCTTAATTGCACGAACGGAAAATAAATAACAAGCGGATAAAATACATTGATAAATAAACAAACTCTAACGCTTTGACTTGCTTTCTCGTAAGAAATTATATAATTTGACGTGAGAGCTATTCAGAGTTTAAATATTTATCCAGAGAACGAGCGAATATAACTTTTTAAACTTATGTCGAATTCCTTTTTTTTTAAACAGAATCGAATTTTTTTTTTAATACAAGGGATTTGTCTAGAAAAGTCGATTTTTTCTTCTAAGCAAATCGTTTTTTTTCTTAAAAGGAATTCGACATTAAATAGAGAAAAAATATTTTGCTACAACGTGATTTGAATCAAATCAGTCCGATAGCTCTCAATTATTTATAAACCAGAGGTTACTGCTGCCAGAAAACTTTTGTGCAATGAGCCCTAAGAAGGGATTTTTTGAAATTCGCAAAATTAATAGGGTATTTGATAGACTTATTTAAAATTAGAATGACATATTTAATTAAAAAATTATTTTATGAAATAAAAACCTTTGAAACTCAAAAATGCAAAATTCGATGTTTCACAAAATAATTCTAATAAACCAGCAGATTGATTTCAAATTTACACTAATCAAAAGAAGATAAAAAAGTTTTCTATGTTTCAGGAATTTGTTGTGAGCGTAGGGAAGTTTTGAAAAGACACAATTTTCTAATTTTTTGACAGTTTTTTTTTATCCTCTTAACGGATGCACTTAGACAATAAAAATTTTCGGACAATATAGAACTTATTATATATTTGGAAAATTTCAAAATTCTAAAGTACCGTTAAGCTGAGATATTTGAGTTTGAAAAAATTGGCAAATCAATTTTTTACGGTTTTTTTTCAATTATCTTATGAATGCACCGATTATTTTGGTTTTTTTTCTTTAAATCGCATGTCCGTTTAACAATAAAAATTTGGTACCTCATTTGAATCTGTACAACCTCTAGAAGCTTCACAATCTTAATTAAAAGCCAATCAAGAAATCAATTAAGTTGCATTAAAATTGCCTGTTTCGTTCATTGTCAACTACCATCGACCAGTGAGAGATAACAGTTATTTTATGAAAATCACAAAAATCGACTGATATTGATCGATTAAAAAATTCATAGCTTCTATATTAATTGTCCGATCGATTAGGTTAAGGCTTTAAAAGAATCACAAAATGTTAAGCTTTAAATTGTGTCCACAAAATATTTCGGTGAAGGGAAGCATTCTATACGAAAAGGAGTCGGAAAGCCGTTATCAAATCGATTTTCATTTTTCATTATGCAAAACATGATTAAAAATTTCAAAATTTCGAAAAACAATATACTACAAAGTTATAGCAGGAGAGGCTGTAGGGGCCCTTTAATTGGTTTTATGCCCAAAAAAGTATTTTTAATTATAAAAACAATATAAAATCATCGATTTGACTATCTTATTAGGCTACTTATAACTTCGCTAATATTTATCGGATCTTCTTGAGGTAAATAAATATGGAAAGATCAAAGGGCAAGCTATATTTACAGTGGTGTGAAAAACATTCCGGATTTCTTTTGGTAAACTGCATTGATTGTTGGTTTGTGATATAAAAATGAAAAATCAAATGTTTGCAATTTTTTCCCATTTTTATTGAACAGTTTTATTATTTGAAACAAAAACCATGGAACTTTATCCGTCAAAACAAACAAAAATTCAAAAAATTAAAGTTAATTCAAAATTTTAATGTGACAAACTAACCGGATTTTATTTTTTTGCAATTAACTTTTATTATTTATTTAATATTTTGTCCAGTAACCCCTGGTTTTTATCACAGCTTGGCATCGACGAGGCATTGACTGGATTAAATTCTCGAAAACGGAAGCAGGAATATTCTCCCATTTATTTTTCAAAGCTGCAAAAAGAGAAGTGCTTTTTTTTCACAACCCACAAATTGTCTTTGAAGTCGCAAAAGGGTCTTTAAGCACGAAATTCTTTATGCGGCTATCAGTTTTAATTGTTGTTTTGCGAGGGCGTCCACCAAAATGATCTGCTTCTACTGATTTTCCACTTTTAAATTTTTTAATGATGTCGCAAAACCGTTGACGTTGGAATTTTAAAGATTTCAGCGATTACTTTTTGTTTTATACCGGCTTGGAACTTTTCTATTATTTCCAATCGAATCGCGTTGCTATAACGTGTTTTAGCCATTTTATGCACTATATAATTTCAACTTACACAGCTCTCAACTTGTAAAAACGTTTTTATCTACGGCTTGAGTCAAAAGACTCGAAAAAACCGTTACTTTAACATCGAGACTCGCAATCTTCTTGAAATCCGGTTAGTTTTGCACAGGCATGTTACTGAGTAACGTTATAAAATCATTTTTTTTTATTGTTCTTGTCATCGTAGCATTAAATTTTTAAGGTTATTACTAACTTGTCTCATACTCTTTACAAATTATTAAAAAACATATGGAAAGTTGTTAGTTTTCTACTTGGTATTAAGAAAATCATTACTATGGGAAAAAATCCGGAATGTTTTTGGCAGCACTGTATATGTAAAAATATTTGTAAACACATAAAAAAGTCATACTAAAAAGCTGATTTAGATTTTTTTTAAACTATTACCATATATTTGCTAAAATCTCTAAAAAAAATGCTAAACAATGTTTTAAGTTTAATTCAATAGGAGAGGCACTAAAATTTCCGGGATTTTAACGATTTTATTTAAAAAATGCAATAGACATGGCTTTATAAATTATTTTTTTTTACTTCAAAAATGCTTAACGGATCTTTAATTTTAAAGTCTTAAAATACTGTCATTAAAACAGATATAATGCATATAGAAAACAAATTTATAAAACTTCTTTACAACTTTGAAAAAAAAAATGTAAAAACAAATTGAGTTGGCGTTTTTTTTATATAATATTGATTGATATATAATATTGATTGTAGAGAAAAAAAATTACCAAAATATTATTGCTTAATACTTTTTTTTAAATATGTGTATGTAAAACATAATTGAGCCATTTATTGAACAGGAGAGCTGATATTAAATGTTTTTTGAATTAAATTTATTTAAAACTTGCTTATTTCGGCACAGCGCTTGGCCGATTAAATCATTCATAACTTTTTAGTAAGTTGACGGATTTTATTTAACTAACTTATTTTTCACTAAAGCATAAATAAGAGCTTATTTGCATGTAACATGCATAACGGCCATATTATTCACTCCATACATCCAGATTTAAATTTAAATCCAGATGAATTTACATTAAATTTGTATGATTTACATCCAGATTTAAGTTTTAATCTGGATGTATTGAGTGAATAATATTGCCGTAAAACATACCACCGCACATGACGTAATATTCACAATAAATGTTCTTTAAAAAAAAAATGCATTAAAACATTGTAAATAATTTTCTTAAAAATTGTCTGAAAGAGTTATCGAAAATGATCTATAAAGCCTTAACTACATAAGCCAAAAAAGTGAAAAAGTACAAAAGTGAACATTTTCAAACTCATTTTGGGATAGTTTTTCTCACTGAGAAACTTATAAAAATGATGCAGAAAGCTTAAATTTTGGTTTAAAAAGAATTGTATACATTCTTTTTCACAAAACAACTGCGCTATCGTGAAAAAAAATATTTTTACTTTTGTAATTTTGCAAAAAGTGGCCAATGTAGTTAAGACTTAACTCTTTTAGTGCCAGTTGTACAATCGTGGTTTAAATTTTGATCCGTGGTTCAGGAATTTTAACTCGCCGATTTCGGCGGGTTAACTGAAGTTCAACAATGGTTCAAGGTTCTAATATGCACTAAAAGCCAATTGCATGCCTGAACCATCGTTGAACCACAGTTAATCCGCTGAAATTGGTGAGTTAAAATTCCTGAACCACGGATCAAATATTTGTACAACTGGCCCTTATATTCTTCCAAAATAAGATTATAAATGAAATAAAATATTACAAAAATAATTCAATATGAAAAATAAATATAAAAATGTAAAACTAATTATTGTAATGGCCATTTTTTTCACTATTGCTCAACTCGAGAGTTTACTAAAACTCGAGAGTTGACACCCAAATTTGAATTTCTTTTTATTCACTTATTTTTTCTCAACTCCCCAGTTAAATAATATCCCTGGGATATTTGTGAAAATAAAACAGAACTGTCATTTTCATTTTCAATTTTGATTTATTGTGTTATTTAATTTGAAGTTTTTCAATATTTGTACGTGTTATTTTGTGTTAAATTGTGTATTGTGACATCATACCACGAAACGCAACAAGGAAAAAGCGTCGGAGAAAATCGCGAATGAATTTAAATTTACTGCCAAAAGAACTGCTAAACGGCGAAGATGGCCAAAATTCCGCTGTAAGACAGAACACTCCATTCAACCTGGACGATGATGGTCAAAATTTCCGTCCACCCGACCCAAATGAAGTGCGGTTAGCGATAGCCAAGCTTAAAACGTACAAGGCTGCTGGTGCGGATGGCCTGCCAGCCGAGCTATTCAAAGCAGGGGGAGATGACTTGGTAGGGAGTATACACCAGCTTATCTCCAAAATTTGGTCGGAGGAAAGTATGCCCGATGAATGGAACCTCGGTATAGTGTGCCCCATCCACAAGAAAGGAGATGCTCTGACCTGTTCCAACTACAGAGGTATAAGTCTCCTCAACGTCGCATACAAAATCTTGTCATCTATACTGTGTGATCGCTTAAAACCGTTTGTCAACGATCTGATCGGCCCCTATCAGTGTGGTTTTAGGCCCGGCAAATCAACCGTCGATCAAATGTTCACACTCCGACAGATTTTGGAAAAAACCCAGGAGTTTCAAATCGATACACACCACCTCTTTATCGATTTTAAAGTCGCATATGATAGCGTAGACAGAGACGAGCTATTCAGAGCCATGGCGCATCTCGGCATCCCTGCCAAACTCGTCCGCTTGTGCAGGATGACGATGGAGAAATCTCGCTGCTCCGTCAAAGTCGGCAAGAACACCACCGAACCCTTTGATGTCGAGAAAGGTTTGAGGCAAGGCGACGCGTTATCATGCAACCTGTTTAACATCGTTCTTGAAGCAATTGTACGCAACTCGCAAGTCAACAACAGAGGTACAATTTTTCAAAAGTCTGTTCAACTACTTGCTTATGCAGATGATATTGACATCATTGGGAGAACGAAGCGAGCTGTTACCGGCGCGTTTGCAAGTATTGAATCGGAGGCGGCGAAAATGGGTTTGGCTGTTAATGAGGACAAGACGAAGTATATGCTATCATCGAGAAAGGAATCTCAACATCGTCGGCTCGGGCAAAACGTCACGATGGATAGATACAACTTCGAAGTCGTCAAGGACTTTGTCTACCTGGGCTCCACTGTAACATCGCAAAATGACATCAGCGCAGAGATCAAACGAAGAATTACTCTTGCCAATCGCTGTTTCTTCGGGCTAAGAAGGCATCTAAGTAATAAAGCCCTCTCTCAGAGAACCAAGGAGACCTTATATAAGACCCTAATCATCCCGGTCCTGCTATATGGGGCAGAGGCATGGACCCTGTCAAAAACGGATGAGAATCTGTGAGAATAAATATAAAAATGTAAAACTAATTATTGTAATGGCCATTTTTTTCACTATTGCTCAACTTAAAGCAAACTCTCGAGTTGATCAACTCGAGAGTTTACTAAAACTCGAGAGTTGACACCCAAATTTGAATTTCTTTTTATTCACTTATTTTTTCTCAACTCCCCAGTTAAATAATATCCCTGGGATATTTGTGAAAATAAAACAGAACTGTCATTTTCATTTTCAATTTTGATTTATTGTGTTATTTAATTTGAAGTTTTTCAATATTTGTACGTGTTATTTTGTGTTAAATTGTGTATTGTGACATCATACCACGAAACGCAACAAGGAAAAAGCGTCGGAGAAAATCGCGAATGAATTTAAATTTACTGCCAAAAGAACTGCTAAACGGCGAAGATGGCCAAAATTCCGCTGTAAGACAGAACACTCCATTCAACCTGGACGATGATGGTCAAAATTTCCGTCCACCCGACCCAAATGAAGTGCGGTTAGCGATAGCCAAGCTTAAAACGTACAAGGCTGCTGGTGCGGATGGCCTGCCAGCCGAGCTATTCAAAGCAGGGGGAGATGACTTGGTAGGGAGTATACACCAGCTTATCTCCAAAATTTGGTCGGAGGAAAGTATGCCCGATGAATGGAACCTCGGTATAGTGTGCCCCATCCACAAGAAAGGAGATGCTCTGACCTGTTCCAACTACAGAGGTATAAGTCTCCTCAACGTCGCATACAAAATCTTGTCATCTATACTGTGTGATCGCTTAAAACCGTTTGTCAACGATCTGATCGGCCCCTATCAGTGTGGTTTTAGGCCCGGCAAATCAACCGTCGATCAAATGTTCACACTCCGACAGATTTTGGAAAAAACCCAGGAGTTTCAAATCGATACACACCACCTCTTTATCGATTTTAAAGTCGCATATGATAGCGTAGACAGAGACGAGCTATTCAGAGCCATGGCGCATCTCGGCATCCCTGCCAAACTCGTCCGCTTGTGCAGGATGACGATGGAGAAATCTCGCTGCTCCGTCAAAGTCGGCAAGAACACCACCGAACCCTTTGATGTCGAGAAAGGTTTGAGGCAAGGCGACGCGTTATCATGCAACCTGTTTAACATCGTTCTTGAAGCAATTGTACGCAACTCGCAAGTCAACAACAGAGGTACAATTTTTCAAAAGTCTGTTCAACTACTTGCTTATGCAGATGATATTGACATCATTGGGAGAACGAAGCGAGCTGTTACCGGCGCGTTTGCAAGTATTGAATCGGAGGCGGCGAAAATGGGTTTGGCTGTTAATGAGGACAAGACGAAGTATATGCTATCATCGAGAAAGGAATCTCAACATCGTCGGCTCGGGCAAAACGTCACGATGGATAGATACAACTTCGAAGTCGTCAAGGACTTTGTCTACCTGGGCTCCACTGTAACATCGCAAAATGACATCAGCGCAGAGATCAAACGAAGAATTACTCTTGCCAATCGCTGTTTCTTCGGGCTAAGAAGGCATCTAAGTAATAAAGCCCTCTCTCAGAGAACCAAGGAGACCTTATAAAAGACCCTAATCATCCCGGTCCTGCTATATGGGGCAGAGGCATGGACCCTGTCAAAAACGGATGAGAATCTGCTTGGGTGCTTTGAAAGGAAGATTCTTCGGGTGATCTTCGGTCCAGTCTGTATCGATGGAGTATGGAGGAGAAGATTTAATAACGAGCTTTACGGGCTTTACAGCGACGTCGACCTGGTCAAGAAGCTGAAAATTCAGCGGCTGAGATGGCTGGGACACGTGGAGCGTATGGACACCAACGCACCAGCCCGACGAGTCTTCGAATCTACCCCTGACGGTCTGCGCAGCAGAGGAAGACCCCACCTTAGGTGGCGCACACAAGTGGAGAACGACCTCAACCAACTTGGAGTGCGTAACTGGAGGCAGCTAGCTAGGGACCGAGCTGGCTGGAGGGGCTTGTTGGTTGAGGCCGTAGTCCATCCTGGGCTGTGAGCGCCATCTAAAGTAAGTAAGTAAGTAAAGCCAAAAGAAATTGTTGGCTAATTTAACAAAAAGAATTGCTTCGGAGCATTACCTGGTGTGTTTTTTACCTTTTGTTGTCCGTAAACCGTAATCTGTATTTGTAAAAAAATTAAAAAGACAAAACAACATATTAATGTAAACTCTCAAGTTTGCTCGGTCAACTTTTACTTTTTCCGGGAATTTGCAAAACTCTCGAGTTGAAAATCGAAAGTAAAAAACGTCAACTTTGTGTGAACAAAAACAAATTCACATCTTGAGAATAAAAATCCTCAAGTTATGTTCTACTTTGAGTGAATAAAATCGGCCTAAATATATGTAGCTTTCTGAGCTTTGCACTTGAACACGCCCACTTTATGTGCTTAATTTTTTATAAATTTCATTCCTAAAATGTCATTCAATATTTTGGTACATAAAACATCTAACAATTTTAGTCCTATATTTATCAAAAGAAGTTTCTTACTACTCCTTAACCTACTTCTATTAGTTTTGTATTATACTCCAAAGAGTTAAAAAGGCGACCTTTTTTCACTCCTATTTCCCCTTTATGGAATAAAATCGTTTTACTCCGAAAAATACTCTTATAAGATTTGTAAGAAGTGCTATACAAGGAATGTATTTTTATCAAAAAACTTTTGTAGCTATTTATTTTTAATTTTTTAATTTTATATTTATACTGCATATTGTGCATATTTATGCGTATGATCACCTGAAAAGGTCTTTAGAGTAAATTTTTATTATTATTAGTATTGTAAATATTTGTATTCAAATTAAAAATTACTTACACGTCCTTGGAATCGAACCGGAGTTCCCTTGCACCAATAGTCTAGCACGCTAACCGCTCGGCGAATCTGTATTATGCAGTGCATTGCATTAAATCGGGTTCTTTTTCATACAAAATTGTAACCTATATAAGCCTCATATAGTCATTCAACGAAGATGCTGCACAATAATGTAAACAGGTATGCATACTTATATCATCGCTATAGAAAACAGAATACGCCTATATGCTTTCTATAGCGATGATCTAAAATCATTTAAGTTTGTTGTTTACCGTTCCTCTGTCATTGTTGGCGGCCCTTCTTAAAAAAAAAATTTCAATTTTTCGCCACGATTTTATTCTTATTTATTTATAAATTTAGATATGAATAGGTTTTCAGATAAATATTAATGATTTAAAATGGCTGCGTAGAAGCTCTTAGTTTTTTCTAGAACTTGAACACCCAACTAACAAAATTACTTCCAATTTCAGATATTTTAGAGTTATTCGGACCTTTAACACCCATTTGTAGTAGCCTGTGGCGTAATGTTTAGTGCGTTGGACTGTCACGCCGCCGGAAGGTCTGGGTTCGATTCCCAGCCTCTGTCACCTAAACACAAAATGTGTTTTTCAGGGCTACTGCCTCTTGCGAGGAAGTGACAAATCCTTCAAGAGTATATCCTGTCATATAAAAGTGTCACTCACCTTAGCCGTTCGGATCCGGCAATAAACTGCAGGTCCCCTCCATTCCTGTAGACGCGCACACAGGAATGGTTGAGAGTTGTAAAGTCCCCCAGATCTGATCCGGATCAGATCATGATAATAAAACAAACTGGATCACAAATTTATTTATTTCTCTTGGCTTTATCTGCACAATAAAATTGACAGAAGGAAAATTTTCACAAATATTGTTTTGAAATAATATTTGGTATCTAATGTCGAATTCCTTTTACCAAAAAAATTCGATTTTTTTTCTAAACAGCATCCATTTTTTTCTTTCAATATAAGGAATTTGTCCAGAAAAGTCGATTTTTTCTTCTGAACAAATCGATTTTTTTTTAAAAAGGAATTCGACATTAGTTATCGTACTCTTGCCTGTTGTTTTGTTTGACAACCAAGTGTTGTTATTGTTGTTTGCTTTTGTCGCGGCGAATAATCGCGTTGGTTTGGGAGAGCCTTTATGGGGTTATGTTGATCCTTTTCAGATTTCGCCTCTTCAATTCAACCAAAAATGATCTCTTTTGGCGGTGTCTATATTTTTTTTCGATTGATCTTTTAAATCCAGATTTTATGGTAGATTTACACATATTCTCACACATGCATGTACACACACCAAATAAATGACATAACTAAACGTCACTTTGAATAGGTATTCAATTTTGCATACGCAAGAATTACTTTGTGGTCCGTGTTAATAATAAAATAACAGCAAAATAAAAAATAAAATAGACTCGTTTAATTAGTGCAATTATCTTTATTATTGCAAAACGTGTTTTGACTACCTTCCAATCTTAACACGAAGAATTCACACAGTTAAAACAAAAATAAAAACAAAAACTATCCAGATTCGTTCGATAAACAACGATTGGTCAGTGTTTTGACCCCCCGAATCTGAAATGGTTGAATCGAAAACCACATAACTAATGTGGACTCCGCTACGTTACAAAAGCAAACCATAATGCACGAGAGATTCGAGACTAGTTTACTACAACAATTTACATGTAGCTGTCAGTTTTCTTCCGTAAGGTGCGCTCGGAGAAGCGCTCTTCCCCTCCGAAAGCAAAATTGAACGAAACGTAACAAAACGTAATTATGTGTGCGTCTATTGAATTACTTGTATTCGTGTGGTTTCGTACGGCTGCGTACGCTGCGTTCCAACAATAATAGTTCTACCTTTACGGAAGAAAATTGACAGCTACATGTAAATTGTTGTAGTAAACTAGTCTCGAATCTCTCGTGCATTATGGTTTACGTGTGCATTTGACGTTTCGGAAAGAAATGTTTCGTTCGTTTATGACATTAGTTTCCGACAGCGTGCACCTATTATAGTTCGACCTTAAGGCCCATCGCCCTCTAGACAACTTTTTGTTGCTAGCCCAGCAACTTTTTGTTGCTCCCAATACAATTACATTTAATTAGCTTATATGAGAGAGTGCCCACTAGGCTATATTTTGTTGCTCGGAGTTGCTCGTGGAACTTTTTTCCCGGCAACTTTTTGTTGCTTACCCTCACCGCCTAGGCAATTTCCGAGCAACTTTAGCAACTTTTTGGAATTTTCCAAAAATTTTTCCAAATGAGAGGCTTTTAACCCGAAAAACAAGTTTTATTTTGAACGAATTTTGTATCTTCAAGGCTGTTTACAATGCGACGAGAAAACGAGACGTCAGCGTGACGTGATGTCTTCGTAGTTTCTCTCTCTTACAAAAGAATTTTAAACAGTGAAATAATACATAATGGTGGACTTACACCTTTATTTCGTTGTTTAAAATTCGTTTTAAAGAGAGTACAACTGTGAAGAGATATCGTCACGCTGACATCTCGCTTTCTCGTCGCATTGTGAAATATAGCCTTCACTGATCCAAAATACAAGGTCAATTTAACATTTCCATTAAAAATACTGAACACAAAAGTTGCTCGGAAATTGCATAGTTAGCAATGGCAAGCAACTCGGAGCATCTTTTAGTTGCGCAACAAAAAGTTGCCTAGTTGGCAATGGGCCTAGAAAACTCCAAAAAAAATCTAGCTTTTATTATTTCTTCGTGTAAAAGGGGACAAACAGGCTTAATGTGAAGTGGCCTTTACATTCTAAGATCGTAAAAGTAGTCTTTGAACGTATAGTCGTCGACTTAACTTGTCAAAAAGGAAAACTGAAAAAAAAATTATTCTATCAACGAAATGATTGAGATGGAAAACATTCATTTTTAAATATATTGTTAAAGAATTAAATAATATACACTGAAATAGATTATAGCTGGACAAGATTTAATAAAACATCAATAATGTCTCTTCCCGGTAATGGAATATTCGTTGTGCGTGGCGAAATGTCCACATTGATGACGGCTATGCGAAGAGGAACTCGCTGGAGCTCCACATCATACGTGGTATAATTTTTTTATTTGCCGTAGAAGACAAGAAACATATTTGGGTACTCATTGGATAATTATTTGTACCTTTTGTTTTAATAGGACGAGGAAAAAGATGGTCTCATGAGATTATTTCTTGATTTAAAACAAGTGTTGAATCGCATCGAAGACCTACGACTTATTGATCCAAATGTTTTCCTGGCTCCATTTTTAGAAGTTATTCGATCAGAAGAAACAACTGGGGCTGTAACCAGCTTGGCCCTAGTGGCGATCAATAAGTTTTTGTCTTATGGATTAATTGGTAAGATTCATTTAAATTTCTTTTTGTGGTAGTTAAAAGTGCTTTCTTTAGACCCAACACACTCGAGTTTGGCAGTCACCGTAGAAAGCATAGCTGATGCTGTTACTCATGCAAGGTTTCTGGGAACAGATCAATCATCTGACGGTGTGGCCCTTTTCAGAGTAATTGAAGTCCTCCATACTTTAATGCGTAGTCCAGAAGGAAGTGCACTGACCAATGAAAGTGTTTGCGAAATGATGTTGAGCTGTTTTAAGATCTGCTTCGAGCCACGTCTGAATGAGCTACTCAGACGCTTTGCAGAACAGGCCCTCAAAGACATGGTGCTCTTGCTGTTCATGAGATTGCCACAGTTTGCTGAAGATCGCAGTGAGGCTGGTTTGTTAAAAAAGTTCAAAATGATGGCTGCTTCAATAGACGAGAATAACAAAAGAACTAAAAGCAAACAGATTCCAAAATCAACTCAAACTCCTCGCATAAGCGCACTGAAGAATGAAGAACAGAAAGAAACCCCACAGATAAATGTTGAAGACCCACAGAGTCCTGCACATTTAAGTGCAACACTGAAAGTGCCTCCATTGGCAACAACACCTGCTTCTCCGATTGGAAATATTCTGGATATGCAAGGAAAACTTACGCAAACTCCAACAACAACTTTGGTCGTCGACGAAGAACATTCAATTACATCCAGTGCAAATAATCCAGAGCGAGAAAGTATTGAACAAACCAGTGGAGAAGAAAGCAACACTGAAGTAACTAATAGCCGTTTAGTCAGTGTGGATGAAAATAAAAAACCAGAAGATAATGAATACGTCAATTCGGTTGGAGTGAGATTCACTCAACAGGATTCCATTGAGAATGATGGGGTTAATCCATTGCTGCCCTATGGTTTGCCATGCATTCAAGAGTTGTTGAGATTTCTAATTTTGCTTTGTAATCCATTGGATAAGCAGAATACAGACCTTATGGTGCATATGGGTTTGAGTCTTTTGACTGTTGCTTTTGAAGTAGGTGCCGATAATATTGGAAAGTATGAAACTCTAATGGAACTAGTCAAAGACGATTTGTGCAGAAATCTATTTTCAGTAAGTATTGTATTTTTATTTTTACTATGCATATTTTTATTATGCATGCATATGCAAAAGAAGTACTTGAGGAATTAAAAATGAATCAAAAGTATGTGAATAATATTTAAGTACAATAACATAAGCTCAAGTAATCAGTACAAAATGTGTAGTTTTTGGAATTAAAAGTATTTGAAAACTATTTCAGTACAATAATTCAGCCCTATTCTGCTAAACGGGTGATCGAACGTTCAATTCACTTCAACGATTTACGTTCGCTCGTTGTCTCCATTCTGTTAAACGTCGGGGAAACTACTTTAGCTACCCTTATTTCGAATCTTTCGAAAATTCAGTTTTGAATGAAGTGGACGTTATGGGCATTGTATATACCTGACGATAGGTTAGTATTGAAGAAATTTGTCGACCCAACTTTTGATTTTCTTCCCGCTACAAGCTGCATTAGAGAAGACATTCATATGGGATCGTTGAACAATGTTCTCTTTTTGATTAAATCTGGTCTTTGGGAACCGCCATTGTATCTTATTGTTTCAAGGCGTCAAACTTCGATAAAATAAAAACTGACTGAATTTTTTTTGCAGAATTCAATTATCAGCTTGGTGTTGGTAAAGACTTAGGCGTCTAAAGTAGGTTGTGGATAGCTTGTGTTCAAAGTTTAGTAAAAAAAAATTTTTTTAAATTAAAATACATTTTGTTGTCAAAAAATGTGTTCCTTTTAATATGACAAACGCAACAAATTAGACGGTGTTCACATTGGACTTAAGCTACGAGCAGACGGCATATAAAAGCCGCAAATGTTTGCGACTGTGACGTCATTTTTACGTCATCATTTGCTACTTTTGGCCGCATATCGTCTGAACACCCATTTGGGACAGTCCCCACATGCTCGCGAACAATTTGCGGAGCATGTGCGACACCTAGATCGCACATTAGTTTGCGAGTTTTTTGCATATCGTGTGAACACCCTCGCATATTATTTGTGACAGTTTGCGAAAATGTGCGACCATTTGCGATAGTCCCAGGCGTTTGCGTTGGCCTGAAAAAATAACATTGCATATCTGACGCATTTGCGAGCATTTATATGAAATTTTAAATGCTTTGTTTTGATTTCAAAAAAAAAAATAAAAATAATAATAAAAAAAAAATACACCGTGATGGTTGGTACATTTACACAAAATGAGTGATAGTGAGCCTGAGGGCCAGTTGTACAAATATTTGATCCGTGGTTCAGGAATTTTAACTCACCAATTTCGGCGGATTAACTGTGGTTCAATGATCGTTCAGGCATGTAATTGGCTTTTAGTGCATATTAGAACCTTGAACCATCGTTGAACCTCAGTTAACCCGCCTAAATCGGCGAGTTAAAATTCCTGAACCACGGATCAAAATTTAAACCAGGATTGTACAACTGGCACTGAGGGAACAACATCCACTGATCACGTACATATAGAACCCTCACAACCAAAGCCAAGCAAGATAAAATTTGTATCGGGAACGAGAAGAGTGCATCAAGGCTGGACGCGCGATCAGATTATTTTATTCATGTCGATTATGGAATCCGCATTAGTCGATCCGCAGTGATTCGCAGTATTTTGTTGTCTTTTTTCACGGCAAATAGATGAAGAGAAAAGAGAGCAATACATTGCGGATGAGGTTTTACGGATTCCATAATCGATATGATTAATTGCTGCGGTGGAGAAGCGTCCCAGACTCTGGGATGCTGGGGCTCCAGATGCTGTTCAAAATTGATGGTTGGCGTGAGGTGGTGGATGACCTCGGCTTTGAAATAAGCATTAACGAAGCGAAATCCAAGTGGGACTGTTTGAAAGTGACTTTTTTAAGTCCAATTTAACAAAGATGCGCACGAAGAAGTCTGGGCAGGGCACAGAACCACCTACAGTGTCATGGCAATTCTTTACCCAGATTATTTTTTTGGAGGCCAACGTACTGCAGCGCTCCACTTCATCAGTTTCTTCAATGGTAATTTTTTAAACCACTGACAGCGACTCACAAGGCAATATGCAAACCAAAGAAAATATGTGTTCGCAAACCTGCATATGATTGGAATTGGGTCATATGCGGATTTTGTAGCACACTGTCTGAACACCCCGAATATAGACCAAAGCATTTGCGATCATATTTGCGGACATATGATGTGCAAGCACCTATATCGCAAATGCATTTGCAACTTTTGGGACAGTTTTTGCACATCTTGTGAACACCCTATGTGTAAGTGTGCGGACACTGCTATGTAAACAGAATTTGCGACATATTTACGACTTTTTACGTGACGTCAGAGTCGCAAACGTTTGCGGCTTTTTATATGCCGTCTGCTCTTAGCTTTACTCCTTGGATTTTTTTTGACGTCTATATACTTTTTCTCGTTCCCACTCTGTGGTGAGAAAGAGACAGGCAAGTGAGGCAGGATTTTTTAAATTTTTTAAAAATTTGTGGATTTTTTTTGACGTTTCCTTTTGTGACATGTGTTTTGTTAGTATTTAGTTTTTGTTTGGCACTTAAATACTAAAGAATCGAAGTTTTTTCAATTGGAAAAATAGTTTTTTAGTGAAATATTAATTTTGTGATTGAAAAATTTCTATTTAAATTCTCCGGCGAATAAAAATGTGTGTTTTATTTTAACGACTACTGAACGTCAGAGTGAATCGGTTGTGTGTGTCTGAACACGAGCTGACTGACTTCTGTCAAAAAAAATCGTAAATTTGAGTCCAATGTGAACACCGTCTTAGTTCCGTTCCCCAGATTTTGCGGACTAAATGTGACTAAATGTCAAATTTTGAGGAGTGAGGATGAAATGCTCTCACAGTGGTGCGTTCTTTATGTTACTGTGGTTAACTATAGTTAACTTCGGTCGTTCCTTTAATTCAGAAAAGTTACTTCGAGTAACTTTATGACGTCATAAAATAGTTCCTAAATTCCAAAGTAAAAGTGTCAAAAAGTAACTTTTTGTAACTTTTTCCAACTCATCTCCTCGATATGAATTGAAATAGTTGATCTGTCAAACACAGCTGAAATGCAATGGTGGATGTTTTGTTTACTTTTTGCCCTTTTGATTTGGAATTGTTTTCAATATTTAAAATATATTTTTATCAATTTAATCGATTTTTTTTTGTCGAATTTGATTTTTGGAATAGTTTTCTTTTATTTTCTGATGCATTTTCTTTCTGTCGGCATTTTCCTTTTTATATTTGGTTAATTTTTCATTAAAAAATTCTGTGCCATAAGCAATGAAGAAAATTGGACTTATTTCTGTTCGATTTATACAAAACTGAGTGTAAAGAAATTTAATTTGGAAATATTACACATGTTATTTTGAATTCCTAATAATTATTTTTGCAATAAATTTAATGCAATCACATTTTTTCTTGGTTATTCATTCCAAATACAATTCAATTTTTTTTGTCAACCCCTTTCGTTTGACAGATTAACTATTGTTAACCTAAAGAAAAAGTTTCCAAGAGTAATGTCGAATTCCATGCAACAATTTCAAATCGATTCTTTTTTTTTTGCTGTACGATTTAAAGCAAATATATATCAGGGATTGGTTGCAAAATAAAACGAAAATAGTTGTGCGTTCATACAAGTAGAAAAAACAAATAAATTCCAACACGAAAATCATCAATCAAGGAACGCATCGGCAAGCTCGGATGAATGGACTTTGGGCACTTAATTTCACAGTTAATTAAACCTGTTGGTCACTTTTAATTCATTATCCACGCTTATTTGATAAATAAAACACATTTTTATAGATATATTTGTTTTAAATCTATTTAAACACACGACGGACACTGTTAATATTTCTTAAACACTGCAGCAAAAAACTTTTAACTCCTGAGAAATGTCAAATCTTTAGTGTGTGTGCAAATCCGTGTAAATCTTGCTAAAAACGAAAGATTTCATTTGTCCCGAAAATTCGATTTTTTTCTTCTAAACAAACTGATTTTTTTCTAAGCAGAACCGATTTTTTTTTTGCATGGAAATCGCCATAACTTTCTTAATTATGGCACATCAACTTTTATTTTTGACACATTAACTATAGTATAGTATAGAAAGGAAACTGTCAAAATGTGTTTTGTACCAATTCTTACCAATTTTTAAACGTCAAAAATATATACTCGAATAGAGTTGCCTTAGATTAACGATGAAAATTTATCAACATTGTGAAGAATCACAAGCCAAAAAAATAAATTTTAACGAAAAATAAATATAAAAATATTAATATAAAAACTAAAGGATATTTAGTTGTACATTTAATCATGAAGCCCAAATGTGTTTTTCTCCAAAAACAACATTACGATATATAAGAAGAACCAAAATTGGTAATTCTATATTTTTTTCTTCACGAAATTGTTATTACATTAATTAAAAGATTAACAATATAATACAAAATATGCCCATGTATCAAAACGAAAACAAAAATAAAATTAACACTTAGGCAAACTTTGATTGTGGTGTGGTCTCCATGTTGTGTTATATTTTAAGAATTGGAAATTACAAATTATAAAAACAATAAATAGTAAAAAAATTTATAAAATTTTCAAACCAATTTTCCACCTAATCTGTGTATTGTATTGTATAAAGTCCAAGGCGAAAACTGTTTGCCTTGGCGTAAGGAACCCGAAGAGCCGTAGGGTATTTAATTTATCCTGATTTAATTAATCAAATAACTAAAAATGGAAAACAATTGTTTTTGGCTGCATAAAACATTGCATACAAAAAAAATGTTGTGACAGATTTTTGCGATGTGCTTGCGGTTGTTCGTGTTCTTAGTAACTTCAAATAAAGAAATTAAAAAAATGTCGGTAAAAGCTTGTCAGTATAAATGTATGAATGAATGTATAAACTATACAAAATTCGATAAATTGAAGAAGAATTAGAAATAAATACAAATTATTTGTGCAAAAAAAAAAAAAGAATTTAATGATGAGGGAATCGAAAAGTAGCATCGAGACTTTAATGAAAATAAACAAATATATCGGTATTTACAACAAAGGATTTTCGGATAAGTTATTACAGCAATTAAACTGAAATAAAATCGCCTGCCCATTGAAAAATATAAAGCCCATTACCGTCCATTTTTGCTCCTAACAATACTTGTTTCTAGTTAGTAATTGAATTATTTAATCCAATCAAATATATTTTTCTTTGGAAACGTGAATATCATATTTGTTATGGATATGTATGAAATTTCATAAAATAGATGTTTTTTTTGCATGAAACAGTAAAACAACATGCTAAAAAATATGCGATATGCGAAAGTTATAGCATAGACTTTTTTCGCACTACACTATAACATATTTTCTAAAAGGCCACACAACTTTCCACCACTAAATCAAATAAAAAACTCTAAATTGTAAAGCAATTAAGTGGTGATTGAACAGAAATTTTATAGTAGTAGATCCCGTCATAGGGCGACCTCCCCTACTGGTTTTACGGAATTAGACGTAGGTAATAGGTAGGTATACAGTTTTTATCCTGGGGCTCCACTAGAAATAAATCATTGCAAGATATGTGTGATGTAGTCAACATTTTTTTGTGGAGGCCAATTTCGTCTAGACAATTTTTATTTTCAGACATAAACTTCTTCATTTACATCTTGTCTTCGTAGAAGAAATAACTGTGGACATAAATTTTGAAGTTGTTTGATTGGCAGCCACCATGTACGTGGTAATAATACGGTGTTTGCTTGGTGGCGACATGATTTCAAATTAATAATATTTTAATTTAATTAAAATATTCATTAAATTTTGTATCACGTTGACTATTTTTCCCACTTTATTTAATTTTTTATTACCTGCCGCTTCATTATCATTATTTAAAAAAAAAGGGTCTGGATGAAGGACGAAAGTCCAAACAGTTATCCTTTCACATATTTTATATTAAGGAGGATTAGTTGGATAACCATTGCAGCTCTCTATAAGAAGTATATTGGTAGCTGCTTCTGTTTTACCGTTGGCAGTTGCAAACAATTCAAATAATATAAATAAATGTCCTTCAATTAATATTTAAAAAAAAATCATATGCCCTTCTCCGTTTGTTTCGAAAACTCAACAAAAACTATTTCAAAGATTATGATTATCAGAATTCTTTAATCCATTTGGTTTCTACATCAAGGTCCCCGAGTTATTTTTAAAAAGCCATTAGGGAGATTAATGGAAGGAAGTTTTGTGTTGGAAATTCGTTGACGGCTGAAACTATAAGAAACCATTTTGAACCGCTTTTTAACACTTCTAACCAACAAATTTATAACTTTGATTTTGCTATGCCACTAATTTATGGTGAGAAACTCGACTGTCCTTTCACATCAACCGAAGTTGTCAAAGTCATAAAAAGTTCGAATAAAATAAAGTTCCAGGATTGAACAGAATTCCTTATAACTTCTACAAATACGCCACCGGGATCGTTATAAAAAATTTGACTGTTGCCTACAGTGAAATTTTTGAAAATGGCGAAACCTCCACTAGTGAAGCTATCATCTTCCCCCTTTACAAAAAAAGACCATAATGATGCCTCAAATTAACGTGGTATTTCTTTCTTGAACTGCTCCATGATATATTTGCTTCAGTACTCTTTAATCGAATCAAGACTTGGGTCGATAATGACGCTTTACGTGAATTTCAAGCTTGCTAGACCGAATCTTCACTTTAACATCAATTGTTAAATCGTATATGGAAAAAGGATCAAAATTGTACGTCTTCTTTGTTGGTTTCAGAGCTGCTTTCAATTCGGTAGATCGAAAATCACTTTTTTTCGTCTTTCGACGAAAATAATTACGTTGCTGAAAAACCTCTATACAAAATACAAAATCAGCTGTTTGGAATGTAGAAGCTTTATCCGATTGTTTTGAGACATTCTCGGGAGTTCGACTGAGTTGCACATTAAGTGCCCTTATTTTTATTCTGTTTCTCGATGTTCTGGTTAAAAAGGTTAAGGTATTCTTTGGAATGGCATAAGAATAAAAATACTTATGTATGCAGAAGATGTAGTTCTGCTGGCAGATTCTCCGATCTCTCTAAAAAGTGATTCAAAAACTTAATTAATACTATTAGCTTAATATTAATACTATTAGCAGAGCGAAGGTGATGGTCTTTAGAAAGAGTTTTGGAAGGAACGCACAATCTTAAAAATTGATTTTTAATGGCAAGGACATTTAGATTGTCAAGGACTATAAATATTTAGGCTTGCTTAAAAGATCAAATCTGAGTATGTGAAACCACCTTTTACATAAAGTAAGTCTTGCCAAAACAACTCTCAGTTCCATCTGGAGGGCGTGTATGTGCAGTTCAGGTTTTCAACCTTCAGCAAAGTATACACTTTTTCAAAGCATCGCAACTTCAGTAATGTTTTACGCTGCGCAAGTTTGGGGATTCACTAATTATGACGAAGTTGAAAAACTTCTTCTGTTTTTTCATAAAAAGATGTTTAAAGAGCCAAATTTCGGAAAAATCGCCGGAAAGCTGGATTTTGGTATACTTTGATCCCTGCAAAACAAAAACAAAACTTGTCCGGGATCACAGGGATCAATTTTGTTTTGGCTGAAAGAAAAACCACAATAGGGAACTTAATATGTAGTCAACTACGTTCGTTGAACGCAAATTTGACCTAGGAACCTAATTGATGACTAGAGATGTCACGTGAAAAAAACAAGTCACGGAAGAATAAAGTTCAGCTTGCTATTTAATGACAAAATATAATCAGCTGATATTCTGACATAAATGCACTTGACTAGAAATCTAGGGAGATATTTCTCACCTAGCTTTCCAGCCAATAAAATTTGCCCAGATTGGAATGCATATTTTTGAAAGCTGACCATGTCAAGTCAAGATGAACATTTTGAGATGAATTATCTCCTGATATGAAATATCTTGTGGAGTCGCGATATTTAATCTTATGATATGATGTCAGCGATCTATCTCTGATACTTAATCTTGACATGGATCATGGATCTCTGACATGGAATTTGACAGATGGTTGTTTTTTGTTTGCTTTTTGTCTAGAAATGTAATTTTTTGTCTCATTAATATTTTGTGTCTTTTCAAGTGAGTGGTGTTCGTTGTATTCGTGGGTGAATTTTTGTTTCATTTTGGTGAATACCTTATTTCGTTTAATTTGCGTTCGTTTATTGTTTTCGTAGTTTTTTGGAAGTTTTATTTGTTTTTGATGTTCGTGGAAATTTCACACAAATTATTATTGTCTTTTCAATTAATAAGAATGAGTGACTTGAAATTATTTTCAATCGAAACGAAGCTGTTGATAAATATGTATGTATGTTTAGAGAAAAGGAATGCCATTGGAATTACAAAAGCAGCCTTTGTAAAAGAAATGATCTAAAATTTTGTGTAGAATCAAATTAGCTAAAACTTGCGAATTTGCTTAAAACTGAAATTTACCCCTTTCACCCCCTTAAAAAGTTTAGCCACGATCTTTTTAGAAAATGATTAAGACATTAACCGCCATATTATTCACTCAATATATCCAGATTTAAACTTAAATCCAGATGAATTTACATTGAATTTGTATGATTTACATCCAGATTTAAGTTTTAATCTGGATGTATTGAGTGAATAATATGGCCGTAATAGTAAAGCTCTCTACCAAAATTCAATTTTATCGGAATTTTTTCAAAGTTAAAGTCTAATTTTTCTGGGCTAGAATACAACAACCGAAGAGTTTCACATTTATCCGCAAAAAAAATCAATCATCAAACTCCGATGTAGTCGAGGTACGAAATTAAAATATCATGACATGATTTGCCCAGCGAAGATATATTAAAATGTCTTGATATCGATATCAGATATTTAGCGGGAGAGAAAAATCTCCTGTGGAGTCGGGGTGTAAAGCAGTATTACCTTAGCCGTGTTCCTTTGGAGGTGGCGAACTACTCACGAGTACTTCGCCAGAAATCCTCAATGGAACGCACATAAATGGCTTTTGCTATTGGAATCTATTACATTTTCATGTGTTCATGTTCTGAGGAATCTAAAAAAACAATAAAATCGAGAAATTCTACACAGAAATTATAAAAAAGGCAAAAGATTCTTTGAAATGAAAACAAATGGAATTTTGTATGAAAAATTTATATTTAATTAGGTGCCATCTAGCGTTTGATAGGTGCGTAACTACTCTGCTCATCTACTCGCGCATGAGAACACGATAAGATGGTAGTACTAGATTTTTGTTTTCATGTACTCATGAGTACTTTGCCACCTCCAAAGGAACACGGCTATTATCATATACAGGGTGTCCGGTAAACATTGGATAATCCTAAAACGGCGTATAGCCCACTTTATGACTGCTCCGAAACCGAAAATAAAAAGGAACTATGTGCAGTTTTTCGTTCAGTGTATTTTATTTTTTAACTTTACGGTTCTGAGTACCATGGCTACAAATGGATGAATTCCACTGATTTTCTTTGGCAGCAATTTTCTTCATTATTGGTGCCAAAACATAATCGGTAGAAAATTTTAATAGCTCTTGGACTTTTTTTATTAAAAAAAATTGCATCGTGATTTACTGGCTGAACAGAATGGTGACGCAGACGGAACCGGAGCCGGAGCTAGAATAGCTGTCAAAATATTGGATACACGCAAATTCAATGGCCGCGTTCGGGGGGCAAGCCAAACCTATCCGGATAGGTTTGTGTTCTTGTAATCCCTTGTTGAAAAACTTCTGATGTCAGCTGATGCAACAACAACTCAAGGTATCTGAAAATTTTTGGGATAGGTGGATAGCCTATCTCCCTACCACCCGAACGCAAGCAATGTTGCGAACACAACGGAACGTAGACGCATACGGAGCTGCAGACGCAGACGGAAGAGTTCACCAACTTTTAACTTTTGACGTACGGCACTTTTGACGTTTCAATTTGTTTGAAGAAAAAAAACAACTTTTTGGGTCGGAAAAAAATATTGTGGTTATTTGTATCGCGAAAAAAATTATTTATTAAAAGAAAAATTATTGGAAACAAAAAATGTGAATTCTGAGCTTGTACACAATAATATTCTTTTGTTTTTCTTCAAAATACTTTCAAAGCTGTACAGCTCCATTGTGGACATGTAAAAAAAATAACGTACGACACTTTTTGAAGCTCTTCCAGTTCCGTCATTCTATTCTGTTCCTTCTACCCAGTTCCTCGATATTGAGCGGCTTGTAAACATTCTGATTCGATTCGTTTATTTCTTTAAGGATATGTTATCTATGTATGTTAGAGATGGCAATGGAGGAAATGATATCGTCCTGCCATTTTCAACCCTGGTTCTGAAGACCACGAATGAGCAACTTGTAAACAATCTGCTTTGTCTGCTTATTTGAAAAAAATTTCTTCATCTTTTTAGCTCCGCCTTTGAATAAATGAGTATGATAATTTAATTTATAAATTAATTTTTTTTTGTTTTATTACTGGCATTTTTCATTTTCTTTAAATTTGTTTTTTTTTTTAATGAGTAATATAGGTTAAAATTGAAATTTTTTTTTAAATGTTGGTGAGGGTAGAGAACGGATTGTTCTAAAACCACTTTACAAACCCTTCCGCTGCTCATAAAAACATGTTCTGTGAATTTCAACTGAATCTGTTCAACAATACGCTAGTTTTTAAAAGACGTTTAGCAGTTTTAAGGGTAATTTGCTGAAACGAAACTTAAATATTTATGTTCAACTTAAACGCTTATGTTCTACTTTTTCCTCAACGTAAACTATTACATAAGCTCTTATGTTAAACTTAAATACTTAAGTTTCATTTCAGCAAATGGGCCTAGAAGAAGTAAATTTTTTAAATAAAAATATTGACAAAAAAACATTATTCTAAACATCGAATCGTTGTTTTCGAAGTTTGATGAACTGAAATTTCGGCAAAGCTTTTGTCATTACATCAGGTATCTGCTTCTCCGAAGCCAAAAACATTACTTTAATTTTCCCAAGTTGAACAGCACGTTTGTATTCTCGAGGTTCTTCAGCTATTTTAACGCAAGCTTGATTATCTTCAATTATTTGTACTGTTTCGACTGCTACACCAAGTTCAAATAGTAGCCAAGTACCTTCACATGCTGCTTTGCATAAAGCTAAATATTCAGCTTCCGTCGATTAAAGACCGACTAATTGTTGTTTTCTAGAATACCAAAAAACTGTGCAATTAAAAACTTTAAAAACATACCCAGATATAGATTTTCTGTCGTTAATGTTATTTCCCCAATCTGCATCTGCCTAACCAAGCACTGGTGTATCATTGTATGTCTTCTGATATATCCTAAGATACTTTTTAGATGATTCCAATGACATTCTGTAATACTGCTCTTATACCGGCTGAAGAAGTTAATTGATGCACTCAAATCAGGACGGCATGACATCATTACGTACATTAGACATCCAATTAGTTCGTGGTAAGGATACTTTTCATCAACTCCTTCACTGAAAGGAAGCTGCAAATTATTTTCCACCTGAGTAGAGATTTTCTTAGCGTTGCATCCCAAATCGTTTTAGAACATTTCTCAAATACTCCTTCTGGCTTAATTGTATTCCTGTTGTCTCTCGTTCTATATGTATTCCGAGAAAATGACGTACTTCTTTTAAATCTTTCATTATAAATTCCTTGGATAAATCTAATTCTTTTCAAACAATGAGTAAGGTCATCGACACAAATGAGAATGAAAAGTTTCCTTTCCTTCTTGATTCTCGAATGAATCCAAGTGATGAAATAAATTTGTGAAACCGCTCGTCTACATAGTTGAAGCTTGTTTAAGACCATATAGAGATTTATTTAATTTGCATACCAAGTCAACATCTTCCGGCTGTCGCATGTAAATTTCTTCGTTTATGCTTCCATTCAAAAATGATGATTTTACATCCATTTGATGAATGTAAATTTTTGCCGTTTGTATTTGTCACAGCCAAAAGCACTCGAACTGTAGTTAATTTTCCTACTGGTGAATATGTTTCCGTGTAGTCAAATCCTATTCGCTGTGAAAATCTTTCTGCGACCCCGCGCGCTTTATATTGACTAATCTCACCATTTTGATCCTTTTTACCAATAGCTTTCTTAGAGGCAAGAAGTTTTGTTAAAGTTCAGGTATTGTCTTGTTTCAAAGACATTAACTCTTTTGTTGATTTCGAGTCAAGTTTTGTACGAAGCTGTCCAGGAATATAAACAAAAGCTGAACTTCCAAAAATGCGAAGATTCTTTAAATTTGGTCGGCGGGCATACCATAGCTCCGCAGGAGTGACATCTTTCTCTTTTCTATTTTTAAATAGACATGTATAACTTCTGTTCGCCAAGAACACAGATAAGATTTTAGATTAGATTAGATTAAGATTTATTTCAAATACCTACATACATATATCTAAACAATGTTTTTTTTTTTAAATTAAATCATTTTGCATGGCCTTTGCCGTCTGCCTGATTGACTTTAAATTTACATCAGTGTTTAAATTAATACAAGTAAAATAAATATGTTACATTTTTATTCCTCCTTTGTTAAATAAAAATCCATTTAAAGATAAAGGTATGAGTTTTAATTTTTGTTAAAAGTTTTCGCCTATGATATTTTGTCTATAACGAAGTGCTATTTTCGAATAGACGAACAATTTGCTTGCATTGGCTTCATTGAGGAGTAAGATCATTTGCTCTTCTGTTAGGGCATCACATCCAAAAACATCTCTCCTTGTTTCGCGATAGATTGGACATTTTCTCAAAAAATGAAATACATCCTCCCTTTCCTTCAGATTACACAAGCTGCAAAAGATAGGCAAATCGTTCCGATGGGGTATATAGTTTAACCTGAGTAGCTCACCGCGTATCCTGAGCATCATCGAAATTTCCTCGCAATTGTTTGTATCGTTGAAGTAATTATTTTGACATAAATTATGGTCTAGTTGACTGTAAATTATCCTATGCAGAGAACCACTTGCTTCTTCGAGATATCGTTGTCTAATCTGCTCATCTAGTTTGTCTAAAAGGTTGTAAAAAACTGGCTTCCAGTTACTTAAGTCTGCCTCGTTCAGTGTAATGTCACACTTTTCTGCTAGTTCAAGCCAATCTCTGTACCAGCTTGATTTTGATTCAATTGTATAAAGGACAGTTTTTCTTGGTAGTCGCTCTTCTGGCATATCTAAGGCTTTGAGGACATAATCGATTTGCAGTTTTAGAGTCTTTATTATAAATAGTGGCGGAAGCCCGGTTTCTATCATTAGCATATAATTTGGCGTGTTGGATGGTAAGCGAAAAATTCGTTTATGATAAAATCTCAGAAGTTTTTCTACACAGTCATACTGCTTTCCTCCCCAAACTTGCGCACCATAAAACATAATAGCCTCCGAAACCGCTTCAAACACTTTATATTTACTGCTATGTGATAGATATCTATTTTGAAAACAGTTTCTCCATGCTGTATTGATTGTCGTTTTGGACATTAAAAGCTTCTCTTGAAGATGGCGTTCCATATTAAGATTTTTAGTGATGTAGACCCCAAGGTACTTATACTCCTTGACTATTTCAATTCTTTCGTTGTTATAACTCCACGTTTCGTTTCGGCAATTTCTACCACCACCTTTTCTAAAAATCATTACTTTAGACTTTTCAAGGTTTACATTGAGGTCCCAGAGATTGGTGTAATCTTGTAGACGATTGATCATCCGCTGTAAGGTTTCTGGTGAATATGCTAAGAGCACAACATCATCCGCAAACATAAGCGCTTTGATTAACATAGAAGCATACTCGACTCCTCCTGGCAAATAATCGACGAGATCCTCAATGAAGAGTGCAAACAAAATGGGGCTTAAAGTACATCCCTGTCTTACCCCGGAAAAAGTCTTAAACCACTCGGAAAGTTCCTCTCCATCCCACACTGCCGGAACTGTATTTGCATAAAGGCTTTCAATGATCCTTCCAAATCTTGACGATATTCCCATATTATATAACTTGTATAATAAAGCACTTCTATTTATAGAATCAAAAAAGGCTGCCTTGAAATCTACAAAGAACGCATATAGCTTCCTGCCCTTTGCGATGAATGACTTTGCAATGCCGGTTAGCACAAATATGTGGTCAATAATTGAATATCCCGATCTAAACCCAGCTTGGAACTCCCCAAACTTGTTGTTGACTCGAATCCAATCATTTAGCCGCCGCTGTACAACATTAGTAAAAATTTTATAAGATGCGTTAAGAAATGAAATTCCACGATAGTTTTTAGGGTCCGATGTATGACCTTTTTTATGGATGGGAAAAATCAAGGATTCTTTAAATCGCTGCGGGACATTTCCTGTTTCCAGAATGTTGTTAAACAGGCATTCAGTTTTCCAATAAGTTTACTGGTGCCATGTTTGTAAAACTCCGCCGGAATTCCATCTGTACCAGCTGCTTTACCGTCCTTTAAATTAGACAACGCTTCGCTTACCTCCTCAAATGTGATTGAAACATCGAGGATCTCATTAGTTGTACGAGGTGCCGCGTATTGGATGCAAATACTGCTAGATACTGGATTAAGAAGTTTTTCAAAATAATCTTTTAGCAAATTGGATTTTAGTTGGATGCTAATAACGTATCTGTCACCATTTAAGTTCCTTATTTTTTTCCAAAATTCAAATGCACTCCTGCAGTTTGCCACACTTTCAGCTTCTCCCTCGAAATACGTTTTTTTCTTTTGACTGCATATAAGCTTGAATTTTTTGTTGGCCTCCATATATAACTCGCGAAATACTATTCCATTTTGCCGCCTTAATAATTTAAGCCACGCAAACGAACGCTGTCTGGCTTTCTCACACTCCTCATCGAACCATGGTGATATATATTGCTTCTTAGTCCTAGGACTCTTTTTAATTGAAGGGTATGCTTCCCTGATACTTGATTCAATATCTGTAAGACGTGCGTCTTGGTAGATTACTAGTTTTTCATTCAACCTACTTCTGTATAAATTTGCCTTGGAGGGAATCCATAGTAGCTTTGGGACCAATTTCATATTTTTCGTCGACTCATCGGGAGTGAAATATAGCCTTAAGGTGACCGAGATAGGAAGATGATCCGAATATGGCACAGTTATGACCTCCAAGTCAGAGACTAAAGCGTTCCATTCGTTCCCTATAAGGCAGCAATCGATAACTGAAGTTCCTTGTTTGCCCACAAAGGTAAAATTCCCACATTTATCACTGTTAGTAGTGCCATTCACTATACGCAACCCAAATGAATCACAAAGATCTAGAAGTTTTTTTCCTTTTGTATTATACAAATTATCCATGGAAAGACGTGTATAACCTGCTAGTCTGTTTTGGGTTCCACTTTCACTACCTACTCTTGCATTTAAATCTCCAATTACCATTAATTTCATGTTGTTTGATTGCGTTATAAATTCATACAGTTTTTCAAAATCTTGTTTCCAGTTATTACAGTTGATATAGGTTGGAAGTATACAATATCTTCGGTCCTCAATAACGATATATAGAAACGACCACTCACCTAAATCCTTGATTTCACAACGTACTCCTAAATTTTTCTTGAAACCAATGTAGCACCCTCCACTAGCTCGTCCTCTGGTGTGTGTTCTCGTTGCTGGAATCCATTTATATTCATAATTTTGGAATTTTCCATCAAAGTTCTTATCAGCCCTATTATGGCTATCAAATATCAACAAGATATTTGATAATATTTGATAAGTATCAACAAAATTAATAAATCGGTATTATGCTGACCATTTATCAAAATTTTTGATGAATTTTGAATTGTATGTAAATTTTTAATTTATTGTGAATAGTTCTATTGATAAACGTGGTATTACGGCTGTCAAAAATGTTGATACCAATCAAATTTTCTATCAGCCAATAATTCTTCGTTGATAGTTCCATCAAGTAACCGCGCGGTAGAAAATTTCTTTAAAATAAAATTTATAAAAAGTTAGTTGCTGTTTTTTTTTATTGAAATACAAGGATTTAAAAACGAAATGTAGGAAAAAAGCGAATTATGTTTAATAAAAACAACTTACATTATTCAACCAACTTGTTTGGACACCACAACACAAAAACCAAAGGCAAATACGAAACGTCAAATCAAAGCCCATTCACACTTTTTGATCGGTATTGGCCTCGTTCAGGATTGTATCCAAAGCGATTTGGATAGCTTTGTGTTGTTGTAATCCCTTGTGAAAAAACAGCTGATGCAACAACAACTAAACATATGTGAAAATTTTTGGATAGGTTGACACCGCCTTGGATAGGTTCTTGAACGCGAGGATTCACAATCGAGTTAAAATTATCAATTGATACTCATAATACCAATTTATCAATTATTTGATAGAAGATATCAAGTATCAATTAATTGATATTTGATAACCATAATAGGGCTGATAGTAAGATTCTTCAACATGTGTTTCAAATAAAAATAAATAAATAAAATATAAACTACAAAAAGATTCTTATTTTTCAACCCTGATATATTATGCGCTAATATTCTAAAGTTTTTATTTTCTTTTAAATTACTAACTACTTTTTCTTTTTTTACATAAACAGAGCAGACGGCATTAGAATTAAAAATTACACTACTGCCCATGGTCATCCGTAGTATGACATAATTTATTTCAGCATTTGTAGGATTTGGCCCGTGTAAACTGCTTTCGTGTAAGCTGCTCCCATTCCTTGCGCTTCCACCTTTAGCTGTTGCTGGCAGACTGTCATCAATCAGCTGATTGAGAATTAAAGTGCCACATATGTTTACATTTCCTTCGCATCGCAGAATGTTGTTTTTATCAAAATAGAATACATTTTCATTGATTTTGAGCTTTTGACCACGCAATTCCACTTTAATATTATTATTTTTCTTTAAAATATCTGCTCTCAGGTTCAGCATACGCTTCCTTCTTCCTCTTGCAGCTTCGGTGTAGTCTCTGTGTACTGATATACCTGTGTTACGTAGTTTGGATGATTCTCTCAGGATACGCTCTACATCCTCTTTTTGTCGAAGCTTTAAGATGACGCTTGCTACGTTGTTCTTCGGTTTCATTGAGTGCGAGTTAGTAATGAGTAAGGGATCAGTATTCCCTATAAGCTGTTGGCATATATTCTTTGCCTTCACCTCTGGGTTGGAATCATCTACCACAGGCATATGAATCACTAGATTTTTTTCCAAAGACATCCTTTCGAGGTTTTCTACCTTGCGTTCCAGTGATGAGTAGCAGGTTTCCATATGCTCCAGCTTATTTCGGAGGGCCAAATTATCGTCCTTCAGAGCTTGTACCTCTCCACTTATTCCCTCCATGTCCGACTTTGTTGCCATATTTTTAAGTTTATCATCAAGTAGAGTAGTCATCGTGTTGATGATGAGGCTTTCCAATTCGCCTGTAGTCATTTTACCTACTGACGACGTCAAAGGCGTAGATTCAGAACCTATTTCATGCTGTAGTCTTGCATGTTTACGTTTATTGGACTCAGTTGCGTTGAAGTTGTTGTTGTAATTAATTGGCGGGGTTTGATTCATTGTTCTGTCAGTTTATGTGCTCAATGTCGATTGTATTTTCACATATATATTATAAATCGAATCTCACCAACTAATTTCAATTGCCTCTGTATCTAATGCACTCGTATACTACAATTAAGAATAACTTCGATAATGATTGTTCTGGCCTTTTCCATAATGAAACGAATAAATCTTTCCGAAACACCATTTTGCTCCGATGTATATGGGACTTTATATTCTATTCGAATTCCTTGCTGTTTAGGCGCCAGTTATAGCTATCATTGAAATTCATCATTGATAATTTTAATGATTCATTTTAAGACGTTTAGAAGTCGAAATCGTAGTAGCCCGAGGCGTAATGGTTAGTGCGTTGGACTGTCATGCCAGAGGTCTGGGGTTCAATACCAGCCGCTTCCACGTTAAGTTTTTTTTTCGGAGCTACTACCTCTTGCGAGGAAGTGACAAATCCTCCAAGAGTATCTCTTGTCGTAGAAAAGTGCCACTCACCTTAGCCGTTCGGATTCGGCAATAAACTGTAGGTCCCCTCCATTCCTGCAGACACGCACACAGGAATGGTTGAGAGTTGTAAGTCCTGGTTCTTCATGAGCCGTTGTGCCACCAAATTTATTTATTTAGAAGTCGAAATCTTTGATTATTTTGATGCCAAAATAAAGCTTATGACTTAATTAATATATCTGGCCAAAAAAAATTCATTTCGGCCCAACCTTTCTCATGAAATGGTTTTTATTATTTCAATGATCATTGATAAGGTAGTGCAATCATTGAAAAAATTAAAGTCAATTTATGTGGAAAGTTGGATCCAAACGAATTTTTTTTTCGCAATAAATATTAATTGAGTCGTCAGCTTCACATTGACATCAAAATAATTACTGATTTTGCTTTTTAAGTGCCCTAAATATCTGACAAAAAAAGACACTAAAAAGGACATTTTTGAAATCGGAAAATGCCAAACCAATATCCGGATTTTCGACTTTCCAATGCAATCAATCAGGGAAAAGTACCGAATTCATAGGCTATCACGGGCTCGACCCGTCTGTACGTGACAGCTTTTCTTATTTTTTTTTTCTAAGAAATTTAAAGGAATACCTTTAAAGTTTTTCAAATAACCGAAAACTAATGTACAAACTTTTGAAAAAAAAAAAATTAATATATAACATATTGTGACGTTTTACCACGGTTCGATATAAAACTTATTTATTTTTAACTGTCAACCGTCAATTATTTCCTTTCTAAATTAAACACACTTTACTTCACTTCAAATATTTTATTAATCATCAATCTCAAGAGTATGCAACTTAAATTCACTTCCGGATACTTTTAACTTTGAACTTTACACTTTCGCTTTCAAAAATAAACTGAGTGTGCTCAAAAAGTTTCTCCTTATATAGTGAGCTGAGAGGTTCGGGACTCTACTCGAAAGTACTGGCACAAAAGCTTCTGGAAGGTTCCATTCCAATGAAGAGAGATGGCGTTCTCTCCACTCTTCCATTCAGCGCATTTTCCCCTGAGAGAGATGGGCGCGCTCTCTCGGGATTTTTTATAAATGGTTGTTGTCTTCGATAAGGGTATTTTTGTACTTGGCTCTTTGTTTGTTCCGAAAGTAGTTAGGTGCTGATTTCATAGTTACATTGCCCCCCTCCTAAGATTGATCGTCCCGAACAATTCTGTCGCTCCTTTCACCATTATAACGATGCAAACGGTCACAATGAACTACTTTCAGTTTCCCTCTTACTCCTCTCTGTATACGGTAGACCACATCATTTAGTCTCTTCACAACAGTGTAGGGTCCTTCCCAGTTCTGTTGAAGCTTTGGTGACAGTCCCTTTTGTCGATGGGGATTGTAAAACCACACGAGGTCTCCTTCTTGAAATCCTGTTGTTGTTGCTCGGGCATCATAACGTGTTTTCATCCGATCACTAGATGTTTTTATGAATGCTCTGGTTCGTTGATGAATGTCAATGAGCCTTTCTTTGAGGTTATCCACATATTCTTCTGTTCGTTGTGGCTCAATTGTCCGGCATCCAAATTTCACCTCACTAGGCAGTCGTATTGACGTTCCAAACAAGATTTCCGATGGTGTATGTCCTGTCGAGCTATGTACTGCACTCCTATATGCCATTAGGAATAATGGAATATGTCTATCCCAGTCTCGTTGGTAGTCGCCGACAACCTTACATAGATGTTCCTTTAGCGTCCGGTTGAATCGCTCGACCATCCCATCAGATTGTGGATGAAGCGGCGTTGTCCTCGTCTTTTTAATGCCAAGGAGCGAACAAACTTCCTGGAAGATGTTAGATTCGAAGTTCCTTCCTTGGTCGGAATGAAGTTCCATCGGTACGCCGAACCTGCTCACCCAATTGAAGACAATCTGATCCACAACTGTTTTGGTTTCTTGGTTTGGGATGGCAAATGCCTCAGGCCACTTGCTGAAGTAATCCATGACTACAAGGATGTATCGGTTTCCACTGTTGGTCTCAGGAAAAGGGCCTGCGACGTCTACTGCAATCCTCTCGAAAGGCGTGCCTACGTTGTATTGTTGCATTTTACTTTGAAGCTTCCTACCTGGGCCTTTGCTAGCAGCACAAGTATCACATTTTCGGCACCACTTTTCGACGTCCTCTCTTGCATGTAGCCAGTAGAACCGTTGTCGTATCTTTTCCAAAGTCTTATTGACTCCCAAATGACCTCCGGAAGCTCCGTCATGCATCTCTCGAAGAACGTCATTAACCTTGGACCGAGGAACGACCAGCTGCATCACATGGACTTACCGTCTGCGGATTCCCACTTACGCCTTAGAACACCTTCCTCCACATGAAGTGAGTCCCATTGTGCCCAATATGCTTTCAGGGCCGGACTTCTGTCGGAGATGTCACACCACTCTGGTTTTTCTTGGTGTTCTTTCCACGCAAGAATGGGCTCTATGTCCGAGTCTTCTTGTTGGGCAGTCCTAAGTTCTTCATTACTCCAACCGTAAATGGGATCAGCTCTTATTCGTTGGACGGCAATCATTTCCTTTTCTTCTTGGCGTGTGCAATGTTTGCAGTCCTGTTTGCAAGGCCGTCGAGATAATGCGTCTGCGTTTGAATGCAACTTTCCTCTTCGATGTTGAATTTGGTAGTCATATGTCTGTAGTCTCTCGATCCACCTTGCTACTTGACCTTCAGGATTTTTAAAGTTCAGAAGCCAATTGAGTGCTCCATGGTCTGTTCGGAGAAGGAACTTCTGTCCATAGATGTACTTATGGAAGTGTTTTGTTGCCAATATCAGAGCTAGAAGTTCCCTTCTGGTCACGCAATAATTCCGTTCTGGCTTCGAGAGTATCTTACTGTAGTAGGCGACAACCTTTTCTTCTCCGTCGTGGACTTGTGACAGTACAGCTCCAATTCTGACATTACTTGCATCCGCGTCAATAATAAAAGGTTTCCCTGGAGTAGGGTAGGTAAGCACAGGAGCATTGCATAAACGCAGCTTTAACTCCTGGAAGCTTTTCTCACACTCACCTGACCATTTGAACGGCTTTCCCTTTTCTGTAAGCTGATGCAAGCTTTTGGCGATTCCAGCAAAATCCTTCACAAAGCTTCGGAGTTGATGTTTGTCCTGTGGTGTCCACAGTGTCAACTTTTTCAGGACCAGTCTTTACTCCTTGGGATGAGATGATGTGTCCCAAATATTTAACTTCGGTCTTGAAAAGAGCACATTTATCTGGATTAAGCTTGAGGTGTGCTTCTCGAAGCCTCTGGAATACAGCTTTTAGGTTGTCACAATGTTCGTCAAATGTTTTCCCATACACGATGACATCGTCCAAATAGACCAGGCAAGATTTCCAAGTAAGTCCTTGTAAAACGCATTCCATCAAACGCTCAAATGTAGCCGGAGCGTTGCACAGTCCAAATGGCATCACTTTGAATTGCCACAGACCGTTTCCTGTGGAGAAAGCTGTCTTTTCACGATCTTCTGGATGAATTTCTACCTGCCAGTAGCCGCTCTTTAGGTCTAATGTAGAGAACCATTTAGCACCTTCCATTGCATCGAAAGTATCGCTGATTCTGGGCAGAGGATAGCTGTCTTTCTTTGTCACATCGTTCAGCCTTCTGTAGTCCACACAAAATCGAGTGCTTCCGTCCTTCTTTTTGACAAGGACCACTGGCGATGCCCAAGGGCTTTTAGAGTTTTCGATCAGCCCATCTTTCTTCATGCCCGATATCATCTCTTCAACTTCTGCTTGTTTGGCTAAGGGGAGACGTCTTGCTGGTTGACGAATCGGTCTGGCGTCTCCTGTGTCGATCCGATGCTGCACGAGTTGTGTTCGACCATACTGCCCACTTGGTGAAGAAAATATGTCAGCATACTCATGAAGAAGGCTACCAGCAATACTTAGTTGATGTTGACTCAGACTTGTTGAGTTAAGGATTTTTGCCTTTAGTTGTTCGGAGTTCGCAGGCTTCTTCGTGTCCTCTTCTATGATCTTAGTTATCGTTGACACAGGTTCACATTTTCCGACTATTTCTCCTTTTCTCAACTTAACTTCGTACGGTTTGATGTTCAGAATCCGTACAGGTACCATGTTGTTCTTTGGTGCCACAAGAGTCTTCCCAACGATGATGTTTTGGGAGCCTTGGTCAGTATCTGGTTCCACCATGAGGTATCGATGACCACCCAATTCGCCTTTTATTTTAGCCCAAACGAACACTTCAGAAGAAGACGGCAAGCATATGTCTTCTTTGATGACACTTCTTAGAGTTGAGGATTTTTCGTCACCATAAACCATAGGAATCTCTACATTTTGGTAATTAAGAACTTGCTTACCGATATCCAGAATTATTCCGTGTTCTTTCATGAAGTCGATTCCAATGATGCACTCGTCACATATATCTGCTACCAAAAACAGATGTGAAAACTCCAGTTCTGCCAAACGAATCGGAAGACGAACTTCTCCGTACACTTTAGCTGCCTCTCCTGTAGCAGTTTTCAGACGATAGCTATTGGTGTTATGCAGCCATGTCATCTTGACCAAGTCCCTTCTTACAATGGAGGCAGTGGCACCAGTGTCGATTGTAGCCACGTGTTTCTTCCCGTTTAATGTTGCCTCCACAGTCAGACTTTTGTTGTTTCGTTTAGTCTGTGAGACCTGGATAGTGGTTCTGGGGCCATCGATACCAGAAACCAGCTTCTGCCCCTCGAAGTTGGTTCTTACTCGTTTCCCGGCTGGGAAACAAGCTTAGCAGGAATGTTGGTGTTATTGCTTACCTGCTCTCGAGTACTATTTCTACTTCCACAATGTTGACATGCAGCTCTTCTTGGTGGCAATCTGCACTGGCGCTGGAGATGTCCGGTCTTGTTACAGTTCCAGCATCGAGCAGGTCCGTCTCGCTGACTTCTTTGGAATGCGGTTCTCTGACAGGAGCATTCTTCAACTTCTAGTTCTCTTACCCGATGGATTCCTTGTGAAGCCTGTTCTGCTGCTTCCATAGTTAGAGCGAACGCCAATGCTTCAGGAAGCGTGCGTTTTCCGGCAGTTCGAATCGCTCGCTGAAGGTTGATGTCGGATACAGCGCGGACAAATGCTTCTGTTGCGAACTGGTTTATTATTTCCTCTCCTGCAGTTGGATATGCCAGGTGAGCCAGCCGTTCGATATCTGCTTGAAGTTGTTGCAGACTTTCTTCTCTTTTCTGGACTCTGGTATTGAGTTGGACCCGGAAGACTTCTTGCATATGGCCATCTCCAAAACGTTTGTCAATGGCTTGCACAAGAGCCGTGAAGTTGCCGTTCTTGTCTGCTGGTATGGTTTGCAATAATTCAGCAGCAGGTCCTCTAAGGGCAAGCGTCAGAGCTATGAACTTGTCTTCGTCATCCCATCCATTTGTCGCTGCAGCTGCCTCAAACTGTTTCTTGTAGATTGACCAAGAAGTTTGTCCATCAAAGGTTGGCGGATGCATTTCCTTTCGCTTTGGAAGTTCGCCAGAACTTTCTCGAATCTTCATTTTTCGAACCTTCTCCAACTCCTTGGTAATGCTTTCAAATTTGTCTTCGACCTTCTCGAATTTGGCTTCTACTGTCGAAAATTGTTTTTCGACACGCTCGTCAAGAGCAACAAATTTGTTTTCGAAGGCATCAAGCTTACCTTCGAGAAGATTTTTGTGTTCTTCAAGAAGATTCTTTTGTTTACTTCTTTGGTCTTCGAATCGCTGGAGAAGATTTTTTTCTTGTTTTTCGAGAAGATTCTTTTGCTCATTGCGTTGATCTTCAAATCGTTCGAGAAGATTCTTTTGCTCTTTTCTTTGCTCTTCGAGAATGTTCTTTTGCTCTTTTCTTTGCTCTTCGAGAAGGTTCTTTTGTTCTTTTCTTTGCTCTTCAAACTGGGCGAGCAGCAGAGCCATCATATTGGTCATATCTAAACTAGTACTTACTTGCTCTTCCTCCATTTCAATCGTGAAAATAAACGAGTCTGGGTTTTCACCTTGTTGTCTTAAATGTTCCTGCAGACGAATAATGAGGTCATTTTTTGATCCAGCAGTAGGAAGACCTCGTTTGTTTAGTTCTGCTTTAAGTTCAACACAATTTAAATCATTCAAAATTTTACCCATTGTCTGTTTATTTATTTAAAAACACACACGCACTTTTTATTTTAAGTTAATTTACTTAAATGCACATATAAAATAAGTTTTATCCCTTATTCTGACACCAATGTGACGTTTTACCACGGTTCGATATAAAACTTATTTATTTTTAACTGTCAACCGTCAATTATTTCCTTTCTAAATTAAACACACTTTACTTCACTTCAAATATTTTATTAATCATCAATCTCAAGAGTATGCAACTTAAATTCACTTCCGGATACTTTTAACTTTGAACTTTACACTTTCGCTTTCAAAAATAAACTGAGTCTGTGCTCAAAAAGTTTCTCCTTATATAGTGAGCTGAGAGGTTCGGGACTCTACTCGAAAGTACTGGCACAAAAGCTTCTGGAAGGTTCCATTCCAATGAAGAGAGATGGCGTTCTCTCCACTCTTCCATTCAGCGCATTTTCCCCTGAGAGAGATGGGCGCGCTCTCTCGGGATTTTTTATAAATGGTTGTTGTCTTCGATAAGGGTATTTTTGTACTTGGCTCTTTGTTTGTTCCGAAAGTAGTTAGGTGCTGATTTCATCGTTACAATATCTACATATTTAATGCCTACAATCAAATTTACGATTCATATTTAGCATAACTACTAAATCTCTTAATTTAATTTGGAAATTTATGTTTTTTAATGTTATATTTTAGTTAAAATGTATAATTGAATATTTGAATGGCACAATTTTGAAATGATTTGAAGCACAAAACAACCAATTTTAGAATGATTTGAAACATAAAACTTACAATTTTAGAATGATTTGAAACATAAAAGATATGATAAATTTAACTGGTGGAATTTGAAGATCCCTTAGCGACGGTACAAGTTAGAAACTGTTGCGGTATAATAAAGCATGTTTACAAAATTTAAATAGATTCGACCATCCTAAAGAACCGTTCAATATATTGTAACGATGAAATCAGCACCTAACTACTTTCGGAACAAACAAAGAGCCAAGTACAAAAATACCCTTATCAAAGACAACAACCATTTATAAAAAAAATCCCGAGAGAGCGCGCCCATCTCTCTCAGGGGAAAATGCGCTGAATGGAAGAGTGGAGAGAACGCCATCTCTCTTCATTGGAATGGAACCTTCCAGAAGCTTTTGTGCCAGTACTTTCGAGTAGAGTCCCGAACCTCTCAGCTCACTATATAAGGAGAAACTTTTTGAGCACAGACACAGTTTGTTTTTGAAAGCGAAAGTGCAAAGTTCAAAGTTAAAAGTATCCGAAAGTGAATTTAAGTTGCATACTATTGAGATTGGTGATTAATAAAATATTTGAAGTGAAGTAAAGTGTGTTTAATTTAGAAAGGAAATAATTGACGGTTGACAGTTAAAAAGAAATAAGTTTTATATCGAACCGTGGTAAAACGTTACAATATTAATAAATTGGCTAAATGACAACAAGCTCTCACGAAAGTAAAGCCGACGAATCTCTTGAAGGATTGGACAAACTGCTATGAAATAATAACTATCTTCAAGTTATCTTCTATTACAGAGATTACAATTTTGAAAGAGATCAGACCTATGAGGAATATAATTGAGATTGAGTAACTCCACTCTAGCTCTAAAAATGGTACCAATAGCCTCTACGGAAAGTTCAGTGCAGAAATAGTTATTTTCCGTTAGCAATTTGTGATTTAAGCTTCTATAAATATTTCTGCTCTCTGATGAAGCTGCTCTGTTCAGGCATTGATTGTATAAATGTTCATCAATTTTCGCTATTAGACCATCGAAAATATTGTGCCAGTCATTTAAATTGTTTTTATTGAGCAATAGGCTTACGTCGTGATCTACAGCTAGCTATGGGCCTTAAGGTTTTGGATGAAAATAGGTGGAATACCGGATTCGGCGTAAATAGCATAAGATGGTGTTGCATTAGGTAACCGAAATAACCTTTTGAAAAAATACATTTGAATTGTTTCAAAATTCCTCGAGTTGAGCGAAGCCAAAAACCTGGGCACCATAACACATACACGTATTGACTGTGGCGTTGAATACTCTGTATTTTGATGAGACATCAACTTGTTGGTTATTGAAGTAGGCTGGCCACATCATATTTAATGCAAGCTTGGCCTCATTCCTTTCCTCCCTTGCATGCTTGCTAAAGTTCAAGTTAGCAGACAACAATTTGCAATAATCCTGCAGTCTGTTTATTTGAAGTTGTAATGTGAAAGGGTTATCCGTTAACAACACTAAGTCGTCAGTGTAGAGCAAAACCTTAACAAGGGTTTCTGCAAAAATTACACCACCCGGTAATATATCACAAACCGCATCAATAAACAGAGCAAATAAAATTGGACTGAGAATGCATCCCTGAGGAACTCCTGCTGACGTATCAAACCATTCCGACAAATTTATCCCATTCCAAACAGCTGCACTTGTTGAAGTTAGGAAATTAAAATAGAGAAGCAAAAACTTACGAGAGACACCGAGAGATGCCATCTTATAAATCAGAGCTTGTCTATTAACCGTATCAAAAGCGGCTTGAAGTCTACAAAGCAACAATAAAGTTTTTTATTCTTTTCAACATATTTGTTTGCGATGGAAGAAAGTGAAAAAATGTGGTCAATAGTAGAGAACCCATGACGAAATCCAGCTTGAAAAATGCTTAGCCGAGTGTCTTGCTCAATCCATTTCGTAATGCATATTTGCGAATAGAAAGTAAAGACCTACCTTATTGCATCATTGAATTTTTGCTATATTTCACACCTAAAAATTGTTGTGGGCTCTTAGTCTATAAGAGGCTTATAATAACAGAAAAATAGTTGAATTTGTCTGTACGTGACCATGGAATGCTCCTGCTACACATGATTCGCAGAAATAATCCTGGTATCCGGATTCCGAGGCATCTAGTTCATTAACCATTCCAGTACGCTTCATTTTCAAAATGTCAGTAACATTCAAATGACCCCTCCGATTATGCCATAGGACAAGGCTTTTGCAGCACTTAATCCAGCAAACCGGGACTCATTAACTTCCATACTCAAGTTTTTCATTGGCAACAGCTTCAGTGAGAAGATTTTTACCATTCCAAATTTGTGCCTTTCCGTTTTCAAATACTGCTTTTATGCCCTTTGACTCCAATTTGCCAAAAGAAAGAAAATTGCAGGATAAATCCATCAATCACACTAGCAGTTTTCTTTCCTTTCACTGATAGTTTTCCTTTGATTGTTTCAATTTTTGTTGCCATTAAATAGACACCATTTTTTGCAACTGATATCTTGATCGGTGTATCCAAAATTTTACATTCGGTCATATTAAATTTTCGTCGTTTACCATGTGATCTGTAGCACCAGAGTCAAGGAAAAAATTCAGATTATTTTTGACTTCAGCTTCAAGACCCATCTCTGTATGTGCAACCTATATAAACTTTTCAGCATCAGTTGTACTTATTTTGGCCTTAACAAGAGAATTTTGTTTTTGCCTTCTTCCACTCCTGCATGCAGATCGCTTGTGCCCCAGCTTTCCACATTTAATTTTGCTTTTGGAATACATTGCTACAGACTCATTTTGCTAAACATTTGTAATTGTTTTCTTTTTGGCTTCATCGAAGATCCGGATCTTTACAAACTCTATGGTAAGATTTTCAACGTCATAGTTTCCAAGGCAGTGACCAAAGTCTCAAAAGAAGACTTTAGAGTAAGTATGATTTTCCGCAAAAATAATTGTGAAGCAATAATTTTCCTTTCAAAAGTACCTACGAGGCTTTCAAAAATTTCCATTTGCCGCAGTCTCGGCTGCTAATATATCCAGTAATATCCTTGAATATGAAGACTTCAAAACCATGCTCTTCCAGCTCCACCAACAAACGAAATTCCCAGTTTTTGAAATTTGTACCATCGAACAAAATAACTTTATATTTATCTTCCTCCATTCCATGCCCCATAACCTTTTAACTTCTATTTTTTTAATGAATAAATCCCAGTTCAGAAAAAACAAATAGATATATATTTTATTTTATATTAAAGAAATGACTAACTTGTTTCGCAGTGATAGTATCCGATCGGAACGGAAATTTCTCCGACTCATACAAAATGTTTTTTATTTTTCATTTTAATGATACAAATTTCTCATAAATCGGTTACACCTCCGGAAAATTATTTCAACGTGCGGTTGAAAAGGAAAAATTAAAGTGATAATTCTTATATTTCTAATATTTCTTAAAATTCGGAGAAAATTCCGATCGGATACTATGATAGGGCTGAATATTATTCTAAACATCGAATACTTAAATAAATATAAATGAACAGTGCCTATATAACAAGTCTCGTATTTCAACCAATAATAGGCGTATCTTTTTTGCAAGCACGGCGGAAATTGATAAAAAAACGACATCGGGGATTACTGTCCGCGCCTAAGTTAATCACCGAAAATTCAACAAGTAATTTGTTAAGCCCTTCGGGGTTGCAAAAAAACACGGCTAATGTCTGTAATTTTTATATTGATTATCTATCTGTATCAGAATCATTTTGAACAAAAAATGTGCATAGGTATCAGTAGCGTGGCGTGGATGATTTCAAATGGTAACTCGAAAAAAAATTAGTCACCCGAAAACGTTAGGTAACTAAATTATAAATGTCTACCTTAAATTGTCTATATCGCTTTCCACGCCATGATATAAGTTTTGATTTACAAATTTTGTATAGAAAGAGTCATAAAAGTTTAATTTTACAATAAAATAAAAAGGTATGAACTGTATTTTTTTAAAGAAAAACCTACATGACCTCCACAGTAAACTTCACACAGCAACGCAGCGAGACACATACAAAGTTATTAAAATAAGAAGAAAAAAAGCGTGTTAATTTTTCGAATTAAAATTAATTTTTTGCACAGAAAACTACCCCTACCCTGCTCAATGAACTTCATACAACAGTGAGACATACTTAATTCTCTCTTCTACAACTCCATACACCACAAGAAACACAAATAGAACTTTTAAAAATTTTCGCTGGATAGAACAAGCTTGTTCTGTTTGACTTGCTCCATTTATTTGTATTAAAACTCCCGAAATAAGACGCAGAAAACCGAGTTATTTTTTTGCTTTCTTATGGACAAAAATAACACGGTTTTCTTCGACATATTTAGGGAATTTTCTAGTAATTTAGATGAATGTTGCTCGTTTTTTAATAAACATGATTGAGATTTTCAAATGGTAACTCGATAGGAAATGTGTTATATGGACGCCACGCCACTGATAGGTATAAAAGAGTTAAACAGAACACACCTATTATGACTTCAACCATATTTTTGCATAACTGATTTCATAGTAAAATATTAATTCAATTACTTGCAATCGTTTCAGCTTATGAACTCCGAGCGCTTATCGATCTTTGCTTCCGATCTACAAGTTTGTTTTCTGCTGTTCGAATCGCTTCGTGACCATTTAAAATTTCAACTGGAAGCCTACTTAAAAAAACTCTCCGATATCATTGTCAGTGATAATCCGAAGACACCCTATGAGATGCGAGAGCTGGCGCTAGACAATCTTCTACAACTTTGGCGTATTCCCGGTTTCGTTGCAGAACTTTATATAAACTACGATTGTGATCTATACTGCAGTGATGTGTTTGAAAATATTACAAATTTGCTGTCAAAATACACTCTATCTGCTACAAATGCAGTTTACAGTACACATCTGCTCTCAATGGATACGCTCATCTCAGTTATTGAAATAATAGAAAGAAACTGTGTGGTTGCGAAAAGTGGTGCAAATGCACCCCCACCATCATCCAATCGACATTCACGTCAGAACTCTGGACTGGATAGCATAGTTGTTGATTCAGACTTGAACGATTCTAATGCAGCTGATTCTTCTATGGTTGTCGAAAATATTTCTAAATTTATAAACAAATCAACTCGCATTAGAACTCATTCGAGATCACAACAAATATCAAGAGAACAACTTGCTGATGTTAAGAACAAAAAAAGAGTGCTCACACAAGGAACTGAACTTTTTAATCAACGTCCTGAGAAGGGTATTCAATATTTACAAGAGAATGGAATATTGAATACTGTGCTCGATCCGAAGGAAGTTGTACTCTTTTTGCGAGAGAATCCTGGTTTGGATAAGAAAATGATCGGTGAATACATTAGCAAGAAGAAAAATGTCGAAAGCAAAATTTTAGAGAACTTCGTAGAAAGCTTTGATTTTATTGGGCTCAGAGTTGATCAAGCATTACGCTTGTATTTGGAAACATTCCGACTGCCAGGTGAAGCTCCATTAATTTTTTTGGTTCTTGAACATTTTGCTGATCATTGGCATGTGAGTTTATGACAACTTGGAGTCATACCAACAAATTTAATCAATCTTGTTTTTATAATTTTTTTTAGAAACAAAATAACGAACCGTTTGCTAACACTGATGCCGCGTTTAGTTTAGCCTATGCTATTATAATGTTGAATATGGATCAACATAATTTAAATGCAAAGCGACTTAATGTCCCAATGACGCCAGATGATTTTTTTAAGAATTTGCGTGGCCTCGACGGTGGTAAAGACTTCGATCAGGAAATGTTGGCCAAAGTTTTTAGTTCTATAAAGTAAAGCTATACAACAAAAAAATTAAACTATAATTTAATAATTAATTATACATATATATTTTTAGAAATGAAGAAATTGTTATGCCAGCTGAACAAACGGGTATCGTAAGAGAAAATTATCAATGGAAAGTACTTCTGCGACGTGGTGGTGGAGCAGATGGAATTTTTAATCATGTACAAGATTCTGCCTATGACAAGGAACTCTTTCATATTATTTGGGGTGCATCTCTTAGTGCTCTTAGTTTTATGTTCGATAAGAGTAACGAAAACGGGTATCAACGTACTTTAGTGGGTAAGGAATTATTTGCGTTAACTACCACTTTTTCAAATTAATGAAAAACACATATTTTCTTTAAGGTTTTACAAAGTGCGCTGGTATTGCAGCCTTTTACAACCTTCATCAAGATTTTGATGCGCTTATCCTTACTTTATGTAAATTCACCACATTGCTGAACATCCAAACGGATGCAACAAATGAAATTGCTCTAGCTGTTAACTTTGGTTTGAATCCCAAGGCTCAGGCGGCCATTAAAGCCGTATTCAGCTTGCTCCACGATTATGGAGATTGCTTAAGAGAAAGCTGGAAAAATATTCTCGATGTCCTTATTCAACTGTTTCGTTTAAAACTGCTTCCCAAATCTTTGGTAGAAGTGGAAGATTTTTGTGAGCCGAACGGAAAGTGTACATTGATTTTAGAAAAACCAAGTCAAAAACCGGAATCTGGATTATTTAGCAGCCTCTATTCATATCTTAGTTCAGAAGGTCAACGAGAACCAACATACGAGGAGCAAGAATTCATTAAAATTGCCAAAAAGTGCATAAAAGAATGTCAGCTTGATCAAATGATTCAAGAATCAAAATTCGTGCAATTCGAGTCCCTACAGGAGTTGCTCAAGTGTGTGTTGGCTGTTATTAAACCACCAGGTGCTCACAAATCGGCCGGTGTGCCATATTCTGAAGACATTGTGGTATTTTGGATGGAATTTATGGTTAAAATAGTTATTCACAATAGGGACCGTATGATTCCACTTTGGTCATCCGTGCGAGATCAGATGTATCTTCTTCTTATGGGAGGATCCTCATATGGCTATGAGTATCTTCTTAACAGATGTGTTGTAGCAATCTTAAAGTTGGCAATCTATTTGATGCGTAATGAAGAACTATGTCCTGTTGTCCTACAAAGTTTAAAAATGCTCCTCATGCTCAAGCCAAATATGATATTTAAAATTTCTAAGCAGATTTCAATTGGAATATATGAGTTGCTTAAAACAAGCGCCCAGAACATACATTCTGAGTTAGACTGGCAGATTATATTTACGATTCTTGAGTGTGTCGGAGCTGGAGCAGTTCCGCCCGAGTTTGAAGATGCAGTGCCACAGTCTGTCCCAAAATCTGATGGAGCTCTAAGTAGTGAAGAAGACTCAGGTCTTCCTGACCGCGGGTACATATCAGACACAGAAGTGACTTTGAAACAGCAAATACCGCAAGTCAACTCAACTACTAGTTCCCCATTTCCAAGTCCTTCAGCAGAGAATTGGATATTAGTAAATAAAGATACAGATCTAACAATGAGTTCTTCGAGGCCACAATCTCCGCCACCACCAAGCAATTTGCTATACCCGTGTAAGCTAATGGAACATTCACCATTTGCGCTATTCAAATGCTGGGATAGTTTAGCATTTATTGTCCGTAATGTTGCTCATATTACTCCGTATAACTTTGAATCATGCGTGCGGTGTATTCGTACATTCGTAGAAGCATGTAGAGATGGTGGATTAAAACCCCGGAAAAAGCTTTATGCTAGGCCAGATAACTACAAGAGGAAGTCAATGAAGAAGGAAAAGAAACCAGCAGATCACAGCAGTGACAGCGAAGATGGCGAGCTCAGTCAGCGTTATGAGACGTTGTCCATTCAACTCTTGGATTTAATGTACACTCTTTACACACGAACTGCGCAAATCTTCCGCTGGTGGGCCGAAGAAGGATGCGCTGTACCCCAGTGTTCCGCTTTATGGGCACAGGGTTGGTGTCCATTACTGCAGGGAATTGCTCGTTTGGCTATGGATCGTCGAAGGGAGGTGAGAACATATGCGATTTCATGTTTGCAGCAGAGAGCTCTGCTCGTTCATGATTTGCAGACTCTGAGTGGAGCTGAATGGGTAAGCTGTTTCAAACAAGTACTCTTTCCGCTACTCAATGAACTTCTTCCGGAGAGTAATTCTATTAACGGAATAGATGGGGTTTTATTAGAAGAATCTCGTATAAGAACGGCCACTATAATGTCAAAAGTATTCCTTCATCACTTGACACCGTTAATTGAACACGAAAGCTTCAATGATCTTTGGCTAGAGATTTTAGATTACATTGAAAAATTTATGAAAGTTGGCTCAGACATGTTGTATGAACAGATGTTGGAAATTTTAAAGAATATGCTGCTGGTAATGCATTCAGTAAGAGTATTTCATTCAAATGATGGTACTCTTCATGTTCCATTATGGGAATTGACTTGGAAGAGAATTGGAGAATTTTTACCAAATCTACTAGAGGAACTTTTCAGTGATGAAAGTGAGTTTCATAAAATTGTTTCTTAAAAAAATAGTTTGTTTTGAATTATATTTAAAATTTAAAAGGGAATCGTCCTCAAATGATGTCACAAATAAATGATCAAAATATTGCGAGTATACCACAAGTAGCTGTCTTACCTCAGTTAGGTGCTAGAAAATCTTTCAGTGGTGAAGAAATAAAATTATCGGGTGAGACATTGGAATCACCTAAATCGAGTATTATCCTGCAGCCACCTACAAATACTGTGCAAGAACAATCGTTTATATTGCCACAGGTAATAGATAGTTTGCAATTGATATAAAATTATTGTGTACATGTGTTTTGTTTTATTTTAGGTAAACAGTCCTATCTTAATTCCACAACAGCCCTGCACTACGATGACAGGTAGCCCACTTCTGCAGCAGCCAACACCACCCATAGTTCAACCTATTGCAATAGGTACTTCTGTAGCCCTTGTGACACCAACAAACACGATAAGTTCAGTATCACCATCAATAGTGTCGCCTGTAGAGAACAAATCGGATGTTTTACAATTTCATCAAAACATAGCTGTTTCTCCTGAGTTCATTCCAAATACTGAAAAACATTTTCATGGATCGACATTAGCCGAATCAGATGCTACATTACAACATCCTTCAACGTATCAAAATAGAGAATATGAATTTTCCATAGAATTACCCGAAACGCCTCCACCATCTTCAACAACAAGCGCCTCAGCTCATTCAGCTCAGATGATAATGCAAGAACAATATGCTGAGTACTACCAACACTTCCAAAGGCAACAAGAATTTCTAAAACATGACCTAGTAAATGCCAGTTCTCTGGCACCAGAATCAGTACCAACTGTGCCAATGAGTCATGTGTTAGCAGGGAGTGAATATCCTAGCCTTAACAAGTTGCCTACATCATCTATTGTGCAAAGTTTCTCACCTGTTTTTGTTAAATCGCAGCCACCACTATCAGGTTCCGATATATACGCGGACTACGTAAACAATCCATACAATTTAACATTGCATCAGAAAAAAGAAGCGGCAACTGCCGATGATTTAGAGCAGACTGACCAGATATCCTCCGGAGGACCCCCGCTAGTTACAAATGTGTTCCAATCGGTGAACTATTTCGGAACAAATGTAGATCCCAGTTCCATACCACCTGGATCAGAAATGCTGTTTGGAAACCCCTAGGATTGAACTAGAACATTTTATTGGGTGTCCCAATTGACCGTTAAGTTTTAGTCTAATTTAAGATTTTGATTATTTGGTGGTACTTTATTCTGCAGTGGAACATTCCAATCAGTACGAGCCAGCACCAAGCAAAAATGTGACATCTATAATTATTTTTGTTTCATTATTAACTTTTATATCGTTTAGCTGTTCAATAGTTTTATATGTTAATTCAATTGTCTGTTTTGTTGTTTTTTTTTTTCTTATATAGTTGCCAGTCTCTATCCTTTGTCCTAATTGCCTTTATCCCTGTACATAGTATTTAATTGGAAAAAGTTTAAACTGTTAAGAATCACAACAAAACGAAATGCAATTAAAAATGTTCAGTCAATTTTATTTTAGAATGATTATACAATGTAATTGCAAAAATGATGTTATATATATATATTAACAAAACGATATAAAAAATAATTCAAAAAATTAAATAAAATTGAATTGTATAAATTAGAGTAATAATAACATTATTGGTTTAAAATCTGCCAGTATTTTTGGTTATTAAAAACTACTGTATAACCAATATTTTGCAAATAATGACAAAATGCCATTATATAAAATGTGTAAATGAAACAAGGGGCCCTACTTTGTAATTCGTTCCGAAAGTGAAATTTCCTGAAAACGAATATTTTGTACTCACTATTTCTAAAGCGGAATGAAATCTACTACTTTCGGATTGACAATTCTGAAAGTAGAATTTTCGTACCTGGTAACTCGTTTCCAAATGTCAAAAGCATTGAAATACGGAAAATTTGTTTCTACAACAAATGTGTTAACGGAACGAACAAGGAATGTGTTAAAATTTAATGTCGTCTTTCTTTTGCAAATAGGGATTTTGATCCCGGATCAGGAATTTTCTTGGCAAAAGAAACGCAGATTGGATTTGTTTTTGGTTTGCAAATGTATGTGTGGGATGTCAAATTTAATTTTGTCAAAAAAAATTTTATTTTAATTTAATAAAGCAAAAAATAATTTTGATAGGCAAAGAATCAAAAACGGAATGCAAATGAAATAGAAAATCACAGAATCACAAAATGACGTTTTATAAATAGTGTGTGTGCAAGTGCGTGTTTCATGTAGGTGTAAATCTCTCTTTAATTCGGGATCAGAGATTTTGATCCCGAATTGTCAGGGATTGATTTTTTTTGGTTGAATGTAATGCAAAAACTTGTCCGGAATCAAAATCCCTCACAGGGATCAATTTTTTTTAACTGAAAGAAAAACGACATAAGTTCTTTTTTTAGGAAAGTTTACTGATGATAACAATTTAACCAAATGAATTTTATTTCGAATTCCTTTTAACAAAAAAATCGATTTGTTTAGAAGAAAAAATCGAATTTTCTGGACAAATTTCTTGTATTGAAAGGAAAAAAAATCGATTTTGTTTAGAAAAAAAAAATCTATGTAATTTTTTTGGTAAAAGGAATATGACATTACTTACAGGAAATCGTTGAGTAAAAATGTTCACACAAAACAAAAACAATTTGATATGTTGGTCGAATCTAAAAACCCCTGACGCTAAGCAAACATCGAAATAGAGAACAATAGATATAGAAGTGTTCGTTCCTTTTTGGCTTTATCATTTGGATGTGTTTTCCATCCACTAGACCAATAGCTCCCGGAATTCCCGACTTTGAAAAAAAATATTGTTTGGCTTCTCGTCGTTTTCCTTTATTTAATTTAAAATGTATGTTTTTGACACAATATTTTTTCTATCGCGCTGCAGACTTCTGCAATAAAACTTGATGTTGTTTGTTGTGCCATGCCAATGCAACGGTCATGTCATATATATTTGGTGCTGATAGCCTCCTTGTCCTCCTAATTGAGTTATTCAACGAAAATCAATTTTCCTTAAATTCAAAATGGCGGCCAACGCAATGGAGCTAGGCGGTCGAAAACTTAAATGTAGACTCCTAATAAGCCCCCCTAACGATTAAAAACCTTATCTAATTTTTTCCATTTCAAATGACATTCCGACTGGACTAAATTGAAAATTCGTTATATGCATTATATGCATTTGAGATGGATTATAAGGAGGCATCGTTCAACTCTTTCTCTTTCTTATTTAAGCTAGTCGTTGGGAACCGCGCTAGACCATTGTAGTGATTGTAGACGATCGAGTTTATGAGCAAATTCCTAAACGCAACATTTGCAAAGCAAAACACATGCAAAGCAAATGAAAAAAGCAAGCTGAAACAAAAACAAATTGAAATGCAAGTGAAGTGCGCAAGATATTTTTGACATTTGCTCAAATACATTTGCATTTGCGCATAAAAATAAAATCTTGTACGTTTATGGACAAACTGTTTAGCAGGGATGTTTACGTTTGCATTTTGGAACTGTTTGCTTAGCATAATTTGTACAAGTTTTGCGTTTAGGAATTTGGCCTACGATTTTAATTTCATCACATTATCACTGGGGAAATATTTCCAAACAACCCCTTTTTTACTTGGTCCAAAAAATTTAAAATTGAACTGAGTTCAATGATGATTTAAAAGTTGTTATATTAAGAAAAAAATTATACGACGATCCAATTGACGATACGTACCTACATAATGCGAAGGTTCATCAGTTCAGCTCCCCTCCCCCCCCCCCCCCATTTACCCACATTTTGTAAAAGGCGGTGTACAAAGTTTCTCGCTATACCTATGTTGAGAAATTGTAGAGAATTACATTTTCTACTACAATTTATATTAAGGCACTTTTTATTGCAAAAAATAATTAAAAACAGGAAAATGTTTTGAGAAAATTATCTTAGGGATATAAAATGAGTACCTACACAAAATAAACCTAGCAAATTTTGGCAGTGGAGGTAGGTATAACAAAAATTCATGTGCATGTATATGTAGGTATACGCATTATTATATCAAACTAGCCGATAAAACCCGTCGTTGCCCGGGTCTTCTTTAGTAAAACCTTATGACAACCAAATATCGACCAAAAAGATGATTTAAAATCAGCACTCGAAAAATGTTCAGCTTAAAGAGCCCTACACACCATCCATGTTACTTGTCAGGTAACATTGACGTTTTTTTTTGTTAGGTAACATTGAAAATAAGCCTCCTTACGTATCAATGAACATTGACAATTATTTTGAATAAAAATGTAATGCACCTAATTATGTACCTACCGTCTATGAAGAATAATTCCGTGCCAAAAAACCGGAATACATTTTTTAACACCCCACCCATCACTTATCAACATCAAAAAAATTTTACCACTTGTACTACCTAAATAAAGTAGGTACCTACCTATTAAAATAAAAATACATATGTAGGTAGGTATTACCTAAAAAAAAAAATTGTGAGCCGATTCTGGAAACCAGATCCCTCCTTGCGCACGTTCTTGTCTTCTTGTGTTCCCACATTACATTTAATCTTCATTTAAAATCTCGAACCTTGAAAATCCGATCATTAGAACTCAAGGTGTAAATTTAGCTGATTTGAACGTAATAAGCACCCCCACATCACCTTTGCTTACCTACGCCCTTGACTGTGTAGTTACTCAACAAAAAGAATTAGAAAAACAAATGTATTAGTGATTCAAGTGCCCCCTTACCCCTTATTGTGCACGCTCTTGCAACTAAATAAGTTCGTTTCCATTCACCATCACCAACCACCAACCGCCAAACCAACAAAAATTTCAGTCTTACCTTAAAATCCAACAATTAGAACTCACGTTGTAAATTTAGTTGATTTTCGTGCCTATTTACGTGCGCCCTTGATTTTTTTTTTTTTTTGACGATGAAGAATAATTCGCTGCCAAAAAACCTACATACATATTTTTACCACCCCACCATCGCTTATCCTCATGAAAAAATTTGTACCTAACCTAAATAAAGTATTAAAAAACCAGCCACCCACCGCCAAACCAACCAATTTCAGTCTTACCTTAAAATCCAACAATTAGAACTCAAGTTGTGAATTAACTAAGCCAATTTACATGTAATAAGCACACCCCATCCTATTTACGTGCGCCCTGGATTGTGTAATTTACTCAGAAAAAAAAAATTAAAAATAATTTTTATCAGGGGTGCATAATTGCCCATTACCCCTCCTTGTGCACGTCCCTTGCCTATAAAATAAGTTCGTTTCCATTTACGATCCAGCAAACACCCACCACCAAACGAAACAATTTCAGTAGATACAAACATTTATTTCTGCTGCAAATATTATACCTACCTTACCTACTCATATACATAACATACCCTACTCCACTCATTTCTTACTATAGAGAGAATTCCCTACCGTTGATGTTTTTTTTTTATATGAACTTTTACTATTATACAAAAATATCACCACGATTCGTCGCCGGCGAAACGTTAAAACAACTCTTACTCATTATCTCGCTCCCACCTACCAAGGCACATTGCACATGGTTTGAATTGTTTTTTTTTTCGATGAAGATTTTTACTACCCATCACTTATATCATCAAAAATTTTCCCTAAAAACAAAAAAACAAAAGTATTACCTACCTAAATAAAAAACAATTTTTTTTTGAGCCGATTCCAGAAATCAGCCCAACAAAAATATGGATTTGACGAACCGGATAGTTACCGGAACCAGTCAAATCCGCCTTCCGCTCTGCCACACAAGGCAATTTTCCATTTCCATGATTTCAAGATTTCAAGATTATTTTATTGAACAGTTAATATTTACAATTGGCTTAGTGCTAGTTATCTTAAAGTATACAGTGATTTTTTGATATATGTTGGCACAAAATAGGGGCCTAACTTTTTACATTGTGAGTTTTTGTTAATTTTACATTAAATTGTCATTGTGTTTATATAAATCTTATTCTATTGGCTGCTTTACTTCTCGGATTGTTCAGTTCCGGTTGTCATTGTTGTGTTTGGTTGGGGGTGAGGCTTTCAGCCACGGTAGTAAGCTGACCCTGGGTCAACGTAGAAGGGAATGTTCTCTTTGTCAATGGTTGATATAATATCCTCATTTAGCAGTTCCATCGCTTCGAGGTACCGCTGGTGGGGATGTCTTGGCTGGTTCACAGTTCCTACTATCAGAGGGTTCGGGTGGGTCATCATATTTAGTAGACATCTTCTGCTGGATTCGATGAGGTATCTGTCTAGCTGTGGGATGTTCGCCTCTTCATAGAGTCTCTTGTTGCTGACGTGTTTCCTTCGTATCCCGTCGTAGTGCAATCCTGTGCAGATCCGCAAGATCTTCCTCTCGAATATTGCCAGTTTCGTTATGTGTGATTTTGTTGTCGTGTACCAGATGGGAAAGCAGTAGGTGATGACTGGTCTGATGAGCTGCTTGTATAGAAGAAGCTTGTCTTTTGGCTTAGTCCGTTCTGTTTTTGCATTAGCGGATGGATGCGATGGAAGGCGAAGTTGGCTTTTCTTAATACAGCTGCTGTGTGGGGGTTGAATCGGTATAATTCATTGAACTGTATTCCCAGGTATTTGACATTATTTCTTGCTGACAGTTCAGTTCCATCGGGTAGGGTGATCTTGGTGTTCCTGCAGTTCGTGGCTGAGCATCCTCTTCTACTTCCTGAGGTACTTGGTCGTCTGAAACATATCAGTTCGGATTTGGTCGAATTGATTTTGAAGCCCCAGCGTTGGTAGTACTCAAAGAGTAGTCTGATGTGGGATTCGACTCTTCTAGCTGCAAATGACGGTGACATGGACTTGGCGTACGTTAGGGAGTCGTCGGCAAACAGTAGAGTCTGTGCGTGTTCTGGCTGCGGCTGGTCTGAGGTATATATGTTGAAGAGGAATGGTCCTAGTTTGGATCCCTGTGCAACTCCGGCTCTGGTTGTCCTAGTTGTTGATTGGCAGCTTCCTATTTGAACAAAGAAAGATCTGGAATGAAGAAAATTGTAAATAATTTTAATTAGTGAATGTGGGAATCTGAGTTGGAAAAGCTTGTGAACAAGTCCTTGTGTCAAAAGCTTTTTCGATATCGAGAAAGCATCCGACAGTGACTTGATGACAATTTAAGGAACGGGCAACATCATGCTGGAACTTTAAGAGTGGATGAAGTGTTGAGTGTTTTTCCCGGAATCCGAACTGCATATCTGGGATTATGCGGTTGTCGTTGCAGAATGATTTAAGTCGTCTGAGTATCAGCTCCTCGAGTATCTTGCTCATGTTGCACAGAAGTGAGATTGGCCTGTATCCAGTGACGTCTTTGTTGTTGTTCTTTTTTTGTATAGCCACAATTTTTGCCCTTTTCCATTTGGTGGGAAAGTAGCCGTTGTTGACGCAGTTGTTGAGGATAATTGCCAAGAAGATCAACACCGACTGCGGCAGTCTCTTCAGGACGAAGTTGGAGATATTGTCGGGTCCTGTTGACTTCTTTGGATGTCTTTTGTAAACGATTTCTTCAATTTCTTCTGGAGTAGTGAACTCGTGGTGATCTATTGGGTCGTTTGCGGGATTGGTATTACTGAAGCGTACGAGTTCTTGTATAGTTTGGGCGTGTTGCACCGATGTGTTGACTTCGTCTAGGAACTCAGGGTCGGATGGTGGATTTGGTTTGAAGTGTTCTTCAAAGTAGTCGGCAAATGCCTTGGCCTTGTCTTCGTTGGTAGTAACATCCCTAAAGTTGGTTCCGATGACATCTGGCATTGGCGGCCTCTTGCCAATGATTCTGTTGATTTTTTTAAATGTGGGGCCCCGGTTGGATTGTTTGGAGTCTCTTTTGGAGGAGGTTGTCGTTGTGGAACTTCACAGAGTTCCGAAACATAATGTTCACACATTTTAGCTCACTTGAAACGGCCTGGTTGTTGGTGTTGTTGATGTTCATTTCCCTCTGGTGAATCCTTTGAAGCAATTTCCTAAGCCGCTGCCTGTGGAGATAAAGGTTTTGGATGTAAATTGGCAAATTATGATACCTGTCCCGTGATGTTATTGGTTGTTTTTGATTCTCAAGTGAGCTGCTGACTACGTCGTCCAGGGCATCTAGTGCGGCATCAATCTCTGAATTTTGTAGATTTCTATTTTCTGGGGGAAGGATGATTGACTCGTTAATGTCACTTTGGAGCCTGGCTGCATCAAGCCTCGAGTAGTTGATGAACCCCACCACTGGTTGGTTGATGGAAATGAGCTGTTGTTGGAAATTTATTGAGAGTAGGACGGCCTCATGGTCTGAGTCGCTGGTGAGTGTCGTGCAGACGTAGTTCCGTAGCTCGGGTAGGATGCACACCAGGTTAGACGTTGCGAGGAAGAAGTCCAAAGTCGATGGGGTTCTTGGAAAGGTAGGCTTAGGTTGAGAAACGATTACTAGGGAATGTTGATCACTGTTGTCATCCAGCCAGTTCACAATGGTATTCCCGTCGTTGTTGTCTTGTGTGTCCATCCATCTGCGATGTCTGGCATTGAAATCCCCTCCGATCAGTCCGTAAGTGCTTTTGTTTATGGCCCAGTTGATGGTATGTAGATCATCCCTGATGTCTGCGGCCCTTGCGGAGCACTTGTTGTAGATACTGATGATCGTCAGGATTTCGCTTGTTCCCAGCTGTATGGTGATGGAGGTAGCTTCGAAGCATTTCAGGCCAGGAATAACTACTTCAGTCGCGCTGCTGGAGATCTTTTTGCTTAGATAAAGAGCAGTTCCTCTCGTTCCCTCCTTCTTGTCATTTCTAAAGGTTTTGTAGTTGGTGAAGTCAATGTTGTTCTTCTTTCTGACGTTCGTTTCACTGATGAGGGCGATGTCTGGGCTGTTTTTCTTCAAGAATAGATTAAACGCTGTCCTTTTTTCCAGGCTGTATAACGAATTAACGTTATAAGCTACTATTCGCAATTTGTTGATGCGCATTACGCGCTGCATAGTTGAAATATAAAGGTGGCAAGGGCCACGGACTTATCTTCTTCACTTAATGTTTGGTAATTGGATGGGACGGAACTCCGAGCTTTCTCCATGACAGTAGGTAGATCCGAGTTGAATAGGCGTTTCACTTCCTTGGCTAAGTTTGGTTTTGGGGTGGCTTTAGCTGTTGGTGGTGGTGGTGTTGATGTTGCTGCTGTCTTCTTAAGGGGAGCTTTCGGTACTGACTGGGTTATCTGTGCTGGAGCGATGTTCCTCTTGGCCATGGCTGCAAAGCTGATGGCAGGTTTCGTCACTGTACAGGCTGATTTGGCTGCAAATTCTTGTTGCACTTTTTTGTTGACGAGTGCTTGCTTCTTTTCCGCTTGCTTTGCTTTCAGTACTGGGCATCCTCTGAAGCTGGCTGGGTGTCCCTCGGTCTTGCAGTTAGCGCACCACACATCTTTGCCAGAGTTATCCTTGCGTTTACACTCTCCAGGTAAATGGCTGTCCTTGCATTTGACGCAAACGTAGTTCATGCCGCAGTTTGTTGCAACGTGCCCAAAGCGCTGGCAGTTTCTGCATTGGATGACGTCGTTGGATTTCATTCGTTCCCAGTAAACTTTTTGGTTCATGATGAGTGTCTTCGTATACACTTCGGCGATGTCACACGTCTTGCTCAGCTCCACCACGAAGCAGTTGAATCGTTTGTTTGTTGTCTTCCTGGATCTGAAAAGAGAAACTTTTATTATTGGCAGACCTTCGATTCTGAGTTCTTCCTCCACTTCAATGGCGGTGATGGTGTAGTGTAGTCCTTTCAGCATCATAAGTGTTTTCCTGTCTTCTTTTGGGGTAAATGACAGGTTCTGAATTTTCATCGTCTTCAGATAGGTTTTTAGTTCATCATAGTCCTTTCTTATTGGCGTGTTGATGATCGTCTTAGTGGTGTTGAGATTCTTCAGGGTGAACCCAAGTTGTTTTCCTTTGGCAAATCTTCGTACTTCGGCAATGTTTCCTGAGAATACAATTATGGGCGGCATTCCTCCCTTCTTGGTGTTCTCGTTTGCCGTTGCTGAAGCTTCGGCGGGAGATGTCTTTGTAGGCACTGAAGGTACGCTTATCTGTATGACTGGTGGTACGACTAATTCCGTTATGACTTTGCTGGGCATTTCCTTGATAGCTTCAGTTTGGATCTCTTCCTTCTTCTTCTTCATGTCCTTCTTTTTGGCGGCTTTCTTTGAACGTTTTTTCCCGGTGACTTCTTCGAAGTTTGAAAGGTTGCTGTCAGTGTCGAAAGGGCCTAGTTCATCTCATGTAAGACAGATCATTTCTCCTATGTCTTGAGGAGCCTGAAGGTGCTCCTCAATTGGCTGTGGTATCTCCATTGGCTGAGGAATCTCCTTTGTTTTTAGTTCCTCCGTTGGCGGTGGTTCGTTGGTTGGTTGGACGTTAGTTACGTGCTTTGCATGAAGCTCCTTGACGAGATTGTTGATTTAACTCCCGTATCCACGTCCCAGATCAGCAATCATCCGCTTCAAAAGTACTTCGAGCATGGCGTAAGCTGTTTCCGGTGTTAATTTCTCGGTAGTGTCCATGTCAGCAGGTTAGTTTGAGAGGTATGTGGTGTTTGTTATTTTGATAAAAACTTCCAAGTAATTACCCTCTTTGTTGGTAGATTAATTATTGTCACAAGAAGGATAATCCACTTTGGAAAAACCCTTCTTGGAAGATTTGGTTTAGTCAGGTAGCGCAGGTAGACCTTTGCTAACCCTTTTTTCACTGAATGTTTATTGCTTAGGTAGATTTGTCACTTTTTCACTATTATTTCTCCGCGCACTTCTGTACTCGTTGAACAACGGTGTCTGTTCCATTTCCATGGCAAAACAACTCTTGCTTATAAATAATTGAGCTTGAAGTAAATGTGAATTGAAAATCCATAAAAGAGAATTTTGCAAGGAAAATACCTACATGCTTGATTTAAGAAAATTTCCATACGATTTTTTTTTGTGGTAAGTTTTTAATTTGTTTATTATTCTGTATTTAACAAAAATTTTCTTTTCTGCTGTATCCTATAGCATACATTTCACCAGATAAGTGAAATTTATATTATATCTATTTTTTAAAAGAGTTTTTTGTTTGCTTGTGAGTTTAGTGCATACATACAGCCAAATTTAATAATTTTTCCGATTTGGATGTCCGAGGTATAACCACTTGAATTTATATTAGGATTGTCCACTGATTAAAAATACATAGTTAAGTCCCAGACGTTTTACTTTCAGCTTTCCCCTTGCCAGACGCCCCCAAAAGAGAGTGAAAAATCAACTTCGGAAGTTTAAGATATAACCACATAAGTGATACATAAAAACATCAGAATAATTCTCCTGATTACAAGTATGTAGGTCCCAGACGTTTTGGTTTCAGCCTTTGCGCCGCCAGACGGCTCCAAAGATTGCAGAAAATTAACTTCTGTCCTTTGAGGTATAACCAAATGAACGATACACCAAAAAATCAGAAAAAATCGCCTGATTATAAAAATGTAGGTTAAAGACGTTTTGTTTTCAGCCTTATGCCCGCCAGACGCCATTTTAGCATTTTTTACTGCATTTTTTAACTTAAAACCTTAATAACTTTTTTCTTTTCAAACATAACCAAATAAATGATACACCATAAATTCTGATTTTAAAAATGTAGGTCCAAGACGTTTTTCTTTCAGCCTTATGCCTGCCGGGTCGAAACGCCAATTTTCATGGACTAAAGGCCGTTAAAAGCTATTTTTAATCAATAACTCAACAAGTCCAATTAAATAGTACTAAGTCTTCTACTTGGCTGATTTATTTCAGTAGTATACCTAAACATTGCCAGGCCCCGGGCACAAAAAAACTTCTGGTTTTAATGATTAGGAATTCTAATCTGGTAAGATATAGTTCACACTAGGTTTTCATCATGAAATCTATGTAAGATGAACTGAACTTAATGGAACTTGCGTATTGACAAGGCCCTCACTAGGTCCAAGTGAGATCGCCGCACAGTGTAGCGAGCCCATACAAATGTTGACCAAAATATTTGCACTAACAGTTTTTGAATTTTTGTTGTTTTTTTTTTTGTTAGAATGAATTGTTATTATATAAAACGGGTTCTGATAATGAAAAATAACTGTAAAAATATATTTATTTTATTTTTTCAGTTTTCAAGTGTTTTTTGAAGAGGCGAAAAGTGGTCGAATTGGAATGAATCAAAAATGGTTCTAAAATTCAATTTTAATTTTCTCTTGATGGGATTCCTTTTCCTTTAAAACTTGTTCTAAGTCAATCAAATGCATTTCAAAAGCATTCTGTAAACAATCGTAATCAAAATAAAAACAAAAATTTCCAATTTTCATTCACTTTTTTCACAGTTTTGAATTAGTCACATATTTATTCGACTTAAAATGAAAAGATATAATTTTTCAGAAAAATAAAACAAAAAATCAAAAAAAATAAAAATTAAAACAAAAAATTAAAAAAAAAGAATTAAAAAAATAATTTAAAAAAATTAAAACAAGAACAATGTTATGACCTTATGATGTGGTTTCCAAAAACGCCATTATGTCCTCTTCTATTAATTTTGGTTGATAGTTCCTCATCTTGTTGCGAATAGCTGATATCAAAGGATCCGAAGTTAAGCATCATATTCATTAAATCCGTGTTGGTGTTAATTCTAGAAGATTTTCGAGTATGATGTTCCCGTAAGTTTCTTGAATCTTTATGCCTGCCCTTTAAAGCATCCTCGGATAATTGACCAATAGGCAATACAAATGATTCGATCACATCCGGTCCGTGTATTAGTACTTGTATAGACATGGGCATATAATACCATGAGTATGAACTCAAGTATGAAGTTTTAGTGTCGGCAAGTAACTCTCTGAATTTCTCTTAGTTGATTTTCATGTCACTGGACAATATTCTATTAATCATAGAGAACTTTACAATCAAGTCTTCTTTTACACCAGTAATTTCAGCACTAAGACTCGACTGTCGAAAGAATGTCCGTGCCGTATTACCGTCATTCGTGGACCCATATAGACTGGCTTAGGTTTATCAACAAAGGAGGCCCATTTTTTCCTCAAACTCTTTTTGAATTCTTTTTTTATTTTCTTCAAATACTTCTTTATTAGCAGGGCCGCGTACTTCAACACTTCAAGGGCAATCTATATCCAATATGTAGGATACATTCAAAACTCCTTATCCAATTGTGTAAAGTTGATAATCCATACTTATATGTACTTTGATTTGGCTGAAGATCAACAACATTAGCCTGATTCATCAGCTTTGGTGTAGCTCCACGTATATAACAGGTCTGTGTTGAATTAATTTCAGTTACAGTGTTGCAAATACTTCCGTGCTTCCGTCAATAATAGTAAAAATCCTTTCCAAATTAACGTTTATAAAACAAGCTTCAGTATCTGTTAATGGTAAAGCAACTGCTACTAAGTTATTTATTAGAGTTGTCATCCTGTGTAATTCATTGTTTACCACATCTTTGGATTCTTTAATAAATCTTAAATGTACAGGTCGACAGAAAAAAGTAGATGAAGGTGTATCATTTCTCCATTTAACTAATTTAGTATGAGACTCCACCAGTTGAAGAGGGACTAAGGCAGTCATAAACAAAAACTCATCAGTTAGACTCGAATCTGTAAATTTTTGTTTATAATTACTGTGACCTGAGGAACCATCAAAACCCCATTTACAGATAAGCTTTAATGGGGAAGAGTGGTTTAAAGCAGAAGATTCAACTGATTGTATTATAGATGATGCCGTTTTAGTTAAAAGCTCTTGCAGGTTTACTTCTGATCCCGTTTCGCCTGATTTAATATCTTGAGGTATTAATTCGTTTCTCGTTTTTATCATAGAATAATAGCTTGGTAATGTATCGGGGTGTAGTACAATGATAACTTTTCTTAACCTTTCATATTTTCTATACGATAAATCAAGATCTGTATATAAGGCCAAAGCTTCAAAGGGTGACATAATTTTTTTATCTTTTCTTACTTTACTTTCGCTTGATACAGAAGCTGCAAATTGTAATTCACAAGGATTTCTGTTTTTAAGTCAATCTGCTACCCTTCGCTTCTTTGAAGCTCGATTTAGCTCCTCAAAACTTTTGCATGGCCTGCCCCGCTTCGAATTATCTGTGTTTGATGTTCGTGCATGTTCCTCGTTATGCATATAGCTTAAGACATCTTTACTAAACATAAAGCCATTGTTCAAATCAACAAAATATTTTTTCCTAAAAGCAGTCTCAGATTTTGAACATAACCTCCAATAATTGCTTATCCTTAACGCAAATAACTCAACTGACTTCTTTACACTGCATTTTATTTCGTCAGGAGCATTATATGAATCACATACGTCTAATACATAATTGAAAATTGAGTTACATTTAGCTTTTCGGTCCGCTTCAAGCCACTTTTGAAAACAGGCGTTATTGTTGAGTTGTGCACTATCTGGAATTTAAGTTAAATATCTCAACAATATGCAAACCAAAGGTAATATAAAAAAATTAGCGATGTGATATGATGTGTTTTTTTGTAAACGAAATTTGAATTCCAAACTAACTTTTTTTTTTGCCTTAACTTAAAATATTAATAACTCACCCATATTTATATATCTTTTCAACTTTTTACTTTAAATTAACTTAAGATAACTCACTCAAACAATAAATTAATAATCATGAAAACTTTACCAAATACAGCTCTTTCATCATTCGCATAAATCCGTTAAGATTTATCATTCTCTGATGTACTCATGTTGCGGAGCGAATTGTATGCATATAATTGAGAGCATACCTACAAAAATACCGTTTTGAGATGAGTTGACACTTCATGATTATGTTTCCATAACAAAAATACGCATATCTAATTTTTTTTTTTTTGATTTTTCATAAAGGAACAAAACACTGTGCGCCGCACAGTGCGTTGACCAGTGGACAAAATTCAAAAAAATTAATGTGCGATTTTAAGCTGCAATGCTATGGATTCCAAGTAGAACATTTTAAATAACTGTTATTTGTTATTTTTAGTTATCTCTTTTTTTCTTCTTCGTAGATTAACGGGATTGTTATCACCAGTCCAGGTAAATTAAGCATTAGTTTTAGTTTGCAATTAGATTTTACTGTGTCATAATAGATCTCTTGCGTTAAAAATACTGCTGTTATCAATTTTTTTTCTTGTGGATTGTAATAATGGATACTTTAAGAGCTGGTATGAGTATTTTTCAGTTTAATTTTAAGTGGATTTTGTGTGAAAATTAATAAGTCAAAAAAAGCCCTACTTTGAGGAATGAAAAATTTATTTAGGTTGAGTTTAAAAAAAAAACATATCAAAATATTTTGTGTCATTGTATTCTCCTATTGTTCTGCTTTGCAAAAATAGAAACTTTCATTGCTACTTGTTGCTAACCTTCAAAATATTTGACTTTTTGCAGGGCAAGGTCAAACCATAAAAAAATAATTTTTTTTTGAAAAATGGATTTCTTTTAATAAAAACACGAAAGTTGAAGGTGTTATTGCGTTTATATTGAATGAATTAAAAATTAAAGGTTTCCCCGGTTACATCTAAGAACGATTTGGCGGCAAAAGTAAGAATTTTTGAAAAAAAATCTTGAACGACGGCTTGGACACGAAACTCTTGAAGATTTGGATAGTGATCTCTCTTCGGAATTATTTATTTTTCAGTTTTCCCTTTTGTTATTACTTTTTTATGAATATTATTTTTTGCCATGAATAAGAACATTCATAATATTTTGCAAAATATTTTTGCCGATATATTCTCTGGTTGTTGTGCTTTGAGAAAATGTATTCTTTCCTATACTAACCTTTAAAATTTTACAACTTCTGTATAACGTAAAAATCAGTAAATTTTTGAATTTTTTGGCTTCTTACTAATAATAACACAATTTTGGGCGTGGAAGTGGGTGGATTTCGGTTCAAATTAATGTTTTTTATCACACACATCAATTCTTGACACTTTTTTAATATCGTGCGAGAAGCTTAAAAAAAAAACAATTTTATAGCAAAAGTGGGCGTGGCAGTGGGCGGACTTCACGCTTTTTTAATTTACAATTTTTTAACTGACCAGAATATTAATACTTGAAATCAATTTCGTACGAGAGGTTTTCATGCAACCAATTTTTTACCAATAGTGGGCGTGGCAGGGGGCGTGAAAATTCCTCAAATTGAGTAAAATCCCCTATTTATTACATTTACCAACCAATTTTTGTGAACAGTTACCTTACTTTTGAAAAATTTATTTTTGTCCACTACCTCCATACAATCGATGCACTGTGCGCCGGGACGAAACGCCAATTTTCATGGCCTAAAGGCCGTTAACAGCTATTTTGAATCAGTAAAAAAGTTTTGCTTATGTGGAATAGATTCAAGGAGATTAAAATACATAATGTAATTTCCTTTATTTTAAGTTATATTTCGTTTATACTATACATGTATATTCATAATTAGAATTCTGTTTTGCTAACGCATTTGTTATACCTACATATTTAGTAAGCTAAACCACATCGCTCTTTAGCCATATTAAAAGTTTATCTTTTGTTCTTTCCACATATTCGTTACATTTGATACTTTTTATTTGTGGAACACAAACATACCGAACGTATATTTTATTCAATGGAGTTATTTGCCGAAGAGTCTAAAAATAACATGTTATTAATAAAATATTTGTTGAACATTTAACAAACCTGTAAGCAATAAAGTTGTAAGTCATTATTCTTATCATGCGCTCTTTGTACAAGTGCATTTGGCAAATTCCAAAATTCTCTACATCTCCAGAGTGAGATCTTACTTCCAGCTGTGGCACTTTGGAAGGCTTGTAATACAAATTTATGCGTTTCTAAATGTTCGTCAAGTAAAATTTCATAAAGATTATAAACTCCATCGCAATTTTCTAATTTCTCCTGGCCCTCCTTGCAGTTTAGCAGAAAAGCAAAGCATTTTATGAGAATTTGTTGGTTCGCTTGCTTGTGTGAAATTTCATTAAATATTAATTCAAAGAATCCTCGATCAATAGCTATTTGTGGATATATTTTCAAAAAGTTGCTAAAGTATTCCAATAAATTAGGCTCTGCGAATGCTATGAAGTTCTTCTTAAGAGTTTCACATAATTCAATATACCAACTCGTTTCGTGGATTAAGTAATCGACAACTAAAATGATAAGTTTTAATTATTAAAAATATATCACCACATTCCTTTGTTTAACTTTGTGGATGCCCGGAAAGGTTCTTCAAAATGCATGAAGATAGTCCGCAGTAGTCATCAATTTTGGCAATTTCATAAAACTCATTTATAAGGTTGTGTTTTTTGGATATTTGAAGTGAAGCCTCAAGAGAGGCACTTAAAATAACTAGACATTTTAAAATAAAAAATAAATGTATATAGCAAAAGTATTAAAATCTGTTATCTATACCGAAGCATCGAAGAATGACGAAAACCAGGCTCTGGCATTTTTGATTTTGCAGCCGTCTTCTCAGTAAGACATTCTGAAGCCTGAAAAAAAGTTAAGAAAAAAAAAATTGGTGAAGTTCAGTTAGCTGAGAGCTCGGGGAATATTCGATATATTTGGTGTATTTGACCAATTTTTTCATGTAACTTATCCACTATATTTTTTAGGTCTTCTTGTAAAAATGCGAATAAAACTAATTTCCTATTCCATCGTCTTTCCCAACGTATCGTAAGTATTCCTTACTTCTTCAGGGGGCCGATTCTGGTTCTGTGAAAAAGTGAAACGTAAACATTTTCACCAGTAATTCCGATTCTCGTTCTGTCTAAAGCCTAATTTATACATCAATGCGAAGTGAGATTCAAATCGAAATGAAACATCAATAAATCTCGCATCGAAAAGTTTACAAAGAAAATAAATTCTGTTTTATATTTGGTTTAGATAAGTCCCTTGAATTATATTTACTTCGAAACAAATTTTTTCCTCCTTGTCGCTTAAATAATTGCATTTAGTTTTATTGTATTTTTCACGCCTGGGAAAAAAGAAATTTTTTTGTATGAAAATTTCACTTCGCTTCGATCTATAAACTAGGCTTAAATGTGAAACCAAACATACAAAAAACTTTCACAAAGAATAATTTCATTTCACGCTATAAAATCTACAGTTCGTCTGACGGTTTCACAGAAGTAGAATCACTTTTTTGTATCAAGTGAATCCAAAAAGTGAAAGCAATGCATGAGAGCGAATGTGAAAACGATTTATTTGATTCACTTTTTCATTGAACCAGAATCGGCCCCCTGGGGTATATTTATGTTACCGTAAAAAGCCGAAATAATGAAATTCTAGAATGTACCGGTAAATCCTAGAATTTCTCAGCACCATTGGTAAAAATTGTTTTGTTTTGTATATTGTTTTCATAATTCATTTCGGACTTTTACCACCATGCATTTTGGTAAATTTTAATTTTTACTTTAGAGACATGGAAAATATTGAAATTCATTTCTGTAAGTTTCTTTAAATCCAGATTCTTTAAATGCAAGAGAAACTTTGCATACACCCAACCTCACACCTACCCCAAATCCTATAAAGTGCCAAGCAGGGGGACAGTATGCCCTATAACATCTCATTGTATATACGCCGTAATGCTGGCTGCTTAGAATTTCTCAGCATCGTAAAAATGGTTTTGTTTTGTTTTTATAATTCATTTCGGACTTTTACCACCATGTATTTTGGTAAATTTCCGTTTTGAGGGGCCAGTTATAGCGATCATTGAAATACATCATTGAAAACTTTTAATTTAAGATTTAGGACACTTAAAAAGCAAAATCAGTAATTCTTTTGAGTTAGTTAGTTAGTTAACAGAAACTTTATTTAAAATATTATTTGAATACAATTTACAATTCATTTTATACTAAGGCCGTGTGTGAATTCGGTTAAAATCACGTTAAATTTTATCCAAAGATTAATTTTTGACACTAGTGAGGTAAATCTGTACGTAGAATTGTCAAATTTTAATGTCGGATAAAATTTAATCGCAATTTTAAACGAATTCGCACACGGCCTAAGTTTAATATGGTTTGACCAAAAGGCCGTCTACCAGATTGACAAATTCATATTTTGTATCATATAATTATCGTTTCATTAAAAATCGCCTTCAGTAATGCGCTGTCTATAACTAAGTGCTGTTGATGTATATTTGTACAAGACTTCCCAGCCAAGGTTACCATTCAGAATGTTCAGCACTTCACTCATATCCAATGTGTTTTTTCCAAAGTATCTCGTACGGAACTCATTTAAAATGGGACATCTAGCAATGAAGTGAAAAACATCCTCTCTCTCCTTTAAATTACATAGGTCACACAGAATTGGCAAGTCATCCCGATGCGGAGTGTAATTTAACTTAAGTAATTCTCCTCTTATTTTAAAAATGATGTTAATCATATTCAGAGTAAATCGATTTTGGAAATAAGTACTATCAAGAAGATCAAAATTTAGTTGATCCTGAACTGTGAAGATTGTGCATCCATTTTACATCTTTCATAACAAGAGTAGCTTACCCCCTTCAACAAAGTATTGAACATGTCCCTCAACTCTACCGGACTTACATCGACTGCAATGCGCACGTTTTCATTTAGATCGGCTCCCAGGTCTTCCCAGCATTTTACAAGATTTCCTCTTCTAGCTAAAACATTTGTAAGCACTTTTTTAGGCAACCTTACATCATCCATCTCCAATACTCTTATAATGTACTCAAAATGCAGCTTTAGAGTGTCTAAAAATAACGGTGGTACTTTTGTTTCTAAGTGCAGCATATAATTTGGTGTATTAGAAGGTAGGCGGAAAATTCGTTTTAAAAAATATCTCAAAAACTTTTCAACATCTTCAATTTGACGATATCCCCAAACTTGGGCCCCGTAGAGCAATATTGCAGAAGCAGTAGCACGAAATAGTTGAAGTTTTGAACTGTGATCAATATATTTGTTGTTAACACAACGGCCCCAAACAGAAGAAACAGCTCTTTTTGCCTCAGCTACTTTGTTTTGGAAGTGCTTTTTCATGTTAAGATTCGATGTGATTAATACACCTAAGTACTTGTACTCTCGAACTATTGCCACATTTTCTCCCTTGTAGGTCCATTTCTCATTGCGCGAATATCTACCACCACCATCTCTAAAAATCATCATTTTGGATTTGTCTAAATTCACTGTTAGATTCCAAAGTTCGCAGTAGCTTTCAAGTCTATTCATCATAAGCTGCATTCCAGTTACAGACTCCGACAGAAAAACTATATCATCCGCAAATAGCAAACCTGGTATCTGCAAACTCCCAAGCTGAATTCCACCTCCAACCGCCTCTATGATATCATTTATATATAAGATAAACAGCAACGTGCTCAAGACGCATCCTTGCTTTACTCCCATTTGTGTTACGAAGTCTTCCGAAACAAGCTCCCCATCCCAAACATATGCCACGTTGTTTTCGTACATGGCTTTTAATAACGTTACAGTTTTACTCGATATTCCATATTTATAGAGCTTGTAGAAGAGAGCTTCACGGGAGATGGAATCAAAAGCAGCACGGAAGTCAACGAAGAAGGCATAAAGCTTCCTGTTCCTCATCTTGTAGCTCTCAGCAATGTTCATCAGAGTAAATATTTGATCAAGGGTCGAGTATTTCTTCCTGAACCCAGCTTGGAATTCATTTAATATTCTCTTGTTTTCCATCCAAAGCTTGAGCCTATTGAAAATTAGCGCACTAAACAGTTTTACCGAAGTATTCAAGAACGATATGCCTCGATAGTTTTCAGGGTTCTCATAACATCCTTTTTTGTGTAAAGGGAATATAATTGCTCTTTTGAAACTTTCTGGAATACTTGCTGTCACGAAGATTCTGTTATATTCAGTCGTTAATGCAGATAAAAATTCAGACGAACTATTTTTGTAGAACTCAGCCGGTATTCTGTCGTCCCCAGGGGCTTTTCCATCTTTTGATTTTTCAATTACATCTTGTACCTCGAAGACTGTAAATGGGGCATCTAAAACCTCGTCGACAAAAAATGGAGCTGCATAGCTTAACAAAGGCGAAAATAGCGGTATGTTAAGCAAGTTTTTAAAATGGTCTCGAAGTTCAGGGGCTTGTAAGAATGTTGAAATTCGGTTAGTTCTCCCATTGATCACTTTAGCAGCCTTCCAAAAATCAGCTGAACATCTTGTTGAATTTAAAATGGCTACATTTTCTTGTTCAAATTGTTTCTTTTTAGTCCAGCATAACTTCTTAAACTCTCTATTCGCTTCCGCGTACATAGTTTTAAACAATGGTGAGTTAAAGTCCCTTACGAGTCTTAAACAAGCAGAAGATTTTTTCTTGTTTTAAGGCATTCAGCATCAAACCATTTTTGTTTAAATAAATCCCTATTTTTTCTCCTTTTGCTAACTGGGACAGCTTCCATTATTATTTGATTAAGGTCCTCTATGTGCAGAGATTTGTTCTCGGTCCTTCGTTTGAAGAGTTGTTTGTTTAAATTCTGTTGGTACTCAGTTTGGAAACTGTTTCTCCACTTCAACTTTGGCAGTAACTCTAGAGGTTTTGTGTTACCTGATCCCTCAACTCCCAACATCATACAAGAAATCTCTAAAGGCATGTGGTCCGAGAACGTTTGTGCAGCTACTTCGAAACTACTCAGAACTTCATTCCACTTTCCAGACATAAAGCAATAGTCAATAACTGAGCACGCCGTTCCTCGTACAAATGTATAGTCCCCATTTGCGTCTCCTTCACAGCTTCCATTTAAAATACTTGCATCAAGACAATCAGTAATTTTAAGAATTTTAGCACCTTTTGCATCGCACAGTTCATCTTTTGATTTCCGGGTTTGGTTAATTATTGATTGAGTGGATCCACTCACAAAATTATTTTGGGACAGTCAGATCCTTGCGTTAAAATCGCCGACAAGAAGTAAGTCCATTGACCCCAAATCCAATATTGCGTCACAAAGCTCTTCATAGTCTCTTTTCCATTGGTTACAGTTCAGGTAAATGGGAAATAAAAAGATGTATGACTCCTTGACTTTTACTCTCAAAACATCCAAATTTTCAGCTTGACTAAAACTTACCACTTCTTTAACGCACTTCCGATATCCAAGCAATTTTCCTCCACTTCCTCTTCCAAATGCATTTGATTTAACTGCCGGAACCCATTTTAATTCATATTCATTAAAGATTCCTACAAATTTCTCCTTCTCATCATCCAAAACGTGTGTTTCAAAAAGAACAAATATTTGAAAACTTTTAACATAATTGAAAAAATTCAAAACTACAAATTTATTTTTAAGTCCTGAGACATTGTAAGCTAATATTCTTAAATCTATAAATATATTTGGCTTCTGGTAGACGAATTTATTTCAATTCCTTTCATCGTATAAACGGTCCCCAGCCTGATCGCTCCAGGCTCTGCTTGTGTGAGCACCCAAATTGTGTACAGCGGCTGGTTCACACTTTTCGAGAGGTGAATCGTTGAATCGTTCTGGTGATATTATTGACGTTTTATAATTGACGTTGTTTACGTTTGTTCCGGCACGCTGAATTTCATTCATAAAATTTTGAATAGAAGAAAACAATGTGCAATCTCCAAAAATTGATCGGAGCACCTCCAATGGATCTTTTAAGCCACACTTCAAGCCGTCAGCCAAATCCCATGTAAAAAGATTTTTTTCAATAAAAAGTTTATCGTCCTTAAGCTGAGTTTTCATTTGCGGGAACTTTTCGCGGAGAAATTTAGAAATTCGAAGTAGGTTGCTCTTCCTACGGCGCGTGTTGTATGGTAGATCTTTATGTATATGGTGTTGTGAACCTTTCAGTTTACGGGTATTTCGGAGAATCTTCCACGCAGCATTTCGTGACTTCAGTTTAACTACAATCATTGCAGTACGTGCGTTTGGGTTAGATACCAAATGCGCATGTTCAATCTCTGAGTTTACGTCAGCAGAATCTAACAGGCCAGCGCAAATGGATTTAGCCTTTTCTTCCAAATCGGTGTTGGCTTCAGCAGGCATGTGCACGACAACATTGGATTCCAACGATTTCTGTAGCAATTTATCCATTTGGCCCTCCAAAACGTTGTTTCGCTGCTCGAGTTGAACAACTTTAGCAGAAATCTCATCATACTTAGTTCTCAAATTGGCCAATTCCGTGCAAAGTAATTGAAAGTCTTGTTTTGAAGCAAGTTCACTGACAAGCCTTGCGTTGCTTTCATCCAAGATTTGTTTGAAAATTTCAATGGTTAACATTGGAGATGTTTCCTTCGTAAGCTTAGCCGGACCAGATGATGGTGTAGATGCCATTGCTAACAAGGTTCTGCGCTTATCCTCTCTAGTATGAATAGGTGAGACTTCCAGCAGACCTCTCTTATTCATTTATTGAGGTTAGCTTTAGCTTTGTAACTAAATAAAGTTTTATTTATCTTAACTGCTAAGACTTACAAAGAATTTGTATTGTTGTGGTAAAATTGCCAAGCGGGATGTTATTTAAGCCGGTTTTTATCAACTTTATTGCACTTTTTCTATGGTTTAAAGACTTTTTAGTAGGAGCTCTTTATAGATCGCTAATTCACTTTGACAGAACAAATGTCAATGTAATTCTTTTCATGCCAATGTGAAGCTGAAGACTCAATAATTATTTATTCGTTTGGGTCCAATTGTCCACATAAAATGACTTTCATTTTTTCAATGATTGCACAACCTTATCAAGGATAATTGAAATAATAAAAGTCATTTCATGAGAAAGGTTGGGCCGAAATGCAAATTTTTTTGGCCAGATATATGAATTAAGTTAAAAGCTATATTTTGGCATCGAAATAATCATAGAATTTGCATCCTAAGCGCCTTAAAATAAATCATTACAATTTTCAATGATGAGTTTCAATGATAGCTAGAACTGACGTCTAAATTCAGAGATATGGAAAATATTGAAATTCATTTCTGTAATGTTGAAATTCATTTCTGTATGTTCTGAGAGAAGGAGAGAATCTGCGCAGAATCTGCATCTTTCGGTGTTTTACCAGTCCGCCTTGCATTTGGTAAATTTTAGGCTACGCAGAAGTTGAAAAAAAATCAAAATACACGGTGGTAAAAGTCCGAAATGAATTATGAAAACAAAACAAAACAATTTTTACCAATGGTGCTGAGAAATTCTAGGATTTACCGGTAAATTAATTTCATTATTTCGGCATTTTACGGTAACGTAAAACGCAACGGTACTACGCATAATACAAGTTTTGGATTCGTAAAAGAATCGAACTTGAGATTTCAATCAAGCTTGGCATTACCATGATAGATAACACGAAAAAAGTGGGTCCCGCAGTTCCGTGTGTCTGTTTGTATGTCTGTCTGTATCTCGGCCTACAGCCTAAACCACTGAAGCCATCTTCTTTGGAGCATCAGATTTTTGGTTGTTGATTCCCGAAAGGGGAAAACGATTTTTTTTTTTTATAAATAACGGTATTTGCCATACTTACAACCGTTTTGAAAAAAAAGGCTAAAAATCTCAAAAACTGCTCTAACGAGTTTGATTAAAAATTTGGTCTATACTAGTTTAAAACTTTGTTTTAAATAAAAGAATCTAGTTATTTTAATTTTATATATTATATTAAAAAGAAATTAGTTTCTAACCAAAAACTCAATGCTTTACTCGCCAACGACTATATTTGAATAAGTTCTCTTTGCTGCCGTCTGTCGATCGTCTACTCTTCTAAAAACTGCGTTCAGCTACAGAACTGTTGATGGACGTGTTCAGGTTATTGAAGGTGATAGGTTACAGTTCGGCCTTTCCTGACTCTTCACCGTCCTCGGTGTCATCATCACTTTCGCTGTCATCGATGTCAATGCCATCTAGGTCTGGTGCAGTCAAACAGAATGGTCTCATTTTCTCCGCAGTGAACACTGAATTAAACGGTTTAGTAGATCTCTGCATGCCAGGGATGTCCTGAATGATATACCTGTCGTGGTCCAAAACGTGTGTCACAATGTATGGACCCTTATATTTAGGCTCCAGTTTCCTTGACATACCGGTCGACGGCGGTTCGTTTTCAATTAGCACGATGTCATCTTCCTTGAATTTCCGAGGTTTGGAATGCTTACTATTATAACGTTCCTTCCAGGCGTTCTTGCATCTCTCAATATTTTCCAGTGCATGATGTCGTTTAACTAACATTGGTGTTTCTTCTACTGTTGAACACTCATCACTAATAGCGTCAATAATGATATTCAGCTGAGGATCCCTCAGTTCGAAGTCAAATAATAATTGGTTTGGTGTGAATCCAGTCGTGGAGTTTACTTGGGTGTTCACAGTCCATTGAAGGTTTTCCACTTCTAAATCCCAGTCTTGATCTTCTTCTACAACTGTCCGAAGAAATGACAAAATAGTTCGATTAGCTCGTTCAACTTGTCCATTTGCTCTCGGAATCCTGACGGCGTTCTTGACGTGTTGTATACTATGTGCTTGACAGTAGTTCGCAAAAGATCTTGATGTGAAACTCGTACCTCGATCTGATATAATTTTCATAGGCGTTCCGAATTAGGATCGTAGCTCGTTCAATATCCTTATGACGGGTTTTGTTTTCGTAGAGCGAACAGGTTTAACGATGAGATATTTTGTAAAGGCATCTGAGATGGCAACAATGTATTGGTTTCCTCGACGGCTTCTAATAAACGGTCCAAGGTGATCAATGTGTAGTGTGCGAAAAGGAATTGGATCAGTATCCCAAACGTAAAGCTCACCAGGAGTTCTTCCACCAGTACACTTGTTGTATTGACAGTTAATACATGCAGCGAGATACTCCTTTACGTACTTCTTCATTTTGGAAAACCAAAAATGTTTTTGGATTCGTTGCATAGTCTTCTCTAGTCCAAAATGACCATTATCATCATGTGCGTACATCACTATACGCCAGCGAATAGCTTTTGGAATGACCAACCTATTGTGCTCTCCAACTCGTTTGTACAGTCGGTTTTTCATCACTATGTAGTCTTTGGATAACTGCTTCCCCTGATCCGATACAATTTTATTTTCGAGGGTCCGGATAATCTCAGCTATCTTCGGGTCATTCATCTGCATTGTAGTTATAAAGTCAATGTTGTTCAACTCTATTTTCATTATGCTGCTCCGAACGATGTCGGGTTCCTTCGCTTCACTGAGTGGTGCACGACTGAGCGCGTCGACATGTCGCATTCGGTCAGCGCTTCGGTGTTCCAATTGAAAATCAAATTCTAGTAATTTGAGCCACCAACGAGCAATGCGTGTTACCAGCTCCTTATTTTGTTTCGTTGTCGTTACTGCAGCACAATCCGTAACAACCTTGAAAGGTTTCCCAAGCAAATATATTCGAAATCGTTCAAGTGTCTCAACTATCGCCAAAACTTCAAGTTCATGGCTATGGAATTTTTGTTCAGATTCTGTGCAATGTCGGCTGTAATAAAACACGGGTCGGAAAGCCTTTCCATCCTTGGATTGCATCAGAATCCCTGCTAAGCCAACACTACTTGCATCGGTATGTACCTCGTGTATACATCTTGGATTGTAAATGTCGAGCACAACATCGGAACTAAGAATAGTTTTTAATTTCTCGAAAGCTTCCACTTGCTCTTGTTCCCATTTAAAATCTGCAGTCTTACAAAGAAGTTGCGTCAGTGGGCGAGATATAGTAGCATAGTTCCGAACAAACTTTCTAAAATACCCAGTTAGACCGAGAAATCTTCGTACTTCATGTACATTTTCGGGTTTCTGAAAATCAATTATTGATGACAATTTTTCCTTTCCCGGGCGAATACAATTTTCTGTCACTCGATGTCCCAAGAAAACGATTTCAGTTGCCAGAAATTTGCACTTGTCTATCCGAATCGTAAGTCCACCATCACGAATGATTTCCAGCAACTTGGTCAACCTGTGAAGTCCTTCCTCGATCGTGTTGCTCGGAATTATGATATCATCTATATACCCCATAGCTTCATTCGGTTTCATCTTTGAAAGAAGTTTATTTACCATGCTTTGAAAAACGGACGGTCCATCTACAACACCGTATGGCATGCAATTATATTCGTAAATTGCGTCACATGTGCTGAAGGCCGTATATTTCTTAGAATCTTCTTCTATCTCTATTTGATGGTATCCTGAGAGCAAATCAATAGTAGTAAAGTATTTACTATCTGCGAGTCGAGATAATATTTCCTCAACTATAGGCATCGGAAAACTATGTTTGACGGTCATGGAATTCAATTTCCGAAAATCTACGCATAAACGATCTTCCCCATTCTTTTTTGGAACCAAAACTACTGGCGACAAATAAGGTGAATCACTGTGCCGAATAATATTATATCTCAGTAACTCCGCAATGATTTCGGTGACAATTTCTCTTTTTGCAAACGGAATTCGATACGGTCGTAGCTGAAATGGAACGTCTGATGTCAACTCAATTTTCATTTTCATGAAATTACATCTTCCTAGCTCAGCAATCGAATTTGCAAAACACTTTGAGAAAAATGTCAAAATATTATCTAGCTTCTCGTATTGAACTTCGGTCAGTTCGGAACAAATATTTGTTTCTGATCGTTCAATTCGACATTTTCCCTTCTCAATAACAATTTTATGGTTCTTTTGGCAAAGAATATCGGTACCAAGAAGAACATCCTGCCCAAGCAAATCATCATCTACCACATGCAACACCGCCTCAAACTCGTGATCATCTAATTTCATTTTGCAACTAATTTTATATTTACAGATAAACTCACCTCCAGCGAATCCCTTCAAGATTTTATCGGTAATGGGATCAATACTGGACACCATCTCTGCTTTTGACTTGGCAATTAATGAACAAACGCTGCCAGGGTCAACGAGAGCCTTCACCTCGTGAGTATTGTTGAGAATAATCTGTTTGGTAATAGTTGGAGCGGTCTCTTCTTCAACGAGTTCAATTTTGTTGACGTTGCCTCTTGTTGATTGGCCACACACTGCAGCAACATGACCAGGACGGTGACATTTTAAGCAGCGGTCTTTCTTTTGCGGCTTTGTGCAGTCAATGGAACGATGACCTGATTCGTTACAATTGTAACATCGAAGATTAAATCTTGTCGGTCTGGGGTTGTTCTCTGGTGACTTTTGAGGAACTGTTCTTTGCATCGAAAACTCAACCTTTGTGGCTTGAGTAGGGCTTTTCGAATCGTATGCTCTTATTGATTTGAGGAGATCTGCTAGCGATGAGAAGTAATGTGCAGACAAAGCATGTTGCATCTTGTTGTCTCGTAACCCTCTTATGATGTATGTTATAATTGAATTTTCTTTCAAACCAGCTTTTCTGCCAATTCCCACCATTTCATAATAGAAATGCTCTGGACTTTGGTTCGGGTTTCTGAATGAGTTTGCCATATTCTGATGTACGTCAGCATCATTTGAATCACTTGGAAAATCTACCTGCAGCTGATGAGCAAAGTGATTCCAATTCCTGAATATCATTTGCAAACCGTCGAACCAAAATTTAGCAGCACCTTTCATCTTGGCAGGAAGCGCTAACAGTAAAATCTTTTCCGGCCACTGGTATGCTTCAATGAGCATGTTGGTACGCTTAACAAATTGTTCGGAGCTCAGTGAAGTTCGGTCCAGTGGATTGAAATCTGGTAGTACGTCTATCAGATCACGAACGTTCGGCATTGGCGGTAAAACATTCGGCGAGTAATACGAGGATGGTCTTGGAGGTTCTAGTTGGTGCGCGCTTGCAAACGTCATCGGTGCCGCAATAAATGGGTCATTTCCTTGTTCCATCGGTGCAGTATTACTTGGAATATTTTCATATTCCCTCGGCGCAGCATAGTTTTGAACATGAAGGTATTCCCTCGGTGCAGCATTGTGTGAATAATGCGGATACTCCCTCGGTGCAGCATTGTATATATCATGTGAATATTCCCTCGGTGCAGCATAATATGGAACATTTAAGTTTTCCCTCGGTGCAGCATAATATGGAACATTTAAATTTTCCCTCGGTGCAGCATAATATGGAACATTTAAGTTTTCCCTCGGTGCAGCATAATATGGAACATTTAAGTTTTCCCTCGGTGCAGCATAATATGGAACATTTAAATTTTCCCTCGGTGCATTGCATGGAACATGAAAAAGGTGAGAATTTTGAGTCGTTGGATGCGCTTGAGAAAAGCATGCAATAGACGGATGCAAACTTACTGTTGGTTGAGTTGCAGATGTGAATGCAACAGAGCATCTTGCTGGAATCTGGATCTGGGCGGAATTTTTAGCAATCACGGCAGCATCTCGGTTCGTCATCGTCATTGAACACATCACTGGCGCAGTTGTAGCAATAGAATAGTCAGATGGCGCCGTTGTGAAAAGCGGCGGCACAAAATGGTCGCCCGGTTGACTCGGTCTAATTGCAGTCGTTTTTGGAGACGACGCAAACTGCTCATCGATTGACTGGAACATTGGTGAAGAATTTTCCCTCGCTGACAAACCATAAAGTTGCTTCTCCAATTCATTAACTTTATCGGAGAGTTCTTGTACTTCCGACTTCTTTGCATTTTCAAGGTGACGAGCAATTTTATCCACCAAGCTGGCTTTGGTGCCACTGCTCGAAATATTCAGCTCCTGACACTTTTGTCTCAGCTCACCAAGCTTCAATTTGTTTAAATTGGACATTATTATGGGTTATCCCACTTCTGAACTTTAAAACTTTGTTTTAAATAAAAGAATCTAGCTATTTTAATTTTATATTTTATTAAAAAGAAATTAGTTTCTAACCAAAAACTCAATGCTTTACTCGCCAACGACTATATTTGAATAAGTTCTCTTTGCTGCCCTCTGTCGATCGTCTACTCTTCTAAAAACTGCGTTCAGCTACAGAACTGTTGATGGACGTGTTCAGGTTATTGAAGGTGATAGGTTACACTAGTGCATTTGGTCTGCATTTTGGAGAAAAAAAATACCAAAACCGTTGTTAATGGAAAATTATTATTTCTTATTTTTTTTTTCGAAATTTTAAAAATTTTTCTGCATAAATTTATATTTTTCAAGAATTGAGATGGCGTTTTTCGAGATTATCGAGATATTAGTATTCGAGTGATCATAATAGATCATACGATATCGAAATATGAAATAGTAAAAACATGGAACAAACTACTCATGTGACAATGAGTACTCATGTAGTAAAAGTTTCTTCGAATTTGAAAGATTGAGTGTAGTATTATATAAGTACATACAGGGTGTCCCGTAAAGGATGGTCCAAACTGAATATAGGGATAGGCCAGGTCATGACCTTTCAGAATTTGGTAACTTGTTTTTCCTGAACCATAACAGTTTTCAAGTAACGGCGGTTTTTTGAAATTTGCGCGAACCCCTACTTTGGTCCACTGTTTTGCTTACCCCGTTCATAATTGATTTTTATTTTTTTTTATTTTTACACTTAAATATTGACTAATTATAAGACTTTTCGTGCATTCAAATAATTTTGATTTTATACACCATTTTTATAAAATTACTATATAACGTCATAGTTTGATCAAAATTATTTTTTTACGCCCTGAAAAAAAAATCGTATGACTCAATACTGGTTCTTATCTGACTTTCTAAAAAGTATAAATCTTACCAATGCAAACTCTAAATCAAAAGTTACGACCATTTAAAAGCAATCAGTCGTGGTTTTAAGAAAAATTAAAATAAATTCCTTTTTTTTATTTTTTGATTTTTTTAGTGTCGACACTTTAACCCATATTTTCTTACTTCGTCATTCCAATAAAGCGCCTTCTTAACTCAAATCTAATCCCGAAGTCAAAGAGTCCAAATTCTTCATTTCTTTCCGTTTGATTAAAATGTGAGGAATGAGTTGAGTGCATGCATTCCGAAAATTCATTAAATGAAGTTTTGAAATGAGTTAAATTTCAGTTAAAAGTGGTAGGTGGTTCTTTTAACACTAGCAAATAATATTTTGTATCCGATCAGTTTTCCGCCAACAATGCTTTTCCTCAAAGTGATCTAACTATCGAAGTATTTTTTTCTATAATTTGACACTGACGTATTCCGCGAGTGCCTTATTGTAATTATCGAATTTTTTGACTGTTTCAGTATTCCAGGGGACTGAATAGAAATGCATGGGACAAAGTTTAATTAAATTGTTTTGCGCTAAAATAAATTGTTAGGAAATATTTATCTATTTCATAAAGAATATTTATTATTTGACGTAAGTATAGGTGGCTTCATTTCAGTGTAAGACCTGAAATAAAAGAAATAAGATAATGATTTTTCTTTGCGTAAACGCGAAGAGGGCACGTGAGGGGACTGAGAATCAGGCACCTTAACAATTTTTGTTTGGACATGTAGACTTCAATCAAATTTAATTTTGTAAAGAAAAATCAAATTAAATAATTGAACGGAATTTAAAATATCTTCGCAGCCGCCGAAAATTCCATCATTTGTAGAATCACCCGTACATAGCTGCCTGTTCTCAACCAGTGATGGTGTACATAGCTGCCTGTTCTCAACCAATGATGGTGTACATAAGAAAATAAAAAATACTTACGAAAAGAGTAAAAAATACCTACTATTTCCCTACACGAACAAAATGCACAAAATAACACCAAGAAAAGAATTTTTATATTGGTTAACAAAAAAATACCCTTGGTAGATCGCCTTAGCGGCACCTACCGAACATATATAATTTACATGTCTGTGCTTAGGTTATCGGAAGAAAACAAATAAACGATGAGTAATATGTAAAAGGGATGGCCTTTTTTATACCCTTTCGAATCACGTCTGTGGCACTTATTTATCCGAAGAAATGGAGCTCAAATTTATTTAAGTACTCCAAACTGAGCTGCAATGTACCCCACACGCGATGACAAACTAACTAAAACTATGAGGCGATAGCTATGAAACAATGCCGTTATAATGTTTGCGCAATTTGTATCTATCGATTGGTGTATGTAGGATGACAAAATTAAACTAACTAGCTTTAAATCAGCTATAGGTAAAATTTTTTCAAGGTCTTTATAATAATAATTCATAATGGCTCTTCATGAAACCAAGGATTTAAAAAAAATGAGTGGTCATTTTAGCTGTTTATGATGATTCTCACAAATAAAAATGACTTAAAAAAAAATAAAATTGTAGTATGGTTGCAAATACAAAAAATTAATTTTTTCTGCAAATCTGACCATCCGTTTAGGCTCTAACTTCCAGGAACCAGTATATCTTCCTTTTTCCACACAAAATTTCAAAATTTCCTTTCCAAATAGCACCTACCTACGTTGAATGTTATTTTTGAAATAAGAAGCTAAAATTTTAAAAAGGCTATCCTATTGATCACGACATATAATACCGTAAATATGAATACCGACTATGAATAAATTTAAATAAATATATCATTTTTTTTATTAGTTGAAAAAGTCAAGCATATTCAAAGAATGTTAGGTAGTTCATTTATTTGGCATTTTTTCTTCTAGCTTAACATTTATCCTTCATGAAAAGTCAGATCGAAATTTTGCTTTCGAGAATCTGTTTTTCAAAATTCAGATTTACCTTGAAAAATTCTGCTCTTCAAAATACTGACAATTTAATACTGAGTAAAATAAAATGTTCTTCATTTTCTTATCCAGAGTAGCATTTCTAAACAAGTAACTTAATAAATTCAAGTCTTGGAACAATGAATTTTATTTTATCCAATAAGAAAGAAGCGCGCGCTTTTATTAAATTTCTGAAAATTATTTTTTTATTTGCAGAATTTTGTTAAGAGTATTTTGAAAAGCAGAATTTTGAAAAACAGAATTTTGAAAAGTAGAATTCGAAAGCAGAATTTTTAATTTTTAGTTTCGACCCGAAAGAATTTTGACCACCTATATATACAGATTTGTCGATTTATCAAAAACCATAATTTGAGGAATGTTTTTTTTTTTCCTTTTCTCACTGAAGGAAGCAGCGAAAAATATAATGAGATTTATTTCGAACAACATTTATTTAAATCAACTTCCAAATTGCCATATTTTTCTGATTTATGTTCTATTTATTTTTTGTTATTTTATTCTAGATGTTGTCAGTTTAAATTGTTTTCTTATACTTTCGTCTCACATTAAAAATAAATTGTGTGTGTTTGTTAGTATTAATTCTTTTATATCTAATGGTAAAATGCCAGGGGAGGGCAACCCATGGATTTTGAAAAAAACTTTTCACGAAAATAGTTCTATTTTCCAATAATATCGAAACCAGAACATATTTTTATAGCAAGGTTTCTTAAAATATAAATTTTATATTTTACTGAAATACATTTACTTGGCTGATTTATTTCAGTAGAAGTAAAAACTATTTAATTGGACTTATTGATTAAAAATAGACTTTAATAGACTTTAGCGTTTTATCCTGGTGGTGTTGTGGCAATCTCACTTGGACTCATCAGTTAACTAATGAGTGGCTCAGAGCCAGGGGACAAAACCTGGGCTCCAACTGAAAACCACGAGAAAACAGTCGTATTTGTTATAAGTCCCTATTGGCACCAGGAGTCACGGCACCTAGCAGTCAGTGCCTGAACTACTAGAGGGGGATAAAATTTTTTTCGATTTCACATTCAATGTATTTTCCATAAGAGAAAACGAAAAAATAGTCTGGAAAACATTAATTTTACTAATTAATTTTATATGAACGGGTATCCGTATTTTAATTGCAATGTAATAATAAAACATATGAGTTTGTGAATCGAGCTTATTATGGAATGTCAAATCCGAAAATTTTGTATCCCCCTCTAGTAGTTCACGCGCTGATATGCAGGTGGTGTCGAAAGCAATTTACCTGGTGTCAATAGTAAAGAAAAAAAACATATATTGATAAGTTGTTATGTCCGAGAGCCAGGGGGAAACTGTCGCCTCTTGCCCCCCTCCCTCCTGCGGGCATTTATGGACGCATCGGTTTTAAATTGGATCAGAAAAATTTGTTTTTATAAAAGTTCTACCGTTGGCCTATTTACATAAATGTATTTCATTTTTTAAGTTTTCCCTACTACAAACTATTAGTCTTAGTATTGCCACTTATTTGCAATTTTTCCGAAGTAGATTCACAAGAAAATGCAATAGATTAAATTATTTTGCAGTAGATTTTTTTTTTTTCAAACAAATATTAAATCAAAAGACGAATCATTAATAATACAGATAAATACATATTTGAAAATAAATAAAATAAAGATTAATTTGTCTTTTAAAACACAACAAAATAAAAAAACTATACTTAAAAAATTCATATCAAAATAGTTAGATAGATACATAGATCTACTGCAATTGCAGGAAAGTGGCCCTGATTAGCTGTTAGGCATTATGATTTGTGGAGCAACAAAGGTTTATAAGGAATCGCCACACGAATTCCAGTATGTATGACTTGTATGCCCTAATTACATACTTACCTTGTAACAACATCAAATTTGGAAAAAGCTCTTTGAAATTCTAATTTATCCAGCAATAATTGGGAAAGCGTGTTCATAGCATGCAATTGAATGTGGGGCTCATCACTTGATATTTCTTTAATAATTTTCGGCAATCCCATGCATCCAAAAGCCAAATTTGATTTAATACTCTTGCGCAATTTTGATTTTACAGGCTGAATACTTTTGTAATTGACGAGAAATTTGTTTAAGTCAAACATGTTCAAAAATTCTCAAAAAATAAAAAAAAATAATAATACAAAATTAAATAACAATTATTCAATGGGTTCTTTTAATACTTTACCAATGTGGGTGGTTGTATTTAATATATCTGCGTTATAATTTGATAGTTGCATTTGCAAAAACCTATTACGCATTTTATTTTTTTGATTCCACATTTTGTAAGTGATATATGAAAAACTAATGTCAAACTACAAACAGGTTGATATTTCAATAATGTACTACTATAGTAGCACAATATAAAGTAACACATATTTTATTAAAGATAAGGTTATATCATTTTTGAGGCATGGAGTCACGGCCAGGGTTGTCACTTTTCGGCAAACTTTCCGCAGTAGATTCACAAAAAAAAATGCAGTAGATTGAACTTTTTTGCAGTACATAGATCTGTTTTATTATTATTTTTTTTTTCAAAAAACAAGGACGATAAAAATTAAAAAAAAAAAAAAACAATATTACAGGTAATTAAAAAAAATAATCAACATATTTTTCATCAAAAATAAAAAGTGTTGTTAAAAATACATACCTATTGTTATATCAAGCTATCAGTTATCTCAAACAAAAAGAAAAGGTGTCGTATTAATTCTTTAATTTTAAATTCCCTGTCGCTACTAAGTCTTTCATGACTTTGACCTTTACCAACACTATGCATCATTACTTAAAAAATGCATATTAAGTGCAATTGCATTTACTTAGTAAGAATTTGAACCTTATAGTACAGATTTTATTAAAAACTTGCCAATATTATCACAATTTGCAACATTTAAAAAAAAACGCAAATTAACAAACACAAGATTTCCGCCAGCTTTCAATATTCATTAAAACAGAGCCGATATAATCGAAAGCCGTAGATATTAATAAATTAAGTAGGATGTGAGTCTTTCTTGAAGAATTAGAATGATTGCAATCAATGACAAAATTGAAAAATTATTTGTGGGTTATTTAAGGACAACTTTGTGTAAAACCAAAAATGCAGTAGATTTGATTTAAAGGCAGTAGATTTATTTTGAGGAAAAATGCAGTAGATCTAATGCAATTGCAGCAAAGTGGCAACCCTAGTCACGGCACTTAGCAGGCTAGCAGTCAATGCGTGAACGCTGAGTGGGAGATAGAAAATTTTTTGATTTGACGTTCAATGTATTTCCCATAAGAGAAAACGAAAAAATAGTCTGAAGAACATAATTTTATATGAACGGGTATCCATATAATAATTGCAATAGATTAAAAATGTATGTAAGTTTGTTAATCGAGAAGAATTGTATACCGAATATAACTTCTTATTTGCTTTTTTTGACCATAAAGAATGTAAACAAACGTATATTGTTGTTGTTGTTTTTCAAAATAAATGAACGTCTATATAATATCGAGGTTTAACAGAAATATATTCACGAAAATAGAGTTAATAAAACGTTGGTTACAAATAAGTCTCTTACTCGTTTTTGAATGAATTTTTGAACAAGTAAATGCGAAAAATTCTATTTGTACTTGTACGTGCTTAACAATGATATTGTTAACAATTTTTTCTTCGAAATATAGAAATTGGACATAACCAGCATTTTGGAAAACAGAATTTTGAATATACAGATATTTCGATATACAGAATTTTGAAATACAGAATTCTGAAAAACAGAATTTTCAAAAAAAGAAAAAAAAACAGAATTTTGGTCATACCAGATTTTGATAGCCAGAATTCTGACCCGCTCCCCTACAGACTTCGGTGGGGTCTTCCTCTCATGCACAGACCGTGAGGGGTAGATAGTAGATTCGAGTACTCGTCGGCCTGGTGCGTCGGTGTCCATACGCTCCACGTGTCCCAGCCATCTCAGCCTCTGAATTTTCAGCTTCTTGACCAGGTCGACGTCGCTGTAAAGCCCGTAAAGCTCGTTGTTAAATCTTCTCCTCCATACTCCATCGATACAGACTGGACCGAAAATCACCCGAAGAATCTTCCTTTCAAAGCACCCAAGCAGATTCTCATCCGTTTTTGACAGAGTGCATGCCTCTGCCCCATATAGCAGGACCGGAATGATTAGGGTCTTATATAAGGTCTCCTTGGTTCTCTAAAAGAGGGTTTTATCACTCAAATGCCTTCGTAGCCCGAAGAAAAAGCGATTGGCAAGAGTAATTCTTCGTTTGATCTCTACGCTGATGTCATTTTGCGATGTTATAGAGGAGCACAGGTAGACAAAGTCCTTGACGACTTCGAAGTTGTCATCAAGACGTTTTGCCCGAGTCGACGATGTTGAGATTCCTTTCTCGATGATAGCATATACTTCGTCTTGCCCTCATTAATAGCCAAATCCATTTTCGCCGCCTCCGATTCAATACTTGCAAACGCGCCGGTAACAGCTCGCTTCGTTCTCCCAATGATGTCAATATCATCTACATAGGCAGTAGTTGAACAGACTTTTGAAAAATTGTACTTCTGTTGTTGACTTGCTTCAAGAATGATGTTAAACAGGTTGCATGATAACGCGTCGCCTTGCCTCAAACCTTTCTCGACATCAAAGGGTTCGGTGGTGTTCTTGCCGATTTTGACAAAGCAGCGAGATTTCTCCATCGTCATCCTGCACAAGCTGACGAGTTTGGCAGGGATGCCGAGATGCGACATGGCTCTGTATAGCTCGTCTCTGTCTACGCTATCATATGCGACTTTGAAATCGATAAAGAGGTGGTTTGTATCGACTTGAAGCTCCTGGGTTTTTTCTAAAATCTGTCAGAGTGTGAACATTTGATCGACGGTTGATTTGCCGGGCCTAAAACCACACTGATAGGGGACGATCAGATCTTTGACAAACGGTTTTAAGCGATCACACAGTACAGGTGACAGGATTTTGTATGCGACGTTGAGGAGACTTTATTCTTCTGTAGTTGGAACAGGTCAGAGCATCTCCTTTTTTGTGGATAGGGCCCACTATACCGAGGTTCCATTCATCGGGCATACTTTCTTTCGACCAAATTTTGGAGATAAGCTGGTGTATACTCCCTACCAATTCATCTCCCACTGCTTTGAATAGCTCGGCTGGCAGGCCATCCGCACCAGCAGTCTTGTACGTTTTAAGCTTGGCTATAGCTAACCGCACTTCACTTAGGTCGGGTGGACGAAAATTTTGACCATCATCGTCCAGGTTGAATGGAGTGTTCTGCAAGGGCGTACGCAGGGGGGGCAGGGGGGGGCGGTTGCCCCCCCCCCTAATAAATTTTCCTTTCCTACATTTTTTTGTTGAGTAATGAGTAATATTAATTTTAAAAACTATCTTTGATGTTAAAATTTTTCTTTAAACATGTCGTTCGTCATTACAAACAAAACGTTTCAATACTTTCTTCAAAATTAACAAAAAATACAAATTTTTTGTAGTTTTCTGTACTAACTAGCTACTATTATATACACTACGGGACCAATTTTTTTTCATCAGACACCACCTAAATGAAAAGATTATATCCTACAAAAAATTTATTTACAAACAATCTCTGTCATTAACCTGTGCATCTTATACTGCGTTTTCATTAGAGCTGAAATGAGGTAATTTGGAAAATTACAAAAAAAGTGTTCACATTTCAAATTTGCTAATTTTGTTTGAAGGCCCAAATTGTCAATCGCTTATTTTTGTTGTTTTTTACATTGAATTCTGTCATTTCGAATGGGTTCCACTTTGAATGGAATCCATTTGGGTGTGTTCATAAAAGTTTTACGTAATTTTCTACCGAATTTCGTGCAAATTTGGTTGAAATTACCTCATTTGGAAATTTGAATTTGTATGGGAAATGAGATGATTTTGAATTGAATTTGGAAATTTTGAACGAAATTACCTCATTTGCTCTAATGAAAACGCAGTATTACATAAAAAAAAAGAAATAATTTTGAAAATATTTTCTATAGATATTTTTTCATCCATAAAATTTGAATAATGTTTTTTCAAAAGGATGAAAATTAGCGATATCTGCAATATTGTTCAGGAGGAATAATACGTAAAACTTCATAAATTCCGTAAAAATGTGTATGGGAAGATTATGACTTTAGAGGCACCATACGAATTAATGAGCTCGGCCAAGTTTTTGATTTTAGTCCATAAATTAATTGTAGGACATACACTTTTTATAGAGGGGGTCTCTGGTCAAAGCAAATAATGAGTTTAGGAAATAACGGACACCCTAATATGCATGCACAAGATATAAAAATTTACCTTTTCAGTCAGAATAATAAAACGGAGTTTTTTATAAACACTGAATATTATATTATCTACCTTACGAGGGTTGCCAAAATTCTGCTTTTCAAAATTTTGCTTTAAAAATTCAGCTTATTTTCAATATTTCTAATAAAATTCTGCAAATAATAAAAAAAAAAAAAGTTTTGTAAAATTAAAAAAAAAATTTAAAATTTTTTTGTTTTTATTTGCAGATTTATGTAAAATATTGTCTTACAATTTTAAAAATAATATTATATATTTGTTAATAGAAATAATGTTGTTTTTTATTTTTTTTTTGTTATCGTCGCTTAAGTTTTTTTTAAATCACAATAAGAAAAGCCCTTATTTACTTTCAAAGCTGGATAGCAGATAGAAAAAATAGACCTAAGGCGCTAAGCTAAGGCCAAATAAGATTTCTTAAGAAAATATCTAAACATATCCTTTAGTTTTTTTTCACTAATTGTTAAAGGTTATTTTTACCGACTGATATCTTATTTAAAAAAAATAAAATGAAATTTGAGTTTGCCCCCCCCTAATCGAAATCCTGCGTACGCCCTTGGTGTTCTGTCTTACAGCGGAATTTCGGCCATCTTCGCCGTTTATCAGTCTATAAAAGTGTTGTTTCCAGATCCTCAGCACCGACTGTGTGTCTACGATCATATTCCCACTCTCGTCTCGGCAGGCTTCCGTTCTGGCCTAATAGCCCTGGGCTGATTGCCTCACCTTTTGGTAGAACGTTCGAACAGGGTCGGACTTGGCCTAAAGGGCCCGGGTGGAAAAAATTTTAGAGGCCCGCCGGGCTTTTTTTTAATGTTTGTGAATAAATAAAATTTAATATAAATATAATTGACTTATTTGGCCACAATAAATGTGGCAATGAAACAATTAAACTAACACAAGCTTTTTCCCGACGTTTTGACTGGTGTTGTTGGCTTCTTCAAGGGAGCTTTTTTACTTTTGAATTGTATTCAAAATGTCTCAAAAGTAGTTCAACAACAACCTGTATCTAGTGGTAATACCACCAAGCTATTTATTTCAAAGGCTGAAGCTATATATGTATATTTTACGAGTTGCCATGTTCAATCATCAGGCTTCTTTTTATGGTGCAGTGTTTTTAAACTATTTATCGTACATTATAATTGTTATTTGATGACAATATTAAAACTTAAGCTGATTTTATCATGATTCATATCGTATTTATTATTAACCTCATACAAAAAAAAAACAACTATTAATTGTCAAACGAAAGGGGTTGACAAAAAAAATGGAATTGTATTTGGAATGAATAACCCAGAAAAAATGTGATTGCATTTAATTTATTGCAAAAATAATTACTGGGAATTCAAAATTACATGTGTACAATTCCCAAATTAAATTTCTTTAAGCGGTCCCTAGACGCTCAATATTATTGTACAAAATTTGATATTGCACAAAAGTATTGTCCGTCTATGGATAATATTGCAAAGTTGTACAATATATTGTAGAAAATCAAAACCATTTTGATATTTATTGCACAATATAAGATATGGTATCGTCTGTGGGTACAATTGCACAACATTTGTTTATTTTAATTTCAAGTGTCGAAGAGTAAACACCTCCGCGGGTGATTTTAATAAAAGAGGATGAGAGAAAATTTATTTTCGAATCAGCTGTCAACTAAATTATTGGATAAAATATTGAACCGTTTGGGGCGCCTAGCCAATAATATTATGCAATATTTTTCACAATAATATTGAGCGTCTAGGGACCGCTTTACACTCAGTTTTCGTACAAATCGAAAAGAATTAAGTGCAATTTGTTTTCATTGCTTATGGCACAAAATTTTTGATGAAGAATCGACAAAATAAAAAGAATAAAATGCTGACAGAATAATAATGATTCATAAAATAAACAAAAACTATTCCAAAAATCAAATTCTACAAAAAAAAATCCACGAAATTGATAAAAATATATTTTTTACATATTGAAAACAATTCCAAATCAAAAGCAGAAATAGTAAACAAAAGATCCACAAAATGAAAACATTGCATTTTAGCTGTGCTTGACAGATCAAATATTTCAACTCATATCAAGGACATGAGTTAAAAAAAATTAAAAAAAAGTTATTTTTTGACACTTTTACTTTGAATTTAAGAACAACTTTATGACGCCATAAAAACTCGAAGTAACTTTTTTGAATTAAAGGAACGACCGAAGTTAACTATAGTTAATTTTGGTTAGAAAAAGAACGCACCACTTGTATGTCACAGTTTTACATTTATATATTTTAAACATGCAAAACAGAGTAAAAAATAAAACTGAAAAATGTAAGTGTGGCAGACGCTTGTATCAATTGCCTAGTCTGTAGTTTATATTTGGGACTTAGGGATATGTTCAAAAATTGATGTGGAAAACAAATTTAAGAGGTAGTTTCTTTCCGAAATTCAGAAGTTGATTTTTACTGCTGAATGGAATACAATTTTATTTTAATATTTTTAGTGTAGCTATATTTTATTTATGGAGCTGGCAGTTGGCCCCGTCTAGCTTTCACGGCCCCCCGAGCCAGATGCTGTTTTTAATACATTTATCGCTATTCAGGCATTAAAGATCCCCGTCTTGACTGCACGAGCCCCCGTTTAGCCTTCACGCGCCCCACTGAGTCAGCGCGGACCCCATAGTCTCCACGGGTCCCTTGGGGTACTGTTTTAAATGCATTTATTTTTATTCAGGCATTGAGGGCCCCCGTCTCACAGCACGGGCCCCAGACTAGCTTTCACGGGCCCCGTCGAGGTTTTAATGCATTTATCTTTATTCAGGCATTGAGAGCCCCCGTCTTGACTGCTCGGGCCCCTGTTTAGCCTACACGTGCCCTACTGAGTCAGCATGGACCCCTTAGAGTCCACGGGCTCCTGGAAATACTGTTTTTAATGCATTTATCTTTATTTAGGCAATGAGGGCCCCGTATTCACTGCACACGTCCCCGCCTTGACTGCACGGGCCCCGACTATACTTCACGGGCCGCACTGAGTCAGCGTGGGCCCCATAGACTCCACGAGACCCTTGAGATAAATTTTCGTTTATTCAGGCGACTGCACGACCCCCCCTCTAGATACTTTTTTGAATGCATATATCTTTATTCACGCATTAAGGCACGGGCCCCCGTCTAGCTTTCACGAGCCCCATCGAGCCAGATACTGTTTTTAATGCATTCAGATATCTTTATTCAGGCACTGAGGACCCCTGTCTAGCTTTTACGGGCCCTATATAGCTGGCGCCATAGAGTCAGCGGGCCTCTTAGATACTATTTTGAATGCATATATTTTTATTCAGGCTGTAAAGCGCTTAATACACGATACAACCTATCGTACCGACTTGGAGTTGTACCGATATCGCAGCCGTCTTCGCTCCATAGCATTCTACGTGCGATTTAGGTACAGCGGATACCTTCGAGTAAACACACGATACAACCATCACATGCGACTACGATAATCGGTACGATAATCGTATCGTGTATTAAGCGCTTAAGGGCTCTATCCATAGTCTCCACTCTCCACAGGCCCCTTTAAATAATATTTGTATGCATGTATTTTTATTAAGGGTGTGAGGGCCCCCGTCAAGACTGCACAGGCCCACATCTTACATGGACGGCCCCGTATTGCTTGCGCGGGCCCCATCTAGCCTTCACGGACCCCTGCAGATTCTTTTTTTGTAGCATATATCAACATTGTTTACTTTATATAGGCTGGAAGGGCACCGTCTAGACTGCGCTTGGCCCCTTCTGACATGAAAAGGCCCCTGTCTAGTGCAGGCCCCTTTAGGTTTTATTTTGTATCTGTATATCAATTTTGTTTTGTAAGTTTTTATATCTCATTTCTCTCCATATATGATTTTTTTTTGCTGCTTTGGGGCTTACAGCTCTGGTTCTAGCCTGCAGCATTGCTTGCCAGGCCTCATTCTTCGCTGTATGCGCCAGCCTGCATTCCTCATCGAACCAGGGGTTTCGTTTTGGTGGCCTAGTGAAACCCAGCACATCAGTAGCGGCACTTCTGATGACATTTTAGCAGTGTTTCCACTGGTCTTCTACAGGTGATTCGCATATGGTGTAGAATAAAAACAATAGAATAGACCCTCACTCGTAAACAATTTTTTTCTTGTCTCAAATCACGACCGAACCGAATTTCCGTACGGAATTTCCATCGGGAAAATAAATAAATATTTTTTTTAGATAAAATCTCTAAAGCAATTTTTATTTATGAAACAGATACGTCAAGTAATTTATAATCGACTCGTATCCTTTTTATATCAATTTAAAATCGTACATTTAAACAGTAAATTCTCCAAAAGAAATTTGTTTCCTGATGCATTTTCCTGATCGCTAGCTTAATAACGCTATTATTACATATTACTTAAACGTCAATTACTGTCGCTTTTAGAGCCACATCTTTTATATATCGTCAGAATATCGTTTCATTTCAACGGATTATTTTTTGTTAGTATATAATACCGGCTATCTTTTCCCTACCCAAGCACAATTTCTTTGCACTGTCAATAAGTTTTGCTGAATTGGTATAATACCAACATATCTTCAAAAAACAGAATATGTTTTGTGTTGGGCTGGTTTTTATTTCCCTTTAAAATAAAACTCGATTTTTTATACTTCGTTATAAAATTATATCTTTAATTCGCAAAGAAAATTATTCAAAATGGTGTCGTGTGGAGTGTACAAATTAGAATGACCTTTTCTACATTATTAAAGGTTAAAAAGTTTAGAAAGATGACTCTGCATAATCGAATTCATTAGACATTAGTTTGACAAGAAGTGTCACATTGGGCTACTCGTTGGGTTTTTAAATATTTAGTTCACAATGGTGGTGGTTTTACAACGATAACGATAACAATGCTTTGCTATACCTTTTTGTAAGGCCAAAAATCTCTTCTTTTTTTTTAAATTAAGTAGAAGTTTAAATGAACTAAACAGTTTTGTAAAATTAATTTTTAAACTCAAAATTTGGAAAACAAAATTAAAAGAATAGTGTTCAATCTGATTTTTTTCAAAATTTTACGTTATCAAGTATTGTTTTTGATAGAAATAATGTTTCTTTCAATTCTTTGTCAAATATTAAAAACCAGATGTCAAACTGATTTCTAGTTCTTGAGAAAATCGAAAAATACAAAATTAAGCATCCAAAGATCCTATTTCACTAAGAAAGTAGAAGACATTTCGATGAAATAAAATCAAAGATTTCTTGCTTTAATTATTACCGTTGTTTTTTAATTTTTAACTTCCCATTGGAAGTTATGTATTGGAATCGGTCCGATTTGTAAAATTGAAAATTTTGAAATTTATCGACGTTTCCAGGTCTCTGGAGTCGGATTACATTGTTTTTAGAGAGATGTCTGTGTATCATGTACATATGTGCGTTTGTACGTTCGGAAGCTTTTAGCTCCTCTTGAAAAAGAAGTTACAGCTACTTCGGTGTTTTTTCGAAAATGGAGGGCTACGATACCTACCCGTAATGACTAAAGTGAAAGCAAAAAACATCGTTTTAAGTTTTTGCTTTCCCTGTTAAATTAAGCATTTCTTGCAGTCAGTTGAAAAGATTTTTCTCTTGTATTAATTTTAATAAAACAAAGTTCAGGAATAGACTGGAAACTCAAAAACGAATTTTAAAGATAAAAATTGCTATAATCTGCAAAAATATTTATTTTTTAATTCAAAAATGATGTATGATTTTAAGGGCGATCTCAATTAAAACTGTACTTAAATATATTCATATTTTGTATTCATACGTATCTATGTGATCAATTGGATACATGAACATACACAACTGAATTTGAGTTCTTAAACTCGATGTTTCCTGTGAATTTTTTTTTTTAATGAAGGATTGTTTTTGCTTGTTTAAATTTCCATAAATTATATCCTTTTTCGTGATCTTTTGTTGTTTATACACTCACAGGCACATTTAACCGCCCACCTCGTATTTCTGTAAATTTAAAGAAACCGTCAAGTTTAGAACACTTTGGGTGTAAGTAATGTTGAAAACAAAGTTTGAAAAATAAAAAAAAAAAAACAAAAATTCTGAGAAAAAAAACACGTTTATTAAAGAATTAACACAAAAACACAAAATACTGAAAAAGATGTTATCTTCTGTTGTTTAAAAAGTGGTAAAATTATTGAAAAACTTAGTTTTTAATAATAGGTGTTTGCGAAGCAGACTCTATTTACTTCGTGGAGCCGGTTTGAGAATCCGTCAATGATGTCCTGAACATCCGACTGAGGGATGTTGTGCAACTCCTCTACTGCAGCTGTCTTAAGCTCTCCTAGAGTGGTAGCGGTAGGGACATGTGTTCTCGCTCGGATACGTCTTTTAAGGTTGTCCTAAAGATGGTCGATAGGTTTGAGATCTGAACCTCAAGATGGACATGGCATAACTGGAATCCCGACCTCATTTAGGTAGTTAGTTACAGAATTTGCGGTATGGCAGAGTGCGTTGTCATGCATATTAACCGAAAGTGTTCACCAAAAATTGGTGCGTAAGGCATCACATGGTCTTGCAAAACGTTTTCCACGTATATTTGAGCATTCAAACTGCCTCTATCGAACACAACAAGGTCCGTGTGAGCTTCATAACTGATGCCTCACCAAACCATTATAGACCCTCCTTGTAACCAACTGTTTCGGTTATCGTGCATGGAGCAAACCTTTCGTTTTTTCGCCTGTAGACATGCTGACGTCCATCTGGACCTCGTAGACCTATTCTGCTTTCATCTGAGGTTAAGACGTCCCTTTCTTCCTCTGTAGTCCAGTTAACACATTCTCGCGCAAAACGAAGTCATGCTGCACGGTGCTTTGGGAACAATTTGGGGCCGCGCGCTGGTCGGAAAGCTCTGAAATTTAATTTAATTCACACCAACATTCCTCACCTCAAAAAGACGTGTACGAGCTTCAATAGCGATGCAAAACAGATTTCTCAGTATTTTGTTTAATTAACTGAAACAATATTAAAAATCGCTTAAATTGCAAAAAATGCGTCGATGACAATTTTATCGGGCGAAATAAGGGTTTTAGTTTTTTGTTTCTTGCGAAAATATCCGCTAAACAAAAAACAAATCAGCAGATAAATTATAGTGAACTTAAAGAGTTTAGGGTGACGAAAAATGCAGGTGGGCGGATAATTGTGTCTGTGAGTGTACATTTAATTTTTAATATTTTAACGTTAACTTCAAAAAAAAAAGTGAGGCTTTTTTTCATTGAAGAAGGCATGATTTTTTTTCAATTGAGGCATTATTTTGACCAAAGCGGTTGGCAACGCTGCCTACAGATCTTTCATAGCTTTTCCCTAGACTATAATAGTACCTACAAAATTGAATACTTATAAATATCAATATTTTATTAATATATTAATAAAAATAAAATCTAATTTGCAACAGTTCTTCTGACCTTGGTTCTTTTTTTTATTTTGACATTTTATTAGGTCTCTCAAGAAATTATAAAATTTGCATAATAGAATATTAAATATATTATTTATGTACAAATTCAAATACAAGGGAATTCAAATTTAGAAAAAACTTAAACTAAGAAAGCAATTATACATATATTTAAGTAAAAATATAATTTAGACACTCGATACATTGTCAAACGGAACAAGAACACCCGGTGGACCACCAAATGAACCTTTGTAGACTCTGGTCGGACCAAGACCTGTGGTAGGCGTTGGCCCGTTTGGTAGTCTTGGAATATCAATCCTTGATTGTAAATCTATTGCAGGTGCTTCTACATGTCCTGGTGGACGTACAGTGTGATCAGGGTCCCTAATTGAACCATCAGGCTGGACTGCATATCCTGGTCTATTTTGTCCAACCAAAAATCCAGGAGCTCCTCCAAACCCACCAGTATATTTGCCCCCAAAAACTGTTCCTGTTGTTGAGGACTGGGACGAGAAGCCGGGAGCTAGAGTAGAGCTACTGAAACCTGGGAAAGAAATAGTTTTGATTATAAGCTTAACAATTTAGAGCATAAACATCAGTCAAATCTGACGCTTCTAAATAAGAGAAACATTTAGAATTTTACCAATTGGAGTAGCCGGTTGTGATACTTCAGCGATGGGCTTCGTCGAAAATTGCACGGGTTCAAAAACGCTGTTGGAAATCACCTTTCCTTGATCGCTTTTGTTAAATGTAACTTTAGACGTTGGTTTCGTCGTCGGCTCGGTTGCTTCTGGAAAATTATAACTATTTATAGCAGTGGTTTGCGATTGCAAGTTCCTGTCACTGTTGGCGTAGTCGTCCTTGTCTGGCAGCACTACCATAGGTGGTGTGAAAAGTCTCGATGGTTCCGGTAACGGTGTGGAAGTAAAGATAAAATTTTGATTGGTGGAAATGATGGACTGGGATGGGATAGAGTAATGAATGAAATTCAATGGTGGAAGTTCAGATGAAATAGATTTTTGAATTGTTACCCCATCAATAGTTTGCTCAGCGACTTGACTTGTTGGTGGAAGGATACCATTGAATATTTGCTGTGGGGCCCTATTTTCAGGCAGGGAAAATGGGACTCCCGGTCCTGGATTTACGGCACTGATGCCTGTCAGCCATGATGGGGTGGTGACGCTACCAACCTGAAATTCGGTTTTAGTTGGAGCTGATGTTGTTGTTTGGGGGTTGGTAAAGGCTGCAAATCCATTTTGTCCAATCCTTGAGCTGAAGAACGGATTCGGCTTGGTATCGAAAACGGGTTGTTGTGTTGCCTTCACAGTTGGTAGTGTTGTTGTGAAGGAATTTGTTTTGAATCCAGTTGGCTGTGCCGACGACTTCAACGTTAATTGAGGTATTCTAATTGAGATTGGACTTTCAGTGATGGTGTGTGGAGTTGTTGTGGGTATATTCGTGGTTTTAGTAGTAGGGAAGAATGTTTTTTGCGTGAACGTGTGTGGTGTGGTTGAAGGTTCTTTCGTTACAAATTTGAATTGAAATGGTTTAAAGGTTGATAAGGGAGTTTTAGTGGATGTTGTGCGAATAGGAAAAGGAGTTGTATTAGAGACTGCTGCAGTGCCGGTGGTGGTTGTTATAACTGGCTGAACTTGACTTGGAGGAAAACTAGCAACACTCAAAACTTTGAGGTCTTCAAATGGCTCTAAGGGTGGAAGCAAATTACTTGAAAGCGTATGGTTATATTCGTTGTTATCTTCAGGAATTTCAAATGGAACTGCTATAGACAATTCAGGATCATCAAATCCTTGTAACCACGATGGAAGAATCTCGGAATTCCCTCCTGGGAGTGCAAATATTTCAGATGAAATAATGTTACTGGAGGTATTTATTACTTCTGTTGTTGTTGTGGTGGGTGGTGGAGTAGTTGTAGTCGTTGTAGTTTGTTTCGTTGTAGTCGAAGTTGGTCTGTAGGTGGTTGTTGTGGTTCTTGGTTGATTCGTCACCATTTGAACACCTTGATTGAATGCGAATGTTTGTTTCGGCAAAAATTTAACTGGAGCTGTGTTATGTTGAATAGCGCCAAAGTTGGTTGTAGGTATCTGAGGATCGTTCTCCTTTGGAGGCAGCAAGTCCCAGGACAAAACCTTCGATGAGTTTTCCTCATTGGATGGCGTATATGGGACACCTGGTCCAACATCGGGGTCATTGAAATCAGCCAACCAATCTGGTAAAGTATATTCCTGCTGTTGTGCCGAGAAGTCAGTTCCAGGGCTATAATAGGCATCGTTCTGCTGTTCAACTGCATTGGGATCTAAAGTGAGGGGATGGGATTTGTTAATAATGGATGATTGATCGACAGGAAAGTTAGATAAATTGCTTTTGATAGTACCATCCCTAGGAGGTTTATTTAATTGCGAAAGAAAAGGGTAGGTTTTACTACTATTATTACTGTTATTGCATTTAAAGTTAGCTGTGCCGTGGGTGAAGGTTTGGGTTAGGTCTTTGGAAGGGGGTTCAAGTGCATGTTCATCGATTATTTTTTCTCTATTGAAAGTATTCATGAAAAGAGGGTTCTGAAAAAGAAGTTTGAGTGCGGATTCCGAGTGTATGTTGTCGTCTTTAGTTATTGTCATTGTAATAAACGGTTTTTTTGTCGTTAACTGTTGCAACTGTTCAGTGGATGACTCACCAATAAATGGTGGAAGCAAATTATCAATGGGCTTCTTGATCTCAGTTATTCCAGAAGCATAATTGGGAATTTCAAATTGTACGCCTTGGGCGTTAATGACTTTCCGGCCATCCGGAGTTTCAATCGGCTGAGAGTAAGTTATTGGATTACCATAGCTATCAATGGCGTCTTGTAAATTATCAACCAATGGAGGTTGTAGTTCTAATGGGAATGGCGTCTCGTTTTTCTCTGAAAAGGACGATATTTATGCAATTTTGTTGGCTTTTTATTTAAATTGATTTTTTTTTCTTTAGCTATGATTAAAAACAAGGAAAAAAAGTTTTTATTTATTGATATTTCTTGTATTTGTACTAAAAAATTATTACTTACAATTCTTCAAACCAAATCTCGGTATAAGGTATTCAGATTAGTATGGGACAATTTTGATTGAAGAAAAGATTAGGAATTAATATAAATATAAATATATGTAAATATGCAAAGCTTTATAAGATTACTAATATAGAGTAAACATTTTATTATTGTTAATGCCTGGTCTCGATAATGTTATCAGGGTCAAAAATGCATTTGCAGTGCATTCTAGTGAATTACGTTAAAATACTATACTATATCATATTTAAGCAAAACTGTCCATCCATTAAGGCTAAGGCTCTAAGTCTACGTAAATTAAAAATCTTTAAGTCACCCTAAGGAAACTTTTTTGGTGCGACAGCAAACAGAACAAAAGTGCATTAAAATGTAAAGTACTACTCAGTTAAAACAGACACAAGAGTTAACAAAAAAAAAAAAAACTAATGGTTAGTTGTAAAACGTGATTCAGATTGTATTTATTCTTTTTTTATGGTATAGGGTCTGCTAAGTAAATTATTTAACTATTTGAGGGCCTTAAGTTTAAGGTATGAATTGACTTTTAAAGGCCTAAATTTTTGTCAGATGTAAGCTCCTAAAGCAATATACCTCATCGATAGATCGTACGCTCACAGTTCACAATAATTTGTTTTTGACTGTTTGTTACGTTGTTCTGTACTTCTGACTTTCATTTAAATTTTTCATTTATCTTTAAAATACTCGTATTTATTAAGTTATTATTACCAGCTTCTAGTATTGGATCTGCGATTTGGCATTAGGAGGGAGAGACTGAAGTTTGAGACAAACCTCTAAATTGAATACTTTTCTTTAAACTTTTTCTGATATTTAGGTAGGCTGAGTTCCAAAATGCATCATATGTGCATTTACTGCGCAAACTGCGGATCAAAAATTTTTAGCTGCTTCGATTTAAAATATTTTGTTTGCGTTCCGAAACGTCAAACTTATGCAAAGTAATATTTCTACAAAGCATCAAGTTTGCGTTGCTGATGCGTATGAAGAACGTATTACTATTACTACCGCATCAAAAAAATGTTGGTTTCACATTTCGGAACTCAGTCGTACCTATTAGGAACAAAGATTATTGGCGTTTTTTTTTGTTCATAGTTGGTTTAGAGCAGACTACTGAGCAGAGCCTGAGCGAGCGGAGCATTGACGTAATAAATATGGACTGCTAGTTACTTGCCACCTTCATACATTTATTGCACAGAAAAATGTTCCGAGAAATCACAGCGCTCTTGGGACTGACCGGATACATTCGTTACTATAAACAAACGCTGAACACTAAAAAAGACGTTAAAATTTAAATATTTAAGAAAAACTGACATAAGTTGGCACCCGAAAAAGTTCGTTTTTATTTGAATTGAATATCAATTTTTTTATTGTTTAAACTTTTTCGGTTTATTGGCGCATACATTGAATAATTTTGGTAAATTTTGATCGAAATAACTTTTTGTGATCTTTCACATTGGTTTTTTTTGGCAATGTAATGCATTATTACTTTAGTATCTTAAAGGGGAGTTTCCTGCAATAGAGTTTCCTACTGGGTCCCAAGAGCGCTGCTGTAAAATGGAACACGAGTGAAGTTGGGTATTAGCAGTAAACTCCGCATAAAGTGTACTCAGAGCAACCCGATTTAATTATGAAACACACCTGAACATTGAATTAACATTTCTGTCAAATTGCATAAAAACTGTATGTGCTCAGCTTTTTACTCCATTTGCTCGGTTATTTAATCCATAGCTCATGGAGGACGCTCCGAGCTAGCTCTGAACTATAATGCCAGATGAGATTTCTAAAATCCCACTATTTTTGTACTGGAAGGAAAAAAAAAACACCATGTTATTTTGCCTTAATTTTACCTAAATGTTTTTTGTAAACCGTTGAATATTACGGTTAGTGAAATGAAATACTAATGCCTTTAATTCATAAAGAATGGTTTATTATAATTAATTATTCATCATAATTCAATACTTAATTAGCAAAGGAAAAGCAAAGTAAGTTTTATATATCAGACGCGAGAGGCGCGTGCCAATTACAAGAAGTGAGTTATTTTAGATCATTTACAAAACACATATATTTTTATAATTTGAGAAAAAAAGGTCATTTCGCCGAATGTGCCCCAACGAACAGGGTGGAAGGTTTGAGCTAAAGGTAGATAAGATTAAACTTGCATAGGTCTAGTAGGATCTATAATTTTACGATATTTTAAGTTAAATTCTCCTTGAATGCAACCACGAAAGTGATGTTAGTTAGTTTGCAAGAAGTAACTTAGCACAGTTGCGATGGATGTTATTTTGGGATTATTTGAACAAGTTTTAAGGTTAAAATGCAAATGCCAGTACATATTTGTTTGCGCAAGATTAGATTACATTTTCTTGCGCCTGATGGTAATGCGCCCCCAGAATTTGCGCCCTGTGCATTTGCACATCTTGCACATATGGTTGGGTCGGCCCTGATAGTGAGTCAACTTCTTAAGTAAATATGTTAAAGTAATTCCAAGGCCGAAATGTCACTGCCGTAAAATGAAGTCTCTACTTCCGATTTAATTTAATTCTTCAGGTTGAGAAAATGTCTTTAATTAAGGGTTCCACAAACACTCAAATTGTAGAATTATCAGAGAAAGCATCTTGAAAGTAAGTTCCAATAACTTTAAAAATTATTAAACCACGAACATAGAAGGCTTGATTTTTTAAATACTTTTGAAATTGAAAAAAAAAATAATCCTATGATAGAGTCTTCATAAGTCAGATTATTTTCAGAAGCTAGCGTCTCTTCGTCTCACTATAACTTTAGACTTCCACAAAAATGCATTATGCCCAAAACAGATCTGCAGCTTTTTCCAATGCAGCGAAAATAAATTTACACAGGTTCTTATGAAGGCTGACACATTCCAGGCTCTGCATGCAGCCTTTTCTGCATGATATCTCTATTTATAATTTCACTGCATGGGGAAAAAGCTGCACATCTGTTTTCGGCTTTATCTGACTGGTCTGACTATTTAATGTTTTCTAGCGTCACTTTCACTTTCATCTGAAGATGCTGCATAAATAATTTACGCAAAATATTTTACTTTAGTGCACCATCGGAATAGGACGAATGTGCCCCGTTCGGTGCGGAATGTGCACTTTGCAAAACGATGAATGTGCCTCAATGTTACAAATTTATTTTTAAAATTCTGTTCAAAAAATATCTCTCTTATTTAAAAAAAAAAATAAATCCGTAAAATTGCTTACCTACCTGAGGTAAAAAATATCAGCCAGGGCCAAAAATACACATAAACACTTCTAACTTTTTTTGCCAACTAACTTAAACTGTCAAACTTCTACTAAAAAGCACTAGCTGTGTTAACTTGGCCCCAAAAAGTGTCTAAACTTTTTAATTTTTTTTGTAAAAGATGACCAATTAAATGACCACTTTTGACCACCCATTAAAATTTTTTGACCACCCACAGTTATCGAAAAAATCGATTTTTAAAAATGGGGGGCTAAAAGAACGCAAGAAATCGATTTTTTTAAATTTTGATTTATCGTTATGATAGGTCGCTCGTAAGATAATATTGACCACCTTTTAACTTTTTTTGACCACCCCTAGAAATATTTTTTTTTTTGATTTTTGAAAAAAAAAAAATTAGATTATATTATGTCTAAAATTTTCACTTAATTTTCTTATTTCAAAAATTTGAAGATAAAAAAAATAAAAAAAAAAAACAAAATTAACTAAAATTACCACCCTTTAGAATTTTTCGATCTTTTGAAAAAATATTTTTTTCGAATTTTTAAAGATGACCATTGTAAAAAACTCAGTTTTCTTAGATAACCATCCCTCAAAATCGTTCTAACTTCTTAAAAAATACTTTTATTAAAATTCTGTAAGATGAGAATTATGAAGAACATACATATCTAAAATGATCACCCTTTAGAATTTTTCGATCTTTTGAAAAAATATTTTTTTCGAAGTTTTAAAGATGACCATTGTAAAAAACTCAGTTTTCTTAGATAAACATCCCTTAAAATCGCTCTAACTTCTTAAAAAAGACTTTTTTTTTTTAATTCTGGAAGATGACCATTGTGAAGAACATACATATCTAAAATGACCATCCTTTAGAATCTTTCTATCTTTTGAAAAAATATTTTTTTCGAATTTTTTAAAGATGACCATTGTAAAAAACTCAGTTTTTTTAGATAACCATTTTTTAAAATCACTCTAACTTCTAAAAAAATACTTTTTTTTAAATTCTGGAAGATGACCATTGTAAAGAACATACATATCTAAAATGACCACATTTTAGAATTTTTCGATCTTTTGAAAAAATATTTTTTTTGAATTTTTAAAGATGACCATTGTAAAAAACTCAGTTTTCTTAGATATCCATCCCTTAAAATCACTCTAACATCTTAAAAAATACTTTTTTTTAAATTCTGGAAGATGACCATTTAATTCATTTAATTGGTCATCTTTTACAAAAAAATTAAAAAAAAAGACACTTTTTGGGGCCAAGTTAACACAGCTAAAGCACTCTATATTTTTGTAGAAGGTTGCGTTCAGCATTTAAATTATTGCTTTACTCATTACCAAACTTGGTGCAAACGACAATGCCGAATGTGCCCCAGTTTACCATACATACTGATGCAATTTCATATGAATAAATTGTTTTAAAAACCTGATGATCTGTAAGTTTATCTTCGCTGTCATTTACGGAAAGAGACAAAGAGTCATCACGGATGATCTATACGTGCGTAGATTAGATATAGTATATATACTTATACAAATACAAATCCAAACGAGATCAATTTATTATTTTTTTTCTAATAACTAAGATTTTGCTTATGGAGTCTGTTTTGCTTCTTTTGATGGTCGATTACCAAATTAAAACAAACACTAAACACTTAATGACATAAAATAAACATATTTTACTCTCTTACATACAAAGAGGTCAAAAGATCAGTAAATCAAATATACATATTTACACATGGAGTTGAGAAGGCTTTATGTACCTATTGAATTTGAAATTTCTAAAATTTATTCCCCAATTTCTTGATCTACTCGTACTGTTGTTAAAAATGATTCATAATTCTTTTTAAGTTGGTTACGTGAGCAATTTGTTGTGTATGTATATTATAAATGCCAGACTATAATCGATATGCAGGGTAATAAAAATTAATTCTTAAATCGAATGGCTTTGGTTTTTAAATTACTTTTATAAGCAATTCAAAAACATGAACTTATCGAGTTTTTTCTTTATACAAGTAATTTGTAGTCCATATATTCCATTTGTATTTTGTCATCGCAATTCCTGCGCTGATTCATAAGTACTTTTAAAACTTCTACCAAAATATCAATAGTCTTTGAGAGTTTTATGAGCTAAAGAATTAAAGTTATACACATTTGTGTTTGTTATTTGATTAAATAAGTATTATTCGAATCTATTTTTGTTTGGCTGGAGATATACATATGTAGCTATTTCAAGGGGTGCCAAGACCTATCATAAATCTCCTTCAGCGTTGCCAATCACTTTGGCCAAAATAATGCCTCATTTGAGAAAAAAAGATGCCTTTCTCAATAAAAAAAAAGTCTCACCTAATTTTGTTAAGTAAACAAACAAAATCTTTCAAATAACAAAACAAATCCTTTATTAAAAAAAAAATTAAATAAATCACAATAAACATCTTATTAAGGAACATTAGTTAATTCATGGCCGATTTCATAAAGCCCTTTTAACCATTTAACAGGCTTTTAAATTTTTAAATGATGTTTGTTCCATACAAAATACGTCATTTAAAAATTTAAAAGCCTTTTAAATCTTTATGAAATCGACCATCAGTCATTTAAATTTAAATTAAAACATAAGGAAAATGCAGTGTAAGTGGTATTATCCTTCGCGAAGGCAGTCACCTTGCTGTGGTGCGAAGGCTTAAGTTTCAAAGATTCATCTGACCTGTCGATCCAGGAAACTTGTATCGGCAGAGATTTTGAGGAGTTACGAACCAAGAACTGCCCCCCCTAATCCAGGGTGTTAAGTGAACCGTGCCTATTGGATGGTTTGCAGCCAGGGGGTATACCGGCTGTATTCTAACGGTACCTCTTTGAAACCGGGTCGAATCAAAGAGTAACCTAGACCTTACCATATTATGCGGAGCTCTGATATGGTGGACCAACCCTTCTCTAGCTACTCGTGGGAATAACATATGAAACAAACAAAACAAAAAAACAACAAAAACCACAAAAGATTTAACACTCCGCGGGATATCACCGCGAGTGAGTATGCGGATCGCATGGAGAGAGACCTCCGTGGAGAAGATCCTAGACCGAGCTGCAGTAAGTACCTGAAGAGAATGCCTCCTAGTAACTTACAATGCCGGGCAGAAATGGGAGGTAATTCGTCCATTAGTCAGGGGAGAACACCTCCCGGGCTAAAGAAAGACGTCCCTCACAACACACCTACCACTGTCCAAGGGAGTACTTCACAAAGCCGGGCAGAAATAGGAGGAACGTCGTCTATTAGTCAGGGGAGAATACCTCCCGGGCTAAAGAAAGACGTTCCCCACAACACATCCACCACTGTCCAAGGGAGAATACCTCCCGGACAAGTAACAAAAGCCAAAGAAGGCAATTCTGATGGGAAGACACCACCATCGGCAGATGCATCAAAACCATCAAAAAGACCACCGAGAAGCCGCTACCGTAGAACTTCTCCTCTTCCTAAACTAGGTGAACCAGGAGGCCTGGATGATCCGTTCAGGAAGGGACTCAGTGGTGCGGGAGCTAAATGGTACCTCCGTTTCCTTGACAATGGGTTGACCCCTGAGGAAGCGAGAAAAAAGGTGGACGAAAGGAGAGCCGTAATAAAGAACGGTCCCCCCATAAGTCATGAGCAGGGTAAGAGGAAAAGTGCTCAATTAACTCCTCCCTCAAAACAAGAGGTTAAAAAACCCAGAGTGGTAGAAAAAACGGCGGGTTCAAGCACCGCAAACAGAAAAGGCAGCGAACATAGGCCAATCTCCTATGCGACTGCAGCCCAAAGCATAAGAATGGCTGTACTGCCTAAGTCTTACCCTCAGGAGACTCTCAGTTCTGACGAATTAACAGTTCTGGAAGAGGCCATAATTGAGGAGGTGTCTATCGGTTGGGAGCACAAGCTAAAATTCAACGGTATTCACTTTAGAACCGGCCTGCTTGTAGTCGATTGCGATGGGCAACAGACAGCTGACTGGCTGAGACAAAAGGCTTGCAAGTTAAGCACCTGGAAAGGGATTGAACTGAGTGTGTGTCTGGGAGATGACATCCCCAAGATGCACACCATTACAGTTTTCCTTCCAAAAAGCATGGGACAAGACGACCATAAATCCCTGGCACTTATCCAGGCACAAAATGAAGGTATAACTGTTCAAGCCTGGAAAGTTCTCAAAAGCAAACCTGAGGGAAAAGGGCAGCTATTGGTAATCGGCATTGATGGTCAGTCGGCAGAGGCGATACTGAAGGCTAATCATGAGCTCCATTACAAGTTCGGCAAAATATCCGTAATAGGTCTCAAAAAACCAGCGATGCAAAGATCCTCGAATGAGCCCAGGAATCCAGGGGTACAAAACCCGATACTTCCAGGTAAAAACAACATCACAGCTCCTGATAAAGCTCCCAGTCCCATTCCCCAGACCACTTCCTACCCAGCTGTCACCACACCTACACCTTCTTTCCCCACTTTACTCCCAACAACACCCCTCCCTTCTGATCATCCCACAACAAACCAGGAATTACTACTGGGTAAAATAGAAACGGGTCGAACCAGCGATGAGATAGAGGGCATGGACCTCTCTCCGAGCCGCGACCAAGAAGAAACGCTTCCTACGGAAGAGGAAGAAGAGCATCTGCTAGCAGATGAGGGGGCCTTTGCCCCCATCTAAAACAATCAAATGACTAGACGCGGGATCAGTACCAGGGTAGCCCAAGTAAACATCCATCATGCTAAGGCGGCATCAGCCATTATAGCTAGGAAGTTTATGGTTGGGAACTTAGGGCTAGTACTGATTCAAGAACCCTGGATTTACGGGGGCCTAGTAAGAGGCTTAACAAGTAAGGACTCTACACTCATCTGGGACACGAGACATGACTCGCCCAGAACATGCATTATGATAAGAAATAACATAAAATTCATTTGTCTTTCAGAATTTATGACGCGGGACCTAGTACCGATTCAGGCTGAAATTAACATCGAAGGCAGCCCCCACACAATAGTAGTAGCATCGGCCTACTTCCCAGGTGATGAAGCCAATATAACACCACTGGAGGTTCAAAGGCTTGTGGACTATTGCAGCATACGGAAACTACCGTTGATGGTTGGTTGCGATGCAAACGCTCACCATACAACATGGGGGAGTACCGATACAAACCAAAGGGGTGAGTACCTTTTAGACTTTATTATCGGTAAAAATCTAGATATATGTAATGTGGGGAATACCCCCACTTTTGTAACTAGAACTAGAAAAGAAGTCTTAGACTTAACACTCGGCACCCCGAATGTAAGTAGCTTAGTCAAAGATTGGAGGGTATCCAACGAACCTTCAATGTCTGACCATAGAATAATATTGTTTACCTTAGAAGGCCTTCTTGCAGAGGAAATCTCTGGAAGGAACCCTAGGAAAACAAACTGGAATCTTTACAAAAATGTTCTCAAGACTAACCTTGAGCAAATAGGTCCAGTCACCTGGAGTGGATGGCATTTTTCCAGCCCTTCTACAACAAGGCAAAGAGGAATTAATGTCTCATTTAATTAGCATACTTCGTAGCAGCATAGCACTTGGGTATATACCAAGCCTATGGAGAAGAGCTAAAGTCATCTTCATTCCTAAAATAGGGAAAAAAGATACAACCCATCCAAAGTCATTCAGGCCGATAAGTTTAACTTCCTTTCTACTGAAGACTTTGGAAAAAGTTATTGACAACTTCATAAGATCAGAAGTACTAGTAAACATGCCTCTAAGCAACCGCCAGCATGCTTATAGAGCAGGTAGATCTACGGAAACTGCTCTTTATGAGCTCACCAACACATTACAAATAGCTTTAAATACAAAGGAAACCGCACTATGTGCTTTCCTAGATATTGAAGGCGCTTTCGACAACACCTCTCATGATGCAGTTGAAAATGCCCTTGTAAGGAAGGGTGTACTCATCACCATAAACCGATGGATTCGGGAAATGCTGGGAACAAGAACTGCAGAGGCACACACGGGGCAAGGTATTCAGAAAATCATCACAACAAGAGGCTGTCCTCAGGGAGGGGTACTGTCACCCTTGCTGTGGAGTCTTGTAGTGGATGAGCTGCTTGATAGTCTTACTTATCAGGGGATAAGATGTCTAGGTTTTGCCGATGATATCGTTATAACAGCCCTTGGAAAGTTTGAAGAAACCCTATGCGACATAATACAAAGGGGGCTAACAATTGTTAGGAAATGGTGTCTTTCTGTTGGATTAAATATTAACCCCACAAAGACTACAATTATACCATTTACTAAGAAAAGGCTTCTGCCAAAAATGAAACCCATTAGATTAGCTGGCGAAGTCATAGAAACCAAGAGAGAGGTTAAATATCTAGGAATCACCCTAGATTGTAAACTCCTCTGGAACAAACATGTAGAAATAACTGTCGGGAAAGCCACAAAGGCTCTCATGATATGCAAGAGACTTGCAGGCAAATCGTGGGGCTGTAAACCAAATATCCTCAGATGGATGTACACTATGATGGTAAGACCCATCATTACCTATGGTGCGGTTGCATGGCATAATAGAACCGAAGTGCAAACAACTAGGAAAAAACTAGAAAAAATTCAAAGGCTCGCATGCTTATGCATCACAGGAGCAATGAAAACTTGCCCTACAGCAGCGATGGAGGTCATACTTCACCTTACCCCACTACACGTGGTCATAGAAAGCGCAGCGCAGGGAGCCATCATGAGATTCGCCAAAGAGGGAACTGGGACCGGTAAATGTGTCGGTACCAGAGAAAGGGAATACATATCCAGGTCTGCAATCGCAAACCTTATTGATATTCCGAGAGATGGCATGATTAAGAAACATAACTTCGAGAAAAACTACCAAACGGAGTTAAGTAACAAGACAGAGTGGGTAGGCGAAACAGTAAACTACACCCTCAAAGCAAATACCATCAAATGGTACACTGATGGATCGAGAACTTCTGAAGGAACTGGTGCAGGAATTTTTGGGCCAAGAACCAAAATTTCTGTGCCGATGGGACAGTCCACCAGCATTTTCCAGGCGGAAGTTAACGCCATAGGGAAATGTGCAGAACTAAACCTCGAAAGAAACTATAGAAATAGGAACATTGCCATCTTATCAGATAGCCAAGCCGCACTTAAGGCGCTTAGCTCCTATACCATCCACTCCAAACTGGTATGGGAGTGCAGGGGCAAATTAAATGAACTTGGTAAGAATAATACTGTTACACTCTACTGGATACCAGGCCACACCGGTATTCATGGCAATGAGGAAGCAGACTCATTAGCCAAAATAGGTGCAACAAACCCTTTAATAGGACCTGAGCCCTATTGTGGAATAGGGGAAAAAATGATCAAAAACAGGATCAAATTAGTAGAGGGGACAAAAAGAGAAAAAATTTGGAATGAACTTCCAGCATTAAGACAGGCTAAATTACTACTTGGAAACTATAACCAAGAACGTTACAAATCCTGTATCAGTCTAAGTAGGAACAACCTAAGAATAATAACGGGGCTCCTCACTGGACACTGCAAACTGAGGAAACACCTCAGTATCCTTGGAGTAGTGAGCAGTCCAACATGCAGATTCTGCAACATTAGTGAGGAAACACCACACCACTTACTAGGCAAATGTGATGCACTTGTGCATCAAAGACACAAACACCTGGGCAGGCACCAAATAGAGGAGAGAGAATTACCATCTCTGAAAACACTCCATATACTAAATTTCTTCAAAGGAATACATTTGGAGGAGGAGCTGTAGCATGAGCAATCTCATCCAGCTCAAGAAGGGGGCACAATAGATCTGTAGGTCGCAGTGCACTTAAATCCCCAACTAATTCATTCATTCATTCAAGTGGTATTATCGACTGCTTCTTAGTGAGTTCTGAAGGCTATAAAATCGCCATTTCATTCAGCATCAACAGTGGCTCACTCAAGAGGAAATTGCAATACAATTTGTCTTCCACTTTCGATGAACAAATTTAGGCAGTTTTCGCGAAATAATTTTAAATCGCATGCATTTAACGTTGAAGAGTTAACAGCAATGTATGCAGCCACTTTTCCTCCCAAAATTTTCTTTACTTTCATTGGAAAATTGTGAATAGTTTGAGGGTGGATACACATTCTTTTAGAAAATACATAGTAATTATAGATAATAATTATTTTTTGGCCAAGATTTTTTTGGAATGTTTTAACCAATAAATTAATAAATCAATTATATGAAGAACAAATAAATTTTAAAAAAATGTAGTTTGTATGAAATTCAAAAAAAAGCCTTTTTGAAAAAAAAATAAGCCTCAAAGCCTCAGGCAGTGAAATAATGCCTAAAAGGCATAAAAAAACCTCAGATGGCATGGCTGGTCTCCTTTATAGTGGTGCTGAGCTTTAATCCAATCCACTATAAAGGAGACTGATGATAGGGCTTGGCACCCCTTGAAATAGCTATATCTCTAGTCAAACAAAAATAAAACGAATTAAAAATACCAAAACAATAATTCGTAAGCAATTGGTGGTAGCGCCTTTAAGTTGTTGTTGTTCACAAATTCAATGAAATTGACGGGATAAAGAATGGTCAAGTCTAATAAACTGACATTCTAGTATGAATAGTACAATAATAATAATAATAATATTATTCGAATCTTTAGAAAAAATGTTTAAGTAAAAGAATTAGGACCATCGCCCACTAGTCAACTTTTAGTTGCGGAACTTTTTGTTGCGCAACT